>LR990619.1:31906738-33229334 GCA_905147815.2 Phalera bucephala
ATCGATTCCAACAAGTTTTAATGTACCTACACGTACAAGTTTCATTGTTAATTGGCTATAAAAGTGCTTAAAAAAGGGATAAAAACCTTTAAATTTGGAAATTTGGTTTTTCGTTTTGAATTTATTAAACAATTCTCTAATCGCGGTGTCCGAGGTCTTGCGTTTAATATGTTACACCTTGTATATTCGTATCGATTCTTTTAAACGTTTCTTTGATTTCCTATTATTAGTTTAACAACCGGGTGGTTGTTAAATAAAGAACACACTTTCATATTAAATCCACTTAAAACACCATACACATAACACCATTAATAAAACTACTTTTCTATTTAACACTCGTGAAACAAATTCCCACAACGCACGGGGTGTTATCACAATTAATTTATATTCAAATTAAAACGCCCGAAAACAATCTTGTCTCTGCGTAAAAATTTTAACGGCTTGTTAGTTGGTAGCCCCGCTCGGACAACTTTTGGGACCAACACCCTATTTCACTGGGTCCGTAAGGCTTAGCGCAAACATCCAGTATTTATGTGTAAACATTGGTACTGGCTTTGCAATTTTTTTTGTACGTAGCCCCGCGCTAGAAGTTATTGCTGTGTTGTGAGTGTGTTTACATAACATGAATTTCATATACACAAACACCCCTACATTGAAACAAATTTTTGTCGGGCACACATATTCTTGAGTGGATTCTCGGTCACGTTTGATGGGACAAACGGAGCTTTACTGCAATGCGGGCATCGAGTACATCTGATTATCCGCCAACTTGGACCAGCTTGGCGGAACTGGTTACCCTTGAGGCGACTGACCCCCAACAAACGGAACGGTCTGCGCTCTAACCACTTGACTGAGTCGTTTCCAAATCATTATGTGACACACAGAAATTTGTTCTGTTTGGTGTGCGTGAAAATCATGTTTGTTTGTAAAAGCCACTTTTGGCTTCTGGTCCGTTTTGAAAATCGTACTATTTAGGGATTTTGTTGACAATTTTGTTATTTTATTTCTATAACCTCTAATTTGGTTTGTAGAATTTAGTTTGTTTTTAAAGCTTGATGAAATATGTGTTCAATTGAATTTTCACTTCGTATGGGTTTAATAGACAATTTACATTGTATATTCTAGTATTGGCGATACAGGCGCATTTGTTTTAATGAATCAATATTATAAAGAGCCCAATTTTCTATGGGTAAAAATCTTTTGCGAGAGGGACTTTTGCAGTCTCTGTCTGTTCCGCAAGAAGTTCCTTCCATACTCTCTGCCTACCCCAAATAGAATCTAATAATATAAATATACAAATCGCAAACAAAACTGATTAACAAGTACGACGCACATGAAACAAGAATACAAATTTCATTAAATGTCATCGCATGTCTTACAAAACTAATTTACCCAACGATTCCTCGTAATGTATGCGCCAGCCTTAAACGTTAATCACGAGTTTGTGGGGTGAATGCGCCAACTTTCGTCCAGCGAGAAGACGTGATTGAGAGACAGGTGGAGCGAAACACGTGACACGATTTGCATTTGGGAATTTGATTTAAATAATTTTGGCTTGTAATGCCTTTAGTTCGGATAGTTTAAAAGTTTAAGCGTACGTAATTTGAGAGATGACGCATATATCATTAATTATTTTGATAGTAATGGTGGAGTAAAATGAAGATGGTGATTTGACCTAGTGGTTGTAGTTTCGACTGCTCAGTTTACTGGATCAAGTTACGGGTTGGATCCGTGAACTGAATAGATCTTTGTATGGTCCACAGAGACCATACAAATCTTTGTGAGATTGGTTTCAGTCTCGGCGTACCCACGACATAAGAATAATTGTTAAAGTGGGTAACGCTTTGAAATCATTGTGAATTTTTTTATATATTATTATTTTTTTTTTTTTTAAAACGTTGCCCCACACTAGGATTAATTCCTGTGTCCTGGGTGCGTTTACAAACATGAAAATTCACATACACAAATACCCAGTCCGGAACAAATAATTGTGGATCACACAAAGATTTGTCCCGTGCGGGAATCGAACCCGCGACTATTAGACACAGTGGGCGGGGCGGGCTAAGCCCTTAACCACTGCGCTAAATCGTCCGTCATATTTATTTAATTAATAAGTTCGTTAACATTTGTTTAAATTGAACAAATTAATGGTACACTCCGTCATGGACAAACATAACACACACAATGAAAGTGCTTTCACAAAAATGGTGGCAAAAGGCAACAGGACTTGAACTGCCATACAATACTCCACTAGACCAACGAAGCAGTCAGTAGCAAACATCACATACATATATACATGAATATCGTACAACCCACAATGATGTAGACACGTGAGATGTACACACGAAACCCAACCGCGGCGTGGATCTGAAGTAATTCAAATCAAACATACCGCATTCCGGATCCGGATCTAATTTCCCGCACGGATTAAATTCCGTCGCGATACATATTGGATTAACGTTATGGCAAACATTTGCCGCGCTTACCTTATTTAGCGGGTATATGCAAATAGGGTGGATGTGTTAGGTCCATGGAGAGATAAAAAATACGCGTATAGACAGTGAAAAAAATATTCTCAGATAAAATAATATGCCTAGTAGTTAGACCGTGAGACTGCAAAGTCAGAGGTCTCGGGTTCAAATCCAGGCACGCACCTCGGTCTTTTCGAAAGCATGTTCGCATTCAAAATTAATTATCAATTAATTTAACGGTGAAGGAAAACATCGTGAGGAAACCTGCATGCCTAAAAGTTTCTCGAAGGTGTGTGAAGTTCGCCAACCCGCACTGGGCCAGGGTAGTGGACTATAGCCTAAGCCCTCTCAGTTTGAGAGGAGGCCTGTGCCCAACGGTGGGACAGTTTCTTAATAGGGCTATTATTATAATATTATTGTAAAATAATACGTATTGTAAACATAATGTTCGATAATTATTTGATGCTTGACATCAAACATAGTTTCAGTATCTTTTTTTTTTTCTTTCTTTTTTTGATTTTTTTAAAAACGTAGCCCCACACTAGGATTTATTCCTGTATCGTGGGTGCGCTTACAAACATGAAAATTCACATACACAAATACCCAGACCGGGACAAATAATTGTGGATCACACAAAGATTTGTCCCGTGCGGGAATCGACCCGCGACTATTAGACACAGTGGGCGGAGTGGCTTAAGCTCTTAACCACTGCGCTAAATCGTCCGTTGATCGTAAATCTATGAAAATATTATTATTTTAACATTAAAAAGAAACTGATTTTTGTATTTAATAAAATATATGAGGCGAAAACCAAAATATTAACAACTTTATGCCCCACTAAAACCACTGAAATGAAAGAATAAAAGATATTTAATTTATCACAGCACAAGAGACAACATTTAGCTGATAGAACACATATTTTACATATCAACAATTCAATTTTATTACAGAACGGTAGAATGATTAAAATTTTCTGAAATTATATAGGAATACAACAAATCAATACACATAAGTATGACTGTGTCTCACGGCTGAGCCAAATAGGTATCCCGATCAGCTTAATGCCAGGCACAAGTAACGATTTGGATAAGATCTTTGCATTTAGACAGCTTACAGTATTACTGAAAAATCTTATATTAGATCAAAATCCCTTAGATAAGAACGGAGATACTGTTTGATCTTTCCGTAGTACGCGGGTGAGTCCTAAGGAGAGATCTAGTATATCTGGTTTTGTTTAAATTTCAGTTTTGGAGAATTACGTTTTTCAACGCATCAAGTCCACGTGGGTGAACTTATGCAAAACTTTGTCTAATTATGTATAAAATAAAATCTATTTATGGCATCCACACGAGCCGAGTTCACCAGCTGTCTGCGGCTCATTACTCTGAGTGCGGGATTACAGCTGGAACAGTCTTTTTTGTTTCAAAACCAATTTGATTAATGCCTTAAATGGAGTGATCGGTTTAGCGACACTAAGGGCTTGGCCAGAGGTGATTGGTTGCTAATTACAATTTCTATTAAGCTACGTAACGTCTACAAAAGTCTTTGACCAGTGTGTGTTTCCAGCGGTGACTTACGGCACTGAGACACGGTCGCTTACGATGGGCCTCATAAGGGGGTTCAAGATCACCCAAAGGACAATGGCGAGAGATAGCTCTCGCTTGGAGTTACCCTGCGGGATCGAATCAGAAACGAGAAGATACGCAGGAGGACCTAAGTCACTAACATTCAGAATTGCTTAACTTAAGTGGCAGTGGGTGGGACACATCGCTCGTGGAACTGACGGCCGTTGGGGCAGAAAGTTTATTGAGTAGCAACCACGTACCGGAAGACGTGGAGTGGGCAGGCCCCCTACAAGATGGACCAATGACCTGGACCGAAGCTCGTTGGTAGAAGTTGGATACGTACAGCACAAAGCCGGTCGTTGTGGCGGTCTTTAGGTAGGCGGCCTTTGTCCTGCAGTGGACGTCTTTCGGCTGAAGATAGAAAGGGCTAACAAAAAAAATACCACCATTTAATTTCTACTTTCCCTACGTTGATCATGGAACGTACAACCTACCAAATGCCCTCAAAAACGCACATAACCCGAGCAGATGCAGAAGTCAGTGACACGTACGTTTTATACACGAGGGGCGCAATTTAAAAATGAGTTCGTTAGGGCCTTGGCGCACGACACCATTTTTTTCCGACGTAGACGGGCGCTTCTAGATTCTGCAAGTGCATCGCATCAGTTGATCGTGTGATATTTTATCTATCGCTGAATAAACTTGATTTCAAGACTATATCCATGTGACATTGCCTCTATTATTTTTTTCGAGCTATGGAACCCAGTCTGTTCGGTGTCAAACGGATTGACCTCATCAGAAACACCACTCTGCGTTCCATTACCCGTATTACAGACATAGGTATAAAATCTGTAAAGCTGAAGTGGGAGTGGGCTGGCTACGTAGCATGGACTCGCAGAGGTGGCCAAACGCCATCACCAATTGGACACCAAGTGGAGGTCGCAGACGACGAGGTCGACATAGAAAAAGGTGGCACAACAATTTGGAGACCTTTGCGGGTACTTCGTGGCCCGAAATAGAAAAAAGATCAACAGATGTGGAAGTCGGAGGTCTTTGCTCAGGAGTGGGGCACTCAAACAGGCTAGAAAAAATAAATTAAAAAATCGATCCAAGACATATCAGGGGAGATAAGACGGTTCCTTTTCCTCTAATCTATCGCAATTATTATAATGCCATATCTTATCGTACAAGGAGTAGGTGCACATACCCTTAAATGCGCGGCGGCACCTATCGGAAGAAAGTAGCAGTTTCATAGGTTACGGGCTTATGCAACCCCTTTCTTGATTTCGGTAAGTGTCGTCATTGTAATAGTTGATCTTATTGATAGATATTATCACCTGGCACAGGTTTTACGTGCTTGTACCTAACTACTTGTACTTAATTGTACCTTTTTAGTGAAAATTGTGAACTCAAAGTTATTTTTATGTCAATCAACTGTCAATGTCATGTAAAGTCCATTTCGTTTAGTTCTATCAACTTTGATCAAAATATATATTATAATTTTTTATATTACATATTCGTACCTCTTCTAGGTTTAATAGGTACTTTAGGATACATTTTAGTATATTGTGTATAATATTTTATGCGTATTATCATGTCTGACTATGACAGTTACAGCGATAATGAAACATTCATTTCGGTAGAAAGCAGTGAAGAAAGTTTCGTTAGCATACTATCAATTCCATCGCTTGGTGATACTTTAATATCAACTTTTTCCGACTTCCCTACGAACTTTAATGTCATTCACATTAATGCCCAAAGTATTCCGGCTCATTTTTCCGATATGCTGGTAACAAACAAAATATGACTGTAAAAATATCCACGCTATTCTTATATTTGAATCTTGTCTAAAGCCTTCGTAGCCGTATCTCCCTTCCTCTCAATATTTTCTTCCCGGTTTCAACCTTATTAGGAACGATTGTGCTAGGGTGGTGTTGCGATATATCTACGATCTAACATTCTTTTTTCTTTAGTTAATTTATCGCCGCAACCACCTCCGGCACATGCTGGTCAGCATCTTTTCGTTGAAATCGGACTTTATCATTTCAAAGCACTTCTTGGTGTTTACTATTGTCCCTCGTCACGCATAGATTTCTTTTCCTCTTTTGAAAATCTCTTAGAGAACTTGGTCCCTTCTTACAGTCATAGTATCATAATGGGAGATTTCAACACATGAAATTGGAAAAACGATTCCCGTTCTTCCAATCTACGTACTGTTCTTGGATCCTGTAATCTACACATTCTCCCACTTCAAGCTACTCATAATTTCCCTAATTCAACTCCTTCTCGTCTTGACCTTATTTTCGTGTCATCTGCTGATCAAGTCGCTAAACACGGCCAGTGCTCAGCCTACGCTTTTTTTTATCATGATTTAGTCTTCTTACCCTACAAAGTCTGGCCACCTAAGGCCAGAGCTATAATACTCCTGCAGCGCAATTTTAGTGGTATTAATCTTGAGACACTTAGAAAGGATGCCGCAAACATTGACTGGGAGTCAAAATGAATATTTTTACTTCTACTCTAATTCGATTATTTGACGTTCATGCTCCTATTCGCTTTGTTAGAGTTAGGCATCTTCCAGCTCCTTGGTTGACGGATGAAATCAAGATATTAATGAACAAAAAAAGTGGCAATCAAATCCAAATTTAAAGCTAGATCTACTGTCAGTAGACCAATTGGTTGACACCAATTGGTGTTGGTGGTGTGAGATAATTACGTTGCCCTCCGAAATCTCTGAAAAAGTTGTCAGGATGCCCATTGCCAACATATCCATACTTATGTACAAAACGGAAATGCAAAAAAAGTTTGGAATTTTTTTAAATCAAAGGTGTTTAGGTGTCGGTAAAGCACGCCAAGATAACATTCCTAAAGATTTAGATATCGATCATCTCAATAAACACTTCTCTGCTTCACCTAACGTCGATAGGACTGAAAAATTAAGCACACTAAACTCCCTTCCATCTATTCCGACACCCGATTATTCTCCATTTATTTTTAATCAGTTTACCGATTGTGATGTTAAAAAGAGCCGATCACATCCAACGCTGTCGGCAGCGATTGTATCGGCCGTAATATTATCCTTCCTATCCTCGATAAAATCCTTCCCATCATCTCTCATATCTTCAATCATTCGATAATACACTGTGGACTTTTACTATCTCATTGGACTACTACGCTCTATTAACATATCTCCAACAGCAATTGATTGGTTTCGAAACTACCCGTCTGGCCGCCGGCAACGTATTTGCATCGATAAAACTTATTCCTCATGGCGCAACATCAGTGCCGGTGTCGCGCAGGGTAGCGTTCTATCCCCTTCACTCTTTGCGGTTTTTATTAACTCTATTCCCAACCAGCTACTTTCTTCTCACCACCTTTATGCAGATGATCTTCAAATCTACACTCAAGCTCCTTTGGCTAGGTTGTCGGAGGCTGTAAGCACTATTAATCACGATTTAACTAAGATATACGAATGGAGCAAATGCTACGGCCTTAAAGTCATACCTAGTAAGACTCAGGTAATTGTTGTTGGTAGCTCTAGATTTACTGGACGCGTTGACTGGTCACATCTTCCCCAAATCATGTTTGATGAGATTATCATTCTTCTTCTTCTTCACCCGAAAGACGTCGACTGCAGGACAAAGGCCTCCCCTAAAGACCGCCACAACGACCGGCTTTGTGCTGTACGCATCCAACTTCTACCCGCGACCTTCACCAGGTCATTGGTCCAAGATTACCATACCAGTAAGTAATATTGTAAAAAAATTGGGGATTTACATTCAGTACTCAGTCGGAAATTGTTTGCATCCGCTGGCTCACTGCGGAGGTTACGCAATTTTCTTCCTACTGCCACTAAAATTGCACTCGCACAATCCCTTCTTATTCTTATAATCTATTATAATTATGCAGACGCTAGCTGTCTAGATCTTACCGAAAACCAACTTAACAAACTTGAGCGACCTCAAAATGTCTGTATAAGGTTCGAATTTGGTTTACGCAAATATGACCATGTTTCAGAATTTCGCTTAAAGCTCAAGTGGTTACCAATTCGCCTTCGCCGGAATGCTCATATATTATCTCTTCTATACAGTATCCTGTTTAATCCGTCAACTCCCTCTTACCTCAAAGAACGATTTGAATTCCTTCACGAGACACATTTGAGGTCCCTAAGGTCGTCGGAGAATCTAAAGCTGAAAACAAGAATGCATTCCACAAATTTCTTTGATAATTCCTTCACAGTTCAAGCTGTCCGATTGTAGAATGCATTGCCTGTATCAGTTAGACGTGTACAGTCGTCAGATTCTTTCAAAAAGATGGTCAAAGACCACTAACTACTAAACTAAGATGCGCCATAATCAGCCCCTTTTTGTTATATTTATTTGTGAGTATGTATGTAGTTATATATGTTTTTTACTTATTTACGTATATATGTATTTATCTTTTACACATATTTAAATACTTGTATATACCAATAATAGAGTACGCCAACAACTGCCCTGATTACTTTTCTTTCTAGAATTTGTATTTAACCAGATTGTCTGTAAGCCACCTATTGTATCAGTATCTTATTTCACATGTTGTTTTATAATTTTGTTGGTGTACAATCAAGAGTATTCTATTCTATTCTACTTGTATACAACATACAAAAGAAGTGATACAGTAGACTATATTCAGAAGTAGTTACAAAACAAGCGATAGTCGCGCGATTATATCGCCGCAAAAACGTATCATATACCCAAACTCTTACACCCCGCAGGGCATCCCAAAGTCCCGTAGCAATTTTTACAAATTCACTCACTTTACTTTTCATTTTCGAAGTTGCGTTTTTTATTATATTTTTGATGGCAGCTTGGTCGAACACGTGCGTGCCCCAGGGAGGTCGGTTAACGAATGGCTTGATGCGTTTTTTGTGTTTTCGTTTGGGTCCGGGTTTCGGAAGGTAGAAAATCTGGTAACGTATTTTTGTTTGTGTTGTTTTGTATCGTCCACAGTTAAACATTTTTACTAAAGAAAGCAGCACTGTCTTTAGTTAAATTCTAGTAAAATATACTATCTTGCCTGTATACTCCAAATAGGAATGGAAAAGGTGTTTGGTGTATACATTTTTCTTAGGGTCTTAAGTACTAATGTTGTAGAAGGCGAGCTTTTTGACGTACGCCGGCTTCATCATCATCATCATCATCATCAGCCCGTGTCAGTCCACTGCTGGACGTAGGCCTCTCCCATGGCACGCCACTGAGCTCGATCTTCAGCTCTCCTTCTCCAATCCCTGCCCGCTGCCTTACGAATATCGATATACGCCGGCTTCGAAGGCTCCGAACTACTGAGAATTTTTCGACAAAAAAACTACAGTAACACTTTGTTCTAGAATTCAAACTCATGACCTTGTTATTGCCAACCACTTTACTGCCCAATTAATAGATTCTCTAATCAAAATAATCTATCTATCTATCTCTCTATATCATTACGCCAGCTCCCTCGCGGGGTAGGCAGAGAGTACAGAGTTCCAACAGGTTCTTTCCTTACATACCTCTCTGGCTTCCTCCACTCTCATAGTTCGTCTCATATACACTCGCCGGTTACGGAGACTCTTGACTTGCCCTTCAGCTAAGACACGGTCTATTTGGTCATGGTAAGATAGTCTAGGTCTTCCCCGGCACCTACATCCTTCCACTTTCGCATTGTATATCTGTTTTGTCATTCTTTCTTCTGGCATTCTTTCTATATGCCCGAACCAACGGAGCATACCCTTTCTTATCTTTACACCGATACTATCTTTCATACCTACTCGCTTTCTTACTACGCTGTTGCGAATACGGTCGGTCAGCGTGACTCCGCACATCTTCCGCAGAGATCGCATTTCGACCGCATTTATCCTGCTTTCGTTCTCCTTCTTACATACCCAACTCTCACTGCCATATAACAGCGTTATAATAGTTACATAAAACAATTGATGTTGACATTTTTTCCAACACTGTTGCAGAATTAAAATAAAAGATTCAAAAGCATCACACATTCTGTTTACCTTAGCGTCTAGATAAGTAAGTACTTATATTTATATTTACATGCAACCCGTTAAGAAATTCTATGCTTTATTATTTTTTATTCTCATTTGTTGTTCATTTTCTTTCTGTATACAACAATATGTTAAATAATCCTTTAAATACTCACTATTTGCATGCCGTGGTTGCCTATAAATATGACAACAGTTAATTTAAGTTTTCGATCATTGTTGTTATTGTATGTCATGTTGATGATGCTTAATAAATAAAATAAAAAATAGGCTATCTGTCACCACTGATGGACAAAGGCCTTTATTTACAAGTCTATGTAAAGAAAAGACTAGATCATACTCCACCACACGGTCCCAGTGCAGATTGGAAGACTTTTAAACTGAATAACAGGTGAAAAATGCAATGAAGGTACCCACCCGTACTGCCGTACTTCATCTATTTTATATGGTGAGCATATTGTGAGGGGCACTAGACAAAGTTTATTGATTTCTTAGATTTACGTTAATGTTACACATAGATCGGACCAACAAAAATTATAAAAAAAATGGAGGGTACCCCATAATGACTATGCTTTTTGGGACGTCTAACACATCAGTCTTTCTTGTGGCTATGGAAGCTGCAACGCACTTGCAACGTTGAGAACTTATATAATAATAATAATATTACCCCTATTGAGTTCTTAGATTTACGCGAATATTACACATGAAAATAAACTATTTTTCGGATTTTATCGCGGTTTAATTTTGATTTTTAAGTTAGGGGGTACCCCGGAACAAGTATGCCTTTTGGACGTCCAACACCTCAGTCCCTCCCGGAACATGGGTGCTGCAAAGCACTCGTAATGTCGAGAACTTAAAAATCAAAAACAAACCGCGACAAAATCCGAAAAATAGTTTTATTTCAAATATTAGCCCTGTTAAGAAACTGTCCCACTGTTGGGCACGGGCATCCTCTCAAACTGAGAGGGTTAAGACCAGAACTTAAGAATCAAAAATATACCGCAATATCGTCAAATAGTTTTATTTCAAGAAAAGGAGGTCTAAAAAGTGCAACTAAAATCTACCCATATTATACTTCATCTATCTTATATTGTGAGATCCACAAGATAAAGTATGACAAAGTTAGAGGTCAACGCACCGTGGTGCGGGTATCCTTTCTGCGCTCCAGCCGGAGCTCTTTGTGTCGACGATCCATTGTTCCGTGGCATTGTTCGACGAGTGATTCGTGGGTTTTGATAAGACTGCAGACAACGCCCTCGATATGACTGGATTGGTTTTAATTACAACTAACAATATTTAAGGAGACTCTTTACTGATACTATACGTAGTCAAATATAAAGGCCGGCGTGACTTTATAAAAATATATTTATTTTACAATATAATTTTATAATAGATATACAAAATACTATGCAGTCGATAGTATTGCTTAAAGTTCGTGCAAACGATAAGAGAGCTAAGTCGATATTGAGGTACTTCCCTTAATGATGGCTATTTATAGGGATTGCCAAGTAAACATACTTTTCTAGAAGGCACCTACGCAAAGTGCGCTGTATTAATTCATATTGCTTATTAATCAAAACAATTGTTGGAATTGAACTGAGACTAAACATGTAACCTGATATCTGTTTACATGATAAATACGCAGCTGAGGCAAGTTAAGCCGAATCATCAAAACAGTACTTGGAATTAATTTTCATGAGCAATAGTTTGTTGTTATTGCATCATCTTTTTAAGTACTTGCACTGAGCTGTGTACTTGTCTGGTATACATAACTAGGTATAGAACTTAAGAACGCTTGTTTATTTACGTTCGAATGTAAGAAAAATAGGAAGACAGCTAAACGCGGTAGTTACGGTTCGGTTTTGCGGTAGTACGTTAGTAAAAAAATCAGAATCAGAATATTTTTTTTCATTGGAACCATTATAGTATATTTAAGTCATCAGAAAAGTAACAAAGCCGAAAGTCAAAATACATTAAAACTGGTTTCCGTTTTTATTTCATTTATCTTTTTTCATTGTTAGCTTGCATTTCGAATGAACGTAAAACAACGTAAAAAATAAAAGAAAAAAACGTATTCGCTAACTACGTTTTTACACTCTAAAGTGGAAATCAAACAACAAGGCTGCATGTTAGCGCGACGGCAATACTGGAATATTAATTAAAATACTAAAAATCACGAATAATTTTGGAAAATACATGAAATTACAATTTATAGATACGGGGGCAGACCATATATAAAGTAAATAATCTGATTTACTTCACTTTCACAAATATCATCTTTTTTTTGGAGCAAAAATTTTTTTTTACTCCAACACACACACATATACCTACTCCAAGTACTCCACCCATACATTAATTACATGGGTTAACGTTTTTACAAGCTTGTATGTAAACTTACAATGTTCGTATGTTAGTATCTGTCTGTTTTTCTTTCCGATTCAAATTTTGTAATCCGAATTCGATTGAGCTGAAATTTGGCACAAGTATGTAAACTCGATGACAATGCAATAATATGGTACCATGGTAGTCTGATGATTGAGTCGGAAGGTGGCTATAGGAACATGTGAACTGTACAATGTAACCCCGTCATGTTTAGGCTTGTGAGATTGGTATTGACGAGTACTTTACAACCAGATAGTGTATAGGGTCCAATGATGAAGCCGAAAGGTTTTCAATGGAACCACCCACTCAATATAACCTCACCGTGTTTGGGGTCATTGGATTTGTCTTGACAAGTACTTCTGGCGCCAACATCAGACCTTAATGGTGTCCAAGGTCTGATGTTGGAGCCAGAAAGAAGCCATAGAAACTCCTTAACGACGATATTTTCGTTGTGTGTTTGATATAAAAGGTTGTTTTAAAAGGCTTTTTAAATTAGAATCATGACCAATCCGACATTAATTTACCGAGAAAACAAGCCACAATAATGCTCAATAAATTATATTACGAGTCCATTTCTTTTAAGAATGAAGTATGACCTCTGACCTGAGACATATTAGATTCGAGACTCTGATTTATATCTCTGATTGCTTTCTATATATAGAGAGAGATAAGCTCTGGGTTCGGTCCGGCTGTCTTTCAGTGGGTATTTCGTTTATGTCGTTGGATTATCTTATCTAAATGGCCAAAGCCCATTGCATTGTTTGATCGTTGAAGATTAACAATGTAACTTGGGATGGCATCAAACGTTGGATGGGTGACAGATGTGTAACAAAAGTAAAAGTAAGCTGTGCTAGCACTAACGCGCAAAGAATATCGCAGTTAAAAATTCTTTTTTTTTTGCTACTCTTCCTGTTTTTTTTTCTTATTAAATTTGTTGCGGGTTCCAAAACAATTAAAGTGCTTCCCGGGATACTCCAAGGTTCAAACCTTGGTGTCATCTTAGGAGACCATTGTGGATCCTGGCTTACGGGAGTTACAATGGTGGGAATATGTGGCGGGCGTAGCCCAAAATCCTTGATGTTTTTCCTTATTTCAGAGTAAGGCATTAAGCAAGCAAAGCAGAATTTGGTCTATCTAAATCTAAATCATCACGCCAGTTTTTCTTGCAGGGTCGGCAGAGAGTACCCAGTTCCAACAGGTTCTTTGATTACAGAACTCTCTGGCTTCCTCCACTCTCATAGTTCGTCTCATACACGATCGCCGGTTACGGAGACTCTTGACTCGCTCTTCAGATAAGACACGGTCTATTTGGTCATGGTAAGATAGTCTAGGTCTACCCTGGTACCTACATCCTTCTACTTTCGCATTGTATATTTGTTTTGTCATTCTTTTTACTGGCATTCTTTCTATATGTCCGAACCAACGGAGCATACCCTTTCTCATCTTTACGCCGATACTATCTTTTATACCTTTCTTACTGCGCTGTAGCGAATACGGTCGGTCAGCTTAACTCCGCATCCGCATTTGGTGGAATTTTGGCAGAATTTGGTATTATCATTTATTGACTTATCTCTTTCTATATTTAGTTGTGTGAGATTAAAATAAATGATTTTTCATTATTTCTATCATAGCAACGAATTAACCAAGCTTATAGTATTATCATAGCAAAAATCAACCTAACTCCTATTTGTGTGTTTAGCCCAAACCGTGATAGCCTGTCATAACTCTCAAGGTGCCAACAATCATGCTTTGTTTAAAACAAATGATCTCGAATCACATAGGAAACCATAAGAAACAATATCATAATATGAGAGCTAATAACTTAAGATATATTGATAAATTAAGCTTACAGGTATTAAATAATTAAGCCATCAAGATGTTAACCAAAAATTACTTTTTTAATAAATGCATCTTTTTCCTGCTATGAAAAAGAAAATATATTTACATATATTTACATTGAAAATTATGTTTACTTATAATAAAAACACTCATTTTAAACTAAAATAGAAAATAAAACACAAAAAACCCTAATCAAAAAGACCGCATCCGCGTGGAATGGTGGCAAGAATGCTGGCTGCGTTTCCTCACTGAATAGGCAGACCAGTTTTTTGAGCGAGGAATGAGCTAGGCCTCTTGTCAGCTGAGGAGGTGATCAGCGGTGATGTTATTTGATTGATCATTTTCTTTGAAGCCAAATATAGAATTAACAAATATATAATTGTTGCTAATAGCAGAATATTTGCGCCGTTTGCCCAGGTCTGCCTTCTCAGCCGCAGCTCCCGCCCTAGATTTGACTCCCTGAGATGGGACGGAAACTTACTTTTGACCATTTTCTCTTCGGATGATGTTGCACCCGCTCAACAACTCGTCGTGCGTTGCCGACGTGTACATCATCAAAAGACGCGGAAAAAAATAGCAGCTCTGCGAACTCGCCATATCGCTAACGACCACAGGTTCCAAAAAAATCGACTCAACTCACCTTTGTAACAAATTTCCTCGGTTTGCCCTAATAGGCCATTCTATAGAATTTTACGGCCCGTTTTACAGAACGAAATCAGTCGTAAATCTAAACTAGATTGCTGACTGTAACTAACGTTTGAGTACAATAATCAGTTTTTAAAACTAGATTCACGACTGTATACGTTTTGTAATACGGGCCTTAATCTTAAACAGTTAGTATGAGTATAGGACAAAGGTTTTAAAATAAATTATTAATAATATCGCTGACTGCCTCTTTGGTTTATTGGTAGTAGTTTGGCTGGCAATTACAAGATCCTCACTTTGATACCTAGATTGAACAAAGTATAGCTTTTCTATCGAAAAATTATCAAATTATATTTACACAGAAACCATTAATAGGTATTAGCAAAAAAACACCGATCTCTATAACGTTGTAAGATTATCCGTTTGAAACAATTACGACTTCAGTGGGCTTGTAACTAATCCCCCTTTTTCCGAGTTGCCATCTCCTACCCCTCATTACGTCAGCCCTGTGACGTCACAGCGAAAAAATTGAATTATTCCGGGGATCCTATTACATTTCCAATTTATTGTGAGAGGATGTTACAATGGTTAATGGATGGTGAGCCTAAAAGTGGATTTAAAAAAGGACCCGTTTTCCCTGTTGCTTGGTTGTGGGGGTTATTTTTATATGAGTTAGAGGATATGGGTTATAATTTATTTTAAACTAGTTGCTACCCGTGACTTCGACCTAACATTAATTCGGGGTAAATCCTTTGTGTTAATGTAGGTAATCACCTGTTTGTGTGCCAAATTTTATTTAATTCTGTTCAGCCACTTTTGCGGGATTTAATACCAATATCCAAATATCTAAACATCTATCTATCTATCTATAACCTCACGCCAGATCCCTTGCGGGGTAGGCAGAGAGTACAGAGTTCCAACAGGTTCTTTCCTTACATACCTCTCTGGCTTCCTCGACTCTCATAGTTCGTCTCATACACGCTCGCCGGTTACGGAGACTCTTGACTTTTCCATCAGATAAGACTCGGTTTATTTGGTCGTGGTAAGATAGTCTAGGTCTTCCCCGGTACCTGCATCCTTCCACTTTCACATTGTATATCTGTTTTGTCATTCTTTCCTCTGGCATTCTTTCTATATGGCCGAACCAACAGAGCCTGCCCTTTCTCATCTTTACACCGATACTATCTTTCATACCTACTCGCTGTCTTACTATGCTGTTGCTAATGCGGTCGGTCAGCTTCACTCCGCACATCTTCCGCAGAGCTCGCATTTCTACCGCATTTATTCTACTTTCATTCTCCTTCTTACATACCCAGCTCTCGCTACCATATAACAGCGTTGGGACAAGAACTCCGTTATGTATGGCCAGCTGCGCCTTATGGCTTAAGTGCCGGCTCCCGAGTAGCTTTCCCATCGCACCATTCACTCTGTTCCCTGCACTCACTCTTCTCTCTATGTGAGAGGTGTATTTCCCATCCTTACTGAAGGCGCATCCAAGATATACAAACTCATTCACTTGCTCCAGCATATCTAAACATTCTAATAATAATAAGCTTTATTTGTGAATATAGGTATAACAAAGATGGTATACAAAGTAATTAATGTTTCGCTATGCTCAGCCAATACTTGGCGTACAAATATTTGTGCAAAACAGTCGTAAAATGAAGAAAACTTTACATTTATTGAAATAATTACATGTCAACAATAGTGAGTATTTTTACATGTACAAAGTATGTCAGTGGTAGGCAATATGTTAATAATTAATAGTTAAAATTTATCAATTAGGTAATCTTGTATTGAATAATAAGATTTTTTAATTGAGAATTTCAAAATTTGTCTTTATAATCATTTAAACATTCTGTAGTTCTGATATACTATGGCAATTCGTTGTATATTTTGGGAGCCATTGTGAATATACTTCCACTGTGTAATGTTGTTTTAGAAGGAACTAAACAGAATTAATCAGCTCTTCGCAATCTATTGACATGTATAAATTTATTTTTATTGTGTTTTATAAACATAGCTACTTCATGTATGCTTAGTCAGAACATTGTAAAGATTTTTAGTTTGATAATAAATGGTTTACAGCTCTCTGTTCTACCTAAATAACAAATTGCTCTTATGCATCGTTTTTGGGCCTTAAAAACCTTTTCTTTTCCTACCGGATTACCCCAAAATATTATCTCATACCTCAGTACAGATGAGACTAAACTATGATATGCTGTTAAAAACTGTTTGATTGACAGTTTTACTAAGCATGTATAACGCATAAGAATCTTGATGTAGTTTGTTGCATATTTTATCGATTTGTTCCTTCCAGTTCAGAGATTCATCTACATGCAATCCAAGAAATTTTATTGCATTCGCATTACTTATATTTATACCTTTATAGTTTATATTGTTAAGTTTGCGGGGTAAATAAATGCAGAATAACGTGCGAAGTACTTTATTAGGCGCTGTACACACAAAACAGTACGTCGTATGCAAATACACACGCGTACTTATCACACACTTGTACTACTCTTGTTAGTACCCAAATACTGCTTCCAAGTCGCTGAGTCACTCGTAGTATCCGTATATCCTTGCTAAAGTTACCAGTGTATTCCACTTAGATCGCTTGTTCTCCGATTTGACCACTATCGCTTCCGAGTAGAGACTGTCTCCGTCCCCGCACTCTGTGTTCCTTTTATACTCCTATGAAAGTTCTAGAACGGACGCAAACCCTCTAAGTACATCGATCGAAGTACATCGAACAATAGCCAGCACGGCCCATAAAGCGGTATTATTATTACATACCTATTGGTGCGTGAACAAAAAATGGGTACTTGTATACCGAGCCCGCTCACCGGCCATAATAATTAAAGGGGTGGAACCTCCTAGACGTTTCACCACTTAAGCGCGGATTCTAGATATTTCTAGTCAGATCATCGGGGGACCTAAGGGTGTGTTATGCGATTTAGAATCGACGACCCCCGATAAAGACTTTTCAAGATATCGGGGTACGTTCGGGTCGTAACAATATGTAAATTTAAATCTTTGCTTTCTTTATAATATTAGTAGAAAGTAGGATTAGTAGAATAACATTTAAAGTAAGTAAGGATATCAAGTTCTTAAGTTTACGCGAATATCTATCTATCTATCTATAACCTCACGCCAGATCCCTTGCGGGTAGGCAGGGAGCACAGAGTTTCAACAGGTTCTTTCCTTACATACCTCTCTGGCTTCCTCGACTCTCATAGTTCGTCTCATACACGCTCGCCGGTTACGGAGACTCTTGACTTTTCCATCAGATAAGACTCGGTTTATTTTGTCGTGGTAAGATAGTCTAGGTCTTCCCCGAATATTGCGTGTGATATAATACTATTCTTCAGATTTTATTTTTGACGGAAACGAAGTGTAAAAAACACGTAATACCATGGGTGGCGGAAAGCACTCGAAACGTCGGGAACTTAAAACTCTAAAATAAGTCACGATATAATTAAAATATCGTTTTATTTCTATCTATCTATCTGTTGCGGGGTAGGCAGAGAGTCCAGAGTTTCAACAGATTCTTTCCTAACAGACCTTTCTGGCTTCATCCACACTCATAGTTCGTCTCATAAATGCTCGCCGGTTACGAAGACTCTTGACTTGCCCTTTTGATAAGACACGATCTATTTGGTCATGGTAAGGTAGTTTTATTTCTTATGTATAGATATACCTGAACTAGATTAAAATTGTGATTCAGACAGGATTATGGCAATACATGTTAATTATCCTATTATTATATTTAAAAATTTAATAAATTATTTGCAAGGGGAATAGACCGTAATATATTAAGTATTGTTCTACTTATATAATTCTATGCTAAGACATGCGTACATATCATATTTCCAATAATAGCTAGATTAACAACAGGTATTATCTGTCTAGTGTTTATTAATTGGTATCTCAATATGGCGCAGGTTTAATTAATTCCAAGCACCAACAAGACGAGGCGCCGACAGATCATTGAATTACCGCTTCTATGATTTCAGACAACCTTCGATTCATCTCAACTGAAGCCAAGCCTTTCATGAGAGGCCATGAAATCAGCTGCACCGAGCGGTTTCGCAATAGATGTAGCGCGAAATAATTTTACAAGTGTTTGGAAAATAAAGTTTGTGTCGTGTTTGACTGAAAATTAAAATTCTCACTGCATCAATTGGACGCATGGGATTTTATAATTATCTTTTTATTTTACTCTGACCCTAGGAGTTGGTTTTGTACACTGGTTTAAGAAAGCGCGGCATCGAACCCGCGTAGGTGAATGTTTGCGTGACAAACAAATTATGCTTCAGCTGGGTATTTGCGCATATAAATTTTTGTTTATAAACGCACCCATAGCACGAGACTCTGAGGATTCTAGTATGTAATAAAGTTCTTTAAACATGAGTAAATAAAAGAACCGATGATTTAAATGAATATATATATGAATAGGCTCGCCCTCGTGGGTGTACTCGGTACACCTCTGCCACCCTCTGTCAAGTAATGTCTTGAACATAGAAATCGGCGATCACACCTCGTTATGTCTTTTGATGTGGACAGCTTAATAACAACAAAAGTTTATTTATAACCGCAAATCCTTTAAAAAATGTATCGCTATAAACTGTTACAAAAATCGTTAGTGTTGATTTGCTACAAAAACGCCTGCAAAAATCTAATTGTACAATATTTGATGGCCCCAATAAAACGCTACGTAGGTACGAGGCTGCTACGTTGCTACGAGCTACACGACTAGGAATATACAAGGCTCGGAATAGGAATACAGATCAATTTTATCTAGACAGATTTTAAATTGAACTATTTATCATGTTGTTAAATTTTCGCCACACATTTTTTTTTTAAGAATGTTCTATCTATCTACATCATCGCGCCAGATCCCTTGCGGAGTAGGCAGAGAATATAAGGAATGGTCATTTATATATTGATTTCTTAGTTTTACCCATGAAATACAACTACTTTTTACGGTTTTTACGACAAACTTTAGAATTTGAATCGGATTTTGGACATCAAATAATAGTTCTTCCGGTGATCATGGGTGCTGTAAAGCACTCAAATATGATTTAGATTTTTTTTTGAGTCCTAATTCTGAAATTGTGTCCGGTATAATACCTACCATAATCTTTTGAAAGCATTTTTTGCAACCTTATATGATGTGAAAAAGAAACGTTAGCATATACAAGCTGTACCGTAAATAAAGCAAGATCTCAGACACCCTGATTAGATAAGTGCCTCATAAATTCGATACGAAAATCAAATATCCAAATTTAATCTTTTTTACCCATTTTTAAACACTTTTATACTCCAATTAACAATGAAACTTGTACATGTATGTGTGCGTATTGATAAATATGTTTTAGAAATGCATTTTAAAACTCTGTATTGCTAAAATTGTTGGAATCAATTCAGTTATCGATTTAGAACAAATTACTTTCAGGTCTTGCGTTTATTATGTTACACCTTGTATATTTATACATATTAGCTGATGACGGAGGCTTGGTGCAGTAGTTAAGAGCTTCAGTCGCTTCTCCCATTGAACTGAGTAGTCGCAAGTTTGATTCCCGTACAGACAAATCTTTGTGTGGCCCACAAATATTTGTTTCGGTCTGAGTATTTGTGCATGTGAAATTCATGTCTGTAAATGGTGCACGACACTGAGATAATACCTAGTGCAGGGCTACGTTTTTTTTCTCTATATCATCACGCCTGATCCCATGCGGGGTAGCCAGAGATTTTTTTAAAAGTAGTAATAGAACAAAAAAGAATCTCAGTATTCTTCTCAATAAATATACTGTGAAAAGCCACTTGCTCTTTTCTCCATCCAATTAGGCTCCGACGAAATAGAACCTTGAACTATATCTAAGTCTGTAAATCATCTAATTGATTCTCATAGGTACCTACAGTATGCGGGCATGGAGAAGATAATGTAGTTTGCCGAACAAACACTCGACGCCGCGTCTCGGCACTCGGCCGGGCACTAGTTTGAATCCAGTCTAGTTACTCTACGAGTTTCTTGTTTAGTTTTCTAAGAGATTTTAATCGAAAATCTTTCGGAATATTCTTATATACACGTGGGAACGAACACGAATTTCATATAAACAAACACGTATTATCAGTGTGGCACAATAATTGTCTCATGAGGGGATTGAACATGTGATTGCCTTCATCCAGTAAGCTTAACGGCCTACACTCAATCCACTAAACCAAGCTAGTGTCAGTATTGCTATTACGTTCATTTTTATCTATATCTATACAAATAAATACAATTGAAGGGTCTGTTTGAAGTTTCAAAATAACAGGTTTTTATTAAATGCATATAAAAGTATAAAATTTAAATTTTGTCTGTCCGTTGGTTCCGGCTAATCTCCAAAACGGCTGGACCGATTTTGACTGGACTTTCACTGACAGATAGCTGATGTTATAAGGAGCAACTTAGGCTACTTCTATTTTAGGAAAAGATTTTTTGTTAATTCCACACGGGTGAGGTCGCAGGGTACTGCTGTAATAAATATATTTAAAGAACCTATATGAATAAAACGTCACTTTGTTCGTGAGAAACCTTCTGGAATAGGTATAGCCCGACAAGGATCTTTTGGCTCGTAGACGACATGATTGCACAAACTTTTGCGCATCCCTTATGTACAGCTTGTATACTAGCTGTAACACAATTAACGCAAGTCCTGAAAGTAGTTTGTTCTAGATCGGCGACTGAATCGATTTTAACAATTTTTAAAGTTAGTTATATATATGTACGCTGTATTAAACAATATTTAATATTTATTGAAAGCATTACGGCTATTTTAATTATATATATTTATATTACATACACCTAAATATGCATACAAAAGATATTTAATTGTTAAATTGTATGGTTACTTTGGGTACGAAATAGGTTAAAAATGGTAGAAAACTTCTTAAAATTGGAGGTTTTGTTGTTACTTGATTTTGACTTTTGGAAGTAATTGTTTTTTAAATTGTATTTTTATTTTCTTTTAAACGTAGCCCTACACTAGGATTCGTGTCGTGGATGCGTTTACAAACATGAAAATTCACATACACAAATACCCAGACCGAAATAAATAATTGTGGATCATACAAAGATTTGTCCCGTGCGGGAATCGAACCCGAGACTATTAGACCCAGTGGGCGGAGCGGGTTAAGCTCTTAAACACTACGCTAAATCGTCCATCAAAAAATTTAAAAGTTTGATTTTCGTTTTGAGTTCGTAAAGCAATAATCTAATTGGGGTGTCTGAGGTCTTACGTTATATATGTTGTATATAACGTAAGTTGACCTTGACACCTTGTATGAAAACCTCATAAAGGTACCTACTTAATCTTAAAGCGAATATAAAAACAACACCAACATTTATTACCGGATATTACGAACATTGTGTAGTTACTACAAGAACTGAACTGAACGCGGTGAAAAACAGTCCAGCGGTCCGTTATATTAATCACTCTGGGAGAGGGGCGAGAAGTGTGATTAGCACTTTTGCGTTGGCTTTGCGTTTGGGGGCGATCGATATGCTCTTTCATATATTATTTATTTATTTATACTTTATGCATTGTTGGTACATAGGTGAACTTGATGCCTTAGGCATATTCTGCCAGTGTACCTAAGGGTGATGCAGAAACTAGTAAAGCAAGTGCAAATAAATATTAAATATTAAATCATACTATCTGAAGTAAAAATATATTATATGGACATATACACATATATATTAGGTATATATAAATACAATACTTATACTATATCAACGTTGAGATGATTCTGCTCCTGTACTTTTGTTTTGAAATAAAAACGACCATTTGCCATCCTGACATCCAGTGCTAGTGCGTTCCATAGCAAGACAGGCTGAACAAATAAAGAAGAGTGAACAAAGTCCGAGTCATTATAACATATGTGCAATATTATAAGCATGTATGTATAAAAAAGGCGGATGGAATCTCTCTAAAAAAAGTAAAGCCCAGTAATCAATTCGTTACTATTGGGCGTCACTTTTTGCTTAGCGAGATTCCGTCCGTCGTTTTTACACGTACAAGTGTGGGCATACTTTGAATAGGTTAGACAAAATGTATTTTTTCTATAGAAACATTTGCAGTATCATCCGGATTCTGGTGTTGCGCTTGGTATAATGGCCATAAGCTCGCCCTCTATTACAATATACCTAGTACACATGTGCAACGCCGCTTCGGGAACAATAGAGTGATGGTATTTTTTTGACTACCCTACCCAGGTTCCGGCGCCACGATATAGAGATAGATGAACTCAAACAATTTATTTTGTATAAACCCTACTTATAAATTGTCAAATTACATTTTTTTTTGTCTAATCTAATTGGTCGAGCAGGGAGTATGTTCGACCTCTGTGGATAGCCTTTGTCGATTATGAAAAAGCTTTCGACAGTGTCGAGCATTGGGCTGTCTTTCATTCTCTTCATCGTTGCAATTTTGACACGTAGATATAATCCGGGAGCTGTATGAAACAGCCACAATGCAAGTTCGCATGCATGATCTCACTGACCCTATTTATCTAAATAGGGGCGTGCCACTAGGTGATACCCTTTCGCCGAAGCTATTCACGAATGTCTTAGAGGACATAATGAAGACTCTAGACTGGAGTGGAAGGGGCATCAATGTCAATGTCGTATATCTGTCACACTTGCGTTTTATCGACGATGTGGTCCTCCTAGCAGAGAACGTTACGGATCTCAAGACTATGCTGTCCGAATTACAAAATGCATCTCTGAAGATTGGCCTCAGGATGAACATGTCCAAGACAAAAATAATGACAAATCGTCCAATCCAAATACCTAACATCATAATAGGTGACTCTCAAATAGGAGTAGTACAAAAATATATTTATCTGGGGCATTGTTGATCCTTTGACTCAGAATCTATTATTAAAGAAATCTCTAGACGTATTCAGCTAGATTGGGCTGCCTATGGTAAACTTGCCAGCATATTTGACGCCGAAATCCCACAGTGTCTGAAAACCAAGCCATTCAATCAATGTGTCCTGTCCATTCTTTATTCTTTATTGTATACACTGGGATGGAAATAATTTTACAATTTAAAAGTATACAGAAGGTGAGCTTAACTCAAATATGAGTTATCTTCCAGCTAACCATAGAGTGTTGAGAGATGAGTAAGTAAAATAAGAGGGCAGTTATACAATATAATGTTAATAGAAAATAGCAATATGTAATATGAAATAAATACTATATTTTCAAATATAAATACATGTACTCAGTTACTTACTATACAAATATTAAAATCATATAATTATAATACATACATAAACATACATACCTAAATAAACCAGAATAGAAAATGTTCTTTGATTCTTCTTCTGAAAACACCCAAAGATGAGCTCGCACGAATGGACTGTGGAAGTAAGTTCCACAGACGCACAGCACGAACAGTAAAGGATCCATCGTAACGACTAGAAGAATGAAGAGGAGCACGAAGAAGAAGAGATTTAGCTACACGGCAGGGCTTATCCCTTGGAACAAGAAAGTCAAAACGCTTCCTGAGGTAAACAGGGGATTTAGGATTATGTAAAATGGAGTAGAGTAACGAGAGAATGTGCAGGTCCCGTCATTGTCGAATAGGTAGCCATTTTAATTTCGCCCGATACTCTAATACATGATCAAATTTACGTAATCCGAAAATGAAACGAATACATAGATTCTGCAAGCGTTCGAGGTTATTGACAAGATCTTCAGTAGCATCAAGAAAGCAAACATCACCATAGTCAAGAATTGGTAGAAGGAGAGATTGAGCAAGACTTATTTTTGTTTGATAAGGCAAAACCTTTTGCAGACGCTTGAGAGATTGAAAGGAGCAGTAGACTCTTCTGCTTACTTCTGCTATGTGAGAGCTCCAATTAAGATTGGAGATAAGAACGCCTAGATTCTTAACTTGGTTACTGTAAGGTAACTTATGGTGCCGAGATCTGGTCGCTTACAAAGGGAAGCCTATATTAAATCAGAGTGGCACAAAGAGTCATAGAGCGAGCTATGTTGGGCATCTCCCTTGCCGACTGAATACCTAACATAGGAATCCGATGGCGGACGAAAGTTGAAGATGTTGGTAAACGAATCCAGAGATTAAAGTGGAGATGGGCAGGACACTTGATGAGACGGGATGGCAGCAGGTGGACCAAGACCGTGATAGAGTTTTGGCCCAAAAAAGAGCGCAGGCCTCTAGGCCTCTGCCTCTGGGCAGATGGAGTGATAACATTGTGAAGGTGGCCGGAAAATTGTGGAATAGGCTAGTACAGGACCGGAACGAATGGCGTAATAGAGGAGGCCTACACTCAGCAGTGGGTAGATACAAGCTGATCGATGATGATGATGAATCTAACTACTAGTCTACCACCGGATCGGAACGCGGCCACCACTGAGAAGATCTGGCAAAGGAACTCCGCGGGGTATTCTTTTTTATTTAATTCTTTATCTCCTTTTTCTTTCTATTTTTCTTTTGCATCATAATTGTGTGGGTACTAAGTTTAGGTTACAATTTAGAAGTTTACGATCTAGCTCCAGTGTAATGCATTCTGATCGAGTTATGAGACTAATGATGTTATTTCTAGGAAGCAAAGGTCTAAAGGGATTCAGATGAACTAGTTCCCACAAGTAGCTCCCGTTCACGAGTATGACTACTAGAACAGCTCTCACTCCCCTCAACCATATTGAAGGGAAGGGAGTGACCCGCTCCAGATAGCCAGCGCAAGCAAAGACATAATAGTGAGCATGACCAAACCAGAACCCCAAAGATGGTAGTCAGATTGCGTCTACGAAGCAGCAATACCCCAAAATAGCCTAGTTAGGACAACGCTCGCCTTATACAAGGTGTAACATAATTAGCGCAAGACCTGAAAATAGTTTATTCTAAATCGGCAACTGAATCAATTCCAACTATTTTGCAAGTATGTTGCATTTTTTTAATTATCAAAACTTGCTGTTATTCGTTCAGTTCGGTACCAAAGAGGTTAAACAAATGGTAAAAACTTCTAAAAATTGGAAGTTTGATTTTCGTATTGAATTCGTAAAAGTCAAGAGTCTCCGTAACCGGCGAGCGTGTATGAGACGAACTATGAGAGTCGAGGAAGCCAGAGAGGTATGTAAGGAAAGAACTTGTTGTAACTCTGTACTCTCTGCCTACCCCGCAAGGGATCTGGCGTGAGGTTATATATAGATAGATAGATAGAATTCGTAAAGCAATTATCTAGTTGGGGGTGTCTGAGGTCGTGCGTTATATGTGTTACACCTTATATATGATCATGAGGTCCAGGATCAAATGCAAGTTCGCATCTCTGGGGTTTCCGATTAATAAAGTGTAAGCAATCATCGTAAGCCACCATGTTTCGATAAAATAAAAAAATGGATGTGAAACTTCTCTCGCCCCGTTCTCGCACTGTGTACAAAAAAAAAACTTGGCCAAAAACAAGGAGTGATGACGCGCATCTTGATTCAAAAGAAACTGCGCTAAAATCCGCAATGTCTGATTGTAGAAGTGTTTTAATATCAATGTATGTAGAGACAGTGTATAAACGATAATATGTTTATATTTAAAAATATATTGTCCAAACATTTCTTTTTCTTGTAATTCAAATTGTTAGCAAGCAATTTAAATGTCTTTGCTTGAAGCATAACATAAAAATCCTTTTCTAAAAAATCCCGCACCACTATAACACCACTGTTTTATACGCGTATTCCCGAATGGCCGACAAAAGTATTAAATAAAAATCTCTTTTGTCAATGTTGTAACTAAAAAACTAGCGAAACAGTTTTGATTATAAAAACGCCTACAAATTTGCATATGGCGAGACAGCGTGATAAAAATCGTATTTTATACACAAAGGGTATTAGTTATATACAGTATACAGTAGTACATCGTATAGTATACACAGTATTACAAAGAGCGTAATAATGTCAAAAATCGGAAATACTAAAGGAAAATCGCTAACACAGATCTATGGTCACAAGTAAAAATATTTGATTCTTTACAAATAAGTTAATTATAAAAGTATCAGACCCATACCGAAATTTTGAAATTTGGTTTGTATGTAATTTATTTTAGTCAGAGAGGTACGAAAGGGAACTGTTGGAACTCTGTACTCTCTGCCTACCCCTTAAGGGATCTGGCGTGATGATATATATAGATAGATTATTTTAGCTTTTGCATGCTTATTTCTTAATAAGAAGTGAGTAGGTTAAAACTAGAAAAGGTAAAGCTTTGCAATAGGAAGATAATTAATATTATTAAGAAATGCTCGTTCTGTGCCTAGCCCCGGCTTACCTGTTTTTTGAAATCTAATTATAGATAACTATAAGAATGGAAGAATCCAGAGAGGACTATAAGAAAAGAATCTATAAGAACTCTGTACTTTCTGTAAAGGACTGGTATAACTTTCTGTAAAGTATCTGGTGAACAGTAGGCATTGGATACATCACCTGCGCTTTTGCTTCAGGACGACTAAATTTAAATCATGTACAGTTCTGAATAATAATTAGTGCTGATTCACACGATTTTTCCTAATATTATAAACAATTTTTAAAAGAAAAGTTCTTAGAAAACTTACGTATTCAAAATAACCTCATTAATTTCTATCAGAGTTTGACCAGGCTAACTACTAATTGAGGGGCAAAAGTATCTCTTGGAATATGGGTATTTATTACACTTATGCGAGGCGTCTAGATCTGGGCGCGCACCACAATCTCTTCCACAAAGCTATCATAATCTTATTTTGTTGTAAGACAGCGATGTAGATGTACGCAGTTCCTAGCTCTGTCTCGTGTTCACGGCAAAGTAATATTAAATAGTTTTGCTTAAGAGGTTGTGCTAATCCCCAAGCGTGACAAGTATTTACTTATAATTAATGGTAGCTGACCAGTATCTCTTAGTCTACATGACAAAACCGGTCGGCACCGGGCAAATTACCACGAGCGTGACAATCGCGGCGCGGCGTGACAGCAACACGTGTCGTGTAATACGTAACGCTGTTATTACAGCGGCGCTAGGGTTGACGTCACGTTGTGATGTTGCAGCCGTTTTGGGTTATTGTTTTAAGAACGACGTTCCATTTTCCTTGTTTTCGCTCTTGTGGGGTTATTAATAATTATGTTTTGTGCTTGTCATTCCTAAACTAGAATGGTCACGCTGTATATATTATAATATTTATATCTTGTTACTTATTTAGGATTTGGTGAACTTCACGATTTATAATGCAATTTTTTAATGTTAGGTTATTCTGATTATTACTGTGTACATTATAAAGAGTCTCCGTATCCGGTGAGCGTGCATGAGATGAATCATGAGAGTCGAGGAAGCCAGAGACGTCTGTAAGGAAGGCAACTGTTGGAACTCTGTACACTCTGCGTACCCTGCAAGGGATCTGGCGTGAAGATAAAGATAGATACATGGACATTATAAGGTATATTATAGTATACTATTACTGATAAGTCAGCTTATAACGTCCCGCTGATAGATAGAGGCTTTTACCTGATAAAGGTTTGAAAAAATAGGTCACACTCCACCACACGGATCCAGTGTGGTAGTGTTTTCCTTACCATTATTAAATAGTAACTGTCTTCATTATCATTCGCAAAAAAAATTGGAAATGTGTTCAATCTGCAGACTCCCATTTCTCACTCTACATGGGAATCGAAGCAGTATCCTAAAATGCTTTCTCTCAGTTCATTACACCACCTGACAGTCTAAGTTAATTATTCAATTTTTTTTTAAATAAAGTTAGATTCTAATTAGTATTTTTACAAAGAGCCGCAGACAGCCCAGGTAAGCCGCCTTCATTAATCAAACGTACCATTATAATAGGGCTAGACATTCCACTGTTCACAAAAAACTGTATTTTGTGTACTGAAAGGAATTCATTAGCTTTATAACTAAAAAGTCAGGGACTTAAAGGATACTTTGCGACTTAAACGTTTCTTTTTTTTCAAGAAATTCTTTGACATTATAAACCTACTGAGAATGATAAAGGCACCAATTTAAATATCTACATTTTACTTCTTGAAGTGGGTACTTTCCATATGAAGTTTGATTTCGACTGCCTCTTAATATGGTCTTTAAGGGTTAGATGTCTTTTATCGATACTTGTATTATAAATTTGAAAGTAACTTTGTCTGTCACATTTATACGCCCAAACCATTGAACAGATTTTGAGCAAATTCGGCCAGGAAATAAATTTTATCTAGAGTAACCACATAGGCTATCTTTTGTCTCAAAAAGAAACTCAAAAATATACGCTTGAAAATAAGGTAAACGAAGTTTTGGGCACAGCTAGTTTTAATATAAATCAGCCAGCCAGCCAGCAGTGGGACAGCTATATATTGTGTCACTGCTCGGTAGAGGCCTTCTTGCTCTCACAAACCGAGAGGACAGAGAATAAGGTCTCTTTTTGCATGCTCGCATGCTCGGGATTCGCATGCTCTAGCATGCGAATCCAGTGCGAACTGGTAGTGTCACGATTTCCGGTTACAAATTATTTATTTTGAATTTTAATAATATTTTATCTGACTTTGAATTGTTAAAGAAAATGAATAGTTCTTTATTTGATTTGTTGTCTTTATGTAAACGCTGAGTTAAGTAGTATCTGATTTGACTCACCTACAAATATAATTTGAGGTGGTTGGCCAAATTTAAGTTAGTTCGATTCGAGCGCTCGAACAGAGGAGACGGAGGAATCGTGTGACCGGGATTTGTTAAAAAGTGTATCGTGTACCCACATGGAATTAATGTTCTAGATTAACTGTATTTTGATAACCATATATTAAAGGTATTTTATATGTTTCTTTAGAGTCGAGACAATTTTGTGGCCATCTGCTGTTGGAACTTATCGAATCCGTAAGGTTTCTAACTTGGCTTAACGACTAGCACATTAAATGACAACTGAACCCAACGACTAAGTGTGCCTTTCGTAGTACGGAGATGAAAATAGGAGTACCTTAAATGATCACCCATCTCATACCGACTTAGGCGAACGCCGCATAGCGAGATGCGTCTAGGAGCACTTTTCTTTCGTTCTTTAATATAGCCCCATACTTGTTATTATTCCTGTGTGGTGAGCTTACAAATATGCAATTCATCATCATCATCATTTCAGCCTATACTTGTCCACTGCTGAACATAGGCCTCCCCAATCGCTTTCCAGCGTAACCGATCCGATGCCACCTGCATCCAACGATTTCCTGCGATTTTCACAAGATCGTCGGTCCATCTGGCAGGCGGTCGTCCTACGCTGCGCTTGCCAATACGTGGTCTCCACTCTAGAATCTTTCTGCCCCAACGCCCGTCCGATCTTCGCGCTATGTGGCCAGCCCATTGCCACTTCAGCATGCTAATCCTGAGGGCTATGTCGGTGACCTTGGTTCTTTTACGAATCTCCTCATTCCTGATTCGATCACGTAGAGAAACGCCGAGCATAGCTCTTTCCATAGCTCGCTGAGCAACTTTGAGCTTTTTTATGAGACCTATTGTAAGAGACCACGTCTCTGATCCATATGTCATCACTGGCAACACACATTGACTAAAAACTTTAGTCTTTAGGCACTGATTGCAATATGCAATTGATATGCAATTCACATACACGAATACCTTGACCTGAACAAATATTTGGGGGTCACACAAGGTCGGTCCGGGAATCGAATTCATGACTACTCGGTTCATTGAGTAGAGCGACCTACACCATTAACCACTACACTAAGCCCTCGCTAATCCTAGTAATATTATTATTGTGAATGTTTGTATGTTTGGATGTTAGTTACTCAATGAAGAAAAATCTAGACAAAATCAAAAAATGCCAAACAAATTAAGTTGCCCGCTGAGTTTCTCGCCGGATCTTCTCAGTAGAGGCCGCGTTCCGATCCGGTGGTAGATGTAAAAAATGTAATAATTTTGATGTTTGTAAGTGCTTATGTATTGGCCTAAATAAATAAATGATTTTTGACCTAGACTTTGACAATCACGCTAAACGGCTGAACGGCTTTCTTTGAAATTTGGCACACCGATAGTCTATTACCAAGATTAACACATATTACACTTTTTATCCCGAAATATTGTTAAGCTTCTGTCTAAACGCAATGCAGACGAAATCGCGGGCAGAAACTAGTTAGTAAATAAATTACACAAAAATGAGTTCGCAGTTGTGTAATAATAATTTTAATTTAAAAAGATCTGGCAAAGCGCATCGTTTTGTGATCACGAGGCCCTGGTTTCAAATCCTAGGTCGGACAAATGTAGTTTTTCTAACGAAAAATTCCCAGTATGAGTCCGGAGTCTGGAATTGTGCCCGATATATGGCAAAAGGCTCGCCCCCTATTACATGGGACCTAACGTCGTCGGCGTAATGTGGGTGTACTCAGTACACCTCTGCCACCCCCTCTGGCAAATATAGGCGTGACGGTGTGTGTAAAAAGATCTATTTAAAAACATATTTTTAGCAAAAATACAAAAGATATCTTGCTAAGTTGAGGAGTTCCTATGACCTACTGGCTCCATCCTCAGCCCGTGGACATCACCTGGGTCTATAGTACTTGTCAAAACTAACCCAATGACCTCAAACATGACGAAGTTATGTTGTATAGTTGCCATGTTCCTATGGCCACTTCCCAACCTCATTATCAGACCAACTCCATGTTCCTATATTATTTGCATTATCACCGAACTTATCTACGTATGCCGAATTTCGACTCAATCGTATACCACAAGTGCTCGAAAAAGGTATCACAAAATTTTAACTGTAAAAAACAGAAGACATACGACCAGTTAAAAAAAAGCTTGTGACAACAAAGTTAGTATTGATACAAGAATAATATCATGAGCAAATACGTTACTTGTAAATTGATCCGTAATTCCCGAATCCGGGATCCGGATGTTTTTCATCCGGAAATGAAAATGCCTCTTGAGTATTGCGAATTCTAATATTGTTTACTTATATTATCCAAAATTGTACTGTGTAATCACTTGATTGTAATATTGTATCTAATTTTGTTGTTTTTGTTAATAAAGCTATTATTTAGCTATGAAACCTGTAATTTTAATCTAATTAATAGCAAATCGAAAATTTTGGGTTCAGATTCATTTCAAAATTTTTACGGCCAATTCTCGTAAAAAGAACTATTTCTGAAAACTTAGAGATTAGCACGAACAGATTGACGTCAGCATAATAGTAAAAATGGACACCGTCGCGCCTATATTTCCCAAGCAAGGATGGCAAAGGTGTACTGCCTACACCTACTTTTTGCCGAGGATGTCGGAGCCCAATTTGATTAGGGTGGTCTATTGACATTACACCAGGCATATTGCTAGACTACGGATTGACATTAGGAATTTTTCTAAAAACATATAACACCGTCACGTCTGTATTCCCCAAGCGAGGGTGGCAGAGATGTACTGTTACACCTAATGTTAGGTCTCATGTAATAAGGGGGTAGTCTTATACCGGCCACGATTTCAGATTCCGGACTGATTCTGGCATTTTTTCGGTAGAAAGACATTTGTCCGACCTAGGATTTAAAGAACCTCGTAAGTGCAACGCACGTAATTCAGGCGGAATTTTTCTTTTGAAAAAAATCAGTCTGCGTGATATGCGCGGCCTTTTCACTCAACAAGTTTGCGAAACTAAGATGAACGTGACAGCACGCTTTCTCGACATCTATACGATATTACTAAGAGGCAGAGTACGTACTCATAATTATACTGTTAAGGTACTGTAGTATCAAGAATCAATGGAATTATAATAAAGTATCAAGCTACCTATCCACAGTACTGCCACTTAAAGCTTAACAACCCTAATAAAAAACATATACTCCACTAACTACCGACCTCCGTTTTCCAATCACCAAAACACATATTCTGCTCCCAATTCCCGGGCACAAAAGCAACAAAATCACCCTCGGATTTCGCGCAAACTGAAAGTAAACTCTATTTCAAAATAGCAGAATATATTTTTCGGCAAAGTAAAAAGGTATTTCAAAGGCAATCCAGCGTTTGTGGAGTGAAATAAAAAAACAACGGTCATTATCTTTGAAAGTATGTTTGTAAGGCTAAGGATATATTAAGGAAAACAAATACAACCCTGACATGGTGACGTCAGGGTTGTTTTTGATAGGTTTTGACGTCATCAAATGGATATTCTGTGGAGAGATGTCAAAAAAACATTCAGGATTTTTGCATTCTCGTGTTACGAACACTCGAACGACGCGGAATATCTGAATCCTTCTTGTTCGAGACCACAGTCGAAATTTACCAGGACATACATTTTACAAGTGAGAATGATTGTATTTTGCAAGTTCCCGGAGACAGATTTTTCTAAATTTTGTTCCGAGAACTAAATACTAGCGCCCCAATCTGTGGTAAGACCAAGTTATCAGTAGGATTAATGCCGTACCAGGTTATAATGGCAATACAGGTCTTGAGTACACGTATGTACCTACTACACAATCCTCATCGTTCGATCTATTAAACCACGCGTGCCTGTAAAATGTATGTTCGGATTGTCCAACTATGGAATGGAACAAGAAGGATTCAGAATTCCTTATCGTTCGATCGATCGAACCACGCTTACCAGTGAAATGTATGCCCTGGTGGTTCACTTTACAATCGTACTAAACGGATTCATTAACCCTCATTATTCGATGTATCGAACTACACTGTCGGACCAGCCAATGGTCAGGATTGGATATATATGATAACCCTCTTCACGGTCCCTATCCAATTTTAATAGTTGAAAGTTGACATACTGTCAGGGTATAGTTCACGCCTGAGATGTGAACTTTTGGTGGCTGGCTGAGGAAACGATCTTTATGAAGACAGTGGTGCAATTCGCTGAATCGAACGAGGTACAAGAGGGGCAACAGTGCGTTTCGTTAAGAGATCCAGAGGCTTTCCCGAGCTGAAGGAGGATATCGCGGGGTATTTTTATTCTGTTGAGTAAAGTTATAGATGTGTTGTAAAAATGAGCGCTGAAGCCGAGCGTTTAGCGCTGAGTCGACGCTCACGAGCACTGAAACATGTAGAAGATGCGAGTATTTTAAGCACCGACTCGAGCGTTTTAACAACACTATTCTAGATACCCTAGCTTTCTGGTTACCAGACTTTTCACGTAAAATACAAAAAAAGAAGAGAAAGTTTTAACATTTTTATTTATTTATTTATTTATACTTAATGCACTATTGTACATAGGTGGACTTAATGCCTACGGCATTTTCTGCGAGTCTACCTTCGGGTGGTGTGGGACAAGTGTGGTAGGTGCGAGATTATACAAGTGGAAAAAAGTTACATTAATAAATATAAATAACAACTAATTACCTATTTATAACACTTAGTAAATACATATTATATATAACGATACATATATATATAATATATATTTATATATACATACATATATAATTATACAATATATACATGAACTAGAACTGTGCGACATAACGACATGGAACAACTAACATTGAGGAGAATCCAGCCTTTTATGCAAATAGTCCTGCAGCCTTTTTTTAAAAAGAGGGACGATTGGTTGCCGTTCGGAGCCATTTTATGATTATTTCAACAAAATAGTCGATAAAAATATTATAGAGGAGTGTTTAAAAGAATAGGCTATTTTTTATATAAAATTTCCATACTCGTGTTTCTCCGTAGTCCGATAAATCGGACTATATTAGAATTCATGATTCCTCTTTATTCGATGAATCGCAAAAAAATGTTTACGAGGACCGATTAAAGTAAACAGCTTGATCACATAATCACAGAGATTATAGAGCTGTTGTGCAATATTTTTGTTGTCCTATTATTTAATTACGTCTTACGATTCAATCTACCACAATAATTGTGTTGCTATTGTTAAAAACTCATTACTCTTCCACGCTTTGAGGGTTCTAAGCGACGAAACTTTTAGCCTTAAGATAATGATAAAGACATCTCTGGACTTTATGGTACAATTAAGACTGTGAGTCCCTGTTCAAAAGCTCGTTTTAGTTAATCTAAACTGAATCCTTTGAGTTGGACAGTCTTGACACTAAGATTATTTATAACTTATTTTAGCTATTTATAATTTACTAGTTTTGTACACAGGTGTAGAGTGAACAGGCTCTCTAGAAGGTAAACTGATGACCTGCTGAAGTTGGCAATATAATCCCGGTGATCCTGGCGATCTTTGAGTAAGCCGTACAGCGGACGTCTTACGCATGAAGAAGATAGTTATGGACAATGATACCCATAACTGGGTTTGTCATTGGTCTTATAAATTAGCTTATGCTGTCCTACTATTGGGCATAGGCTTCCTCGCACAAATTGTGATAAGAGAGGTTAGTTTATACTCCACTGGGTCCACGCGAACCCAGTTCTTATTATACATTTTAGTGTTACCTAAGTTACATAAGAAACTCCTGTGCCAAATTTAATGCTTTTCGACCCACAGTTGTAAGCTGTGCGTTATCAATGTATAATATTAACAGTCTAGTAATTTTTTAACGCTTGGCTCACTAGAACGAGTATCATAACAAATCTTTATGTGACTTACAAATATTCGTTTCAGTCTTGACTGGTTCGATCTCTATGGGATAATTTTTTATGTAACTCGCGAAATATATGTGTTTCAGTCATCTACGAGACACGTTTTTTTATAAGTAAAACAGTAGAATTGCTGTGTCGGTGGTATGAAAACATTAGAATCGAAACAAAAATAATTGAAAAAATCGTTTATGTATCAGCCTATACTGCCCACTGCTGGGCAAAGGCCTCCTCTCGCAAATCGAGGTGAGAGAGATTAGGTCATACTCCACCACGCGGGCCCACCTGCTGTTGGAACTTATCAAGCCACCTTTAAGGTCTCCAACTCGGCTTAACGACTACTACATTAAGTGGTAACCGGGACCAACGGCTTAACGTGCCTTCCGAAGCACGGAGACGCTCGAATATGAAAATGCCACAAATGGTCACCCATCTCAGGCCGACCGAGTCGAACGCTGCTTAATCTTGGTGATCGGTAAGAACACCGCGGTCACACAGCGCTACGAGCGCCACCAAAAAAATCGTTTAGAATGACGATTTTGTAGATAAAAATTTATAAACGGAAAACTGGCGATCATAAGCTTGCTTCAACTAACACCTAGTCTTTTCAGTGTACAAGACCTCATCTCCTCCACAATGGAGACACATCCTTAAACCGTCTCCAAAGTACTCGTGAGCTAATACACGAACACGCAGCACAATGCCGACGGAGCGTTTTGTCCACAAAGAGATTACCACGTAAGAGGATCATGGAACCCTGGAACCCGGAATATTATTTGCGAAATTAGTTTTCGTGCTGTATTGTTTATTTCGCTTTTGTGTTGGGATACTGTTCGGTGGATGGAGTTTTGGGGATATAAAGTATTTGAAGCTATATTTTGGTGTGGCACGTGATATTTTTTGATTGGATTTAAAACCTACTATAATATTTTTCACATACGATGGGTACTGACAGTGCCAAACGAAATTAATATTTAATTCAATGGTATTAAGGTATAAAACAATAAGTATAGAAACGGTCATGGCTCTTATTGAATAAAGTATAATTTTCTTTGACACTTAAACTGTCACAGTACCTTTCCTTCATGAAAAATATTATAGCTGTTACCCACGACCGCGCACGCGTTTATTTCGTAATTTGACATAGGTATAGTAGAGTTTTATCTCCCTCAGGGATGATTTATCAAAAACACCGAAACACGTAGTTATTTATTTCTCACCCAAAGTATATACAAGCTGTAACACAATTAACGCAAAACCTAAAAGTAGTTTGTTCTAAATAGGTAACTGGATTGATTCCAATCATTATTAATGCCCATTACATTTTTTTAGATTTGCTAAATATGCTGTTACTTCTTTAGTGCGTTACAACAAATTTAATTTATTCTTGATTCAAAGCAACACGCAGATTTTAAATGCCTTTATATTATATACTAGCCGTAATCCGCGGCTTCGCACGCACTTCTTTTGTAATTTGACGTAGGTAGCAGTTTGGATTGCATTATTCCAAGACAGAAGAGACACCTCCATATTCAGTTCCTTTTAAATCCGTTCAGCCGTGTTAATATGGAGAAATAAATCAACTATCCCCTAGAAATCTTGCATTTCCCGAGCTAAAAAGTAGTCTTAAACAATCTCTGAAAATTACCTATATTTTCCAGTGATAGTCTATTTAAAATCGGTTCCACCGTTCTGGATATTAACACGGACAAACAAACATTTTTTATGGTGCCCGCATACACTTAAAATATCTTCTTTATTTCAAAATCACAGATCCCAAATCAATATTATTGTACCTGCAAATATTTGACTAAGTAAGTTAAGCAGACAACGTCTTATCGGTTGAACCAATTCATGAATATATTGTATACTGTGTCAACTTCCACCAGATTTATTTCCCTATCAACTATCTCTATCACCGGGTTTAGTCTTAGCTCCACTTAGCCCACACAGGTGGTATTTGTAAAATATACACTCAACTATAGCGCGATCTTTTTCAACACACACCACTAACGTCGTCTAAAAAAAACATACAATACCTTCCTTTTTAAGAAGAAATACCAGTTTATCTTTTTGTATTTTTGAATAACATTTATATTTCTGATTTAAACCTTCTTTACCTATCCTGACAAAGAGTGTAATCGAGCGCAATGATATCTTAAAACGGTACATTGCCAGCTAAGTACTCATATGTAGCAAACTTCTTTCAGTTCATTTGGTGTTAGTCTTCTCGTAAGATATTAATCGACGTTAAAGTTTCGTATCCGGCCATTCATCCATAGAATTCTCTCCGGAAGAAATAATACTGAATGGTTCATGCACGAAATCATGTTTAAGTGTTTAAATCAAACGTGTATGAACTATTTCCAGTGAGTGCTTTTAACTACTGAAAAGTTTTTCGTGAGGAGACGAACCTGAGTCCAATATCATGAGAATTCATGTGTAGGCAAATTCACATAGTTTACGTCGTAATATTGCAGTTCGGGACAAACACTAATAAAGTTTTGTGGTTTTGGAACAATGAATGATTAATCAAGTCGACTTTTTTCTCTTTCCTCAAAAAATTTTAAGTGTTTCGAAAATATAAGTACACAGAGTTGTGACCTTTTGTATAGGTTAAAATTACACAAAATTTCACTGAAATCTCTCAAACAGGTTATGAATAAAGTGTATTTTTAGAAATTCAATGTTTTGAAGATTTTTGTAATTTCTGAACAAACCTTTTGATTTTCCGGGGTAAATACTATTCAATATGTGTCCAACATTTTAAGATATCCGCGTGCAAAGTTTCATCAAAATCCGCCTGGTAGTTTTTCCGTTATGATGGTTTTTACCCTGGACAGATATACAGACAGACAAACAGACACGAAAGTCAAAAATTGTAGATTTGGCTTCTACATCAATAGAATGATATCCGTGGGTTGTTATTTCCAGAAAATATACACAGACATGACTTCCTTACAGTTTTATTATATGTACGAGTAGTATGTAGGGATATAGATGCTTTACTTTTTCCTACAAACTGTTTAATTTCCTGAAAACATTAATATTAAGTATGTTGTCTATCATATGAAATATCTCCATGCTAAGTTTCATTGACAACTGAAGAGTAATTTTGGAACAATGAATGATAAATCAAAATCGACTTTTTTCTCTTTCCTCAAAAACTGTTAAGTTCTTCGAAAATATACGTATTTGCTGCGTTTTAAAGCTCATGTATGTGTATCTTTTAGGTGCAATGAGAGCACGTCGATGTCGCGTGAAGAAGTCGTCGCATACATAAGCCTTTATTTTGAATAGGAAAAAATACATACATTAATAATCCAATGAACATGCTTGTCCAGTGAAGCTGTAAAGGCCCCGCGGCCAACAGCGTAGATCATTCACACACACCATTTCATTCGGTCGTTTTTATTCATTTATAAGACATGTTGTATCCTATTAGTTGAAAATCAGATAATGGAATGGCGAGCAGTTATTTATATTTTAGTAACCTTGTAATCTTGTCATAGACATACTCGATGATTGCTCCAGTGTGTTTAGTTCAAAGAAGTATGAAACAAGTTTAGTTGTAAAGCGATGACAGATGGCATCTGTCAAATGACGAATCACCGATGACAGATAGTCGATGATAGAGGCCGGACGGCGCTGCGTTGTTAGTCTATTAGCAACGGGGCAAGCGCTCGGACGTATCGCGGAGCAGCTAACCTCACTGCATTCCATACGACTTAATCGCCGGACGAGACCCCAGTGTTATTACAAGATTTCCTTTATGTTTGGCCACCATGCGGACGACCATGAAAACGAAAACGAGATAAATCCACCTTTCACCGCTACCGCAATTGAAACGGCCATCGAGAAAACCCAAGCGCCGTTAGACACTTAAATTACAATTCTAGTTGCTCTAGCAGATGCCCTGTTTCATTAAAGTGACAATTTGACAAATTTGTCATCAATAAGTTATACAAAACTGCTTTGTTAAAAACGTCCATCGTAAACATATAACAATTTTGAAATTTTCTGACATATGATCCATTGTTTGCTCTAAAATCTGTCCTCCGCTATAAGCCTCCGCTATTAAATAGGACTCTGTTTGAATTATTTACACCGTCACGCCTATATTCCCCAAGCAAAGGTGGCAGTGGTGCACTGTGTACACCCATATTTCGCCAACGATAGAAAAATTACATTTGTCCGACCTAGGATGTAAATCCAGGATCTTGTGATTGCAAAGCGTATTATTTTCTATTAGACCAACGAGGCAGTCAAGTTAACAAGCAAGTTTTAGTTAACCAGTAATATCCAAAGTTATCGCAATAATCACAGAGATAATACCCCCCACAAGTAAACGCTTTAGCACCTTGCAAGTGGAGATTGTGGCGCTAGCCCGCCGACTTGACTAAGTCACTGCGACTATCTTTACCTCTCCTCGTTGAGTTTACTTCGGTGTGCGAGCAAGTACCTACTAAACTACTTGGGGCTTTGAAATATAAAGCATCAGGTTTTGAACTTGCAATCACGTAAAGAAGATTGAGATATCGGTTAGTAAAATTGAGCTACTATTTCTCTATGTAAGTTTCAGAAAAGGACTTTAAAGGAGTTAAAATTATGCAATATAACTGATTAAGCAGCTTTAAAAATATTCATGTGGTATAAGATATTCTAAAATGCGTGTAGTATCTCTGATTATAGCAACTTTTTTATGTATTCATATTAAAAAGCTCGAAAATTTAATTTAAACATGTTTATCCGCTTTAAATTTATATACCCAAGAAGTTATACCCGAAGTTTTACCTCGAAAATTACAGATATAATGCCCACCGTAAGTAAACGACTTAGCACCTAACAAGTGCAGCTTGCGGTGGAAGTCCGCCGGCTTGACTAAGTTGCTGCGACTTGCTAACTTTACCTCTCCTCGTTGAGGTTGCTTCGGTGTGTGAGAAACTCCTGCAACTAGATTTTGATCTTTGAAATGACGGACGAGTTATCGCAGTGGTTAAGAGCTTAAGCCACCTGTCGTGTCTAATAGTCTAATTCCCGCACGGGACAAATCATTGTGTGATCCACAATTATTTGTTTCGGTCTGGGTATTTGTGTATGTGAATTTTCATGTTTGTACACGCACCCGCGACACAGGAATAAATCCTGGGGTGGGACCCTAGGATTTATTCCTTCGTTTTATTCAATAAAAAAAGAAATATAAAGTTAAAGGCTGAATAAACCTTAGCTTTGAATGTAGTAGACGGCTTTTATCATTGCTTATGGAGGGATTCAGAGAAAATTGTTAAATGGGGTTAATCCAAACTATCGTATTTTAACAACCCGATACTTCAAAGTGCCTGAGGTAACTATCGGAAAGGACCACCACAGTAAAGTACATCGTTCAATTTCATCATCATCGTAGATCGTTCAAACCAAAGAAGTTAGTTATCGATCAGATTCATGTCCATTATATAATATATTTGCCGTCAAAACGCTACAAAGAAACTTCTGTCTCGTCGGTTACAACCATGAATACCTTAAGCATAAACACCCGATATAAGTAGTTGTAGAATTATTAGGTGTTACGTTTAGTCTGACCTAAGATTTGAACCCCAAACCTCATAATTGTTACACTTTATTTACCAACATAAACATTAACAAATCGAAAAAGTCGAGTCACTCGTGTCAGCCCCACCCAAAAGAAGGGGGCTGAGAGGATACATCTTAAAGTTTCAGAAGCGTCGAGTCATCAACTTATTCTGCCATGATTAATGTTTAGTCTTTCATGTTCTGCTGATGTACAGTCAGCAACGAAGTATTTGAGCAAATACTAATATTGGTTCTTTATTAGACTTTACGTGTGCTCTCAGAAACTCCCTTCTCGGAAACCGATCTGGAGCGACAACAACATCCAGAACCACCTCAATATCCAGTCAGAGTGGGAAAAGCAAAGGGAGAGTTCGGTCGCCTGACAGGGTAATATCACCATAGCCGACCCCTCGACTGTAGTACAAGGCTTCAAAGAGCAACGGTGTGGTCCTCCATCAACCGAATCAGAACCGGAGTCGCAAGGTGCAATTATCATTTTCACAGGTGGGGCATCACTGAGTGTCCTTGTTGTGACTGTGGAAACTCAGTGCAGACTATCCAGCACATCGTGGAGGACTGTCCTACTCGAAAATTCAGCGGCTTATTCGAGGGGCTACATCAGCTGACACCAGAGGCTAAACAATGGCTCCTCTATTCTGACATTAAGTTTCGATCGTGGTTCCCATTATTAAAAATACACCGCCATACGATGATGATGATGACGCCTATATTCCACAAGCGGGGTGGCAGAGGTGTACTGTGTACTATCTTCGCCTACGATCTTAGGTCCCAATATGATAGGGAGCGAGTCGGTTGCCATTATACCACAATACTGGACTTCTAACTGATACCGGGAATTTTACTGTCGCAAAATTACACACGACCAAATAGACTGAGTATTATATGAAGGACAAGTCAAGAGTATTTGTAAACGGCGAGCGTGTATGAGGAAGCCAAAGAGGTATGTAAATAAAGAACCTGCTGGAACTCTGTACTCTCTGCCTACCCCGCAAGTGATATGGCGTGATGATATAGATAGAGATAGATAGATAGAAAATTACACTTTGTTCACGTATAGTATATATACATATACTGTGCACAATACTCTTCTGCCAACCCCGCTTGATAATAAAGGCGTGACAATGTTTTAATTAATTTAGGCAGTGATAGCCTAGTGGTTAGACCGTTGGACTGCAAAGTCAAAGGTCTCGGGTTCAAACCCAGGCACGCACCTCTGTCTTTTCGAAAGCATGTGCGTATTAAAAATTAATTATTACTTGCTTTAACGGTGAAGGAAAACATCGTGAGGAAACCTGCATGCCTAAGAGTTTCTCAAAGGTGTGTGAAGTTCGCCAGCCCGTACTGGGCCAGCGTGGTGGACTATGGTCTAAACCCTCTCAGTTTGAGGGGAGGCCCGTGCCCAACAGTGGGACAGTTTCTTAACAGGGCTAATATTATTTTTTTAATATTAATGTTTTAATTTAATCAAATCAAGGTATGAAAGATAGTATCGGTGTAAAGATGAGAAAGGGCATGCTCCGTTGGTTCGGGCATATAGAAAGAATGCCAGAGGAAAGAATGACAAAACAGATATACAATGTGAAAGTGGAAGGATGCAGGTACCGGGGAAGACCTAGACTATCTTACCACGACCAAATAAACCGAGTCTTATCTGATGGAAAAGTCAAGAGTCTCCGTAACCGGCGAACGTGTATGAGACGAACTATGAGAGTCGAGGAAGCCAGAGAGGTATGTAAGAAAAGAACCTGTTGGAACTTTGTACTCTCTGCCTACCCCGCAAGGGATCTGGCGTGAGGTTATAGATAGATAGATAGATAATTCAATTTTTTACTTGACGGTACAATCATTAAACTTCATATAAAAGCAGTTGATACATTGATGGCGGAACTAGGGGTGAAAAATGTTGATAATGATGGGGCTGACTCGTAAACTATGGGGCGTTAGTATAAATTCGTTTTGTTGTATTCAACGTTCAACGTGTGAAATTAGAGGGTGAAAAAACTATTTTAGCTGAGTAATCAAAGTACCGTGTATTTAGGGGATGATCTATTTAATAAATAACGAATCGTGAAAGTGACCAACTTAACTTAGCTTATCCCCAAGCCCGGTCCGAGCAGCAGGCTATAAATACGGTCGACGAGCTGCCAACGTGTTCGGATGCGACGGACGTTTCTTAGGAGTGTAGTTTAAAGTCTTAGTTAAAATAATTATTTGGTGTTATATTATTATTTTAATAGAATTAGGGTCTTTAAATTATTAAATAACCCACGTTAAGTAGATTGATCGAAAAAAATCAATTCCGCGCGTGATTTGTAAGTCTATTGTCAATTCTAGAGGATATGCCTTAGTTACATTAAATAACTAATATTATTTTTAAGAATATTTATATAATTAAAAACCGTAATGAAACAGGTAAGTATATATGCACCAAAGGTGCTGCAAAGCACTCGAAACGTCGGGAACTTAAAAATCAAAAATAAACCGTGATAAAATCCGAAAAATAGTTTTATTTCATGGGTAATATTCGCGTAAATCTAGGAACTCGGTAGGTAAGTATATTTCGATATCCCGCGACACAAGATGTACTCAGTACGGGGCATAGTATTTTTTTTAAGTTTTAGGCCATTATGATCATTTATTCTCATTCTACATCGCTCAATTAAGACGCCAACCTTTCTCCTAATCGCTTATGAGTGAGCCACCTTCCCTTCCAGCTTCATCATCAGACCTGATACATGGCATTACAAGGAGTTACAATTGATACCTAGCAAGGGATCTGGCGTGATGATTAAGATAGATAGATAGAAAATTGACGTTCCATATACAAGGTGTAACGCAAATAACGCAAGGCCTCAGACACTCCGTTTAGATAATTGCTTCACAAATTCAATAGGAAAACCAAATTGCCAAATTTCAAGTTTTTACCCCTTTATTTTAAGCATTTTTATACCATAATTAACAATGAACCTTGTATGTGTGCATATTGAGAAATGTGTTTAAGAAATGCATTTGAAATCTCCGTATTGCTTTCAATCATGAATAAATTTAGTTTGTTACTTACGCACTTAAGTAATACCATATGTAGGATATTAAAAAAATGTATGATACCTTAAAAATTGTTGGTTTAGAACAAACTACTTTCAGGTCTTGCGTTTGTTATATTACAGCTTGTATACACAATATTTTAGCTCTATTAAAAAACACACTAAGTGTAAAAAGTCAAAGACCGACACGGACGAAGCAATTAAAAAAACTCGTAAAAGATACTCAACTAGAGTTATTTTTCACCTTGATCCCATACCAGGATATATGAAGATATATGTTGGTGCTTACACACGAGGATCCCAGAGACGTCGTGAGCTGTTGCTAATTAGAAATAATCTCAGCAATTATCCCTTCTGGCCGCATCTACACGTCGTGAACGATGGGAAAGTTAAGTAGCTACTTTTTTGGGATCTACGTAATTCATCTCTGGTTGAATAGGTCTGTGTAATTATGGACATTGTAATACTAAAGAAACATGACTTTGAGAATTATTAATTCATCTATGATCATTATAAATTACTTACTTCTTCACGTAAGTTCCAAGTCAATGTAATCTAAAGACAACGACGATGTTAGGTCTCAATATATTTTTTATACTGAAAAAAAAAATCGTAGCCCCACCCTAGAAATTATTATTGTATCATAGGTGTGTTTAGAAACACTTAATTAACATACAATAACATCCAGATAGAAACAAATATTTCTGGCTTGCACAAAGATTTGTCCTGCGCGGGAATCGAACCCGCGACTCCTCAATCAAGTAGGCGAAGCGACTCAAGCTCTTAACCATTGGACCTAACCATTCGCTCATAAATATGAAAGTAGACTATTGCCATTATATTTACAGGTCCCAGTGTGATAGGGAGCAAGCCTATTGCCATACCGTGCAGAATTTCAGACTCACAGAGTAGAGTCTGAAATTCTGCATTTTTGCATTTTTTCTATACAAAATCCACTGATGATTCGTACAATTCGTACGGATCACGAACAAAATGACAGCCAAAAAACGACAGCGCTTGTATATACTTACGCATTTATAGCTACTCGTAGGTAGCAGCTGTAGATATTAGTTTTAATTTATAAATGAGCTCAGATCTTTTTATGTCAGAAGAAAGAGTGATATACAATGCGATATACAATGCGAAAGTGGAAGGATTTAGGTACCGGGAAAGACCTAGACTATCTCACCATGACCAAATAGACCGAGTCTTATCTGAAAAACAAGTCAAGAGTCTCCGTAACCGGCGAGCGTGTATGAGACGAACTATGAGAGTGAAGACAGCCAGAGAGGTAGGAAAGAACCTGTTGGAACTCTGTACTCTCTGTCTAACCCGCAAGGAATCTGGCGTGATGATATAGATAGATCTCTTTATTACCTAGAGACCTAGAGGTTGGAGTCCCATGCGTTGGTCCGACCAGATTCGCTCGACGCTCGATTTCAGTGTCAGCGACGTAATTCATGTCTCAGAAAATAGGACCAAATGGAGAGATATTGTCAAGGCTGAATTTCTTCATAAAGATTACGACCCTCAGCACTGAGAAAAACCCATGAAGAAGTGGGAGCTCAGATCTTTTTATTACGGTAGTTTTAGCAAACTGTAGCATTTTAAGGTATCCTCAGGTTGCCTTGGGTTGGATTAAACTGATTCGAAAAAAGTCCACTCCCATATTTGGGCTCTTAATTCTCGGGTGGTTTTTCGGACTGTCACCTCTACCTAACCTACCATGGATATGCCTCATAAAACTTAGTTCGCACCTGGATTGGAGCAACTCTATAGCAACAACAGAAACAAGTGATACTATAATATTAGCCCTGTTAAAGGCATGCAGGTTTCCTCACGATGTTTTCCTTCACCGCAAGTGATAGTTAATTATTAAAAAGCACAAGTTTTAAAAAGACAGAGCTGCGTGCCTGGGTTCTAACCCGAGACCCCTGAATTTGCAGTCCAACGGTCTAACCACTAGGCTATCACTGTTTTTTTTTTTGTTTAAGTGATACTATAATAACTCGATTTTTTTTCCTTCGGGGTAGGAAACTCTGATTATAGAATCATCTTTCATGATACTATTATTAGAGTTTCATACCCCGAGGATATGCGAGGTATTTATCTACAATTCTAGTCACTACACAATTTCTACTTCTAAATAACAGAAATTTATAGTAAAATTTCCAGTCAAAATCAGATAACTGTAACCTAAAATTCAAATAACATGAAATTTCATAAATATTTCAGGCATAACTCATAATTCTGTTCAGCTCCGTTGAAACCCGGCTATAAATAATAAACGGTGTTAATCCCAACAATTTGTTAGAATATCTGGGAGCTGGGAGGCGGAATGTGACGTCAATTAGAGAAGGATTAACTGGCAACGAACCACGACAGAGTAGGCTGAACCCCCTGGCAATAAGTTAAAAGAGACACGCCACGCCATCTCTGAAAAGATAAGGAGTATAAAGTACCTCAATATTTATTCAAATGTAGCTCTACAGTAGGAATTATCCCGTGCCGTGAGTGCATTTCTTCTTCTTCAAGTGCCTTTCCGTTTCTGGTGGTTGGCCTTCAGCTTTGCGAATGTACTTTTTCTTGAGCCATACGGAACAACTGCTTAACGCTAGCAATTCCGGTCCACTCCCTAATGTTCCGCAGCCATGGTTTCTTTTCTCCACGTTTACGAACATGAAATTCACTAACACAAAATTCAATAACAGAAATTCTCTCTCTATGTCATCACACTAAATTACTTGCGGGATAGGCAGAGAGTCCCACAGGAAAATGAGGAGTAGACAAGGGAGAAGTATATAACACGCGCAGATTTTGTTTATTCCCGTGCCTTCAGTGTGTTTATAACATGAAATTCAAATAGACAAATATCCAGTGCACAACAAACATTTGTAGATCACATAAAGATCCCGTGTGGGAATTGAACTCGCGTCTACTCGATCCAGTGATCAAAGCAACCTATGCTCTTAATCACTGGGCAAAACAGCCATCGAAACGAGTTTTGCTGAAAGATTTTGTTTTTAATATGATAGGCGGCGAGTTGGAGGAAGGCATATTCATTTTTTTTCCTCTTAACGAGCCAAAATTGTGGGTGGTCACTAAAGCAACCACAATTCGATGTGGTAATAGGGGTTTTGGGATCTACAGACTGAATGTACCGCTGAACTCTTTTGCCCCCTAGCTCCATTAAGCATATTTTTGCGGCACCCAATTTTTTTTTGAACGTCGCGGTTTGGTTTCGCGGTTAAATCGTAAGCCGGGGCAAATGTTTGTATGACCAACAAATATTTGTTTCGATTTGGTTGTGCGCTTAAATTTCATGTTTTTAAATGCATCTACGAGACCGCTAGTTCAGCAGCTCATCCCACAACGGGCTCGCCATATTGAGACGTGTTCCTCCTCGTTGGCACGGACGCTTTTTCAACGACCGGGGCTGAAGCAATGTACAGCGCTTTTTAAAAATTTACTGTTAGCCATTTGTTTCATTCTAGCGCTTTACTAACGCGCGTTGAAAAATCACTTGTGCGTGCGTAGGGTAATTGAAATTAAAATGATTGCTTATTTCATTAGTTATCTCGTCCCATTACTTCTTATCAACAGGAATAAGTTCTAAGTGTGTCAGCGATGCTTTCATATAGAAAAAAGAAATCTTGTTGAACTACAGACAGTCAGAATACGGACTCCAAATGTTTCTGACTGCACCTTCGTCAACATCCCCGATGTGTTCCACCCCTATCCATTTCTAAAGATCAAAGCGGACCAGCTGCAACTTCACGCACAGGTAATCATAAGGCGGAGGATACAATAACAACGATCGTGCATTAATCTTGCCCTCGTGGGGAAGGCTTTTGTTCACCAGGTCACGGGGGATAAGGGCCCATTGTCTATCCCGGTGTGGGGACGTCGATGTCAGCGGATTAATTAGTCAGGGATTCTGTATCGGTTTTTAGTTGGATATGTGCCTATTCAGACCTTTGTAGGGCTATACTGAGTTCTTAGCTGTGGCCAAGGTTATGAGCGTTTGGTTTGGTTAGTCTGTGATAAGTTCGTGGCATTTCCATTTTTTTTATTTGGTATATCAACAGGTGTTACTATCTTTATAAATATATTAAATATAAATATAATTAAACTAACTTATCAAGTGATAAGTTCGGCAGGTGTGTCTCCTACTAATTTTAATAAAAAAAAACTTATCCCCACACTTTGATTTATTCCTATGTCGTGGGTGCGTTTACCACAATGAAAATTCACATACACAAATATCCAGACCGAAACAAATAATTGTGGGCCACACAAAGATTTGTCCCGTGCGGGAATCGAAACCGCGACTATTCGACCCAGTGGGCGGAGCCGGATAAGCTCTTAACCGCTGCGCCAAATCTCATTTTCGATTGCCTACTCGTAGGCAACCACAAACCTGCATCCACCAATCGCACTGGATCCGCGCAATGGAGTACGACTTATTCTCTCACCGTGATTTATGACAGGTCTATTCCTAGTGATGGGAGAGCAGTGGCTATTTTATGATATTTTTAACATCATCGAGAAAATAAATACTGTCTTGCTAAAGTTGTTCAAGCATGAAGAAGAATATGACATTAAAATAAGCAGCGGCTGCAAAAATATGAAGCCTCCGAGCAACGCCGCAAAATCCTGCGGTTTCATTAAATAATGATTGATAAAGATGTCCCACATATTCCCAGTCGAGCTATAAATCTTGCCGTAATTTACTCATTAAGCCCTGACTATGGAGGCATAATCTCCCCCATTATTCTAACGTAGCCGCGAACTCGTTATTACGTATTTATTTAACAGTTTAAAACTCGTAAATTAAAGTTAAGCCGCAGCGAAAATTACAGTTAATTACAGAACGTGCAGAATTGTTATTTAGGTGCCAGGATTGTAATTTAGTCAGAAGGCGCACGCCGAGTGTTTGTGTTTTTACGGCTTTAGGTTTTTTCGGTTCTGTACCTCAATCGGCAAAGACGGCAATAAATGGAAAATCCTTAAAGGGTTACTTTGTTGTCCGTCCGTCTGTCTGTCAGTCTGTCTGGTGGTTAAAAGCTCGTTTTTCTCAGGAATGCGTAAAAGTATCGACTTGATATTTATATCAAGTAATAAAGTTAACGGCCCCTTGCTGGTGTAAAAAATTAAAGCGTTTAAGTTAATGCAATAAAAAAATATGGCTATTTAAATAAACTCATCTAAATCTGTACGCTACTTCCCGTTGGCCTAGAATCATAAAATTTGGGAAGAAAAAAGCTTTTATAATACATGTAAAGAAAAAATACAACAGTTTTTGAATAAACGCCGTCACGCCTATAATTCCTAAGCGAGGGTGACGGAGGTGTACTGAGTACACCCACTTTTCGCCGACAATGTTAGGTCCCATTTAATAGGACTGATACTAGAAGATTTTCGATAGAAAATCTATATTTGTCCGACCTAAGATTTGAATCCAGGACCTCGTGATCGCAAAGCACATTATTCGCCACTAGACCAACGAGGAAGAAATTTTTTAATTTATAATTAAATGATGTTCTGTTTTGACTAATTCAATTAAAAATTAAAATAGCGTCATTTAGTGGGTCTAACATGGAACACTCAGAGAGACCTACACCCAGTCATCCGCCAGATTTAAAAAAAAACACAAACACCGTCAGTGTACATATACTCCCCATGCTAACTCTAGAGTAAGGTCTGAAGTAGACTAATCGACAATAAAAGTTACAAATAAGTCTATGTACAAATTTTTATTCATGTAAACCATTACAGTATTTATGAATCGTCAGAAAAGTAACAAAGACTCTACCGCCACTTCGGAATGTCATTCCTGTGGAGAAGAAGGGCAAGAAACTCCACGGTTACACTTTTAAAATAGTATATTTACATTTTCTATTTCCATTTACATTTTGTTGTGGGATATGGAAGAATAATGTAGGCTGCAGACCAGCCTACATTATCAGGTGCGTCTTAGTTAATTTCAACAAATTATACTATTCATGTGAATGGCTACATGGTTCCCTTATTTACAGAAAAAGAAATGAAAAAAAAAAATTAACTAAATTAATAGAAAGAAGAGAGGGAATATTAAATAATAATAGCTGCACAAGTTGTTCATATTTGATCAAGTCGAGCTGGAACAGCCCCTATCCAAATATCTCTGAGTAACCCTATCCAACGGTTAAACTGGCCAGTTTTAATAGCCGAATAAGTCTAATCACGAAGTAACTAATCAGAACTTTACTCGAAGGTACTGAAAGAGGTCCTAAAAACAAACTTGACGATAACAAGTATCCCCAACCGGGTCTAAATCTGGCCCAGGTCACTGTCACCCACCCGGGTAATCCAACCCTTATCCCTGCTCCATACATTTGACGTTGCTGGACGTGGCCCGTGACATTTTGCGACGTCATAACGACGTCCTCTTCAAATAGTCATTCTTTTTAAGCTGATTGGTGAATGGTTTTTTTGAAGCCGATTGAGCGTAACGTTCTCGAGGGTTCAACTTCTAGATCGGACAGAATGTGGTTGTTCTATCTAATAACTCCCAGTATCATTCGGGAGTCTGGGATTGTGCCCCAACATCGTCGGCAAAACGAGGGTGTACGCAGTACACCACTGCCAGCTTAGCGAATTGGGAAATATAGGTGTGAAGGTTTTAATTTGTATCATTATTTTATACTTTTAAAAATTGTTGCTAGTCGTTCAGTCCACTGTATTAAAAAAAATATCATTATTCAATTATTCACTATGAGAGTGGAAGAAATCAGAAGGATATGTAAGGAAACTTCTCTGTAGTCTCAGTCTATCTCGCAAGGGATCGGGCGTGATGATATAGATAGATAGATAGATCATTATATAAAGCAATACGGCTATTTTAAATTCATTTCTAATACACATACTGTGATATGCACACAAAAGTACAAGTTTTATGGTTAATTTGGATACCAAAGAGCTTAAAAGATGGTAAAAATCTCGTGAAAATTGGAATTTTGATTTTTGTATTGCAATTATCTAATTGGGGTATCTTAGGTTTTGCGTTGTACATGTTACACCTTGTATAATCGTGTTCACAAATCTACGGACAACTTGACAGGTGCAAATGTCAAAACAAAAAAACTACTAACTAAAACGACTAGTAAAGAACTAACGACTAAATCAATCGACATACTTTATCGACATGTTTAAATATTTTATTGTATTTATTAAATTAAGATTGAATTATGCTCAGTATGCATTTAAATAATAAACTGTGTTGTAAATTAATTTATTTTGGATATAAATACCGCATTTACTTAAGATTTTTTATGTAAATTATAAAAATGTTATATAACATATTATTGACGTCCGTCTTAACATAAAAAACTAAATAAAAGTAAATTTTAGTTAGGTAACATTTTTTATTATAGACAAAAAGTGACATCACTATTTAAAAAGTGTCGAATTCTATCTATCTATATCATCACGCCAGCTCCCTCGCGAGGTAGGCAGAGAGTACAGAGATCCAACAGGTTCTTTCCTTACATACCTCTCTGGCTTCCTCCACTCTCATAGTTCGTCTCATACACGCTCGCCGGTTACGGAGACTCTTGACTTGCCCTTCAGCTAAGACACGGTCTATTTGGTCATGGTAAGATAGTCTAGGTCTTCCCCGGCACCTACATCCTTCCACTTTCGCATTGTATATCTGTTTTGTCATTCTTTCTTCTGGCATCCTTTCTATATGCCCGAACCAACGGAGCATACCCTTTCTCATCTTTACACCGATACTATCTTTCATACCTACTCGCTTTCTTACTACGCTGTTGCGAATACGGTCGGTCAGCGTGACTCCGCACATCTTCCGCAGAGATCGCATTTCGACCGCATTTATCCTGCTTTCGTTCTCCTTCTTACATACCCAACTCTCACTGCCATATAACAGCGGTGGGACAAGCACTCCGTTATGCATGGCCAGCTGCGCCTTTTGGCTTAAGTGCCGGCTCCCAAGTAGCCTTCCCATCGCACCATTCACTCTATTACCTGCATTCACTCTTCTCTCTATATCAGCGGTGTATTTCCCATCCTTACTGAAGGCGCATCCAAGATATACAAACTCATTCACTTGCTCCAGCACATCGTTACCAACCACAATCCTTGCATTCGTTCTGGTTTCTTCCCGTTCAAAGACCATAATTTTGGTTTTCTTCACATTCAAATGTAAGCCATTGTTCATGCAGTCGTCTCTCATAACTGTGACTAGTGTTTGCAGATCAGTGGCTGTTGGCGCTATCAAAACCGCGTCATCTGCATATAATAGGTGGTTTATCACTAGATCACCCATTTTTACCCCTTCAGTCATCGCATTCAGTCTTTGAAGACTTTTATCCAGATACACTATAAACAGTCTAGCGGACAACACGCAACCCTTCCTGACGCCGATTTTAACGTCAAACCAAGGTGACATGTTACCACCCACCCGTACGCATGCCTTGCTGTCCACGTAGGTGGACTGGACGGCTCGCAACAGGGTGCCGTTTATACCATACTCTGGCAAAATGTCCCAAAGTCTCTTTCGCACGACTCTATCAAACGCCTTCTCCAGGTCCACAAAACCGCAGAAAACCTTCCGGCCTACTGCCAGATGCTTTTCTACGATGTTGCGGAGGGAGAAAACTTGATCCGAACATCCTCTTCCAGACCTGAAATCTCCCTGTGCCTCACACAACACTCCGTCGGACTTCTCGCGCATTCTCCGTTCAATAATTTTACCATAAACCTTAGCTGCCAAGCTGATCAAACTGATGGCCCTGTAATTGGCGCAGTCATATTGTGAGCCCTTGCCTTGATACAAGGGTACTATGACTGCGCGGCGCCAATCTGTAGGGACTCTACCGGTCTTCCAGCAAAGATTTGCGAGGACCCAAAAAGCGTCCCGGACGCAAGTTCCACCATATTAAATCATCTCGGCAGATATCATGTCTATTCCCGCAGCTTTACCATTTTTCATACTTCGTATCGCCCATTCAACTTCTTCCATAGTGATGTCCTCTGTGGATTCTGGTGCCGCAAACTCGCCTCTGGGCTCGTCTGTGGCATCAGCATCCGGGGCATTCTCATACATTTCTCCAAAGTATTCACTCCACCGGTTTAGCACAGCTTGTGTGTCTGCAAGAATGTTACCATCCTTAGATTTTATCTTTTCCATTCTGGAGCCTGACGAATCACCTCGAGCCTTTCTCACCTTGCTCCAAAAGAGTTTGGTGTTATTCTCGAAGTTCTTCGTCAGCCTCTCCTCCTCAATCACAATAGCTCTTTCACGCTTTTCTTTCACTAAGGTTTTGGTGGCATTCTTGCATTGCCGGTATATTTCTTTCTTCATCTCCGTCATACTGTCATTTAGATTCAAAGAAGAGACATAGTCCTGCCACGCTTTCTTCTTACTTTCTACAGAGCTTTTTAACTCTGTGTCCCACCATGCATCCCCTTTTGCTGTGCTATGCTTCTTTGAGCAGCCACATACTTCTTTCGCGGATTCTACCAAACTCTCTTTCAGACAATTCCAGCATTCATCTATGTTTGACGTTTACAGTGTTGTCAGATTCGACAATTTGTCCGTGGAAATGTGATCACGACTATAGTTACACACACACCGTCACGCCTATATTCCCCAGAGGGGGTGGCAGAGGTGTACTGAGTACACCCACGTTTCGCCGACGATGTTAGGTCCCATGTAATAGGGGGCGAGCCTATTGTCATATACCGGGCACAATTCCAGACTCTGGACTCATACTGGGAATTTTTCGTTAGAACAACTACATTTGTCCGACCTAGGATGAACCCAGTACCTCGTGATCACAAAGCGATGCGCTTTGCCACCAGACCAACGAGGCAGTCGACTATAGTTAATGTTACAAGATTAACTAAAATCCTACAAATAGAATATAATATCTACCTATGTACTAAACACGTATATAATTAAACCTTAATTAAGTTTTCCCTGTAATAAGTGCGAATTAAGCCACTCGACCAAGGACGCGACTAATTATATCACAATTAATAACCAGCTGTAATTTAATTACAATTAGGTATGGAGACCTTATTCTTTACAAAACGCGGTGCGTTATGATATCTTCATGAAATGATTCTGGAATGATATTCTGTGTGCTCTGTGGAGCGGGTCACTCTCTTTCCTCTAAGGTCGAAAAGCTATAACTGCTTCTCAAGTCATACTCGTAAACAGGTGCTGGTGGGAACTAGTCCGTTCTCTATCTTTGACTGATCAACTAACTGTGATGTGCTTGCTGATGGATGATCGAAAATTTTGTATGATTATCAGAGGTTTTGTGAAAAGGATGAATGAATGTTGATATTTTTAAGTTTAATAAATTAATGTTTAGTTGTTATATTCGTTATTATAATATATCTATATATATATATATATATATATATATATATATAGTGTAAAAATTATAGTGTAAATGGTATATAACTGTGCTATTAAATAAATAAATAAAATAAATCAAACATGTACAGTAGAATGTTGAATAAACGAATAAACTGTTGAATTTTGTCTCGTTCGGTATCACACTGGAGCTATAACCGAGTGTTTTGTACGCACTCTTTACACATTTTATACTAACCCTTTTTTCTCTTACAATTACTATTCTCTTAGAATTATTATTATACTTTCATTATATGCCTTTACAAAGTCTCTATTTTGTAAATCAAAGAACTATGTAGACTGATTGATATCATGAATCTAATTACATTTATGTTTAATCTAAACTAAAGCACATCTATTTAGCTGTTCTCTCATACCCCATGAACGCAATATATACAAAAAGAACTGTAAAACTCTCATTTAAAAAATAATCACCGTAGAATTTTTTGCACTTCTTTTCCACAGGAATGACATTCAGAACGGGTGGTAGAGTCTTCATTCATCAATAACTTTTTTCACTATTCATAAGTACTTTTTGGTCTACATGAATAAAAAAAACTTTTAATTTAGATCATTACACGGGGTTATCGTAACACGTCGCGTTACGTGTTTAGTTGGTTATAGTAAATAAGGATCCAGTACGGCGTGGATCGTGTAAGTAATTAACTATCAGTTAAACATGGTGTAATTATTTCCATATTATAAGAACAAAAATAGACCAAATAGATTGCCTTTTTGGTCCAGTATCTAGAGCATGATGTGATTAGGGATTACGAGATCCTGAGTTCAAATCCTAGGTCGGTAAAAGTAGTTTTTCGATTGAAAATCTCCCAGTCTGCGGAGTGTGGAATTGGGCCCGGTATAGGGCAACAGGCTTACCTCCTATTACATGGGACCTAACATTACCGGCAAAAGTGTGTATGTTTTATTTTTAAATAGAGTAAATGCACCGCTTCGTTGGTTCAGTGCCTAGCGCATGATGCGATTGGCAATGACGAGGTCCTGGCTTCGATCTGACAATGTGTTATTGGGGTTAAAAAAAAATAAGGACTGTCACACCTTAACCTTTTAAGCTCTAAGCAGGAATAACGGGAGAGCTATGTTCAGCCTTAGGTATTTTGCCGACGATGTTAGGTCCTAAACGTAATAGGGGACGACCCTATTGGCATTATATCGTGCTTAATTCCAAGTTCGGGACTCTCATTGAAAATGCCATAGATAAACCACAGTTTCAACTGAAACTCAAACTTGGAGTTATTTTGTATAAACCCTGCGGGGGGGGGGGGGGGGTACTTACAAATAGTCAAATTACATATTTTTTTATCTAATCTTACTATTATCTTATTATCTACCACCAGATCGGAACGCGGGCTCCACTGAGAAGATTCGGCGAAACTCAGCGGGCTTGTCTTTTTTAATTTATTCTCTTTCTCTTTTTTCCTTTCTGCTTTTTTTTCAGTTGTGTAGATACAATGTTTAGATTACAATTTGAAAGTTTACGATCTAACTCCAGTGTAATGCCTTCCGACCGAGGTATGAGACTAATGATGTTATTTCTAGGCAGTAAAGGTCTAAAGGATTCCGAATGGATCAGTATGCCTACTGGAAAACCCATTACTCTCCTTGAGGATTCGAATCCAAGACACGGCCATCGTGTTTAGGTAGCCCATTTTTTAATAATGTGGATAACAGCTTGGTTAAGTGGTTAGAGAGTAGGCCCATTCGCTCACCACTGAGCGAATGGGCCTACTCAAGCTGTCGCAAGTTCGTTCCCCGCACAGGTGTTTATATATACGAAATTCATGTTTGTAAACGCACTCTTGTACAGGTATAACTCCTAGTAAGGCTACGTTTTCTTAAACAAGAAACTTATTTTATATTAAGAATTTACAAAATTCCAAATTTGTCAACTGAATCACTCCTTAAAAATATCTCAAATTCTACCAACTTTAAATAAATCGCCCCGTCCCTCATTACACTAATAAAGATACTTTCAGAACTTTCCTCCACTTTCTCCCATATATTACACCAAGAATTTTATAAGTATCAAAGGAGTATTTTATCAAATCCAGCCTTTGGAAAGCTTTACTCGAGAATTGTAATCGTGCGATCAATCTTGCTCATGTTTTGTTTTGCCTTAAAAAGGAACGCACTTTGAAAGCTTTTAGTACCCTCGTCGGGATCGTGGGACCAATATTGGGGCCTTGGGACCAATGTTTGGCGTTGAGAATTGCCTTGGGATTGAGTTGATAGGCTGGGATGTATGTTTTTGTGGAGTTTAATGGATGACACCAAAGAAGTATAGACGATATAAGTATGGGCGATATACCAAACAAATTTATGCATTATTATTAATTTCTTTGGTATTAGTTGCTTTAACGGTGAAGGAAAAAATCGTAAGGGAACCTATGCATGCCTAAGAATTTCTTGAAAGTGTGTGAAGTTAACCAACCCGTACTGGGCCAGCTCTCAGTTTGAAAGCCCGTGTCCAAAGGTGGGACAGCTCCTTAACAGGGCTAATATTATTACTTTTATTATTTTGTGCTAGCTGTCTACTCCATGAGGACCTGGCGTGTTGATGTCTTGTCACACAAGTATTGTTTCTTGTCTAGGCCTTGCGGCTAACAGCGTAGATCACTAAAACAACAAATCTATCTATATATCTTTAGCATCATGCCATATCCCTTGCGGGATACGTAGGCATAGAGTACAGAGTTCCAACAGGTTCTTACCTATTATAAAACAACATTTCTACAAAATATTTCAAATAAATATTTATTAAAAAATGAGGATTGATTTTGCTGTGAAACCAACAGCAGATGGGAAATCAAACAGCATATGCATAACTTTAATGATGGACAGATTTTTAGAATACCAGCCGAATACCAACCTGCAAATCTACACCCAGCAATTACAAATACTCCAAATTACGCTAAGGTCAGAAAATTATTAAACACAAGACATCAAACGAGGAAAATATATATAAGATTGACAGATGATATATCAAAAATATACCTTTGGATGGAGAACAAAACTTAAAATTTATTGATTTATTTCCTAGAAAAATTTTTGGAAAAACAATTAATGCTGGATCTACATCTAGTAGCTCAAATCAAACGTTGGGGAAATTGTTAGAGAAATTGTTTGAAGACTTAAAAAACAAAATCTTCAACTCAAAATTTTAGGAAAATTGCAAAGGCTTCCTAAACTCTCATAGTATATTGTCTATCTCTAACGCCTCTCTTTTACTAGAAAATCTATTCTAAGAACTGTGCATACCTTGCGGCGTAGGCAGAGTATACTGAGTTCCTACAGGTCCTTCGTTTACCGTTCCTTTTCGCTTCTTCAAATTACATATTTCGTCACGCGCTTAGCACGGTCACTGGTTACGGAGACTTGACTTGCTCATCAGATAGAACATGGTCTATTAGGTAATGGCAAGATAGTCTCGGTCTTTCTCGGTACCTACATCCTTCCTCTTTTGCATTGTTACGATGCAAATTCATTTTTCTTTTCTCTGATATTCTTTTCATATATCCAAACCAACGGAGTACGACTTCGCGACTCTAAACATCAAAAGTTATTCGATTATGTAACTTATTATACCTCCTCAAGAATAGACATATTGAAGTTAAAAAAACTATATCTGATCTCTCTATATATCTTTATCATCACGCAAGATCCCTTGCGGGGTAGGCAGAGATTACAGATTTCGTACAGGTTCTTTTCTTACATACCTCTCTGGCTTTCTCCATACTCATAGTTCGTCTCAAACACGCTTGCCGGTTACGAAGACTCTAGACTTGTCCTTCAGATAAGACTCGGTCTATTTGGTCATGGTAAGATAGTTTAGTTCTTCCCCGGTACCTACATTCTTCCACTTTCACGTTGTATATCTGTTTTGTAATTTTTTCTCGGCTCATAACCTTTCTCTTCTTTACACAAATACTATCTTTCATACCTACTCGCTTTCTTACTACGCTGTTGCGAAACGGTCAGCTTCACTCCACGCATCTTCCGCAGAACTCGAATTTCCACCGCAATTATCCTACTTTCATTCTCCTTTTTACATACCCATCTCTCGCTGCCATATAAAAGTGTTGGGACAATCAATCTGTTACGTATGTAATGTATCTGATCGATAGTTGATTCCCTCTGATTCATTACAGTTTCATGCACATTGCAAAATTTTCTCTTTGAGTATTTGGGTCAAAACATTGGGCCTATATTCCACGTATTAACATTACTCACTACCCACCAAAAAGTGTTATTTATGTAAACCGAGGGCATTCGCGTTAGCGTCACAAGTTCCTCTCATGTTGCTACTTTCGATAAAAAAATGTTTTACATTTGTTCGCTTCTAGTGTTTGCACTTAGCTCGAGGTATGAGCGGAAGCGATTTTTGATATTTATATTAAAACAAGTTCCTGGCCGCGTCCGCGTTGAGTTTAGACAGGAACCTTACAATTATCCGGGATAAAAACTGTTTAGGCATTTTTGCGTGATTGAGTAACAAACATCTAAACATATAAGCTTTCACATTTATAATATTAAGTTGGACAATAAACGGGCGTTAGTATTCCTGCCAGACCACTGTTTTCTTAAGATTCAAATGGCATGAAATGGGAGGTCGTTTGTGGCAATTCAATTTGGGTGCATCTCTGTGCTTCAGGAAGCACATTAAACAAATAGTTCCAGCTGATACTTAATGTAGTTGTCGCTTAATCTACTTAGAGGCCTTGTAGGTGGATTCATTCGTGCCTACAGCAGGTAGCCACAAACTTTGTACTAAGCCGCACGGATCCGCGTGGGGAGTACGAACTACTCTCTCTCACCTTAATTTGTGAGAATTAAAGTTGTGTCTATTACGAATTCTGTATCTAATACGGGTGTTACCTATGTTGCTAGTGGATGTTTCGAACGTAATCACATTGTCTCCGGAGATATTATATACCACTGATTTATCATGATAACAGTTTTTGCCTATGTGAGGGACCTACCTAAAATGATTTCCAGGTCCTAGGTACCTGGGAATCATTCTAGATCCCTCACATATCTCTGACTTCTACTTAGTGGGGAGTTAGGGATATTAGGCCAGGCGCTGGCTTTTTACGCAGGTGAATATGCGTGCCATGTATGGAGTCGGTCCGCCGATGCAAAATTAGTAGATACAGACTAAACGAAACTTGTTGTACCATTACGGGATGTCTGAAACCGACTCCCGCAAAACTGCTGTACCCACTGGCTGGCATATGGCCCCCAGATGTTTGCAGGGCTGTGGCGAGCTCTGCAGAGAGGACAAAAATGGTAAACGACATACGGCATCCGATGCATGGTCACACTCCAGTAACGCAAAGACTAAAGATCCATAAGAGCTTTATAAAATGTGTCGACCCATTAACTCTGGAGCCAATAAAAGCGAGCCGCAACCTTTGAAGGGAAGGAGTTTTGCTATCAAATCCCTTTGTTCCACCTACTAAAAGTCCCGTACCTGGACATAAATTACCATGGCCAGTCTAGTAGTTTTTAAATAGACTCAGGACCCAGTTCGGCCGAAGCAAGGAAAACATGATCAGGTGGGCATTCACAGTCTGAATTGGGGTTTTTGTGCGGTGCAACCTAAACGATGTCCTACCTTATATCATTCTCTGCATGCCCTAACACCTAGAAGTAGCAAGATTTGATGTCTGCTACTGACAATGCAATCAGTGTGGCCACCTTTTGGGCCGGATCTATATAATTATAATCATTATTGACTGCCTCGTTGGTCTGGTGGCAAAGCGCATCGCTTTGTGATCACGAGGTCCTGGGTTCAAATCCTAGGTCGGACAAATGTAGTTTTTCTAACGAAAAATCCCAGTATGAGTCCGGAGTCTGGAATTGTGCCCGGTATATGGCAATAGGCTCGCCCCCTATTACATGGGACCTAACATCGTCGGCGAAATGTGGGTGTACTCAGTACACCTCTGCCACCCCCTCTGGGGAATATAGGCGTGACGGTGTATTATTGCCGTCAAAACGCTAAGAAGAAGATGGTAATTCATATGATTTAATTATTGTTTTTATTTCACCGTCAAGCCTATATTCCCCTAGCGTGGGTGGCAGAGATGTACTAAGTACACCCATGACAACTTATTTTTAAACTTTTAATAAATCCATTTGAAAGCTCAGAAATTTAAAATAAACAAAATGTAATCAGCAATCTCTTATAGTCTTTATCTTGAGTTACATTCTTCCATTTCTCTTATACTTTGGGCCAGATGCGTATTTATTAGGGCCACCGGCAAATTTGTCGTTGACAAGTGTAACACATTCGTGCTTTATGGGGCCGTGATTGTGCCCGCCCCCCACATAAATACACTGAGGTACACCGCCATATGTATCGAAATATTTCATCTTATATTACTATGACGAACGCCACGATTTGTTACACAGAGAATGTATGAAAAAATAGAGCAGATATTCTGTTTTTTTTTTAAGCGCGGCTGATTATGACAGCTGTCAAGTCCATACTTAACCTATAAGTAAATGATATTTTACGTGATTTTGTTAAATTAAAATCAGTATAACTATTTATATTTAAATTATAACATGAAATTAATATAATATCCAAAAAATTTAATACTTTGAAATTTATCAAGTATCTTTTCAGTGCTTATGTAAATAGCTAAGGTTGCAGGATTAAAATGACAGCTGTCCACTCCATACCTAACCTATAAACTTAAACAAGTTATTTTGTGTGGAACGTGATTTTATAGAATATAATGGGTATTGTCGGTATTGTTTATATTTTAACTGAAATTGCAACATCAAATTGACGCAACGTCTAAATTTTAAAATAATGTAAATTGTTTATCGAGTATATGTCAAGTATCGTTTCAGTGGAGGTACATTTATTCCTCTATTGATTATTTATCTGTTTATATTATGCAAGAGAGTTTTGAAAGGAACTCTATTCTCTCCTTACCCCGCAAGGGATCTGGCGTGATAATACAGACAGATAAGATATTTTTAATCTCTCAAGATATCCTAAGCACAACAGAAAAAATGCAATGAAATAAAAAAGAGAGTGGAACTTTTCAATTTAAGTAGCGGGTAAGTTAATCAACTTGAGACCAAGTACACTATTAGGGGGAGGGGTGGCGAAACGAGTATTTTTTATTTCACCTGACTTAACCGGTTTGTAATTAGGTTAATTTGAAACTGACGAGGCTCTAGGCGCCAAGTTTAATCATTTAAAGCTCCGTTCCGCCTATATCTCCCAAGTGGGGCGGCAGAGGGGTCCGGTGTAGGTACCCACATTCTGACGATTTTAAGTCTTGACGACTTGGGATCCGGTAATTAATATAATCAAATCCAAAACCAAGCATAACACTGCTAGGCCTCAAGACACCGTGAGCTCATTCTGCGTAGATCGGACCACAAAAATAATTAAGAAGTTTTAGGGTACCCCGGTACAACTATGCCTTTTGGACGTCTAACACCTCAGTCCTTCCCGTGTTCATGATGCTGCAAAGCACTCGAAACGTCGGGGACTTAAAACTCAACTCAAAAATAATCCGCGATAAAATCCAAGAAATAGTTTTATTTCATGTGTAATATTCGCGTAAATCTAAGAACTCAGTCTATATCTATTTTCAGGTTATGAAATAAATATCCTTAGTTGACATTATACCACTCGACATTTTAGATTTCAGAGTGCTACTGAGAATTATTCGCTAGAAAACCCCAAAACCACTTTTTACGAACTAAGCCACGACCTCGTCATCGTTAACCACGCACTGCACCAAAAAGGCAATGAATCATTTTGTAGGAAATGAATTTAACAAATAGACCGTATCTTATCTGAAGGGCAATTCAGAAGTCCTTTGGCAACAACAATGTCTATCACTAATTATGTCCTATATCTGTCCCTCTTTCGAATATATCAGTTTTTGACCATCAAGCCCCATTCACAAAGTCTTTGTCCCCTTTCCATAGTTCACAATGGATAATCACAAAGGTATCACTTTGTTGATGAACTATGAGAGTGAAGGAAGCCAGAGAGGTCTGTAAGGAACGAACCTCTTGGAACTCTGTACTCTTTGCCTACCCTGCAAGGGATCTGGCGTGATAATATAGAATATCTCACTCATAAAATCACTTTGTTAAGGTCTATGTCCGTATCCTTTAAAATAGACAAGTTTTAGTCTATCAAACTTCATTCACACAGTCTCTGTTCTCTTTTTATAATTAACAATACCTAGCCCTTTGCACCTGCCGGGGTTAGTTTGCTGTTTATGTTTCTCAGCTGATGTTTCTCCTCATTTTCAGCAATTGATATCAGCAAGTGACTTACATAACATTAACTTTTTCCATAGGGCTTCTACGTGTGTGTGTTTGAGTAAAGGCCTCACGGCCTGTTGGCCGTGAGGCCTTTACAGCTTCACCGGACTTAAGAGCGAGCGTGCAACCAATACGCTCGAGCCAGAAGGGCAAGGGGCGACATACTCGAGGGCGCCTCAAGGAGGAACGGCCTCGGTTTGGACAGTCGCTACGAGGGGAAGGGGGTGTAATTAGTGCACCGGTTGGCGGGCTAGGGGATCTACGACTTCGTCGTCGTCCGTATCTGGAGCGGAAAGAAGCGATGTCAAAGCATCGGGGGGATCTGTGAGAAGATGTCGCGGCCGGCGGTAGCGGCAGGGGTCGGGTTCGTAGTCGGCGGCAGCTACGATTAGCGGATTCGCATGGGAAGATGCGCTCGCGAAGTGTCGAGTTGTCGCCTTTTTAATATAGGCGCGAATAGATTCGGGACCCTATTACGTGTTGGACCCATATCCCTATGCAAACCCTTCAAAGGTCCGGGTAAAGCCCGTAAAACTCAGCAAGATACATAAATAATTAATGTTATGGCATGGTATCCAAAGACTACTTTGGTGCATAATTATAAAGATAATTAATTTTAATCTGCCCTTCAATCTTTGCGATTACGAGGTCCTAGGTTCAAATCCTAGGTCAGACTAATGTAGATTTTCTATCGAAAAATTCAAAGCGTCAGTCCGGATTTTTGAATAGTGCCCGGTATATGGGACCTAGCATTGTCGGCGAAAAGAAGGTGTACACAGTACACCTCTGCCACACCCGCTTGGAGATTATAGGTGTCGTTCATGGAGCTCTCGTAGTCATTGAAAATTGCTGAACGTCGTTAAAACTAAATTTATAATGTAGTCAATCTGTGTACCCATTATTATGTTTAATGACTTAAGCATAAAGCATTTTATGCAGACTAACTTAATTAAGCACCTTAAGGGCCAAACAGAAACCAAAATCTTCAAGACTAGTGACACCATACCTAGATTGGTTTTGGGGACATTTTGAATAAACTCAAACTTCTCCGCCACTATAATAATAATTGAATAATAATATTTATTTCAGGTTTTTGGTGGGAAATCGAAGCGTGATGTTGTCAATTTGTCTTAATTTCCAAAACTTGTTTTATTTCGAATAATAATGGGTTATGTTGATGGAATATTAACCATTACGTATTTTTATATGTGCATGAGTGAAGGTAACTAAAACAAAGTGATAAAACGTGTCTTTTTGATTTCCCTTAAAACGGCCAGGGTGGGGTACTTCATCAACTTCATGATGATGAAGTTGATGAAGTACGTCGTTGTCATCAAGTTCATCGCGGAGTTGAAATAATTTAAACAAACACGATTATGCATCTCACTTGACACTGGCAAAATACACTTTAAATTATTTTGAAGCCATAACGTAAGAAGAAGAAGAAGAATATTTATTATGAGGACATAAAATATTTTCATTTATTGTAATGACCAGATGGTAATGATGTAATGTGTACACTTACTCGATGATGTTAAGTACTATAGTAATAAGTAAGGTGTGAGAATATTGTCACAATTCTGGAATCTTGCTACTGATGGCTTCAAACTAAAACTTAGTAAGTTTATTTTTGAGTTTTTTTTTAAACTTCAATAAACCTTTGTCCGATTTACGTAATTGCCAGCTGCGACAAGACTACCAAAGTAGCTTCTTTAATAATAAGCTAGCTAAAAGAATCTCAAGCGAGCGTGTATGAGGCTAAATATGATATCGGTGGAAGCCAGAGAGATCTGTAAGTAAAGAACCTGTTGGAACTCTGTACTCCCTACCGCAAGGAATCTGGTGTGATTACATAGATGGATAATAATAATATTGTATTATACCTGTTAAGAAACTGTCCCACCGTTGGGCACGGGGCTCCTCTTAAACTAAGAGGGCTTAGACCATAGTCCACCACGCTGGCCCAGTGCGGGTTGGCTAACTTGACACACCTTCGAAAAACTCTCAGGCTTGCAGGTTTCCTCATGATGTTTTCCTTCACGTTTCAAGCAAGTGATAATTAATTTTTAATACGCACATGCTTTTGAAAAAACAGAGGTGCGTGCCTGGGTTTGAACGTCCTACGGTCTAACCACTAGGCTATCACTTCTTTCTATAGATCTTACTAAAGATGGATAAATTAACCTTATAATATAATATAATATAATACCTTATAATATAATATTATAATATAATTATGAACGATGGTAAGTAATAGTTCAATATCATTAATAGTTATGGCATATCTTTTCATTTCCAAAAGTCAGATAGCCGTTTATGTATATTTACGACAGTGTTACCTTTAAAATTTAGGCGTATTTAAATATCATGCAACTAAATTGAAGTCGGTTAATAAGCTTTTCTGTATCTCTGTGTCAGTCATCATCAGTCATCTATGTCAGTTTGTTACGTCAACATTTTCGGTGACTGCGCACTGCACTGCTGTGTTGTCCACATCAACCTTGTCTAATTAAACAATGACCGATTACCAGATTACAACAAATAATAAAACATCTAATTCAGTAAAAAATAACGTAGTCCCAAATTAAGAAATATTATTCCTATGTAATAGTCGTACACATACACAAACATCCAGACCGAAGCAAACATTTGTAGGTTACGCAAAGATTTGTCCCGTGCGAGATTCTAACCCACGAATAATTGATTCTCTGTGTGACCTAGCCCTCGTACTTAGCTCTCTAAAGATTTGTTTATGTGAATGAACTACAATGTTGGCCGAGAGGCCTTTAAAACTCCATCGGGCAAGAGGGTAAGCGTGCAACAACCTCGCTCCAGACTAACATCAAGCTTAATTAAAAAATAAATTTGGTATCGTACTTAAAATCAGGATCATCTCACGACTATCGTAAAACGTGGTAACATTAACATCAGGTCGTATAAAACTTAGATTTATTTACACAATAAATGCCCGGTGTTGCCAGTTTAGTGGCTAATAAGAATAGTTGAAGAGGTAATTAAACTGGTTATGGCTCTTCAAATATGTATAAACGTTAGTACCAAAGTTTGCGGCTTTCAGCTTTTCTTTAACAAGTAAATTAATTAGTAAATTTTATATTAATTACTGCACAACGACGGTTGTCCTGGTGTAATTTGAAAGTCCTTTTTTTCATAGACGTCTTTTGGACGGTGATGATATTTCTATACCAATATATTATATATATATACTATATATAATATACTAGACTATCTTACCACGACCAAATAAACCGAGTCTTATCTGATGGAAAAGTCAAGAGTCTCCGTAACCGGCGAGCGTGTATGAGACAAACTATGAGAGTCGAGGAAGCCAGAGAGGTATGTAAGGAAAGAACCTGTTGGAACTCTGTACTCTCTGCCTACCCCGCAAGGGATCTGGCGTGAGGTTATAGATAGATAGATAGATATATAATATATATACTTTTTTTTCTTTTGAAAAAAACAATTATTTCCTCCTGTGTCGTGGGTGCGTTTAAAACATTCAAATTGACAGACACAAATACCCAGACCAACACAAACAATTGTGGGTCACACACAGATTTGTCTTGTGCGATAATCGAACCCGCGACTATTAGACACAGTGACCGGAGTGGCTTAAGCTCTTAATCACTGTGCTAAATCGTTCGTCGTAATAAAGAGGAAAGATTTGTATGTCTGTAACGAAGAAAGTCAAAAACTACTGGACCGATTTTAATAATTCTTTCACCATTCGAAAGCTGTATTATCCAGAAGTAACATAGGCTAAAACATAAGCTCGGTAGGTGGCGCTGTTGTCGACCGGCTACGAAGTCGCGGGAAACTGCTAGTGTTAAATGAATAGATATCGTTGGTCCAGAGACACATAATGCCTGTAGCGATCACACCTGCTTTTAAATCCTAGATCAAACAAGGTGTATTTTATCTATAGAAAAATTCTCAGTAGAGTCCGGCTTTGTTAAGCTCTATTGTTACACCGTCACGCCTATATTTCCCAAGCAGGGGTGGCAGAGGTGTACTGAGTACACCCACGTTTCGCCGACAATGTTAGGTCCCATGTAATAGGGGGCGAGCCTCTTTATTGTTACGACTATACAAGGTGTAACATAAATAACGCAAGACCTCAGACACCCCAATTAGATTAATGCTTTACGAATTCAATACGAAAATTAAACTTCTAATTTTAAGGAGTTTTCTACCAATTTTTTAAGCTCTTTGGTACCCAAATTAACAATTTTTGTATGCGTATTGAGGTGTATGTATTTAAAATAGTCCTAATGCTTTGAATAATTATAAAATGTTGCTTAATACAGTGAACAGGATGAGTTATAGCTATTTTTTTTATCAAATAAATTAGCTAACTTTAAAAATAGTTGGAATCGATTCGGTTGCCGATTTAGAACAAAAGTTTTAGGTATTGCGTTAATGACGTTACAGGGCATGCTCCGTTGGTTCGGGCATATAGAAAGAATGCCAGAGGAAAGAATGACAAAACAGATATACAATATGAAAGTGGAAGGATGCAGGTACCGGGGAAGACCTAGACTATCTTTCCACGACCAAATAAACCGAGTCTTATCTGATGGAAAAGTCAAGAGTCTCCGTAACCAGCGAGCGTGTATGAGACGAACTATGAGAGTCGAGGAAGCCAGAGAGGTATGTAAGGAAAGAACCTGTTGGAACTCTGTACTCTCTGCCTACCCCGCAAGGGATCTGGCGTGAGGTTATAGATAGATAGATAGACGTTACACCGTGTATAAGATATAGTTACTACTACTACCATACCTGCACGCCAGATCCCTTGCGGGGTAGGCAGAGTTCTAAATAAGACCTATTTGTATGAATTATCGTGAAACAGATGTTCTTTGTCACTTGTACCAATATACTTACCTACATACCATTCTTGCAAATGCTGTGTACGTCTGTTATTGATATCAGAACGGTATTGACTTAGCTCAAACATCTCAGGAAAAGAGTTACGATCATAGAGAACCATTAAAAGGTACTCTCTAGCTAGTGAATATTAAAACAGAGGCGTTTTAAGAAAAAAAATATACTTCGGTCTCTTTCACTTTCTTCATTCTACCCGCGTCGCACGGTTCTGAAGGGAGACGCGATTAGTTTCCCGAAAAATTGATTTTTTGAAATAAGTCACTACTGTTCTGAATGTGACTTTTACCATATATTTATAACGAAGTGTGAAAGTATATTGTTGATGCACCGAACAAATTAATAAATAAATGGTTTTGAATTATGACCGAAACAATGACCAATAAGATCACCATCTTGGGACTTATTATTGTCGTAGTAATGTGGGCGTATGTACAGTAAAACTCTGCCGTTTCCGGTTGGGTAATGTTGGCGTTTTGATGGTGAGAATTTTATTTTTATATTTATTTTTTAGTATTAAAGAGAATTTGAGAATAAAAGCTTTTTGCGTTTGTCGTTGATGCTATGGATATTTGATGTTCTTGTATAATTTCGTATGAATTTTTGATATATCTGCGACAGATTCTAGAAGTTACTTTATAAATCTTAAAATACATTACTCTCACTGTATTATAAATGGTTGTCTGGATTCTATGCGGCATCTAACTTTATTCTACCTCAATCGTGTAGTGATAAATAGTTCAGCTGGCGATCTCAAGGCCTTGGTTCGAATCCTAGGTCGATCAAAGTGTGATTTTTCTTAGAAGCAGCTTGGAGTCTGAAATTGAGTCTGGTATAATAAAAACAGGCTTACCTTATAATGCATCTTTACTAAATTTCGCCAACAAAGTAGGTGTTCTTGGTGCACTTCATCTACCCTCGTGAGGGATATAGGTGTGACATTGGTAATTAAATTTTTATTTAAGGAAAAATAAGAGGTTCGCTATTTATTTCACCAAAACTTACGAAACGTAAAAGTTTTTGTATACCTATACATCCTGTTATATATACCAGTGATAGCCTAGTCGTTAGACCATTGGACTGCAAAGTCAAAGGTCTCGGGTTCAAACCCAGGCACGCCCCTTTGTTTTTTCGAAAGCATGTGCGTATTAAAAATTAATTGTCGCTTGCTTTAACGGTAAAGGAAAACATCGTGAGGAAACCTGCATGCCTAAGAGTTTCCCAAAGGTGTGTGAAGTTCGCCAACCCGCATTGGGCCGGCGTGGTGAACTATGGCCTAAGCTCTCAGTTTGAGAGGAGGCCCGTCCCCAACGGTGAAACAGTTTCCTAACAGGACCATTATGATTATTATATTATTATGCATCCTGTTATACCTAATGTTCACCAATAATAAAAGAAAAAAATATATAACATTCAAATAAGTAACGCCTACCTACTGACCTATCCGAATATCATATCTAGGGTGAAAATCCGGAATACCCAGGTATCTACCGGCCTGCTGACAAGCCACACCGCCCTTCAATATCATATTGCACTTGGTATTCGTGATTTTGAATGCACTAAATTAGTATTGTTATGGATATGCTATATATTCAAGTGTTGTTTTGTATTTTAGTACCAATGAGCAGTGGCCATTAGATACATCACCTAAGCTTACACTCCAGAGGGACTAAAATAACACCGTGTGTATATATGGAGAAAGTTTAATAGTCATGTCAAACAACACACACCAACGGACGATTTAGCGTAGTGATTAAGAGCTTGAGTCATTCAGTCCAATGTATCTAATAGTCTCGGATTCGATACCCGCACGGGAAAAATCTTTGTGTGATCCACAATTATTTGTTCCGGTCTGGGTATTTGTGTATGTAAATTTTCATGTTTGTAAACGCATCCACGACACAGGAATTAGTGTTAGTATGGGGCTATGCTTTATAAAACAAAACACGCACACACACTGAGTTAATTGAGAAAAATAATTCTAAAGCCAATACAATGTGCCTTGATTTCACTGCCAGCATTTACCACGAAGAGGATGACGTGTGTGTAATGCTATCGAGTTGATATGCTATCCTTTTCACACTGCAATATTAATATATAAAGATGAACGTGACGGCAGGTTTTCTTGACACCGTCATTGTTCAAGCTAAGCCTTCAGGTATGTGTTACATTGGGTGTAAACATTTAGGTGAAATTGAGTTTTCGACTTTATCATTACTATCTATCTATATCATCACGCCAGCTCCCTCGCGGGGTAGGCATAGAGTATAGAGTTCCAAAATGTTCTTTCCTTACATACCTCTCTAGCTTCCTCCACTCTCATAGTTCATCTTATACACACTCGCCGGTTACGGAGAATCTTGACTTGCCCTTTAGATAAGACACGGTCTATTTGGTCATGGTAGTCTAGTCCTCCCCCGGTACCTACATCCTTCCACTTTTGCATTGTATATCTGTTTTGTCATTCTTTCTTCTGACATTCTTTCTATATGCCCGAACAAACGGAGCATACCCTTTCTCATCTTTACACCGATACTATCTTTCATACCTACTCGCTTTCTTACTACGCTGTTGCGAATACGGTCGGTCAGCGTGACTCCGCACATCTTCCGCAGAGATCGCATTCCGACCGCATTTATCCTGCTTTGGTTCTCGTTCTTACATACCCAACTCTCACTGCCATATAACAGCGTTGGGACAAGCACTCCGTTATGCATGGCCAGCTGCGCCTTTTGGCTTAAGTTATCATTACTATCATAATGGTAAAAATTCATTTTCGCCAAAATGTCCTTTACATCCTTTGAATTCCGAGTAATATATTCTGTGCTATTGTCACTGTATTCCTATAGTTATATACAAAATATATGTAACACTAATTAAACAAACGTGTATTCAGCAAACACAATGGGATTAGCCGACCACAATATCTAGCACACGCACTATACAATGATATTGTTCCTGATCTATTGATTTGTATCGAGAGAAAGATGATATTATATGTTCAATGCCACAGGGATATTGACAGGAGCACGTTAAAAAAAAGCAGAGCGTGTAAAATTAGGGCTACCATTTAATATTTTTTCTACTTCCAACGAGATTGACTGCCTTGTTGGTCTAGTGGCAAAGCGCAAGTCGCTTTGTGATCACGAGGGTTCAAATCCTAGGTCGGACAAGTGTAGTTTTTCTTACGGAAACTTCCCAGTACGAATTTGGAGTCTGGAATTGTGCCCGGTATATGGCAATGGGTTCGCCCCCCAGTACATGGGACCTAACATCGTCGGCGAGACGTGGGTGTACTCAGTACAGCTCTGCCACCCCCGCTTGGGGAATATAGATGTGACGGTGTCCCAAGGAGATATTTGAACAGGTAGATCCGGACGGGTACTTATTAAAACAGAACTTAGGTACATTTGAAAGCAAACGGCAACTGCGAGTGACATGTCATTGGATGAAAGCGTTAGTTTCCGTTTCGGCCGCGGGCCAAAAGATCCTTGTGTGATACCAATTAAACTGTTGAGGCAGACGAAGTTCATTTTTTTTCTAAAAAGTAAGAACCGACTTCATTGCAATTGAAAGTGCGTTAATTCTTTTATTCCCGTTCCTTCCAGAGTCCATGTTGTATTTTTTGTGATTTTTTTGATCAGGATGAACTTTAAAAACAATGCTTAAAAAAATTGAACATGACGTAGTTATCGTACAAATAAAAAGCAAATGTGAACCTCCTCCTTCGTTGAAGTCACTTAAAAATATGACAAGGTTCTACTTGCCTTTTCGTGCAGTTTTACTAGTAGCACCACAGATAAAACATAACTTCCTTCGAGATTTTGAGGTTTATATAGGGCTCGAGAAATAAAATGTCAGTAGTTCCCCTAAAATAACATTCTAAATTATTAACATTACGCAGGTATCCTTACGAGAAGAGAAAATCTGTGGTTACACTAGAGGAACTTCATTTTAATGTTTTAATTTTTCACGAAGCTACGAAGGCATAAAAATATATGTGGTTACCCTAGGCGAACTTCGATCTTACATTTAAAGTTCACTAGGTATGTCAGTGAAATAGATTTGTCCGTGGTAACCCTAAGGATTCTTCGTGGCAATCCTAAATTCTTCCTAGAGCAAACAAATAATAAACACATTTCAAGTATTAAGTTTAAGTATAACATAAGCATGCGTTACTGACCGATAGATCGCCGCCGTAGAACGGATGGATCACGAAGGTCTCGTTTCCAATGTGGATGACTCCAGACACTCCGTTGCAGGTGTGGAAGGCAGCCGAGGCTCCAGGGTAGTCCTTCACCGTCCCGTGATAGTAACAGTGCTCAATTTCCTGTGAACAAAAAATAAACCATAAGAAGACGTCAAGAAAGTTTTTCTGGCATTGTTGAGACACGAGGGATGGAGGGAATGTCCTTCGTAACGGGAACGTCGTGCGTAAATACGAGACGGACGGCAGACGGCGTCGAATGGCCCATCATGCCGTAAGCACCGCCTCAGTCCAGGGGAGCAAGTTCAGTCTTTCCCCAATAGGGAACTCATCAGAGCATAGTAGAAAGTTCTTAGTTGCCATGAGCACCACGTCGGTGCAAAGCGAGTAAATCTGATCTTCCAGATAACGAGCTCTTCACAGCACGACACAAAGAGGCATTGATGCATTTCTAGCCTAGCCTCAGTCACGTCTGAACTACCTCTGAGACTCACAGAGCCTGTCGATTAATGTCACAGGGTGTTACGAAAGTTAGTATTGCCTGCACGAACCATCTGCCCTTCGAGGTTGGAGAGCACACCAAAAATTTTGCGCACCCTCATCTGTTAGAAAAAGCAGGGTGAAGCTTTTGTGTATCTAAGGACAGGCATCTGCGCGCCACAGAAGTATGCTCTGCGTTCCCGTGAGCCGTCAATCAGCGGAAGAAGGGGCATAGAGGAGCTGTATTTTCGTCGTGTTTTTGCTATAAAAGTTTATTTTTAGTAATGTCGTTTTAAATTAAAATTATTCATGGTGTTACATTTATGAAATCAACTTTGAAACACATAAAATGATCTGCCAAACTGCCTAGTATATTGTGGGCAGAAATACCGCCAATTATCACTATTTTGGATTGACCGATGTAATTGAACTGAATGTTGTAATCGCTAAGAAATACTGCGGACCGACTACGAGCACTTTTCCTCTTAGTAATACTCTTATAAGTAATCCTATACATCCTATCAGATGCTCGTAATAAAGAGGAAATTCAATAAAATATTTTCGGGTCCAATTTCGTGGCAGCGAGATTTCCTAATTTGTCATTCACGAGTATCGTCCTTTAACTGGAGGGAGAAAAAAGATGCTATGTAAGTGTGCGGGGCCATACAACAAGCGGGTTCAACATAAGTATCCGAATATAACAAGGCTGACGGAGAATATTTTTATTGGTTACCTGTAGGACATAAAATAATAGACAGTTGTACTCATCATCATCATCTCAGCCTATACTTGTCCACTGCTGAACATAGGCCTCCCCAATCGCTTTCCAGCGTAACCGGTCCGATGCCACCTGCATCCAACGACTTCCTGCGATTTTCACAAGATCGTCGGTCCATCTGGCAGGCGGTCGTCCCACGCTGCGCTTGCCAATACGTGGTCTCCACTCTAGAATCTTTCTGCCCCAACGCCCGTCCGATCTACGCGCTATGTGGCCCGCCCATTGCCACTTCAGCTTGCTAATCTTAACGGCTATGTCGGTGACCTTGGTTCTTCTACGAATCTCCTCATTCCTGATTCGATCGCGTAGAGAAACGCCGAGCATAGCTCTCTCCATAGCTCGCTGAGCAACTCTGAGCTTTTTTATGAGACCTATTGTAAGAGACCACGTCTCTGATCCATATATCATCACTGGTAACACACATTGACTAAAAACTTTAGTCTTAAGGCACTGAGGTATTTTGGATGAGAAGATGTTGCGCAGTTTCCCGAACGCTGCCCAGCCGAGTTGGATTCGTCGATTGACCTCTCTCTCAAAGTTGGACCTACCTAACCGGACTACCTGTCCCAGGTAAATGTATTCGTCGACAACTTCAAGAGTAGAGTTCCCAACGGTGAGTGCGGTGGGTACGACATGGACTTTAGACATTATTTTCGTTTTGTCCATGTTCATTTTAAGACCCACTTGTTGAGATACTCTGTTGAGGTCACCGAGCATTCGTCCTAGATCTTCCAGCGACTCCGCCACGACCACAATGTCGTCGGCAAATCGAAGGTGAGTGATGTATTCGCCATTGATGTTGATGCCAAGTCCTTGCCATTCCAAGAGCTTGAAGGCGTCCTCTAAGGTGGCCGTAAACAGTTTCGGAGAAATGACGTCTCCCTGCCTTACTCCTCTTTTTATGGGGATCGCTTTCGTGCACTGCCCCTGTACTCGGACTGACATGGTGGCGTTATTATACAAGCACCTCAACACCTCAATGTACCGATAGTCAATGCGGCATCGCTGGAGAGATCTAAGAACCGCCCAAGTCTCGATCGAATCGAAGGCTTTCTCATAGTCCACAAACGCCAAGCATAGTGGCCGATTATACTCCTCGGTCTTCTGTATAATCTGCCGCAGCGTATGTATGTGGTCTATGGTACTAAAGCCTTTCCGGAAACCGGCTTGTTCGGGAGGCTGGAAGTCATCAAACCTGCGTTCGAGACGATTCGTAATGACTCTCGAAAACAACCTATAAACATGGCTCAGCAGTGTGATGGGCCTATAATTCTTCAGTAAAGTGTTATCACCTTTCTTGAAAAAGAGTACCACCACACCCCTGTTCCACGCTTCCGGCGTTTTTCCTTCGAGCAAGACGGAATTAAACAGCCTCTGAAGGACTTTAAGTACCGGCGATCCGCCCGCTTTCAGAAGCTCTGCGGTAATTCCGTCTTCACCCGGCGCTTTGTTGTTTTTAAGGTGTTTGAGAGCCATCCCAATCTCGTACAGGCTGATGTCCGGGATATTCGCCCTCCCGGTAGTAAAACAAGTTGCCGGATTTTAAGGTTATCGTGTCCTCGCCCTTTCTTCGGACCTCCGATAAACCAACAATATTCCACCGCAACTTGTTTATCTCTTCTTCCAGCTCAACAAGCTTCTCATCTGTCCTTAACGTGCGTGCGTTGTATGTCACCAGGGCCAATTTTCGGTGTTGGTGGTAGCCGAATCTCTGCCGGAGATTCTTAGCACCCCTTGTCCTGTCGTTACCATGGCTGCTACCGTGGCCAGGACGAACAGGACCGCCGGGGACTAGGGGCCTGGTTTTCTTACATTCTTCCATAATTGGGGGTGTTTGCCATACTCGCCACGCTTGGCAGGCGGGTTGGCGAGCGCAGTTATTGGTCGTCGAAGTGCTAAGGGAACGCTGCTGCCCATTCCCTAGTTTTCCCTTAGTCGCCTTGTACGACACCCAATGGGATGAGATGGGTTGGTCCTATTCTAAGCCGGGAACCACGCGGCAGCAGTGCAGACAGTTGTACTGTAGTTACATTATTTACCTCCGTTTTGTCTAGGTATTTTACGAAGAACCTATTGCCACTTTAAAGAGTCGCTCAAGCGTATTTTTGAACAACCTGTTCTTTAGGTTATGAAAAATTTATCCTGCTGCTAAATGTATGCTCACAATTTTTGGCATGTGGCCTGATGATATAGATAATTTTTGGTAGTGTACTTCTTCAAGTTTTAAGGTACAATTTAGGCAGGTAGAGTCATTGGGAGCAGTAATACCTTCATCCAACACTAGTTCGTTCCTTAAATGATACACTTAGGTTTTTTTTTTTAAACGTGGCCCCACATTAGGATTTATTCCTGTGTCCTGTGTGGGTGCGTTTACAAACCGACCGGAACAAATAATTGTAGATCACACAAAGATTTGTCCCGTGTGGGAATGGAACCCGCGACTATTAGACACAGTGGGCGGAGCGGCTTAAGCTCTTAACCACTGCGCTAAATCGTCCGTCAGTTCAAGTAAAATTTAATTTAGGATCGTTACAATGTTTGACTAAAAACTATTGGATTGTTCGTCTGACAATAGTTGGGCTAAAGAACGCCGAACACTAAAATAATTCCCATTACTATGGACGCGAAAAATTGGTAGCAGAAAATTAAGCAGCAAAATCAAAAAAAGCGCAATAATATCCGAAAAAGAAAAAATATTATTCCACGTATCATAATTACGTAAACCTAAACTACTCACTCTTGTACACAACTTAAAAAAAAATTCTGTTACCCAAAACAGCCGCTCTCCTGGCCACAATCTAAAAGCCTCTCTCGCAATTAGGCCGTGTACTTTTTTCCGTTCCCCGCCGAATGGAACGAATGAAAGACTGGACCGCACGCTCGCAAGAAATCGGGAAGGTTCCATTCACTCGATGTGAATGTACACATCTTATATATCGTGCAGAGTACATTTTTGTGTTCTTTGTTAATTATGAATGGGTTTTATAAATGACGTACTGTCCCCTTTAGTTGGAGTTATCTTTTTCTTTCCTGTAGATTTTTTAAGAATCATCATCATTCAACCTACCTACCTACTATTTTAATACCTTAAATGAGATTACAAATTGCAACCTTAATGCTAGATTTTTCTAGAATGTAATTTATTAATAATAATTAATAATTTACAAAGAAATAAAAATAAAGTGATTTGAAACTCTTTAATGTTATGAGATTACAAATTGCCTAAATTTGTCATTACAACGAGCCTATTGTAAAAAACTAACTAACTAACTATATCATCACGCCAGATCCCTTGCAGGGTAGGCAAAGGGTACAGAGTTCCAATTTAAAAAAAAAACACCGTCACGCCTATATTCCCCAAGCGGGGTTGGCAGAAGTGTACTGAATACACTTACTTTTTGCCGACGACGTTAGGCCCAATGTAATAGGGGGCGAGCCTATTGCCATACACGGGGCACAATTCCTGACTCCGGACTTATACTAGCACTTTTTCGTTAGAAAACTACATTTGTCCGACCTAGGATTTGAACCCACGACCTCATAATCGCAAAGCGATGCGCTTTGCCACTAGACCAACAAGGCAGTGAGCCTATTGTATAAACCCAATTTTTGATTGCTTTAAAACAATTGAAAATCTAAAAAAGAAATATTTAATTAATAATTCTCTGTCCATAAAAGTTATGATCTTCAATCGCATACGCCACGAAATAAACCAATGAAATGGCCGGCATTATCAAAAGCAGCATATTTTTAAGTTTATTTATGATAAATATTGTGCCACTATTGTTCAGTAGGATGCTACACCGTCCCGTCTATATTCCCCAAGCGGGGGTAGGATTGTATATTGTATTTATGAATAATGAAGTAACAGAGACGATTAACGTACACTTTCGAAATAGCATTCCGAAGCAAGAAACTCAAGGCTAACATATAAAAATAAAATACTAACCAACACTTAGGGATATCTCTCCTGTGCATAGCAAGAAACTGAATGACGACTCTATAAAATGAAAACACACCGCTTCCATATCAATCATACTAAATGTAGTGTGATTGATATGGAAGCGTTGTGCTTTGTGAAAACCTGATGGGCTGATCTCTTCAAAAAAAAACAAATGGACCAAGAGCCCATCACTTTCACCGAACATTAAAAATACTCATAACACCTTTATGAAAAATGAATCAGTGATCTTGACACAGCGAAATTCATCTTTCCACCCCCGGTACAAAGCGACAATGGAGGGAGGGGGGTGATAATTACGCTACGGTACGTACCGGATGAAAAATGAAAGTTGGAGCTTGTCTTAAAAATGTTTTCTTAAGGTGACGGGCGGTATGTTTTCAGACGGCTTGAGTGACAGTTAACACATCGTTAAGACCTTTGTTCTGGTAAGTCAGATATTTATACGCATGCCATTTTTTTAGTAAAATTGTAAAAGGTCTACAAGATATTTAAAGAAACCGTCCGACTATTTAGAGGTATCTGTTGTCAAGTTCCCTGAGAAAATTTTATATAAAACACAAAATTTACCTTCTGCCAATCTGTATTTTAGTAAGTAGTTTTTGCATGGGCCCTAAAATATATAATAAGATACCCGCACAATTACGGAATGAAAATGATTTGCCAGTGTTCGAGAGTAAGCTCCATGACTGTCTACTAGAAAAGTGCTATTACTCTGTAGAAGAATATATGTAGGACAAGTTATAAATGCAGTTAGTTGACTCTCAAATGGTTCAATTTATTTTATAACACTTTTTGCATTTTATAACGTTTGTTTATTTTGTTATGTTCTGACTTTTTGTTTTATTGATTATATTTTATTATGTCACGGCTATTATAGATTAAATATTGTATTTTTTTTGAATAGGTATATTATTAATTTATTTGACATTTTATAATAATATAATTTTTTTGATGATGACATTGATATATAAAAAGGAATAAAATATATATTTTTTTGTTTTTTTTTGTCATCACTCAGAAATATAAGCCATATTGTAGGCTGTATAGGCTGATCATAAAGAGAAAATGTAACACTTATACCAACCTATGTAACCTATGATGCACAATAATAAATGAATTTGAATTTGATGATCAACTGAGGGCTCGGCGCTAACCGGTTGGAGTTGGCGAAACGCTATGAAGTTGATATGTCACCGTTTTGTCACCACAAGTTTACTAAATAAGTGTCACAAATGTTATGTTAAATGACAGTTTTACGCTAACCCTTAACTGACGCCTGAGCAAATTTTTCGTTATACTGAAGCTGTCGAGAAAGCGGGCAGTCACGTCCATATTTCATGCTGCGCCCTCGGGGGCCCTCTGTTTTTGTATTCCACGAGAACAAATACGAAAACAGCTGAAAGCAGTTGATCCGCGGCATTCAAGATTAGATTTTAACTAATATTTGTTTAGTAGAATCAGAATATTTTTTATTAATGTAAACAATTTAAGGATTTTTGGATCATCAGAAAAGTAACAAAGACCAACGCTTCGGAATATCAATCCTGTGGAGAAGTGCAAGAAACTACACGGTTACACTTAAAATATATTCCATCTGCATTTTCTTGTGGTGTATGGGAGAACAATGTAGGCTGGTCTATCCTCTAAATCCTTGCAAATTCAATGTGAACATTCTACAACCAGTCCTCAACTTCTATAGAGACATACTGGCCACACCAAAACTACCGAACAACTTTGAAAATGTTCGAACAATATAACAAGTGGAGTCTGGAAAATTATTTTTTCTCCTCACCCGAGGCTGTGTTATTGTGTTAAAGAAAAACAACGTACTTGTGCCACTAGTCCAGATGATTGATGACGGAGAGCCGTCGGGGGCAACGCTGGCTTCATATAACGGGTCCCAACTCCCAAGTGGTGGGACTTCGGACCGAATTAGGTGTGAAAATGTTTTTAACGCGTAGATATTAGGAGTGCTTCGTTGTTATATTTGCGTATGGTGTGGTTGGCGACTGGAGGTACTTACTTCAAATAATTGGTTGAATAATGTGTTATTGGTTTTCCTTATCGAAAAGTTCTCAGTAGAAAATCAAAGTCTGAAGTTATTAGTATAATGGCAGTAGGGGGTATAAGGGGGTACACAGAGAAATTCTGTCACTCGTGCTTGGAGAAAATAGGTGGGATAGCGTTCATTTTTTTTAACTGATATTATGCGTGCCTCTTTATCAAGTAGCGTAAGGTGTGAGTGATGACAGATGATAAGTTCAAAGGAATGGTTAGACAAAAGCCGAAAGCATATTTATGATGATTCTGTGATGATTCTTACTGCAAGAGAGTGTTTTTTTTTTAATAAGACTTTAATAGGGCTAAGCCCGCCGCACATTCCAACATTGTTACTTCTGAAAGCCACGATCCACAATGGTCTCCTTAGACGCCAAGGTTTCAACCTAGGGGTGTCCCGGGAAGCGCTTTAATTGTTTTGGAACCCGCAACAAATTTAGTAAGAAAGAAAAACAGGAGGAGTAAGAAAAATAAAAAAAACACTAATAATATATAATTGACGATTTGGTGCAGCGGTTAAGAGCTTAAGCCACTTCACCTACTGGATTGGTCAGGATATTCATGTATGTGGATTTTATGTTTGTAAACGCACGCACGACACAGAAATAAATCTTAGTGTGGGGTGACGTTTTGTTCCCTAATAAATTAGGAGTCAGATCCAGTCGATATAATAATTTCTGCTCAAATCAGCAACATATAATCTTGCGCAAGAATCGACTACGTGGCACAGAACAAATTGCTCAGAGCCCCGCCAGTCAGCGGGGAGCTCGACCGAAGGCAAGGTGAGGAAATACAAATTAGATTGAAGGAACTTTTGATTGGATCGAAATTTCCTGGCATCTTGTTAAATTTAGTACAAGTGAATGGAATAAACGGATGCTCTGTTGGATGTCTGGGTTAGTTCTGTATGCTTATATTGTCAACTATTGCATCATGTTGAGTTGGATGCGGTTGTCTAAGGAGCTTATTTTATTTCTATTGTTATTATGTTTATTTTGTTATGGGGATATCATATTTTGTTGCAGAATTAACTTTTTTTCTTGCCTATTGATGTGTGAAAGTGGCTTGGTTTTGCCGTCCAGCGTGTTAATACTCGTCACTTCAAAGTTAAAATTGAATATCTACTAGTTCTATTTATTCTCACCCTTTCTAACTTTACACACTGAATCCCAGAACCCACATTACAATTTATGTTTATTTGTTAAAGGGATCAAATGCATTGATTATTTTGTTATTTAACGTATATTTAGTCGCAGCAAATTATTAATTCGGTTTAAGGTATCGGTACCCAGGTTCCTAATCCTACGGGAACGCGGTGTTCTGAGCGATCACCAAGGTTTTGTTCTTATTTTGTTTTTTAAAAACATAGCCCAACTCTAGGATTTATTCCTATATCGTGGGTGAATTTACAAACATGAAAATTAACATTCACACAACGATTTGTGCCGTGCGGGAATCGAAACTGCGACTATTCGACCTAGTGGGCGGAGCGGCTTAAGCTCCGTCTAGGTTTGGGTCGCCGGATCTAAAGAAGACCCTTTGTAGCAATGCCATATGCCAGCATCTCCGTGCTTCGGAAGGCACGTTAAACCGTCGGTCCCGGCTGCCATTTAATGTCCTTGAGCTGAATTGGATTTTTTATAGGTGGTTTGATAAATTCCATCAGCAGGTAGCAACAAGCCTGGCTCCACCAGCCAGCACTGGGTCCGCATAACGAAATTTGACCTTTCGCTCTCACCATTATGTGCGAGGTCAGTACCTCATCATCATCATCATCCCAGCCTCTACTTGTTCACTGTTGAACATAGGCCTCGCCAATTGCTTTCCAGCGTAACCGGTCCGATGCCACCTGCATCCAACGACTTCCTGCGACAAGATCGTCAGTCCACCTGGCAGGCGGTCGTCCCACGCTGCGCTTGCCAATACGTGGTCTCCACTCTAGAGAACAGTATCCAGCGGGGGGATATTATATGATGATTTTTATCGTTTATATATAAAATGCCGGTGTAAATATGTTTTTATTTATTCTCCTTCTAAACGACTAGATTTTTTTTTATTTTGTAATAATGGCATCTTCTGGATGGTTTAGCTATATTTGGATCCGGCAGATAGCGCTGCTGTCGACTATAAAATGAACGCATGCGAAGACAAGGGACACTGGTAACATTATAATATAATAAATCCCTTAACCATCTCCAACCCTTATCTTTTATTTTACTTAAACGTTTTACGACTCATTCTAAAATGCAACATCGTTTCGCTCGCTCAGAGCGCTCATAAGAGTCCCACAACTCATGTACGTGGTTCCAGCGAACTAATAAATGTCAGATGCGGTCGACGTACCCGCGATCTTGTGTTAAGACAATGGCTAGAGTGCAATGACTTGGACGTGAATTATTGCTGAGTATTATAAAAGTAATATTGACCTTCTGCCTACTGACTGCCTCGTTGGTCTAGTGGCAAACCGCATCGCTTTGTGATCACGAGGATTTGGGTTCAAATCTTAGGTCGGACAATTGTAGTTCTTCTAACGAAAATTTCCCAGTATGAGTACGGAGTCTATAATTGTGCCCGGTATATGGCAAAAGGCTCGCCCCCTATCACATGGGACCTAACATCGTCGGCGAAATGTGGGTGTACTCAGTACACCTCTGCCACTCCCGCTTGGGGAATATAGGTGTGATGGTGTGTGTGTGTTTGTTCTCTAGATCAAACCAAATGGTTAGAGCTATTCTGTTGACATACTGAGTTCTTAGATTTACGCGAATATTACACATGAAATAAAACTAATTTTTCGGATTTTATCGCGGTTTAATTTTTATTTTTAAGTTCCCGACGTTTCGAGTGCTTTGCAGCACCCATGGTCACGGGAGGGACTGAGGTGTTAGACGTCCAAAAGGCATAGTTGTTCCGGGGTACCCTCAAACTTCTTAATTATTTTTGTTGGTCCGATCTACGCAGAATGAGCTCACGGTGTCTTGAGGTCTTGCAGTGTTATGCTTGGTTTTGGATTTGATTATATTAATTACCGGAGCCCAAGTCGATGGAAGCACCCAGCCATCTTCTCTATTAAAATTAGGATGTTTTTTAATTTCAATAGCCTCGCGAACCATCCTTGGTAGGAATCGGTGTTCTTTTACGAGGATTTGTGGTCTATCAAATCTGATGTTATGGCGGGTGCGGTCAAGGACATGTTCACAGACTGCAGACTTCTTTGAGCGACGGTGTTTTAGGTCAGCTATGTGCTCTTTAACCCGAGTTTTTATCGGTCTTTTTGTTTGTCCTATATAAGAGAGACCACATTCACAATCAAGCTTGTATACTCCTGCATCTTGTAGAGGGATGTGACACTTGACAGCTGGTAAAAATTGACTGATCTTCTTCGGCGGCTTATAAAATGTTTTAATTGAAGCACGCTTCAAGATGTAGCCAATCTTGTCCGTGACTCCTCTCATGTAAGGTAGCACAGCAGGGAGACGCTCGACTGTGGCTGGTTTCACTCGGTCACTGTGGCTTAAAAGCCATACGGTTTATAGAAAGAAGACCCATACTGATAGGTACTTAAACGGTGAATCTCACCACCATCCAACACAGTTAGCTACTGTGGGTAAATCTTTGTTTCAGAGAGCACAAGGGATCTGTGACAAGAAACATCTGGCTGCCGAGCTTCAACATGTCAAGCAAGTCCTGCACGACAATAAGCTTCGAGTCCCACGCCAACGTCACAGTGACCGAGTGAAACCAGCCACAGTCGAGCGTCTCCCTGCTGTGCTACCTTACATGAGAGGAGTCACGGACAAGATTGGCTACATCTTGAAGCGTGCTTCAATTAAAACATTTTATAAGCCGCCGAAGAAGATCAGTCAATTTTTACCAGCTGTCAAGTGTCACATCCCTCTACAAGATGCAGGAGTATACAAGCTTGATTGTGAATGTGGTCTCTCTTATATAGGACAAACAAAAAGACCGATAAAAACTCGGGTTAAAGAGCACATAGCTGACCTAAAACACCGTCGCTCAAAGAAGTCTGCAGTCTGTGAACATGTCCTTGACCGCACCCGCCATAACATCAGATTTGATAGACCATAAATCCTCGTAAAAGAACACCGATTCCTACCAAGGATGGTTCGCGAGGCTATTGAAATTAAAAAACATCCTAATTTTAATAGAGAAGATGGCTGGGTGCTTCCATCGACTTGGGCTCCGGTAATTAATATAATCAAATCCAAAACCAAGCATAACACTGCAAGACCTCAAGACACCGTGAGCTCATTCTGCGTAGATCGGACCAACAAAAATAATTAAGAAGTTTGAGGGTACCCCGGAACAACTATGCCTTTTGGACGTCTAACACCTCAGTCCCTCCCGTGACCATGGGTGCTGCAAAGCACTCGAAACGTCGGGAACTTAAAAATAAAAATTAAACCGCGATAAAATCCGAAAAATTAGTTTTATTTCATGCTATTCTGTTGGTTACAGCTGGTAATGATAATGTACGATTCCTATAAAATTATGAAAAGCTATGGCTGAGCTAAATTCAGATCAGTCGTGAGACACATATTACAGTTTTTTTATATTTTTATGTTACATTTTGACAATGAATTAGTAACCGGGACGAAGCACCCACTGGAAAATGGAAATTGTCACCCAACTGTCACCCATCTCAGACTGACCGAACCGAAAGTTGCCTAACCTTGTTGATCGCACTAAACACGATGGCGAATGTTTTATACAATTAATGACTTACATACATAAAATTAATTTATGTCTGTCAGTCAGATTCATTTCGAGAAACACAGAGAGAATAGACAAGACCTCTCTTTAAATTCTGTCGTCTTCACCATACTATTAATTTTCCAACACAAACTTCAATTCCACCCCATTAAGTACTTTTACATAAAAGAGAATTGATATAGAAAAACAGTTTTAATATCGGCTTACCCATTAATCACAAAGAAAGATTTATCGGCAAACTATAAAAAAAAATGTTTTTTTTTATCGTTTAAAAGCCTCCAAGATGTCGACTCGATAAATTAAACTGCCGTCTAAACGGGGCAGGCCACTAACGTGGCATTTCGCACAATACGGGCCCCTAAAGTGCGGTAAATGTCCCACATAATTTATAACTACCCCGAGTCGCTGATAAATCGGGCACTTTTCTCGGCGAAATGCGGTAATGCTGTACACGGGTACTTTTGAAGTTTGATTAAGTTTATTTTCATATAATAGTAAGTAAAATATTTTATTTTTGTTTCGATTCGAAACAAAATTACAAACAAGGAAAAAAATGTTTTTGAATGCGTGTACCTGTCTGTCAATTTATACGCCTGTCAGTGCACATCTGATATTTTTTTAATAATTGAAAAATATTTTAGTTGTGCTTCGATTTGAAATGAAATTACAAAAATGGTAAAAAATGTTTTTCAATTAGTGTACCTGTCTGTACGTCTGTCAGTTCACAACGGATTTCTTTTGAAAATAATTAAAAACGTCAAATTCGTTGTGGTTCAAATTGATATAATCAGTATGAGGTTACACAAATGGTATTCAATATATGAACCCATTTTTAAATAGCTTTTTACATGTCAAATGGTCATATCGTTCGACACCACTTTGAACCAAACTAAGTAAAACTAAATCAAAGCTATGTGTGTAATGACTTATGTAAATTAACATCAATCCACACAAATAATTTAAGAGTACATTTTAGTTACTATTAAGAAAACTACTGAAAATAATTTATTGAGTCTTTGAGTAAAATAATATTTAAGAAAATGTCTATCAATAACCGTAATGAACGTTCAATTAAGTGCAGTAGAAAAAGTGAGAGGAATTTTCAAAACTGTAAAGTAGATTTTCTCAAAACTATGATTTTCGACTTGATCTTTCACTGACGGTACAGAATACTGATTACTGTCAGTAAACCTATAAATACACACAAAAAAAAATTAATAAAACAAGTGGTTTTTCCGCATACTTTAGATATCCTCGATCTTTTCGGCTTACTAGTACTGTACTCTTCATCTAAATAGTTCAAAATGTGTTGCGGACCTCGCGGAGGAGGTTGGTGGAGGTTGCTGTAGTGGTGGTTGCTGCGGAGGCTGCTGCTGCCCATTCATTACAATCTACACTTGCTGTGTGTGTTTGAGTGATATACACTGTCGGCCGCGAGGCCTTTACAGCTTCACCGGACATAAGGGCGAGCGTGCAACCACTACGCTCGAGCCAGAAGGGCAAGGGGGCGACATACACGAGGGCGCCTCAAAGAGGAACGCCTCGGTTTGGACAGTCGCTACAGGGGAAGGGGGTGTACTAAGTGCGCCGGTCGGCGGGCTAGGCTAGGGAATCTACACTTGTTGTACTAAGTTCTGCTAGCGTGGCGCGGTAACGTAGCAACTAAGTCTCTACAGACGAGCCCATGGTGTCTGCAGCGACTTCGTGTGTGCGACGTTTCACAAGCTCCCGATGTTTATCACAAGTCCACTCAGTGCTGTCTTGTGGAAATAAACTACTATTAGCTATATAGAAATCAGTCACAAGATAACCAGGAACTATTTAACCGTCTTTTTCAGTAGTATTCCCCTACGATATCGTTAGTGGCGCCAGCTATACAGTTTTACGATGGTGTTATCTTAAATGTTTGCATAGCGAAGACTTGGAGATGCTTACGAAATGTTATGCTTAAATTTGTAAGCCTCGATACCCTGGCCTATTAGGGACTTGGATGCCCTGTGGAGTCTTTGTGTAGGGTTTTAAAGGCGATGGATATCTGTTATAGGGTTTAATGGTAGGTAGAAACGCTTTCCTCACGAAGGTCATTTTTGTTCTTTTGTGGATATATTTTTTACATGCTTTTATTTAACTTGCACTATTCATATATCTGTCTGTCTTTCCAATTCAAATATTGTGATCCGTTAATCAAGAACTTGCGAGTATTCGATTGAACTGAAATTTGGCATATGTGTAAGTTAGGTGACAATGCATTGTAGTATCATAAAGCTGGTCTTATGATGGAGTCGGAAAGTGACCGTAGGAACATGTCAACTACACAACATTACTCCCTCGTGTTTAGGTTTAAGTTTATTTGATTGGTCTTGACGAGTACTTGACGAAACTCAGATGCTGGCCATGTTCTGATGATAAAGCCAAAAAGTGGCAAACCGTACTGAAAATAACCCCGTCATGTTTGACTCGTTGTATATGTCTTGACAAGTGTCTTGGACTCAGGTGGTGTCCAGGGCCTGATGATGAAGTTAAAAGAAGGCCGTAGGAACTCCTCAACCGAGCAATATATCGATATGTTTTTTAACCGACTTCTAAAAAGGAGGAGGTTCTCAATTCGACTGTATGTTTTTTTTTGTGTGTATGTTACGCGATCATTCCGCTAATTATGAATCGATTTTGATGATTCTTTTTGCATTGGGTTCAGTATAGCTCCAAGGTGGCCCTATTTTAATTTCATCGGTATTGGACCTTGGCCTTGGAAGATACACCAGGGAATTCCTTAACGAAAAACAATATGAATGCGTAGATTGAGATATTATGGGTATTACGTCAGTCCTATAGGTGCACTGCCATAGAACTAATCAGAATATTAACCGACTTCAACAAAGGAGGAGGTCGACAATTTGTCTGTGTGTTTTTATAACGTCTATATTTATGAACTGATTTTGATGATTCTTTTTGCGTTGGGTTTAGTATAGTTTCAAGGTGGTCCCATTTTAATGAAATCGGTGTTGAGCTTTGGACTTTGAAGATACATCAGGGGACTCCTTAACGGCGAACAGCACGAATGTATATTTATTTATTATGGTTATTATATCAATCCTGTAGGTACCTTGCTGTACAACTCAGCAAAATAATATAATATAGGTATATAAATATTAGTAAATAATTCACTAGTCACATAAAATTGTAAAATAAAAATCTTTTGTCGTACCGGTTAGTGCAGTCGGTTACTTGGCACCGACTTCAAATAATTATTTTTTGCTTTTAGAAGTCGGTTTTTTTTTAAGATTTTTATATCATAAAAGCTTGTTTTTTGAAATGATATAAAGATCGTAATTAATTTGAGTTTGGATCTATTTTTTTGTGCGCGTTTCATAACAATTTAAGAGAATATTTATTTACATGTGATTTCAGCAGTTTTGTACTGAGATATTCTACTCATAGTGTATAACGCAGCTGGCTATCACGAAAACCCAGGACCTGGTTTAGAAACCTGGGTCAGAAAAAATATCACGACGTTCTTTTGTTAGAATAAAAACTCTGTGGCAGGCCGGTCTATTTTTCTCGGTAGAATAGCAAAAATATCATCCTCTTTGACATAAGAACCTGATATGGTCAGCTAAATGTGGACAATGGCTAGAGTGCAATGACTTGGACGTGAATTATTGCTGAGTATTTTAAAAGTAATATTGACCTTCTGCCTACTGACTGCCTCGTCGGTCTAGTGGCAAACCGCATCGCTTTGTGATCACGAGGATTTGGGTTCAAATCTTAGGTCGGACAATTGTAGTTCTTCTAACGAAAATTCCCAGAATGAGTACGGAGTCTATAATTGTGCCCGGTATATGGCAAAAGGCTCGCCCCCTATCACATGGGACCTAACATCGTCGGCGAAATGTGGGTGTACTCAGTACACCTCTGCCACTCCCGCTTGGGGAATATAGGTGTGACGGTGTGTGTGTGTGTGTTTGTTCTCTAGATCAAACCAAATGGTTAGAGCTGTTCTGTTGGTTACAGCTGGTAGTGATAATGTACGATTCCTATAAAATTATGAAAAGCTATGGCTGAGCTAAATTCAGGTCAGTCGTGAGACACATATTACAGTTTTTTTATATTTTTATGTTACATTTTGACAATGAATTAGTAACCGGGACGAGGCATCTACTCGAAAATGGAAATTGTCACCCAACTATCACCCATCTCAGACTGACCGAACCAAACGTTGCTTATTCTTGTTGATCGCACTAAACACAATAGCGAATGTTATATACAATTAATGACTTACATACATAAAATTAATTTATGTCATCTAGGTAGATTCCTCTCGAGAAACACAGAGAGAATAGACAAGACCTCTCTTTAAATTCTGTCGTCTTCACAATACTATTAATTTTCCAACACAAACTTCAATTCCACCCCATTAAGTACCTTTACATAAAAGAGAATTGATATAGAAAAACAGTTTTAATATCGGCTTACCCATTAATCACAAAGAAAGATTTATCGGCAAACTATAAAAAAAAAATGTTTTTTTTTTTATCGTTTAAAAGCCTCCAAGATGTCGACTCGATAAATTAAACTGCCGTCTAAACGGGGCAGGCCACTAACGTAGCGTTTCGCACAATACGGGCCCCTAAAGTGCGGTAAATGTCCCACATAATTTATAACTACCCCCAGTCGCTGATAAATCAGGCACTTTTCTCGGCGAAATGCGGTAATGCTGTACACGGGTACTTTTGAAGTTTGATTAAGTTTATTTTCATATAATAGTAAGTAAAATATTTTATTTTTGTTTCGATTCGAAACAAAATTACAAACAAGGAAAAAAATGTTTTTCAATGCGTGTACCTGTCTGTCAATTTATACGTCTGTCAGTGCACATCTGATATTTTTTTAATAATTGAAAAATATTTTAGTTGTGCTTCGATTTGAAATGAAATTACAAAAATGGTAAAAAATGTTTTTCAATTAGTGTACCTGTCTGTACGTCTGTCAGTTCACAACGGATTTCTTTTAAAAATAATTAAAAACGTCAAATTCGTTGTGGTTCAAATTGATATAATCAGTATGACGTTACACAAATGGTATTCAATATATGAACCCATTTTTAAATAGCTTTTTATATGTCAAATGGTCATATCGTTCTACACCACTTTAAACCAAACTAAGTAACACTAAATCAAAGCTAAGTGTGTAATGACTTATGTAAATTAACATCAATCCACACAAATAATTTAAGAGTTCATTTTAGTTACTATTAAGAAAACTAATCAAAATAATTTATTGAGTCTAAGTAAAATAATATTTAAGAAAATGTCTATCAATAACCGTAATCAACGTTCAATTAAGTACAGTAGAAAAAGTGAGAGGAATTTTCAAAACTGTAAAGTCGATTTATCAAAACTATGATTTTCGACTTGATCTTTCACTGACGGTACAGAATACTGATTACTGTCAGTAAACCTATCTATACACACAAAAAAAAATTAATAAAACAAGTGGTTTTCCGCATACTTTAGATATCCTCGATCTTTTTGGCTTACTAGTACTGTACTCTTCATCTAAATAGTTCAAAATGTGTTGCGGACCTCGCGGAGGAGGTTGCTGTAGTGGTGGTTGCTGCGGAGGCTGCTGCTGCCCATTCATTACAATCTACACTTGCTGTGTGTGTTTGAGTGATATACACTGTCGGCCGCGAGGCCTTTACAGCTTCACCGGACATAAAGGCGAGCGTGCAACCACCACGCTCGAGCCAGAAGGGCAAGGGGGCGACATACACGAGGGCGCCTCAAGGAGGAACGCCTCGGTTTGGACAGTCGCTACAGGGGAAGGGGGTGTACTAAGTGCGCCGGTCGGCGGGCTAGGCTAGGGAATCTACACTTGTTGTACTAAGTTCTGCTAGCGTGGCGCGGTAACGTAGCGACTAAGTCTCTACAGACGAGCCCATGGTGACTGCAGCGACTTCGTGTGTGCGACGTTTCACAAGTTCCCGATGTTTATCACAAGTCCATTCAGTGCTGTCTTGTGGAAATAAACTACTATTAGCTATATAGAAATCAGTCACAAGATAACCAGGAACTATTTAACCGTCTTTTTCAGTAGTATTCCCCTACGATATCGTTAGTGGCGCCAGCTATACAGTTTTACGATGGTGTTATCTTAAATGTTTGCATAGCGAAGACTTGGAGATGCTTACGAAATGTTATGCTTAAATTTGTAAGCCTCGATACCCTGGCCTATTAGGGACTTGGATGCCCTGTGGAGTCTTTGTGTAGGGTTTTAAAGGCGATGGATATCTGTTATAGGGTTTAATGGTAGGTAGAAACGCTTTCCTCACGAAGGTCATTTTTGTTCTTTTGTGGGTATATTTTTTACATGCTTTTATTTAACTTGCACTATTCATATATCTGTCTGTCTTTCCAATTCAAATATTGTGATCCGTTAATCAAGAACTTGCGAGTATTCGATTGAACTGAAATTTGGCATATGTGTAAGTCAGGTGACAATGCAATGTAGTACCATAAAGCTGGTCTTATGATGGAGTCGGAAGGTGACCGTAGGAACATGTCAACTACACAACATTACTCCCTCGTGTTTAGGTTTGAGTTTATTTGATTGGTCTTGACGAGTACTTGACGAGACTCAGATGCTGGCCATGGTCTGATGATACAGACAAAAAGTGGCAAACCGTACTGAAAATAACTCCGTCATGTTTGACTCGTTGGATTTGTCTTGACAAGTGTCTTGGACCCAGATGGTGTCCAGGGCCTGATGATGAAGTTGGAAGAAGGCCGTAGGAACTCTTCAACCAAGCAATATATCGATGTGTTTTATAAACGACTTCTAAAAAGGAGGAGGTCGACAATTTGTCTGTGTTTTTTATAACGTCTTTATTTATGAACTGATTTTGATGATTCTTTTTGCGTTGGGTTTAGTATAGTTACAAGGTGATCCCATTTTAATGAAATCGGTATTGAACTTTGAACTTTGAAGATACTTCAGGGGACTCCTTAACGGCCAACAGCACGAATATATAGATTCTGTTATTATGGTTATTATATCAATACTGTAGGTACCTTGCTGTACAACTCAGCAAAATAATATAATATAAATATATAAATATTAGTAAATAATTCACTTGTCACTTAAAATTGTAAATTAAAAATCTTTTAACGTACCGGTTAGTGCAGTCGCTTACTTGGCACCGACTTCAAATATTTATTTTTTGCTTTTAGAACTCGGTTTTTTTTTAAAGATTTTTATGTCACAAAAACTTATTTTTTGAAATAATATATAGATCGTAATTAATTGGAGTTTGGATCTATTTTTTGTGCGCGTTTCATAACAATTTAAGAGAATATTTATTTACATGTGATTTCAGCAGTTTTGTACTGAGATATTCTGCTCATAGTGTATAACGCAGCTGGCTATCACGAGAACCCAGGACCTGGTTTATAAACCTAGGTCAGAAAAAATATCACGGAATTCTTTTGTTAGAGTAAAATCTCTGTGGCAGGCCGGTCTATTTTTCCCGGTAGCAAAAACAAAATCCTCTTTGACATAAGAACCTGATATGGTCGGCTAAATGTGAGTGCGCACAGCACTCTGCTACCCCCGCTTAGAGAATGTAGGTAGTTGTTTTTTACAATTGCAAAATTAACTGTACAAGTTGTCTTCACCAACAATATTTCAATTCAGCAAAACCAAATTGGTCCCCCCGGTTGTGCAATTAAACTGGGGGGTAGCTATCAGAGCGGCTTAGTACCGGGTTTAATTAAACCTGGCCCGGATAACCCGGGTAAATACTCGGCTGAGGACAAATCGATTGCATAACACTGCCGCTGCTCGCTTTAGGGATCCTTGGGACACGTAAAAATGTTATAAATCTATCTTCAGCCAACAATCGTCTACTGCGATACAAAAACCGCCACGACGAAATTGTTATTATCCGATTAAATGAGACTTTTTTGAGACTAAGCTCGCCACAGATTCACACTACTGTAATTCCTGTCAGACAGAATCCATATAAAATGTGGTTGTAAAAAAATCAGAGGGAGAGAGGTCGGTGAAGAAAAAGCCTGTTAGATCTGTGGTAGCTACTACCCATCCCGTATAGGGTCGGATAGTATTAGATGTGTAGATTAGGAAAATAATAATTCTTTAGAACATAACAGAATAACTCCGTTCATTCTTGTCAGTAAAAATAATAGTCGTTTAATGTATAAACAATAAAATAAACCTAAAACCTCTTATTGACCTCAGGCACTGTACTTTGTATACCGACATTTTGCCGACGATATTTATATCCTAATATAATAGGAGATGGTTACATTACATTGTACACATATCTAGACTCCGAGCTGCTACTGAGATTTTATACGATAGCCTAAAATGCTAACGATCTTTGTCCGATCTGGCATTCTAACTAATGTCTTGAATACTGAACCCACAGACAAGAAGTAAATGTTCGTTCCTAACTTTTTATATTCAGAAGGTGAATCACAACGTTCTTTGTTCAATAAATGCTGTGTTTGCTAAATATAATCTTGGATCCGGTTGAATGTTGAATGGGCATCTTGGACTAATGGGGCTTATAACCCAATTATAATAATAATAGTCTTATTAAGAAACTGTCCTACCGTTGGGCACGGGGCTACTCTTAAACTGAGAGGTTTAAGGCCATAGTCCAGCACGCCGGCCCAGTGCGAGTTGGCAAACTTCTCACACCTTCGAGAAACTCTCAGACATGCAGGTTTCCTCATGATGTTTTTCTTCACCGTTAAAGCAAGTAATAGTTAATTTTTGATACTTAACGGACGATTTGGTACAGTGGTTAAGAGTTTAAGCCCCTCCGTCTTCTGGGTCAAATAGTCGCGGGTTCGATTCCCGCACGAGACAAATCTTTGTGTGACCCACAATTATTTGTTTCGGTCTGGGTATTTGCGTATGTGAATTTTCATGTTTGTAAAGGCATCCACGATACAGGAATAAATCCTAATATGGGGCTACCCTTTTCTTTCAAACAAAAAAAAATACGCACCTGTTTTCAAAAAGACAGAGGTGCGTGCCTGGATTTGAGCCCGAGACCTCTGACTCTGCAGTCAAACGCTCCAACCACTAAGCTCATTGCTTATCCCAATACCCATATGATATTTTTTATGAAGTATGGCAGCTTGGACTTCTTCTTCGATCAAGTGGCACATATCACAAGGTTCTGAATTCGAGTCTTAGGTTGGACAAAGTGTATTTTTTCTCTAGGAAAAATTCCAATATCAGCTCATCCCTTAGTCTATCATGACAGCAATTAGCTTATCCCTTTATTATTAGTACCTAATATCGTCGTTGTGGATCACACAAAGATTTGTCCCGTGCGGTAATCGAACCGGCGACTATGAGATACAGTGAGCGGAGCGGCTTAAGCTCTTAACCACTGCGCTCAAACGTCCGTCGCTTTGCGAAGACCAAGACCTCGTGGTCTTGGGTTTGAGTACGAAGTCGGACAAATACAGTTTTTATGTCCAAAAATTCCCAGTATTAGTCCGGAGTCTGGATTTGTGCCCGGTATATGGCAAAAGGCCCACGACCTAACATCGACGGCGAAAAGTGGGTGTACACAGTACACCTCTGCCACCACCGCTTGGGGAATATAGCCGTGACAATGTTTTTTATTTCTATTTATCTAAATCATCACGTCAGATCCCTTGCGGATCAGGCAGAGAGTACAGAGATCCAAAAGGTTTTTTCCTTACATACCTCTCTGGCTTTGTACACCAAAAGATTTGTCGCATTATATCACAGCTTTTTAATTAAATTTATTAATAAACAATCCATCAATCCGCTTGACAACCAATACGAAATCCAGTTAATCTTCAAAGAGCCGTTAGCAAGTAAGTCGAGAGCTGTCTGGACGTCCAAACTTAGGCTATTCATCAGCGAACACAATCAAAGTATTGAAGAAGATTTTAATTGAGTTCAACGATTTTATAAAACGGAATCCGAGTCCGGATTAGTCCGCAGACGATTGTTTTCCGAACGTATTTAGATTATATACAGGCTGATGAATTTCTCGTAAAATTTACGGAATATTTAATGGACGGAGAATTTAATTATTCTATATTGATGTCTTAGATTTGCGCTAACATTAGACATGAAATAATACAATTTTTCGGAATTTATCGCGGTTTATTTTTTGATTTTTAAGTTCATGACCCTCAAACTTCTCAATTATATTTACTTATTGGTCTGATCTACGCAACATTCTATATTACTTAAAGTCCGGTTTCGTTGGTGTTAGCTCAACTTTTAGAAGAGAATAATACACAAACCGTCTTTTTTCAAATTTATACACACCGTCACGCCTATATTCCCCAAGCGGGGGTGGCAGAGGAGTACACCCACGTTTCGCCGACGATGTTAGGTCCCATGTAATAGGGTAGAGCTTATTGCCATATACCGGGCACAATTCCAGGCTCCGGAATCAAACTGGGAAGTTTTCGTTAGAAAAACTACATTTGCCTGACCTAGGATTTGAACCCAGAACATGATCACAAAGTGCAGCGCTTTGCCACTAGACCAACGAGGCAGTCAAATTTAGAATTATAATAATAATATTAGCCCTGTTAAGAAACTGTCCCACTGTTGGGCACGGGCCTCCTCTCAAACTGAGAGGGTGCAGGCCATAGTCCACTACGCTGGCCCAGTGCGGGTTGTCGAACTTCACACACCTTCGAGAAACTCTTAGGCATGCAGATTTCCTCACGATGTTTTCCTTCACCGTTAAAGCAAGTAATAGTTAATTTTTTTTTCCTTTGCCTTTCAAATATATAAATGGCATTGTTTTTTTTATATACAAGGTGTATCGTAAATAACGCAAGACCTCAGACACCCCGATTAGATAATTGCTTTACAAATTCAATAGAAAACCGAAATTTTAAAATTTAAAATTTTTTACCCTTTTTTTATACCCTAATTAACAATGAAACTTGTATGTGAATGTGTGCGTATTGAGGAATTCGTTTTAGAAATGCATTTGAAATCTCCATATTGCTTTGAATCAAGAATAAAATTAGATATAGCGCACTGAAGGAGTAACAGCATTTTATGCAAATTAGAAAATAAATTTAAGATACTTTAAAAATAGTTGGAATCAATTCAGTTACCGATATAGAACAACCTACTTTCAGGTCTTGCGTTGATTATGTTACACCTTGTATATTTAGTATTAGCGCAGTTGTTCCTGTAAATTCCGAAAAAATATAAAACTCATCATTTTGTTTACTAGCTCCACTAAAAAATATTAGTTTTAACTTTTTTGTTAAATAAAGCGAAATTTTGATCTATATGTTACCCATAAATATTTGTTTCGGTCTGAGTGTTTGTGCGTGTAAATTTCATGTTTGTAAACGAACCCACGACACAGGAATAATTCCTAGAATGGGACTACGTTTTTCTTAAAAGAAAATAATTGTATTCTCATGAAATGTGTGAAATATTGTGAAGGGTTATCTATAATGATGATGTAGCTAACATTGCAAAAAGCTAGCTTGATGTCGAGACCTCTTTTTTATATTTAGTATTAGCGCAGCTGTCCCTGCAAATTCCACGAAGATGCAAAACAGTCTGTTTGACGGACAATCTAGCGCAGTGGTTAAGAGCTTAAGCCGCTCCGCTGTGTCTAATAGTCGCGGGTTGGATTCTCGCACGGGACATATCTATGGGATCCACAATTATTTGTTTCGGGCTGGGTGTTATGAATGTAAATTTCATGTTTGTAAACGCACCCACGACACAAGAATCAATCCTAGGATGGGACTACGTTTTATTAAAAAAGACTATACTACTTTAGTAATTTTGTAAAATATAGCAACTAACTTGTTGCCTAATCGGTCCAGTGACGCAAAGTGCAGTTGGCAATACGAGGGCCTGAATGAAAATCCTGGATCTCTCGGATCTCTACCCGGAAATTTTAGGCGTGGTGTTATTTTTATAGCTGGTATATAAATAAGCTTGGAATTTAATCAAGCGTTCCTAATCGTCCAATTGAATGACCTCAAAGTTTGGTCAAGTTTGATCGCGGGTATCGATTTTAAGGGTTGGGGTTAAATTTAGTTTATTTATTTGTTGTTATTAAGTTGTTGGTGAAATGTTATCGTTACGAGAGAAGGTTGTGTTTCCACTTTAGAATCGATGCGGCTAAAAGGTTGTTTTAGTATAATTAGGTTCTGAAAACAGTAATGGAAAAGCAATTGTTTCCACCATCTAAGATTAACCGATGTACCTCGATACCACTTATCTATATATTAATACGTGTAGCAAAAACTTTGTACACATTCTTACGAAAATTGCGCGGACGGAGGAGTATGAAATTTCCCACACTTATAGTTTATATAGAGAAGTAGCGCAAAATGCTAATATTTTTTTTAAATTATTCATGAAGCATACATTAAATCAATGAAAAAATCATTACACACACTACCATGTATTTGACACAATACACGTCAAATTGATGTTTGTCTTTAATATTATACTGCATGTCAAACATGTAAAAAAAAAAAAAAAAAAAAAACCAGCAAACGATGAAAGAGTAGGTCGAATATCGACCTATGGGCGACTACTAGGTACTATTAACACGCCATATCAGTACACACAATCACGCCAATCATAAGAAAAATGTCAAAAATTGTAGATTTTTCATTATTTTATATTTTAATGCAGGTAATAATTGACACGTACAATATTTTTTTGGACATTTTTTTTTTCTGCGTTTGCGGTACCTGGTGTTGTCGAGTGATATACTCGTATAGAAGTCGCCAGATGTCACTAATAGTGCGATCCAGTAGCCGACCATAACGCTCAGGTTCGTGTGTGAAACATTTATCTGTTCCACAAGGCAATAGGCTGATGGAAAGTTTTGGGCGATTCTAACGGTAGCTGGAACGCACTATAAAAAATAAAATGCCTCATTATACATTTTATTTAAAGGTTTTTATCCTATTTTGGTAAAATATCGGACGAGGTTCTTAGTTTTAAATCCTTATTTTGACAATGTGGGTCTTTTTTCTGTATAAACATTTCTAGTAGCAGACTGTAGTCTTGAATTGTGTCCAATATAATGGCAATAGGCTTAGCTCCTTTTACAGTATCGTTGGTGATGAGTGATTTAAAACAAATCTGTCACAGCTTGCGAAATATAGGCGTGATGGTATTTATTTTATATCACCATGATAATGATCAGTACATGTAGGACAGAACAAGCCATACAAGCTCTTTGCTCTATCACATAAGCATATTGGATTAACATAATGTATCTGTATGCATAAAAAACAAGATGTTTTGGTAGTGTTTCTGATAGATAGACCCCCAACAACACTTCGTCTGACCTAAAATTCGAACCGGCACCTTACAATCGCCAATCGTACCATGTACCACAAGAACAACAAGGCAAGCAACAAAATATCAAGATAACAATTAAAAAGCGCCTAGTTACTCGAAGCCTGTAAATGGCGAAGCGCAATTGAAATTAAACAGAGACGGTTTCAAGTTGGAATCGTTAAACAAAGACCTTATTACAACTTGAAGATAACTTAGCACTTAGCTCAAATAGTTTTCTTTTGTTAGCCCGCGGACTTGAAGATAGCAATCGCGGGTGATAACGTGCTAAATTTAAATTAAATAATTATAATTAGCAGAATAGTCATGCGAATTGGCTTAAGCTGAATAAGTTGGAGACGCGAAGTGTTTTATAGAAATTAATTTTAATTGTCAAATTAAGTTTTGGTGTTTTGTTTACTTTAAATGAAAATGAGCCTTTACAGTTGAATTTAAAGTAAATTTATCAGTTATTTCTTATTACTTATTCATTACATATACCATCAAACTTTTATTCCTTAAGTAGCGTTACAGGTCTAATGAGTATGGTCTCAATTTGCCAAGGTGGTTAGGTTCCTATGTAATAAGAAGCGAGCCTATTATCACCATATCGAGCACAATACAGACTCTGTAATCCTACTGAGATTTTGATTTTTGCATAGAAAATCCCCAATATCACTTTGATCTAGGGTTTGAAACTGTTAGGACCTGGGTTAGGACCTTTTTCAAATAATTATGTAATAGTTCATCACTTGTGTCGGTCATTTTAAACTATTAATTTATTGAAATAAAACTATTTTACGGATTTTATCGCGGTTTATTTTTGATTTTTAGTTGTTCCTCAAGTTGATAGGGAACTAAAAATCAAAAATAAACCGCGATAAAATCCGTAAAATAGTTTTATTTCATGTGTAATATTCGCATAAATCTAAGAACTCAGTATTAATTTATTTTTACTAATGCCGGCGATTGCAAGTCTCTTTTGTTTAAATCGCTCCCGCTACAGCTTGTTTTTAAAGCTTAGCAAGTCACGGAAGGTTTACGATCTGAGTGGCGGAACACCAGTTAAAAATCTGTTGTAGTTTGATGGGAGCTCCAACATTGTTGGCTCTTTGCTTTTATTTTCGACGAGTTTATTGTCTTTTACGTATAAACACGGTTTTAGGATATGGGTTTTAAGATCTGCCAAATAGGAAGAGGGTGTTTGCCTTTGTCTCAATCGAATGAAACGGTGGTAAGTAACTATTAAGCCTTTTTAATTGAATTACGCACGTAACTCTACTATTATTGGGGCTTATTTTATTCACTGTGACTAAAACATAGATCTTTTACAAAGCGATTTATCGATAGCCAATTCATGGCATAAAGTGATTTTTCAAATAATTCAATAAAAACAACCTCACAAAAACACATCCTTTTATAAATAGTAATAAGCACTTACAGAACCGTCTTTAACCCGTACTACGCTAGGTAATTTTCAAGTTATCACTAGGATAATCACATGTAACGTAAATAAGGCAAGACCTCAGACCCAAGCATCTTAATTAGATCGCTTTACAAATTCAATACGGGAACTTACCGTTTCCAAGACGATAGCACTATTCTCTTAACTTTTACTACGGAGTAATAGAAATAAGTGACAACAATTTCAACTAATGAAAGTAAATCAATTTAGTTGCTGATTTGGAACAAACTGCTTTCAGAGGGTTAATAACGAAACATTTGACGTTATTGTAACGCTGTCGAGAAAGCCAGCTGCTAAGCGAAGTGTGAATGCATGGCATATGAACAAGATAGCATTATGCTAACTTCATCAGAAGGCTTAGCAGGAACAGATCAGAATCAGAATATTTTTTATTCATGTAAACCATTACAGTATTTATGAATCGTCAAAAAAGTAACAAAGACTCTACCACCACTTCGGAATGTCATTCCTGTGGAGAAGAAGAGCAAGAAACTCCACGGTTACTCTTTTAAAATAGTATTTATTCAATTTTATCCATCTAAATTTTGTTGTAGGGTATGGCAGAAAAATGTAGTATCAGGTGAGTCTATTACGATGATGATATGATTTACATATAGGATACTTTTTATCCCGAAAAAATGTTAGGTTTTAGTCTAAAGTCATCGGAGACGAAGTCGCGGACAGTAGTTAGTCCTACTAATATTATGAATGTGAAAGTTTGTATGTCTAGATTTTTGGATGTTTAGATGTTCGGATGTTTGTTACTCAATCACGCAAAAACGGCTGAGCGGATTAGGTTGAAATCTGGCACACGGATAGTTTATTACCTGGATTAACACATAGGATACTGTTTATCCCGAAAAAATGTTAGGTTTCAGTCTAAAGTCAACGCGGTCAAAGTCACAGGCAGAAGCTAGTAATGAAAGAGAAAGGGTCTTTAGTTCGTTGCATTACTAATATGTGTCATTACTAAGCCAATAATGTTACTACCCAGGCAATTTAGAACTTATCACTCGTCCAATACTTTTACTATATTTTCGTCAAAACTTTACGATGTGTTTTATCATGTATGAATAAGCTACATCGTTGGGGCGGCCCGTGGGGAAGCTTTATGACTTTGTCTAAGGGTTTATAGGTATTGAAATAACCTCTAAACGTCTCTATCATGTTTTGTAATGATTTGAGTAAGTTGTTTGTCGGAAACAACCGAATATTGGGTCTATGATTTACAGTCATAAAATAATATATTGCTTGCGGCCTAAATCGGAACTAACGCTGTCATTTTTTTTTTTTTTTTTTTAAACGTAGCCCCACACTAGGATTTATTCCTGTGTCGTGGGTGCGTTTACAAACATGAAAATTCACAAACAAATACCCAAACCGGAACAAATAATTGTGGATCACACAAAGATTTGTCCCATGCGGGAATCGAACCCGCGACTATTCGACACAGTGGGCGGAGCAGCTCAAGCTCTTAACCACTGCGCTAAATCGTCCGTCAAATGTCACTTTATGACAGTCGAAGAGTTGCTGTTTGCTATGAAATTGACGCAAATTCTTGTTCCCTGGAAGCAGGAAAATATTACTACAGTATTTTACACATAGGATGGGTAGTGACAGTTCTAATTAGCATACGTAATTATACTTTATCCAATGGCAAACCGAGGCATGACCCGTTTCTATACTTATGAGTTTATGCCTTAACACCATTGAATTAAATATTAAATTCGTTTGACAATTAGAACTGTCGTAGTGACACTACGACCATCCTGTGTGAAAAATACTATGAATGATAACCCTTATTTCACATTAACGGCCCGCTGTTAATTCCCCGATGCTTTATCATCCATTCTTTCCGCTCAGAATACGGGCGACGACGACGTAGTCGTAGATCCCCTCCCGTAGCCGGCGGTTGACCGGTGCACTTAGTAGTGCACCCCGTTCCCACAGCGACTGTCCCGACCGAGGGCGCCTCTTCAAGGCGCCCTCGAGTATGTCGCCCCTTGCCCTTCTGGCTCGAGCGTAGTGGTTGCACGCTCGCCCTTAAGTCCGGTGAAGCTGTAAATGGCTCGCGGCCAACAGCGTACATCACTCACACACACACACACCGCTGTCAATGTCATTCACGAGCCAAAATATCCTTGTCGCAGTATAGGCCCTTTTACAAAATGCGGACTTTGACTATTTTAGTATTAAGTCAGAGTCAAACATTTTTTATTGTGTAGGCCAATACACAAGCTCGTTTGTAACATCAAAATTATCACATTTTTCGCATCTATCGGATCGCGGCCTCCACTTAGAAAATCCGACGAGAAACTCAGCGGGCTTTTAACTTAATTTTGTATTTTATTTGCCTTTCTCTTACCCATCTTTTCAATATTTTATACAGTATTGCGTTTAATAATAGCTTACTGAGAAGCTGCTCAAATCCTATCTCGTTTATCGGCAAGATAATCAAAAATTTTGTAATACCCTTTTTTACATAGTCTAGTTTAGATCGTCTTATTAAAGTTATCGATAGGCGTGTTTCGGATATCTATGGGTAATTTGTTATAGAAGCGTTTACATTGCCCCATGAAAGAATAGGTAATTCTGTGGAGACGAGGAGAATTAAAATTGAATCATCTTTGTTCCGTGTAAGTCACTGACCAATCCCGGATTTAAGTGACAATCTAAAAAGTCTTTTGTAATAAGCCGGTTTTAATTAGTCTGCAGTTTCATGAATCATAGTTTGGAAGACGCGCTAAACCTTTGGTCTCGGTTACCAATTCATGTGGTAATCGTTAAGCCAAGTTAGAATTCTTATAGGCGGCTTGGTAAGTTCCAACAACAGATGGCCATAAACCTTGCTCCACCAATCTCAAATGGGCACACATGTTCCATTCTCTGTCTCCTAGATGATTGTCATATATTTTTATGGGCTTTTGAATGTTAAATGAAACACTATTTATGCCTATATTCCCCTAGTGGAGGTGGCAGTACATTCTACCGACAATATTACGTCCCAATATAATAAGACGTGAGCCTATATACCTTTATACTATGAGAGTGGAGGAAGCCAGAGAGGTATATAAGGAAAGTTTCTGTGAGAACTCTGTACTCTCTGCCTAACCCGCAAGGAATCTGGCCTGATGATATAGATCCATAAATAGAGTTTTAGACTCCGGACACAGATACAGGATGTTGAATAAATGTCCTAGCAGGACATTTATTCAACATCCTGTATCTGTGTCCGGAGTCTAAAACTCTATATATAAGGAAAGTTTCTGTGAGAACTCTGTACTCTCTGCCTAACCCGCAAGGAATCTGGCCTGATGATATAGATCCATAAATAGAGTTTTAGACTCCGGACACAGATACAGGATGTTGAATAAATGTCCTGCTATACAGAATGTTTCATTAAAAAAATCCGCACTTGATGCGACCAGGTTTCGCCGTACAGCCCTTACAATCCACAGCTCTACTGTACATCACCCGACCACCAAAGCAGTATTTCCTCAACCAAAAATGAAAGGCCTCCCCATAACGCCCTCACAAACGGAACTCCAATTCCCTACCTGATCGTCTCCTTATAAAAAATGGCACCATTCATTGAAAAGAAATATTTCCGCCATCATGCAAATATACAGCGAATTCTAATTCCGCACGTTTCCGCCTTTAGGTGGGAATGGGACAATAAGGTACCCACCAAATAAGGGGACTCCCTCTTTATTTGGCTGGGGTGTGCAATGATTTGTCACAAATGGTTTATATCAATAGTCTTTATGTTGTTATAAAAACTAAGAACTTTTGTGTAAAAGTGTGTGGGCTTAATGCCATCATATTAGTCACAATCGCACTCCGAATAACTACTGCATTTTTTTTTTATGGTTTAACTGAACACCATCACGCCTCTATTCCCCAAGCGGGGGTGGCAGAGGTGTACTGAGTACACTCACGTTTCGCCGACGATGTTAGGTCCCATGTAATAGGGGGCGAGCCTATTGCCATATACCGGGCACAATTCCAAACTCCGGACTCGTACTGGGAAGTTTTCGCTAGAACAACTTCGCTAGAACCTCGTGATCACAAAGCGATGCGCTTTGCCACTAGTCTCAACGAGGCAACCGATAGTTTTAAAAGGAGAAGGGTATTGTTTTCGAGTGTAGTTTTGTATTTATATAAGTATCTCTATTTATATGGCACGGCCTGTTTCCTAAGCGATTTTAAGAACAAATTATGGTGTCGTTTGATTTGTGTTCATTTTGCTAACGGTAATTGTGCTCGGTATGGCAATAGACCCGCTACCTATTCCATGGGACCTAAAGTCGGCGATAAGTGGGTGTACTCAGTACATCTCTGCCACCCCCGTTTGGGAAATATAGGCGTAACGGTGTTTGTTAACGGTCTCATATTTTATGACTAAAAAACTATGATAGCAATTAAAGCGGACGATTTAGCGCAGTGGTTAAGAGCTTAAGCCGCTCTGCCCACTGCGTCTAATAGTCGTGGGTTCGAGTCCCGCACGGGACAAATCTTTGTGTGATCCACAATTATTTGTTCCGGTCTGGGTATTTGTGTATGTGAATTTTCATGTTTGTAAACGCACCCACGACATAGGAATAAAGCAATCATCATCAGCCCATGTCAGTCCACTGCTGGACTTAGGCCTCTCCCATGGCACGCCACTGAGCTCGATCTTCAGCTCTGCTCCTCCAATCCCTGCCCGCTGCCTTACGAATGTCGACGCCCCACTAAGCTATGTAGTAATACAATAAGGGTATCAAATAAAGGCACGTAAATAGGCCATTCTAAATAAATGTATTTACAATTAGAAAGTATGAAGCTTAAAATGTTCTCTTGTCACTTAATTATTGTTAGGGTTATTTTTTAATTATTTAATCTTTGGGGCGCACTTTCTTCTCCAGAAGACGGCTTTCGACTGGCGATGATGTTGAATTAGATATTATATATTTCTTAAAACGATTTATAACTGCCTCATTGGTCTAGTAGCAATGCGCATCGCTTTGTGATCACGAGGTCCTAGGTTCAAATCCTAGGACGGACTAGATTTCTACCAAAAAATACCCAGTATGAGCCCGGACTCTGGAATTGGGCTCGCTTCGCTTACATCGTCAGCGAAAGTGGGTGTACTCAGTACACCCCTGCCACCCCCCAACCCTTAGGGAATAAAAGCCTTAAAATGATTTTAAAGAATCAGAAATTAATTCTCAAAACCGTTCAACCACTCTGGCTACTTTGTTATAACTATAAACTAAGGTAGTTTATCCTAAGTGCAGTTTTCTCGCGAGTTCGAGCACGCTTCGTTCTGTCCCACTTAATCTCGCAGTTGCGACTGTCTTCGGATCGCTGGACTATTTAAAAGTTTCGTTATAAATCTGAGCAGTGGCGCCACTGTGGGTTAACATACCTATGTAGTATGTACTATGCTGGGTGGGGTTACGTTAGTATGGAACTGATTTTAGACTTACGCATTAAAGCCTTACGCTTATTAGTTTACTTTAGAAAAAGCATAGCTCCACACCAGTATTTATTCCTGTGTCGTGGGTGCGTTTCATCATCGTCAGCCGAAAGACGTCCACTGCAGGACAAAGGCCTCCCCAAAGATTGCCACAACGACCAGCTTTGTGCTGTACGCATCCAGCTTCTACCTTCACCAGGTTATCGCTGCATCTTGTGGGGGGCCTGCCTACTTCACGTCTTCCGGTACGAGGTCACCACTCGAGAACTCTTCAGCCGCAACGGCCGGCAGTTCTACGAGCGATGTGCTCCACCCACTGCCACTTAAGTTTGGCAATTCTGAGAGTTATATTAGTGACTTTGGTTCTCCTGCGAATCTCCTCATTTCTAATCCAATCTTGCAGACAAACTCCAAGCATAGCTCTTTCCATCGCCCTTTCGGTGACCTTGAGCCTTCTTATGAGGCCCATCGTTAGTGACCATGTCTCGGTGCCGTAAGTCATCACTGGCAACACACACTGGCCAAAGACTTTTGTATTGAGACACTGCAGTATTTGGGACGAGAAGATATTACGTAGCTTCCCAAACGCTGTCCAGCCGAGTTGGATTCGACAATTGATCTCTTCCTCGAAGTTAGATCTACCTAATTGGACTGTTTGTCCCAGGTATACATATTGTTTTTCAACTTCGAGTGTTGAGTCTTCAACCTTCACAGGAGTGGGTACGACAGGGGTGTTTGACATGATTTTCGTCTTGTCCATGTTCATTTTAAGACCCACTTGTTGAGAGACTCAGCTGAGGTCATCAAGGATAGTGCCGAGGTCTTCCATGGGCTCAGCCATGACCACGATATCTTCGACATATCGAAGGTAGGAGATGTACTCGCCTTTGATATTGATTGATGCCATGTCCTCTACAGGCCAGAAGCTTAAAAACGTCTTCCAGCGCGGCGGAGAACAGTTTCAGAGATATAACGTCTCCCTGTCTCACGCCACGCTGCAGTTGGGGGTCCATCTCCATGTCCAGAAGGCCATGGACTGACATCGTGGCGTTAACTCTTCAACACTTCGCTATAGCGGTGGTCCACTTGGCACCGCTGGAGAGACTGTAGCATAGCCCATGGCTCAGTCGAATCAAAGGCTTTTTCATAGTCCACAAACGCTAAATATAGTGGCCGGTTAATCTCTTCTGTCTTCTGTATAACCTGCCGCAGTGTATGTATGTGTTCTATGGTGCTAAAGCCTTTTCGGAAACCGGCTTGTTCGGGAGGCTGAAAGTCATCGAGGCTGCGTGTGAGACGATTCGTAATGACTCTGGAATACAGCATACAGACATGATTCAGAAGTGATATGGGTCTATAGTTCTTCAATAGGGTTTTGTCGCCCTTTTTGAAGAAGAGAACTACCACACTTTTGTGCCATGACTTTGGCGTTTTGCCCTCGATAATGACGGAATTTAACAGCTTCTGGAGAGCCTTTAGTATCCTTGAGAGGCTCAGTTGTCATACCATCATCGCCTGGCGCCCTATTGTTTTTGAGCTGTTTGAGAGCTATACTAATCTCGTACAGACTGATGTCCGGGATATATTCGGTGTAATTTGACCCTACACAATCTGGCTCTTGGGTCTGTGGAAAGATTGCTAATAGGTGGGCGTGTTGACATGTATAACTGTCCGTACTTCTCGACCTCCCTCAAGAGTTCAGGTTTGGGGATATAATCCTGCCGTCTCCGTCCCTCAGCTTATTCAACCGGATTTGTCCAATAGACAGATCTCTAGTAAACACTTTGAAGCCCTTGTTCCGCTCTACAGCCTCTTTTGTTGAGCTGGTGTTGTAATCGCGCGTGTCGCGAATCAGACATTTATAGATCTGCTTATTGAACCGCCGGCATGCAGAAGCATCGTCCGGAGAATGCAGGACCATCCTGCGTCTTTCCTCCATCAATTTTAGTTTCAGTGAATACCTTTCGGTCATTTTGAGTATCAAGTACGCCACCCTGGTCGACACACTCTCGATCTTAAGGGCGTTGTTTACGTGGGACTTGTGAACGATAAGCCCGACACCACCCTGGGACTGATGGTCGCCGTCCCGGAAATAGAGTTACCTGATTTGAGTGTTATTGAGTCCTCGCCCTCCTTTCGAACTTCGGATAACCTTACAGCATCCCAGTTTAACTTGCTCAGTTCTTCCTCCAGTTCGTCGATCTTCTTGTCGGTCCGCAGTGTGCGCGTATTGTAGGTTGCCAGGGCTAATGGCCGTCGTTTGTGGTAGCCAGGTCTCTACTGTTTAGTGGTCGTGGAAGTATCTAGGAGACGCTGCTGCCTATTGCCTAGTTGTCCCTTAGTCGCCTTGTACGACACCCGATGGGATGAGATGGGTTGGTCCAATTCTAAGCTGGAAAGCACACGACTTCTTCCACACGACTTGCGTGCGTTTACAAATATTAAAAAATCACTTTCACAAATACCCAAACTAAAAATTTGTCCCGTGCGGGAATCAAACCTGCGACTATTTGACCCGATGGGCGGAGCAGCTTAAGATTTTAACCACTGGGCCAAGCCGTCCATCAAGTTGTAATTTGCACATTCACATATCGCCAAGGATATTACGTCTTAATGCGAAAGGGGGCAAGCTAATTGCTGACAATAGTCAGGTACTTCCAGACTCCGGCAATCAGGAGGTACTTACCGTGGTACAGGTATAATGGAATCTGGATTTTCTCAAATCACGTTTAAATTTGTTTTGAAATAGAAAACGCACGCTTTTCTTGACCTAAGATTTGTACCCAGGACTAGAAACTATGTGCCACCAAACTTCAATATTTACTGAGTTACAGAAGTTGCTGAACATCTATCTTTTCGGTGTCAGATCGTGAAGATATATTGAAGCTTCTCGCTATGACCGCTTTTAATAGTGCTACTAGTTTACTTCTCCCTTTGATTTCAAACCCAACGAAAATAGAAGCCCGTTTAAATATTTGCCGTTAAAAATAACTTCATATGCAGTGAGTGAATGGTACAAATTGAATGTACGAATATTGAGAACGCAGTGTGTTTTGGTCTGTTTGCTATGCGCTGGGCATGAAATATACCTATTTAGTTTTAAATTTGATTTGGTTTATTTTATATCATATATGGTTGGTCTATTGGTCTATTGGCAAAGCGTATTGCTTGTTGATCACGAGGTCCTGGGTTCAAATCCTAGGTCGGACAAATGAGGTTTTTCTAACTAAAACTTCCCAGTATGAGTCCGGAGTCTGGAATTGTGCCCGGTATATGGGAAAAAGCTCGCCCCCTATAACATGGGACCTAACATAGTCGGCGAAAAGTGGGTGTGCTCAGTATACCTCTGCTACCCCTGCGTGGGGATTATATGCGTGACGGTGTTTATTTCTTTGTTTATTTTATTATTTTATACCATATATGCGGCAGAGCCACATCCATATATATATTTTATGGATGTGGCTTTACCGCATTAATCTAGTGTATTTGAAAATATATATAACTAGTTTCTGCCCGAGACTTCATCCGTGTTGACTTTAGACAGGGACCTAACATTTTTCCGGCATAAAAAGTATTTTGTCTAGGTAATAAAATATCTATAATGAAAGAATGACAAAACTGATATACAATGGGAAAGTGGAAGGATGTAGGTACCGGGGAAGACCTTGACTATCTTACCATGACCAAATAAACCGGGTCTTATCTGAAGGACAAGTCAGAAGTCTCCGTAACCGGCGAGCGTGTATGAGACAAACTATGAGAGTAGAGGAAGCCAGAGAGGTATGTAGGAAAAAGAAAAAGAAAAGAAAAAGAAAAAGAAAAAGAAAAAGAAAAAGAAAAAGAAAAAGAAAAAGAAAAAGAAAAAGAAAAAGAAAAAGAAAAAGAAAAAGAAAAAGAAAAAGAAAAAGAAAAAGAAAAAGAAAAAGAAAAAGAAAAAGAAAAAGAAAAAGAAAAAGAAAAAGAAAAAGAAAAAGAAAAAGAAAAAGAAAAAGAAAAAGAAAAAGAAAAAGAAAAAGAAAAAGAAAAAGAAAAGAAAAGAAAAACTATGCTCATAGTTCGTCTCATACACGCATGCCGGTTACGGGGACTCGACTTGCCTTTCAGATAAGACACGGTCTATTTGCTCACATCCTTCCACATTCGCATAATCAAAAAACCATGAACCACGAATGAAGTGTGATTTTTATACCGATTAACTCTAAGGAACGATCCGAAATCTGACATTGTGTTACCTTCCAATAAATTAAGGATCAGTCTACTTCGAGAGCGAGCTCTTTATTCCAGGCACAATTTTTCCAGGATCGAAACTGCTGTTGAGGATTTTTCTACATTTAACTATTCGAGAATTCGAAGCTAGAACCTCGTGAGCACCACGCTACACTATACGCCAGATCAACGAGACTATCTTCATGACTATGACTTATTGGTAAATACTTACAGTTCTGATGTCACTCTCTGCTCCATTTGCTAAGTATTGTGTCTGTTTCAGGTTAGGCGCTAGCAGTTGCCTGTGAACAAAAAACAACAGTAATTAACACATTTTGTAACAATTTACCATAAAATATTAAAGACGAGCCGTATGCCGCGGATTAACCCACAGTAATTTTTAAATTTTAACCCTTGATTTAAGCTCCTATCCTACTAATGTGTTTGTTTCATAGCGTATCATTTGATGTTGCGCTGCCCCCAAGTGGGTTTTTTTTATACATACTTCAATATGATAGGCTTGACATGGCAACAAACAAAGAGGAGTAGAAAACATGGAGGGAGGCCTTTGCCCAGCAGTGGGACACAAATGGCTTACAATAATAATGATATTTCAATAAAATAGTCCAGTTTTTGTCCATCAAACCTCATTTATATAGCCCTTGTTTTCTTTCCATAATTTACAATAGTCCTTGCACCTGCCGGGCTCGCTTTGCTGGTTATGTTTCTTCATTTTCAGCAAGTGATCTCAGCAGGTAGCTTACATAACATTAACTTCTCGCAAAGGGCCTCTACGTGTTGTACCCATGTCCCCATGCAGGCCTTTCAAAGGACCGGGTAAAGCCCATCTATCTCAAAAAAAAAAATCAATAATATAATTTGAAAATAATAGAATCAAGATATTAAAAAAAACCAAGGATAACCCATCCTTCTTTTTAATATCTTGATCACGAGCCTGATTGCTGCCAATCACTTTGCTATAGTTTATTCCAATCAAACTTAAAATCTGTTTTCATCCTACACAAAAACGTCAATTTCTTGCTGACAGCATTTCCATTTCGATGTCTTCGGAAATGCTGCCGCCTTCATATTGCACTAGTTGTAGATTTCAATCACAACAAAACATCTAAAAATAGTGATGGTTTGTTTGTTTGTTGTCAAATCAACAAAGTTTGATTGGAATAGAACACTCTACTAAGTATACCATCATTAGTCGAATAACCACCACTCGTAAAAATATCGTCATGATGACCAGCGTTGTAGGACTATAACGATCAAAAAACCGAGAGGCTCGTCGAAAAAAATCGTATATCAACCATGACCTTCCAATACCTCCTCTGAATTTTTAGTATAATTAACTTTGTACTTCAATCGTTTATCAGCGCACAAACTTTCTTATGCATATAGGTGTAGAACGATTAAAAACCCCATGCCAAAGTTTACATCTGGCGCTCATGAGGTCCTGGGTCCAAATCCTATATTGGATCGGGAAAAAATTCAGTGTCAGTCCGGAGCTCGCTCCCTCTAACATCAAACTTGGCATTGTCAGCAAAAAGTGCCAATCCCGCTTGGGAAATATAGACAGCGTTTATTTTTTTCTTAAGTAACTACGTCTTTACGGACGGACGGAGCCCAAAGTAACATATGCTGATGTTTATATGTGGCAAATACTATATATACAGCTTTATTCGACAGACATATCGAAACACGCGCTATGCATAGCTTCAACACATAAAGCAAGGCAAATTATCACTGTGCCCCGATGTTGGTGCGTTCGCATAGATGAGGATGCCGTGGACCGTATGATATGCGCCAGCGTCCGAAACGCCCGCCCAAGCGCAAACACTGCAGTATCAGTCAGATACACAGTATCTAGACTGGAAATTTCCAAGACCATTAGTAACTTTGTATGATTTAGCGCCCAGAAACGGCAAGCATGTATGAGACGCACTATGGGAGTGGAGGAATCTAGAAAGGTCCGTAAGGAAAAGCAGAGCAGGGCAGGTCACATATGTCGCAGAACCGATGGCCGTTGGGGCAGACTGGTTTTTGAGGGGACACCGCGTGTTGGCAAACGTAGTGTAGGGCACCCTGTAGCTAGGTGGGGCGACGATATTCGTAAGGCAGTGGGCAGGGATTGAAGGAGGAGAGCTGAAGATTGAGCTCAGTGGCGTGCCATGGGAGAGGCCTACGTCCAGCAGTGGACTGACACGGGCTGATGATGACCGCAAGGAAAGAAGCTGTTGGAACTGTGTTCTCTCCGTGATGATATAGACAGATATACATATTGAGACACGTTTTATGCATAGCTTCAACACAAATGGTAAGGTAAATTATCGCTCTGTCCGGATGTTAGTGCGTCAACATAGATGAGGATGCCTTAGACCGTATGATATGCGCCGGCGTCCGAACCGCCCGTCCGCAAACACTGCGGCCAGGTACACAGTATTTGGACTGGAAATTGGAGCCATCCAATGGATCCAAACGGATATTTCGAAATTTCCAAGCCCATTATTAGCTTTGTAGAATTTCAGTAGAACTGCTCAAAGCGCTGTGCGGTTGCGGTGTTTTTATCGATCACCATGGCTAAGCAGCGTTCAGCTCCAGCAGTCTGGAAGGGGTGATGGGCGTCGTCGTTGGTCCCGGCTGTCAGTTAATGTGATAGTTGTTAAACCAAGTTGAAAGCTTTATAAGCAGCTTGATAAAATTCAACTATTAGTGACCACAAGCCTGCCTCCACCATTTGCCACACAGTCTGTGTAGTGGAGTGTGATCTAATCTCATCAACAAGATCAGCGTATACTTTCACAGTATTGGTCCTTTTTCTTTTGGACAGTTTGCCTTGATTTATTACATTATTAGTAGAATTGAAATTTCGACTGTCGTAAGCATTTACTGCCTTGTTAGTCTAGTCATTTAGTTCAAATTAATAAGTGGTATTTTGTAACTAGTTCCGAAATAAAAAAAGTATATTTGTCATTGTGGCTAATAGTGCAGTCAGCATTCAAGAGACAAAACCTAGACTCTTAGGTCGGATATAACGTGGTTTTTCTATTGATACTTAATAGTAGCTGCAGTCTGCATCCTGAATGTGTCCGAAATAATTGTAACATGCTCGCCTACAATCACATTGAGATTTCAACACACACACACGCGCCGTCACCCCTATATTGCCCAAGCGGGGGTGGCAGAGGTGTACTGAGTACACCCACTTTTCGCCGACGATGTTAGGTCCCATGTAATAAGGGGCGAGCCTATTGCCATAAATGGTACAATTCCAGACTCCGGACTCATACTGGAAAGTTTTCGTAAGAAAATCTACATTTGGCCGACCTAGGATTTGAACCCAGGACCTCGTGTTCACAAAGCGATGTGCTTTGCCACTAGACCAACGAGGCAGTGAGAAATCTCATAAATCGCTGGCAAAATGTGCGTGTACCTGCACAGTACCCGTCAGCCACTCCAACTTGGAGAAAATATGCGTCCGTGTTCGTATGCTTTTGGAAATATTGAATGTAATTAGTTCCGTATATTTTCTGAGGCATACAAACTCAAAAAACCCTTGTAACACTAAACGCAGAAGATCAAAAACGCATAACGTCTAACTCAAATATAAAATGAAAACTATCCACCCAAACGTCAACCTTTCAAAAGTTTGCAACACGACATATTGAGAAAATTCCCAGTGTGAACACCAGTATATTTTCTATAGATTTAACCCCCTTCTCCTAGTATATCTCGGGCTGACCCGCAAAGCTCATACACAAATCACGGGGGAAACAATATGAAACTGTGATATATTTGAGAACGTTTACGGTCGCTGGTTGGTTGACGCGGTAAACAATTTTCGACAACATATTTTTCGTGCATAGCAAAATGTAGGTGTTTACTCGGTGGGTGGCAGAAGTGATGGGAGAATAGCGATAATATGCCTCAACTTGAATTTACTGTAGAATCTATTTAAACATGATGTATTGAATAACAGACTAGTGAAAATATGAATAAATGCCAAACTAACGTTTCGAATTTTTTTATTAGGTGCTCCCAAAATTCCGGCGTTGCACCATAATAAAACACTATAGTGAAACAGTGTCCTATTGAAGCCCATACAACTTTTGGTGTTTGTAAGTATGTATTTTGTAATCGTTATTGTTTAATTATCTTCGTGTGATTTAATAAATACTTGTTTCTATCTTCGTTCTCTCTATAGATATAAATCTGCCTTGTCAACATCTTGCCAGGCCTAGGAAGTAGTGGTAGGTACCTGTTATGGTAAATTAGAGATATTGTGAAATAAATTTTGTCAAAGTGGTGAATAATGGGTAGGTTAGAATAACAAAACAGATATACAATGTAAAAGTGGAAGGATGTAGGTACCGGGGAAAATCTGGGCTATCTTACCATGACCAAATAAACTGTGTCTTATCTGAATGGTCAAGTTTCTCTGTAACCGGCGAGCGTGTATGAGACGAACTATGAGAGACGAGAAAGCCAGAGAGGTATGTAAGGAAAGAACCTGTTGGAACTCTGTACTCTCTGCCTACTGCGGAAAGGATCTGGCGTATTGATATCCGCTTCATTAGTTTAGATGTACATGGGAGCGATCAAGGTCCTGAGTTCGAATCCTAGTCGGGAAAAGTACTACAGGATTTAAATATCGAACAAATATCAATAGCAAATGTAGGTCTTGAGTGATTGACATAATTTTTGACACTACTACCTGGCGAACGTACTCGTTGCCGGGACGGTATTTGTATAATCTGATTTGTTTTTCAGTCCTAAAGTCACTTATTACAATGCTCTGATGTTTTTAACCACAAAGTTGGCTATCACGTTAGTGTATAAATGTACCAATTTATTATTTTAATTTCCAATGACTCCGCTACATCTCATGCCTTGCTCGTAACATCTTGTCGTACATATTTCACGTGTCCTCCCCTCCGCCCGGTGCCACGTAAGGTCGGGAAATCTCGCCAAATTTATGCCGAATGTAAATCGTTTTGGCCGATTTTTTAAAAGTTATGACGTCATTTCCTTGTGTTACGTCGATTTGGGTGTAGGAAATGGGGGGACGATTCCGTCTGACTATATTGCTGTGTATTATTTATGGTGAGAGATTATTTAGAAGTTATTTGATGGTTTTTATTTGGGAAATTTATTTCATCCATGATATCCTACCAGTGCCCTGCAGGGTAGGCAGAAAGTATACAGTTACAGACCTCTCTGGGTTCTTCCAATCTTATAGTTTATTTCATAAATGCTTGCCGGTAACGTTATTTAAAAACAAACATTTATACAGATAGAAAACTTTTTATAGTAAGCCAATATAATTACTACCCGTGATGGTAAAGAGAGATAGAGAATACATTTGCATTGAAACCAAATATATAATATATAAGACAGTGGTACAATTGATGATATTATGGCTAATAGTGATTAATCTCTTGCAGACAACCAAAACCAACCAAAAAACAAAAATAGAGGGCAGTAAGTGGCGTACATTTATTAGTCTCATTAATTGCATGTTACAGTATTTTTGAATTTGAAAGAAACTCATAAAGGCATATAAGAATAGAGAGGTAAAAAAAAATTACAGAATCATAAATTCATGAAATATTTAGGGGTGCTTTAAATTTCCTCATTAATACCGAGTTAAAAGCCTTTTACAGAATGATAGACTTTTTTATTTTATTAAAAACGTTGCCCCATATTAGGATTTATTCCTGTGTCGTGGGTGCGTCTACAAACATGAAAAATCACATATACGAACAAATGCCCAGACCGAAACAAATAATTGTAGATCACACAAATATTTGTTCCGTGCGGGAATCAAACCCGCGACTATTAGACACAGTGAGCGGAGCTGCTTAAGGTCTTAACCACTGCGCTAAATCGTCCGTCAATTAATTATATCTCGAAGTAATGATATAATCTATCATAGATTGACTTGGCTTGATTAGTGGTTAGAGTGTAGGCCGCTACATTTATTAGACCGAGTAGTCACAGCTTCGATTTCCGCATGAGATACTCACGAGATAAATGTTTGTTACGGTTTGAGTGTTTGCGTTTTGGAATAGCATGATAGTAAATGCTTTTGTTCGTGAATGATAAAGGATATCCTAGTCTAAATTCACACACGACATAGGAATAATTCTTAGTGGGACTAGGTTTTTTCTTTAAATTAGTAATATTAATATACAATAATATAAGGCCTGTTAAGAAACTGTCCCACCGTTGGGCCTCCTCGCAAACTGAGAAAGTTTAGGTCAAAATCTAACACGCTGGCCCAGTGCGGGTTGGCGACCTTCACACACCTTCGAGAAACTCTTAGGCATGCAGGTTTCCTCACGATGTTTTCCTTCACCGTTAAAGCAAAAGATAGTTAATGTTTAATATGCACATGCTTTAGAAAAGTCAGAAGTACGTGCCTGAGTTTGAACCCAAGAACTCTGACTTTGCAGTCTAACAGACTAACCACTACGCTATTACTGCTTAAAAATTATGCTTAAATGTGTTAAAATAAATCAATAAACGATAGTTTAATCAAATAATGAGGATTTTAACAGTTTTGGATTCACCAACCCAGAAACGACTTGCTTCATATGACCTTTATCATCAAGACGAACACTAAAACACGCCCTCGTATATAAAACCCAACACTTACAATATGGCGGCAGTAAACATTATTATTTATATAACAGCTCGTGAAAACTTTGTTAGCGCGATGCAGGTACTTTGTAACACGAGTTACTCGCATCAATAAAGACGAAAAATATAAAAATTGTGTGTAACAAAGAGTAATGGGTTTCGCGAAGCATAAATCCGATGGCGCTGCGTAGTTAGCAGAACACGTTCGGGGGTTATGGCTGAGTATAAGTGTAGGTAAGATGTTTTTAATGTTTTTCTTAAGTAACGATAGGTATGGTTCATTGGCGGTAACGATTTCTTGATCTATTCGAAATATTGGTAAGTACTGACGATTGAAAGCGACGTAGGTCGAGGTCTGAAACTAGGTGGATGGTTGAGTCGGTCCTAACATGTGTAGCACATGGTTTTTGACAAGTATTGACAATGTTAGACGACGTCGGTTGAGGTTTAAAACTAGATGGGTGGTTTAGTCAGTCCCAAATGTGAGTTTAGGCGAGCGTATATGTATATTTTTACATATTAACTTATCTCCGAAGCGATAATCAACACACTAGGTACACATCTCATACTCATTCACATACATACTCATTCATTACATCGTTCATATATTCTGCATGGTTAGAACCCACGAAAATAATTAAAAAGTTTAGAGGCACTATTGCTTACCTAACATCTAGTTCATTCCTGTAACCATGTGTGCTGTAAAGCACATGAAACGAAGCTCGAGTACCAACTTAAAATTAAACACTCCATTAATTCACACTTATTAATTCCATATTTCATCCCTCCGTTCATTCATTCAATCCTTCCCTACAAAAAGCTTTCCAGTTTAACTAGCATTAGCGCAGCAGTTCTCGCGTGTATCGGCAACAAACAACAAACAAGTATTATCGTTACACGCGCCTCTACCTACGGCTTTTAAATTTGTAAGCCCCAAAGCCCTGACATAACTGCCGTTTGAAATACACACTCCGTGGACTTACCGTGGTGGATACTCAGTATGTTTTATTAGACATAAAAGTAGGGGAGTGGGTTGTCAGGTATGTTAATTTTCGTGATAAATTCGGGAGCTCCTAAAACCTTTGTAGCAGTATTATTGTAGACTTACTTTCTTGTGAGAAAGAGCTATCTATTTCTCTTAATAGGAATGTAATTAGTCCTATCTCTATGAAAATAATGAATAGTTAATGTTTGAAGTTTGCAAAATTTGTTTGCGTTATTTCACTTTGGACTGATACTGGAAATGTTTCTATCGAAAAACTACGATTAGCCCGACCTAGAAATTGAACCCAGGACCTCAGAATCACTCGCATTATTCAGCACGAGACCAACTAGGCAATATTATCAGACCCTATTCTCAAGTTGTTACAAGCCAATGATGTGTACATTTTGAATCAGTGCGACGGAGTGAAACTAGATAGCCATGTTGTACCTTTACTAAAGCAAGTCATCAAATGTTAACAAAACGGAGGTAGAACCTAGATTATTTTCATTGCTAAACTACCTGTCTGGGATCCATGTTAATTCCCAAACAAGCCCCCACTTAATATGATAATCAAGACGTTACCAGTTCAAATACACGGCTTTTAATGAGAAAGCGTAGAAGCGCCTCGTCGTAGCCTTTGGGGCATACGGATTTGGAGATCCAAGAGCGTAATATATGGAAGTATGTTGGTACTGTCCGTAAAGAGCTTTGCGAATAAGATCTGTTCATTTGTGTCTTTACGAAATGAAATTTGAAACTGTTGGCATATATGGCCATCAAATGCTAGTATCTTCTTTAAAATAGTCTTTCATTGACCTTCAAAAATGTTAGAGAAGTTATTCCTGTGTCGTGGGTGCTTTTACAAACTTGAAAATTCACATACACAAATAGCCAGACCGGAACAAATAATTGTGGGTCACACAAGATTTGTCTCGTGCGGGAACCCAACCCGCGATTATTCGACGCGCCATATCGTCCGTCCTATTTCGATGATGAGCAACGATTAATCGAGTAAATAACGTATAAAATAGAAATTTATATGTAATTTGTTCTTGGTAATTAAATAACATAATATTTCCTCACGCGTTTTCTCTGAACTCTCCCAATGCTTGGCTACAAAAGTGCCCGTTTAGGAAACTCGAAGTCCTGTTATTCTTCGCTAAACTACCTAAACGAATTCTTTTTCGTCATCATCTTCAATGTTTTTGAGACCTATACTACTGCTTAATAGTGTGGTATCATACAGTGCGTAGCAATAATAAGGTCCTGGGTTAAAATCCTAGGTCGGACAAAGTGCAGTGTTACTATCGATAAATTTCGTGTATATCCCTAGACTCCGGTATTGTACCCGGTAAAATGGCAATAGTCTTGTTTCCTATTATATGGTACCTAACGTCGTTGCTGAAAAATGAAAGTTCATAGTACTCAAACTCAAATAATTTATTTTGTATAAGCCCCACGAGGGAGCTTTCAAATAGTCAATTTACTACTACTACTACTATATCATCACGCCAGATCCCTTACAGGGTAGGCAGGGAGTACAGAGTTCCAACAGGCTCTTTCCTTACATACATAGTCAATTTACTTATTTATATCCTATTTATCTACTAATATATCATCGGATCGGAACGCGGCCTTCACTGAGAAGATCCGGCGAAGGAACTCAGCAGGCTTGTCTTTTTTTATTTGATTCTTTTAATTTATTTAATAGTTTTTTAAAAATGTTTTTGTGTAGATTTAACGTTTAGATTACAATTAAATAGTTTACGATCTAGCATCAGTGCGATGCCGTACGATCGAGATATGAGACTAATGATGTTATTTATAAAGAGTATCTAAAGGATTTCAGATGGGCCAGTCCCCACAAGTAGCACTCGTTCACGAGTATGAGTACTGGAACAGCCATCAATCCCCTCGATCATATTGGAGGGTAGGGAGTGACCCCCGCCAGACAGCCACCGCAAGCAAAGACATTATAATGATTACATCTTTGCTAATCCTGCTGGAGGAATACTTGTGACTTATTTTGCATTAGAATACTAGCTATGGTGCTAGTTTTATGCAAATCCCTCAGACGGAAACTTCATTAAAATTGGCTTAAAATAGTTGTTCGCTAAACATGAGTTCCGTGTGTATCATCTGTAAATGAAAGTGTCGGGGCCCACATATATCGCTGATGAGATGTATGGGCCTGGAGCCTTCGCGGAGGGATTTTTGTACCCTCTAAGCGCTTGCGGTCTTTCGAATAATGATTAGATGGAGGTAGCAAGGATAAAGGATTCCGAATGATTGTTTATGCATTACATCTATATTTATCTATGGCATAATAAATTCAAGTTGCCTGCTACGTTCTTTAATGTACCTTTGTTCGAGCTTACCTCAAAAAGTACTATATTGATTTTTAATTCTTAGGCAAAAACAATCACCAAATAGGTTCCTCTCAATTGTAAACAGCATCGCGGCAGGCCAATGATGAAATGGCGGGATGAACTGGACGCCTTTAGAAACGCTCAATAGCTCTAAATAGAGTAGAGTAGAGGAGATGGAGGGAGGCCTTTGTCCAGCAGTGGGACACTGTAGACTAACTAATCATTATATTAATACGTGAAGCAAAGACTTTGTACCCCTGTTTACGAAAATTGTGCGGACGGAGGAGTATGAAATTTCCCACACTTATAGTTTATATAGAGAAGAAGTTCTGAACGCTAATATTTATTGAAAATTATGCATAAAAAATAGTTTTTTTTTTTTTTTTTTTTAAAAACGTAGCCCCACACTAGGATTTATTCCTGTGTCGTGGGTGCGTTTACAAACATGAAAATTCACAAACAAATACCCAGACCGGAACAAATAATTGTGGATCACACAAAGATTTGTCCCGTGCGGGAATCGAACCCGCGACTATTCGACACAGTGGGCGGAGCAGCTCAAGCTCTTAACCACTGCGCTAAATCGTCCGTCTGTAAAATAAAAAATAGATGATATCAATAAAAAAAACATTACACACACTGCCATGTATTTGACACACACACGCATATACAAGGTGTAACATAATAAACGCAAGACCTCAGACACCCCGATTAGAGAATTGCTTCATAAATTCAAAACAAAAACAAATTTTCAAATTTAAAGTATTTTACCCTTTTTTAAAACACTTTTATACCTCAATTAACAATGAAACTTGTACGTGTAAGTGTGCGTTTTGAGAAATACGTTTTAGGAATGCATTTGGAATCTTCTTCTTGCTATGAATCAAGAATAATTTTATTTTTTTATTGCGCACTGAAGGCAAACACATTTTTTGCAAATTTAAAAATAAATGTAAGATGCATCAAAAATGGTTGGAATCAGTTCAGTCACCGATTTAGAACAAACTACTTTTAGGTACTACTTCCGCCCGCCAGATGGACCGACGATCTTGTGAAAATCGCAGGAAATCGTTGGATGCAGGTGGCATCGGACCGGTTACGCTGGAAAGCGATTGGGGAGGCCTATGTTCAGCAGTGGACAAGTATAGGCTGAAATGATGATGATGATGATGACTTTTAGGTCTTGCGTTAATTATGTTGCAGCTTGAATACTGTTTTGTTTATTGTTAACGTCTGTGGTCAAATTGAGAATAGATTAATATTGTTTGTCTTTAATATTATTTGTCTATAGTTTTACTGAATGTCAAATATAACCAGCAAACGATGAAAGAGTGGATCGAATTTCGACCAATGGGCGACCACTAGTTATAATAATTTTATCAATAGATAAACCAAATAGACCGTTTCGCTGAAGAGCAAGTCAAGAGTCTCCGTAACCGGTGAGCGTGTATGAGACGAACTATGAGAGTGAAGGAAGCCAGAGAGGTATGTAGGAAAATAACCTATTAGAACTCCTAACCTATTGGGTCTGGCGTGATGATATAGATAGATAGAGGGATAAACCGATTTAAGAGGAGGATTAAGGTGTATAATTTTCGAATATTTGGTGCAAATTGACTGAACGGTGATAATATTTTTCCGTTTTACTAGTGCAAAGTCTGGATGGGTTGCTAGTGTTCAATAAAACAACCTATTCTGTGAAAAAATAGAGATGAGAGAAGAAATAGGTAATACTTTAACATGCAAGCCCAGTGCGTATTGTTGAAGGCAGATTTGTGGCCGTCTGTTCTTGGAATTTATCATGCAGCTCATAAAGCTTCCAGTTTATCCAGTACCTTTGTTTCTTAACCATTATCACGTAAAGTGGTTACCTAGACGTACGCCGTAATATCTCTTTCAAAGATCATAGACGTTCCAAAAGGAGATGGTATCAGTTTTATTAAGTATAGCGTACTTTCTTCCTAGTCAGCCATTTGCATTTGTGCAATCATCAAAAATTCTATTTTGCCACTAGTTCCTGCCCGCAACTTCGTCCGCGTTGACTTTAGATAGGATACTGAGTTAATCCAGGTAATAAAATATCTGTGTGCCAAATTTCATCCAAATTCGCTCAGCCGTTTGTGCTTGATTGAGTAAACATTCAAACATACAAACTTTCACATTTATAATATTAGAAGGATATTAAATGCATTCGTAGGGTAAGTACCCGTTGGTATTACTCGTTTGTTATTTACTCCGCAAAGCATCTGAGGACTTAGTACGAATGGTTTGTCGTTAGCGTGACGCTAGCGAGTTGAAAACCATTCTTGTCCAAAAACTTACTTAATGAACATGAACGAGACATCACGATTACTTACAACCGTCACGCTAAGGTCAAAGTTTCGTGTTAAGCCGTCTGTTCGTGCTCTTCGATCTAATGATATTTATGTAAAGTCATATTTTTTCATGGCTGAAGTGGCAATGGGCGGGCCACATAGCGCGAAGATCGGATGGACGTCGGGAAGATTATAGAGAGGTAAGCGCAGAGTGGGACGGCCGCTAACCAAATGGACCGACGATCTTTTAAGGATCGCAGAGTCGTAGAATGCTGGTGGCACCGGACCGGTTGCGCTGGAGAGCGATAGTGGAGGCCTATGTTCAGTGGACAATTATAGGTTGAGATGATACTTTTAAGATTTAATATCCATTGCAAATTTGGAAAAAAAGTGTCGCAAGTTATTACAAAAACTATTTAAGCGCCCCACTCTTCAAATCACAAATCAAACCTAACCCAGTTTGCAGAAGTTTCATAATAAAATATCCTTTCATTCATCCGCTCTACCTCCCAACAAAATAAAACAACTTAGTTGTAGAAAAAAAAACTTATCCTCCTACAAACATTTCCGTTACTTTCCCAAACTTCACTTTTCTGTAAGTATGACGTTGAAAAAAGGACCGAAGTGAAAATCCAATTTGTTGTACCAAATTTTTGTACACCGCACCCCAAAAATATCTTTGGTGGATGAAAAAAAAGTTTTTGAAAGCATAGACTCGGATATGTCAGTGTGTGAAACTTCGAAACTGTCTTCGGCGTCACGAGACAGATGAAATACATAAGGTTAAATTCAAAATATAGTAGCTCTTGATGACGTTAGTATCTCGCATAAGTGTAATGGACTTCCACATGTCAGGATCTTGTATTTATTTTGTTCATACAAGAGCTATTCTTTTCCTTAGCTGAACCTTCCAGTTCACGCACTATTTTGCTCTATGTTCACTCACATATTACGGTATTGCCCATTGTGATATTAAAACAATAATATGTGTTAAGATGAAACTAACACGTTAACAGAATATTATACACTTATTATACTAAGGGCAATTAGAAGGAATGGTGGGAGCTATCTTCGTGGATTAAAAGATTTAAGTTTCTACATCTATTGTTTTTTTTTTTTAATTTAAGTTGATTTGAATGAATGTTCATATGATTGCCAGAAAGCTTATTTGAATTATATCTTACCTCCCTCTACATTATCATAACTATCAGGTAAACATAAACAAAAACTTTATAACTTCTGTCATGGTCATAATTCTTAAGTGACATTTTGTGCAAAGTGGACTTTCTCCGAGCTAACTTCATGTTGGCACATCTTACTGAAGGCAAACGTAATCAGTTAAGTAAATACTTAGTTAGGTGACAATTGTTCGCTGTTTTTTCGTTCGGGAGAGTTCGTTTTGATGTATAATGTTTACTTGTACGTCTAGTTGGGCGCTGATTTTTAACCGACTCCTAAAAAGGAGGAGTTTCTCAATTCGACTGTATTTTTTTGTATGTATGTAACGCGATCATTCCGCCAATTATGAATCGATTTTGAAAATACTTTTTGCATTGGGTTCAGTATAGCTCCAAGGTGGGCGGGCCATTCTTCTTATTCCTGTAGGTACCTTACAGTACAACTTCGCAAAATAATATAATATAGGTATATAAATATTAGTAAATAATTCATTTGCCAAGTAACCGACTGCACTAACCGGTACCAACATTAAATATTTAATTCTTGCTTTTTGAAGTTGTTTTTTCTTTAAGATTTTTATATTTTATACGTTTTTAAGAAGATACAAGAAACATTTTCATGCCTATATTACCTAATCGGAGAACTTCTATCACTATAGTGTTTATAAATAGTGTGTAACAGTTTTATTACTTAGTTTATCTTTTACGTCCACTTAACAAAAAAGATTTGCTATTCTCATAGCAACCAACATAAATAAATATAAATAGATAAATAAATAAACAAGAATCGTAACAACAAGGAACAAAAAATACTAAATAAAAAATCAAGACAAAAATATAATTTCCATCTAAGCTTCGTAACTTTAAGCTACGGAGCCGGAACAAACGCATCAGACCGACCCTACTTATGTCGCAAAACGGTCACAAACGCATCGGTCCGTAAACACGGAGTATATTGACAAACTGCTCGCGTCAATAATTCTTTATGCCGAAACTGTGAAGACATAAAGTAGTCATAAAAAGTTTAACCGAGTGAACTGGGATGGACTCTTAACCTGGTGGTGCTGTTAAAACGACTTGCTATAAAAATATATAAAAATATATGGTCTATCTATCTATATTTTTAAGCCAAATCCCTTGCGGGGTAGGCAGAGAGTACAGAGTTCCAACAGGTTCTTTCCTTACACGCCTCTCTGGCTTCCTCCACTCTCGTAGTTCGTCTCATACACGCTCGCTGGTTACGGAGACTCTTGACTTGTCCTTCAGATAAAAATATATGGTGCTATGCTTCTATCTATCTATATCATCACGCCAGATCCCTTGCGGCGTAGGCAGAGAGTACAGAGATCCAACAGATTCTTTCCTTACATACCTCTCTGGCTTCCTCCACTCTGATAGTTTGTCTCATACACGCTCGTCGGTTACGGAGACTCTTGACTTGTTGAAATTGGTAAATAGGGTTTAAAGAAAATACAAAATAATTATTATGACAAAAAATAAGAATTGAGACCTAAAAGTGCGATTCAACTGAAAAAAAATCCGTGATAATTTTGGTTTCTAAATAAATCGCACTTTTATTTTACAGGACATACATTCTTTCATCATTAAAAAAAATAGAAACATTGCACCACGCGCCACTATAACAAAGAGGTTACCACCGTCCCATGTAAATTCCTGAAGCGTTGTAACAGAAGTGCATTGAGTACACCCACAGATTGCAGACAATTTTAGGTCCCAGTTTATTACGGGGTGAGGCTATTGACTTCATACCATCATGAAATTCCAGGCTCCGTACTAATAAGAAATACATTTTTTTTAAAACTGAGGCCTCGGAACTCATAATAGCCACCTGTATTTCACTATATAAATATATCACTATACGATATACAGATATCACTAGACCAACGAGCCAGTTAGTGAATACGAATTAAAAGTTATCACGTATATGAAAAAAAAACTCCTCTTGTACATCAATATATTTGCTGCACTTTTTACAGCTCTTCAAAAAACATCGCTTACTATATCATATGTTCTAGTAGCTTCGAGCCGAATTCAATATACTTTTATAACTAATTCAATAGTGGTCACCGCTGATTTGATCCAAGTCCGGTTGCCATGGCAAGGATCCTTTTTCAGAGCCAACGGAGCGTACTGGCTGTCGACTGGGGGTCTGGTCCCTAAGCTCTGTGCATTGAAATATGAACTTTAGAGCTGATTTAGTAATGTTGCATATTAGCTTGAGAGGACGCAGAAGTAACCGTGATAATGGAATTGGTCGAATGAACAGAACAGTCGTTGTTCTTTAATAAATTATTTTTTTTTTAAATATTTATACGACACGCTATCGACATTTCCCTAGTTCATTGTTTCACGGTTTTGGCCTCTTGTATTTTTTTCATGCTTTTACGTCAAAGGCGGCTCCACGTCGTAATGCGTTACTTAACACGTTAATTAAGATACACCAAATAGACAATATTTTAATGCGTTAATTGCCATGCCATTGTGACGCAGACGTAGGGCTCGCGGAAATCCACAACGGATTTCCCCATTTGTAAAAAAGTACCAATTGGAGACCAAACTTGGAGTAAACTTCGTGCATTCCAGTTAACAGCACTACCCAACTTATTCGTCCAACTGCTTTAGCCTCAACAAAAGTACAACCAATAATTTGCCGGAAAAAGCCAACTAATAAGACAAATAAAACTTGTAAGCACTCATAACAGACCTCATTATACCAACTCAAAGCCTCAAATCGTTTGGACAATGGAACACAAAGTAAAGAATTTACGAAATAACGGACTACTCCGTGAAACGGAACGTACCGTAGTGGTGCTCAACGAACGCGGGAACGGGCCGCGTTCCGTTTTTAATAATGTTTACCGCACGCAAACCCGGGTAAACTAAAAAACCGGGTTATTGCTAGGGTTGTGAAGCTGTGATTCATAAAGTCGCGAATTGTTGTAAATTACAGAGTACATATGTCACTTCTTCAATTCGCTAGTGAATTTAATTGACAGACAGGTTGATCTAGTGGTTAAGAACTTCAGCCCAATAGCCCGGGCCTTCGCTCGCAGACGCAAGGGGCAGGAACCCTGAGCGTCCTTCAAAAGCGGCCCCGAGAAGAACGGTGGCATGGTGTGGCCCACGTCGCCGTAAGCACCGCTTTGGTGCGGGGGGGAGCGTGTTATTAAGTCTCCCCCTGATGGCGGGCTCTTCGGAGTGAGACACAATAGGGGTACCGGTGCGTTTCATACGGAGATCCCGGAGCCCCTCCAAAATGGTGATGTCGGCCACCCTGGGGAAAGTGGTTAAGAACTTACGCCGCTCTGTCCATTGGATCGTCGCGGGTGTGATATCTACGGTACAAATCTTTGTGTGGCCCACGATTCTTTTTTTCTGGATTTTTGTGTATGTAAATTTCATCTTCGTAAACACACCTACGACACAGAAATAATTTCTAGTATGGTGCTACGTATTATAAAAATAAATGACATCAAGGCATGTAATATTAGATTTTCTGCAAACTTCAGTAAAAGTTACCAATATTAAAATAGTCCATAATGAACAAACCCTTAAAATCCGCTAAATAATAATAATATTAGCCCTGTTAAGAAACTGTCCCCCCACTGCTGGGCACGGGCCTCCTCTCCAACTGAGAGGGTTTAGGCCATAGTTCACCACGCTGGCCCAGTGCGGGTTGGCGAATTTCACACACCTTCGAGAAACTCCTAGGCATGCAGGTTTCCTCACGATGTTTTCCTTCACCGTTAAAGCAATTGATAATTAATTTTAAATACGCACATGCTTTCGAAAAGACAGAGGTGCGTGCCTTGGTTTGAACCCGAGACCTCTGACTTTGCTGTCCAACGGTCTAACCACTAGGCTATCACTGCTGATGAAATCCGCTACCTTACAAAAAAAGCCAATAAAGACGATTAAACGATTTATATCACTTTAGTCACCTGAACGATATTACTAAACACGAGCACGTGTATGTTCGTGTATAATTTACAATCAATTGAGTAGACTTATCATTATATGTCAATCGGGAACTAAATCTTTGGATTTGACTATAATAATCTCTTATTAGCCTGTTAGTGATATTATGTTGAGTCAATACAACGAACATAGTCGTACATATAAAGAAAACAAAGAAAAAAATGTAATCACAAAGGATTGCCAAGTCATACCCAAAATTGTACTTCTGTACAAAATCAGAACAAACGAAAATAGTGATGTACCTATTTCATTTTCGCCGGGATTAAAAACAGTCAGCCCTAGTTATGACGCAAAACGAAAAGTTCGAAAATGGAACAATCTACGTTTGAATTTAGAACGCAGTACGTTCCGTTTCGAGTGAGCGCTAAGCGGAACAGTTCGTTAGCGATTTTAATCTATTTTTAATTTTGTCCAGCGTTGAAAGAAACGTTGTTGTGGTTGCTTTATTACTGGTTGAGTATGATGAAAAGTACGTTTTTCTTCGGTAAATTCATATAACATAATAAAAAATATGGCTAGAGTACATTACTGATGAAATACGGCTGAATTAGATTTTTAATAGTCTAGAGATTTATGGCAACTTTAAGGCCTACACACATATGATGGATACTTGAAATTGTAACTTTTTAACATATTTTTCATTTCTATCTATCTATCTTAATCATCACGCCAGATCCCTTGCGGGGTAGGAAGAGAGTACAGAGTTCCAACAGGTTCTTTCCTTACAGACCTCTGTGGCTTCCTCCACTTTCATAGTTCGTCTCATACACGCTATATGCCCGAACCAACGGTTGATGTACGCGGTTGGCCGCGAGGCCTTTACAGCTTCACCGGACTTAAGGGTGAGCGTGCAACCACTACGCTCGAGCCAGAAGGCCAGAAGGGCGACATACTCGAGGGCGCCTTGAAGAGGCGCCCTCGGTTGGGACAGTCGCTGTGGGGGAACGGGGTGCACTACTAAGTGCACCGGTCAACCGCTGGCTATGGGAGGGGATCTACGGCTACGTCGTCGTCGCCCGTATTCTGAGCGGAAAGAATGGATAACAAAGCATCAGGGGGAATCGAAGAGAATATGTCGCGGCTGGCGGTAGCGGCAGGGGTCAGGGGGGGGGGGGGGTCCGTAGTCGGCGGCGGCTACGATTAACGGATTCGCATGGGTAGATGCGTTCGCGAAGTGTCGTGTTGTCGCCTTTTTAATATAGGCGCGAATAGGTTCGAGACCTAGATCGGAGTGGAGATCGACATTCCATACGAACCAGGGGGCTCCTACGGCTTTACGGAGGAAGCGATTTTAAACCGCGTGGAGTTAATCGATGTGAGAGGGGGCCGAATGCCCGAACACAACCTACACGCTTACTTACTACGCTGTCGCGAATACGGTCGGTTAGGTGAAAGGGATTTCAGACTCTGAAAATGTGCGGAGTCCCTATCAGTGCTATAATAATCTTACTTTGCTGTAAGAAAGAGATGTAGATATACGCAGTTAATAGCTCTGTCTCTTTTTCACGGCAAGGTAAGATTAAAACGGTCTTGCTAAAGTGGTTGTGGTACCCTGAGAGCCCAAATTACTGTACCAGCAGAGATACGTTTTCAATGTAAAATTACCTGGGATTTGAACCCAATACCGCGTGATCGCTATCCGTACCAAGCAATACTAGATTCTCTAATGGTGAAAATATTCAATAATTATTTTGTAAATAAAAAAGATAGTAGTCAAATCATCTATCTATCTATATCATCACGCCATATCCCTTGCAGGGTAGGCAGAGAGCACAGAGTTCCAACAGGTTCTTTCCTTACATGCCTCTCTAGCTTCCTCCACTCTCATAGTTCGTCTCATACACGCCCGCCGGTTACGAGATTCTTGACTTTTCCTTCAGATAAGAATCGGTCTATTTAGTCGTGGTAAGATAGTCTAGGTCTTCCCCGGTACCTAGTGAAATTATAACAGCTCATAAAACATAAGTAATCAAATTGTTACCTCTCCAGCTATAATAACTCATCGCTGTATCGCGGTAATTACGGAATAACTGTTCCGGTAACAGTTATTTATGACCTGTTACAGGAACTGTTACTAGCGGAACTGCTAATTTATGATTAATTTCGTGTGTGAGTTGCACTCTAGTAATAAAATAATATTTGGATATTAATTGAGTGTTTATATTACTAAAAGCTTTATTTAACTTGCAATATTTGTATGTCTGTTTCTCTTTCTGGTTCAAATCTTGTGATCCATTTTTAAAGCACTCGGAGGTATCCGATTGAGCTGAAAGTTGGCATGCGTATGTAAAATCGGCGGCTATGCAATAATACCATAGAGCTGATCTGATGATGAAATCGGAAGGTGGCCATAAGAACATGTGAAATATATAACATAACCCCCTCGTGTTTGGACTTGTTAGATCGGTATTAACAAATTCTATACAACCATATAGTGTTGAGGGTCTGACGATGAAACCGAAAGTTGGCCAATGGAACCACCCAACTTCTCTACATAGACCTGACGTGTTTGGGCTAGTTGGATTTGTGATGATGGAGCCGGAAAGAAGCAAAGGAACTCTTCAACTAAGCAACATATTTTCGTTGTGTTTTTGCTTTAAAAGCTTGTTTTTAAAAAGGTCTCTTTAAATTAAAATTATTGATCGATTCTCGTGCATGACAAATCTGCATCATCATCATCATCAGCCCGTGTCAGTCCTCTGCTGGACGTAGGCCTCTCCCATGGCACGCCACTGAGCTCGATCTTCAGTTCTCCTTCTCCAATCCCTGCCCGCTTCCTTACGAATATCGTCGCCCCACCTAGCTACAGGGCGCCCTACACTAAGTTTGCCGACACGCGGTCTCCACTCAAGAACCAGTCTGCCCCAACGGCCATCGGTTTTGCGGCATATGTGACCTGCCAACTGCCACTTCAGCTTGCTAATTCGCTGAGCGATGTCAGTAACCTTGGTTCTCTAACGATTAACTTCGTTCCGGATTCGATCCCTAAGAGAAACTCCGAGCATAGCTCTTTCCATAGCTCGCTGCTAAATCTGCATATAACCCACTGAATAGATTTTGCTACTTTTCAAAGTTCTAAAGTGATTTTTAGGATAAATAGTGATTAATACCTTCTAGTTTAACAAATCAAATGTTGTTAAGGATATATTTAGGTACATCCTTTATCTCATACTTATTTTAATTATTTTTTAACCTAAAAGTTACATTTGAACTTTGGAAGGTGACTGTACATATAAAATTAGTATTCTAGCCATGTGCGGCGTTTTCTGTACATCCATGTTTGACAGTTAAGTAATAAAATGTTAAATATAATGTTAAAGTGACAATTATTCCATCGGACTTCACGCGCATTCTCCGTTCAATAATTAGAACGGAGAATGCGCGTGAAGTCCGATGGAATGTTGTGCGAGGCACAAGGGGGTTTCAGGTCTGGAAGAGAATGTTCGGATCAAGTCTTCTCACTCCGCAACATCGTAGAGTGCATCTGCATCTGGCAGTGGGGCGGAAGGTTTTCTGCGGTTTTGTAGATCTGGAGAAGGCATTTGACAGAGTTGTGCGAAAGAGACTTTGGGACATTTTGCCAGAGTATGGTATAGATGGCACTCTGTTGCGAGCCGTTCAGTCCACTTATGTGGACTGCAAGGCATGCATACGGGTGGGTGGTAACAGGTCACCCTGGTTTGACGTTAAAATCGGCGTCAAGCAGGGTTGCGTGTTGTCCGCTAGACTGTTTATAATATATCTGGACAGAAGTCTTCGAAGACTGAAAGCGATGAATGAAGGTGTACAAATGGGTGACTTAGTGGTAAACCATCTACTTTATGCAGATGACGCGGTTTTAATAGCGCCAACAGCCACTAATCTGCAAACACTAGTCACAGTTATGAAAGGCCACTGCATGATCAATGGCTTACACTTGAATGTGAAGAAAACCAAGATTATGGTTTTTGAAAGGGAAGAAACCAGAACGAATGTAAGGATTGTGGTTGGTAACGATGTGCTGGAGCAAGTGAATGAGTTTGTATATCTTGGATGCGCCTTCAGTAAGGATGGGAAATACACCGCTGACATAGAGAGAAGAGTGAGTGCAGGGAACAGAGTGAATGGTGCGATGGGAAAGCTACTCGGGAGCCGGTACTTAAGCCATAAGGCGCAGCTGGCCATACATAACGGAGTTCTTGTCCCAACGCTGTTATATGGTAGCCAGAGCTGGGTATGAAAGAAGGAGAATGAAAGTAGGATAAATGCGGTAGAAATGCGAGCTCTGCGGAAGATGTGCGGAGTAAAGCTGACCGACCGCATTAGCAACAGCATAGTAAGACAGCGAGTAGGTATGAAAGATAGTATCGGTGTAAAGATGAGAAAGGGCATGTTTCGTTGGTTCGGGCATATAGAAAGAATGCCAGAGGAAAGAATGACAAAATAGATATACAATGTGAATGTGGAAGGATGCAGGTACCGGGGAAGACCTAGACTATCTTACCACGACCAAATAAACCGAGTCTTATCTGATGGAAAAGTCAAGAGTCTCCGTAACCGGCGAGCGTGTATGAGACGAACTATGAGAGTCGAGGAAGCTAGAGAGGTATGTAAGGAAAGAACACTCTGTACTCTCTGCCTACCCCGCAAGGGATCTGGCGTGAGGTTATAGGTAGATAGATAGATAGTGATAATTATTTCTCCAAATGATATTTAATCATTTTTATGATACGGTTAATGATAAATTTGCTACGCCGTCTGATCGAATACTGACTTAAATTGTAAACTACTATTATTGCGTAAAGGGCTGCATTGCACTATATTATGAACGCCAATTTTCGGATACCCCCTTTTTATAATGAAATCCTAAAGATAACATCATTTAAAATGTACGAGTAGAACTCCCGTGTGATAAAAATATCGGTCGATGAGAAAAAAAAATTCAAATCTATTTTTTTCCTCCCGATAAACTAAAAAAAATATTTGCATGTAAACTAAGACTAATACGTAATAATCTTGAATGTAGCCCAAAACTGTCTTTCAAGCCTGATCTTTTAGAGCAATTAGGAACTCCCTAACTTTCTTGGAATAGAATAAATAAGTATCTTTTAATTTTTCGTTTTTATTTTTTTTCTCGCAAATTCTACCGTTTTAGGAAAAGTTACATATAAGGTGTAACATAATAAAGTACCACAAGACCTGAAAGTAGTTTTTTCAAAATCAGTAACTGAATGGATTCCAATAATTTTTAATATAAATAAAGTTTTTTTAAATTTGCAAAGAATGCTGTTACTCCTTAAGTGCGCTATAATAAACTAAATTTATTCTTAATTCAAAGCAATACGGAGATTTCAAATGCATTTCTAAAACGTATTTCTCAATATGCACACATACATGGACAAGTTTCGTTCTTAATTGGGGTATTAAAGTTCTTAAAAAAGGGGTAAAAATCTAAGAACTCAATAAGTGGTAAAAATCTTAAATTTGGAAAACTGGTTTGCGTATTGAATTTGTGAAGCAATTATCTGATCGGGGTGTCTGAGGTATTGCGTTATTTACGATACACATTGTATATGAAAATTGTGAGCATACTTTTCCAACTAAACTGTAAAAAAATTGCATCCTAACCTCATGGAATTTGGAAGTTATGGGCAATTAACTAATTTAGCCAAATTTACGTAATGCTATCAGCACGGCACGTATTGTTGCTATGTATGCGGGCAGACTTGGGTAAAACGCAATCTGATTAATGATTATGATTGTATTTGTAATCTTCACATTTACAGAGTAACAAAACTAATAAAAAAATTCCATATTCGGTGATAAACGATTATTAGTTTGTAATCATAATCATGACTATTTTTAAGATTGATAATATGAATTCACGTAACGTTCACAAAAAATACATTATGAGAGGAGGTGTACAATTTTCAATATTTTCATGGAAATTGTGGAAATACCTACTTCTTTATTAATAGAATTTTACCAATAAGTATTGTTTCAGGCGGTTCAGCGTTCTTAATTCGGTCAAAATTTTCATTGTTTTTGCGATAGAACGTGCCGTTTCTGAGATACAAGTGAATTTAACAGCGGCTTTTATTTGACCTTAAAGTTCAGGATTCCTGGAGGCGTAGGGTGCACTCGAATATCACGGAACACTTCCAAGGTTACTGACCTGAGCCTCAAGGTTAATGGAATGTCACTTGATTTTCGGGTCACTATGTCCCGTGGGTTTCCCGCACAAGTTCCACATCCCACTGAATCCTAAAGTCTTGATTAGGCTAAGTCTTCATGTTTTTTTATTAAAAAAAATAATAGTGTTTTCATAATGCCTTGCCTTGTATTCACAGGCCGGGAATTGTCTTTTATACAATATAATACTAAAAAACGATCATACTAACCATATTGATTACTTGACTATTGTAATCAAGTTCTACACTATTGGCTGGCAATAAGTGTTCCGGCACAAAACGTGGGCCTGAACTGAATGCGTGAAACTATTGAACTACATTGTGATATAGAAAATATTGTAAAAGGTTCACTAAGAGGTAATTAATATACAAAATATTTAACCACATCCAATTGATTGCACAATAATTGAAACTTTGCATTTAAGTCTTAAAAACCCATATTATATGAGATGGGCATTGACACAATCAATCAATCAATCAATCAATCAGCCTATCGCCGTCCACTGCTGGACATAGGCCTCTCCTAACACACGCCATTGCACACGGTCCTCCGCTTTCCGCATCCAGTCTGTCCCAGCGACCTTTTTGAGGTTGTCGGTCCATCTAGCTGGGGGCCGTCCTACCTTACGCTTACCAAGTCGCGGTCTCCACTCTAGGACACGCTTGCTCCATCGGCCGTCGGTCCTTCTGCAGATGTGACCAGCCCATTGCCACTTTAGCTTACTGAGTCTGCGAGCTATGTCGGTAACTTTGGTTCTTTGTCGGATTACCTCGTTACGAATTTTATCCTTCAAAGAGACGCCGAGCATAGCTCGCTCCATAGCCCGCTGTGCGACTTTGAATTTGTGGACTAGTCCCACTGTGAGTGGCCACGTCTCAGCCCCGTAAGTCATAACAGGTAGGACGCATTGACACAAAGAGAAATAAATATAATGTGTGATAATACGAAAACATATATCCGGGCTTTATTACTTTTCAAAATTGACAGCCCTAGCCACAAATAAATCGGATAAATCTTTAAGGGGCTATAACTTCTAAATTTCTTGCGATTTGGGTGTTATGTAGTTATCTGTTTAATAAGAAATATAAGCTCGCAATTTTGATATGCATAATTTTTCCAAATATGGTGGAATTTTTGAGAAAAAAAAGGAAACTTAAAAAAAATATTAATTTCTCGTGATCTAACGATGCTACGTGATTCGTGAATACTCTAAAAGGCGATGTTTGAAATACACTTTTAAGTTAAATAACATAAAATTATTTATTAGGCTCAGATTTAGAGGACGATTTAGCGCAGTGGTTAAGAGCTTGAGCTGCTCCGCCCACTGTGTCGAATAGTCGCGGGTTCGATTCCCGCACGGGACAAATCTTTGTGTGATCCACAATTATTTGTTCCGGTCTGGGTATTTGTTTGTGAATTTTCATGTTTGTAAACGCACCCACGACACAGGAATAAATCCTAGTGTGGGGCTACGTTTTTTAAAAAAAAAAAAGAAAAAGAAAAGAGTAATTTTTCAAGTTCAAATTAAAGTCTGATTTCAAATTTTTTTTCCAAAAACACCAGGCATATTTGTCACACAGGAGTTCTACTCGCGCATTTAAAATGATGTTATCTTTAAAATTCCGCAATAAAAAGGGGATGTCCGAAAATTGGCGTCTATACATAGTGCATTGGCGAAAATGTGTAAAGCGAGCTCGGTGTACGATTACCCTGGAACAAGCCATTTGGTATTCACATTAATATTTGTAAAGGCAACCACAAAACAGTGGGGAAACGCTATTACAAAAATAACAACTGGCGAAAAGTAACAACGGCCCATAAACAAAATCAACCCAACGCAACGCCAACACGTCCACGCCACACCGGCGTCGACGCAAATTAACTTATTACGTCGCGCCCCGCGGTGCGTCGCTGTGCTTGACAACTTGGCTAATTGTTTTACAGTCGTACAAGGATCGTTTGACCCGCGGCCCAAATCGGAACTCGCTGTCATCAAGTGAAATGTCATCACATAACAGTCGCAGAGACGCCGTTTGTTATTTATTTATTTTATTTTTATTTATTTATTGGGTTTATCAACAGGTGCTTCAATCTTACATGCTTAACGTTTAAAATTTTAGTTCTAGGTACTTATATCTAATTGCACACCATATAACAGATAAACACTGCATTCAATTAATAGTGTAGATTAAGTTTACATTAAGACATACATAAATTAAGTTTTAAACAGAAAACAGAAAAAGTGTATACATACATATAGCTATAAAGTTGATAAAGACTTACGAAATGTATAAGGACTGTCGAAATGGATATCCAATATATAACTATACTTATTATATAGGTTACACATTCGTGGGATAGGTGAAGATCGGCCCATGACCGTTCGGTATCGCGGCATCGCTTCGTTTGTTATGAAATGTATCACAGTTCTATTTTTAATTAATAACATTTTATTCAATGTTAACCCAAATTTCATACTAATGCCCCCCCAATGTCTACGTCATGGGCCAAAAGATCCTTGTCGCACTATAGTTTCGGCAAAAAGATTGAACTTAGATAAAAAATAAATATCGTCACGCTTATATTCCCAAGCGAGGATGGCAAAGATGTACTCTGTACACCCACTTTTCGCCGACGATGTTGTCGCCATGTAATAGGAGGCGAGCCTATTGTCATTATACCGGGCAAAATGCTAGACTCCGTCCTGGATTTTTTTCTATAGAAATAATTCATTTTGCCCGACCTAAGTCAGAAATCCCAACTCTATGAAAAAAAATCTAACTCAGCCGTATTTTTGACACATCTCGTGACCGCTACGCTCAGTAATCGCCAATAGACTAACAAGGCAGTTATCAACAAAGTTTTTTATCAATAACATTAGTTTCAAGTAACAACGTGCTTCGGAAGGCATCCGTGCTTCGGAAGGCACGCTAAGCCGTTAGTCCCGGCTACCATATAATGTGGTACCCGTGAAGCCGAGTTGGAAGCCTTAAAGGCGGCTTGATAAGTTCCAACAGCAGGTGGCCACAAACCTGCCTCCATCAATCCGCATTGGGTCCGCGTGGTGGAGTATGGCCTAATCTCTCTCACCCCGATTTGTGAGAGAAGGCGATTGTCCAGCAGTGGGCAGTATAGGCTGATATTATTATAACAACGCCCATTAAAAAAGTCAACACAACGCAAACATGGCCGTGTCACGCCGGCGTCGACGCAAATTAACTTATTATACTGCGCTCCGCGGTGTGTCGCCGTGAGCTTGACAACTTAGGACTTAGCACAAACAGATTGACGTTAGTTTAACGCTATCGAGTCGATATTCTATTCTTTACGAATTAAAAAACACTAAATTAAGGTGATCGTGACACCACGTTTCCTCGGCAACGTCACACAAACTTCGATCTCTTCGCCAACATTTGACGTTATCGTCTAGTAGTATCTTTACATTATTATATTCTTTGCGATATCGTTACCACGACCAAATAGACCGAGCCTTATTTAAAGGGCAAGTTAAGAGTCTCTGTAACCGGTGAGCATGTAGGAGACGAACTATTAGAGTGGAGGAAGTCAGAGAGGTCTGGAAAGAACCTGTCCGAACTATATACTCTGTGTCTACCCCGCAAGGGACCTGGCGTGATGATGTAGATAGATATAGTAACGTTGTCGAAAATGCGTAATGTCATCTTTACTTAGTAATTTTGTAGTACAAATTGCATATGAACTCTATAGCGTCACGCTATTGTAAATTTCAATCAAGCCCTCTCTCTAGCCGCGTCACGGTGGCGTCGACGCAAATTAACTTATACTCGTACGATGACAACGCGCCCCGCGATGCTTCGCTGTGAGCTTGACAACTTGGCTAATTATTTTAGTTTCAACGGTATGGGCAAGTTCAGACTTTGATAGCTATTGGTAACTATTAATATGGGTTTAAATTATTGTTTTGACCTAGTTACGACCGATTTGTGGACGCATTTTCGTTTAGAGATTTACGAAGGGTAAGTGTAAACAAACTATGTTTTACGGAAGTATTTTGGTAAATTTCAACCGAATTATTGCGTCAAATTCCACTTAAATATAGACCGTATGGATAAGAATATAATAATAAATGACACACCAGAAGTGTATAGCGCTTTGGAATTTGAGCCTATAGTCGCGTTATCAGCCGTGGCCTATAGAGTCATAAAATTAAAATAAGTTAAATTTCAAAGTATTAGTTAAATATTTATTTGAAGTTTTAACTGACTGCCTCGTTGGTCTGGTGGCAAAGCACATCGCTTTGTGATCACGAGGTCCTGAGTTCAAATCCTAGGTAGTTTTTCTAACGAAAAATTCCCAGTATGAGTCCGTACTCTGGAATAGTGCCCGGTATATGGCAATAGGCTCGCCCCCTATTACATGGGATCTAACATCGTCGTCCCGCTTGGAGAATATAGGTGTGACGGTGTTGGTGTTTTAAAATACGTAGCGTGTTATCCGGCACTACACTAGAACTTTTTAATGGCACACCTGGTTAGCCATGCCACCTGTAATGGTCGGTTGGTTAATAGCTATTCGTAATCATGAAGCAATTCTTGAATAGAATCATATTTTTTTTATTAAACTTTTTACATTCTCTCCGAGATTATCTGTCTTCTTTTCAGTGAAACAGAATGTCAGAGATATTAATGTAAGTTTGTCTTTATATCATACTAAAACAATACAATAATTTTGTTTAAATAACATCTCAAAATTTTACAAAATACCGCCATTAAGTTCCTTCATCGTGAAATCGATTATGAGCGCTCAAATCGATTCATTATTCAACGCTGCGGTGGTCGCGGCGAAGATAACTCGAAGACATGAAAAATGGTGGACGCCATTGAAACTTGAAAGGTTTTACATAAATGCATCTCCTGATAGTTAAATTGAGTTTTAAAAAAGACTTATCATATCAGGTGATTGGTCGCACATATTTAAAAAAAAAAAATAGAGACCGTGTCATGTGTCCCAAGTGGGCTAGATGGCCAAAGCGATGATAGGCATCAATGTAATAATTCGAGTCTATTGTCATTTTACCATCCACAATACCAGACTCCGGAGTGATACTGGGAATTTTTCTATAGAAAAAATACACTTCGTCCGACCCAGGAATTTAACCTAAAAACTTGTGATAGCTCTCGCACTATTCATCACAAGGTCACGGTGGCAAACATAAATAAAATGTTGTTACTAAAACATAAGTATTCTGTAGAATTCTCATCAATCGTATGAAGGCCATAAATCACAATACATTTATGAAAGAAAAACAGACTACCGTCCAATCACCATCAATCTGGAAGCAAAACTTTGCCTTAACATAATCGAAAAGTTATATTTGAATCATGTATAAGGCTTTGTTTGCATTGAGCATGTATCAATGTTATTATTACCGAGCAAATTATTATTTATAAGCGCTCGTAGCAGTGCGGGACCTCAGTGTTCTTGGTCCTTGCTTGGTAGCACAGCGGTCGACTCGGTCATTTCTCCACTCCGATCTAGGTCTCGAACCTATTCGCGCCTTTATTAAAAAGGCGTCAACACGTCACTTCGCGAACGCATCTACCCATGCGAATCCGTTAATCGTAGCCACCGCCGACTACGACCTCCCTCACGACCCCTGCCGCTACCGCCGGCCGCGACATGTTCTCACCGACCCCCCCGATGCTTTGTCATCCCTTCTTTCCGCTCAGAATACGAGCGACGACGAAGTAGACATAGACGTAGTAGTAGATCCCCTCCCATAGCCGGCGGTTGACCGGTGCGCTTAGTAGTGCACCCGTCCCCCTACAGCGATTGTCCCAACCGAGGGCGCCTCGAAGAGGCGCCCTCGAGTATGTCGCCTCTTGCCCTTCTGGCTGGCTGGAGCGTAGTGGTTGCACGCTCGCCTTTAAAATCCGGTGAAGCTGTAGAGGCCTCGAGGCCAACAGCGTAGGTCATTCACACACACACACACGACTCGGTCATTCTAAGACGGACATTTTCATAATTGGTTTGCTAATCTATTGATTCCAGTAACCACTTCATATGATAGTCATTAAGTCTTGTTGGAAACCCAATGGGTATCTTGATAAGTTCGAATAGCAGGTGGCAGCAAACCTGCCTCCACCAATCCGCAATGAATCTACATTGATTCTCTCTCACTTCAATTTGTGTGAAAAGGGTTTTGCGTGATCGTGCATCTATACCAATATTGTACCTTGTAACATGTGTCCGTTCACTAAGAAACTGTTATGACTTCCTTGTCCCTGCCAATATTATATAATAAAAATCGTATCACAGTTATATATATATAAATTTATATATATATATAAGGTGTAACATAATAAACGCAAGACCTCAGACACCCCAATTAGAGAATTGCTTTATAAATACAATACGAAAACCAAATTTCCAAATTTAAAGGTTTTTACCCCTTTTTTAAGCACTTTTATACCCCAATTAACAATGAAACTTGTACGTGTATGTGTGCATTTTGTGAAATACGGGTTAGGAATGCATTTTTAATCTCCTTATTGCTATGAATCAAGGATAAATTTAGCTTTTTATAGCGCACTAAAGGAGTAAAAGCATTTTTTGCAAATTTAAAAACAATGTAAGATACATTAAAAATAGTTGGAATTAATGCAGTTATCGATTTAGAACAAACTACTTTTAGGTCTTGCGTTTATTATGTTACATCTGTATATATAACTGTGATACGATAGACGTGTCCAAATAACGTTTTATTTGACTGGACTTAGCTTGGAATATATACCTTTGTAGGACACATTTCACTTGTACACAGTACACTTCTGCCACCCTTGAACAATATGGGTATATATAATTTTTGTACGTCCAGTTAAATGCCGGAATCCTTAAGTTTAGATCAATGGACCCAGAGCTCCGTTTTGTCACAAGATACATGATATACACTATAATTTAATTACTATTATAACTAGCTTTCAAATTAACCAAATTCACAAGATCACAAGTATGCAGTCTGACAAGTATACGAGGCATGCCTTTTAAGTTTTGTCGTTTGAAGAAAAAAACACAACTAGAACCTTATAGTACTTTTTATTGTTTTTCAAAGTATTCACCACGTAGCTTAATACACTTTTCCATTCGCTCAAACCAGTTATTATAACATTTATTCCACTCTAAAGTGGGGGTATTCAAAATGGCTGACTTGAAAGCGTCGACTGCTTCTTCACCGGACTGGAACCTTTGACCACGAAGACTTTTCGTGTGAGCTTGCGTTGTCGTGGTGCAGGATGATTCGTCGCTTTGAGTTAGATTTTCGAAGTTTGGCGATGACTTGTGGTAAACAAACTGTGGTATACAACTCTGCGTTAACCGTTCTACGATCTTCAAGTGCAATAGTCGCAACATGGCCGGTTTTTCTAACGAACGTGGCCACCATCTTCTTTGAAGTGCTTCGAGAACAAACAACTTTAGTCGGCTTTGGCTTGTCTTGAAAGACCCAGATTGTAGATTGTTGTTTGGAATCAAGATCGTTGGCATAGATCCAAGATTCGTCACTACTGATTATGTCGTAGACGTGATTTGACTCTCCTCAGTTGAACCTTTGCAGAGTTTTTTTACACCATCTGACACGGGCCGCCTTGTGATCGTCGGAAAGCAGATGCGGTATCCAACGGCAAACTAGCTTTCTCACACCAAGCGCTTCATGCAAGATCTTCTGAATGGTTGTCCCTGAGATACCTAATAGAGCCTCTATCTCTCGATATGTCACATGACGATCTTCGAGAATTAGTTGTCTCACAGCAATGATGTTATCTTCAGTGAAGGCGGATTTTGGGCGTCCTTCGCGAGATTTGTCACTAACACTAGTATGTCCACGCTGGAATTCTAAATACCAGCGTTCGACAGTCCGCAGACATGGGGCTTCATCATTGAACACAGATGTTAGCTCTTCAAAACACTGAAGCCGTGTCAGGCCTCTTCTAAAGTTGTAGAAAATTTTTGCAGGAACATTTTCCTTAGAAAGATTTATTATCGTACGTAACCTGACAGATTCCAATCGACGCTGTGACTAAACAATAGCATTAATCCTAATACTTTCAACTGTTTTGAGATTCAAAATTTAAACACATTCGAATATAGAATAGTTCTAAATTCAAAATTGCCGGGAAATATGGAAACGACAGAACTTAAAAGGCATGCCTCGTACCAACTGACTGTCAGTGGCATTGCTCAGTCGCAAATTTAAATGCTCAGTATGACCGCAGCCTACAACTACAAAGGTTATACAACTTCGTTATTTTGTTTACACACTAAAAGTTTTTGTGTAATAATATTTTTATGATTATAAGGTTAACCTTTTCAATGGCGATGTTGTTTTTACAGCAAATCATTTCGTTTTATTGCGGAGTTGCATTATAATAAAAAAGTAAGTTGGGTTTTAATTTCAGTGTCAGCCATTACTTTTGATATAAAAATATTTGTGATTGTTATATTTGAAACAACGTTTGGACTCGAAATAAATAAATACCGCTTAGAATTAAAATCGTTTTTTATCCTTTTTTTCGTTTATGGCATCACGACGACGCGTATTTTGCCAATGTCAAAAAAATAAATAAAACGCCGTCGCGCATATATTCCCCAAGCGGGAGTGGCAGAGTTGTACACCCACGTTTCGCCGACGATGTTAGGTCCCATGTAATAGGGAGCGAGCCTATGACATATACCGGGCACAATTCCAGACTCCGGACTCATACTGGGAAGTTTTTTTTTCGATAGAAAAACTTCGTTTGTCCGACCTAGGATTTGAGCCCAGGACCTCGTGATCACTAAGCGATGAGTTTTGCCAAGACTAACGAGGCAGTCAAGTATTACGAATATTCATTTCTAAATTAATTCAACTCCCCGATGAACTTGATAAGATGATTATGAAATTGATGAAATGCCCCCTCCTAGATAGTAAAGTGATGGATACTTTACATACCAATTGCGACGCCCGTTTTGCGGGAAATCGAAAAGGCACGTTTTATCACTTTTTTACAATTACCTTCACTCATGCACATATAAGAATACATAATGGTTAATATTCCACCAACATTACACATCATTATTCGAAATAACAAGTTTTGGGAAATTAAAACAAATCGACGACATCGCTCTTCGATTTCTCGCCAAAACCTATCGATTTTTATACTTTATTACAAAGCATGAAATGATAAAAAAAACAATAATTTTTTTTACAACTGGCTGGAAGCAAATCTGCCCGAAAAATCGTTTAAATTTCGAAACAACGCGTTAATCGTTTGCAATAACGCGTTAACGTCTAATTTTAAAAACATTCCGCATTCGTTTGTGTGTGGGGATCGGCGCACAATCGAATCTAATTGCAAGCAAATCATGCAATAACGTTTCAAACATTAATATTGTGTTTGGGAAATTATACTTTATCATGTTGCCAGCAAAGCTGGAATTTGAATGTGTCACTGATATTGGTTAGCACATTTTTGGTTGTTTGCATGTTTTCGTCGTGGTGAATTCTCCGATTTGTGTTCCAACCAAGAAATACGAACGATTTAATGAATTCTAAATTTAGAATACTTATGTAATATTCATTTGTTTAAGGTTATTTCATAATTTTGTTCACATTATTATAATATTTTGAAAAAAATGTGCCGTGTAATTCTTACTGAGAGATGTACATAGTAAGTTTTATTGAGTTATTTTAATGTAACACCATTCCCCAAGAGGGAATGGCAAAAGTGTACTGTGTACACCCACTTTTTGGCAACGATGTTAGGTCCCATGTTACAGAGGGCAAGCCTGTTGTTATATACCTGGCACAATTCCAGACACCGGACTGAAAATGGCAATTTTTCTATAGAAAAATTACATTTGTCCGACGTAGGATCTGAACCCAGAACGCCTATTTATATTTACTTAAAATATAAATAAATTTTATCGATTCATATATAAATCTCTAAGTAAACGACACGATCACACAAAAACAAACCCTTTTCATATTTCAAATATAGAATATATCTCACCAAGTCACTCTCTCAACCAATCAATAAAAGAAGAATGTCGTCCAAAGACAATTTTGTTGCCCATCACCAAGTCCTAAAACTTAATTGTGAGGCGGTTCACTGCTGTTAAGCTTGAAGGCGAAACCGCAGCGGTCGGTACCCGCAGTTTGATTGTCCCCGCAGGAAAGTGGGGGGTCAGATGACCCACAAAATCGGGCTTTTACCTCACGATTAGATTTTGAAGTGGGACGTTGTTTGGTGGAAGGTAAAAGAGGTAGCGAGTTGAGATAAAACTATGAATACCAAATTTTCAGTTTTGAAGAAATTCTTTTTTTTATTAATTCATATTAATCGAATAGGATTTTAATGAGGAGATTCGTAGATTATCAAGGTCACCGACATAGTCCATAGGATTAGCAAGTTGAAGTGGCAATAGGCGGGCCACATAGCGCTAAGATCGGACCGGTGTTAGAGAAGAAAGATTCTAAAGTGGAGAGCACGCAGTGGTCGCCTGATAGATCGATGATCTTGTAAAGATCGCAGGAAGTCATTGGATGTAGGTGACACTGGACTGGTGGCGCTGGAGAGCGATTGGGGAGGCCTATTGTCAGCAGTGAACAAGTATAGGCTGAGATGAAGAATCAAAGAGGATGGTGTTCGTATGGATCGAATAGGCACTTTTGATATTTAAATACGGCTGCTACCTTTATGCAGTAGGAAATTAGAAAATATAAGTAGAGCTAATCGTGGATTTTTTAGTAAAATACTTGAACAGTTACAGAACGTTAAACGCGCTTTTCGGTTCTTCAGTACGGTACTTGAAAAATTAAATATTTCCGTTTTATGCTTTAACAAGCTAAGCTGAATAGTGGCCTAGTTTCGGAGAAGTGATGCGGTGAAATCAAAAAATGTTTTTTTTTTTACATTCTTATACTCACTTACTTTTTTATACTTAGATTTATAGTTGTTCTACAGTGTTAATCTGTTTTGTGTACTACTCGAACATGGTAGCTTCGGTTGAGCGGAATTTTGTGAATGGTTTTTTTTAATAAAAGCGTCACCCCAAACTGTGATTTATTTATGTGTCATGGGTGCGTTTACAAACATGAAAATTCACATATACAAATACCCAGACCGAAACAAATAATTGTGGGTCATGCAAAGATATATCCTGTGCAGGAATCGCGACTATTCGACTCAGTAGGCGGAATGGCTTAAGCTCTTAACCATTGCGCCAAATCTTCCGTCAAATTGAGGCTCGAGCCCTTAAAAAAAATACACGCTAACACCGCTATCTACAGAAATACGTTGGGCTGTAATCAAGTTGAATTTCTAACGCTAATAGATAACATTTTCACAAGAGAAGTCACAGGACAAAGTGCTATGGATTGCGGAAAAACAATAGAAAGCAAACGCGTGCAACATGCCTAAGCCCTATTACCCGCTATATTCCTGTGACTCAGACTTAAAGTTATTGTTAGCGAAAGCGTTCGCCATAAATCTACGTATACACGTTCAATCGCCGTTGTCACAACATTTAGTTACGAGACCTTTTCGCTTTCTTTCCGAGGTTTACGAGTGGGACTGGGAAATCCAAGAACTAGGGAAACAATTTAGAAATTGAATAAATAATTCAACGATTTGCAATGCGAAAGTGGAAATACCCTCAGATCTAAGTTCACCATATGGAAGGGTGATAATTCTGCTGACCCTTCTGAAACCTTTTCTCTACGGAAAAGAACAAAAAAAATCACCGTAACGTATATTTTCCAAGTAGGTGTACAATACATTTTTTCGACCAAGGATTAGAAACCAACACCTCGTGATCGGTAGGCGCATTTTTCGCCACAAGACCTCTACTAGAGCGATGAGACAGGCTAACTAGACCGATCACGCTACTTAATTCACCTGAGGCAAATCGTGAATAAAGTGTGCGTGAGCCTCAAGGGAAACGCATCGGAGTTTTACAGACTTCTATAAGTCTCGGGGTGACCTGCATCTGCTCTTAGTAGGGCCACCGGGGGCTCCGCTAGGAACGCACAGTTGCCCCATTGAGACGTACTCTTAAGAGCCCTGCTCGGCCGTAGTGCTTACGGCTACGTAAGCTTCTCGGGGTCATTGTCTTCCTTAGGATCCCGCGTGAAGGATACTCCAGTCCCCTGACTCTAGCGGAGGATCTCGCCCAATCATACCGATTTGGAACAGCTAACTTGGTCTAATTTCCATCTCTTTAGACTATTTCAGAGTGAATAGGCTATTGCTAAGTCAGCGAGCTACATCTTCAGCCCCATAGTCACTTTCTATCAGGAGATAGGAGTAAATCGCTGACAAAGCCTCAATAAAAAGAAACTCTCGCTAGACTTTCTGACACTGATCATTCATAGATCAAGTCCTATCTGAACACATCAAGAGTGTATGTATCAGGCGAGCTAGAGGAGGAGAGATGATCAAATACCTATGCCACCTGTTACCTCTAAAAGAGAGAAGAAGTATCACTGTGTCATTTTTCGAACACATTTCAGGTTATTCGTCATATAAAACAAGTCTTCAGTTCTGTTCCTAATATAAACCTTAAGCATAGCGCAGCGAACATAATAATTTAATTTACCCAATAATTGCTATTAAATCTCGAACAAGCTTACGCTGTGATGTTCGTTACTCTCTCTAACACACTGATAAACTCATCGCACTGTCTCGCTCGTCCGCCTACGTACGTCGTACCAACTTGATCAAAAGTTTTAATTGGCTGTTGAAATTTTATTCTAAACGAGGGTGGTATAACCAATTACAAGGTCAGAATGTTGTAAATTATGTAATTAAGTATTGTTCATCTAGATTATTGTATAATGGACGAAATTCTAAAATTAGGTGCGTACAAAAGACTTGGTATGAATATGAATTTAAAGGACTCTGTCGAAAATTGGCCCAACGCCAACAAATATTTGACCCATATCACCATTATTTATCTATTTTATTAAAATAATGGCTAATATCCGTATCTTACGGACAATTTTCAATCTGAAACGAATATTTTAAAGTATTGTAAGTATTTACATCGAATTGACTCTGTAAAAAGTAGTAGGTGTACCTATTAGCTATCTAGATTGCTTGTCTTGTTAGACTAAATACTTATATAGTTCCTTAGTGTGTCGATAGGTATCTATAAAAATATGATTAATCTTTAAATCCACTCAATATATTTTTGACTAGACAATATAACCTCATATGTATTAATGGCTACTAAATTATAACCTCAAAATCTGATACTTTGTGTACAATATTGCGATTCCCCGCTTGTCTGTTTAATAATAAATGCGTTACGGGAATCTATGGGTGATTTGAAAAGTATTTTTTCATTGCTGTTAGTTCTGGGGCAAATCATGTATGTCTTTTAAATTTCTTCGTGTAATTGCAGTATCTTATGGAGCTGAGAAATAGTAGAAAATCAAAACTTCCTACACAGATGTTTTCGGAACCAGCTAGATGAGTTAAGATCACCAGATACCGTGCGAACAATCTGGTTTTGTGACTGGAAAGGGCTCTCGTGAACAGATTTTGAATGTACGTCTTCTCATCGAAAAATGTCGCGAACTTAATAAGCCGTTGGTCTTGTGCTTTATAGACTATGCAAAGGCCTTTGATTTCGTGCAGTGGAGAACGATGTTTGACGTGCTCGTGGAGATGGGAGTACCTCAACACCTTACTTTTCTTATATAGAATTTGTATCTTGATGGCTCAAGCTTCGTGAAACTGGAAAACCAAAAATCCCAAACTTTCCACACTGAACGAGGCGTACGCCAGAGATGCATTCTGTCTCCTAAGTTGTTCAATCTGTACGGAGAATATATCATGAGGAAAGCCCTGGACGGCTGGAATGGCGGTGTTGTAGTGGGTGGTCGCAGGGTCAATGATTTAAGATATGCAGACGATACGACGATTGTTGCGTCGAGTGAACTGGAGATGGCAACTCTTCTGAAGAAAGTTGAAGTAGAAAGTGCCACACTCGGTCTTAAGATCAACCATTCCAAAACAAAAATAATGGTGGTGGACAGAGCAGACATACTCCCGGTAACCGACGCACTCAACGGCTATGAAAAAGTCAGCGAGTTTGTGTATCTGGGGTCATTGATAACCAGTGACGGGAGCTGCACTAATGAAATTCGCCGTAGAGCCGGTATGGCCAAAAGCGCTATGGCTAACCTCGACAAGATCTGGAAGAACAGAGGTATACGACGAACAACCAAAGTACGCTGAGTTCGTGCTCTGGTCTTCTCTGTATTCTTGTATGTTGCCGAAACTTGGACTGTGAGAAGCCGCGATAGCAGTAAGTTAGATGCCTTTGAGATGTGGTGTTGGCGAAGGTTGCTCCGTGTACCTTGGACTGCAATGAGAACCAACCAGTCCATACTAAAAGAACTTAAAATCACCATACGGCTCTCCACGATCTGCTGACAAAGAACCCTCAGCTTCTTAGGACACATTATGCGGTCTTCAAAGCATTGTCTGGAGAAGCAGATTATTTTAGGCAAAATGGACGGTAGACGTACTCAGGGAAGGGCACCTGCAAGATGGTCTGACGCAATAAAGAGGTGGTGGGTGGCAGCATGCATCGGGCGGTACACTCCGCATATGACCGCACCCAATGGAGACTGTTTGTGCGTGGTCGCGATCCTCAGCAATGAGGGAACGAGGAAGAAGAAGATGAGTTAAATTTGCTTTTGACAGCGGTTATGCTACCGAATAGCAAATACCTATGGAAAAAGAGACTTGGACCAACATAACTACTGATTGGTTTCTACAAAATAAGAAAAGGTAACGCTGTAGGCCAGGATTGAGATGGCGGCACGAAATTGATGGTTGCCGATTTTTTTAAAATGAATGACGAAGTAACTAACTGAAAAGAGTGGTAAAAGTGGGTGGCTTAGATGTAACCAGCAGTGGGCCTAAAACAAAATAAAAAAGTCACGCCTGTATTCCCCAAGTGAGGGTGGCAAAGGTGCACTGAGTACACCCACTTTTCGCCGACGATGTTAGGTGCCATGTAATGAGGCGAGCCTATTGCTATGTACCGGACATAATTCCAGACTCCGGACTCGTACTGGGGACTTTTTGTTAAAAACTACCTGTGTGCAACCTAGGATTTTAACCCAGGACTTCGTGATCTCAAAGCGATGCGCTTTGCCACTAGACCAACGAGGCAGTCAAATAGCTCGTAATAATAATAAGCTGCTAAGAAATACACAGGAAAAAAATATGTGAGATTTTGCTGTATTTATGTCTGCATAGGTTACTCTGATTACAAAAGAAAAATAAAGCTACAATCTAAAGCTACATCGCACTTAAGCAAACCGCGCAACAAGCTAATAATTAATATTTTTAAAACCAAAAAATATTAAGTACCACATTGTGGGAGTAATTATGCAAATTTTCGGCGATAAAAATAGATACCGTCGGGTGTCGGACGATCGGATCGCGCGATTTTACCGTTATAAAGTGGAAAATTAAATTAATGGCAACATTTACATTTAAAGGGCAGTCCGTGGGTTACTTTCATGTTTCATTATGGCGTCAGATAGCTAGAGGGCAGTGTTGGGCACTAATTGTTTAATTGTTCAATTGTAGGATCAAACAATTGAAATTTCAATCGCAAAAAAATCAATTGCAATTGACGATTGAAAAATTATTTGTTAATTGTAGGTTTTCACAATTAACAATTGATCAATGGTAATTGTAAAACGTTGCAATTACCATTGATCAATTGTTAATCGTTTTTTGCATGTTTACGATTAAACAATTAACAATTAAACATACGACAGAAAATATTTTTAACACATCCAAGTTGGCGGACGTGACCTTTGAAGTAACATGGGTGTCACTTTTGGGGTTTCGGGAATAATGATTGCGAATATGGCGTGAATTTTTGGAGTGAAGTAAAATCAATATGGGTGTCACATTTGGGATATTAGGGCATGCTGATTACGAATATGACATTAATTTCTGGATCTAAGATGGTGGACGTGACTTTTCTAACAAAATCAATATACGTGTTACTTTTATGGTTTTGAGGGATGTTGATAACGAAAATAGTGTTAATTTTAAAATCCAAGATGGCGGCCGCGACTTTTTATGAAAATCAATATGGGTATGGACTTTGGGGTTCTAGGGGATGCTGATAACAAATATAAAGTTAATTTTAAAAGCCAAGATGGCGGACGGGGCTTTTTATGTAAATCAATATGGGTATCGATTTCGGGGTTTTTGGGGATGCTGATTACGAATATGGCATTAGTTTCTGGATCCAAGATGGCGGACGCGACTTTTTATGAAAATCTATATGGGTATCGATTTCAGGGTTTAGGGAATGCTGATAACAAATATACCGATAATTTTAAAATCCGAGATGGCGGACGCGACTTTTGGAGTTAAATCGATATGGGTTTCATTTTTGGGGTTTATAGTTTATCATATTTTGAGCAAATTTTTCTTGTGTATATGGCTGGACCTCTTCAACTTTTCTTAAGTCTCTTGTCAGTGGTTTTTTTCCGAATTTTTGCACCTTTTTATTATTTTTCTTTGTATTTATGTACCATTTATGTGCCACCAGACCAACGACAGGTGGCAAAGCGCATCGCTTTGTGATTACGAGGTTCTGGGTTCAAATCCTAGGTCGGACAAATGTAGTTTTTCTAACGAAAAATTTCCAGTATGAGTCCGGAGTCTGGAATTGTGCATACCGGGCACAATTATGCACAATGGCAATAGGCTCGCCCCCTATTATATGGGACCTAACATCGTCGGCGAAACGTGGGTGTACTCAGTACACCTCTGCCACCCCCTCTGGGGAATATAGGCGTGACGGTGTTTTTGTAGTTATGTATCTTTTATATTCATTTACACAATCTTATCCATGTTTCCGTTTGAGGTGACTCAGAAAATTGGACGTACAGTTGTCGAATCCTCTGATTTTAGTAGTGAAAGGCGAGCATTTAGGACACAGAGCTGTGATTATATGTGCAAGTGCAAGACGCGGGGGTGAAGATATTGACGTGATTTAGCTAGGCCTGAAGACTGCCCATCTCGATCTAACTGTTCATTGATGTCCGTATCCGACGTGTCATCTGACATATAACTATATTTCTTTTCATTCATAATGACTATAATATTCAAAAGTGTGTGGAAATATTCGTTGAAATATGCGGATATACTTAATAAAAATTAATTCAAGTCCCTACAATCCCAGTCCTACAATCAAGTCCCTCCTGTGTGCTCACGACTCACACTCACTCTCTATGTTTGTGAAAATTCGTAAGTTTAAATACCTACAACTATAAGTACACACACAAAAGTACCCTGAAGTGTGATCGTGTCGAAATGTAGGCGATACTTTGCGCACCGAAAAAAAGTATTTTTTTTTCTTTAAAAAAAAAAAACGTTTCCCCACACTAGGATTAATTCCTGTATCGTGGGTGCGTTTACAAACATGAAAATTCACATACACAAATACTCAGACCGTTATGACAATATTTTTGTCCTAAACGATCGAACAGAGACACGCGGGGTCTCAGTGCGCGGGGTATGTGGGGTGCCCGACCACAGAGTACTATAATACAGTAAAATATCTTAGTAGTTACGGTCCGAATCAAACTCACGCACACAGACGCGCGCTCTACACGCCTTCTCGATAGTTTTCCGCATGTAATAAGCCGCGGTGGCAGTGCACGTCCGAGACGGACACTTTTTTAACAACTAACATTAGAACGTTCTGTGAAAAAATAACCTGTTCGAACTCTTTACTCTCTGCCTACCCCACAAGGGATCTGGCGTGACAATATAGATAAATAGAAAATTAATACAAATTTAAATATTTTGTCTTTTTGTGCTATTAGGCCTTAATATTTAGAATAAAATGACCACTTTAAACTTATTAGTTACTTGTATGGTTTCTCAATATGTATCTATTATTAGAATTAAAATAATGGCCACTCGAATCGCCAAATTGATATTTAGTAACTCATGTGGTTTTTACCATATATACTTATATACAATTTCCAAGTAATCTATCATAAAAACTCTCAATAAGAATGAGATTCGAGAATATTTATATATAATTAGAATTCTTATTCGTAAAAGGAGAAAACGTGTTTCTAGAAACAATTTGCAATAAAGGTAAATAATATATTCTTGAGCATAAAAATTAAAATTATAAACGTTTTCATTATGCTGTTATTACACAATGTATATGTTAAATTGTACAACGCTTCACTCATATCGAAAAAATACAGGCTTATAACCACAGCAGTAGATTAATTTTAATAAATGACAAAAAAAATCCAATAAAAAGGTGCTAAACTTAACAACGTTCTGACGGGAGTGTAGGTAATTATGCCACTAAAACGGCTTAGATGAGTTACTGAATAGATAGATACTGTGGCACTACCGACCGACTTTACCTACCTACGCACGTGCACTTTGTCGGCTCGTGTCGGTGCCGAAAGGCGACGAGTAACTAGGGTTGCCACCAATAGTTTATTATAAAGTACTTTATGAGAACTGTAAAGTACGCGAAATTTGATTTTTTAAGATTCATTTTACATTAATCATTAAAAAGAAAATAATTGATCGCATCAAAAGCAAAGTGGATGATGTCTGGTGTTAGAATCCGAATATATGTTAAGCTAGATTTAAGAAAAAAACATTGTTACATGTACAACTTCTCTAACTTAAAGAAAATATTAAATACTATAAGCACTTTTAAATTCTTTCTCCAATCTATTTAAGTTATCATAGACTGTCAACATGCTGTAAAGGTGTTTAGCAATGATAATAGTGATTGAAAAGATCTAAAAGTAATAAAACATATGTTTTTAAACAAAATAGTAAAGTGTAATAAATAATACTTTATTTAGATACAATGTACTTTTTTACCTTCCTTTAAAAACCAATGTACTTTATTTGCTCAAATAAAAGGTGGCAACCCTACTACTGACGCGCGCGCACTTGTCGGTTCGTGCCGCTGCCGAAAGGCGACAAGTGCGCGCGCGTTTTTTTAAAGTTTAGGTACTTATTTATAAACAAACATTTTGATAGCACGGGGGGTTGGCAGAGGGGTGCAGTGTATTGAACGAATTTCGAATGCTTTTATATGGAACTGGAACTTGTAAAATATTCAATTCTTATAGGGACAAAATAGAAATACTTAATTTTTTACAAGCTTTTATTTAACTTGCACTGTTCGTATGTCTGTCTTTCCGGTTCAACTCTTCTGATCCTTTTTTCAAGCACTTACGGTATCCGAATCAGCTGAAATTGACATACGTATGTAAGTTCGGTAACAATACAATAATATGGTACCATTGGGTTGGTCTGATGATGAAGTTCGAAGGTGGCCATAGAAACATGTGAACTGGACAAAACCCCTCGTGTTTAGGCTGGTTAGATTGATACTGACAAGTACAAGTAGATTGATATTGGTGTTAAATTAATATGGATATCATTTTTGGGGTTTTAGGGGATGCTGATAACGAATATAGTGTTTAATTTGTTCGTAATCAACCCATATTCGTAATCAGCATACTCTTAAACCCCAAAAACGATGCCCATATTGATTATTCATAAGAAGTCGCGACCGCCATCTTTGATCTAAAAAATAACGCCATTTTAGTTATCACCATCCCCTAAAATCTCATAGATGATTATGTCTTGAGTCTTTTTAGAAGGCAAGCTTTCAATCAAGCATCGTACTTCCGAGTCAAGCCTTACAACACCAGACAGAAGTGTACATTGTACACTCCCACATTGCGCCAACGTTAAATGTGCTTTTAACACCTACATTGCGCCGACGGTTTTTCGATGATTAATTGTTAATTGTTTAATCGTAAATGTGCATAAAACGATTAACAATTGATCAATTGTAATTGCATAACACTGCAATTACAATTGATCAATTGTTAATTGTCAATTGTTTAATCAATTGATTTTTGCCCAACACTGCTAGAGGGGAGTCTTTTTATTTTTACATAGGTAATAAAGGTATTTACTGTATTTGTAATATGCAGTATACGCGATTGCGTCAGCATTAAGGGTAACAATTTTATGAACAGTTAATAGTAGCTGAGGAGGCTTTGGTTGAAAACCAGCGTTGGGGGAGACTTTGTTCCCCTCCAACACTTGCTGAGCCCAATGTCTCTCGGCACAGCTCACAACGAGGCAAACGTCACAAGTAGAAGTAGCTTATTTGTCTTTCATCGTTATTTTTTTGAAAATCTGAATAAATATTTTTTTCTGTTTACTTTTTTTTTAATTTTATGTGGTTTTGTTTGTAAATATAGAGTTATAATGTGTTCAGTTTAGGCATTTGGTTGGCGAAATGATTCAGTGGTGTTTTTGATTTGGGTTTGGTGGTGATTGAATTTGATTCCCTTACAGAAAAGTATATGAGATCCACGTGTTAATTGAACGATGGCGGCCATTGCGAAAGTGAGTAACGATATTTTGTATGGCTATATATTTAACCAGATGTGTGACATAGGTAAAGAATTCATGTATTTAAATAGCCCTATAGGGTTTATTTAAACTATAATTTGGATCTTAATAACAAATCCAAATAATATGTGTTGAAATATATCTATCAACTTATATTAGTTTCATGCGTAGCGTTAAATCCCAAATTAAATCAAACACGATTAAATGAACCTCACCCTCCGTCTTGGTTCCCATTTCTATATTTATATTTTTACTTTTAGGTGTTAAGTTCTAGGGGGTCATATCCAAGAGCGTGCTCGTCGCGCTGCCAGTCATTATGGCTGCAATCTTGGACCAAAGAGGTACCGCAGTGCGGGCTAGGGCATGTTCCCCCGAGGCGACGCGTACTGGCCCACCCCCGTCGGTACTAATATAGGTGGAAGTGGCGATGGGGGCCGCCACCCATCACGCCGAGCCCGAACTGGCAAATCGTGGAGTGCAGAGTACCGAATAGGCACTTGGAATGTGAGGGGTGGTATGGAAGATAAGATGCATGAGGTAATCGACGTAATGAAAGAGAGACGCCTGGATGCTGTATCTTGCTGTCCCGTCGCCTGGCCTCTGGAGTGAGAGATTATGGCCTGTATGATGTGAGACTTCTCTAGGTCCGTTTAAAACTGGGTGTCACTAGAGCATTTTTGGTTGCAGCATATGCTCTCGTAAGCTCGTCGACACCCCAGCATCTTGAGAAGTTTTGGAATAATGTCATAGAAGTTCTGGATCTGGCTGAGGCTAACGAAAAGGTGATTTTGTGTGGCGACCTGAACGGATGGAGGGGAACCAGGCGGAAAATTTGCGACGCTGCTCTGGGTCCTTATGGTGATAAGAGAGTAAACGATGCAGGTAAGCTTATTGTAGATGTATGTTTGGAAAGGCCTCCTTGTGTCTAATACGATATTCCAACATAAGGACATTCATATGTACACGTGGAGAAGGAATAAACAAAAAAGCATGATACGAGTAGATTTGATCCTGGTAGATAACCGTCTCCGAAACAAACTCCTAGATACGTGTGCGTATAGAGGCCCACTCTTGAATCAGACCACTATCTCGTAGTTGCGCGGTTTTGTGGTCTGTTTAGGAAGTGGAGGCACTGGCGAGAGCGTATCCCCTTCGGAGACCTTGAAAGAATAAAGGTTGAAAAGTTGCAAGATGAGAGCGTGAGGAGAATGTATGAATTCAGAGTCCGTGACAAGCTTTTAACAGCAGGTACTTCGGACTCAAAAATAGATGAATGCTGGAATAGCCTGAAAGAGAGTTTTGTAGAATCCGCGAAAGAAGTATGTGGTTGCTCAAAGAAGCATAGTACAGTAAAAGGTGATGCATGGTGGGATGCGGAGTTACAAAACTCCGTAGAAAGCAAAAAAAAAGCGTGGCAAGACTATGTTTCTTCTTTGAACCTGAATTCCAGTATGACAGAGATGAAGAAAGATATCTACCGGCAATGCAAGAATGTCACCAAAATTTTAGTGAAAGAAAAGCGTGAAAGAGCTAGTGCGATTGAGGAGGACAGGCTGGTGAAGAACTTCGAGACTTCGAGACGAAACACTAAACTCTTTTGGAGCAAAGTGAGAAATTCTCGAGGTGTTTCGTCAGGCTCCAGAATGCAAAGGATAAAATCTAAGGATGGTAACATTCTTGCAGACACACAAGCTGCGTTAAACCGGTGAAGTGAATATTTTGGAGAAATGTATGGGGATGCCCCGGATACTGGTGCCACAGACGATCCCAGAGGCGAGTTTGTGGGGCCGAAATCAACAGGGGACATCAGTATGGAAGAAGTTTAATGGGCGATAGAAAGTATGAAAAATAGTAAAGCTGCGGGAATAGACATGGTCTCTGCCGAGATGATCGAATTTGGTGGAACTTGCGTCCGGGACGCCTTTCTGGTCCTTGCAAACCTTTGCTGGAGGTCCGGAAGCGTCTCTACAGATTGGCGCCGCGCAGTCATAGTACCCTTGCATAAAGGCAAGGGCTCACAATATGACTGCGCCAATTACAGGGCCATCCGTTTGATTAGCTGAGCAGCCAAGGTGTACGGTAAAATTTTTGAGCGGAGAATGCGCGAGAAGTCCGATGGAATGTTGTGCGAGGCACAAGGGGGTTTTAGGCCCGGAAGAGGATGTTTGGATCAAGTTTTCTCCCTCAGCAACATCGTAGGGAAGCATCTGGCAGTGGGCCAGCAGGTTTTTTGCGGTTTTGTAGATCTGGAGAAGACGACTTTGGGACATTTTACCTGAGTATGGTAAAAATGGCACTCTGTTGCGAGCTGTCCAGTCCACTTATGTGGACAGCAAGGCATGCGTACGGGTGGGTGGTAACATGTCACCCTGGTTTGACGTTGAATTCGGCGTCAAGCAGGGTTGCATGTCATCTCCTAGACTGTTTATAATATATTTGGATAAATGTCTTCAAAGACTGAAAGCGATAAATGAAGGTGTACAAATGGGTAATCTACTGGTAAATCATCTACTATATGTAGATGACGCGGTTTTAATAACTCCAACAGCCACTGATCTGCAAAAAACTAGTCAACAGTTATGAAAGACGACTGCATGAAAAATGGCTTACATTTGAATATAAAGAAAACCAAGATTATTGTTTTTGAACGGGAAGAAACTAGAACGAATGCAAGGATTGAGTGTGTTGGTAACGATGCGCTGGAGCAAGTGAATGAGTTTATATATCTTGGATGCGCTTTCAGTAAGGATGGAAAATACATCGCTGACATAGAGAGAAGAGTGAGTGCAGGGAACAGAGTGAATGGAGCGATGGGAAAGCTACTTGGAAGCCGGCACTTAAGCCAAAAGGCGCAGCTGGCCATTCATAACGGAGTGCCTGTCCCAACGCTGTTATATGGTAGCGAGAGTTGGGTTTGTAAGAAGGAGAATGAAAGTAGGATAAATGCGGTGGAAATGCGAGCTCTACGGAAGAAGTGCGGAGTGAAGCTGACTGACCGTATTTGCAAAAGCGTAGTAAGAAAGCTAGTATTGGTGTAAAGATGAGAAAAGAGAATGTCTGAAGAAAGAATGACAAAACAGATATACAATACGAAAGTGGAAGGATGTAGGTACCGGGGAAGACCTAGACTATCTTACCATGACCAAATAGAGCGAGTCTTATTTAAAGGACAAGTCAAGAGTCTCCGTAACCGGCGAGCGTATATGAGACGAACTATGAGAGTGGAGGAAGCCAGAGAGGTATGTAAGGAAAGAACCTGTTGGAACTCTGTACTCTCTGCCTACCACGCAAGGGATCGGGCGTGATGATATAGGTGTTTAGCTAAATGAAGCTTTTCTTCTGAAATATATTCTATCTTATTTCAATTATTATTGTATAAAATTAAAACTTTCCTCTTTATAATATTAGTCTAAGTTAATGATGGTGTTTTTCTTGATGTGGACATTATTAAGGGTTACTTCCCAGAACTAATTTAAGATACTTATGTTTTATGTATTATTATTGGTTGTAGTCTATTTGTGTACCTATTTATTAAAATAAATAAAATATATCTCTATCGTCACGCCAGATTTATTGCGGGGTAGGCAGAGAGCACAAAGTTCCGACAGGTTATTTTACAGACCTCTCAGTTCCTCTATTCTAATAGTTCATCTTACGCATGTAAAAATATATATAAATGATTTTTAACACTCTGATATGAAAAATTGTGTTCTCTTCTTTAAACAGGTTCCTTTATCTCCGATATCAGTTAATGAATATCGATATAAATTACCTTATAAATCAACTTTAATATCCTATACATAGGTAACTCATCCGATTAATGAGCAATCGATTACAATTCAATGATACAACATATTCCGGGAGTTAATTACCATATCGACATGTGACATAACGCGGTCGCACGTCCGTCAGGAGATTTATGTAAATCGATTATCATTACGATTATTATAATATCAATACTACTGAAATCAATTTTAAATTTTTTTTGAGATATACAAATTTATTTTACTTTGTATTTTTTGGCAAATAATCAATTACTCTTTAACCCGAACACTAAACTTTATAAAAAATAAACACCGTCACGCCTATATTCTCCAAGCGGGGGTGGCAAAGGTGTACACCTACTCTTCGCTGTTGATTTTTGGTCCCAAGACGGACGTTTTAACGCAGTGCTTAAGAGCTTAAGCCGCTCCGCCTACTGTATGTAATAGTCGCGGGTTAGATTCCCGCACGGGACAAATCTTTGTGTGACCTACAAATATTTGTTTAGGTCTGCGTATTTATGTATGCGAATTTTCCTGTTTATTAACGCACCCACGACATAGAAAAAAAATCACAATCCCAAATTCCGGACTCATACTGGAATTTTTTCTTTAGAAATAGGAGAGCAACAGACCAACGAAAGCAACGAGGATTTTGAATTGTGTATATTGTTTTTCCTTTCAATTAAAAAACAAGCACTGTTCCTCTATATTACCCAAACGTAAGTGTTAGTGTTAGAGGTTTCTCTGCGAGATCGAATCAGAAATGAGGAGATCTGCTGGAGAACCAAGTCGCCGATATAGCTCTCAGAATTGCCAAACTTAGGTGGCAGTGGGCGGGGCACATCGCTCGTAGAACTGACGGCCGTTGGAGCAGAAAAGTTCTCGAGTGGCGACCTCGTACCGGAAGACGTGGAGTAGGCAGGCCCCCCACAAGGTGGAGCGATGACCTGGTAAGGGTCGCAGGTAGAAGCTGGATGCGTACAGCACAAAGCCGGTGATTGTGGCGATCTTTGGGGGAGGCCTTTGTCCTGCAGTGGATGTCTTTCGGCAGATGATGATGATAGAGTGATAGGGACGTTCTATATAATCTATAATATAATATCAGCCCTGTTAAGAAACTGTCCCACCGTTGAGTACGGGTTTCCTCTCAAACTAAGAGGGCTTAGGCCAGAGTCCACCACGCTAGCCCAGTTCAGGTTGGCGAACTTTACACACCCCTTAGAAAAACTCTTAGGCATGCAGGTTTCCTCACGATGTTTTCCTTCACCGTTAAAGCAAGTGATAAGTTTTTTTTTCTACGCACAGCTTTCAAAAAGACAGAGGTGCGCAGGTACGCAACGTTTCTAGACCTCTGACTTTGCAGTCCAACGGTGTTACTACTAGGCTATCACTGCTTTTCCATATAATCTACCAAACTTTTATTACTCAAGTAAGGGGGAGAATTTTACTATGTACACCCACTTTTTGTAGACAATCTGAGGTCTCAATGTAATGGAGGGCAAGTCTATTGCCATTATGTCGGGCACAATTCCAGATTTTAACCTGATACTAGGATTTCTTAGATTGTAAGACTACGCTTTGTCCGACCAGGATCCGAACCCAGGACCTCGTGATCGCTACGCGCATTATACGCCACTCGACCAAAGAGGCAGTCCACGGTTATAAAATACACAATTTATAGCTTATATGAGCATCAATAAGCAAAAACCCGTCAAACAAAATCAATTTCGCATTGCATTTTCTATTTAAACATCGAAGTAGTAAAGATTTATTTCCAAAAATATATTTATGTAGGTTGATGCTTTATTGTAGGTAATATTATCATAAAGCAATCTCAATTAGTTTATTAATTGCTCCAAATTAATGAATTCAATTAAATAAAATTCGTCGCAACATATTGGGAAGCCATTACTCATTTTGTCAATTTAATTATACAATAACGTATCCATCTATATAAAATATTGTATTTTAGGAAATAAAACTTTTCGATTTCGATGTTAAAACAGATAATGTAATGCGTCGTTGGGTTTGGTTTACATTTTATTCAATGGTGCTCAATTAATATTGATATTTTATATATTATAATCACTAACGTGAATTGAGAATTTTCGTTCGAAAATTTCCCTTGCCTTGACAACAGCGATAAGTGTTTCCGAAGGGACTAAAATGAAGTTTTTATTTTTAAATAATTCTGATATAGCTAACCCAAATAAAAAAGTCATCAATACAATTTTTACCGCTTATTTTAAGTTACCTTTTTGTGTATAATTTATGCATATCCGCGCCGCCATTAAGTAGAGAATTTACAATTTTTATTAATAAGGGCGTGTTAAGTGTTATTTTGTGTCGAGTTATATGTGTGGCGTGTTTTAAAAAATTCTGTTAAATTTTGTTTAGAACATTATATTCACGACATTCTTATATTAACATCGTACATACTTTTAATCGCAAATAGGCCTAAGAGTCTTCAAGAATCTTCTGTAAATCAGCCCTATATTTGGGAGTCCACCGTTGTTACAGCCTTAATCGCCAATGAACAATAACATGAAATATATATAAATTTCTCTTTCGTAGCTAGTTACGAAAGATTGTAATAAATGCAGAAATATATTCTGGATTAGTAACCTGTTACGAAATGATGAAGTAAAGTTCTTCTTTCATAGCTGGTAATGAAAATCCAGTCCAGCACATGGATCAAAGGAAACAATATACCTATCTACTTGTAATCAGTGATTGACGATTTAGAAAAAACTAACTCTAATATGAATGAAATTATTCATGGGTCATTTACAAACAAACACGAAATTTAAACACACAACCACACCCCAATCGAAACATGCATTGGTGGGGTCACGCCAAGATTTTTCCACGACCAACCACCAACAACCCATCACTATTCCCGTGAGTAGAGCGGCCTATGCTCTAAGCTGTAGACCAAGCTGTTGTCAGCAAGACAACCTTGCTCGGTAAAGCAGTAAAGGACTCTCGACCAACAGCGTAGACTATTCACACAATTAATTAATAAATAAAAAATATTTTATTGTTACACATAAAAGCCAATAGTGTGTTAGTAACAAATGTTAATAAATATGAAATAAATAAACATACATATCAGCTTACATCTCTCACATGTAAACTAATGAATCGACTGAGTTCGGCCGAGTCCAACCTATCTGATATCCTCTTTTTATTAATTGAAGCAAAAAAAATACAGGCAAATACAGAACATCCATTTATCTATCTATCCATCTATATCATCACGCCAGTTCCGTACAAAGTTCCAACAGGTTCTTTCCTTACATACCTCCCTGGCTACCTCCACTCTCATGGTTCGTCTCAGACACGCTCGCCGGTTACGGTGCCTCTTGACTTGTCCTTTAGATAAGACTCGGTCCATTTGGTCGTAGTAAGATAGTCTAAGCCTTTCCTGGTACCTATATCCTCCCACTTTCGCATTGTATATCTGTTTTGTCATTCTTTCTTCTGACATTCTTTCTATATGCCCGAACCAACGGAGCATACCCTTTCTCATCTTTAAACGGTAACATCGATTTAAACTGTTAAAAACGACTGGATCAAGTACCGCTATATCAATAAAAGACGCCAGTTAAAAAAAACACAAACAGAAAACAAAATAATGACGAAACAGACACGATAAATACCCAACTGAAGTAAGAAAAAAAATACATACATTTCGTACATTCGCACTGTTTCACGTCAGAAAAGGATATGGGGTAATTCATCTGTACCCAAAATTGGGATGGGGGAGTGAGGGCGACCCGTGTCACCCCCACCACGGCCGGACTCCCCATTTGACGGAAATAATAAATAAAAGTACCGTGAAACTGGTTACTACCCGGTTTCTTAGTGACTGCTCCTTTTATAATTGTGGTAAATATTTTCCTTTTTTCCGTAGACTGCTTTGTTAGTGCACTGATGCAAGGTGTGGTTAGTGAAAGTATAAAGCATTATTCAAAAAAAAAATTTTATTGCATACCAATTGCAGTTGAATTAACTTTTCTCCCCTCCCCCTCCGCACCGGAATAACAACGACTTTTGGACGTCAAACGCGTCAGTCTCTCCCGTGACGATAGGTGCTGTAGAACACTAAACGTCAGGAACTTAAAAACCAAAATAAATAGAAATATCTTATTCGCAATTTAAAAATGTTATCAATTAATTTTTGCCCAGCTCTAATTGGCGAACATAGCAGTTATAATTATGATTCTCACCTACAGGTGAGAGAGTGTTATTGAAGTTATCTTCACAGAAAAATAAGTTTGTATATTCTTTGTGATTTTCTATCGAAAAATTTAGTCAATTGTGGCAAAAAGCTAACTTCCTATTATGTTAGGACTAAACATCGCCGGCAAAATATGGGGAAAATATATGACACATGTGAATGTAGCAGAAATTTGCTCTCCAAAATATGTTAGTCCGTCATTTTCCCCACAAGTGCTAACTAAAGTACGTGAAACCAACGTTATTTATGGGCAAACAAGCATAGGTCAGTTACTGACTTTTTATTTATACAAATTGGTATTGAAACACTTGTAACGCAATTAGTTTTACGGATTCTTTTACAGCTTATTTTAATTTCAGATAAAATAAAAAGTAGACTGATTTGAATGGTAAAATTACTTATTTCAATATTATGTAAAAGTCTGTTTTGTATTCCATTACTAGTCTAAGGCCCTTCCTTTCCTCTTTGTCATCTGATATTTGCAGGTATGTTTGTTATTGTTATTTATTCCACTGTACTTATGTTGTGGTTGAATAAATTCTTTTCCTTTCTTTCTTTCTTTCCCTTTAGGTCTTTACAATAATCGATCCCCGGGATCTCGTGTCCAATGTTGAATAGGCCAAAAATATGCAATATTTGAATAATTTTAACATACAGGCGAATCCTGATAATAAGTTGGACTAAAAAAGCTAGAAGTTCTGCGACAAGCCAATCATGAATGGGAACTTATGACCATCATAAAAAGACGAAATACTGCATACCTCAGCCAATATAATATCGTGCTCAAGCACGATAGATATCATCTTTTACATGTCATTACAACGGGGAAAGTTGACGGTGGCCGGCAAAGTCGTGGCTCCGTAACATCCGGGAATGGACTGGAATTGAATTCTTCCGTGTCGCACAGGATAAGGACGATTTCCAAAAATTTATAGCCAACCTTCACTTGTTGGAGAGGCACCAGAAAAAGAAGAAATAATGCCTCACACTGTGAATTATGCCTGTATTGTTGTGCGTTTGCAAATATGGAATTCATATAACCAAAAATTAAGACGGTCAAAAACTTTAAGTCGCGCAATGGTTTGTCAATTTTAAGTTATTTCTTATATATGGGTAATAACAATGACGTTACTTTGGTACGCGTGGGATTGAATCCGATGGATCCAATAAGTGGACTCTCCTACACTCTACTGGACCAAACCATCTCAACTAAGACACGCTTCAAAACCAATGAATATTTTTCCATAAAAATAGCATCAAAAATAAACCAAAACAACAATCTTCGGCCCTCATTCTAACGACTTACCCAAAATTATTCTTTCTCAACCACCAAACAAAATAACGTTGTGAATTTCCCTTTGAATAAATTTCATTTCTAAGCAAAGCATAATCCAGCCTTGTTAAAGATAAGGAGTGGCATTAATAAGGATTCATCTCATTACGGTGAGCCCAACCACTTGCTCCGAATAAATTATGAAAGCTGATACACGCTAAAATGGTTTATAACTATCTAAGCTCTCTTTCTTTTATACTATTTTGGAGGTATGTGCGAAGGAGATAATATGGCGTGTAAGGATGTGGGTACTGTTGGGTTTTGATGTGAGGTTTTGGTTTGTTTTACATTTTTGGAGATTTACGTGTGGTGTAGTAAGGTTTGAAGTTGTTTGTACTGACTGCTCGTTTTTTGAATAGTATTTTTAGATTAATGCTGTTTAATTTTTATTGGTATATCTACGTACTAACTTGTAACTTAAATGACACAAGATCACAGACACCCAATTACATTTTGCTTTCTCTAATTTTGTAGACTTAACTAACATTTTCTTATGAAGTTAGATATCCAAAACTACAAAACGCTGACGTGTTGAGGAAATAATGTTAAAGAGAGCAATTAAAGTCGCTGTATTGCTTTTTATCATAGTTAAACCCATTTAATACAGCAGAACGAAAATCGATTAGAATGAGTTACAGCAATTTTAGCCAATTTAAATATTTTAAAGACATACAATAAAGATAGTTGGAATAGATTCAGTTTCAAATAGGAAATAAACTCCTTTCAGGTTTTTTATGCAGCATGTTATATAGTGCGTCATTAAGAGTAGCTTCATTTGTCTATCGACGCACAATGTGACTAGTGATCACGAAATCCTGGTTTCGAATCTTCTTATTGCTGTTTTCCTTTTGGAAAACTGAGTAGCAGAGAAAACCAGAGTCCGGAATCGTAGTTCGGCCCATAGTATGTACATTAGGGTCCAAATTGTCGGCGAAATGTAAGTGTACATTTATCATTTCTGGCAAACTTTTTTAAATACAGGGATTTGTTTGTTTTGATTGCAATGCAATTTAACCTCTTCGATACCCTGATATGTGGTCATCGAATCTCAGAACCCATATATTCCGTGTCAGGTATAGTCCCGAGTCTTTGAAACATAGAAATTTTATAATATATCTTTCTTTCTTTTAAACTTGGCCGCACTCTGTGTCGTGGGTGCGTTTACAAACATGAAATTCTCATGCACAAAAATTCAGACCGAAGCAAATATTTGTGGGTCACATAAAGATTTGTCCCGTGCGGGAATCGAACCCGTTACTTCTCCATCCAGAGGGCGGAGCGACTCTTTACCACTGGACCAACCCGGCCGTCAACTTTTATAAATACTCTGTACTCTTTATCTACCCAGCAAGCGATCTAGCGTTGTAATATAGATATGTGTGTCAAAGATTCCAATGACTTGGGTTTCGTAAATAATTTCTAAATGAGCCGATAATTCTTCCTCCAGAATTTGCATAAGAGCGCCCCCGTTTTATCAAGGTGTATTGTTTTTCAATCGAACCCAACCCCGGGGGTTGGTAAGATGACGTCATCGTAAACAAGATGGCTGCCACTCGAGACAATGTTTTCGTAGAATTACGCATTTTCCAGATTAATCCACGTTCAGCCGATGACGAAGGATTTTCCTGAGATGGGTATAAAAAATAAATTTTTGAGCGCGTATTTTTACGGGAAATAGGCTTAATATTTTTGTCGGAAAAGTCGAGTAAATCTTGTTAACTAATAAAGTTGTGGTTGTTTGTTGTATTTTTACGAAATTTATTTGCTTGAAGTTTGTTAGTTTTGTATCATAATGTAGTGCACTCTTGTTTAATTGTTTTCTTTAAGTCAGTTTCGCGGCAAGCCTAAGAGGAGACATTGGAATGACCTGAAAAATAAACGATTGGCGCTCAGGAGTCTCAAAAAGAATTGAAACGATTAAGTGCTCACGGCTAGGTAATAATAGATACTAATAAATAAGCCAGTGCATTATATTGTTTCAATAATTATATGTGTTTTAAGGGCTACAACGCTTCTAACGTCGAACAGAATACGGCCACTATGTGGGCACTAATTATGTTTTTGAGATTCTTTACGTTTAATTAAATTAACCTTTAAACTCACTAAGCGACAAATTTGTCTCGGGCAAAATCATGCCTTATACTCACTAAGTCACAAATTTGTCTCATGATATTACTGATTTAAAAAGTCCATTCTAGTATGAACACGTGACCTTGTAGACATATGGTTTGTTTAGACGAAAGATGGCGGAGTTTACGTTCTTTATTTTGGTGTATAATACTTGTCATAGATTGTCTGTAAGCATCGGCCATTCATATTCTAAAACTCGTGAGAGAGGACGCACGTCATTTTGGTCACAAATGGTCACTTGCCATCGTTTTGGGCAATTATTTTGTTTAAAAGACATATAACTAGATATGCAGATTTTTACAACTACTTATCCTAAATTACAAAGATCATAACTTGTTATTCCAAAGTAGAGTAATATTTTCTAAAAAAATATTTGCCTTAACACTATTTTTTTTCGTTTTTCGTATGTATTTTTTAGGCTGAAAATGTAATTGTATAGGGTGATGTATCAAATAAATCTATATACAAGTAAGACACAGTAACGTCATAGATGAAAATCCTTTCTATTTCAAGTCAAAACATTAGGTAGTTTTTGAATTATCGTCGTTTTTATAAACCTCGCCAAAATTATGACCGCGCGGCCGCGACCTCATTGAGTATACTGGTATCGTCTTTCGTCGCGGGTGGAGCAGATGGGTTAAATACTACCAATATCTGCAATTTTAAAGCAACACCTGATTTATGAATTAGTTCCTATCACAGAGTATGAAAGTCCAAAAATTTTAAAACGCCCATTTAGGTCTGCAGTTGTAAAAGCATAGGCCGCTCTGTTTACTGGATCAAGTATCTAACTAGTAGTTAGTTGTCTCACCAGCGGGTATCAACAAGGACAAGACAAATCTTTGTGTGCTCCACAAACGATGTAGCGCATTGGTTAATAGCTTAAGCCTTTCCGCCCACTGTATCTAATAGTCGCGGGCTCGATTGCCGCTCGGGACATATCTTTGTGTGACCCACAATTATTTCTTCCTCTTCTTCTTCAAGTTATGGCTTCACACTAATTATAAGTGTATTTTGCCAGTGAGATATATAATCGTGTTTCTTTAAATTAATTCGACTCCCCGATGAATTTGATTATAATGAAGTTAATGAAGTACCCCACCCTGGATAGTAAAGCGGTGGATACTTTACATACCAATTGCAACGGCCGTTTTGAGGCAGTCGAAAAGGCACGTTTTATCGCTTTGTTACAATTACCTTCACTCATGCACATATAAAAACATATGATGGTTAATATTCCACCAACATTACAAATTATTAGTCGAAATAACACGAGTTTTGGAAATTAAATCAAATTGACAACATCACTTTTTGACTTCCCGCCAAAACTCGTCCCACAATTATTTGTTTCGGCCTGTGGGGTTACGTTTTTTTATAAAAAAGTAAAACATCACATTTGTTCTAGGCACTGGTGTTTCTAAAATTCATGTATTTAAACGCATGTATGAAAAGTCAGTCTATCCGACTGCTAAACAAAAGCCTTTTCTAATAAATCGAGGTGGGAGAGATTAAGTCATACTCCAATAGGCGGATTTATAGAGGCAGATTATTGCTCACCTCCTCTTGAAAATTTTCAAGGCGCCCTTGAGGCTACCTTGGCTATAAAGTCATGACCTGGATTAATAGTTTAAAGTTCCAACAGGTTCTTTCCTTACATACCTCTCTGGCTTGCGAGTAGGTATGAAAGATAGTATCGGTGTAAAGATGAAAACGGGTATGCCGGAACCAAAGGTGGTTCGGGCATATAGAAAGAATGTCAGAAGATAGAATGACAAAACAGATACACAATACGAAACTGGAAGGATGTAGGGGAAGACCTAGACTATCTTACCGTGACCAAATAGATAGCGTCTTATCTGAAGGTCAAGTCAAGAATCTTCGTAACCGGCGAGCGTGTATGAGACGAACTATGAGCGTGGAGGAAGTTTAAAATGCCTTCCAAAATACGCAAAATTCAAAACACATGCAGTACCCCCCTATAATTCTTTGTGAGAGAATACGTGTTAAAAAGAGAATGACAATTTAGTCCCCACGTCAGTCCAATCAAGCTTCCAGGTATTGCACTGGAATGAGGTTCGTGTTGCCCTCATTTTCCAATTCGGGGCTCAAAATCTGAGCCCTTCACTTTGCTGCCAGCGCCACGGTACCAACCCGTCTAGATTGGGATGCGGTGGAAGGTATATGCGAGTAGCGATTAAGGAATAATCTGAAAAGTATTAGTAATGCACAAGGGTATATTTCATTAAAGTAACTGTTTTCTTTATAGAAACCTGTGTATACCTATCGGTACGTAGCAACTAGCAGCTTCGATGATATGTAACTTTTGTTTAACTATTTGAATAGCGCTTAAAAGAGCGCTTTTTACTTAATCTTAACCCCTGGAATACCAACAAGCATAAAATATGTCGCACTGGTATCCAAGTTGATTAAACACTGGCTTTGTAAATGAAGCAGTGATAGCCCTGTGGTTAGACCGTTGAACTGCGAAGTTAGAGGTGTCGTTTTCAAGCCCAGGCACGCACCTCTGTCTTTTCGAAAGCATGAGCGTATTAAAAATTTACTATCACTTGCTGTAAAGGAAAACTTCGTAAGGAAACTTGCATGCCTAAGACTCGATGGTGTGTGACGTTCGCCAACCCGCACTGGGCCAGCGTGGTAAAGAAAAAACCTTAACCCTCTCAGCTTGAGAGGAGGCCTGTGCGAAACAGTGGGACAGATTCTTATCAGGGCTAATATTTTATTATTATTATTTGTAAATGAGAAGTCGAAAAGTTGAACGTTCAAACTATGTCATCGCTGAAGATGGAATCATTTCATTATAATTTTGAAAACTAGCGTTGGTGGCTTGGTCTAGTAGTTAAGAGCTTAGGTCGCTCCGCCCACTGGATCAAGTAGTCGCGGGTTCGATCTCCACATGGGAGAAGTCTTTGTATGACTCACAAATGTTTGTTTCGATGTGGGTGTTTGTGCGTGTGAATTTCGTGTTTGTAAAAGCACTCACGACACAAATAATTCCTAGTGTGAGGCTAGGTTTATCTTCAATAAAAAAATGCCTTTTTTGTGCAGGTAAACAAGTTATTGTGACTTGCTTGGTCGATCGCCGACTGTAATAAGTGATCTACAATAGTTTTTTTTCTTTTCCATAAAATCCTGCGTGGGTTTAATGATCAAGCAATCGCATTTTTGTCTGCCACTCTATAAGTGAGCAATTCTCTATTAACCCGCTCATCTCTTATCCCGCATATCCCGCGCTCTTTGTGTTTCAATAAAAAACAACCTAATTTTTTGTCTGAAAGACCATGCAATTATGTAGGTACCACTCTATAAACTAATATAATAATTATGTTAGCCCTGTTACGAAACGGCCCCACCGTTGGGCACGGGCTTCCTCTCAGACTGAGAGGTTTTAGGTCATAGTCCACCACGCTGGCCTAGTGTAGGTTGGCGAACTTCACACACCTTCGAGAAACTCTTAGGTCAGCAGGCTTCCTCACGATGTTTTCCTTCACCGTAAATGCAAGTGATAGTTATTATAAACTACACATTCTTAAATCTTGCCCCTCTATAAGTGAGCTATGCTCTATCAACCCGCTTACCTCCTATCCCGTATATCCCACGGCTATAGCACGCTCGCCCGCCGCTCCGGCGACAACTTCATTAAATGCGCCTCACAAACAAAACGCAACGCTAGCGCGGTGCCACCAACACGCTCTTTGTGTGCCAATCAAATTTTTGTTGCTGCGCGAAACATTTCCGAGTGGGAATTATAATATGTTTTTGGGTGTCGAGTTATTTTGTTTATTATGTTATAACGATGGTTATGACAGCTCTATACGAGTACACAACCTTTGTTTTATTTTTAGAAGCTTTCATTTCACTTGCTTTGTTTGTTTGTTTGTCTCTCTGGTTCAAATTTTCTATCTATCTATAACCTCACGCCAGATCCCTTGCGGGGTAGGCAGAGAGTACAGAGTTCCAACAGGTTCTTTCCTTACATACCTCTCTGGCTTCCTCGACTCTCATAGTTCGTCTCATACACGCTCGCCGGTTACGGAGACTCTTGACTTTTCCATCAGATAAGACTCGGTTTATTTGGTCGTGGTAAGATAGTCTAGGTCTTCCCCGGTACCTGCATCCTTCCACTTTCACATTATATATCTGTTTTGTCATTCTTTCCTCTGGCATTCTTTCTATATGCCCGAACCAACGGAGCATGCCCTTTCTCATCTTTACACCGATACTATCCTTCATACCTACTCGCTGTCTTACTATGCTGTTGCTAATGCGGTCGGTCAGCTTCACTCCGCACATCTTCCGCAGAGCTTGCATTCGAATTTTATGATCTATTTTTCAAGCATTTGCTGGTTTCTGATTGAATTGCAATTTGGCACACTATGTAACTTCGGTAACAATACAATAAAATAGTACCATGAAGCTGGTCTAATGTTGAAATTGATGTAACATAATCTCCTTGTGTTTATGCTTATTGAATTTGTCTTGAAAATACTGTATAGACCCAGATTATGTTCAGGGTCTAATAATAGAGCCATGGGATGGCTATACAAAACTCTTCTAAAACCTAACCATAAAATATAATAATCTTGCTATAAAAAATCGATCTTCTTCTGAGAATTTTTCAATAGAAAAACTCCAATAACATTTTGTCTGACCTTAGACGAAGGCCTAAGGAAAATAAATACGCAAAATATCTCAACTAATCCTGCTTTCATATTAAACCCTCTTTCTTCAAACCTTATAAATGAACTTAGTTCAAAACACAAAAGGAACATGACTTAAGTATTAATCGCAACATTAATTCACCGTATACAATCTACGAAGTCCTAACTTTCAAGATTAACCTCCTCCAAACAATACCACCTCACATAACGTTACTAAATATGAATTTTGCAATACGCAAACTCGACATTACAACTTGGCTTATCTATAAACGAAAGAAATCCAAACGTTTCCAAACTCGTAATAACGCCTCTTTGAACGAGTTTGCTTAGTCTGCCATCCTTATTTACCCTTCAGCAGTGTCCTGTAGTGTCGTTCCTTTCTTGCGCACCAACTCCTATAAGTCGCCACGGCTGTACGCTCCGGTCCCTATATATTTCATTTATGGTGCTCGCCAAAACTGTTTTTGAAGTTCTCTCTGAAGTTGCTTCAATTTGTTTTCGTTTTGTAGTGAAAGGGATTTTCTGTAGGGCTCGATCGGTGGTATTTATTATAGACAAATTGGTTGATGTTTGGAAAAAGTTTTATGTTTATAATATATGAATGGTTATCGATTAAGCAACGTATATAACGGACACCACGCGTCCGTAAGCATCTTGAGGATATGGGCATCCAAGTTCTGCTCAATAGAGCAAGGCATAAGAATGGGCGCCAAAAGGCATTGATGTGTGTTAAAAGATCCCAAAGTTCAAAGTTAGATCTAGTGGTCTAAGAAGGCCACCATGGGGATTTTGTGGTTGCGAAATTTTCATCTGCATTACCGATGATAAATTTAAGAATGTTAAACGACTTGTGCAGCAAGTACCTTACCTCCATAATATATAAAATAATATCCTCATCACTAGCACATTTATAGTTTAATAAGGCAACTCGGAATAAAGACAAAATTGAACTATTTCCTGGAGGCACTAATTACACGGGAAAACGATGCAACTTTGATGCGCAACGCTCTGGTGTCAAAGCTGCAAGTCCATTAGCGGAAAGTTAACTGTATGCAGAAAGGGGCAGGCTTTAATTTGCAATGACAGTGACTACTGGTTGGAAATAATAAGTCTGATGGTAGTTTGTTGTGGCTGGTTGAGAATTTTCTGGTTGGTAGTGGGTTCAGTAATTTTCTGAATAAAACATTATGAAACATGTTTTCCGTGGTGAAATAGATTTCTCGTGGATTTATTTCATGTTTTAAAAAAATTAAAATATCTTATTGAATTGTGGGCGGGATAGGAGGATTCTAGGAGTAGGACTTCATAGAAGTTAAAAAAAAACTAACGCTGGCATACCTTCATTCCCCGGGGGAGTCTGAATAGTCTGTAAATACTCGTCAATGTTAGTTCTAATGTAATTGGAAATTTATTGCTATTGTGCTAGGCACGATTGCCGACTCCGGACTGCTACTGTTTTTTTATAGAAAGTCACCATGACCTATATTTTACAATTACAGTATAAGCTGCTTTATTATCATCATCTCCTTTTTAGTACAAATCTAAGCAACACTTTCGAACAACTTCTTCTTCTTCAAGTTATGGCTTCACACAAATTTTAAGCGTATTTTGCCAGTGTCCAGTAAGATTAAGTGAGATTTTTGTTTCAAGTGTAAAACAAATTAACAACATCCCTCTTTGACTCCCCGCCAAAACTCCGTCTTCGAACAAATTTAATGCTACGAAAAGCTTAAATATTCCTTTCTTTTCTGCTAAAAGGCGGTATCCTTCGATGAGTATCATTGTATATTGTATGCTTCTTATATGATACGTCGCAGTGTTCCCCCCGGATATTCAATCTTGATTCAATATTGAGCTCCCTGCAACCTTGTTAGGGTACGGAGACAATACATGCACGATACAACAAGGATATAATATATGTAGATATATGCCTTTATAAATGCAATTTCACGTTATTGGAGGCTCTGGAATAGACAATTGGCGTATACTTATAATTACTAGCATACACACAAAACAAACACATAATTATACAACATGTAACATAATAAACGCAAGACCTGAAAGTAGTTTGTTCTAAGTCGGTAATAGAATTGATTCCAACTATTTTTAAAGGATGTTATATTTTTTTTAATTAACAAAAATTGTTGATACAGTCTGCTTTATTCAACAAATAAAATTATGATGAACAGTAATACGGCAATTTGAAATGCATTTATAATACACATACCTCAGAATGCACACAAAAGTACAGGTTTCATGGTTGATTTGGATATTAAAGTGCTTAAAAATGGTAGAAAGCACCTCAAAATTGATCAATTGATTTTCGTATTGAATTCGTAAAACAACAATCTAATTAGGGTGTCTTGCGTTATACATGTTACACCTTGTATACATAGGTCGTCATCATCGTATAGCGATGTACTCTAAGTAATTAAAATTTTATATTAGAGTGGAGAAGTCATTGTTTAGCTTCCGGTGTCAGTTGGTGTAGCCCCTCGAATCCGCCGAAAATTTTTTAGTCAGTTAGTTCTCTTCGACGTGTTGGATAATCTGCTCTGAATCTCCACAGTCACAACAAGAAGAATCAACGATGGCCTACTTGTGAAAATTATAATTACATATTGCGACTCTGGTCCTGGATCATATTATACATCGGTGAACACTGTACACTCAAATAACGTCGAAGAAGTTAGGGCTCCAATATTGGGCGAGGTTACTGTTAGTAATGGTCTGGTGTCTGAAATATGCCCAGTACAAAGGCAATGCAGACTCCGTTGGTTCGGGTTAAGAACGTCGGAAGAAAGAATGACAAAACAGATACACAATACCAAAGTAGAAGGATGTACGTATCGGGGAAGACCTAGACTATCTTACCATGACCAAATAGACTGTCTTATCTAAAGGGCAAGTCAAGAGTCTCCGTAACCGGCAAGCGCGTATGAGACGAATTATGGGAGTGGAGGGAACCAGAGAGGTCTACAAGGAAAGAACTTGTTGGAACTCTGTAGCCTCTGTCTACCCCGCAAGGAATCTGGCGTTATGATGTAGATAGATAGATAATGGCAATAGGCTCTACATTGGAACGCAGTACATATTTGTAGTCCCCGCTTGAGAACTACTAAGATTAATAATAAGGCACATACTTTATAATACTTATACCTCATAATGTACACTTAGTTCGTAAATAAATAATTTAAATTTGAATACAGACGTGTAATACTAGCATACCCAATTTACCTACCTATTGATTGCTTTCTCTCCGTTTATGTCAAACAGCAAGCGACCATGCTTGAAGCCCATCGCATTAAACTAGAGGCGAGCAACTAGGGCGGGCATCATCTAACTACGTCACAAAGGGGCGCGTATTGTAAACAATTGTGAATAAAAACTCGTCAGCCAATAGGTAGAGTCGGAGACAAAAGGCATTGAACACTCAATTTTCAAATCTACAATACTCTTTATGTTACTAATGTCGGTAAGCATTGTCAAAACTGAAAAGTAGCAACGTATTTAAATGTTGGTTATATCAATAAAAGTAACGGATTCGATTGAAAAAAGCGCAAGCAATATGAAATCTAAAAGTCAGTGTTGTGCATTAAACGTGTACACTGAACTGGTTCCTTTGCGACACATGCAGCAGCAAGTTGTATTTTAGTTTTCTATTTTATTTTATTTCTATTTCTTGTTTCCTTTTTATGTCAGCATTTTATGGGTGTTAGGTACAGAAAACTTAGAATATTTAGTGAATTATGTGGCTAACCGTTCATTTAAGAAATATATGGGCTAAGATTCCTTAAAAAATGATGACAGCTATTGCCTTTAGATTCGATTTGCCGACGACATTGTAGTTATGGTAGAATCGCTGGAAGATCTAGGACGAATGCTCGGTGACCTCAACAGAGTATCTCAACAAGTGGGTCTTAAAATGAACATGGACAAAACGAAAATAATGTTTAGCGTCCAAGTCGTATCCACTGCACTCACAGTTGGGAACTCTACTCTTGAAGCTGTCGACGAATACATTTACCTGGAACAGGCAGTCCGGTTAGGTAGGTCCAACTTTGAGACAGAGGTCAATCGACGAATTCAACTCGGCTGGGCAGCGTTCGGGAAACTGCGCAACAGCTTCTCATCCAAAATACCTCAGTACCTCAAGACTAAAGTTTTTAGTCAATGTGTGTTACCAGTGATGATATATGATCAGAGACGTGGTCTCTTACAATAGGTCTCATAAAAAAGCTCAGAGTTGCTATGGAGAGAGCTATGCTCGGCGTTTCTCTACGTGATCGAATCAGGAATGAGGAGATTCCTAGAAGAACCAACGTCACCGACATAGCCCTTAAGATTAGCAAGCTGAAGTGGCAATGGGCGGGCCACATAGCGCGAAGATCGGACGGGCGTTGTGGCAGAAAGATTCTAGAGTAATTCGTATTGGCAAGCGCCTGCCAGATAGACCGACGATCTTGTGAAAATCGCAGTAAGTCGTTGGATCCAGGTAGCATCGGACCGGTTACATCCTATGTACAGCAGTGGACAAGTATAGGCTGAGATGATGATGATGACAACTAATGATTGCCGATGCTGGCTTGGGGAATGCATAACTTTTAATTTTATCGTCAAAAAAATTGTTCGAAAATTAATCCTAAACAGATTGTTGATTTGTTTACATACCAAATTTACAGAACCAAATTTACTAGCCATTTGCGCAACTCTATCAGGATTGTTTGAAAATCCATACTGTGGTTTACACTTTTTTCGACCTCTACAGAATTCCGACCTCACGGGTCGGTGGTGGTAGAAAAAGCTAATCAATTATTAGAAATGTGACAGTATGACTTGACATTATACATAAAATCTGATGAAAAATAAACAGAACCCTCCAAATATAATCGTCAAGCAACTCATCACGTTTTACGATTGATATATAAAGAACGATATTTTTCCAATGTGCTGCCACTGCGTTTTGCTTGTGGCCGGCTTTTTATGAAGTTGTCGGCTTCACCAAAAATTATACGTTACTTTTGACTTGAGAAAGAGACGCTGCTGTATCATGTCTTTTTCACTACGAAGTTTACAATAAGACTTCTAAAAAGATTGTGGCAAACTCTGTCATTTCATATATATTCTTCTTCTTTTTGAGCCATTGGTTTATATTTGTCTTGCTAAGTGAGTGGAGTAAGTTCACTCCACACCATTCTGTACAGATTATCTTTAGAAGACATAGACTAGGCAAGTCTTACACAAGACGGACCGATGACGTAATAAAGATTGTAGGTAAAAGCTATATGGGCCCGTAAGTTTAACAAAATATATTTGTAAAATTTCAGTTGCCTGGATTAAATCATTTATTATTATTATTATACAAGGTGTAATATATAGAACGCAAGAACTTAAATAACCCAATTAGAATATTGCCTTACAAATTCAATACGAAAATCCATCTTCCAATTTTAAGAAATTTCCTACCATTTTTTAAGTGCTTTGGTACCTCGAAATCTGTTCTTTTTCGTGCGTATTAAAATATATGTATTAGAAATGCATCTAAACTAGCCGCATTGCTTATAATAGTGATACAATTTTGTTTAAAACAGCGAACTGAATGGGTAACAGCAATTTTTGATAATAAAAAATGTAACATACTTTAAATATAGTTGGAATCCATTCAGTTATCGATTAAGAACCAACTACTTTTAGGCCTTGCGAATTCATGTCACACCTTGTATACACACAGTAAAAATATTTGCTTTATCCTGCAATTAACGTATTTTAAGAGAAACCGATCATCATGGTGACCTTGGTTCCTCTGTGGACGTCTTCCGGCTGTCGAATATGATGGGAAACGAAATTTATAATGTTGTGTTGAATATAGGGATATGTACTTACGTGTTAAGCTCGAGGTCCAGTCTGAACTTGTGATTGAAAGCTTTGATGAGAAGTGATGTCCTGTGAAAGTGTTTCCCGGTCTGGAACAAAGAAGAATAAATAATTGTATTTCAATTGAACTGTCTAAGTCAAAGTCAAAATTATTACATTATTTACATCTATTACTACAAATAAGGCTATGAAAATAAGAGCTGTCAATTAACAGAATTAATTAATTCCCGTTTTCATGACGATTTGTGGGAGAGACCTTTCTCTTGCAGAAGATTTTTTCTGCCTGAGGTTAAGGATGATGAAGATGATGAGTTCTGGGATTAAAATTTTCTCGCTCCTTAGGGCACTGATAAAACTAAATAACTGATGAAAAGCAGTGACTGCAAAGTCAGCGGTCTCGGGTTCAAACCCAGGCACGCACCTCTGTCTTTTTGAAAACATGTGCGAAATAAAAATTAATTATCACTTCAACTCTGTACTCTCTGCCTACCCCGAAAGGGATCTGGCGTGATGATATCGATAGAACTATAACTTGCTTTCACGGTGAAGGAAAACATCGTGAGGAAACCTGCAAGCCTGAGAGTTTCTCAAGGTGTGTGAAGTTCGCCAAGTTCGTGGCCCGCACTGGGCCAGCTTAGTGGACTATGGCCTAAACCCTCTCAGTTTGATAGGAGGCCCGTGCCCAACGGTGGGACAGTTTCTTAACAGGGCTAATATTACTAGGGCCCTTAAGGTCAAAAGCTTTGTTTTAAATATTAATATTATTTAGCAGTATATGGTCCTAATATATGGTTTCCCAGTAACCTTCTACTGCGCTATAAACAAATACTACTCTTACTGTTATAGCTTCCTTCCCGATCCCAATATCCTGACTTAATGGCCTAAAAACCTCATTACCCACGCATCAGAAAAAAAGTATACAGGTCCCGTACGCGCCACCGGCCATAAAAAGAGCCACACACACAGAAAAATTCTACAATCTTAAGTTCGCGGCGACCGCTATGCATCTCTAAAACCAAGTGAAAGAAAAACCCAAGAAATCAACCTCGAAACCCCCGGTATGAGTCCCTATCCATCCTTAATTCATTTGGCCGTCAAATATAGTCAATCTGAACCACTTACTGTATATAGATAAGTTTATAAAATTTCGTTTCAGAATTTATCCAGTACTGTAAGTCTAAGTTGCAACATAACGATCCATGTTCTGTAAATATTCAAACTCTAAGTTAACGATCGGCAGACATAAATAAAAGGTAAGTTCTGACTAGTTTGCGATAAACGCTTAAATTACACCTTCTGAATTAGATATTGTTATGAAAAATCTACTGCTAATAACATGACGATCCGTGACCATGGGTGCTGCAAAGCACTCGAAACGTCGGGAACTAAAAATCAAAAAGCAACCGCGATAAAATCCGTAAAATAGTTTTATTTCATAATTGATACTACTTATCAAAACTAAAAAAAATACTATGGCGGCACTTAATGTAATCATGAAAAATTCAGCAGCTTCACATGTTTTGCTAGTATAGTTATGAACGTTTTGTATGAAACACCTTGTTTGTTTATTTTCAGTTAGTATCATCGTGTAAAGCACTCGATATGTAACTAACTATGAACTATTATATTAATACGTAAAGCAAAAACTTTGTACCCCTTTTTACGAAAATTGCGCGGACGGAGGAGTATGAATTTTCCCACACTTATAGTTTATATCGAGAAGGAGTGCAGAATGATAATATTTTTTTTAAATTATGCATAAAAAATACATTAAATCAATAAAAAAACACATTACCATGTATTTAACACAATACACTTCAAATTGGGAATAGATTAATATTGTTTGTTTTTAATATTATTTGTCTATAGTCTTACTGAATGTCAAACATAACCAGCAAACGATAAAAGAGTTTTTACAAAAAACATCGTTTACAGGGAAGTTTTGTATCATTAATTAAATTATCGAAATATGTATGTCAAGTTCAATAGACAGCCTTTTTTCTTTTTGGTTGTTTTTAATAAATAAAATTTAAAAAAATATTTTTTAAATTAATTGTGGTCGAATTTCGACCAATGGGTGACCTCTAGTAATAGTAACTATTCTTATTAATAGAACTATAATCGCTTTCTTAGTTCGCACACCGGTCTCTTATATTTCATATAGTAACAAGCTACAATAGCAATCTTTAGTTGCTATAAAATGCTAAACAATGCTGCTTCATAAAGAACTTTCGTTGCTATTTAGTGAGCGACTACCCTTACCTTAAGATTTGCCTCGTTGGTCTAGTCGCAAACAATGCGCTTTGTGATCACAAGGTCCTGGGTTCAAATCCTAGGTCGGACAAATGTAGTTTTTCTATCGAAAAAAATCCCAGTATCAGTTCGGAGTCTGGAATTGTGTCCGGTATCTGACAATAGGCTCGCCCCTTTTACATGGGACCTGACATCGTCGGTGAAAAGTGGGTGTACGCAGTACACCTTTTGCCACCTCTCCTGGGGGAATATAGACAAGGCGGTGTTTATTATGTTTAAACACCGCTTCGTCTATATCTCACTGGACGCCTTCAAGAAGAGAACTAAAAAACATTTCCTGTCGTCATGAATTATATTTATCGGTATATAGTATTATCATATATGTATTTGCATTTTTTTTTATATATGTATATATTTTGTTATATTTTATTATATTTATGTATGTATGTATATTTAGTACTATTTAGTTAGATTTCTGTGTTAATGTGATATTTTGTATAATATATATGGTTAGTTTAGGATATTCTATTTAATTCTACTGTAGGTACACTTGTAGCCGTCCTCTACTCTTTTTTCATCTCTCTATCGCTCTAAGGTTTGCTGTAGGAAAACTCAATATTGAGTTTAGCTCGCCTTTGTACATAAACTTTCCGTTAAATTATTATTTGTTAATATATGTGTACAATAAAGAATTTATTAAATAAATAACTTTTATTTTACCTTAAAGGTGCTAAGTAAGCCAGCTGTAAAAGTAATATACGCATTTTCAGTATGAAATGTTCATAAAAAACATTTTCAGTCTCCATTCGTCAGTCGTAGTTGCGAACGAAGGGTGGTTATTTTAGCCCAAATGTTGGTACTTTTGAATTATTGCTGGATACTTCACTTTCTCGTTAGTATTCTACCAGTATTAGAGTGTATGAAGGTTCCGTGGAAAAGTATTGAGGTAAAATATTTATATTACCATAATATTTAATGAACTTTTAGGTACAATTTTATTTCAGTAATAGTTCAGAGTTTTGTCCATAAAATCTATTTGGATATGGTCGTCGGTAAATTCTGAAAAAGAAACTTGGGGTCGACTATTTTAAGATTTTGGCGCATGAAAATTTTATCTGAGACTAAGACTAATATCTGTTTCATCATCATCTATTACTGTTCACTAATAAAATATATCTGTTTTCTATTTATTACCTATCTATCTATTTCATCACGCCAGATTCCTTGCGAGGTAGGCAGAGAGTACAGAGTTCCAACAGGTTCCTTCCTTACAAATCTCTCTGACTTCCTCCACTCTCATAGTTCGTCTAATTCACGCTCGATGGTTACGGACACTCTTGACTTGCCCTTGAGATAAGACTCGGTCTAGTTGGTCTTGGTAAGATAGTCTAGGTCTTCCCCGGTACCGACATCCTTCCACTTTCGTATTGTGTATCTGTTTTGTCATTCTTTCTATAAGGATTTCTCATCTTTTCACCGATACTATTTTTTATACCTACTTGTTTTCTTACTACGCTGTTGCGAATATGGTCGGTAAGCTTCTATTTATTACCTGAATACTAAACCAACTTTGATTTAAAGTTAACGCGAGCTGGCAAAGTCCGGTCTTAACACAAGTTAGTTACATAATTTAGCATTCTTAAGAACATCAATTATCTAGCAACTAATTACTTACACTTATAATTAAAATCTCCAATTCCAAACAACAGATACACTTTCATTCAACCCTCAAAAATATAAAGCTGTAAAACCACCTCCAGGTAAAATACCATTTAATCATAGGGTACCCATAAATACGCCCTCCCTGGGCCATGGGATTCACAAACAAAGCTCCCCGGACAACCTGCTAATGGGTAACCGGGTCCTGATAAGGGTCACAAATTCTCCGATCCATTCATTTTATTATTTACCTTTCAAGATTGTATAATAGATAACGTGTCTATGGATTACCTGTGTTGTGTCGTGGAGGCTTTGGGAAAGTATTACGATATCAGGTTTTGTTGATCGATGGGTAGAATCATTTTGTTTTGAGTAAATCGATCCCTCGTTTTCGTTGGTTCCCAATAAATAACATAACAAGCAATATTTTTTAAGTACTCCTTTCCTTTCGAAAGTCACTGACATAGCACTCAGAATTGCTAAATTTAAGTGGCAGTGGGCGGGGCACATCGCTCGTAGAACTGACGGCCGTTGGGGCAGAAAGGTTCTCGAATGGCGACCACGTACCGGAAGACGTGGAGTGGGTAGGCCCCCTACAAGATGGACCGATGACCTGGTGAAGGTCGCGGGTAGAAGCTGGATGCGTACAGCACAAAGCCGGTCGTTGTGGCGGTCTTTAGGGGAGGCCTTTGTCCTGCAGTGGACGTCTTTCGGCTGAAGCATACTCCTTTCCATATTTGCTGCGGTTTATTTTCAATTTTAAGTTTTTGGCGTTTCGAGTGCTTTACAAGACCAGTAGTCATGGCAAGACTTGATGTATTTAGCTTTATTTATCCATATCATCATAGCGGATTCCTTGCGGGGTAGACAAAGAGTACATAATTCCAACAGGTTCTTTCCTTACATACCTCGATGGCTTCCGCCATCCCCATGGGTCGCCTTATATATGCACTCTGGTTAAAGAGACTTTTGACTTACCCTTCAGATAAGACACGGTATAACTGATGTATTTAACTTTCATTAATGTCATTTTTGTTCCAAAACCCTCAAACTTCCTTAATATTTTTGTTAGTATGATTTAAAAGCGTAAAATGAACTCACGTTATCTTGAAGTCTTGCAGTTTTTTAGTTTGTTTTGTTCAGAACAGGCTCCGTTGGAAGCGCCTAGCTAAATAGAAGCAAATTAGAATTTATCCGACCGCCCTAGATAAAGGGTAAAGATGAACTGTCCTTTGTTGGACCTCTTGCTTTTTCGTCGCGAGGATTGTTTCCATCAGATCTGTTGTTTTATTGGGTGTTATATAAACATGTTCACAGACTGGTATCTTACTAATACCTTAACGTTACCACAATTCACTGATAAAATATCTTAATCCTACTAATATTACAAATGTTTAGATATTTGGATGTTTGTTACTCAATAACGCAAAAACGGCTGAACGGATTTGGATAAAATTTGGCACACTGAAAGTTTTTTACTTAGATTCACATAAGAGACACATAAGATAACACTTCTTATCCCGAAAAAATGTTAGGTTCCTGTCTAAAGTCGACGCGGACGAAGTTGCGGGCAGAAACTAGTTTAATATAAATATCGATCAAAAGTTCTGCCTCGCTGGTCTAGTGGCAAAGCGCATCGTTTTGTGATCACGAGGTCCTGGGTTCAAATCCTAGGTCGGATAAGTGTAGTTTTTCTAACGAAAACGGCTCAGTACGAGTCGGGAGTCTAGAATTGTGCACGGTATATGGCAATAGGCTTGTCCTCTATTACATGGGACCTAACATCGTCGGCGAAACGTGGATGTACTCTGTACACCTCTTCCCTGTACACCCCCGCTTGGGGAATATAGGCGTGACGGTGTGACGTGACGTGATCGATCAAAAGTATTTGGAAATTTGATGAATTCTGTGTGAATTCATTTAAGGTAATTGGACAAAGATATCGGATGAATGAAATACCACCCTAAGTATCTACGGACTATAATAGAAAACCAGTTCTATTTTTGGGCACAAAAGAATATTTTTTGCATTAACGTTTTCGCGTCACCAACTCGCAATTCAATTGCACCGCACCATATCACATCGAATCATCTATTCCTCTTCTAAGTAGAGTTTGAACAACATTTTCGATAGCAGATAAATATCGATATCGATACATTGATGTCTATGCAAGACATTGATTTTACGACTTTATGTTTCAATCTCAATTAGTTGACAATAAAAAAATATTTTAATGGACGGGCCGATGACGGTTAGAAGTAAGCCTATAATACCTGAAGCAAAGGTAGGAGAGGTATACCATCCCCCCATACTTCGCAGACGACGTTTGATCCCAATATAAAATTGAGCTATTTATTGGGGGCACTATTTCTAGACTCTAGATTGCTTCTGAAAATTGATACACGAATTCCAACAACACTTATCGCCAGCCACAATGTGGGCCACTGAATCAACGAGATAGTAGACAGTTGTACCTATATTTTACAAATAAATTATTTTGTAGAGCAAGGGCGATTTATCCGAGGTGTATAAGACAAGATATGAGAGTGGAAGAAGCGAACGACAGAGAAAGCAGAATTCTAACAGGTTCTTTCCTGCCTCCTTGGTCTAGTGTCGAATAACATGCTTTGCGATCACGAGGTTCTGAGTTCAAATCCTAGGACAAATGAAGTTTTTCTATAGAACTCCCAGTATCAGGCCGGGGTCTGGAATTGTGCCCGGTATATGGCAATAGGCTCGCCCCCTATTACATGGGACCTAACATCGTCGGCAAAAAGTAGGTGTACACGGTACACCTCTGAAAACCCCGCTTGGGGAATATAGGCGTGTCGGTGTATTCTTTCCTTATTTGTAAACAAAGAACCTGTTGGAATTGTTCTCTCCCTGCTTACTCCGCAAGGCATCTGGCGGGATGATAGTTTATCTATTTAGAAACTTATTTTGATTTGATATCGATATCTATCTATCTATATCATCACGCCCGATCCCTTGCGGGGTAGGCAGAGAGTACAAAGTTCCAACAGTTTCTTTCCTTACATACCTCTCTGGCTTCCTCCACTCTCATAGTTCGTCTCATACACGCTCGCCGGTTACGGAGACTATTGACTTTTCCTTCAGATAAGACTCGGTTTATTTGGTCGTGGTAATATAGTCTAGGTCTTCCCCGGTACCTGCATCCTTCCACTTTCACATTGTATATCTGTTTTGTCATTCTTTCATCTGGCATTCTTTCTATATGCCCGAACCAACGGAGCATGCCCTTTCTCATCTTTACACCGATACTATCTTTCATACCTACTCGCTTTCTTATATCGATATCGATGTCAATTTATCAAACCCTATTCTCAAGTAGGTGTAAAAAAACGGGTCAGTCCCAAAAATAAGTTGTGACGAGCCAACGAAGCGTGCGTTTTGTATCAGTACGACGGGACGAAACCATTTCACCAGAAGAAGCAGGGAGGCAAACGTAATTACAAAAGGTGACTTTCTGATTGAATTTGTCAGTCCAATTGACGTGATTCCCAATTTTGTTGTTAGGTATTATTTTTGCTTCAACATTGAATGACTCGTTGGTCTAATGGCGAAGAATGCGCTTAGTAATGACAAGGTCTGACAAGTCAGGACAAAAGACCGTTCTGCTATAACCATTTTACACTATGGAAAAACTGACTTTTAAAAAAAAATGTAGCCCCAGACTATGATTTATTTCTGTATCGTGGGTGCGTTTACAAACATGAAATTTCACATACACAAATACCTAGACCAAAACAAATAATTGTGGGCCACACAAAGATTTGTCCCGTGCGGGAATCGAACGCGCGACTATTCGACTCGGTGAGCGGAGTGGCTCAAGCTTGTACCCTGGTGCCCCAAATCATCCGACAGCATGTATGTGTTATTAATTAAATACATACACACGGACTGACTGATTGAGGAGTATCAATAGAAATAGATTCTCTGCTAATACTGAATACAAATTCATAAAAAATATTGTATACGTTTTTGTTATTTATAAAAATTTATCCCGTGCGGGAATCGAACCCGCGACTATTGGACCCAGTGGGCGAAGCGGAGTAAGCTCTTAACCACTGCGCCAAATCATCCGTCACTACAGTTAATTTTCCTATTATAATACTATAGTCAGGTATTGTGCCCAATACCAGATTAAAGTATTTTTCACACAGAATGTGTAGTGACAGTTCTAATTGCCAAACGAAATTATACTTTATTCTATGGCAATAAGAGGCATGACCCGATTCTATACTTATAGTTTTACGCATTAACACCATTGAATTAAATCTTATTTTTGTTTGGCAATTAGAACTGTCACTACCCATCCTATGTAAAAAATACTATAATAACAAGTGACCCCTATTACATTATCATCCAACATTATTCGCAGAAAGTGGGTGTACACGGTACACCTCTGAAAACCCCGCTTGGGGAATATAGGCGTGTCGGTGTATTCTTTCCTTATTTGTAAACAAAGAACCTGTTGGAATTGTTCTCTCCCTGCTTACTCCGCAAGGCATCTGGCGGGATGATAGTTTATCTATTTAGAAACTTATTTTGATTTGATATCGATATCTATCTATCTATATCATCACGCCCGATCCCTTGCGGGGTAGGCAGAGAGTACAAAGTTCCAACAGTTTCTTTCCTTACATACCTCTCTGGCTTCCTCCACTCTCATAGTTCGTCTCATACACGCTCGCCGGTTACGGAGACTATTGACTTTTCCTTCAGATAAGACTCGGTTTATTTGGTCGTGGTAATATAGTCTAGGTCTTCCCCGGTACCTGCATCCTTCCACTTTCACATTGTATATCTGTTTTGTCATTCTTTCATCTGGCATTCTTTCTATATGCCCGAACCAACGGAGCATGCCCTTTCTCATCTTTACACCGATACTATCTTTCATACCTACTCGCTTTCTTATATCGATATCGATGTCAATTTATCAAACCCTATTCTCAAGTAGGTGTAAAAAAACGGGTCAGTCCCAAAAATAAGTTGTGACGAGCCAACGAAGCGTGCGTTTTGTATCAGTACGACGGGACGAAACCATTTCACCAGAAGAAGCAGGGAGGCAAACGTAATTACAAAAGGTGACTTTCTGATTGAATTTGTCAGTCCAATTGACGTGATTCCCAATTTTGTTGTTAGGTATTATTTTTGCTTCAACATTGAATGACTCGTTGGTCTAATGGCGAAGAATGCGCTTAGTAATGACAAGGTCTGACAAGTCAGGACAAAAGACCGTTCTGCTATAACCATTTTACACTATGGAAAAACTGACTTTTAAAAAAAAATGTAGCCCCAGACTATGATTTATTTCTGTATCGTGGGTGCGTTTACAAACATGAAATTTCACATACACAAATACCTAGACCAAAACAAATAATTGTGGGCCACACAAAGATTTGTCCCGTGCGGGAATCGAACGCGCGACTATTCGACTCGGTGAGCGGAGTGGCTCAAGCTTGTACCCTGGTGCCCCAAATCATCCGACAGCATGTATGTGTTATTAATTAAATACATACACACGGACTGACTGATTGAGGAGTATCAATAGAAATAGATTCTCTGCTAATACTGAATACAAATTCATAAAAAATATTGTATACGTTTTTGTTATTTATAAAAATTTATCCCGTGCGGGAATCGAACCCGCGACTATTGGACCCAGTGGGCGAAGCGGAGTAAGCTCTTAACCACTGCGCCAAATCATCCGTCACTACAGTTAATTTTCCTATTATAATACTATAGTCAGGTATTGTGCCCAATACCAGATTAAAGTATTTTTCACACAGAATGTGTAGTGACAGTTCTAATTGCCAAACGAAATTATACTTTATTCTATGGCAATAAGAGGCATGACCCGATTCTATACTTATAGTTTTACGCATTAACACCATTGAATTAAATCTTATTTTTGTTTGGCAATTAGAACTGTCACTACCCATCCTATGTAAAAAATACTATAATAACAAGTGACCCCTATTACATTATCATCCAACATTATTCGCAGAAAGTGGGTATATGTATAAAGTTACCTTTATACATATACCCACGTTTACTAAGGTTTACCTCTGCCATGCTTGCGTAACAGGCGTTTTTTATTGCAATAATTTGGGCAAGATTGAGTTACATGACTTGTAAACGTGTTGAAGGTGAGTTATTACAGATCTGGACTTTAATTGTCCTGCGAAATTCCGGTAAAAGCTAATTAAAGTTTTCGTATTCCAGTAGTACACGAAAACAGCTGAACGACGTTGGTCGGCAGCGGTTAAGATTTGGTTTAAGCAGAGTTTTGCTAGCTGTATTGGGACTCTTATCCATCATCATCATCATCATTTCAGCCTATACTTGTCCACTGCTGAACATAGGCCTCCCCAATCGCTTTCCAGCGTAACCGGTCCGATGCCACCTGCATCCAACGATTTCCTGCGATTTTCACAAGATCGTCGGTCCATCTGGCAGGCGGTCGTCCCACGCTGCGCTTGCCAATACGTGGTCTCCACTCTAGAATCTTTCTGCCCCAACGCCCGTCCGATCTTCGCGCTATGTGGCCAGCCCATTGCCACTTCAGCATGCTAATCTTGAGGGCTATGTCGGTGACCTTGGTTCTTCTACGAATCTCCTCATTCCTGATTCGATCACGTAGAGAAACGCCGAGCATAGCTCTTTCCATAGCTCGCTGAGCAACTTTGAGCTTTTTTATGAGACCTATTGTAAGAGACCACGTCTCTGATCCATATGTCACTGGTAACACACATTGACTAAAAACTTTAGTCTTTAGGCACTGAGGTATTTTGGATGAGAAGATGTTGCGCAGTTTCCCCCCCCCCCCCCCATTAAAACTCTCTCCATTAAACAATAAAAAATAGAACATAGAGATTGGCAAAGATGTATCTGTCACTCATATACAAGGTGTTACATAATAAACGCAAGACCTCAGACCCCAATTAGGGAATTGCTTCATAAATATAAAACGAAAACCACATTTCCAAATTTAAAAGATTTCACCCCAATTAACAATGAAACTTGTACGTGTATGTGTGCATTTTGAGAAATACGGGTTAGGAATGCATTTGTAATCTCCTTATTGCTATGAATCAATAATAAATTTAGTTTTTCTATAACGCACTGAAGGAGTAAAAGCATTTTTTTGCAAATTTAAAAAAAATGTAAGATACATTAAAAATTGTTGGAATCAATTCAGTTATCGATTTAGAACAAACTATTTTCAGGTCTTGCGTTTAGTATGTTACAGCTTGTATACCTATCGCCAACTATGTTAGGTGTAAATACAATAGAGGGCGACCTTATTATTATTACACCGGGCACGACTCCAGAATGCAGACTACTATTAAGAATGGATAGAAAAACTTCAAACGCGTTCGAATCAGGATTATTTTGATAAAATAAGTCGACATGACACCTAATTCTGCAAAATTAACAGCGTCATAGGAGGTCGACCCTGTTTATTTTGGGGGTTTTCTTCTAGCGGGGGAGCAGAGATGTACTGTGTATACCCATTTTTTCCGATGATGTCCAATGGGAGCGAATCTATTGCCATTCCACCGAGCACAATTCCAGACTCCTAACTGATAGTAGGATTTTTTTGTAAGAAACATTACACCTTGACCGACCTCGGATTTAAACCTATCATCTTGTGATCGCTACTCTCTCACTCACCACTTGATCATTGAGGCACTTCTGAAAGCAGGAATCGAGGAATTTCTACTTCAATATTTAAAGCTTTTGTTCTATATAAAACGAATTCCAATTCAATTTCATTTCATTATTAACCCATCACGGCTTCTATCGGAATGAATTAAATCAGCGGAATGCAAAAAATAAATTAATAATGGAAATATGGGCGGATGCTTCCTGCGTATAACAGGGAATCATTTTTAAATATATATTTCCAATATAATGGAACATTTTTCGTTTTCCTTGTTTGAAATTATTTATTTTAATAATCGCCGTCACGTCTATTGTTCCTCAGGCAGGGGTGGCAAAATGTATTGTGTACACACATAGATAGATATATCGATCGACGGACGATTTAACGGAGTGGTTAGGAGATTAAGCTGTTCCGCCCACTGTGTCTAATAGTCGCGGGTTCGATCCCGCACGGGACAAATCTTTGTGTGACCCACAATTATTTGTTCCGGGTATTTGTGTATGTGAAATTTAATGTTAGTAAACGCACCCACGACACAGGAATAAATCTTAGTGTAGATATACGTCTTTTAATTTTTTTTAATAGTCTAATTCGTATTACAATACCAGGCTCCGGGCTGCCACTGAAAAAAAATCGAAAGAAAAGTTAAATTTTTCCGCCTATTTCAAACCCACAGGACTTCGTGATTGCCAAACAAATAATGGACGAAGCAGACTACTAAAGTGTAATTCAGAAAATAATGGTCTCGAAATTATACATACCTTTATACTTAGGTGTTAACTAAAATCGCCTTTGATATTCATACTCGGATGAATAACGAAATACTTCAAACAAAATGTATATTTTAAAAATAAATCTTATACCCCAGAGCCATCAACATTTTTCTCTTTAAGTAAAAATATACAAAAGGTCGTTTTATTTTCCGAAAATATTACCTTGTGTGTACACCGATACGCCTGGAGCGATGGATTATTAAATTTCAGTCATGGCTGCAATAATCTGATGCATCCAACTAACCGACCCTTTCCTCGCCCCTCGCCCCGTCCGGCACGCCCCTGACCTCTGGTGGTGGGTTGCGAAATTCATGTATTATTATTATCAAGTATCTGAATCGTGTGATCGGGTTAAATCAGTGTTGTGTTATCATAAGGATGAACATAATTCGTTGAGAATAATAGTGGCGCCACTCAAAATTTTGTGAGCTAAAATAGCACTTTAATTTCAAGACTGGAAGGCTTGATTTCTCTTGATCTTTTTTGTAGTTGCGTCACTATTTCTTTTTCCCAGCGATATATTATTACTAGCAGTTTCTCCATGGCTTAAAACCCGGCCGAAAGCGCCACCTACTGAGTTCAACTATACCTGAAAGATATCCTGGTATCCCATAAGTACATAATAAATAAATATCGAAATCGGTCCAACCTACAGAAATTTACAAAAGTTGTTTTATTGTTCGAAAATATTACTCCGTGTGTACATCAATGCGCTTGGAGCGATGGATTATTAAATTTCAGTGATGGCTGCAATAAACTGATGCATCCACCTAACTGACCCCCTCCCCCCTCCTCACGTTTCACCCGTCCGGCACGCTCCTGACCTCTGGCGGTGGTTTGCGAAATCCATGTTTTATTATTACCAAGTAACTGAAGCGTGTGATCGAGTTAAGTCTGTTATTTTTGATAAGGATGAACATAATTCGCTGAGAATAATAGTGATGCAACTCAAAAATTTAATTTATTAATATAGCACTCTTCAAAACAATCTTCAAAACCGGAAGACTTGGTTTCTTTTGTACATTTTTGTAGTTAGGTCACTATTCCAGTGTTAGACTTATTTAGATAAAAATTAATATGAATTCATAATTGCTTTCCGCATCGAAACAACATTAATTAATATCCCTATTTAATTATTATCAATGCCTCGTCTGTTTGACATAATGTTTTGGAGGTAAAATGCCAATACCATATGTGATACGTTACAGTACCATTAATAAAGTTATAATTCATTTTCGATGAAGGACTGCTTTTTGCCTCATCACACCCCAGAAATATTTAGTTTGGTCTGGGAGCTATTTGGTACTTTGTTGTGCTTACGCACCTGAAATTCATGTTTGAGAATGCCCTCACGATACAGTTTAAAATATTGGCCTTAACGTCTCAAAATCACACTAGGCAACTCAAAGTGCTATAAGGAAGTCGTAATGTGAGTAAACTTTGGTATTGCGATAGGTAAAATTGATTTCCATTTATAATGTTACCAAATCAGTCTATTCAACTTCGTTCTCCCCATCTGCGCTGGCCCTAAACATTTTGTTCGCTACCTGATAATCCAACTATAACACCACACTCTCAACATCCGTATCTCACATGCAAACTCCGAGTGGCGTTTCAAACAAATAAGTAGGAACTCATGAGCAATTTATTAAAGTTTGACGCGCAATCGAAGGCTCGTTAGCGCTTTCACTTTGTGCTTTTGTAAGGAACCGTTAGTTGAGATAGTTGTGATGTTTGCAGAAATTTATGCTGGAGTAGAATTTGAAATTTATATTTTAAATTATTGAACTAGCTAGAGTGTGAAGCCGCTATCGTTCGCCTATATTTTATTAAAATTACGTATACAAGGTGTATCGTAAAAAACACAAGACCTCAGACACCCTGATTAGATGATTGCTTTACAAATTCAATTCGAAAACCAAACTTCCAAATTTTTTTTTTTACCACTTCTTGAAGAATTTTTACCCCAATTAACAACGAAACATGCATGCATGCATTTGAAATCTTCGTATTGCTTTGAATCAAAAATAAATTTAGTTTGTTATAGTGCACTAAAGGAGTAACAGCATATTTTGCAAATTAAAAAAAATGTAAAATACATTAAAAATTGTCGAAATCAATTCAGTTACCCATTTAGAACAAACTACTTTCAGGTCTTGCGTTATTTATGTTACAGCTTGTATAAACCTCACTGCGCCTCAAAACAACAAGCCACCACAAATCTACTTGGTCTACCTTTTTTACGTAGGGGAATATTGCATGGGACTTCCGCCCACCTTAGCAGGAGCCAGCGGGGCGTATCGGACTCCTACAGACTAAAAACCTTACGATGGCCAGCACGGACACTTTGGAGGGGCTCCGCGATTTCCGCTTAGAGCGCATTCCGCTTAGTGCCCCTTTGTACCGTTCTCCAAAGCGCCCGCCTACGGGGGAGAAGAACGCTTTTCCTTGCACTGACGGTGTGCTACGGCGATGTTTTTTTATTGAGGACTAGCCAGCGCTTGACCCCTATCTCGCTTGATGAAAAGTGGCGATGGAACTGAAGATGTAGTTCACTGACTCAGTGATAGCCTATATACTCTTAAATAGGGTGAGAAGGCGGGAGTTATACCGAGTATCCGATTGTCCGATTTGGTACTATCAGGCTAGACCCCACTCGTAGATCCCTAAGCCCCTCTGAAACGAGCCAGCGCAAGTTTTAGTCGGTAGAGGTCCAAAACGAAAAATTAAGGAGTTAATTAATTAAGACTGCCCTGAAACAACGTGTACGTAATCAAAAGTAAATCCTACAGATGCGAGCAGTTTCGGCCTCCTAATATGTGCCACACCACGCCTCCCTTCCTAAACCCAAAAATGCTATCACCAAAATATGATCAGGAAACTGTCAATACGTCTCCTGGGTTACAACGAGGGTCGGTAATTTAATAAACAATTATTGGCGGGCTAATTAGAGTGTGCTGTCACCGAACATGTCGCTGTCGCCGCCGGGGGGCGAGCAGCATTGATAGATTATAGCGAGTAATTGGGTTAGCGGGAAGGGTATGCGCAAAAAGGATTCGATATTGACGTGAATGAAGTTGAGTTGGAGATTATTTTAGTGCTGTTAGGATGATTTTAGGGGTTGTTAAAGGCATTAGGATTGATAATAAAAAAAATGAAAGGCAATGTAACAGGAAGCGAGCTTTATAATGTAGCATGGTGCTTGAATGGCATTAAATAGTTTCTACTCTAGTCATAGATTGCTTCATTGGTCGCTTCGAGTATGGTACTCCTGGTGATCACCAGGTTATGGGTTTAAATTATAGGGTGGACAAGAGATACTGGTGTGTTATATAGAAAAATAAAATCTGAGCATTCTAAAACAATGTCCGGTAAAATAGGCTACCTTAAATTGAGACCTAACATTATCGATGAAATGTAGGTGTACACATTTCACTTCTGCCAACCGCCACTTGGGGAACTAAGTCGTGACGGCAAGTAAGTTTTCACTTAAGAATTTATTTTAATCGCCTGGTTTATTATCCCGCTTTTGGGTAAATGCCTGCCGTTTATTTTGCCCAGAATATCGATCCATAATATTTTGGTGGCTTTTAACTATCAAAACTATGACTGCCTCGTTGGTCTAGTGGCAAAGCGCATCGCTTGGTGATCACGAGGACCTGGGTTCAAATACTAGGTCGGACAAGTGTAGTTTTTCTAAAGAAAATCTTCCCAGTACAAGTCCGGAGTCTGGAATTGGGCCTGGTATATGGCAATAGGCTCGCCCCCTATTACATAGGAACTAACATCGTCGGCGAAACGTGGGTGTACTAGTACACCTCTGCCACCCCCGCTTGGGGAATACAGGCGTGACGGCGTAGATTGTAGAAAATTATGAATGATTCTAGGATATACAAACTAAATAGTCTTATACCCAACGACCGTATATGAGACGAGCTATGAGAGTGGACGAAGCGAGAGAGAAATGTAAAGAAGATGTAACCTATCATGACTTTATACTTTCTGCCTGCTGCAAGAGATCTGTAAATAGAGACTACTAATTACTCCAGGAGGCCAATTCTCGTAATTAAAAGTGTTTAAAATGCAGCCTCGATCTAATCTGAATGTCATAAAGCTCACAAATGGTATTCTCGTAAAATATTGACATCGACCAAAACGAGATCGGACCGAAGGTTGAACAAAATGTCAACGGTATTCCGATAATATTTTAAACTGACATGAATAACAAATGTTCCAACCGACAAATTAAAGATTTCAGTAAGATAATATATCTTCACAAATTAATTTATTTAGATTGTTGCAGCTGAAATTAAAATATGATAAACACATGATCAACAGAAATGAGACATGAGATGATATTGAATTCGGATCAATACTTTAGTGGAGCAGAATACCAAGTGTGTGTCAATTCATAATTGAATCTCAACTCCTTTGGTAATTCCTTTGGAATTGGCCTTTAGATTTATAAATATAATATCGAAATATTATACCCATAAAACTCACCTTGTATTAAAGATTTTTAAAATCCGTGCAGTCCACGTTTCATAATAGGAATAAAGATGGCGCCACTTTAACCGTATTACGGGGTCCGTGCACGATCTCACCGGCTTCTAAGTGGGCAAGACATCAACTTTGATGGCCCAGGAAATGAGCACGAGTTAATGTGTTGAGAGTATGAGGTCTTTAGAACAAACTCCTTTGAAAATTGCTGATATTGTTGTCAGCTATCGAAATAGTGTAAAGCTTGATTGTGTCCGATAATTCTGCAAATTAAAACTGGATGCGAACAGCACCGAACCGGTTATTGTGGTGATTTTTCGATTATACCTTTTTCTTGGACGTCTTTCGGGTGATAATGAATACTCCCAGAACTGTATAAGTAGGTAAAACTCAAATAATTTATTTTGTATAAACCCTGAAGGGGTACTTCCAAATTGTCAAATTACATATTTTTTAACTAATATAACTACCAATCTACCATCGGATCGGAACGCGGCGGACATGCCTTTTTGATTTAACTCTCTTTCTCTTTTTTTCCTATCTATTTATTTTTTCAATAGAATTGTGTGGGTACTATGTTGAAGTTACAATTTAAAAGTTTATGATTTAGCTCCAGTGTGTTGCCTTCCGACCGAGTTATGAGACTAATGATGTTATTTCTAGTTGGTAAAGGTCTAAGGGTTCCAGGTGGACCAGTCCCCACAAGCAGCACCCGTTCACGAGTAAGATTACTGAAACATTCATTACTCCCCTCAACCATATTTGAGGGAAAGGAGTGACCCAACTCAGACGGCCACCGCAAGCAAAGACATTGTGGTGAGCACGACCAAACCAGAACCCCAAAGACGGTGGTCCGATTGTGTCTATAAAGCAGCAATACTCCAAGCTCGTCAGGTACAACACGCTACGCTTTAACATTGTTATAATTTTAAGAGAAAAATATATAATTTTTTAAGAGAAAAATATATTATTTTTCATTACCACTATTAAAGACATGGCACTTCAATCCCACGCAGTTTTATCTTTCAGGTAATGCGAGATTTTGTAATAGGCTTACTTACATAATTTAGCCTTAATTATGGTTTTAACCAACCAACCGCGTGGTTCCCGGCTTAGAATAGGACCAACCCATCTCATCCCATCGGGTGTCGTACAAGGCGACTAAGGGAAAACTAGGGAATGGGCAGCAGCGTTCCCTTAACATTTCTACCATCAAAAACTGCGCTCGCCAACCCGCCTGCCAAGCGTGGCGAGTATGGCAAACACCCCCAATTTATTAAAATGGAAGATAAGAATAAAACCAGGCCCCTAGTCCCCGGCGGTCCTGTTCGTCCTGGCCACGGTAGCAGCTATGGTAACGACAGGACAAGGGGTGCTAAGAATCTCCGGCAGAGATTCGGCTACCACCAACATCGAAAATTGGCCCTGGTGACATACAATGCACGCACGTTAAGGACAGATGAGAAGCTTGTTGAGCTGGAAGAAGAGATAAACAAGTTGCGGTGGAATATTGTTGGTTTATCGGAGGTCCGAAGAAAGGGCGAGGACACGATAACCTTTAAATCCGGCAACTTGTTTTACTACCGGGAGGGTGAACAGCAGTCCCAAGGTGGTGTCGGATTTATCGTCCACAAGTCACTCATAGACAACATTGTGTCCATCACTAGTGTGTCGAGCAGGGTAGCGTACCTGATACTCAGAATATCTAAAAGATATTCGCTGAAGGTCATACAGGTCTACGCACCGACCTCGGCATACTCAGATGATGACGTCGAAGTAATGTATGAGGACATTAGTAGAGCCATACATACTTCCAAAGCACACTTTACAGTGGTTATGGGTGACTTCAATGCGCGGCTGGGCAAACGGGGCGATGATGAGTTGAGAGTGGGGCAATTTGGATATGGGCAGCGCAACCCCAGGGGTCAGAGGCTGGCCGAATATCTGGAGAAGGAGGGACTCTTTATGATGAACTCTTTCTTCCGGAAGCCGCCTCATAGAAAATGGACCTGGATGAGCCCTGATGGTTCCACAAAAAATGAGATAGACTTCATCATGAGCACCAAGCGACAAATATTTAATGATGTCTCCGTGATTCACAGGGTAAAAACCGGCAGTGATCACCGAATGGTCAGAGGCACATTAAATATTAATGTCAAAATGGAAAGATCGCGTCTGATGAAGTCTACGCTCCGACCTTCTTATGCACACATCCAAAACCCCGAGAACTTTCAACTCGAATTGGCAAACCGCTTCGAATTGCTAGACAGCAGCGCATCAGTGGACGAAATCAACAACAGGCTGGTAGAGACTGTCCATACGGTCGGGTCCAAGTATTCTAAGCCCCACCGTAAAAATAGACCTCAAAAACTATCTAACTCCACCCGAAATCTCATGGCTGAGCGACGTTCCATGACGCTCCAAACCTCCGATGATGCTAAGTCCTATAGGCAGCTCAATGGACAGATACTGAAGTCCTTGCGTCACGATTTACGGTCCTTCAATACAAGGCGTATTGAGGAGACCATAGCACAGAACAAGGGCTCCAAAGTGTTCGCAAGAGACGCGTCTATTGGGCAAAGCCAGTTGACGAAGCTGAAGACGGAGGACGGAAACGTAACGTCGAATAGGTCAGAGGTGCTCAGGGAGATAGAGAGGTTCTATGGGCAGTTGTACACCTCAGTAGCTGAACCTGTTGTTGACTTGGTAAAAGACCCAAGAGCCAAGCTAACCCGACACTACACTGAAGATATCCCGGACATCAGCCTGTACGAGATTACGATGGCTCTCAAACAACTCAAAAATAACAAAGCACCAGGCGAAGACGGAATTACCGCAGAGCTTCTGAAAGCGGGCGGAACGCCGGTACTTAAAGTCCTTCAGAGGCTGTTTAATTCCGTCTTGCTCGAAGAGAAAACGCCGGAAGCATGGAACAGGGGAGTGGTGGTACTGTTTTTCAAGAAAGGTGATAACACTTTACTGAAGAATTATAGGCCCATCACACTGCTGAGCCATGTTTATAAGTTGTTTTCGAGAGTCATCACGAATCGTCTCGAACGCAGGCTTGATGACTTCCAGCCTCCCGAACAAGCCGGTTTCCGGAAAGGCTTTAGTACCATAGACCACATACATACGCTGCGGCAGATTATACAGAAGACCGAGGAGTATAATCGGCCACTATGCTTGGCGTTTGTGGACTATGAGAAAGCCTTCGATTCGATCGAGACTTGGGCGGTTCTTAGATCTCTCCAGCGATGCCGCATTGACTATCGGTACATTGAAGTGTTGAAGTGCTTGTATAATAACGCCACCATGTCAGTCCGAGTACAGGGGCATTGCACGAAGGCGATCCCCATAAAAAGAGGAGTAAGGCAGGGAGACGTCATTTCTCCGAAACTGTTTACGGCCACCTTAGAGGACGCCTTCAAGCTCTTGGAATGGCAAGGACTTGGCATCAACATCAATGGCGAATACATCACTCACCTTCGATTTGCCGACGACATTGTGGTCGTGGCGGAGTCGCTGGAAGATCTAGGACGAATGCTCGGTGACCTCAACAGAGTATCTCAACAAGTGGGTCTTAAAATGAACATGGACAAAACGAAAATAATGTGTAACGTCCATGTCGTACCCACCGCACTCACCGTTGGGAACTCTACTCTTGAAGTTGTCGACGAATACATTTACCTGGGACAGGTAGTCCGGTTAGGTAGGTCCAACTTTGAGAGAGAGGTCAATCGACGAATCCAACTCGGCTGGGCAGCGTTCGGGAAACTGCGCAACATCTTCTCATCCAAAATACCTCAGTGCCTTAAGACTAAAGTTTTTAGTCAGTGTGTGTTACCAGTGATGATATATGGATCAGAGACGTGGTCTCTTACTATAGGTCTCATAAAAAAGCTCAGAGTTGCTCAGCGAGCTATGGAGAGAGCTATGCTCGGCGTTTCTCTACGCGATCGAATCAGGAATGAGGAGATTCGTAGAAGAACCAAGGTCACCGACATAGCCGTTAAGATTAGCAAGCTGAAGTGGCAATGGGCGGGCCACATAGCGCGTAGATCGGACGGGCGTTGGGGCAGAAAGATTCTAGAGTGGAGACCACGTATTGGCAAGCGCAGTGTGGGACGACCGCCTGCCAGATGGACCGACGATCTTGTGAAAATCGCAGGAAGTCGTTGGATGCAGGTGGCATCGGACCGGTTACGCTGGAAAGCGATTGGGGAGGCCTATGTTCAGCAGTGGACAAGTATAGGCTGAGATGATGATGATGATGATTATGGTTTTAAATTTAGTAATTAGTAAATCTCGAATATCGTGGGGAAGTTTGTTATAAAAGCGTATACACTGGCCCATGAAGGAATTGCTAATTCTGTGCAAGATATATTTTTATTCCGAGTTTGTACAGTATCGATGTCAATTTTTCAAACTTATCGATATTCTTTGTGTGTATCAAATTTTTATTTAAATAAACCGACAGAAATTCTTTGTAACTGACAAACGAGACGAACTATAAAAGTTAAGTAAAGAGCGACCTGTAAAGAAATATTGGAATTCCGTCCTCTTTACCTACCCTGCAAGGGATTTGTCGTGATGATATATCTATCTAGATAGCGATAGAAAAAATATACATGCACATTTTAGAAGAGTAGGTGACAGAGCAATTTCTTGCCCTTATACAGGAACAATATTGCGAACTGGAGGTCGATTATAATGCAAGAATGTTTTATTTTTATGTCCATTTTTCTACACGTTACCGCACCAGTGAACTGAATAAACAACTAGATAAGAAACAGAAAGAGTTTGTTTCCGGGATGTGATATTTCTTAAAGATACTCGTATATATCCACATCAGTCTGTTTGTCCTCTCGCTCGGGCGCTTCTTCTAAAGGGTCAGATTTCTGGCATTATTTACGTGGGTACGCCTATTTTAAATGACCCTTTAGTGACGTCCTACACACACGGTGCCGGCAAGGGAGCCGTGTGTGGTGTCAATGGTAGTGGAAAATTGCTGCCGCTATTTTATTTTCCTTTATCTTTGTTTGATAAGTTATTAAGATTCGTGTATTTTTAGTATGTGTAGTAAGTTATCAAGATATTGTTTGCCACATGGCTATGTTCAAACAGTACACCCTTGACGATACATTCGAGTGAATACATAGAGGAGTCTCTATCACAACGTTTTCTGAAAACGATCACTACTTATGATAAGACAGCTCATCGTAACACTGCCTCGTGAATTGTATCCTTGTTTGTTCGTTGTTTTGCATCTCTTATATATCTATTATCTATACCGACCTGGCCCTAATCTCAATGCGCCATGATTCAGAATTTTGCGATTAGCACCTTAAACAAAGACAATGAACGCAATCCAATGATTATTTAAACACTTAATCTACTTTTTTCTTAACAGCCTATTTTGTATCCCGCAGGCGAGCAAGCTCTTCCCACACATAATGAGGCAAAATAGTTCTTATTTAGAAGTTTTATATAATTTTTATAATTTGAGTACCCGCATTAGAGAGTGTTGTACACGCCTAAAAAGATACTTTACACAGCATGAAAAATTGATATAATTTATTTATGTAAAATTTGTGAATTGTCGATGGTGTGGCTTTAAATAAATAAATAAATAAATAGTACATACATAATTCACAGAAGAAAATTGTTACGCTACAAGTCACCCGCTAAACACAATCACTGGAACCATACATATACACTTTATCAAAAGCCCCTCTGAAAAAAATATGTGAAACAAGAACAAAATTAAGATACCGTTTCGGGATTCTAGACCTTTTTCAAGGATTAGATAGGGTTTAACACGAGAGAGGGAGCCAGTAAATAAGTTCTTTGGAAATGGATAAGCAAAATTTAAACCAAGATTTCTACAGTATAAAATTGATTTAACTACGGTTGATTTTGACAAAGAATATATACAATAGTGACAAATAGAAAGAAAAAATATTGCTTCAGGTGAGAATTGAACCAGTTGAACTACCAAGCAGGTAACTAAAGAAGTGTTTTTTTGTATATACACAATGTCAGGAACCCGATGTGGTCCTATCTATGATGGATTACGTAAATTGTTGTTTATTATAATTATTCAATTATAAATATAATATTCAATTATGGTTTTTGAACGGGAAGAAACCAGAACGAATGTAAGGATTGTGGTTGGTAACGATGTGCAAGCAGCAAGTGAATGAGTTTGTATATCTTGGATGCGCCTTCAGTAAGGATGGGAAATACACCGCTGACATAGAGAGAAGAGTGAGTGCAGGGAACAGAGTGAATGGTGCGATGGGAAAGCTACTCGGGAGCCGGCACTTAAGCCATAAGGCGCAGCTGGCCATACATAACAGAGTTCTTGTCCCAACGCTGTTATATGGTAGCGAGAGCTGGGTATGTAAGAAGGAGAATGAAAGAAGGATAAATACGGTAGAAATGCGAGCTCTGCGGAAGATGTGCGGAGTGAAGCTGACCGACCGCAATTATTAGCAACAGCGTAGTAAGACAGCGAGTAGGTATGAAAGATAGTATCGGTGTAAAGATGAGAAAGGGCATGCTTCGTTGGTTCGGGTCTATAGATAGAATGCCAGAGGAAAGAATGACAAAACAGATATACAATGTGAAAGTGGAAGGATGCAGGTACCGGGGAAGACCTAGACTATCTTACCATGACCAAATAAACCGAGTCTTATCTGAAGGAAAAGTCAAGAGTCTCCGTAACCGGCGAGCGTGTATGAGACGAACTATGAGAGTCGAGGAAGCCAGAGAGGTATGTAAGGAAAGAACCTGTTGGAACTCTGTACTCTCTGCCTACCCCGCAAGGGCCAGATCCCTTGCGGGGTAGGCAGAGAGTACAGAGTTATAGATAGGTTATAGATAGATAGATAGATTCAATTATTTTTTCTATAAAAATAAAATAAACACCGTCACGCCTAAATTGCCCCAGCGGGGTGGCAGTGATGTACGGAATACACCCTTTTCGCCGATGATGTAAGGTCCCAAGTAATAGGGGGCGAGCCTACTCCCATATACCGAACACAATTCTAGACTCCGGACTCATACTAGAAAGTTTTGTTAGAAAAAAATGCCACGTTGGTCTAGTGGCATAGCGTATCGCTTTGTGATGACGAGGCCCTATCTATATAGGCCTATAGGATCAAATCCTAGGTTGGACAAATGTAGATTTTCTATCAAATATATTTATTTTTATTATTTATTATAAGCAAGTGCGACATGTCTTAAAAAGCACTCCTTTATTTGGAGCGCATTTTAATGTTCCACTTTAAAACTATTTGTTAAAAGGCCAGGGCAGTCATTAAGTGAGACTTTTATTAGACCATGACCAAAAAAACCGAGTCTTATCTGAAGGACGAGTCAAGAGTCTTCGTAACTGGCGAGCGCATATGAGAGGAACTATGAGAGTGGAGGAAGCCAGAGAGGTATGTAAGTAAAGAACCTGTTGGAACTGTGTACTTTCTGCCTGCCCCGCAAGGGATCTGGCGTGATGATATAGATTGTTAGTCTACTAGCTTCAGCCCGCAATTGTGTCTGCGTTGACTTTAGACAGGAACCCAACATTTTCGGGGAATAAAAAGTATCCTTTGCGTTAATCCATGTAATAAACAATCTGTGTGCCAAATTTCATCAAATTACATTCAGCTGTTTTTGCGTGATTGAGTAACACACACATTTACATTTATAATATTAGAAGGATGGGTGCTTGCCTCGCTCCTGGATTTATATAACTGCTCATAGCGCATGTGGTGTTTGCTTATAATTGGTTATGCATTTAAAATAAAACTCCTAGAATGTCTATGTATTAAATATAAAATGTAATAGCTGTTAGCAAACCTGAATAAATAAATAAATAAATAGATTTAGTCTGCCTTGTTAGTCTAGCGCGAATAATGTGCATAGCGATCACGAGTCAAAATCTAAGACCAGACTAAGTTTAACTTTTCTATAGAAAAAATTCTTATATCATTCGGAGTCCGGTAGTGTGCCCAGTATTGTTGCAGTAGATATGCTCTATTACTACTTTGGGACCTAACATCATTAGCAATAATGGATGCAAATAGTAAAACTCTATCACCCCCGCTTGGGAATATAGGACTTAGGGTTATAGTCCCCATTAAGTGATCGGTTTCGATCACCGTACGGGCAAATCTTGTGTTACCCACAAATGTATGCTTCAGTCTGGGTGTTTCTGAATATCATTTTTATAAACGCAACCCCGACACAAATAATTATTCATGTGAGACCTACGTCACTAGAAAACTTCCTACTGTGGGGCTACGTTTTTTTTCAAAGAAAAAAGTAAATTCCGAGAGGTGAGTATACTGTATTCTTTTATAAAACTTTAGATCCTCCAATTTTCAACAAACGACCCCGCACGACCTGTACATAACTCTACACTCTTCCCATCCCTTCACGGTCTAAATCAATTCGGGGGTGCCGATTTAAGCAGGGTTCGCACGGACCTACAATCTTTTTAATTAGCCAAAGAGGTCCGACAATGTATCCAAGTCCTATTGTTCTGCATAAAAACATGTATAGTTCTTTTCGAGAAGAACACAAAAGTTTGTGGGTACTTTGTAACGTAGAGCTTTTATGCTGTGACTGTGTTTATTTGGTAGTTTTGAAAGGAATTTTGAAAGTTTATCTGTAGTGTACTGTTGAAATGGATGTTTATAAAAGAAATTTGATGTAAAAGAGTTTTTATTGTTGAGTTGTTAGATTTACGCGAATATTACACATAAAATATGATTATTTTTCTTCACATTTTATGGCGGTTTTTTTTAAGTTCCCGTCGTTTTAAGTGCTTTGCAGCACCCATGCTTACGGGAAGGACTGAGATGTTAGACGTCCATAAAGCGTAGTTGTTCCAGGGTACCCTTAAACTTCCTAATTATTTTTGTTGGTCCGTTCAACGCAGAATGAGCTCACGAGTCTTGAGGTCTTGCAGTGTTATGTTTGGTTTTGGATTTGATGATATTTATAACCGGATCCCAAGTCGATGGAAGCAACCACCCGCCTTCTCTATTGAAACTGTTTTAAAATTTCAATAGCCTCGCAAACCATCCTTGGTAGGAATCGGTGTTCTTTCACGAGGATTTCAGATTTATATATATAACTTAAAAATAAAAAATACACCGCGATAAAAATCCGAAAAAATAGTTTTTTTCATGCTTTCATTGTTGTTATTAAGTCGTAGCTTAAGTACTCGAGCGATTGCTTTGTAATTACTAGGTCCTCGATTCAAATCTCGAGTCGCACACCCAAGGTCTTCTTAGCGTTATCTACGCACAGTTTTGAACTTAATTTGAACTCTATAATTTAAATTGTGTAGATAATCTTTTTGATTTGAGCCAAATTATATTATTATTTATTTTATTCTAAAGTTTGGTTTTGATTGGTATTACCGTGATGCCTAAATTTTCCGAGTTAAAGGTGGAAGAGGTACACTGTGGTGTTCTTTCACTCGATTTTTTTTGATGATTTTCGTTTTCAATGTCATTGGAGGTGAGTCTATTATCATATTACTGTTCACAATCTCCTAAGAACTACTAAGAACTATCTTGTCAGAGACATGTTCGAACTGACGACTCTCTGATAATCTACCACAGTCTGCGCCACTAAACTGAAGAATAGTCCTTAAGTGATATTGTAGTAAACAGCTTATTCCAGTGCTTTGTCCGAGAAAACGAACAGTTAAATCTTAGAATATCAGGCAGAGTGCGAATCACTCAGATATAATATATTGACTTGTGCTAATTCACGTGCGTATACTGCCGGCCGAATTAATGGTACTTACTAAATGAACGGCCTCGTGTCCAAAAAAGTAACTGCCTCGTTTTATACTAACTAAGCAGGCACTAGACGAACAAAGCAGTCACTAGAACAACGAGGCAGGCACTAAACAAACTAGGCAGCCACTGAACCAGCAAGACAGTCACTTAACAAATGGCGCAGGCATTTGACAAACGTGGTAGTGGCTAGCCTAACCAGGCAGTCTCTAGATTAAGTGAGCAGTTACTGGTACAACAAGGCTGTTACTAGCCAACGAGGGAAACGGCAAAGTAACAGGGTAGTCATGCAACCAACGAACAGATACTATATGGCCAATATGGCAGCGACTAGAACGACCAGTCACTGGACCAACACGACAAGACTAAGAGGACTGTCATCAAACCAAGGTGACGGTGACTAGACTAAATAGAAATTTACTAAACCAACGAGGAAGACTAGTGTCTAACTATTACATTAGTCTAGTGATTAATACAACAGTGACTGAACTAACTAGATAATCACTGTATCAAAAAGACAGCCTCTAGACTAATAAGCCAGTAACCAGACCAACAAGGTAGTCCTTAAGTGATATTTCAGTAAATAGCTTGTACCACTGTTTTCTCTAAGACAACAAACAGTTAAATCTTGGAATAACAGGCGGAGTACGAATCACTTAGAAATAATATATTGCTTTTGTGCTAATGCACGCGCGTACACTGCCAGCCGAATTAATGGCACTGTTTTACTTTGTTGAGAAAATAATTACTTAGAACCGAGAAAATGTGATTTAAGGTATGATATTTTGTGTTGGTATTTATATTTTTAGTGTTATTTTGTTTCGAAGTAATATATGAGTGATAGTTTAAGGTATCTAAGGTTACTTATTTTCGTAAATGCAAAATAAACTATTTTAAAAGAATGACAAAACAATACTGAAAATAAAATGAATACACAAAAGTAATAGCTCTTCGATTCATGTGCACAAATAGGAAAAAAGAAAAAGTAATAAGCAAGCATTAGGTAGGTATATAAATATTTTGTCACATTTAAGTACCTGTTGGAACTCTGTACTCTCTGCCTACCCCGCAAGGGATCTGGCGTGAGGTTATAGATAGATAGATTTAAGTACATTTTTGGGGAAGGATATGATACCAAATATGAAGTTTATAATTAAACAAAGATTTGCAATACAAACGAGAAAAATGAAGCGCTTTTAAAAATACGTCTTCTTACCTAACAATAATAATAGCCTTACGGACTAAAACGTAGCTGTGTGTAAGTAAAAATATATCCCAAAAAACACGAGCCCGACGCATTCCAATGCGCGTTCCCATCCAGTAATAATTCAAAGTTGCAACTAAATTGCAATATCTTCTGGTGATAAATCAGTGCAAAATATCGCTTTAAAACACAAACAATAAACGTCCCTCTTGTTGAAATGTGGGTTCCTGGTATTCAAACCACAATAACAGATCAGGGGTCAAACAAACCATTTATAGTAAAACTTCTTACAGTTTCACACAGATGGTCACACAAATCAAAATCGACCTGAATATAATGTTTACCTTTAGATTATCAATGTACGTGCTAATTATGACCTTGATCGACCGAACTATTGCCTTCGACCTTTTAATGAAAATCTATATTATTTAGCTATTTGAAGCCAATCAGATTTTATCGACATCGTTCAAAAAAGTAACAGTATTGAAGGTTTATAATAGATTAAGATTTTTTATCATTTTTTAGTTACAAGTTACGGCACCACAGAAAGGTCAAACCGATAGAAACGTCTATTTTTTATAACTCATTTTAGTAGCTATGTATATTACCACACTCGATCCCTTACCAGATAGGTAGGAAGTATAAAATTCCAACAGATATTATCCATTTCCACTTTTATTCGTTTCATACATACTCGTCAGTAATAGATTCTATTTGGTCATGATCAGATTTGATTCAGTTTAGATCTTTTGTAGTGCCGTAGTATACTTTCGATTTCAATTTAACCCTTTGCATAGACGAACTTTTTATGTAAGGTAAATCTTTTCTTATTTTTTTATTATGAAAAACGTAGCGTAAAACATTTGTCCCGTGCGGGAATCGAACTCGCGACTGTTCGACCCCGTGGGCGGAGGAGCTTAAGCTCTTAACCACTGCGCCAAATCTCTCACTAAGCATCCTTTCCTTTTATAACATTTCCTGCACAATATATTATATCATCACGCCAGGTCCCTTGCGTGCAATCCATTCTGTTACTGTTAATGTTTTCACGTCATTTCATCCCAAATTTCCACTTCAAAAAAAGAAATTCAGATTGTTTCCGGTCTCAATCCAATGGTTACTTTTTGTTGGCTTCCAGTGTATGGTAAAGTGTTTACGCGTTTTTAGGTAAAACGGTTTCTATGTCCACCTAGGGTGAGATCCGGGCGGGTCCGGATCCTGATGTATCTCCGAGGGGCTGTGAATTTTTTTTTTTTTTTCAAACCTATTTTGTGGGCATAATATTTGATTGTTTGGGGCAACATTCCGGTGTTTTGGGCCGAGTGAATATTTTAAATTCAGGGTATGGTAATAGTATTTACCTTTGCTTAGAGTTTCATATTAAGCGAATATTTTTTATTCTAAACGGGGGAAAAGAACATTGTCGTTGGAGGTAAGGAAGTTTATTTTCCATCTATTGTTCCCTCTTCCTACTTTCTTCCTTCTTCTTCCTACTTTATTAAAATAACATCAACTTTTTTTAAAGACGTAGCCCCACACTAGTATTTATTCCTGTGTCATGGGTGCGTTTACAAACATGAAAGTTCACACATACAATTACCCAATCCGAAACAAATAATTGTGGGTCACACAAAGATTTTTCCCTTGCGGGAATCGAACCTGCGACTATTCGACGCAGTGGGCGGAGCGGCTTGAGCTCTTAACCACTACGCCAAATCGTCCGTCAAACGTTACTTTCTGCTTACTTTTCCTTAGATTTTTTCGGATATTAGGACAATTAAAGGATCTTTCTATTTAAGAATTCACATACCGTACTCTAGTGCCCGATATCTGAGCAATATGGCTCAGATTCTATCACATATGTACTATCTCTGCCACCCCGCTTCTGAATATAGGCATGATGGTGTATGTTTTTATAAAATTTAAAAGTATGAAGTGGTATTTGGCGGGACTTGTCGTGCGCATGGACCCGCAAAGGTGGGCAAACATCTTAACAGTATGGATCCATGAAGACGGTCACAGGTGCCGTGGTCGACCGAGACGAAGATAGCTTGACGACTTGGACACTTTTGCGGGAAAGACATGGATACTACTAGCCCAGGATCGATCTATGTGGAGACGTCAAGGGGTCAAGCTTTGCCCAGCAGTGGAACACAGGGTAGGCTATAAAAACCACTATACATCGTTTTATTAAATCAAAACTTTACCTTACAACCTTAGCAAATAAGATTACTTAAATGCTGGTAGCAAGCATGGTTGGACGAAGTGTAATTTTCCGAAAGTAAAACTCCCAGTATCAGTTCGGAATTTGGCATTGTACTCGTTAAAATGGCTAAAAGTCTCGCCCCCTATTATATGGGGTCACACCTGCTTGGGGATATATATGGTGTTTTAATTATGGTCTTCAAAATGGCTATTGTGTGATTAGTATCAGTATTCTTAACTGTGTGAATTCCAAAATCTAAACAAAAATATACCCAATAAAAATACAGACCGGCACGCCTATATTGCCCAAGCAGTGATGATAGCGATGTCCTTTGTACACCCATATATTGCCGACGATGGTAAGTTGCAATCTAGTGGCGAGTCTATCGACATAAAACTGATTTTTAAAAGCACACTTCGTCTTAGCTAGAATTCGAATCCAAGAACTCATCACCGCTCACACTAATCGTTACTAGAACAACGAGGATATAAAATCTTAAAAAAAAGTTCATTTTATATCAACATGCTGGTTAAGATCAATTTGAAATTGAAAATCGACTATACTTTCAGCATATGAGGCAATGGTTAAATAATATCATTTAACCCGCAGTTGTGTTGCGGATACCGTGTAATCCCGTTTTATTGCTAACCGCAAATATTTAAATTTATATTATGTGTGGTAATTAATATCAAACAAAACAAAATATTTTATCTACATTTAAGTTATTGATAGATAGGTTTGCTGCTGTGGTTAAGAACTAAATCGGCATACTGCATCGAGTCGCGAGTTCGATCCACGGTATAAATCTTCGTGTGATCCACGAATATTTCTTTGGGTCTGGGTATTTGTGTACGTAAATTTGTGAACGCATCCATGACGCGGTGATGTTGTAGGTAATATATATATAAAAAAAAACTAAAATATGCGGTCGGGGAACCAAGTTCTAATCAGACTATGTAACTAACTGTTAATAAAATAGTTAGTTATTGAAAAACGATTTACTTAACGGGAGCATATTCTGACCATCGAGCACATTAACTAACACGAGATGTAAACAAGTATGGTGGCCAGCCAGCGCCTATGATAATATCCGAACTACGCCGGACGGAACCGAACGTCTCGTAACATTTTTCCATAATGTTACGATTTCTATCTATCAACTCATTTCTTTTTTTACCTGGGTAAAATCCTGCATAGGACTTTTGTGAGCTTCGGGGGACGCTTACTGGGCGTGTGGAATTCCTACTGCCTGAAAAACCCCAGGGTGGCCGACATCAGCACTATGGAGGGCCTCCGGAATCTCCGTATGGAACGTACCGGTTGCCCTTTTGTGCCGCGCTCTGAAGAGTTCGCCTTTGGGGGGAGAATTAATGATACGCTCCCCCCTGTACGTGGTACTCACGGTGACGTGGGCCACACCACACCGCCGTCCTCGAGGTCACTCGTGAAGGACGCTCAAGGCCCGCTCCTTGCATCCGCGACCCCGAAGGCCCCCCTGCTGATGTTGGTGCAGGGCCCCCCGCCAAATATTACGGCGGGAGACGCGAGTTAGCCCGTATTCTTAAGCCCCGGGCTATTGGGCTGGAGGGCCTGGGCGGGCTGTGCCTCCGTCCCAGCGCCGTCGGTTTCGTCGAGCAGGATCGGCCTTTCCCGATCCCGCTCGGCCTCGTCCTTCGCAGAAGGACTCCTACCTCAAGCCGCGTTAAGGAACTTCGTTCCAAAAATCTCGTATGGATAATCAACATACAGCTCGATCGGTCTAAGATAGGTGACCGTTTGTTGCAATTCCATTTTCAAACATCTCCATCCTTCGGAAAACACGTAACGTCGATGATCTCAACTGATCTTAAGGTAGTCGTTAAGCCAAGTTAGAAGCCTTATAGGTTTATTAAGTTTCAAGAGCAAGTGACTACAAACTTGCCTCCACCAATCCTGATTGAGTTTGCCTCATGGAGTATGAACTAGTCTCCCTCACCTCGAATTGTGAGAGAAGACCTTTGCTCAGTAGTGGGGCAGAATATAATATATGATAATAATAATATTAGCCCAGTTAACAAACTGTCCCACCGTTGGGCACGGACCTCCTCTCAGACTGAGAGGGCCTAGGCCATAGTCCACCACGCTGGCCCAGTGCGGGTTGGCTAACTTCACACACCTTCGAGAAACTCTCAGGCATGCAAGTTTCCTCCCGATGTTTTCCTTCACCGTTAAAGCAAATGATAGTTAATTTTTAATACGTACATGCTTTCGAAAATACAGAGGTGTGTGCCTGGGTTTGAACCCGAGACCTCTGACTTTGCAGTCCAACGGTCTAACCACTAGGCTATCACTGCTATTGGGACAGAATATGCTTGGATAATTATTATTTAGATGGAGGATGAAGGATGGCGGGGTATGACCTATAGTCTATTTCAAGAGACATGGGTACGGTGACGTTTGATCAAATCCAGTTTCACGCATATTGAATATATTTAAAATAAGGAATCCAGAAAAACAAAAAGTATATAAAGATAAACGAAAAATCTATTTTTATTTCATTTAAATCATATCATCATCATCATCATCATCTCAGCCTATACTTGTCCACTGCTGAACATAGGCCTCCCCAATCGCTTTCCAGTGTAACCGGTAAATTCGCGTAATTATTTAAAAACTTGAAATTTTATAAAACTCTATTACTTAATTATGCGAAATGGAACGGTTTGCGTTTTAGTGAGTGACAATAAAATCGTTATAATCAATAAATTGTTTTTAAAATTATGCAACATTTGCAGATTTCTTTACGAATATTATTTTGTGTATTCAACTGAAAGACATGGTATGCTCATAGTCAAGAAATTATAAAAAATGCCATCTTGAATCAAATTTAAATACAGTTTCTTACCTTTTTAGGTGCGCGTGCGCGATGTATGAAGCGATATGGCACACGATGTTTGTGACAAATCGCTTGATTCGTAAATGTTAACTTGCTGCAGTATGTGTAGTATGCAAGGGAACCAGCTCTGTGTACGCTGTGCTTGACGGACAGCACTGATTTTCAGCTGGTCCCCGCCATCATCATAGTACAACAAATCAAGGAGCAGACACACGCATAGAAAATACAATGACCAAACTAAAATAGACGATACAGATGAAGTCTAAGGGGAATAACACTAATTCTAATAATAATCTTTCTTGTTTCGATTCGTATAAGAAGGCTTTTGCCCAGAAGTGGGATAGTAGAGGCCGCTTTATTATCAGCCAGATTTTATTACTTTTTATTTACTAAACAACACACAATCCGCATTCGTAAAATACTAGCAGATAATAACGTAACCAGCACGACAGTCTATAATTATATCAGATAATAATTTACCTCATCGTAACAACTTTACGGTTTTCTAAATAACCTTTGAATGGTACCCTAATAAAGTGTGCAGAAATTGTGTATCACACTCGAGATAATGAGGGGATTTGAGCTCAGAAGATCATAATACTTTTACTGTATTCCCAAAGGCGTGACTAGGGTTTTGAAAATTATTTTAAATTGAGTGTCTCTACAAATTACCTAATTTCAACGTATCGATGTGAATACGAGTATGAGATTAGGAATGTTCCAGTAGTCCAGTTAACGATAGAAACAATGTTGAAGAAAAGATTAAGCAATATGGAAGTGTAGAAGAAGTTGTAGAAGACCTAGCCTATATCATAATGATTAAATAGACTATGTCTTTGCAGATGAGCGATTCAGGATTCTCCGTAACTGGCGAGCGCGTATGAGGTAACCTATTAGATTGGAGGAGGCGAGAGAGGTTTGTTTATCACAATTTTGTTAGAAAATTTATTTAACTTGCTAAAGTAAGCACGCTAAGTGGTTAAGCATCTCGGACATGGGAAAAATTGCAAATTCGAGGATTTTATTAAATTTAGTATACACTTTTATAGACAACCGGTGAAACCGTCAATCTCGATTTTTGCCGTTAGACGCAAAGAACTGTAGCCAATAATCAATCAAAAGAAGCACATTGAAACTCCCAAAACACTCAAATCCTCTGAATAACCTCACACGAGTAAAATCAAAATATAAATAAACGAGTATATTCGACAATCGATACCAATCGTACCATTCGATTCCCGAGCGCGAACGGCGCTATTTTATTGGCCCGATTCACCCCTCGATCGGATAGTTCGGGACGGGATTGCTTGCGATTCACAGAATAGGGATGCGCTAGTATACGACGCCAATCGCAATGGAGATTGATCCCGTGGCGTTTCATCTTTATCTTTTCATACTGTGGCTTGAGATTTTAGAGTTTGTTATATTGAATATTATTTTTTGGTTACATGCATCTTTTTCAGTGGCGGTTTTTGAGAGATATATAATTTTTTATATGAATAATGTGAATCTTTGATATTCATATCGTTTGGCTTGATCTGCTTTGTTGTGTACGTACATTTATAAAAAATACTAGTTTCTGCCCGCGTCTTCGTCCACGATGACTTTATATGGGAACCTTACATTTTTGCCGGGATAAAAAGTATCATATGTATTAGATTCCAGGTAATAAACTATTTGAGTGCCAAATTTCATCCAAATCTGTTCAGCCGTTTTTGCGTGATTGAGTAACAATCAAAGAAAGAATGACAAAACTGATATACAATGCGAAAATGGAAGGATGTAGGTACCGGGGAAGACCTAGACTATCTTGCCATGACCAAATAGACCGGGTCTTATCTGAAGGACAAGTCAGGAGTCTCCGTAACCGGCGAGCGTGTATGAGACGAACTATGAGAGTAGAGGAAGCCAGAGAGATATGTAAGGAAAGAGCCTGTTGGAACTCTGTACTCTCTGCCTACCCCGTAAGGGATCTGGCGTGATGATATAGATAGATAGATAGATATCTATCTAGGTAGACAATATTCAAAATTTTAATGAATCGATTTATTACAAAATAACTATTTATTGGCTGGAAACTAAGCGGACTTTTACCGATAAATATAATTTTATCTATTATCTACATACTTTCATTTTATAAGATTTCTTATTTGTCTAATAGTTCTACAGGAAAGAAACATGCAAGGGAACTGACGTTATGATATAGAGTGATAAAGTTTAAAAAAAAAAGAAAACGTAGCCCCCCTCTATGATATACTCCTGTGTCGTAGGTGCGTTGAAAAACATAAAAATTCACATACACAAATACCCAGACTGGAACGAATAATTGTATTAATCTATTCACGTTAATGACAATATTTTGTCTCTAATGTTTTCTATTAACAGAGTGTATTTATTTACACACACACCGTCACGCCTATATTCCCCAAAAGGGGGTGGCAGAAGTGTACTGAGTACACCCACGTTTTGCCGACGATATTAGGTCCCATGCCCATATACCGGGCACAATTCCAGACTCCGGACTCGTACTGGGAAGATTTCGTTAGAAAAACTAAACTTGTCCGACCTAGGATTTGAACCCTGGACCTCGTGATCACAAAGCAATGCGCTTTGTCCCTAGACCAACGAGGCAGGCATTATTTATTTAATTAAAATTAATACTAAAATTAATTGTGGAGTTTCTATCTTTAAACAATAGAAAGAATTGTAATACTATCTACTTCAACGTTTTAAATTGGTAAAAACTTTCCGAATATTAAATATCCTTAATAGCGTATATTGATAGCACCCAATAAAATGAAGATTGATTGATTCGGGCCCAATTTTTAACCCTTCTTTGACCTACTTCTAAACAAACTTCAATTTTACCCTCTGTTTGACAGTAGATATACTTATTTTTCAGGGTTTAGGTATTTAAAAAATGGGCTTCAAACAGAGATAGCATGATTATATGGATAAATTACGTACTCTGTTTATTAAGTATTCTATTAATTTTGTGAGAATACAAATCAACAGGCTTGCCTCAGTGTCATGATATCTACATACTTGCCGGAGTACTTAACCATTCTACCCTATTAAGTTCTTGGATTTACGCGAATATTACACATGAAATAATACTATTTTTGACGTTTTGATTGAATGCTGCAAAGCATTTAAAATTTAAAAATCAAAAATAAACTGTTATAAAAATCTAAATATAGTTTTATTTCATACAGTACCCAAATAAGGCTAAAACGAACAAAGCCGGGATTTGTTAATTTTAAGGCCATATTTTACCAATACTGCAAATCAGCATAACTAAATAGTATTTTTATTATTATTATTATAAAACGTATCCCCACACTAGATTTTATTCTCGTGTTTTCGGGTGCGTTTACAAACATGAATATTCACATACACAAATACCCAGACCGAAACAAATAATTGTGGGTCATACAAAGATTTATCCCGAGCGGGAATCGAACCTGCGACTATTACATACAGTGGGAGGAGCAGCTTAAGCTCTTAAGCACTGCGCTAAATCGTCCGTCAAATTTGAAGAATGCCCTACCACGCTACGTACGTTCGGGACGAAAAAAGCATACAATACTAGATTATTGTAAGCTGTGCTGCCAGATATTATGGGTCTCACATGCTGGCCAAGAAGACCAAGTTAGCTTTTTATTTATCAATAAAAAAACCCTAATTTACATTTTATGAATTTGTATTCAGTATTAGCAGAGAATCTATTCCTATTGATACTCCTCAATCAGTCAGTCCATGTATGTGTGTAATGAATAATACGAGTATATACATGCATATGTACCTGTATATCTTCGGAAACTCTTTGAGTGTGTAGTTGCCAGGGAAAAACCCTGTCGCTCTTTATCTTCTCTTCCTCTTAGTACTGCTCGACCCACATCGAGACGGTATCATGGCTCATTTACTGTACGTGCTGAGCGCTTTTGGAATTCTCTTTCACACTCCTTACGCGATATCCCCACTCCATAGACTTTCAAGAAAAGACTTAAAGAACATTTCCTATCTATGTAAGTCATTTATGTATTATATCAAGTAGTATATTTTATGTTATCGCATAGTGTGTAGTATATTTATAGGTATATATTCTATACTCTTTGGGTGCGTTTACAAACATGAAAATTCACAAACAAATACCCAGACCGGAACAAATAATTGTGGATCACACAAAGATTTGTCCCGTGCGGGAATCGAACCCGCGACTATTAGACACAGTGGGCGGAGTAGCTCAAGCTCTTAACAACTGCGCTAAATCGTCGGTCTTTGTACATTTTCTTTTATATTGTATTTATTTTGTAAAATTTTCTGTGTGTACAGTGGTTAAGAGCTTAAACAGCTCCGCCCACTGGGTGGTGGTGGGTAATCGCGGCTTCGATTCCCGCACGAGACATATCTTCGTGTGACTCAGAATTATTTGTTTCGGTCGGAGTATTTGTGTATGTGATATTTCATGTTTTTAAACGTACCCACGACACAGGAATAAATCATAGAGTGGGACACCGTATTACAAAAAAAAAAAAAAAAAATAAGCAGTCTGTATATTAAATCATCATCATCATCATCATCTCAGCCTATACTTCTCCACTGCTGAACATAGGCCTCCCCAATCGCTTTCCAGCGTAAACGGTCCGATTCCACCTGCATCCAACAACTTCCTGCGATTTTCACAAGATCCAACGCCCGTCCGATCTTCGCGCTATGTGGCCCGCCCATTGCCACTTCAGCTTGCTAATCTTAAGGTCTATGTCGGTAACCTTGGTTCTTCTACGAATCTCCTCATTCTTGATTCGATCACGTAGAGAAACGCCAAGCATAGCTATCTCCATAGCTCGCTGAGCAACTCTGAGATTTTTTATGTATATTAATTAATACATACAAAATTTAAGTACCCAATTAAAATTCAAAACTAATGACGTCACGTGCGAAAAATGTTTATCGTTATATCCAACGGAAATCCGTTCCGTCGACCGCGGACCACTGGGTAATGAATTTTAAATTAAATGTACATTAAATTGTGGTTTTCACCACACTCGAGTGTTTTAAACGTGCCAGTGTCGCGGGGTCAACGTGGCGTGATGATTTTAAATTTACGTTTTGAAATTACTTCAGTTTAAAAATGAAATAAAAGAAAGTTGATTATGACACTACAAGAATTAAATAAAAAAGGTCTTTAGTAGATGTCAAAACCATTACTCTAAAGTAAGAAGTCCACTGAGTCCATATACGATGGGGTTATGTTTATTAGTAGTTGGGGAATTCTTCTGGCCACCTTACGATTTCATTATTTGACCCTGGACTTAAGATATTTAACAATCCAAACACGACGACTGAATATTATTTGAATATAAAGTACAAATTAAGACCAATTCAACGAGCCTAAACACGAAGGGGTTATGATGTTCCTATGGCCACCTTCCAGCTCCATAATCAGACCGGTTCCACGTTGCCATATATTGAATTGTCACCGAACTTTATGTAGGTATGCGTATGCCAAATTTAGAAAGAGGGGTGTGAAGCTTAACGTTTGTAAATGTCTGTGGCATCGTAGCTCCTACCACACTAGGATTTATTCCTGTAACGTGGGTGCGTTTACAAACATGAAATTTCACATAACCAAATACCCAGACCGGAACAAATAATTGTGGATCACACAAAGATTTGTCCCGTGCAGGAATCGAACCCGCGACTATTAGACACAGTGGTCGGAGCGGCTCAAGCTCTTAACAACTGCGCTTAATCATCCGTCATCCGACGTCCGTCGTCGTTTTGTTTGAAATGATCGAATTTTTTTAAATGTTTAATTTAAGTTTTACATGTACGATATAAATATATAATGTTAATCAATAATTATTACATAAACAAACTAAAAATTACAGTTGTATGCAAAAAAACTAATATAAAATTTGAAATGATGTCTGTACCGGCAAGTTACATACATGTTCAGAAAGTTCGTAGTTTTAATAAGTGAGCACTGTTCCCGGACTTTACCTCCGGATCAACTTTCCGGAAACTCCGTATGTAAGTTCATGTTAAGTATGTGCAACTTCAGTTTTCAGCTAGTTAAAGCTCGGGATGTTTTTTAGCGAAATGTCGTTTCGTTAAAATGAAGAATGTACGCCGGCTAGAGAATGCTATGTAGATAATTTTGAAGCTGGGATAAGATTTTCACTCGATTTTCGCTAAAGATAATATTAGCCCAGTTAAAAAACTGTCCCACCGTTGGGCACGGGCATCCCCTCAAACTGAGAGAGTTTAGGCCATAGTCCACCACGCTGGCCCAGTGCGGGTTGGCGAACTTCACACACCTTCGAGAAACTCTTAGGCATGCACATTTTCTCACGATGTTTTCCTTCACTGTTTAAGCAAGTGATAGTTAATTTTAAATACGCACATGCTTTCGAAAAGACAGAGGTGCGTGCCTGGGTTTGAACCCGAGACCTCTGACTTTGCAGTCCAACGGTATAACCACTAGGTAGTGTTTTTCGAATAGATATGTGTCTATTTCTTTGGCACGTTTTGTAGCCGAAACAAATTGATGGGTTTTAAACCGACTTCAAAAAAATCTTTTATAAAAAAAGGTAAACCGACTTCAAAAAGCAAAAAAATAAATATTTGAAGTCGGCGCTGGTTGGTGCAGTCGGTTACTTGGCACCGACTTCAAATATTTATTTTTTTGCTTTTTGAAGTCGGTTTACCTTTTTTTATAAAAGATTTTTATTGTATAATTTTAAGTGACCAGTGAATTATTCTATAGTAGGGTACCTATAGGATTGACGTAATACCCATAATATCTCAATTTACACATGCCTACTGTTTGTCGCTAAGGAGTTCCCTGGTGTATCTTCTAAGTCCAAAGTCCAATGTCAATAAAATTAATATGGGACTACCGCACTGGGCCAGCGTGCCGGACTATGGCCAAAAGCCTCTTAGTTTCAGAGGAGGCCCGTGCGCAACGCTGGAACAGTTTCTTAACAGGGTCAATATTGAGTTCTTAGATTTACGCGAATATTACACATGACATAAAACTATTTTACGGATTTTATCGCTGTTTATTTTTGATTTTTAGTTCTTGACATTTGATTTGATTGTTAATTTATTATATTTTATTATGTGGTTATTTTTGCATTCATTATATTTAGATGTTTCACGCTTATTTAAGTTATCAATGCATTTATTATAATCAAATGTAGTTAACACTGTCCTTAATTCATTGGATGATATTTCTATATTTCTGCTGAGGTGATGTAGATCGGAACGCGTCTGATTAATCACCGTCCGTAACAACTTTTTACTTGCCTGGTTTAGGATCTTAGCGCTTCCTCGTATGCCTTTCTTGGTGGATATCTTGACACACGTAGGAATGAGATTGTGGTGTCTGCATCTCTTCAAGAAATTTAGAGATGTTATAAATCCTGCGCGCTTAGTCTTGAGATCTTCGAACCGGCGTATTTTATTTGCAATTTCCAGTCCGTACTGGTTCACATACTGAGTTCTTAGATTTACGCGAATATTACACATGAACGAGGCGTGAGGTTATAGATAGATAGATAGATTACACATGAAATAAAACTACGAGTATTTTTCGGATATTATCAAGGTTTATTTTTGATTTTTAAGTTCCCGACGTAAGCAAAAATAATTAAAGAGTTTGACGGTACCCCGAAACAACTATGCCTTTTGGACGTCTAACACCTCAGTCCTACACGTGACCATGGGTGCTGCAAAACAATCTAAACGTCGGGAACTTAAAATCAAAAATAAACCGCGATAAAATCCTACAACTGTTTTTTTTTCATTATAAATACTAGTTTCTGCCCGCGGCTACGTCCTCCTTGCCTTTACAAAGGAACCTGACATTTTTTCCGAGATATAGAGTATTCTATATTTTAATCCAGGTAATACTAGACTATATGTGTGCCAAATATCATCCAAATCTGTTCAGCCGTTTCTGAATGATGGAGCGATGGAGTGAACAAACAACCAAACATCTAAACATAAAAAATATTTGTAGGATATCCGTATAAAAAAGGCGGACAGAGTCTCACTAAACAAAAAGTGAAGCTCTGCAATGGCGGCGGCGCAATTATGTTTGAGTGAATGAAAGGGCTGCCATGTGTAACAAAATTTCCCCATTTCTTTATGGGGATATTACACTACCTAATCTGATTCCAATTTCAAGAAACCTATTTAGCATCCAAGTTAACGATTTCACTATCTCGAATTGCATCCAATCTCGGGCACATATTGATCCAATTGTCTTTATGATAAATATCGATATATCATTGATGTATTTAAATTGTTAACGTGAGTAAAAACATTCATATGAAACATCGTTCAAAATAACATAGATACATCGGCGATTTGCACTTGGAAAGATTGATATATTGTTTTCATCGGAAGTGTAGCATAGCATATCGCAAAAACTCATTTAGTGATATCGAATAATTTTATATAAAAAATCGATTAATAATAATCGAGTTTTTATTTTTTTACTCTCGATTTTCAATAGCTTTTTCTTATATTAATCTATTTATTTATCGTATCTTTTATTCTAGCTAAAAGTTTATTTTTGATAGCAGATAACATCGTAGGCAAATCCAAAATCCATATAATTGGTAAACCTGTGTCACACTTAATGTTTACATTTTTGGTCAAGAAATTCATAATATATTTCGCGACTAAATAATGTACTTCTATTCATAAACATGGAATAAAAAAGAATTGAAATTAAAGTTTCGTTAAAATCATTATTTTATTTAAAGTTAAGTAAAAAGTGTTCTTTAAAAGTTTCAATAAATATTGAGCAAAGAGAAATCCTACTTCCTAACTTACTTCACATGAAACAAAAATTTAGATTATTTAACGTTTTTTGGACAATGTAAAAAACAATCAGTTATCAAAAAAAACGATTTTTGATCCCTCCTGTCACATCCCTAGTGATGCATACATTTATTAATGTTATACAGCCACTTTTATACATAGTATACACTTTCCAATTTTTAGCTCCTTAATGGGTACATACAGCCCGCCGAAAAAATACTTGTCTGTTTAATTTCATTTTAGACACCTAAATTTGATTAAATGCAAAAAGTGTCAATCTCATATATTTTCGAGAATTTTTCCCTTTCGATAGTTGGCAACATTGCTCTTTTCGTCGAAGTTTTGTTTTCCAAAAAATACGATTTTATTTTATGTCCATAACACGGAAAATAAGTGATAAATTAGTCACATACCTATGAAAGTTGATTCCTTGACATTTTTTCCTAAAAGTGACTATGGTTTCGACAGTACATAATTGCACAAGACGACAAATTTTTATTTTATTTTCTCATTACGTAAACGTCTTTTGTCAATCGAGGTTTGTTGCGTAATGGAGACCGATAGACTTACTATGGTGTGAGTGTGTGCGTTTCGGCTCGTACGTGCACACAAACTGACTTACTATTGAGCTTCACTTTTTGTTTAGCGAGATTCCGTCCGCCTGTTTTATACGTCGACGAGGATAGCAAAACAGCAAGAATCTTCGTAACCAGCAAGCGTGTGGTGAGACGAACTAAGAAAGTGAAAAATAGCGAGAAAGTTTTGTGAGGAAAGAACACTTTTGAAAATCAATACTCTCTAGCTACCCCGCAAAGAAAGAAAAGATGGCTAAACGCGTAACCCTCATAATTCAAAATCCAGTGTAACACTTTCGGTTGTCCATTAAAACGCGATTGAAAGCTTATTGCTTGTCGGCGCCATGTTTGCCGTGTCCTCAGCAAACAGCGTGTGTGCGATGTAAACACGCCCTTATACCGCGCCTGATATACGGCTAGTATGGACCCGCCACGGTTTGTTTACACCGATTTTTCCAAGCCATTTCCTTTGAGAGCTGTGTTTTTTCGTTCACTCCAATCGGCTAGTGAAGCATGCCTTTTAAAACACTGGTAACTGGAAATTGACACGTGTGACGATAGGCCCCACCCAGGTAACACACCTGCTGCTTGCAAGAAAGGAAGTAATTACTTTTTTACAGCTAACTCTAAGCTGTATAATAGGGCATATGCTGCATAATGGTGTAAAGTAAGCATTATGAAATAGATAGTTCTTTGATTTGACATGAAATAAAACTATTTTTCCGATTTTATCACGGTTTATTTTTGAATTTTGGGTCGCCGACGTTTTAAGTGGTCATGGTCACGGGACGGGCTGAGCTGTTAGACCTCTAAAAGGCATAGTTTTTCCAAGGTACCCTCAAACTTCTTAATTATTTTTGTTGGTCCGATCTACGTAGAATAAGCTCACGATAAGACCTCAAGACACCGTGCAAAGCACTCGAAACGTTGGGGACTTAAAAATAACCCGCGATGAAAACCGAAAAATAGTCAAACACTTTATTGCTCCATTAAAGATACACAATATGGAAATACAATTTCTAAATTTACAAGATAGTTTAATAATATGCGAGTTTATCACTAGTAGTGATCTCTTCCAGGCAACCTTTAAACTCGAACTTATAATTTATTTTGTATAAACCCTGCGGGGGCGCTTACAAATAGACAATTTACATTTTTTTAAATCTAATTTAACTACTAATCTACCACCGATCTAGATCGGAATGCGGCCTACACTGAGAAGATCCGGCGAAGAAACTCAGCGGGTTTATCTTTTTTATTCAATTCTCTTCCTCTTTTTTACTTTCTTTTCAATCATATTGTGCCGATGGAATGTTTAGGTTCCAAGTAAATACTTTACGATCTAGCTCCAGTGATGCTTTACGGTCGAGATATGAATCTAATGATGTTATTTATAAAGAGTGTCTAAACGATTCCAGATGGAATAGTCCCCACAAGCAGCACCCGTATACGAGTATGACTACTAGAACAGCCTTCACTCTCCTCGACCATATTGGAGGGAAGTTAGTGACCCCCAGTGAGTTTATATGCAGGCAAGGTGCAGCCTGTACTCTTGTATACAACCCTAGTACAGCTTTAAGCTGTTAAAGAGCAGTTACTCTTTTAATCAGTAGTTATGTTACTTGGGCGTACATCTTAATGGTGTAATATATATAACGTGTCTTACGTTATATATATTACACCAGACACCCAAATTAGATTAATGCTTTACGAATTCAAAACGAAAATCTAACTTTCAATTTTAGGGAAAGTTTCTACCATTTTTTGAGCTCTTTGGTACCATTAACCATAAAATTTATATATTTATACATATTTAAATATAGCCGTAATGCTATGAATAATTATTAAATTTTGCTTAATACAGCGAATAGAACGAGTTTTTTTGCTTAAAAATTAAAAGTGTAATAACTTACTTTAAGAAATCTTTAAAAAAAAAGGTAAACCGACTTCAAAAACCATAAAATAAATATTTGAAATCGGTGCTGGTTGGTGCAGTCGGTTATTAAAAAAAGGATACATACAACCGAACATAGAGCGTCCTCCTTTTTGAAGTCGGTTAAAAATAGTAATAATAATCGATTCAGTTGCCGATTAAGAACAAACTACTTACAGGTCTTGTGTTAATTATGTTACAGCTTGTATATATTATCTTAGATTTTGGATCACGAATAATATTACAGTAGTCCCGGCCTAGATCCCGCGCGGGACAAATGTTTATGTGACCCTCAAATGTGTGTGTTGGTCTGGGCGTTTGTGTATGTGCAATACATGTTAGTAAACATACCCACTTCATGGGAATTTATAGGCAGGGACTAAATTTCTTATTTAAAAAATTATTATGGCGACATGGTTTGGTGTACCGATTCGAGAATAGATGCCCGTTCTGGATCGACAAGTAGCGAATTTGATGCGTTCACGTTTCTTGAAATAAGAAGCGATGGATATGTATCCAAGAATTGTTCAATATCTTATAGGCTATCGATCTATCTATCTATCTATATCATCACGCCAGATCCCTTGCGGGGTAGGCAGAGAGTACAGAGTTCCAACAGGTTCTTTCCTTACATACCTCTCTGGCTTCCTCCACTCTCATAGTTCGTCTCATACACGCATTTTTTAAAAACGTAGCCCCACACTACGGTTTATTCCTGTATCGTAGGTGCGTTTTACAAATGTGTGTACTGTGCGGGAATCGAACTCGCGACTATTAGACACAGTGGGCGGAGCGGCTTAAGCTATTAACCACTGCGCTAAATTGTCCGTCCGTCCGTCATCTTATGGGCTAAACTATATAAAACCATATTTTTATGACAACAGAACTTATTTTCATATAACAAATTTGGTATAAGTTGAAAGACGCGTTTTGAAGCAGGTGCGTCTTCAGAATCAGTGAAGCGACCACCCTTGGGCCGTTCCAAGTGAGCGAATGTCACGCTTATTGGAAATATAGAGGGGTGAGCAGAGAAGTTCTCAAGAGATCTTGTTTGGAAGAATGAATGTAATGTAGGTTATGAAATACTCGAGTAGTTGGATTGGGTGCTAGGGATATTGGGTTCGTTTTCCCCGTAGAAATTAAAAGGCAAATAGAATTTTTTTTTCCTGACATGTACTCGTAAAGGTTTACTCACGCCTATATCCTACATGAGTAGGCAGAGATTACACATACAAAAAATCTCACATTTTAAGTTATATCGTGTAGTATTTTATAAAAACGAAATATATGTACTATTATACTATTTTTTTTTCTTTTTTAAACGTAGCCGCACACTGGGATTTATTCATGTATCGTGGGTGCATTTACAAACATGAAAATTCACATACACAAATACCCAGACCGGAACAAATATTTGTGGATCACACAAAGATTTGTCCCGTGCGGGAATCGAACCCGCGACTAAACTAAAGTATACAGAACTAGTCCACTACTTCTGTATACTTTTGACGTTCTTAAAAGTAGTTCTTTCAAACTGTGTCCCACACTGTTCTAGAAAGAAATTATACCACTTTCGAAAACATAAAAAAACAACATTTGCGCTTTTGAGTTATCCAAGAAAAGAAAACTCACCCCTCTCAAAAATATAAAAAAATATAATTTCCTAACGTCAACATAGTATCAGAATATCTTGTTTATCCCATAACACATAACCGTGATGTTTTCTCAACTCAGCACAATTTTTAAACATACAAAACGGACAAAGACCTCCCGAAAGAATTCACGCGAAATTTGTTATACGTTTGTAAACAAATAATAAATATTAGGTCCTTGCTAGTCTACGGAAGCATCATTCAAACACACCAAAATCAACTTATACTTCTACTGTTTAAGATTGAAAATCGTATGTACCTAAATGACTAGAAAATATCAACTATATTTTCAACTAAAATAAGGTTGAATCTTCTACGTGATAGGTACGATCAACATTTACCACACACTCAGAAAATGCTAAAGTAAAAATGAGCTGTATGAGATTAGGTGAAAGTTGAAAGTTGTGTGTAGTGAGGTGTTAGCGCCGGTAGTCGGCATAGTTGTCAGCATGATTTAGTGATGGCAGGTCGGATGAAAAATAGGCGGGAACGGGACACAAATCATTCCCTCGCCTATAGACGGACAGAAAATAATTTAGTGTTTACCGATATTATATCCCTTGCGAGCCGTTAGATTGTGCCGATAATTGGGTTTTACACTAATGTTTCGGGGGATTTCGGGGGACTTTTTTATTGAAACTTGTGATTTATTGGTTTTATACTAGGTGTGGTATAGTAGAAAAGTGAGTTGTATCAGATATTTCAGGTGCTGGGTTACAAAAATATATGACTATTTTCCGCAGTCGAATTGTCGTTTAAAAAAAAAGTTTTTTTTCATTCCGCTGTCAGTTTGTAGTGTACCTAGAACAGGACGTAGATATCGGAAAAGACTTAGACTATCTTTCATGACCAAATAAACCATGTCTTGTTCGAATGGCAAGTCACGAGTCTTCTTAACCAATAAGCAATATGAGGGTGGAGGAAGCCTGTGAAGCCGGTAAGGAAAGAACCTGTTGGAACCTTCTACTCTCTACCTACCCTGCAACGTATCTGGCGTGATGATAAAGATAGTTTTATTTTAATAAATACGTTGCCCTTTATTATGATTAAGCAGTGATTAGAGTAAGTAGTGGCCTAGTGGTTAGACCGTTGGACTGCAAAGTCAGAGGTCTCGGATTCAAACCCAGGCACGCACCTCTGCCTTTTCGAAAGTATATTCGTATAAAAAATTACGATCACTTGCTTTAACGGTGAAGGAAAACATCGTGAGAAAACCTGCATGCCTAAGAGTTTCTCGAAGGTGTGTGAAGTCCGCCAACCCGCACTGGGCCAGCGGCCCTCTCAGTTTGAGAGGAGGTCCGTGCCCAACGGTGGGACAGTTTCTTACCAGGGCTATTATTATTTATATTAAGATCACAAACATGATTTTTACATGCACATCAAGACCTAAATTAAATCTTTGTGAGTAATACTAAAAATTAGAATCCTAAATCTGACAAAGTCTGATATTTCTACCCAAAAATTCTTACTAGCCTGTAGTCTGGAATTCAGCCCATTATAATGAGAGTGTAAACAATTTACCTCTGACACCCCCATTTGTGTAAGTATGTAAGTAGATGTCATTCTATCACAAAAATAGGCTAATAGCCTTTTCGATATCAATTTTGTGATGCTGCTCAAACTGTCTTTAATGATGAAATAAAACTATTTTTCGGATTTTAACGAGGTTTATTTTTGATTTTTAAGTTCCCGACGTTTCGAGTGCATTCTGCGCATTCTGCGTAGATCGGACCAACAAAAATAATTAAGAAGTTTGTGGGTATCCCCGGAACAACTATACCTTTTGAACGTCTAACACCTCAGCCCCTCCCGTGACCATGGGTGCTGCAAAGCACTCGAAACGTCTGGAACTTAAAAATCAAAAATAAACCGCGATAAAATCCGAAAAATAGTTTTATTTCATCTGTAATATTCGCGTACATCTAAGAACTCAGGTCTTTAATGATGCCTAAATGTTATTTGGACTTTTTATTTATTTATAAATATGAAAGTATGCATGTTTAGATGTTATTTTGATGTTTATTACTCACTCACGCAAAAATGGATGAACTGATTATATGCAAAAGGGTTGCGTTCCCGTCTAAACGCGGACGTAGTGGCAGAAACTTTTTTTTAAACGAAGCCCCACACTAAGATTTATTCATGTGTTGTGGGTGCGTTTACAAACATGAAAATTCACATACACAAATACCCAGACCAGAAGAAATAATTGTGGATCACACAAAGATTTGTCCCGTGCGGGAATCGAATCCGCGACTATTAGACACAGTGGGCGGGGCGGGCTAAGCCCTTAACCACTGCGCTAAATCGTCCGCAAAACTAGTAATTAATATTCTGAATTTATATCACTACATATTATAAAACATCTACCGTATCTGTCTGTCTGTCTGAACGCCATAAACTCAATAACTACCGAACGGATTTTCATACGGTTTTCACCAATGGACGGAGTGATTCAAGAGGAAGGTTTATGTGCATAATTCACCCGTGCGAAGCCGGGGTGGGTCACTAGTTTAATATATGTAAACATTTTCTTACCTTTAGTCTTTTGATCATGTTTCATTTCCACGCATATTGTATTTAAGGAAATTGAAAATATAGTATCCAAAAAATAAAAAAACATCAAAATTCTACTTTAGTTTTCATTTAAAACATGTATTGTTCAGAAATTTGCGTAATTAATTAAAAATCTTAAAACTTAATAAAACTCTATTACTCAATTATGTAAATTGGAACGGTTTGGGTTTTAGGGACTGACACAATGAAATCGTTATAATCGATGTTGTTTTTTAAAATGTAAAATATCGATTGCCGATTTTTTTTACAAATATATATTATTCTATGTATCTGACTGAAATATTTATAATTCTCATGGTCAAGAAATTAATAAATAAACGTTTTTATAGATCACATAGAGCACAGAGAGTTATATAGATTTTTTAATAATAATACATTCGAGCGACGAATTAAGTGATTTGTCAGACGATTTTTCTGACCAATGGCTTGATTCGTTTATAATGGCATTATGTTATTTTCTTTTCTTTTTGTTCCTAAATTATTTTTATTTATATCGATTCATTCTTCGTTATATTTTTTTTCGATACGATATTCTATCGATTCTATTTCACACTCACTACATTTCTAGAAACGTCAAATTCTAAACGTCAGCGTACCCATGACTGGTGAAAAGGATTATAGTAATCACTTATTCCATGTTAATGTATGTGTTTGTAAGTATAATTTTCACTTGCAAAAACACCTCTACTGAAATTGTTACTTGTGGGTTACAGAAAGATTATTTCTAGATATTTTTCTTTCTATTATATTTACGAGCCGTTGAAATTCAAGCTAATTATAGAAATAATTATATCTATATAATGATACTCTAGATGATTATTTAAAACATAAAAATGCTTAGATAGGTGCTGTTCCAGCAGCAGAATGTGGATAACATGTTCAGCTTTTATTATTATTCCCTCTCTTCCTTCTAGTAGTTAAATAAAATTGATCATTATTCTTCCTCATTTCTTTATCTGTAAATGAGAGAACCATCTATCCCTTTACATGAATAGTTTAACTTGGTTAATTTAATTTAGACTCACCTGATACGACATTGTTCTCCCATACCCCACAATAAAATGTAGATGGAAAAATTGTAAAAATACTATTGTAAAAGAGTAACCGTGGAGTTTCTTGCCCTTCTTCTCCAAAGGAATGACATTCCGAAGTGGCGGTAGAGTCTTTGTTACTATTTTGACGATTCATAAATACTGTAATAGTTTACATGAATAAAAAAATATTCTGATTCTGATTCTGATAGTGATCAAATCGGAGAACAAGCGATCTCTAAGAATGACAGAAATAAAAGCAACATTATCTTTTACTGAAACAATACGGAAATGAAAGGACGTCGATTGCACTGCCCACCCTACGGTTAACGTTGAAAGGCTGTCACCGTGGAGACCCATCACAATTAAGGGTGCCCCAACATCACCCTACTGCTCACCCCCTAGAGGAAAACAATAATAATTATTAAGATGGATGATAATGGAATTCTTTTGCGTATACGAAAATATTGTTTATTTATATGCCCTGGTTGATAAGTGATACTGACAGGTGACAGATGACGATTTGACAAATTTGTCTATAATAAATACGAGTCGACGGACGATTTAGCGCAGTGGTAAACATCTTAAGCCGCTCCGCCCACTGCGTCTAATAGTGGCGAGTTCGATTACTGCACAGGACAAATCTGTGTGTGATCCACAATTATTTGTTTTTGTTTGGGTATTTGTGTATGTATATTTTTATATTTGTAAAAGGACTCAGGAGACTGGAATAAATGTTAGTGTGGAGCTACAGTAAAAAAAAAAAAAATAAATAAATAAATACAGTCGTACAAGGATCTTTTGCCCCGCGGCCAAAATCGGAACTATTCTTCTATTGTTGTCATTAAGTGTAATGTCACTTCGTGACAATCGCAGAGTTGCCGTTTGCTATGAAATTAATTCAAATTCGAGTTTAATTAGTAACCGTGTGGTAGTGAACACACCTGTTTTAATATCTCCTTGGAAAAGGAAAAGTTTACTAATTATTAACCCTAATTTCATACCAACGCCCTGTCAATGTCATTAATTGGCCAAAAGATACTTGTACGACTATAACTCATGGTATGGTTGATAATAGACCAAAAGCAAGTCATACAAAAATGCTTTTTAAACTACGCTTCTCTAGGTTTTGTTTTTTGCCGTACTGGCTATAAGAAATCACTTTTATGAATTTACCGATGTTTATGTTTACTTGACATTAGAGAAAGACACTGTTAAAGTATGGGACATTTAAATATAATAAAATAGAACTAAGCCTCCCGAGAAAATGTGACAATTTTGTCATTTTCTGACGAATATCTAGTAAGTCGCAAGACAATAAGGTGACCGACCGTATCCGCAACAGCGTAGTAAGAAAGCGTGAAAGGAATATAACAGTCAATTGTTAAAAATGGCGTGTTGTCACCATTAAGGCAAAAAACAACGCCCAGTCAATTAAAATTTATTGATGAAATAAATAATTGAGAAAAAAAACACTAACAATATAACTAACCTTGTATTTAGGTGTTGTATCACTTCGTCTTTTTGGCGATTTCATATGAGGCCTTAATTGGTCATAGATTTCGTTAAATAAATCTTTTGTGACTTTGACGAAATTCATCGGCAGGCATAGAAAAAGCCACACGACGCTCGTTACGTCTGTTACTTATTGCAAACTTGCGTAAAATGTGCCATAATTTGGGAATAAAGTTTAAAAATGGTATAATTTTAACACAATTTGTAAAAAGTTGCACTTTGGTTCTTGGATAGAAACACAATGCCAACGCAATATTCAACACAAGACGGAGCTGTCAACCGGCGTCAAGAGTAGCAATTTAGTTGATATTAACGGATTTAAGCAATTCTTATTAATTCATTCATTTCCCAGCCAATATTGAAACAATTTGGCGCTAGCGTCGTATTCAAGCATTGTCCAAGTGTGTTCAAGAGTAGGAATTGCTGTAATTTCAATACCAATGTATTGAGTTTAGATTCAAGAGTAAGGCCCAGTATCGGTGTAAAGATGAGAAAGGGTATGCTCCGTTGGTTCGGGCATATAGAAAGAATGTCGGAAGAAAGAATGACAAAACAGATATACGATGCGAAAGTGGAAGGATGTAGGTACCAGGGAAGACCTAGACTATTTTACCATGACCAAATAAATCTGAAAGGCAAGTCAAGAGTTTCCGTAACCGGCGAGCGGTTACGAATTAACTATGAGAGTAGGGGAAGCCAGAGAGGTATGTTTTTTTTTTAAATTAGCCTCGCTCTAGGGTTTATTCCTGTGCCGTGGGTGCGTTTACAAATATAAAAATTCACATACACAAATTAACCGCGTGGTTCCCGGCTTAGAATAGGACCAACCCATCTCATCCCATCGGGTGTCGTACAAGGCGACTAAGGGAAAACTAGGGAATGGGCAGCAGCGTTCCCTTAACACTTCTACAACCAAAAACTGCGCTCGCCAACCCGCCTGCCAAGCGTGGCGAGTATGGCAAACACCCCCAATTTATTAAAATAGAAGAAAGCAAGAAAACCAGGCCCCTAGTCCCCGGCGGTCCTGTTCGTCCTGGCCACGGTAGCAGCCATGGTAACGACAGGACAAGGGGTGCTAAGAATCTCCGGCAGAGATTCGGCTACCACCAAAACGGAAAATTGGCCCTGGTGACATACAACGCACGCACATTGAGGACAGATGAGAAGCTAGTTGAGCTGGAAGAAGAATTAAACAAGTTGCGGTGGAGTATTGTTGGTTTATCGGAGGTCCGAAGAGAGGGCGAGGACACGATAACCTTAAAATCCGGCAACTTGTTTTACTACCGGGAGGGCGAACAGCAGTCCCAAGGTGGTGTCGGATTTATCGTCCACAAGTCACTCATAAACAACGTTGTGTCCATCACTAGTGTGTCGAGCAGGGTAGCGTACCTGATACTCAGAATATCCAAAAGATATTCGCTGAAGGTCATACAGGTCTACGCACCGACCTCGGCATACTCAGATGATGAGGTCGAAGTTATGTATGAGGACATTAGTAGAGCCATACATACTTCCAAAGCACACTTTACAGTAGTTATGGGTGACTTCAATGCGCGACTGGGCAAACGGGGCGATGATGAGTTGAGAGTGGGGCAATTTGGATATGGGCAGCGCAACCCCAGGGGTCAGAGGCTGGCCGAATTTCTGGAGAAGGAGGGACTCTTTATGATGAACTCTTTCTTCCAGAAGCCGTCTCATAGGAAATGGACCTGGATGAGCCCTGATGGTTTCACAAAAAATGAGATAGACTTCATCATGAGCACCAAGCGACAAATATTTAATGATGTCTCCGTGATTCACAGGGTAAAAACCGGCAGTGATCACCGAATGGTCAGAGGCACATTAAATATTAATGTCAAAATGGAAAGATCGCGTCTGATGAAGTCTACGCTCCGACCTTCTAATACACATATCCAAAACCCCGAGAACTTTCAACTCGAATTGTCAAACCGCTTCGAATTGCTAGACAGCAGCGCATCAGTGGACGAAATCAACAATAGGTTGGTAGAGACTGTCCATGCGGTCGGGTCTAAGCATTTTAAGCCCCACCGTAAAAATAGGCCTCAAAAGCTATCTGACTACACCCGACACCTTATGGCTGAGCGACGTACCATGACACTCCAAACCTCCGATGATGCTAAGTCCTATAGGCAGCTCAATAGACAGATATTGAAGTCCTTGCGACACGATTTACGGTCCTTCAATACAAGACGTATTGAGGAGACCATAGAGCAGAACAAGGGCTCCAAAGTGTTCGCAAGAGACGCGTCTATTGGGCAAATCCAGTTGACGAAGCTGAAGACGGAGGACGGAAACGTAACGTCGAATAGGTCGGAGGTGCTCAGGGAGATAGAGAGGTTCTATGGGCAGTTGTATACCTCAGTAGCTGAACCTGTTGTTGACTTGGTAAAAGACCCAAGAGCCAAGCTAACCCGACACTACTCTGAAGATATCCCGGACATCAGCCTGTACGAGATTAGGATGGCTCTCAAACAACTTAAAAACAACAAAGCGCCGGGTGAAGATGGAATTACCGCAGAGCTTCTGAAAGCGGGCGGATCGCCGGTACTTAAAGTCCTTCAGAGGCTGTTTAATTCCATCTTGCTCGAAGGAAAAACGCCGGAAGCATGGAACAGGGGTGTGGTGGTACTCTTTTTCAAGAAAGGTGATAACACTTTATTAAAGAACTATAGGCCCATCACACTGCTGAGCCATGTTTACAAGTTGTTTTCGAGAGTCATCACGAATCGTCTCGAACGCAGGCTTGATGATTTCCAGCCTCCCGAACAAGCCGGTTTCCGGAAAGGCTTTAGTACCATAGACCACATACATACGCTGCGGCAGATTATACAGAAGACCGAGGAGTATAATCTGCCACTATGCTTGGCGTTTGTGGACTATGAGAAAGCCTTCGATTCGATCGAGACTTGGGCGGTTCTTAGATCTCTCCAGCGATGCCGCATTGACTATCGGTACATCGAAGTGTTGAAGTGCTTGTATAATAACGCCACCATGTCAGTCCGAGTACAAGGGCAGTGCACGAAGGCGATCTCCATAAAAAGAGGAGTAAGACAGGGAGACGTCATTTCTCCGAAACTGTTTACGACCACCATAGAGGACGCCTTCAAACTCTTGGAATGGCGAGGATTTGGCATCAACATCAATGGCGAATACATCACTCACCTTCGATTTGCCGACGACATTGTGGTCATGGCGGAGTCGCTGGAAGATCTAGGACGAATGCTCGGCGACCTCAACAGAGTATCTCAACAAGTGGGTCTTAAAATGAACATGGACAAAACGAAAGTAATGTGTAACGTCCATGTCGTACCCACCGCACTCACCGTTGGGAACTCTACTCTTGAAGTTGTCGACGAATACATTTACCTGGGACAGGTAGTCCGGTTAGGTAGGTCCAACTTTGAGAGAGAGGTCAATCGACGAATCCAACTCGGCTGGGCAGCGTTCGGGAAACTGCGCAACATCTTCTCATCCAAAATACCTCAGTGCCTAAAGACTAAAGTTTTTAGTCAATGTGTGTTACCAGTGATGATATATGGATCAGAGACGTGGTCTCTTACTATAGGTCTCATAAAAAAGCTCAGAGTTGCTCAGCGAGCTATGGAGAGAGCTATGCTCGGCGTTTCTCTACGTGATCGAATCAGGAATGAGGAGATTCGTAGAAGAACCAAGGTCACCGACATAGCCCTTAAGATTAGCAAGCTGAAGTGGCAATGGGCGGGCCACATAGCGCGAAGATCGGACGGGCGTTGGGGCAGAAAGATTCTAGAGTGGAGACCACGTATTGGCAAGCGCAGCGTGGGACGACCACCTGCCAGATGGACCGACGATCTTGTGAAAATCGCAGGAAGTCGTTGGATGCAGGTGGCATCGGACCGGTTACGCTGGAAAGCGATTGGGGAGGCCTATGTTCAGCAGTGGACAAGTATAGGCTGAGATGATGATGATGATGATGATACACAAATACCCAGACAGGAACAAATAGTTGTGGATCACATAAAGATTTGGAATCGAACCCGCGACTATTAGACACAGTGGGCGAAGCGGCTTAAGCTCTGCCTACCCCGCAAGATGTGCAAGTCAATCTATTCAAATAGGACCAAGACTCGTATTTCCCCGTAGCCTGAGGATAGGGACTTAAAAAATGCATGGTTCCTTTTGTCCGATCAATCAAATCAATGGGAAAACGCTTACATCATTCGATCGGTCAAACTAAGCAGTCAGATCACGCAATCACAATAAATATATCATACTAGTTTCTGACCGCGACTTCATCCGCGTTGACTTTAGTCAGGAACCTTACATTTTTCCGGGATAAAAGTATCATTTGTGTTAACCCAGGTAATGAACTATCTGTATGCCAAATTTCATCCAAAACCATTTAGCTATTTTTGCGTGATTGAGTAACAAACATACAAATATCTGAACATACAAACTTTCACATTTAAAATATTAGTAGGACTATGATTATTTGATTTAAAAAAACTTTAAACGGCCTATTTTTAAACTGAACCAGTTGAACTGCTGTACGTGCTGCCTACCCCACAAGGGATCCGGCATAGTGTTATACACAAATAGAGAGATAGTTTCAAAATCAACCATTATAATATTATATTCAGACATAATCCAAGCAATGCAATCCTAAAGTCTAGTACACACACGTCAGTTAGCAAAACCAATTACATGGCCTAACGGAGCGGCGTGGAACGTCCGAGCTTCATTAGACAACCGCTCGCAGCGTCCTTATGTCTAATCTTGCGGAAAATGACGTTGATGTGACGCTGACGTAACATCTTTGACGTTGCGCTCGATCGTATGCGCGGGGGTTTAGAGTGGACTTTAATTTTAACTATTTATTTGACACAGAAATTGGTTGTTTCTGATTTAAGTTATCAAATCTTTACTCAATAAAACTCTAACAGTAACTACACCGTCACGTCTGTATTCCCCAAGCAGGGGTGGCAGAGGTATTAAGTACTCTTCGCCGACAATGTTGGGTCCAAAGTAATAGAGGGCGAGTCTATTGCCGTATACCGAGCACAATTCCAGACTCGATAATCGAAATTTTTTGATAAAAAAAACTACATTGATGACCTAGGATTTGAATCCGGGACTTCGTGATCGCAACGCGCATTATTCGACACTCGACGAATGAGACACCAGTTACTGCAACTGATGTCTCATTATGCAGAAACGATTATGTAACGATGTGTGTTAGTTTTTTCGTTATACACGTGTAACGACACACGTCGTCAATCAAGGATACTAACATAGCAGAAGAACGTAGTACACTTGGACCTATTAGGAGAAAGAGACGAGCTTTCGTGAAATTAACAGTCTATACGAAAAATAAACAAAGATTGACTATGGTTACCAGGCTGGAGCAACAAATCTACTCCTCAATTCCGTTGACATGTGGCTCAGGAACAAATAATAATAATAACCTCTCTTGGGTACCATCGTTTACATTCATTTCTAATCCTACAACCCTGTTTTTTTCCACTATGGCTTTTAGCATGTATCCTTAATTTTTTAGGGGTACAAATAGTAACTTGTAAATAAGGTTCAATAAAACTTGCAGGCTTTCTTCAGAAATTGAACACGTCTTTACTGAATGATGGTTTATTCATGAAATAAATATTTTTTTTGGATTTTATCGCGATTTATTTTTGATTTTTAAGTTCCCGACGTTTAAAGCGCTTTGCAGCACCCATGATAACGAGAAGGACTGAGATGTTAGACGTCCAAAAGGCATAGTTGTTCCAGGATCCTCCTTAAACTTCATTATTCCTTTTGTTGGTCCGATCTATGCAGAATGAGCTCACGGTGTCTTAAGGTCTTGCAGTGTCATTCTTGGTTTTGGATTTGATTATATAAATTACAATTATGGCGAGTGCGGTCAAGGACATGTTCACAGACTGCAGACTTCTTTGAGCGACGGTGTTTTAAGTCAGCTATTGTTCTTTAACCAGAGTTTTACTGGTTTCTGTTTGTACTTTATAAAAGAGACCACATTCACAATCAAGCTTGTATACTTCTGCATCTTGTAGAGGGATGTGACACTTGATAGATGGTAAAATGGTTTTATTTCATGTGTAATATTAGCGTAAATTTAAGAACTCAGTATCATAATATATTTCTAACTAGCTAAAGAGAATAACCAAATATTGAAGATGCATCAAACAGTAACTATTATGCATTATCTTTCTATCGATATAATCACGCTAGATTACAGAATACAGAGAGAAAGTAAAGTGCAGAGTTCCAATAAACAAATGAGAGATGAATTATAAGCATGAAGGAAACGACACTGGAAGAACTAAATAATATAATTTGCGAATTCAGTAGTTGTTTCGTTTCATTCAAGGATACATTCATAAAGTTACACTGAAATATTCATGGATTTTTCTATCGTAAAACTTGCACAGCGCAAATGTTCATACTTTCCAGACCGTCTTTATCTTTAAAAATCGGTGCATACCTATAAAAATATATTTGCATTTCCATTTTGTCTCGGACAAATTTTCAATATTGAAAAAACATTCCACTGAATATCGGACCGGTACCAATCCGCCATTCCGCCACTCCGCCATTCCGCCATCCGATACCTGAGATAAGGTCTCAACTTCATTTCGCAGCACAATGGGTATTACAAACTGATAGAGGTTGACTTTTGTCTGCCCCTTAAAATATTCTTAGGAAATAAGACCTTGGGCTTTAAGTTAGAAATTACGGTTCGAGTTTATGTTAACATTCTATTATCCCTGGAGGGGTAGCCTACCGAAGTACGAGTATAAGCTGAAACTCAAATCTTTTTACAAGCTTTTATATAATTTGCAATGTTTTTATGTCTGTCTTTCCGGTTCAAATCTTGTGATCTATTTTTCGTTCATTGCGAGTATCCGATTAAGCTGAAATTTAGCATACTTATGTAAATTTGGTGACAGTGCAATAATATGGTACTATGGAGCTGGTTTGATGATAGATTCGGAAGGTGGCCATAGGAACTCCATAACCAAGCAAGATATATATACAATGTAATACCCTCGTATTTAGGCTTGTTAGATTGGCATTAACAAGTACTATACAACCAGATAATGTTCAAGGTCTGATGCTGAAGGGGAAAGGTGGCTAATGGAATTACCCAACTACTCAATATTACCCCACCCTCATCGATAGACTCCAAACTGTTCAATCCCGTTTCCGCCACAAAGCCGTCGGAGCCCCGTGGTTGGATATTTCGCGAACGCGTCCAATCATAGAAATCCGCTAATCGTACCCGCCGCCGACTACGAACCTCACTTCCCTCTTATCAGCCGCTACCGCTGTCCGCGGCATCCGCGGTTCTCACCTACCTTCCCGATGCCTTTACATCCCTTCTTTCGGATACAGATACCGCACACAGAATCAGACACCGACCTCGCTGGCGAGGTCGAAGAATCCCTTGTCCGCCGGCCGGTGCAGAACACCACGGCGAGACACCTAGTATACGCCCCACCCCATAGCGACTGCCTAAGCCGAGGCCGTTTCTTCTTGAGGCGCCCTTGAGCTAGTTGCCCCCTTGCCCCTCTGGCACAAGCGTAGTGGTTGCATGCTCGCCCTCTCGTCCGGTGAAACTGTGAAGGCCCCGCGGCTAACAGCGTAGAGCACACACACACACACACAAAATATTACCCCATTGTTTGGGCTCGTTGGATTTGTTTTGACGAGTACTTAGAACCGGATGGTGTCCAAGGTCTGATGATGGATCCCAAAGGAAGCCCTAGGAACTAATCAACTAAGGAAGCTATCTTCGTTGTGTTTTTGCTTCAAAGCTTGTTTTTTTTAAAACCGTTTTTAATTATTCGATAGAAAAAGCACACTGATCAATCTAGAATTTAAACCCAGGGCCACTAGAGCAAAGATGCAGATTTCACAAATAAATTCCACATTAAAACCAAAAATACGCCTAACAACATGATTCCGTTTATTTCGCACACTCTCTATGATTGAAGCTCCCATTTCTTTTCCCGGGGAAAATATAAAGGAGAAATAATTACGAACGAGAGGCTCCCCCTGATCACGCAGGAAGGAGGGGTGTAATTAAGGGTGCAGGGTGGGGGCAGGATGATTTTCCCTTAGGTTCGCTCTTATTCGCCGTGTGAATGCCTTAGCTGAAAATGTTCTAGGCCAAAAAACACAGGCTTTTGCAGGAGCTAGCAAATATAAAGGGGGGATTTTGGTGGATCTTTTGTGAGGGCGTATTCAGGGGAGGGTAATGTGGTGTTATTTTGAGAAGTGATTTTGTCGAATTCTGCGCATTGCTATGGTAAGTAAATACACCGTCACGCCTATATTCCCCAATCGGGGGTGGCAGAGGTGTACTGAGTACCCTGCCATAGAACTAAAAGGTACGTAAATAGTTCTTTGGAAATCAGGCGGAAAGAAAATTTTAGCTTTAAAAAGTCGTACTTTTAGAAAATAGTTTATTTGATAGCGATAAGATCACTTCCTATTACATTTAAGTTTACCATTGCCAGCAAAATATGTACGCAGTTCACCCTTCGCCAGCCCCTTTTCCCGTCTTTCCTTCCTTCCTTTCATGACCATCAGCCAATTGACGTCAACTGGAGCACAAAGTCTTCCAAAAGATTGCTATGACGACCGGCGTTGTGGAGTACTTAAGCAATTTCACCTGCGAAGTTCACTAGACGGCTTAGCACGAAAGAAGTGAGGTTAACGTCCTTATCATATGCCATACTTATCACACTACAAATTTCCTAAATAAACATGAAAAGGACAGCACGATTACTCGCTAGCGTCAATCTTTTTGTGCTAAATTGTCAGGTCATCGAGAGGCTTGCCCATTCCACATCGGTACATGGTCGCTCCAAGAATCCCTTCCAACTTTTATAAATGTAGCCAAAACTGCGGATACCCCTAAGGTATAAAATAGAATAGACTTTTATTTTGCTGAAAACATGGTGTATGGTAATTATTGTTTCAGTTTCAGAGAGATGATCTACATGTTTTACATAGTGTTGTAAAAACGCTCGAGTCGGCGCTTAAAACGCTCGCGTCTTCTACGTGTATCAACGCTCGTGAGCGTCGACTCAGTGCTAAACGCTCGACTTCAGCGCTCATTTTTACAACACTAGTATTGCCATTGTCTGGCATGCGAAATTCATACAGTATCATTAAATTTCTCAACTAAAATAACTTATTTCTTTTTCTTTTTTCTTTTTTTTTTAAAAACGTAGCCCCACTTTAGGATTTATTCCAGTGTCGTGGGTGCGTTTACAAACATGAAAATTCACAAACAAATACCCAGACACAAATAATTGTGGATCACACAAAGATTTGTCCCGTGCAGGAATCGAACCCGCGACTATTCGACACAGTGGGCGGAGCAGCTCAAGCTCTTAACCACTGCGCTAAATCGTCCATCAACTTATATCTATTTGTTGAAATTATTAATTTTTAATCCAGCTCAGAAGTTGAGAATTTAATAAAATCAACACAAACATTATCTAAATTTATACACTAAGCCAAGTTATGTCAAAATAAATTAAACAGCATCCCTATATCATAGTTAATATAAAAATATTTTTTTTTTAAATCCGACTTCAAAAACCAAGAAATAAATATTTGAAGTCGGTACCGGTTAGTGCAGTCGGTTACTTGGCACCGACTTCAAATATTTATTTCCTGCATTTTGAAGTCGGTTTTTTTTAAAAAACGATTTTTATTTTACAGTTTTAAGTGGCAAGTAAATTATTTACTAATATTTATATATCAATATTATATTATTTTGTTGAGTTGTACTGCAAGGTACCTACAGGATTGATATAATAACTATAATAACGGAATCTATACATTCGTGCTGTTCGCCTTTAAGGAGTCCCCTGGTGTATCTTCAAAGTCCAAAGTTCAATACCGATTTCATTAAAATGGAACCACCTCGAAACTATACTTAACACAACGCAAAAAGAATCATCAACATCAGTTCATAAATAAAGACGTTATAAAAAAAAACACAGACGAATTGTCGACCTCCTCCTTTTTTGACGTCAGTTAATATTCTGATTAGTTCTATGGCAGGATACCTATGGGATTGACCTAATACCCATAATATCACAATCTACGCATTCGTATTGTTTGTCGTTAAGAAGTTCCCTGGAGTATCTTCCAAATCCAAGGTCCAATACCGATAAAATTGGTCTATAGCCATTTCAGAGCTATACTGAACCAAATGCAAAAAGAATTTTCAAAATAGATTCATAATTGGCGGAATTATCGTGTAACATACATACAAAAAAAACATACAGTCGAATTGAGAACCTCCTGCTTTTTAGAAGTCGGTTAAAATTTGCTATCATGATTAATTAAATAGAATATCAAAATTCATAAAAGAGATAAAACATGATAGTAATATCATAGACGGACGAGTTACTGCAGTGGTTAAGAGCTTAAGCGGCTCTTCCCACTTTGTCTAATAGTCGCGGGTTCGTTTCCGCACGCGACAAATCTTTCAATCAATCAGCCTATCGTAGTCCACTGCTGGCCATAGGCCTCTCCTAACACGCGCCATTGCAAATCTTTGTGTGAACCATAATTATTTGTTTCGGTCTGGATATTTGTGTATGTGAATTTTCATGTTTGTAAACACACCCACGACACAGGAATGAATCCTAGTGTGGGGCTAGGTTTTTTTTAAATAAAAAAAAGAAAGAACAAAGAAGATAAAGAAATATATACTTAGACTTTATCTGACTTTATCTGACTTATATTTTATCTTGGAGGAATTCTGATATAATATGATATGCTTTAGCCATTAAAAGTTGCATTAAGTTATCTTTTAAAAAATGAGAATTATGTACTCTCCAGTCTTCAAATTTATTGTAAATTACTGGAGCCATGCAGAAAACGCCTTTTCGCATGAGCATGGTTTTTGAGGTATGTAGACAAACTCTACTATTATCACGTCTGTTCCTTTTTACGACATCCACTAGCCGTGGAAATGAACTAGGATTTGAATGTACTAACAATGCAGTTTCGATAATATACAACGAGTAACTTGTGCTTAATAAAATATGGCTTACAGCTGTCTATCACATCTAAGCCGAACATTGTCCTGATACATCTCTTCTGGGTATTAAATACAATTTTTGTGTCCGTTTTAATCCATTATTATAAGGAAAACACGCTTATTAATAAAAATTCATATGAGTTTTATTTGAGATTGTGCTTTATATAACGGTAAGTTTTCAAGCATCAACTTTTAGATAAGATGCGTTCACACAGAGATCATCGTTTTTCTATTAAAATTGGTAAAAAAATAATTTTTTACTGAATATTTTTTTTCCGCAAGCAAGTATTCAAGTTGTTATAAATTTTCTTTAGGAAGCTACATGATGATAATTTTAAAATTACAAAAGTGCATGATCAGTAAAATTATAATTTCAATGTTTAATAAATAACATGATATTGGTATGAGAAAGGAGGAAGTCAGAGAGGTATGTAAAGAAAGAACCCGTTGGGACCCTGTACTTTCTGCCTACCCCGCAAGGGATCTGGCGTGATGATATAGATTAATTATCTTGGTAATACAACAAGATAAAATGTTTTCCAACAAAGGATAGCAGATCTTCACTCGTAAATCCGGGCGAAGATCCGGGACAAGGGCGAACTCCGCGGCTGAGATAGTACATGGAACTATGAGCAATTTGTATGCGTGTATGTTCAGTAGCTATTATGGCCACTTGGTACGGCATAATTAATGGAGACAATGTATTGTGTACTATCTAACTGTCTTTCTATATCATCACGCCAGATCCCTTGTGGGGTAGGCCTCTCTGACTGTGTACTATATTAGACAAAAACACTGGTAGAATAATATTATAATATTAGCCCATTTAAGAAACTGTCCCACCGTTGGGCACGGGCCTCCTCTCAAACTGAGAGGGCTTAGGCCATAGTCCACCACGCTGGCCCAGTGCGGGTTGGCGAACTTTACACACCTTCGAGAAACTCTTAGACATGCAGGTTTCCTCACGATATTTTCCTTTATCTTTAAAGCAAGTGATAATTAGCTTTTAATACGTACATGTTTTCGAAAAGACGGAAGTGCCTGGGTATGAACCCGCGACCTCTGACTTTGCAGTCCAACGGTCTTACCACTAGGCTATCACTGATTATATAGTACTGCTTACTGGTAGAATGTTCGAATTTGAATCGTTATACAATGTGTATCGTAAATAAGACCTAAGATACCCCAATCAGATATTTGCTTCGCAATTTCAATACGAAAAGCAAGCTTTCAAATTGAAAGTTATCTATCTCTTTTTAAGCACGTGTATATGTAAATATGTGGTATACGTATTGAGAGATATGTTTTAAAATGCATTTGATAGCATCGTTTGGCTTTTTACCAAGAATTAATTTAATTATAATATAGCAGACTGAAGAACAAAATGCATATTTTGAAAAATAAAATAAAAACAACATACATTAAGAACCAATGTCTTGTTGGTCTAGTGGCAAAGTGCATCGCCTGGGTTCAAATTCTAGGTCAGACAAATGTAGTTTTTCTAACGAAGAATTCCCAGTTTGAGTCCGGAATCTGGAATTGTGCCCGTATATATGTCATTAGGCTCGCCCCATATTACATGGGACCTAATATCGTCGGCAAAAAGTGGGTGTACGAAGTACACCTCTAGCACCCCCACTTTTGAAATATAGGCGTGACGGTGTTTTACGGTGGGTTTATTAAAAATAGTTGAAATCGCTTCAAATGCCTATTTGGGACAACGTATGATTAGGTCTTGCATTTATTATGTGACACTTTGTATAAATAACGCGTAATGCAAATAACGTAACCGAAGATATCCCAACTAAATTATTGTTACACAAATTCAATACATGTCCAAGAAATGGCAACTAGATCGGCTCCTGTTATATTGAGATCAAAACTAACACAGCAAATGTCCTTCTGAGGAAAATATTAGTTTTTATTTACCTAGGACCCCTTTAGCCCTAGTTCTGTAAGAAACTGGGCTTTTGTTTCGCGAAAGAAAATTATCTGAAAATTTTTTAGATTCCTGTGGGGATGACAAAGGTATGTATGACTTTTAGATAGATAGAGTTCTCTTTATTGTACACGAGTGTAATTACAATTAATAAACAATTAATAACAGACAAATATGTACAATTGGTGGTCTTATTGCTAAAAGCAATTTCTTCCAGACAACCATTCAATGGAAGAAACAACATAAAATGTAATAGAGGGCAGTTGGTGGCGTACACTTAACTTAGCTAATACATTATAATCACATCACATACATATTACGTATATATTATATACACATAAACATTTCACACACAACTAATGTATAGTAACAAATAAATCTTAGCCTAAGAGTAACAGTGCTCGGAAACTTTACAAGTGAAGAAAGTAATTGTGAACTAGTATTTTAAAAGACGCTAACGATTGTGCGTCGGACTGTCACAGGCAATGTATTTTACAAACGAACGGCTGGATTAGTAAAGGATTACCACATTGAAAAAAATCACGGTGACTTCATTCGGCAAGGTGGAGTGACTCCAGTATGCCCAAATGGATTTGTTGAAGCGAATGACTGCACTGTAGAAAACAAAGGGGCCTTTACAACTTCACCATACACGAGGGCGAGCATGTATCAACTACGTTTTAGCGAGTTCCAGCAGGATTTTTTTCTTAAATTTTAAATGTAGCCCCCTACTAGGAATTATTTCTATGTCATGGATTCGTTAACAAACATGAAATTTACAAACAAGTATTTGTCAGTCACACAAGAATTTGTACCACCCAAGGTCTAACATGAGCAAAGTATTTTATCTCGTGCGGGGAACGAAAGCGTAATCAAACTAATGGGTAAGGTGGCTTAACCTCTTAACCATGGAAATAAACCGTCCGTGAAACCCAAATAGAATGCAGTGGTGAGTTCTATCAGACCTCGGCACGTGCTACACCAATATAATTCAAGGAAGTTCCCAGGTGGGAGCCATGTTTAGTATTCTAGAGCGATGCAGCTTAGCGCCAGTCTGCCGCGCTTACAGACAAAGCAATTTCAGCCGATCTTCAAAATTAAACTTTGTTGCGTGATGGGTTTCCGTAAACAGGAAATAATTGGTATACTGAAATCGTTGATGTCTATTCTGCCCCTAGAGGGACGACATGTGCTTGTGAAAAGAAAAGGAAATGTTTAAGCAGATTACATCATCTTGTGTAATTATTGTGACTGGATCATGGTGAAAAAATATTCAGATTCTGGTGTAGAGAAACATAGTGAATCCCCGTTCAAGAGAATTGAACAGGTTTTCAAAAGATAGAATATACATAAAACGCAAATGTGTCAAAAGGAATAATGCTCCATATTCATGCTGAAAAGAATGAATGCCCAAAAAGAATAATTCTTAAAAATAGTGCCTGAAGACACTGTGCCCGTAAGGTAATATAACGACAAAAGAAATAGGGACCAAGAAAAATAAAGGCGTAATAAATAGTTCGCTGTAGAAGAAGTGTTTAAAATAAATCATATTCAAAGAAAAAGTGCCCCAAAGACATGATTCCCAAAAGAAGTAATAACAAAAAAATATTTTCCATAGAAATAATGACCATTAAAAATTACCTATATGCCCGAAGAATGGTGGCAAGCTCGCTCCTGGTAAGGTAAGAGAAGTAAAAAACACAGTCACGCCTATATTCCCCAAACGGGGTGGTAGAGGTGCACTAAGGACGCCAACTCTTCGCCAACGATATTAAGTCCCATGTAATAGGGGGCGAGCCGATTATATAATGCCAGCCTCTGATACTGGAAATTTTTCAATCGAAAAATTACTTTTGGTCCGACCTCGGATATTATACCCAAGACCTCAGGATCGCTACGGGCATGATTCGCTACTAGACCAACATTTAAGTATTGCTAAAAGACATACTAACCATAGAAATACTTTCCAAAAGATATTATATGCCAGAAGAATGGTGGAGAAGGCGTTTGATAGAGTCGTGCGAAAGAGACTTTGGGACATTTTGCCAGAGTATGGTATAAACGGCACCCTGTTGCGAGCCGTCCAGTCCACCTACGTGGATAGCAAGGCATGCGTACGGGTGGGTGGTAACATGTCACCTTGGTTTGACGTTAAAATCGGCGTCAAGCAGGGTTGCGTGTTGTCCGCTAGACTGTTTATAGTGTATCGGGATAAAAGTCTTCAAAGACTGAATGCGATGACTGAAGGGGTAAAAATGGGTGATCTAGTGATAAACCACCTATTGTATGCAGATGACGCGGTTTTGATAGCGCCAACAGCCACTGATCTGCAAACACTAGTCACAGTTATGTGAGACGACTGCATGAACGATGGCTTACATTAGAATGTGAAGAAAACCAAAATTATGGTTTTTGAACGGGAAGAAACCAGAACGAATGCAAGGATTGTGGTTGGTAACGATGTGCTGGAGCAAGTGAATGAGTTTGTATATCTTGGATGCGCCTTCAGTAAGGATGGGAAATACACCGCTGATATAGAGAGAAGAGTGAATGCAGGTAATAGAGTGAATGGTGCGATGGGAAGGCTACTTGGGAGCCGGCACTTAAGCCAAAAGGCGCAGCTGGCCATGCATAACGGAGTGCTTGTCCCAACGCTGTTATATGGCAGTGAGAGTTGGGTATGTAATAAGGAGAACGAAAGCAGGATAAATGCGGTCGAAATGCGATCTCTGCGGAAGATGTGCGGAGTCACGCTGACTGACCGTATTTGCAACAGCGTAGTAAAAAAGCGAGTAGGTATGAAAGATAGTATCGGTGTAAAGATAAGAAAGGGTATGCTCCGTTGGTTCGGGCATATAGAAAGAATGCCAGAAGAAAGAATGACAAAACAGATATACAATGCGAAAGTGGAAGGATGTAGGTGCCGGGGAAGACCTAGACTATCTTACCATGACCAAATAGACCGTGTCTTAGCTGAAGGGCAAGTCAAGAGTCTCCGTAACCGGCGAGTGTGTATGAGACGAACTATGAGAGTGGAGGAAGCCAGAGAGGTATGTAAGGAAAGATCCTGTTGGAATTCTGTACTCTCTGCCTACCCCGCGAGCGAGCTGGCGTGACGATATAGATAGATAGATAGAAGAATGGTGGCTCTTCTCTGGAAAGGTGTGAGTGGTATATTGATAAAACTAATGAGCTAGCCGAATTTACATGTTTCCTCCATTACATTTAATAACAGCCTTACGCCCAATAACTTAAGTAACGAAAAAACAGGATCCCCAACTATCGGTAATTTCAGAGTGTCTGAAGGCATTATAAACACGAGCGTCGAATATTACGGCCGACAATACATTAATCGTTTGAGGAAGATCACTTGGGAATTTGAAATATTCATTGTATGCATTTTCTTTGTTCTTACTGGTTGTCTGGAAGAGACTGTTCTTAGCAATAAGAGGCGCTCGTAGCGCTGTGCGACCGCGGTGTTCTTACCGACTACCAAGGTTAAGCAGCGTTCGACTCGGCCGGCCCGAGATGGGTGACCGTTTGTGGCATTTTCATATTCGAGCGTCCCCGTGCTTCGGAAGGCACGTTAAGCCGTTGGTCCCGGCTACCACTTAATGTGGTAGTCGTTAAGCCGAGTTGGAAGCATTAAAGGCGGCATTAAACCTGCCTCTACCAATCCGCACTGGGTCCGCGTGGTGGAGTATGACCTAATCTCTCTCACCTCGATTAGTGAGAGAAGGCCTTTGTCCAGCAGTGGGCAATATTTTTTTTTTTTGAAACATAGCCCCACACTATGATTCTTTCCTGTGTCGTGGGTGCGTTTACAAACATGAACATTCACATACACAAATACCCAGACCGGAACAAATACCTGTGGATCACACAAAGATTTGTCCCGTGCGGGAATCGAACCCGCGACTATTAAACGCAGTGGGCGGAGCGGCTTAAGCTCTTAACCACTGCGCTAAATCGTCTATAGGCTGATATTTTTAGACGGACGATTTAGCGTAGTGGTTAAGAGCTTGAGCTGCTCCGCCCACTGTGTCGAATAGTCGCGGGTTCGATTCCCGCACGGGACAAATCTTTGTGTGATCCACAATTATTTGTTCCGGTCTGGGTATTTGTTTGTGAATTTTCATGTTTGTAAACGCACCCACGACACAGGAATAAATCCTAGTGTGGGGCTACGTTTAAAATAAAAAAAAAAAAAAAGATTTTAGTAATAAGACAATTAATTTTACATTTATCCAAATATATTATACTTCTCTGCTGTATTTTTGCTGGTATACAATAAATAGTGATCTATCTAAGTAAGATACAGTCATACAAGGATCTTTTGGCCCGCGGCCAAAATCGGAACTAACGCTGTCACCAAGTGAAATGTCACTTAATGACATTCGCAGAGTTGCAGTTTGCTATGAAATTTACCCAAGTTCTTTTATTAATTAGTAACCGTGCGGACCTACCCGTTGAAATATCTCCTTGGAAGTGGGAAAATTTCACTAAATAATAACCCTAATTTCACACCAACGCCTCCCCGTCAATGTCATCCACCGGCCAAATTATCTTTGTCGCACTATAAGTGATCTATTATCAACGGGGCGTAAAGCCGCGGAAAACTACTAGTATCTATAATAATAAATAATAATAATGGCCCTGTCATGAAACTGTCCCACCGTTGGGCACGGGCCTCCTCTCAAACTAAGAGGGTTGAGGCCATAGTCCACCACGCTGGCCCAGTGCGGGTTGCCAAACTTCACACCTTCGAGAAACATTTAGGCATGCAGATTTCCTCACGCTGTTTTCCTTCACCGTTAAAGCAAGTCCTGATTATTTTTTTAATACGCGCTCACGAAAATACAGAGGTGCGTGCCTGGGTTTGAACCCGAGACCTCTGACTTTGCAGTCCAACGGTCTAACCACTTGGCTATCGCTGCTAGTAAATTGTCAGGTCATCGAGGAACTTGCCCATTTCACATCTTTCGGTACATGGTCGCTCTAAGAATCCTCCCTCCCAACCCTTATAAATGTAGCCAAAACTGCTTATACCCGTGATCCATTAATATAAGGAAAACACGCTTATTAATAAAGACCTGTAATTTTGTGTACGTGAGGGAATACCTAGCACATTATCACGGGAAAATGAACCATTATCACTTTGTGGAACCAAAATAAGAGAACCCAAATTCGTCTGTGGGGTTTGATTAATAAAAATCATAATAATAATATCAGCCTATACTGCCCACTGCTGGGCAAAGGCCTTCTCTCACAAATCGAGGTGAGACAGATTAAGTTATACTCCACCACGCTGACCCAGTGCGGATTGGTGGAGGCAGATTTGTGGCCTGGTGGTGGTTTTAAGGCTTCCAACTCGGCTTAACGACTACCACATTAAGTGGTAACCGGGACCAACGGCTTAGCGTGCCTTCCGAAGCACGGAGACGCTCGAATATGAAAATGCCACAAACGGTCACCCATCTCAGGCCGACCGAGTCGAACGCTGCTTAACCTTGGTGATCGGTAAGAACACCGCGGTCGCACAGCGCTACCAGCGCCAATAAAAAGCATATGATTTTTATTTGAAGATTTGAAGAATGACAAAACAGATATACAATGTGAAAGTGGAAGGATGCAGGTACCGGGGAAGACCTAGACTATCTTACCACGACCAAATAAACCTTATCTGATGGAAAAGTCAAGAGTCTCCGTAACCGGCGAGCGTGTATGAGACAAACTATGAGATTCGAGGAAGCCAGAGAGGTATGTAAGGAAAGAACCTATTGGAACTCTGTACTCTCTGCCTACCCCGCAAGGGATCTGGCGTGAGGTTATAGATAGATAGATTTTTATTTGATTTTATGCTATATTTTATTTAGTTTAGAGGCTACCGCGAAAAAAAAACTGTTTTTGTACTCTATACATTTCAAGAACTACAAGGTGTAACATAGTAAACGCAAGACCTCAGACACCCCGATTAGAGAATTGCTTCATAAAGTCAAAACGAAAACCAAATTTTCAAATATGAAGGTTTTTACCCTTTTTTAAAGCACTTTTATACCCCAACTAACAATGAAACTTGTACGTGTATGTGTGCGTTTTGAGAAATACGTTTTAGGAATGCGTTTAGAATCATCTTCTTGCTATGAATCAAGAATAAATTTATTTTTTTATTGCGCACTGAAGGAGTAAAAGCATTTTTTGCAAATTTAAAAAAAATGTAAAATACATTAAAAATTGTTGGAATCGATTCAGTTACCGATTAAGAACAAACTACTTTCAGGTCTTGCGTTTATTATGTTACAGCTTGTTTATGGATTAGAGCCTGAATATTTCTAAATATGATTTTTGACTGTATATTTTAGAAACTGGTAAAAAGAATACCTGATTAAACAGTTTTTTCTCGACAGAAAAGAATTTAAAGTCTTCTCTATTGCTTTACATTTTCTGGTTTCAACGCAAAATGCTTAAGAACTAATCAATAGCATTTACTTTAAATCATTGTAGCCAAGTTCTTGAAAAGCAGTTTTGTTTATTTCAAAGTGTAGTTTTTTAGAAAATCTATCTCTCTATCTCTATCTATATCATCACGCCAGCTCCCTCGCGGGGTAGGCAGAGAGTACAGAGTTCCAACAGGTAATTTCCTTACATACCTCTCTGGCTTCCTCCACTCTCATAGTTCGTCTCATACACGCTCGCCGGTTACGGAGACTCTTGACTTGTCCTTCAAATAAGACTCGGTCTATTTGGGCATGGTAAGATAATCTAGGTCTTCCCCGGTACCTACATCCTTCCACTTTCATATTGTATATCTGTTTTATGATTCTTTCTTCAGACATTCTTTTTATGTGCCCGAACCAACCCTTTCTCATCTTTACACCGATACTATCTTTCATGCCTACTCGCTTTCTTACTACGCTGTTGCGAATACGGTCGGTCAGCTTCACTCCGCACATCTTCCGCTGAGCTCGCATTTCCACTGCATTTATCCTACTTTCATTCTCCTTTTTACATACCCAGCTCTTGCTGCCATATAACAGCGTTGGGACAAGCACTCCTTTATGTATGGTCAGCTGCGCCTTTTGTCTTAAGTGCGGGCTTCCAAGTAGCTTTCCCATCGCACCATTCACTCTGGTTTTTGAACGGGAAGAAATCAGAACGAATGCAAGGATTGTGGTTGGTAACGATGTGCTGGAGCAAGTGAATGAGTTTGTATATCTTGGATGCGCCTTCAGTAAGGATGGAAAATACACCGCTGACATAGAGAGAAGAGTGAGTGCAGGGAACAGAGAGAATGGTGCGTTGGGAAAGCTACTATGATGATTTTAAAATTCCAAATGTCTGTGATCAGCAAATTAATAATCAATGTGTCAAAGGGGCCCAGACCGGAACAAATAATTGTAAATCACATAAAGATTTGTCCCGTGCGGTAATCGAACCCGCGACTATTAGACACAGTGGGAGGAGCGGCTTAAGCTCTTAACTTCTGCGTTAAATCGTCCGTCTTTTAATGATTATTGATTTATTTGGCATCATAATTAATAGTCGATTAAGAAATATTTCGATATTTAATCCATACAGATTAATAAAATTGAAGTGTCTATTTGTAGTGCCTACATAACAGCTTTTTACTAAATATGAAAGCATATGCGGTAACTATAACAATTTTTTTTTAAATTTGTCTGCATGTCGGTCTGTTTGTTCCAGCTAATCTCCGAAACGGCTGGACCGATTTTGACGGCACTTTCACTGGTAGATAGCTGATTTTATAAGGATTAACTAAGACTACTTTTATTTGAAAAAAAAAGAATTAGGGTACCAAACAAAAATATTAAAACCTATGAAAAATATATTTTCTACGCGGAGGAAGTCGCGGGTGACAGCTAGTTTATAATATGTTGATGTTTGCGACACTTATTTTAAAATTGTATAAATTACGCGTAACGGATATTTTGTAAACTTCTTGGCTGGAACAGCGAATAAAGAACATTTGAAATCAGCATGTCTTTTTACTCCGTCTTTGCACCCAACGCCCCGCAGTTGCTCTGCTAACAGCAAGAGGAAATTACTCATTACGTATAATAATATCAGCCTATACTGCCCACTGCTGGACAAAGGCCTTCTCTCACAAATCGAGGTGAAAGAGATGAGGTCATACTCCACCACGCGGACCCAGTGCGGATTGATGGAGGCAGGTTTGTGGCCACCTGCTGTTGGAACTTATCAAGCCGCCTTTAAGGCATCCAACTCGGCTTAACGACTACCACATTAAGTGGTAGCCGGGACCAACGGCTTAACGTGCCTTCCGAAGCACGGAGACGCTCGAATATGAAAATGCCACAAACGGTCACCCATCTCGGGCCGACCGAGTCGAACGCTGCTTAACCTTGGTAAGCGGTAAGAACACCGCGGTCGCACAGCGCTACGAGCGCCTCTCATTACGCATACTCTTCGTAATAATTACGACTGTACATAAAACATTGTGTAAACCAATATTCCAGTGGAGTATCATACGAACCGTAATTACTGTTTAATATCATGTATATTTATTGCGTTTCAATAAAATTTCTGTGAAAACATAAATACTCGCAAAACCGGGAATTCCTGAAAATTGCTGTATCTCAATTTTCAGTTGGTTATTCAGAATCATTTCTGTGAAACACTATGAATGATATTCAACGAAACGAATAACAACTCTGTTTCAATTAACATTAAAGTTTATATTTGGTTGCGTTCTCCTATTTTTATGTGGTACTTTTAAAACATTATTAAATGAGAATATAAAAGAAAAATAACTATTTTTATGATGATGAACTATTTGGTGGCCGAAAGTAGCCAAAGGTGGTGAGTCATGGGAGAGACTTTGCCCAACAGTGGGACGAAATAGGTTATCACACCGTCATGCCTATATTCCCCAAGCGGGGGTGGCAGAGGTATACTAAGTACACCCACATTTCGCCGACGATTTTATGACCCTAGGTCCCATATAATAGGGGGCCATATACCGGGCACAATTCCAGACTCCGGACTCGTACTGGGAAGTTTTCGTTAGAAAAACTACATTTGTCCGACCTAGGATTGGAACCCAGGACCTCGTGATCACAAAGCGGTGCGCTTTGCCACTAGACCAACGAGGCAGTCAAAGTAAGTAATCAAAAAAAAAATAACAAATACTTAATTTTAACTTCCTCATTGGTTTAGCGCACGATATGGCTCAAAGAGCAGGAACTTTGCTATAGCGAGGTCTCGAGTTTGAATCCCATACTAGCCAAAGACTTATTGTGATTTTGTAACCTAAAAACCTCAGTAGCTGTACGGAGTATATAATAGTATCCGTTGTAATAATAGGCTCGTCCCCTAATTTGGAATCGGAATTGGAACCTAACGTCGGCGGTGAAATGGGTGTATATGGTACCTATACTTCTGTTACTCACCCATATTTAGTTGATCCTTTCATGGAAATAAAGTCCTTAAAGCCATATAAAAAGAACCATTTTCCATCACAGCATCACAATTTACACACCTAAAATCAATTTCCACCGATATCACAAAACAATGTCCCAATAAATCATTGTAATCAAAAACTCCTAAACCCAAACGTCCTGTGACTTTCAACCTTAGTGTGATCACTTTAGACTTTAAAATACAATACCACATACCCCAATATAATGAGGTTAAGCGTAACTAAATACACGTGTTTCAACACAGGTGTTATTTATGGGTGTGAGCGGTCATTATGCGAAATCCCCGTCATAGCCTGCGTCGAGTGGCTACGCGGCCGGATTAACAAGCTCACGAGACCCATAATAAATGTTTTGCATTGATGACAATTTAAATTATACGCATATTCGTTTTAATACATCCTCGTTGGTTTATTGGCAAACAATGCGAGCCATCACGAGGAACAATCAAGATCGGACGAAATGTAATTTTTGATGGAAAAATTTTCAGTTTCGGTCCAGAAACGGACGCCCATTAGATCGAGTAGTCGCGGGTTCGATTCCCGCACGCGACAAATCTTTGTGGGACTCACAAATATTTGTTTTGATCTGGGTATTTGTATATGTGAATTTTCATGTTGGTAAACGCACCCACGATACAGGAAAGTGTGTTATGTTTGCAGGAGCATGGTTTTTTTTTTCAAATTAATCAAACTTTATTGAGAAGATACACAACAAGACAATGTAACTTAAAATCCTAAATCCAATGGTAAAACGTAATTAAAAAGCCTACACTCGCGTGGAATGGTGGCAAGAATGCTGGCTGCGTCTCATCGCTGAATAGACAAACTCATCTTTTGAGCGAGAAATAAGCCAGCTCTCTTGTCATCCGGAGGAGGCGATCAGTGCGCGCGCATTATAAATAAAATATATTACTAAATAAAATTAAATAAACACCGTCACGCCTATATTCCCCAAGCAAAGGGTGTAGGCGTATACTGAGTATACTCACTTTCCACCGACGATTTTATGACCCATGTAATAGAAGGCGAGCCTATTGTCATATACCGGGCACAATTCTAGACTCCGGAATCATACTGGAAATTTTTCTTTAGAAAAACTACATTTGTCCAACCTAGTATTAGAACCCAGGACCTCGTGATAACAAAGCGATGCGCTTTACCACTAGATCAACGAGGCAGTAGATTTTATTTATGATTTTTTTTAAGAATGAAAGTAGGATAAATGCGGTAGAAATGCGAGCTCTGCGGAAGATGTGCGGAGTGAAGCTGACCGACCGCATTAGCAACTGCGTAGTAAGACAGCGAGTAGGTATGAAAGATAGTATCGGTGTAAAGATGAGAAAGGGCATGCTCCGTTGGTTCGGGCATATAGAAAGAATGTCAGAGGAAAGAATGACAAAACAGATATACAATGTGAAAGTGGAAGGATGCAGGTACCGGGGAAGACCTAGACTATCTTACCACGACCAAATAAACCGAGTCTTATCTGATGGAAAAGTCAAGAGTCTCCGTAACCGGCGAGCGTGTATGAGACGAACTATGAGAGTCGAGGAAGCCAGAGAGGTATGTAAGGAAAGAACCTGTTGGAACTCTGTGCACTTTGCCTACCCCGCAAGGGATCTGGCGTGAGGTTATAGATAGATAGATTTTTTTTAAGTTGAACTCCATGGACCATACGTTTTCACAGCAAAGGACGCAAAGATATATTTACTGCTAGTAGCAGCATACTTGCGCCGTTTCTTAAGTGCAATTTTTTTATTTCACTAGCATTATTTGAACATACAATCCAAAATTATTATTATGATCCGAACATACCCCGATATCTTGAAAAGTCTTTATCGGGGGATGTCGATTCTAAAATGCATAACACACCCTTAGGTCCCCCGGTGATCTTATTAGAAAGATCTAGAATCCGCGCTTAAGTGGCGAAACGTCTAGAAGGTTCCATCCCTTTAATTATCGCCGGCGAGCAGGCTCGGTATACAAGTACCTATTTGTTTACGCACCAATAGGTATGTAATAATAATACCGCTTTGTGGGCCGCGCCGGCTATTGTTCGATGTACTTCTATCGATGTCCTTAGCGGGTTCGCGTCCGTTCTAGAACTTTCATAGGAGTATAAAAGGAACACGGAGCGCGGGGACGGACACAGTCTCTTCTCGGACGCGATAGTGATCAAATCAGACAACAAGCGATCTAAGTGGAATACAACTGCGACTTCAGCAACGATATACAAATACGACGAGTGACTTAGCGACTTGGAAGCAGTATTTGGGTACTAACGAGAGTAGTACTAGTGTGTGATTGGTTCGCGTATGTATTTGGATTCCACGTACTGTTTTGTGTATAAAGCGCCTAATAAAGTACTTCGCACGTTATTCGGCATTTGATTACCCCGCAAACGTAACAATATATATCGGCGGTTGGTTATAATAATTTGATTCATTTATCATTTATTATCAGCCGAAAGACGTCCCCTGCAGTACAAAGGCCTCTCCCAAAGATCGCCACAACTAGCGGCTTTGTGCTGTATCTAGCTTCTACCTGCGACCTTCACCAGGTCATCGCTCCACCTTGTGGGGGGCCTGCCCACTCCACGTCTTCCGGTACGAGGCCGCCACTCGAAAATTTCTGCCTCAAAGGCCGTCAGTTCTACGAACGATGTGCCCCGCCCACTGCCACTTAAGTTTGGCAATTCTGAGAGCTATATCGGTGAATTTGGTTCTCCTGCGGATTTCCTCATTTCTGATTCGATCTCGCAGAGAAACTCCGAGCATAGCTCTTTCCATTGCCCTTTGAGTGACCTTGAGCCTACTTATGAGGCCCATCGTGAGTGACCATATCTCAGTGCCGTAAGTTATCACTGGCAACACACACTGGTCAAAGACTTTTGCCTTCAGACACTGCGGTATTTAGGACGAGAAGATATTACGTAGCTTCCCCAACGGTGCCCAGCCGAGATGGATTCGACTACTTTACTTAATTTGATTACTTTATAATTATCACAATGAAAAGTTAACGTTAAAACGTCAAGTTATCTAAAAACATCTCACTTAACCTAAGAACTTGTTTAGACGTGCATAGAGGGCGCTCGAGGCAATCTTGCCAGAACCGCTGGACAGTGCGCAATATTTTTTCAGTACTCAATCTGTTTAGGGTTAGAAATTAATGGTCATCACCATAAAAATGACATAAGTGACGTCAGCATGGCTGTCACGCTTTTTAAAAATGTTACGGGAGGAAAACCTCCGCCGTATATAAACAATATCAGTATTAATATGTACTTACCCTGGCCCGCGACCTCGTGCCCTGCTGGTAGTCGTACCCCCTGCCCTGCAAACAATATTATACTGTTTCAATATTATCAGTACATGGGGTTAATTCGTAGTTAACCCCAGTTAAGTTATCTTTGTGTATTGCACATTGCTTGGGCGTTATCGTTTTGTATTACTGGCGGCGGTTTTGGGAAGTGAATTGTGGTGCAACCACCACAATGGACGATTTAGCGTAGTGGTTAAGAGCTTAAGCCGCTCGCTAATAGTCGCGGGTTCGATTCCCGCACGGGACAAATCTTTGTATGACCCACAAGTAATTGTTTCGGTCTGGGTATTTGTGTATGTGAATTTTCATTTGAAGTTTGTAAACACACCCACGACACACGAATAAATCCTAGTGTGGGCTACGTTATTTATAAAAAAGATGGGATTTGAGCATCTCCTCAACCAGCAATTTTTAAACATAATTGAAAAAAACCCATTCTGTCGCCCATATTTAAAGCGTAGATCCAAAGATATTTTACAAATAATATGAAGTGATCATAACTACATCTAATAGTTTCTTCTTTTCAATACTTTCATACAAATAAAAAAAATACAAGGCTTGAAATACTACAATACTACGATAAAATCTTGAATCTTTTTTTACATCCTGAACAGTTATTAATGTTGACTTACGCCATTGAGAATTAGGGTGACGATTTTTTATAATTTTACCACAAAAAATAAGCTAGCACTAGCCCGCTGAGTTGAATCTTTTCGTTATACGCGATTTAGCGCAGTGATTAAGAGCTCAGATTGAGTTAGCTCAGAGCAGAGTCCCTACAGATTGGCGCCGCGCAGTCATAGTACCCTTGTATAAAGGCAAGGGCTCACAATATGACGGCGCCAATTACAGGGCCATCAGTTTGATCAGCTTGGCAGCTAAGGTGTATGGTAAAATTATTGAACGGAGAATGCGCGAGAAGTTCGATGGAATGTTGTGTGAGGCACAGGGAGGTCTGGAAGAGGATGTTCGGATCAAGTTTTCTCCCTCCGTAATATCGTAGAAAAGCATCTGGCAGTAGGCCGGAAGGTTTTCTGCGGTTTTGTGGACCTGGAGAAGGTGTTTGATAGAGTCGTGCGAAAGAGACTTTGGGACATTTTGCCAGAGTATGGTATAAACGGCACCCTGTTGCGAGCCGTCCAGTCCACCTACGTGGACAGCAAGGCATGAGTACGGGTGGGTGGTAACATGTCACCTTGGTTTGACGTTAAAATCGGCGTCAAGCAGGGTTGCGTGTTGTCCGCTAGACTGTTTTTAGTGTATCGGGATAAAAGTCTTCAAAGACTGAATGCGATGACTGAAGGGGTAAAAATGGGTGATCTAGTAATAAACCACCTATTGTATGCAGATGACGCGGTTTTGATAGCGCCAACAGCCACTGATCTGCAAACACTAGTCACAGTTATAAGAGACGACTGCATGAACAATGGCTTACATTTGAATGTGAAGTAAACCAAAATTATGGTTTTTGAACGGGAAGAAACCAGAACGAATGCAAGGATTGTGGTTGGTAACGATGTGCTGGAGCAAGTGAATGAGTTTGTATATCTTGGATGCGCCTTCATTAAGGATGGGAAATACACCGCTGATATAGAGAGAAGAGTGAATGCAGGTAATAGAGAGAATGGTGCGATGAGAAGGCTACTTGGGAGCCGGCACTTAAGCCAAAAGGCGCAGCTGGCCATGCATAACGGAGTGCTTGTCCCAACCCTGTTATATGGCAGTGAGAGTTGGGTATGTAAGAAGGAGAACGAAAGCAGGATAAATGCGGTCGAAATGCGATCTCTGCGGAAGATGTGCGGAGTCACGCTGACCGACCGTATTCGCAACAGCGTAATATCTTTCATACCTACTCGCTTTCTTACAAGCGAGTAGGTATGAAAGATATTATCGGTGTAAAGATGAGAAAGGGTATGCTCCGTTGATTCGGGCATATAGAAAAAATGCCAGAAGAAAGAATGATAAAACAGATATACGAAAGTGGAAGGATGTAGGTGCCGGGGAAGACCTAGACTATCTTACCATGACCAAATAGACCGTGTCTTTGCTGAAGGGCAAGTCAAGAGTCTCCGTAACCGGCTAGTGTGTATGAGACGAACTATGAGAGTGGAGGAAGCCAGAGAGGTATGTAAGGAAAGAACCTGTTGGAACTCTGTACTCTCTGCATACCCCGCGAGAGAGCTGGCGTGATGATATAGATAGAGAGATAGATTAAGAGCTTAAGCTGGTCCACCCACTGAGTCTAATAGTTGGGGGTTCGATTTCTGCACGAGACAAACCTTTGTGTGACCCACAATTATTCGTTTCGGTCTGAGTTTTTGTGTATGTGAATTTTCATGTTTGTAAACGCACCCACGACACATATATAAATCTTACATTTAATAAAACAAAAAAAATACTAGGACGCATTCCTTTCCGGTGCTCGATGTAAAAAATGTAATAATTTTGTCATTTGCAAGTACTTGTTTTGTATAGTTTGTATATAAATAAATCACTGTGTCGTTAGTCTAACGAATAGAGCATGTCACGATTCTGGTTTCGAATCCCAGGCCCGATGTAGTGAAGTTTCGACGTGAAACGTCTTTAAAATTCAAACTCAAATCATTTATTTTGCATAAAACCCTGCAGGGGTCAAAATTGTCATATTCACATTTTTTTTAACTTACTAATCTACAACCGGATCGGAACGCGGCCTCCACTGAGAACATCCGGCGAGAAACTCAGCGGGCTTGTCTTTTATGTCTAATTCTCCATTAATTTTTTCATCATTTTCTGTATACATTTTTATATGATACAAAATCCAATATGCGATCCAGCTCCAGTGGGATGCCTTACGACTGAGATATAAGACTTATAATAATAACACCGTCACGTCTATATTCCCCAAGCGGGGGTGGCACACGTGTACTGAGTACACCCACTTTTCGCCGACGATTTGGTCCCATGTAATAGGGGGCGAGCCTATTGCCATATACCTGGTACAATTCCAGACTAATAATAATTTAAATATTTGTTATAATGAAAAGCTAGAGGATTCTGGGTGGAGCAGTCTGAAAAGTGGACCGCAACAAAAAGTCCTATATTGTCTTACTTTAATAACTACAAAACTTTTACGCTTAGAAACATGAATCCAAAGTCATTATTTAGCTTATACAGTCATCTCGCTGTTATGACCTTCAGATTGCGTCGGGGCTGGACGGGGCGTCGAGGGAAGGTCACTGGATAGAATGACTGAAACCGGCGCACTCTCTCGCTCTATCAAACTATAACACTAAAAGCGATTTGATGGCATAGACGTTTCACGTTAAAAGCAACGGCCGGGTGCCCTAACATAGTCACACCTAATTTTTCTACATTAAAACTCCTCGTGTCAGTCCGGAATCGAACCTAAAATTTGACGATAAATGTGAGTGGGTGAATTGGGAATATGGGCGGTTTATTTTATTATCTCTGCCGACCCAGCAAGAGATCTCGCGTAATGATATATAGATATTATTTTCAAGTAAATGACTGACTGAAAATCCAGTACAATGTTATTCTAAAATTCCATCATCTTAATATACAAACATCTACCACCCCTCCACATTTAAACACAAACACAAGAGGCTGAATCACTCGGTGACGGAACACGATACAACACAAACTTAAACTTGTGTAATCCCGGAATCCCGCGAAATCCCCGGAACAGAGGACTTACAAGAGACGGAAGTACAGGTTAACACGGAATATAAGTCACTTTGAATGTCGTAAAGGGCGTTTGAAGGAGTATAAACTATTTGAAATTGATCGCGAAATCTATTATACTATAAACCTACCTTTATACTGACGGGTGGTTTGCTTAGCCCCTAGAATCTTTCGTGTCACCTGGCGTGTATCGTAGAAAAATTAGGGCCTCTTTCGCCACCTTCGCGTAAAATGCTGGTTAGTGACTTCTCGATTAGCGTTACTTGGCAATTAAAACTGCCCAGTAACAACCATTCGACAGAGCTACTCGGAGTTGGTGAAATTCGTCCATAGATTTACTTGCAATTTTTTTGTCTATTATTCTACTTCAAGTACTTCAGCCAGAGAGGTATGTTAGGAAAGAACCTGTTGGAACTCTGTTATCTCTGCCTCCCGCGAAAGGGATCTGGCGTGATGATAGATTCTTCTTTACACTTTACTTAAGGGTTAATCAAAACCAGATATTTTTTATTATGGAAACCATTATAGTATTCATGAAACGTCGGAAAAGTAACAAACACTCCACCACCACTTCAGGATGTCATTCCTGTAGAGAAGGGCAACTCCACGGTTACTATTTTATAAGGCCTGGTGAAAGAGGCCCTTAAAGTAACGTAAAATTGATAAAATTAAACACGTGTCATTTCAATTTAAGGGATTGAAACAAGAATACAGAGTTACCCAGTTGTCTCAATTAGGCGAGGAGTCAACAACGCGGGCGCGCCGCAAAAAGTTAACAAGCGATCTAGTTACGGAACGCGTTACGTGCTGATTTAATTATAATTATACACGAATTAATGTGATAGACAAAGAACATTGTTCTGCGCCCACGCATGATTTGCCCCAGAACCAACAGCAATGAAAAAATACTTATATGATTTCAAATCACCCATACATTCTCTTAAGGCATATATTATTAAACAGACACACGGGGGTATCGCAATATTGCACAAAAATTTTAAGGTTATAATTCAGTAGCTAATAATACACATAAGGTTATATTGTGTGTGTTGACTTTTAGTAAAGATGTCGGTGACTTTGATTTAAGTACGTACAACAATAAATTTGAAATATTCGTTTTAGATTGCAAATTGTCCGTGAGATACGGATATTTGCTATTATTTTAGGCATGGGTCAACTTTTTGTTGGTTCTGGGGCAACTTTCGATAATGTCCTTTGTATTCTAACGGCTTAATTATAAGAATTAAGTTATACAGGCTGTTGTAGATTTGGACTCTCGCGGAATTTATAGAATACGTTATACGTTATACATCCGAGTCTTATCTGATGGAAAAGTCAAGAGTCTCCGTAACCGGCGAGCGTGTATGAGACGAACTATGAGAGTCGAGGAAGCCAGAGAGGGATGTAAGGAAAGAACCTGTTGGAACTCTGTACTCTCTGCCAACCTGCAAGGGATCTGGCGTGAGGTTATAGATAGATAGATAGATAGACGTTATACATGGAGTACCTAACTATACTAGATTGTTTGAAGCACGCTGTTTGTTTTTGGCCCATATCTTTGCTAATATTCATTAGATGGTAAATCAGAGTACCTACCTCTCCGACCATTAGAATACCAATCTACGACCATGTACTTTGGAAAACACGCTAAGCTGTTGGTCCTGACTGCTATACAATGTTGCAACAAAGGGCCACAAATAGGGGGTCTGTCCAAGAGCGTGCTCGTCGCGACTCCTTCCGGTCATTATGGCTGCAATATTTGACCAAAGACGTACCGCAGTGCGGGCTAGGGCGTCCCCCCGAGGCGACGCGTACCGGCCCGCTCCGTCGGTACGAATATAGGTGGAAGCGGCGATGGGGGCTAATCACGCCGGGCCCGAACTGGTGAGTCGTGGGATGCAGAGTGCAGAAAAGGCACTTTGAATGGAAGGGGTGGTATGGAAGATAAGATGCATGAGGTGAGACGAACCATGGGAGAGGAGGAAGCCAGAGAGGTATGTAAGGAAAGAACCTGTTGGAACTCAGTACTCTCTGGCTACCCCGCAAGGGATTTGGCGTGATGATATAGATAGGTAGAAGGGGCAACAAACTACCTCTAACAAACAATACGCACTGGGTCTGCGTGATGTAGCATGACCAAATCTCCTTCACCAATGGCATGTTGAGGGTGATCAGGAATCGAATAATATCAGCCTATACCGTCCCACTGCTGGGCATAGACCTTCTCTCACAAATTGAGGTTGGAGAGATTAGGTGATATTCCACCACGCGGACCCAGTGCAGATTGGTGGAGGCAGGTTTGTGGCCACCTGCTGTTACTTATCAAGCCAACTCGCCCAATGACTACCACATTGAGTGGTAACCGGGACCAACGGCTTGACATGCCTTTCGAAACACGGAACCGCTCGAATATGAAAATACCAAAAACGGTCACCTATCTCAGGCCGGCCGAGTCGAACGCTGCTTAACCTTGGTGAACGATAAGAACACCGCAGTCGCACAACGTTACAAGCGCCTTATGCCGAACGTTATTGCAATTTGTACGCCATACTTTTGTTTTTATTTTTTTTTTCACTCTACCCTTTAAGTTAATTCGATTTGGTAATAAATTTGTATTGAAAACTAAGGAAACACTGGATAGTAAAAAGTTATAGAAGATAAGCTGTTTAGACTGACATGTAAATGCAATAACTTCTGTATATCTATCTATTTATATCATCACTCCAGATCCCTTGCGGGGTAGGTAGAGAGTACTTCCAACAGGTTCTTTCCTTACATACCTCTCTGGCCTCCTCCACTCTCATAGTTGTCTCATACACGCTCACCGATTACGGAGACTCTTGACTTTCCTCTCAGATAAGGCACGGTCTATTTGATCATGGTAAGATATAATATTGGGATATAATACTGCATTCACTAGCAGTATTATATCACAATTTCGAGTCCTTCTGTGTAATTAATTTGTAATACACATTGTGATATTGATTAACATTTACGCACACAATCTACCTAACTATATTCTCACCCAAACCATAAAACTTCTCTCCACAGTTCACCCACTAACACCGCTCCGTAACACCAATAATGCGGATTACACAGTTAAAAACTCCATAATAGTCAAGTCAAATTGAACAAAATAAACAAGTTTAGTTCGAGACGATAGCCTAATGGAATTTCCATGGATATTCCAACTTTCAGCCGTAAACAGGAGGTCACACCACAAACCTTAATATCTTTTGCGAACTTTATACTGATTCTGTATTTTATGGTTTACTGAATTTTGTAGGAAAATGGATACTTTATAGCTATGTTTATAACCTGACTCGGTTTAGTTTAATCAGAACACCTATCTATCTAAGCCGTTGGTGTCACTTAATATGGTAGTCGTTAATATAATAAATAGGTTGCATTAGCAGGTGACCACAAACCTACCTCTAATAACATGCGCTAGATCCGAGTGATGTAGCGTGAACTAATCTCTTTCACCTATATTTCGACAGCAAGTGGTGAAAGCCAAGTGGTTAGACCGTTGGACTGCAAAGTCAGAGGTCTCGGGTTCAAACCCAGGCACGCACCTCCGTCATTTCCAAAACATGCGCGTTAAAAATTAAAAATTTACTATCACTTGCTTTAACGGTGAAGGAAAACATCGTAAGGAAACCTGCATGCCTAAGAGTTTCTCGAAGGTGTGTGAAGTTCGCCAACATGCACTAGGCCAGCGTAGTGGACTATGGCCTAAACCCTCTCAGTTTGAGAGGAGGTCCGTGCCCAAGAGTGAGACAGTTTCTTAACAGGGCTAATATTTTATATATTTCGACGGTCCTATATAACAATATTACATTTGGCAAACAAAATAAATGGTATTTGCAACTTTCGTGCCCGCCAATAAGGTTATTTATTCCAAATATAAATACTGGATTAAAGGACTTTGTTCGTTTGACACGTCGATTTGTAATAGCTTTATCCACCAGTGAGCTGAGCAGTGAGTGAACACAAACTGTTTTATGATACACATTATGACATTGATATCTACATTTACCTACATAATCTACCTGTGTCTACGGTGTAAAGTTGAGAAAGGGTATGCTCCGTTGGTTCGGGCATATAGAAATAATGTCCGAAGAAAGAATGACAAAACTGATATACAATGCGAAAGTGGAAGGATGAAGGTACCGGGGAAGACTTAGACTATCTTAACATAACCAAATAGATCGGGTCTTATCTGAAGGACAAGTCAGGAGTCTCCGTAACCGGCGAGCGTGTATGAGACGAACTATGAGAGTAGAGGAAGCAAGAGAGGTATGTTAGGAAAGAGCCTGTTGGAACTCTGTACTCTCTGCCTACCCCGTAAGGGATCTGGCGTGATGATATAGATAAATAGAGATAGATAATCTACCTAACCATATTCTCGCCTTACCAATAAAACTCACCCTCCCCAAAAGTCACCCACAAAACAACTGACCCTAATCACCGCCCCTTAACACCAATAACGCGTAAAATTACACAGTTAAAAACTCCATAAAAGTCAAGTCAAATTGAACAAATAAACAAGTTTAGCTCGAGACGCCAGTTACTGTCCTGCCGAGACGCAAGCCTAATGGAATTTGCATGGAGATTCCAACTTCCAGCCGTAAACAGGAGGTCACACCACAAACCTTGATATCTTTTGCGAACTTTAAATTGATTCTGTATTTTATGGCTTACTGAATTTGTAAGGGAATAGATACTTTTTAGCTGTATTAACCTGACTAGGTTTAGTTAATGCTTTGTTATTCGAACATATTTACTATTACTATGAGAGTGGAGAAAGCTAGAGGAGGCTAAAGATAAGGAAAGAGCTTGTTAGAACTCTGTATTCTCTGCCTACTCCGCAAGGGATCTGGTGTGATGATATAGATAGATATTTAATAACTGTGCCTTACGTCTGTGGGCAGATTATTTCAGACGTCAATAACTATTATACCAAATTAATCATGAAAAATTTGAGCCTTATAAATATTTTTAACATCCATTAATCCGAAAATAGTAACTTGAATAAAATAAGTGTGATGATTTAAAGTATGCTTCTATGGTATTTGTCCAGCAGTGGACGTCTTTACGCTGATGATCTATATCTATCTATATCATCACGCCAGATCCCTTACGGGGTAGGCAGAGAGAAGCTGATGATAATAGTGCTATCTATATTATTATACTATAATATTATAAAGAAGTAAAGTTTGTGAGTTTGGATGTTCAGGGTAATCTCCGGTACTACGGATCCGATTTTAATAATTCTTTCACCTTATCCAGAAGTAACATAGGCTATATAACATAGTCGGTAGGTGGCGCTGTTGTCGACCGGGTACGAAGCCGCGGGAAACTGCTATTTGTAAATAACTTCAAAAGTATGACCATAAAGGCGCTTCCGCAAAACTTTCTCATGTAAAACACTATTAAAGTAACAAAAAATATTACCAAATCTAAATTAAAACAACCGCTATAAAAATAAGACGTAGCCGAAAAGAGAAATATATTCAAAAACTTTAATTAAATCTTTTATTCCTCGGGAGGGTGTGGCGGGTGCGAAACGCGTCTCGGCGCTTTTCATGCTAAATAAGGAACGTCTCTCTTTGTATTAAAAAAAAGAAATGATTGTAAATCCATGGAACTCCAAAGAAACACAATTTATTCCTTCGCTGAGTGATATGTGGTACATTGGTCAAGTGACAGCGTGGGATATTGTTTTTAATAACGTAGCCCCATCACTAGAATTTATTCCCGTGAAAATTCACATACACAAATACCCAGACCGAAACAAATAATTGTGGTTCACACAGTTTGTCCAGTGCGGGATCCAACCCACGACTATTTGACACAGTGGGCGGAGCGGCTGAAGCTCTTAATAACTGCGCTAAACCTCTACCACCCCCTCTTGGGGAACATAGGCGTGTTGGTGATCATTTTTTATAACAATTTTAACAACTTCATTTGCCTCAACTTGAAATATCATCAACCTAAGAACTTAAAAATTTACATTAACCAAATTAAGAAAATAAATTGTTTTTTTTTTGTATTTATGACTCGCCAATTGTCCACTACCTCATCTGATGGAAAAAGACAATGGGGCTGAAGATACGACTCGCTGACTCGATAAGAAACCATTCACTCTGAATTTAAAGATACCGATAGGATATTTCCAACCGCTACTCGCCTCGCTACCTCTCATACCAAACTCCACAACAAAAAAATCGACGCATTAGCGATCCAGACATTAAGTAAACAAAATTAGTCGTCGGCAAACGAATCTGAGCCACGCCTTGTTTATCTTCGACGTGTAATTACTGAGTCAACTTGGAGATGGGGGGGATGGAGTGAAATACCATTGGTTGATGTTATATGACTAGCTATTTTAAACTACCTCGTGGGTAGTGCATCGATCGCGATTACAAGATCCTGGGTTTGGAAGTGCAGTTTTCCATCAGAAATCCACCGCAATTCAATAGCCAAGAAAGAATAAAAAAATTTTTCTGTTGCAATCAGTTGCGAATCTCAGTTTTCATGGTGGCTGAAATGAGTAGTCGGGAGTTCTGTTTGTGCCTATTATGATGACAATACGCTTGCCCTCCTATTACGTTTGGATATAATACTGTCTATCGGTATATGAGTGTATTAATGATGTGATCCAGACCGATTTCCACATCAACTCCGTTATTGTCGACGTCGATGCGCTCGCATGTGGCTTAGCGCATGTAGCTAATATTCTTGTTAAAGATCCTCGCACATTGCGGGCATGTCAGCACACCGTTAATGTAAATAGTGCAATTCTGAACCACCACTTGGGGAATATAGGCGTTATTCTTTTGCTATAAAATGTAAGTCAATTGCCGAGATTTTAGTCTCTTTGATGATTGATAAATTATTTGAAGTATTTTTTTCTAGTCAGCAGGTAAAAGGGACTCCTCAAATAAATAAAAACCTAACTGAAAATATTAAAATAATTATACTATTATATGATTAAACTATTTATTCATAATAACTGTCAGTTTTAATGCCGTTTAAATAACTTTTACCGGATTTTAAAAATTGTTCATGAACCACGGGTATTTTAATACTTAATCGATTCAAATATTTCTGAATTACCTTTTAACATATATCATCGTGAAGGTGAAAAACCTCATAATCACATTCAGCAACTAAAAGAGATTTATTCAACCTAAGACCGAGACTCAGTCGCATTAACGCAGATTTACTGGAACGGGGAATTAATTCATTGGTTTGCTTTTAGATTCTTCTATCTGGATTGGAAACTAAACCATTTAACGGAATGAGATTGGAATTTTATAAGTATTTAAATAAAACGGTTCCTATTCTAGGAATTATTCCTTAATTGTGGGCAGAGATGGGGAGAATGTAATCAGATTAATGATTTTTCACCCCCGCTTGGGCAATATAGGCGTGATGGTGTAATGATTAACTATTAGAATTACATTTTGTATTCTTCAACGATTACGATTACACATTTGATCTTAAATTGTGATTGAATATCACAAAATACAATTATAATCATTAATCTGATTAAATTTTGTCCATCTCTATTGATGTAGGTGCGTGTTCAAACATAAAATTCACATTACTATTAATTATTAATATACAGACCGAAACAAATATTTGTCTCACGGGTCACACAAAGATTTGTCCCATGCACGGATTGAACCTGCATTTTGTGTGTGTGAATGATCTACGCTGTTGGCCGCGGGGCCTTTACAGCTTCACCGGATAAGAGGGCGAGCTTGCAACAACTACGCTCGAGCCAGAAGGGCAAGGGGGCAACTAGCTCAAGAGCGCCTCAAGGAGAAACGGCCTCGGCTTGGCCAGTTGCTATGGGGGAGAGCGTATACTAGGTGTCTTGCCGTGGTGCTCTGCACCGGCCGGCGGGCAAGGGATTCTTCGACCTCGCCGGCTAGGTCGGTGTCTGATCCTGAGGGCGGTATCTGTATCCGAAAGAACATGCCGCGGACAGCGATTGCGGCTGAGAGGAGTGGAGTTTCCTATAATAGGACACGATCGCGAAATATCAGGTTGTCGCCTTTTTAATAAAGGCGCCAATAGGTTCGAGACCGAGATCGGAATGGAAATTGAACCTGCAATAGCTAGATTCACGAGATTAAACAAGCTCTTAACCACTGGATCGAGCCATCACGTCAGATCTCTTGCGGGGTAGGTAGTGATGTAGCGTTGCTTTTAAATGCATTATGCATATGAAATACCGTCCAAAATAGTCATCATCTATATGTCGTATCCTATTATTTAAAAATCAGTTAATGAAATGGCGAGTAGTTATTTTCATTACAGTTACGTTTTTTTGAGTGTGTTTAGTTGTGAAGCGATGACAGATGACAGCTGTCACATGACTAATCACCGATGACAGATAGTCGATGTAAGATGGCGGACGGCTCTGCGTTGTTAGTCTATTAGCAACGGGGCAAGTGGTCGGACGTATCGCGGAGCAGCTAGCCTCATTGCATTCCATGTGACTTAATCTCTAACTATTGTACGCATCCTCGTAAATCAAGGAAGATCAGTGTTCCAAACAACCTCAGTTCTATTTCAAGATTTCCCTTATGTTCGACCAGCATGCGGATGACTATTAAAATGAAGATAAATCCACCTCTACCGTTACCAGCATTGAAATGGCCATCCAGTAAACCCTAGCGCCGATATATTTATCATCCACGTTCACGTCCAGTACTATACAACCAGTATTCAGGTTCTGATGATGAAATCGAACAATGGAACCACCCAACTACTCAATATCTAGCCTTCGCCTTGTTTGAGCTCGTTGGATTTGTCGCAACGAGTTCTTTAGACCCGGATGATGCGGAAAGGTCTGATGATGGAGCCGGTAGCAGCCTTTGTTAGCTTAGTGCGTAGTGTCCACGAAGTCGTGGGTTGGATTTCTAGTTTAAACAAATTGTGTTTTTTTGGAAAATTCCTCAGTAGACTGCTATTAAGGGCGGAGTCTAAAATTGTGGCCGGTATAACGGTAACAGGCTCGTCTCCTCCACCTAACATCGTCGGCGATATATTGCATGTACACGCGACACGGTGTCCCTCTGCCATCTCTGATTGAGAAATAAAGGTGAAACCCAGTACCTAGTGATCGCCACTCACTATACTCTACAGGTCCATAAAGGTAGTCTTTTGGCCCGCGGCCAAAATCTGAACTAATGCTGTCATCAAGTGAAAAGTCACTTCATGTCAGTTGCAGAGTTGCCGTTTGCTATGACATTTACCAAGTTCTTTTTTTTTAATTAGTTTTTAACGGTTTAGACCCAGACATATCCCTCTGGGAATAGGAAAATTTTACTTAATGGTAACACTAATTTCACACTAACACCTCTCTGTCAATCACTAGCTCCTTGACATAAGATCCTTTTAGGCGGGGTCGCGGACGCAAGGGGCGGGGGCCCTGAGCGTCTTTCACTAGCAACCCCGAGGAGGACGGCGGCATGGTGTGGCCCACGTCGCCGTGAGCACCGCGTCGGTGCGGGGGGGAGCATGTCATCAAGTCTCCCTCCGAGGGCGGGCTCGTCAGAGCGAGGCACAAGAGGGGCACCGGTGCGTTCCATATGGAGATCCCGGAACCCCTCCAAAGTGCTGATGTCGGCCACTCTGGGGTTTTTAGTCGGTAGGAATCCGACACGCCCCGCGAGATTCCCCCGAGGCTCGCGGAAGTCCTACGCAGGATTTTCCCCAGGAAAAAAAAAATTCTTGTAGGACTATATAATAACAGTCCGGTCGTGCAAGGATTTTGTGGCCTATGGCCAGAATTTGTACTAACGCTGTCATCAAGTGGAATGACCCACCCAAGTTATTTTTTAATTAGAAACCATGCAGACCCCCCCTATTGAAATATTACCCTGGAAGAAGGCAAATGTTACTAAATGATAACGCTTATTTCACACTTACGCCCTCCTGTCAATGTCATCCGTGAGCCAAAAAATATTTGTAGGGCTAGAAAAAAGCAGAACTGAGGTTGTTATAGCCTCCCTAAACAAGCCCACCCTTTTTCAAGCCATTAAATATTCATAAGTTTTCCTACATGTTAGTTCTATATTATTCCCGCTTCGTACGATTTGCGAACATCAAACGGTAGCGATTTTCCAACAGCACCGGTCGACCCTTTGTTTCAAACGACCGACCACAATGGATGTTTATGTATATTTGTGTATATCGTTCCCAGTATAGGAACGAACGAAATTCTTTTGTTGAAAGAGATCGGTATTTTTAGTGGAGGGTTGAAGGAATGAGAGGAAATATTTTATTAAATAGGAAGAATGAGAGGTCTCTGACCTCTTATTCTACACACTTGGGAAAGGACCTGTTGGAACTGACTGTTCTCTGCCTACCCCGCAAGGGATCTGGCGTTAAAGATAGATGTTCTTATTGGTCTTGGCTTGAAGGAGGTAGAGAGGGCACTAATATATTTATTTCTCTTGAAGTAATTACATCGTCACTCCTATATTCTCCAAGCCGGAGTGTTAAAGGTGTACTGTGTGTACCCACTTTTCGCCTTTAATGTTAGGTTATGTAATTGAGGCCCATATTATAGAGGACTACCCTATTGCGATATACCCAGCACAATTTTAAACTTCAAACTGATACTAGGATTTTTTCGATAAAAAAGTACATTTGTCCAACCAAGGATTTGAACCCAGAACGTCGTGATCGCAACGCACATTATTCATTATTAGATCAGCGAGGCAGTCAATAAAATAAAGAAATTATTAAAAACTTTTTCATTTACAGAGTTTTTAAAACGGGAAGTGCAAAATATAACTTATATTGACTATAGTCTTTTTTACGAGACATGAGAACGGTGACGTTTGATCATATTCATTTCACGCATCTTGTATTGAAGAATATTGAAAATAAAGAATTCATTTATTTAATATATCTGAACATGTTTTTGATCATAAACATGAACTGTATATTCTTACGAGAAGACTGACATGAAATGTTCTGACAAAACTTAGCTCGCAATGAACGTTCTTTAAATATTATTACCCCATATTATGATTTTTGGTAGGGTATGTAGAAAAGGTAAAAATCAGCTATTTTACCTACTTACTTATTTTTTATAGTAAGTAGATAAACTGGGAATCCTTCTCAGAAAGAAAGTACCCAGCTATTGTAAAAAACTTAACCTACCTACCTATGCCAAATTACTAAATAAACGCGTGCTCCCAGTAACAGCTATAGTAACAGTAACAGTTATAGTATTTTTATATTAGTATATAGTATAGTACTTTATTCAATGGCAATAAGAGGCATGACCCGTTTCTATACTTATAGTTTGATGCTTTAACACCATTGAATTAAATATTAATTTCGTTTGGCACTTAGAACTGTAAAAACGTTAGTTAATAATTCTTGCGGCTACTAGTAATTATCTATTGGATGGACTGTTGGGTCCAGTGGTTAAGAGCTTGAGTCGCTCTGCCCACTGAATCGAGTAGTCGCAAGTTCGATTCCCGCTCGGGACAAGACAGACCCACAAATATTTGTTCCGGTCTGGGTGTTTGTGTATGTGAATTTCATGTTTGTAAACGCGCCTACGACACAAGAATAGTTCTCAGTGTGGGGCTACGGTAATAAAGAAATATCACACGCTGTCACTTAACCAATGTACCACATATAACTTAGCGAAGGAATATAATGTTAAGTTTATTAAAAAAGAAAAATATATCTTATCGTTTTTCGCTTGTTTTATTTTATTTAAAATTAAATTAAAGTATTAGGTCTTAATTTAAAACCGATATCAAAATTTGTATAGAATACACAAGCAGATAAGAAAGCAAATTAATAAAAATGTGAGAATAATGAAATATATACCACTGTCATAAAGTTTCAATTTTCTCGCTACTTATTGAGAAATCTATTGAAAAATTTGTATCGAATCAACAAACACAAAAAAGCGAGTTAGTAAAAACTTAACAAAAAGAAAATGTCCATCCTTCCAAAAGGAGCTACTATCAGAAATACCAAGCGAACATAACCCATTTAGTACATAAACATTTATGAAACCCCTTGTCTCAGCCTACATATTTTTTTTTCTCTCAATAATAACTGTCCGTCTGCCCTTCAACTGTTAAGGACTGATCACATTGCGCGCGCGGCGTGACTGTGGCGTGACGCCGGTGTGACCTGGAGAGCTGTAATGTATCGAAATATACGGGAAACGCCACACAGCCTCAGCTGTGTGACTCACCACGCTCCGCGCAATTACAAAAGAAAGCACGGCGAGAACGAGACGTCAATACAAGTGAGAGCGAAACGCTAGCATTGTAGTGTTTATGGCCTGGTCATATAGCAGGCGCTGGGAAGTTGTATTGTACTAAAATGTACGGGAGATGCAACATAGCTCTGCTACGCTCGGCGCAAATGCGCCACCAGCAATTACAAACAAGGCATGGCCAGAATGAGACGCCAAAAAGGAAGCAAGCAAAAAAAAAAAGAAAAAAGGGGTTGGTGTTTAGCGACCGGTGCGATGCCGAAAGTATTGTCGCGCCTGTAGCGTGACGTACGCGACGCGCTGCCGTCCGCTAGCGTCACGCCGCCTGTTCCACTCCGTCGGCTATGTGGCGATATCTTTATATCCCCCGGTCATATGGCTGTTACGCGTAATATATACGCGTCTTAACATAATAATGGAAGTAAATAAGGTTCTGCATTATGTATGTGGCAAATAATGGCATACATACTGATTGAGGCGTAAATATATCGAGGATGTCTGTTATTTTGGAATTTACGTAGTTTGGATGGGGGTCAAGGTTTACATTTGCTTGTAAACTGAAACATACAATGTAGTGTATATTGATAATTCTTTGACAAGGATCTGTAGGCAGTTTTGACACAACATAATATTATAAAAGTTGTTACTTATAGTTTGATAAAATAATTGGCTACACATTAATCGTAAGTTTAAAAAATGTGGGTATATTGGCCATGGAGCTAAACATATTCATAAAGGTTATCTGATAAATTGTAACATCGCATTAGTTTTACTGTAATAATGTTTCAATTGTGTCTAATAAAAAAAAAAAAAAAAAAAACACCGTCACGCCTATCTTTCCCAGAGGGGGTGGCAGAGGTGTACTGAGTACACCCACGTTTCGCCGACGATGTTAGGTCCCATGTAATAGGGGGCGAGCCTATTGCCATATACCGGGCACAATTCCAGACTCCGGACTCATACTGGGAATTTTTCGTTAGAAAAACTACATTTGTCCGACCTGGGATTTGAACCCAGGACCTCGTGATCACAAAGCGATGCGCTTTGCCACCAGACCAACGAGGCAGTCTAATAAATAAATAAATAATAGTAATATTCGACTGACGTTATAATTTGACCGACGATTTAGCGCAGTGGTTAAGAGCTTAACCTGCTCCGCCTACTGTGTCTAATAGTCGTGAGTTCGATTCCCGCACGGGACAAATCTTTGTGTGATCCACAATTATTTGTGCCGGTCTGGGTATTTGTGTATTGTGAATTTTCATGTTTGTAAACGCCATTTTTCGCCACTAGACCAACGAGGCAGGCACACGTGTATTTTTTAGCCCAATGGGGCAGGTTGACTTACAGTTCGCCATATGCTAGTATTCTGACACACCTATTTTGCATCAACTGCGTTCTGACATCTTCGATTATAGCCTAAATTATTATATAAATAAATAAACACCGCCATGCCTATATTCCCCGAGCGCGGGTGTACTGAGTACACCCATTTTACTCCTAAGATGTTAGGTCCCATTAAATAGGAGACGAGCACAATTCCAGATTTCGGACTCATACTGGGACATTTTCGTCAGAAAAACTAGAACCTCGCGATCACAAAGCGATGCGCTTTGCTACTAGACCAACAGTCAAAAAATCCTAGTAATTGTATAAATGTGAAAATGTGTATGTTTAGATGTTTGCATGTTTGGATGTTACTTTCTCAATCACACAAAAACGACTGAACGGATTTGGATAATATTTGGCAAATTTGAACGGATTTGGACTAAAAAATGTCTGGTTCCGGTCTAAAGTCCACTCAGACGAAGTCGCGGGCACAAACTAGTTATTAATAACTGAAAATTCCCAAATATCTCAATCAAATCTCCCCACCCCAAAATATCCCTCAACTCCCCATATCCGCATTAACTCGAGCGATCTCAATACAGAACCAAGAATGTTTGTATAATTACTTCGATGCTTAAAAGGCAGAGTTGAACAATCTTAAAGAACTTCAAACAACTCGGGAGCAAGTTAAATTGGCTTGGAGCGGATATTTTGTGTACCCACCCGTGTGAGGAGAGGAATGTGCCGGGATGATCTTTATGCCCTCGTAAACGGGTGTAATTGAACCCTGGATAGTTTTGTACGGTGAGACAAAGGAGGCAGGGTTGATTAGAAGGCTGAAATTTGCTTTATCGAAGATGAGTGTTGTGACATAAGGATTTGGTTTTTTCAAACGTAGTGGTTATTAGTGTAATGTTTAAAGGTTTGGTCAAATAGCTGACAGAGCGCAACGGGAGCGTGACAGAACGCTTGTCTACTTTCGGTCGTGACGTTTGCCGTCTCGTCAAGAGTGGCTGCGCTGTGTGGCGTCTCCCGTACATTTCGGTATATTACAACTTCCCAAGCCGCGCCACCGTCGCGCCGAGCGGGGCTGCGCTGTGTGGCGTCTTCCGAACATTTAAGTAGATTACAACTTCCAACTTCTTACCATGACCAAATAGACCGTGTCTTAGCTGAAGGGTAAGTCAAGAGTCTCCGTAACCGGCGAGTGTGTATGAGACGAACTATGAGAGTGGAGGAAGCCAGAGAGGTATGTAGGGAAAGAGCGTGTTGGAACTCTGTAATCTCTGCCTACCCCGCGAGGGAGCTGGCGTGATGATATAGATAGATAGATAGACAACTTCCCAAGCCGCGCCAACGTCGCGCCGAGCGGGGCTACGCTGTGTTCTCCTGCACATTGGTCGCGCTCCCGTCGCGCTGCGTCGGCTATGTGACGAAACCTTAAGAGTTTAACGAAACGTGGTTCGGTGGCTTACCACTGGGCCACGTTGCGTTTAATAGTATATTTAGTACTGTTGTTGTTGTTGTCGAAATCGATCAAGCCGTTACGGAGATTAGCCGGAACAAACAGACAGACGGACAAAACTTTTAAAAATTATTATTTTGTTGTAAGTGCGGTATATACATATGCACTTAGTAAATAGCTGTTATATTGACATTGCGAATAGGCGCTTCACTTTTATTTATTGGTATAGATTTTACAGGTGAAACAATTAAGTAATAAGTTTCCTAATGAAATTTAAGCCGGTCTATACGCTGAATGCGGTCCGTACACACACAAATGTCTGTTTTGATTTGGTATTTTTTTTTTCTTTTTTTAAATCTTATATTTTTTAGGGGTTTTTATCCATTATTGGATATGTCAACCCCATTGTGACCATCACTTGTAGCCTCCTAGTGGGAGGAAGAGTCACTGTGCGTACACTGTAGCCAAGCGACATAGCATCCTCGCTTCTTTAGAGGTTGGTATTGAAAGCATAGTTGGCACGGTTCCTACATCAAACCTGTTTAGCTTCAGTGTTCCGAACAGTGTTTCTCTCTCTTGTTTATTTTTAACACACTCCATCAATATATGTTGTACATCTTCTTCTACTCTACATGTATCGCAATAAGGAGAATCCGTTTTCTTCATCATATATGCAAATTTCTTTGATGGAATGTGTCCAGACCTAAATCTTAGGAGTAATTTTACTAAGTTTCTATTCGTTTTGCATTTTATAAACCATGGTATACGAAGAGGCTCGGACTATAAAGTTTTGTACCATATTCCTCTGTCTTTACATATTTCATTGAAGTGTTTCTTCCATTTATTGTAGGTTAGTATTTTAAATTTAGTTATGATTTCAGAATAGTCTGGCAGGAAAGATATTTCGATTCCTTGTAAGCAACCTTTTTTAGCCAATCTGTCTGCCTCTTCGTTACCATGTATTCCAGTATGGGCTGGGACCCATTGCAACTTCAAAGCCACCCCCTTTACTTGAAATTGTAATATCTTCTCAAGAATTACATAGGCTATCGAGACACCTATGATTTGGTATTTCATGTTCATAAATGTAGCCTTACGCTAAGAATGATTCGTGTGTCATACAAAAAAGTCATTCTTAGCGTGTGGTTTCCTTTAAAAAAAGACATAACCCCATGCCTATTATATATCGTGGGCTACAAACATGTAATTCATATATAGTATGTATTGTATAGTATTCTCGTAGTAAGAAAACGTGTAAGTATGAAATATAACTCTTTTTCTTCTTTTTTTGAAAAACGAAGCTTCACATTAGGATTTATGTGCCCAGACCGGAACGAATCATTCTTGATCGAACAAAGTTTATTCCATGGGGTATCGAACCTGCGACTATTAATCACAGTGGGCGGAGCGATTTAAGCTCTTAACCACCGCTCTAAATCGTGCGATAAATAATATTATCAGTGCAAAGATAAGAAAGTTTATGCTTGGTAGGTTAGAGCATATAGAAAGAATGTTAGAAGAAAGAATGACAAAACAGATAAAAGTGGAAGGATGTAAGCACCGGAGAAGACCTAGACTATCTTACCATGATCAAATAGACCTTGTCTTATCTGAAAGACAAGTCAAGAGTCTCCGTAACCGGCGAGCGTGTATGAGACGAAATATGAGAGTGGAGGAAGCCAAAGAGGTATGTAAGGAAAGAATCTGTTGGAACTGTACTCTCTGCCTACCCTGCAAGGGATCTGGCGTAATGATATAGATAGAAAAACCCAGTCCAAAACAAACATTTATGGGACACAAGAAGACCCGTTATAGCATAACTCTTTATGTTTTGACGGTTTAGTCTAGTGGTTAGATTTTAAGTTGCTCTGCTCTCTAGTAAGTAGTTGCAGTTTTTCCGCTCACTGAATCAAAAAGTTGCAGGTTTGATCCCCATACGGGACAGTTTTTTGTGTGACTTCCAGTAATATCAGACACATAAGTCATTTATTTCGGTCTCAGTCTTTGTGTACGCGAAATCTATATTTGTTTACGCAATTTGTTTCGTGCCTACACCACAGGTATAATTTCTAGCGTGAATCATTTCTTGGAGAATAGAATATGATTCATTTCTTTACTATCTATCTATCTATATCATCACGCCAGTTCCCTTGCGGAGTAGGCAGAGAGTACAGAGTTCTAACAGGTTCTTTTCTTACAGACCTCTCTGGCTTCCTCCACTCTCATAGTTCGTCTCATATAAGCTATTTTGTCACGGTAAGATAGTCTAGGTCTTCCCCGGTACCTACAACCTACCATTTTTGCATTGTATAACGGTTTTGTCATTCTTTCTTCTGACTTTCTTTCTATATGCCCGAACCATCGGAGCATACGCTTTCTTATCTTTATACCGATACTATCTTTCATACATGCACGCTTTCTTTATTTCTTTTGTGTATTTTGATTTGTACCTTATGAACCAAAGCCCCAGTTAAGATAATTTAATTTCAAAAACTTTTTTTAACTTTCACCCACTTTTTGTCAAACTAGTTTCCTCTCATTTTATTTTATGATTCCAAACTAGATCGTATCTCCAATCATTTGAACACATTATGGAAACTTTACGCCTACTAAACTTTTCAGAACAAGAATTTGGAACAAGCAGTCCCAAGTTAGTAAGTAGATTAAAAGTCTGTCAAAACCACCCGAGGGTGTAGTCTGGACGTCTTGGCTGTGCCTCCAAAGTTATTATATTCGTAATGAATTGAAAATAATGTAAAGTAACTAAGATTTTCAGGGGGAGATGGAACTGTGGCGCAGTTTGCTTCAACGGTTTGGTTTATTGCCCTATATGATAGGGAATGTAATAAAACCCGTGGCAGGTTTACTCTATTTATCAACATTATCACGCCAGATCCTTTCCAGGACAGAAAAAGAGGTTTTCAACATCTAGATCTTCCTACTTATATCATAAATGTGAAAGTTTGTATGTTTGGATGTTTATTACTCAATCACGCAAAAACGGCTAAACGGATTTGATGAACTTTGGCAGGGAGATGGTTTATTACCTGGATTAACATATATCCTGTATAGTATACTTACTTATACTTTTATTTCCAAAAACTGTCAGGTTTCTGTCTGAAGTAAACGCGGATGAGGTCGCGGGCAGAAATTAATGGTTAAATATGCCAACAGTTTATAATTCCGGTAATAGTAATAACCTCTTGGAACTCTGTACTCTCTGCCTACCCCGCAAGGGATCAGGCGTGATGATATAAATAGATAGTGTATGGACTTAATTTTTAGTCCTAACATCATGAACTTAACTGACCTTGAATTAAAACTTCCTCAATTGGTCGATATAATATAATTTAAATCCTATTTCTCAAGTAAATATTCAAAAAATACCAGAACTATCATAGTTTATGAATATCTATCAAGAAAAACTGATAGTGGCTACCTGTGGTCCCAGCAAACATAAAGAGTCTAGGCATACTGTATATCTAGCCATATGCTGTATTCATTGCTTCCCCAATATTATTAAAACCTTATGAGCTCCTGGTTATATAAATAGCTTACCTTAGGAGTATTGACCTCGCGTGTAGAGATGCCCATCTTTTCGTGGTGGCGCAGCTGCACCGGGTAAATGATCTGGTAGTAGTGCGCGCCGATGTTGCGCACCAGCTCTTGGTTCTGTCTGTACTCGCGTAGCAGCCGCTCCACCTCGCCTGGGAAATCAAAGAAGATTTTAGTACCAAAAAAATCAATCACTAGCTAAATTCTAAAGAGTTCTTTTGTATTAAATTGTAGGAGAGTATAATAGTTTACGTCATGTAGGCTTCTTGAAAGCTAGATGTTTTAGAATTCCTAATGTTTCAAGAGTATTTTCAAGACATTGCTAATGTTACGTCTCCGTGTGATTTTTAGTCTAATTACTGATCTACTTAGAGTTAATTATTAGCTAAAAGACGTAGACAGTAGGACAAAGACCTCTCCAGAGGTCGCCACGATGACCAGCTTTTCGCTATACGCAACCAAGTTATACCCGCGGCCTTCATTAGATCACTTAACTATCTGATGGGTGCCACCACTTTCCACGTCTTTTGGTAATACATGGTCGCTCTCGAGAACGTTTCTGCCCAACTAGCCATCTGTTCTACAAACGATATGTCTCGCCCACTGCCACTAAGTTTGGCAATGGGAAAATACTTAACTTGCTGTCGTTGACTTGTCTGTTGTTGACTTTAACCCAATATCTCACAAACAAAGAGGAATAGTCTTCAAGATTTTCTTAAGCAAAGTTTTAAGAAGTTCCAGATCAGCTTTCTTATATACGCAACCAAGTTTACCCGGGACCTACACAAGATAATCGAACCTTCTGGTAGGAGCCAGCACACTCTACGTCTTTTGGTACGTGGTCACCCACGAAAGCCTTTCCGCCCGAATAGGCTATGTTCTACAAGCGATATGCCTCACCTACTACTACTAAGTTTGGCAATCGACAAACAATTAAGATCTTGTTGTCGTTAATTGTTGTTGACTTTATTCAAAAATAGATATCTGATAAACAAAGGAGAATAATGACTTCAAGAAGAAGATTTTATCAAGCAAATATTTTATAGCCTTCAGCTCCATAAATCCCATGGGATAACTTCTCAAACAATCTATGACCACAAATGAACAAGTGAGTTCTAAACCACAATTGCAGGTTTAAGATCCAGGCAATAAATTGAGGTCGAAGCCACGGTTTTATGATAGCCTTAAACCCAGCAACAGACGGGTAGATTGAAACTCATTTAGCACATGAGTGCCACTTCCGGGAAGTCGGTTGATGCCAACATTTTATACCGCAGTGGATTTTACAGTTGAAAGAGGGGCTAATAAGTTTCCTAATGAAGAATTGGCTTAATCTGATGAATTTCAGAAAGGAGTTTGTGTTGCTACTTTTTAGTACGGATATTACTGGTTCATCTTATGGTTAATAGTGCTTAAATTGCACATATGAATAAGAATGTTACTTTAATTGAATGTAAATACTTAAATGCATATCCTATATCCTTTCACCTGAAAAAATACACACTTCAGCCAAAGTATTTTAAACGAGCGATGGGGACGGTGGCGTTTGGTCAAATTCTTTTTTACGCGATTGCGAAATATTTAAAATAGGGAATCCAGAAAATATACAAAAATATGAAGATAAACCACAAATCTACTTTATCTTGCATTTATATCATATACTGTTTATACCACTCGTAGCGCTGTGCGACCGCGGTGTTCTTACCGATCACCAAGGTTAAGCAGCGTTCGACTCGGTCGGCCTGAGATGGGTGACCGTTTGTGGCATTTTCATATTCAAGCGTCTCCGTGCTTCGGAAGGCACGTTAAGCCGTTAGTCCCGGTTACCACTTAATGTGGTAGTCGTTAAGCCGAGTTGGAAGCCTCAAAGGCGGCTTGATAAGTCCAACAGTGGGTTGCCACAAACCTTTTTTTTTTTTTAAGTGTGGAAATCCTCTTGGATACCCATTAACGACGGGGACGTTAACAAGTTATGTGGGACTACTCGCTTCAGCGACGGTCGGCGTATATCCGGTCGTCGCTGGAGCAAGTCCTACCCACTAAAACCCCACCGTGTTCCATCGCCCGCTATAGAGGCGAGTCACGGGGACGCGGACATACTTCCGCGACCCGTCAGCGGCTGTCCGTTTTTCGAACTCAACTTTATCGGGGTATCCCCGCCCTGGTCCTTCTACATGGTGAGGGCGCACCGGAACACTTGGCGCGTCCTCCAACCTCGGGGGCCAAATGTTCTGCGTAGACGACAGCATCCCCCGTTGCTGTCGTCCGCCGGCCCCCATCACGGTGGCATGAGGTCGGCAGCCGCACGCCTCCTCCGCCCGACTCTCCGACGACGGTTCGGAGCAGCGAGGGGATCATTTTCCCTGCTCCGCTCCGCCGCCTCCGTCCGCGAAATAACTTCCTCGCAGAAGGCCTCTACCGCCAGCCAAGACCTTTCGCTGCCAACCATTGCTCTCACTACAGTGGGCAGCGTGATATCTCTCCCTATTACACCCGTGAGGATACCGCGCTGGGCCGCCCAGGCAGGGCATATTTCCAGCGTATGTTGCGCAGTGTCCTCAGTGGCGCCACACTCATGGCACCTTGGGGTGACTCCCCTGGGGTCCCTCCCGGCTACCTTCCACAGGTACCTGCCAAAGCAGCCGTGCCCCGATAGGACCTGCACCAGCCGGAAGGTACGTACCCCGTGCTTTCGGTTTGCCCACTCCGCGAGGACTGGACGAACCGCCCGTATGGTTAAGTGGCCGGCGGTTGGCTCGATCAGCCGCTCCCGCCACTTACTCACTGCGCTTTCTTGCGCTTGTCGCCGCCATGTCACCAAGTCCTCTGGCATCGTGCTGCCACTGTCCTCTCGGAGCTCCGCTCTACGACGATAGACGGCAGCCAGCTCATTGGCCCCCAGGTCCCAGGGTAATGTCCCGGCTAGGACGCACGCCGCCTCACATGATATGGTGCGGTAGCCACGTATCACCCTGATCGCCATGACCCGCTGCGGCCGTCGCAGCAGGGTCTTGTTCTGGGCGGTCAGAGCGTGCGCCCACACCGGTGCGCCATATAGGGCCATCGATCGCACCACCTCGGTATAAAGGCGGCGACAGCTCGCGCTAGGGCCTCGCAAATTTGGCAGGAGCCGGCTGAGAGCTCCCGCTGCTCTGACTAATTTTGGGGCCAACATCTTAAAGTGAGCCCGTGAGCCGCCTCTGGGCCCCATGGAAGCACAGGGCCTCGGTCTTTTCTAGGGCTACCCTTAACCCCAGCCGCTGGACACGATCCACCACTTGCGACACTCCTTCTGTCGCCAACCGCACTGCCTCTTCCGCATTGGCCCCTTGGGCCGTGACGAGTGTGTCGTCTGCGTAACAGAACACTCGTGGGTTGCCACAAACCTGCCTCAACCAATCCGCACTGGTTCTGCGTGGTGGAGTATGACCTAATCTGTCTCACCTCGATTTGTGAGAGAAGGCCTTTGTCCAGCAGTGGACAGTATAGGCTAATATTATATACTGTTTATAAATTTGCGTAATTATTTTAAATACTTGAAAGTTTTGTGAACTTTTGACTCTGCTACTCAATTATGTAAATTGGAATAGTTTGCGTTTTAGGGACTAACGCAATAAAATCGTTAAAATCGATCGATCGATTTAAAAATATACAAAATCGATTATTAATTATATACGATATATTAATTATATTATACAAGGTGTAACATAATAAACGCCTCAGACCTCATTAAGTCAAAACGAAAACCAAATTTTCAAATTTAAAGGTTTATACCCTTTTTTAAAGCACTTTTATACCCCTATTAACAATGAAACTTGTACGTGTATGTGTGCGTTTTGAGAAATACGTTTTAGGAACGCGTTTAGAATCATCTTTTTGCTATGAATCAAGAATAAATTTAATTTATTATAGCGCACTGAAGGAGTGAAAGCATTTTTTGCAAATTTAAAAACAATGTGAAATACATTAAAAATTGTTGAAATCGATTCAGTTACCGATTTAGAACAAACTACTTTTAGCTCTTGCGTTTATTATGTTACAGCTTGTATACGATTGAATACGATTACAAATATTAATTATACTATGTATCCGACTGAAAGGCATGGCATGCACATAGTCAAGAAATTAATAAAAAAACGTGGCGGTGCATCTTGACACAGACAATTTCATAGGTTTTTCAATAATACCTAATTGGCGTGCGCGACGAATTAAGCAATTTGAAAAACGATTTTTTTGACAAATCGCTTGATTCACAAATAAATAATGAAATTATTGTTTAGTTGTCTTTTTGTTCCTTAATTATTGTTATTACAATCGAGTCATTCTCCTTTATGAATTATCTTAATACGATATTCAATAATTTTTATTACATTAAATTTTATCATCACCTCATTTCTAGAAATGTCAAATCCCAACGTCACCGTACCCATAACTCGTAAACAAGACTATCCAAAAGTAACACTAATATTCTCATAGATAATACTCCTATTGCTCTTAATCCAGGCGTTGTTTTTTAATAGCTGATAAAATGACTGAATAATACCCAAACGGTATTGCTTCTGGATAAAATGGGATAGCAATTAATTACAACACTTAAGATGCAAAATGTGGCTAATAGTCGACCATAAAATTGCTGTCCTAAACCTACCCTCCAGGTTTCTCTTAATTTCTTATTCAAAACACTCTTGAGTTGTCGTGATCACGATGAGGTTTAGCCGCTAGAGGCTAATGTGGCTCTTAAACTTACTCTGTTCAGTGTCAGTTACCGATACAAGACCAAATTAAAGTCCCAAGTCTCTATATTCCATTAATGTTTTACATTTCTCCATAGGTTCAACTCGTATCGATTTTCGCCATTAAATACACCCAGAACTCAAACGTCAGGCCGCATACCACTCAATAGGGCTCGTGAAAAGGCTCGTTCCAGATCTGCCAATCACATATTCATAATTAATTATGTGTACGACATGCTATATTAATTAGGATACTGATAGGATATGGTATTGTTCGGTGGTTTCAGTCAGAATGGTGTTGCGTGGGTATGTAATGTACAGTGATTCTTGAAAATGATTTTGGAACAAAAGCGAGGGCTTGAAGTACCGGAGAATGTACGGAATATGAAGAGCTATTGTGTTGGTGGGTAAACGATCTCCTTACTGTACATCTGTAAAGATTTGAAGAACTAGAGATCGTGAATCGTCTATGGAGCAAGCAGAAAACGAATATAAAAGTTATTATATTTCTTTTTGGTGATTTTGGGTTGAGAATGTTGGTCTCATTCTAAAAACCAAAGCTAAGGACCATCAAGACCAAATTTTTCATGCAGATAAATCTCACAGCTTCAAACTTACAAAACTCATTTTACTGTGTTTTAAACTTGACTCTACATAATTATATTCACACTCAATACATAAACATATCTGACAAACGAAAAAACTGCAAATAATCTTTAGAGTTGGCTATAAAGACCATTTGCAGATTTTACTTTATCATTTGCAGATTACTCTAAAAAAATCCATCACCAGACACAACAAAACATTAAAATATCATTTTAATGTCCCGCATATATTTCTTTCATCTCCAAAGATATTAAAACCACCTGTAACTCAAAACTTCCGAAACAATGAACCAAATCCGAAAATAACGACGGAAAACGTAGCTCTGGTGCTTCACGGCGATAATCAGGGCGTGAGTAGGCCGCTGTTGCGAGCGTGACGAGCGCAGTATTGTCGGGCTGCAACTGGAGCGTGCTCGCTAGCGAGCTCGCCATCTTGTGCCGTTTCAGATGGGTAATTAAATTTGAAATACCTACTAACAGTGAATATATTATTGTCGAAATTGGCCTCTTTCTGGGAGAATTTTGAAATTTTACTGAGTTAATATGTAGGTGTATTTGCCTGATTTGTAATAAAATATTTAACACTAGTCACTTACTTTTTGATTCATATTAATAAAGTGTAAAGTCTAGCCGCGTGGTTCCCGGCTTAGAATAGGACCAACCCATCTCATCCCATCGGGTGTCGTACAAGGCGACTAAGGAAAAACTAGGGAATGGGCAGCAGCGTTCTCTTAACACTTCTGCGATCAAAAACTGCGCTCGCCAACCCGCCTGCCAAGCGTGGCGAGTATGGCAAATCCCCCCTTTGGGGAGGCTTATGTTCAACAGTGGACAAGTATGGGCTGAGATGATGAAGTCTAGACTGGACATATGGTCATATTAAGAAAAAAAAAGCTTACCATTGCATCACGAGAAGCTTAGAAGCTACTATTTGGCGATAATTAGGGCGTGATTAGTGACGAGCGCGATATTGTCACGCTGATACTAAAGCATACGCGCTAGCGAGTTGCCCGCAATCTTGTGCTACTGCGGATGGTAACTAAATTTGAAATACTAACAGTGAATGCGTTTATTGTAGTAGAAATTAAGCCTCCTATTGGCAAGTTTTGAAATTACATAATCAAGTTAGCTTGTAGGTATGTCTTACGCATGTTTTGGACATTTTTTTCTGTAATATATTATAAAATTGCTTAGATTTTTTTTTGCAAAAATATTTAAATGTTTACACTGTTCAATCACAACTAAATTAATATCCACCAGTGGTCAAAAATGTTATAAACATAAGGACAAAAGCTTAACACTATAGCACAAGAAGCTACTATAAGGCAATCACCAGAGCGTGAGTATGCCGCTGTCAGGAGCATGACGAGCTCGGCATTGTCACGTTGCAACTAGAGCGTGCTCACAAGCGAGTTGCCCGCCATCTTGTGCCGTTTTGGATGGGTAATTAAATTTGAAATACTAACAGTAAATATTGTTTTCGAAAACAGGCCTCGTTTTGGGCGAGTTAAAATGGGTGAGCTAATATGTATTATAAGGACAAAAACTTAATATAACATCACGAAAAGCGTAGAAGCTACTATGACGAGTGCGGAATTATGGGAGCATGCTCGCTAGCGAGTTCACAGAATAACTTATATTCAGGGAGAGCGTGATGTCCGTCACCTTGGACTGTTTGATTAATTTAGAAATACCTATAATCGTGTTCACAAATCCACGCATAACTTGACAGGTGCAAATGTCAAAACAGAAATAAAATGTTGCCAGCTTAAGACGACTAGTGTGAAACTAACAACTAAATCAATCTAGATAAATTATTATCGACATATTTAAAAATATTTATTGTATTTAAATACATTTAGTAACATTAAATACATAAATAAAAATAAGTTTTAGTTGTATAAGGATATTTTTTATTTTATTTCTATTATCGACAGAAAACGTAAATTGTGGTAAATGTTGGGTACATGACTATTTAAAAAGTGTGAAATTCTGTCAGAATTTCTGTCAGAACACTGTAAACGTCAATTTGTACGAGGAAATGTAAACACTACTATAGCTATATCATATATTTTGGATAATTATAGAGTAACAGTTATACACCTAGTATTGTATCTTCTCCTTCGTGTAATGGGGTAGTAACTGGAGGTCGGCCGTTGGCTTTGCGAATCACCTATATTCTATTGTATTGAATACTAAAGTTCTTGGCACATTTTCGGAAAAACAAAAGAACCCCTTCATCTTTCTGGTGCTCACGACAGCTTAGCGACAAAGCGGGCATCTTACGCCCAGGATGACAAAATTCATGGCATATGTCTTATCGCTCCATCTGTGGTAACTCTCGTTATCATTATCACCTTAATGTACCCAACTGCAAGGCATACGCCTCCTCCCTTTTATATTATTTTTATTTTCCTGTGCCGATTAATCTCAAGTTCTTGCTCCAACGCTCGTATGACATCTACCTAGTACTCTCCATTCGGATCTCGGTTTCCCATCTATTCGCTCCTTTATTAAAAAGGCAACAACCCAATATTTTGCGAACGCGTCCATTCATAGTAATCCGCTAATCGTAGCCGCCGCCGACTACGAACCCAACTCCCCTCCTATCAACCGCTACCGCCGTCCGCGGCATGTTCTCACCGACCCTCCCGATGCCCTTACATTCCTTCTTTCGGATACAGATACCGCACACAGGATCAGGCACCGACCTCGCCGGCGTGGTCGAAGTATCCTTTGCCCGCCGGCCGGTGCAGAGCACCACGGCGATACACCTAGTATACGCCCTCCCCCATAGCGACTGCCCAAGCCGAGGCCGTTCCTCCTTGAAGCGCACTTGTGCTATTTGCCCCCTTGCCCTTCTGGCTCGAGCGTAGTGGTTTCACGCTCGCCCTCTTGTCCGGTGAAGCTGTAAAGGCCCCGCGGCCAACAGCGTAGATCATTCACACACACACAAAACCTACCTCGTGAATTATTAGTGCTAACCCTACCGCTGTAAAATAATATTCAAAGAGCCTCACAGTAACCCGAATCACTTTGAAAAATCTATCGACACCTACCTGCGGATTAAAACATCGAAGTGTAATACAAACAGACCGTACAAACAGCACCCTTTCACATTAGACCGAAACTAATAGTCAAGTCGGTTAATCCTTAACTCAATTTTGAACAAACTGCGGTTGGCACGAAAGAGGCAAGCGACTCCGTGTTTGTGTTCGCAACCGTATGGTTAATGAAAAGGGACCTGTTTAGTCGGGGGCAAACGAAACTTAACTTTTTAGGTTTATTATGGACTAGATTTTGGCCAAGGCTTCGCATGAGTAGACAGTAGAGAGAGAGACATGACCCCATTATTTCCCAATAATAATAATAATATTAGCCCTGTTAAGAAACTGTTTCACCGTTGGGCATGCGCCTCCTCACAAACTGAGAGGGTTTAGGTCATAGTCCACCACGCTGGCCCAGTGCGGGTTCGCGAACTTCACACACCTTCGATAAACTGGCATGCAGGTTTCCTCACGATGTTTTCCTTCACCGTTAAGGCACGTAATAGTTAATTTATTAATACGCACATGCTTTCGAAAAGACAAAGGTGCGTGCCTGGGTTTGAACCTGAGACCTCCGACTTTGCAGTCCAACGGTCTAACACTAGGCTACCACTGCTTATTCCCCAATAGTTTTGATATTAATGATATAACTTTCATTAGCCAAATAATGTCCACTACGGAGCAAAGATGTTTCCCTGTGTCTCTCGCCACAACAAGCGGCTTAAAAACTCTTTTACACAATCATCATCATCATGATCGTATGGCGATGTACTTTCAATAATGCAAAATACGATCAAAATTTTATGTGAGAGTGAAGGATCCATTGTTTAGCCTCTGGTGTCAGCTGGTGCAGCCCCTCGAATCTTCTGCTAAATTTCCTAGTAAGGCAATCCTTCACTATGTGCTGGATAGTTTGCACTGAGTCTCCACATTAAGTAGATTCAGTGACGCCCCACCTGTGCAGATGAAAAATGCACCTTGCGATTCCGGTTCTGATTCAGTTGATTGAGGACCACACTAGCCGTTGCTCTTTGAAGCCCTGTACCACAGTCGAGGTGTTGGCTATGCTGATGTAACCCTGGGAGGCGTCCGAGATCTCCCATTGCTTGCTCCACTATGACTGGATGTATTTTACACAACTTTATAACATAACTAGACTCTGCCCTTAAATCTGCTTAAGATCATGATACATATGAAATAATAACCATTGATTGTGATTTTTAAGGTCCCATCGGAATCAGTTCAGAATACCCTAAACGCCAAACTAACAGATTATTATTTTGTGTTCAAAGGCCTTTAAATACTAGATCCCAAAATAGTATATTTTTTATGGAAAGCTTGTCGTAAAGCAGTCTGGAGTCAAAAATTGTGCGCATTTAAATGACAAGAGACTCTCTCGTCGAACTATTCGTCTACCCAAAGTATGTGGATATTGCACTTCTGCCACCCCCGTTAAGGTAATGTAGGCGTAAAGAATTTTCTATAATCAAGACAAAACTGATTGTTTTTCGGTGATCATATTAATTATCTTCAAAGGACAACAAGCGTATCCATACTTCATTGTTATTAATTTCTCGTCGAATTCAATTAAAGTTTGATAGCGGAGCTTGTACTGCTATATTTTGTGGCGTATTCCTGTGTGATATATTAACGTTATACAATGTGTCACTCACATAACTAAAAACCTGAAACTAGTTTGTTTAGAATCGAGAATAGAATCGAAATAAAATACACTAATTATAGATCATTAGTTTACCAATACAAGGTTTTGTATCATGCTTAGTCCAAATCTATCTATCTATATTATCAAGTCAAATCCCTTGCGGCGTAGGCAGAGCGTACAGAGTTTTAATAGGTTCTTTCCTTACATAACTCTCTAGGCTCCTCCGCTCCTAAAGTTCGTCTCATATACCCTTGCCGGTTACGGAGACTCTTGACTTGCCCCTCAGATAAGGCACGGTCTGCCTAAAGATGTATAAAATCTTGCACGCGATACTTGTGTGTGACCCATGGATCCTTTGGTTCATAACTAGTAGCCATTTCATACTATTATACATCATAAAATTACTAATTATCTCTATTTATCTATCTATATCATCACGTCAGATCCCTTGCGGGGTAGGCAGAGAGTACAGAGTTCCAACAGGTTCTTTCCTTACATACCTCTTTGGCTTCCTCCACTCTCATAGCTCGTCTCATACACGCTCGCCGGTTACGGAGACTCTTGACTTGTTCTTCAGATAATACTCGGTCTATTTAGTCATGGTAAGATAGTCTAGGTGTTCCCGTACCTACATCCTTCCACTTTCACATTGTATATCTGTTTTGTCATTCTTTCTTCTGACATTTTTTCTATATACCCGAGACAACGGAGCATACCCCTCTCATCTTTACACCGAAACTATATTTCATACCTACTCGCTTCCTTACTACTCTGTTGCGAATACGGTCGGTCAGGTTCACTCTGCTCATCTTCCACAGAGCTCGCATTTCGATCGCATTTATTCTACTCTTATTCTGCTTCTTACATACCCAGCTCTCGCTGCCATATAACAAATATTACTAATCTATCTATATCATGACGCCAGATCCCTTACGGGTTAGGCAGAGAGTACAGAGTTCCAACAGGTTCTTTCTTTACATACCTCTCTGGCTTCCTCCACTCTTATAGCTCGTCTCATACACGCTCGCCGGTTACGGAAACTCTTGAGTTGTCCTTCATATAATACTCGGTCTATTTGGTCATGGTAAGATAGTTTAGGTCTTCCGGTACCTACATCCTTCCACTTTCACATCATATATCAGTCTTGTCATTGTCTCTTCTGATTTTTTTTCTATATACCCGAGCCAACGGAGCATATCCTTCTCATCTTTACACCGAAACTATCTTTCATACCTGATCGCTTCCTTACTACGCTGTTGCGAATACGGTCGGTCAGGTTCACTCCGCTCATCTTTCACAAAGCTCGCATTTCGACTGCATTTATCCTACTTTCATTTTGCTTCTTACATACTCCGCTCTCGCTGCCATGTAACAGCGTTGGGACAAGCACTCCATTATTTATGGCCAGCTGCGCCTTTTGGCTTAAGTGCCGGCTCCCAAGTAGCTTTCCCATCGCGCCATTCACTCTGTTCCCTGCACTCATTCTTCCCTCTATGCCAGCGGTGAATTTCCCATCCTTACTAATATTACTAATTATGAATAAAAATTTAGAAAATAAATAATAACTTGCAATGCTCGGCGTTTCTCTACGTGATCGAATCAGGAATGAGGAGATTCGTAGAAGAACCAAGGTCACCGACATAGCCCTTAGGATTAGCATGCTGAAGTGGCAATGGGCTGGCCACATAGCGCGAAGATCGGACGGGCGTTGGGGCAGAAAGATTCTAGAGTGGAGACCACGTATTGGCAAGCGCAGCGTAGGACGACCGCCTGCCAGATGGACCGACGATCTTGTGAAAATCGCAGGAAATCGTTGGATGCAGGTGGCATCGGACCGGTTACGCTGGAAAGCGATTGGGGAGGCCTATGTTCAGCAGTGGACAAGTATAGGCTGAAATGATGAATGAGAATTTATTACAATAAAAATGTAAGCTAGACAGGTCTGTCAGGTGAGAATTTGTAGCAACTCTGCATTTTATGCCTACCCCGAAAAAGATCTGGCGCAATAATATACATAGAAGATTGATTGAGGTCTTTGAGGTTTTGAGTTACTTAAATGTCACAATGTATTAGTGCTACGAACTTGATCATTCATAGCAATGATTAATGGTATTTTGTCATCATTAATATTAACTTCTCCTTGCTGAAATGTCGCCAAATGGACCAAAGTCATTACATAATCGTTCCTATAGCGATCGAGATGAAATTCAACCATCTGCCAGCAGGTGACGAGGATAATTTTAATGAAAGGAAATTTGTGCTAACATTGATTAAAGAAAGGGGTTAATCTATGGAACTGGAGTCGCAAGGTGAAAATATCATCTTCACAGTTGGGCCATCACTGAGTCTCGTTGTTGTGACTGTGAAAACTTAGTGCAGACCAGCACATCGTGGAGGACTATCCCACTCGAAAATTCAGAGGCGTATTCGAGGGGCTACATCAGCTGACACCAGAGACTAAAAATGGCTCCTGCACTCTGACATTAAGCCTTGATCGTGGTTCGCGTTATTAAAAATTCACTGCCATATGATGATGATCTGGGAATAAGAATAAGTCTCGGATAGTTATAAAATCAATTTGCTTAAAAATATAGCGATTGCCTCGTTAGTCTAGTGGCAAATAATATGCTTTACGATCACGAGGTTCTGGGTTCAAATCCTAGGTCGGACAAGCGTAGTTTTTCTAATAAAAATTCCCAGTATCAGTCCGGAGTCTGGAATTGTGACTGAACACTGTCGGCGAAAAGTGGGTGTACACAGTACACCTCTGCCGCCTCCGCTTGGAGGCGTGACGGTGTTTGATGTCGATTATTTTTTTTAACTTTAACTAAAGGTACGGCTATACCAACGCATTCAGAAGCGGCCGCGGTGACGAGCACGGTGGCAATCTGTTTACAGTTAACCATACATTTTACATTATTTTTGAAACTACTTTACCTATTCTATCACCGGAACAGGAAGCCGCATCTACTGAGATTATTCGGCGAGAAACTCAGCAACTTCTATATTTTTTTCATCTATCATATGCAGAGAATACAGAGGTCCAACAGGTCCTTTCTTTACATACCTCTCTGGCTTCCTTCACAGTTCGTCTCATACACGTTACGGAGACACTGTTATTTTTGTGATATTGTGTACAGACACAATATTAAAGATTACAAATAGTAGGTTCACGATCTAGATTTATACGATGCCTAACGGCCAAGATCTGAGTCTAAAAATAACAATATAAAATAGTTCCTGGAGGACCAGTCTCAAAACTAAAAATATTTACTTTTTATTTTATACTAGCCGTGCCGGCAATTTAATTCGCGTTATTTTTTGGCGTGTATTTCATACCTCAAGTTTTTATTGTGACTAAAAATACCCTGTTATCTTCCTCTGAATTTGATCAAAATCTGTTCAGCGGTTTGGGCGAGAAAATATTGGTATTGGATTGGATTGGTATTGACACGTACTATACAACCAAATACTGTTCAGGATCTGATGATAAAGCCGAAAGGTGGTTAGTGGAACCACCCAATTACTCAATATAACCCCGCCATATTTGGGCTCGTTGAATTTGTGTTGACGAGCCCTTTAGACCCGGACGGCGCCCCACATCGGATGATGAAGCCGAAAGAAAGCCATAGGAACTCCTCAACAGAGAAAGAAAGAAATTTTATTTATCACAGCATGAAAGACACAGACAGAGATATTATAAAATAACAAAAACTATAGAATTACAAAAAGTACAACGATTAATATTGTCTCTAAAAAATACACATGAGAAAAAAAATACAAAAATGGAACACAACAAAGTAATACACATGTATGTGTCCACATTTGAACCGGAAATACAGAAAGGCATACGAACAGTGCAAGTTAAATAAAAGCTTGTAATAAGGTCTGATTTTGATAATAAAGCTCACGACGCCCCGAAGTTTTTGAATCTATGAAAGCACCTCACGTCTTTCTCGAAGCAGCTTCACTAATTATTCTACGCTCGGCTAATTGAACCAAGAGTTTAGTTTCAATTATCTATCTAGGATACGCTACACAAGATAATGTATGTCTGAGGGAAATTGATTTCGGATCGATACCGCTTTGATTGGTTTTAGAGTTATTAATGTTGTGATTGAGTTGAGTTTTCTGCGTTGGGTTTTTGTTATAGGTATGAAGTCTGTTATAATAGGGATAACATTTGATTGATAGATTTTTGTTTACACAATAAAATCTATTTGACTTTGAATTTGTTATATGAATCTTCATGAAAATGGGTTTTATGAACTTAATATTAATTCCTCCACTCTCATAGTTCGTCTCATGCACGTTCGCCGGTTACGGAGACTCTTGGAAGCCAGAGAGGTATGTAAGGAAATAACCTGTTGGGACTCTGTACTCTCTACCTACCCCGCAAGGGATTTGGCGTGATGATATAGACAGATAGATAGAATATTAATTCCTGAAGAATAGGAACAGGATTATTGCAAGTCATCATCATCATTATCATTTCAGCTTTTATTCGTCCACTGCTGAACATAGGCCTCCATAATCGCTTTCCAGTGCAACTGGCCCGATTCCACCTGCATCCAAGGACTTCCTGAGATCTTCACAAGATGCCGGCCGTCCCACTCTGCGCTTGCCAATTCATGGTTTCCACTCTAGAATCTTTGTGCCCAAGCGCCCTTGTGAGGCAGTTCACATGGGTGCCCGGCCACATTACATTAGTATATGGTTAATGCAGGCTTATGGCCATTTACTATTGATTCTAGCAAGCTATAAAGCATCCAACTTGGCTTAACACCTTAATCAGCCAAAAACATCAGCTTTACATGCCTTTTATAGCACGGAGGGGTCCTGAAATGGAATTGCTACAAACAGCCACCCATCTCAGACCAAACGAGCCGAATACTCCTTAACCCTTGTGATCGCTAAAAACTCCGCATATCTATAAGGCTACAAACGCATTAGTTTTATACTAGGTACTCCGTAAAAATCTGAAACAGCTCTATCTATGGATACGTATTGAATGCACGTCATTATCCTACTCGTACAATAATATACAACCTCCATTACTCCAGTTACCAAAAACACCCCACAGTCGCGCAAAAACCATAACAATCACTCCAAACTTCAACAACAGTGGCGTGGCGTATATTAATTATAAAATCCACGTATAAACAACGTCTCGCGAAATTGTTCAGGAATGAATAGCAAGAATTCGTGCGTCGTTTTAAAATAGAAATTTTCCACGACAAAGGCCATTATGAATGGATGAACAGGCGTTTTGCGGTGGCGTATACTGAATGTGTTGTTAGGATATGTTAAATATTTGAAAATATTTCGAAAGTTATTAATATGTTAATGGTGACGGGTTTGCTGCGGTGATTAATTTGATTTGATTAATTTACGGATCGTTAGAAGGGTTGTGTGATATTGATGGAGTAAAGTGGGGATAATGGAAACTGGTTATTGGCTTATTAAATGGTTTTTAAAATAAGGGTGATGATATATTATCTGTTTTTTTTTATGAGTCAAGTCGAAAGCCTCCGTAACCGGTGAGCGTGTATGAGGCGAACTATCAGAGTGGAGGAAGCCAGAGAGGTATGTAAGGAAAGAACCTGTCGGAACTCTGTACTCTCTGCCTACCCCGCAAGGAATCTGGCGTGATGATATAGATAGATAGGTAGATTTTCTTTATGATTTTTTTTTGGATTCTAGACGGTTTATTTTAACATTATTTTTCCAACATCTCTTATCATCAGTTTTAAAGTAAATAGGAGGCAAACTTATTTTTACTATACTGGGCACAATTTCAAACATCGGGCTGCTATTAAAAATGTTTTATTGAACAAACACACTTTAAATCAAACCCAGGACCTTGTAATACCCAGCCGCACTATGCACCACTTCTTCTTTAAGTGATGGCTTCACACTGATTTGAAGTGCATTTTGCCAATGTCCAGTGAGATGTGTTTTTTAAGATTTAATTTCTGAATTAATTCAATTCCCCGATGAACTTGATGACAATGATGCTAATGAAATTGATGAAGTACCTCACCTTGGATAGTAAAGCGATGGATACTCTACGTTCCAATTGCGACGGCCGTTTTGAGGGAAACCGAAATGACACATTTTATCACTTTGTTACATTTACCTTCACTCATGCACATATAAGAATACATAATGGGTAATATTCCACCAACATTACACATTATTATTCGAAATAACACAAGGTTTGTTGTAATTAAAACAAATTGACGACATCACTCTTCGACTTCCCGTCAAAAAACCAAATAAGTACCTCTTAGTACTTTGAACTTAATTTCACTGACGATTTGGCGCAGTGGTCAAGAGCTTGAGCCGCTCCGCACACTGGGTCGAATTGTCACGGGTTCGATTCCCGCACGGGACAAATATTTGTGTGACCCACGATTATTTGTTTCGGTTTGGGTATTTGTGTATATGAATCCTCATGTTTGTAAGCGCATCCCGACACAGGAATAAATTCTAGTGTGGGGCTACGTTTTATATATTATACATATAGTGACTTCAATTTCTATTTATAGTATAAAATGTATTGAACATCACCACTCGTATTTAAGAACTCAGTTGAATCTTGGACCCCTTGCTACATGCAAGGGGTCCAAGGTTCAATTCTAACCTGGAGCGCGCACGCCATAATACTGAGTGCATTAAAGTAAAGACTCGCAAACCCGCTAGATTGGACCGAACGCTGGATACAAAAGCTGGCCGTATGAGCCGGTGGGCTGTGGTTCCAGTGAGAGCGTTTAAGCGAGTATTAATATTAGTAGGTTTAAAAAAGGGAAACTATGAGACTGGAGGAATTCAGAGGGGTCTGTGAGTAAAGAACCTGTTGGAACTGTGAACTCTCTGCCTACCCCGTAAGGGATCTGGCGTGATGATATCGACAGATATATTGTTAGAGGTTTAAAAAATATATACTTGATAGTTCATAAGTGCCTCCGCGGTATATATAGAAAATAAATTATTTGAGTTTATTTGATTAATTCGAACACTTGTAGCGTTCCGTAACAGCGGTGTACTAACAATCATTAAGTTTACCAGTGTTTGGTTCAGACAGTCTGAAATAGGCCCGTTTATGGAATTTATATATTTAGGCCCTCCGTTCCTCAAAAGATATGTTGTATGTTAATCTGTTGGTCCCGGTCAGCCAAGTTAGAAATCTTATGTGCGCTTGATAAGTTCCTACTGCAGGTGGCCAAAAACCTTTTCGTACGAATCCGCTCTGGGTAACTTATTTACTCCCTCTCGGGAAATCTTTTGAGAAAACCTTTTGAAAAAAATTATAAGTCAAGTTTTGTAGCTTTGTTACCAACAACTACACTAATGTACATACCCGAATACATAATGGTTAATATTTCACAAACATTAAACATTTATTATTCAAAACAACCCAAGTTTTGGGAATTGAAACAAAATTGGCAACATTATTCTTTTCATTCTCGCCAGAACTCCCTAATGTTCACTTAGTAGTGAATATGTTAGATGCGTATATATTATTACTATTTGTTATATTTATTTTGTTTCTTTATGATCGGTTAGGCGTGATAATATAGATGGATAGACAAATATTGGTATGTAAATTGGACTCTATTAAGTATAATATAATAGTTAACATCAATGAAGTTGAGAGTGAATGGGGGTTTGTCCAAGAGCGTGCTCGTCGCGACCCCTGCCAGTCATTATGGCTGCAATCTTGGACCGAAGACGTACCGCAGTGCGGGCTAGGGCGTCCCCCCGAGGCGACGCGTACCGGCCCGCCCCCGTCGGTACGAATATAGTTGGAAGCGGCGATGGGGGCCGCCACCCATCACGCCGGGCCCGAACTGGCGAGTCGTGGGGTGCAGAGTGCCGAATAGGCACTTGGAATGTAAGAGGTGGTATGGAAGATAAGATGCATGAGGTGATTGATGTGATGAAAGAGAGACGCTTGGATGCTCTGTGTGTAACAGAGACTAAGCGGAGGGGCAGTGAAACCTGTGATCTTCCTGATGGAACGATGGCTGTCCCGTGGCCTGGCCTCTGGAGTGAGAGATTATGGCCTGTGCGATGCGAGACTTCTCTGAGTCCGTTTAAAACTGGGTGTCACTAGAGTATTTTTGGTCGCAGCATATGCTCCCGTAAGCTCGTCGACACCCCAGGACTTGAGAAGTTTTGGGATAATGTCAGGGAAGTTCTGCATTTGGCTGAGGCTAACGAAAAGGCGATTTTGTGTGGCGATCTGAACGGATGGGTAGGAACCAGGCGGCAAACTTGCGACGCTGCTCTGGGTCTTTATGGTGATAAGAGAGTGAACGATGCAGGTAAGCTCATTGTAGATGTTTGTTTGGAAAGGGGTCTCCTTGTGTCTAACACGATATTCCAGCACAAGGACATACATATGTATACGTGGAGAAGGAATGAACAAAAAAAGCATGATAGATCTGATCCTGGTTGATAACCGTCTCCGAAGCAAACTACAAGATACGCGTGCGTATAGAGGCCCAACTCTGGAATCAGACCACTATCTCGTAGTTGCGCGGTTTAGTGGTATGTTCAGGAAGTGGAGGATCTCGCGGGAGCGTATCCCCTTCGGAGACCTTGAAATATTAAAGGTTGAAAAGTTGCAAGATGAGAGCGTGAGGAGAATGTATGAAGACAGAGTCCGGGACAAGCTTTTGACAGCAGGCTCTTCGGACTCAAATGTAGATGAATACTGGAATAGCCTGAAAGAGAGTTTGGTGGAATCCGCGAAAGAAGTATGCGGTTGCTCAAAGAAGCATATTACAGTAAAAGGTGATGCATGGTGGGATGCGGAGTTGCAAAGCTCCGTAGAAAGTAAGAAGAAAGCGTGGCAGGACTATGTATCTTCTTTGAACCTGAATGCCAGTATGACAGAGATGAGGAAAGAAATATACCGGCAATGCAAGAATGCCACTAAAACTTTAGTGAAAGAAAAGCGTGAAAGAGCCAGTATGATTGAGGAGGAGAGGCTGGCGAAGAACTTCGAGAACAACACCAAACTCTTTTGGAGCAAGGTGAGAAAGGCTCGAGGTGATTCGTCAGGCTCCAGAATGGAAAGGATAAAATCTAAAGATGGTGACATTCTTGCAGAGACACAAGCTGTGCTAAGCCGGTGGAGTGAATATTTTGGAGAAATGTATGGAGATGACCCGGATGCTGATGCCGCAGACGTGCCCAAAGGCGAGATTGCGGCACCAGAATCAACGGAGGACATCACTATGGAAGAAGTTGAATGGGCGATAGGAAGTATGAAAAACGGTAAAGCTGCGGGAGTAGACATGATATTTGCCGAGATGATCAAATATGGTGGAACTTGCGTCCCGGACGCTTTCCGGGCCCTTGCAAATCTTTGCTGGAGGACCGGTAGAGTCCCTACAGATTGGCGCCGCGCAGTCATAGTATCCTTGTATAAAGGCAAGGGTTCACAATATGACTGCGCCAATTACAGAGCCATCAGTTTGATCAGCTTGGCAGCCAAGGTGTACGGTAAAATTATTGAACGGAGAATGCGCGTGAAGTCCGATGGAATGTTGTGCGAGGCACAAGGGGGTTTCAGGTCTGGAAGAGGATGTTCGGATCAAGTCTTCTCACTCCGCAACATCGTAGAGAAGTATCTGGCAGTGGGGCGGAAGGTTTTCTGCGGTTTTGTAGATCTGGAGAAGGCATTTGACAGAGTTGTGCAAAAGAGACTTTGGGACATTTTGCCAGAGTATGATATAGATGGCACTCTGTTGCGAGCCGTCCAGTCTACTTATGTGGACTGCAAGGCATGCGTACGGGTGGGTAACAGGTCACCCTGGTTTGACGTTAAAATCGGCGTCAAGCAGGGTTGCGTGTTGTCCGCTAGACTGTTTATAATATATCTGGACTGAAAGCGATGAATGAAGGTGTACAAATGGGTGACTTAGTGGTAAACCATCTACTTTATGCAGATGACGCTGGTCGTTCATCAAAAGTAAAAAAAATAACAATGCTGTCCCCGAAACGATGCGTTATAGGGATAAATCTATGACTACAGGTGTAGAAATCTGTAATCTATTTGCCAACTACTTTCGGTCTACCTTTCAGGAACCAGACTCGGAAAATACTTTTTCTAATGTAGTCAGAGATACTAATAATAGTGTAAACAACATTAGCTCCATAAAAATATCTGAAGAACGGGTATTGGATCTTTTTAAAAAGTTGGACCTATCTGAGTTCGGTGGCCCTAATTTTATACCACCTATATTTATACTGAAATGCGCTGGGAGTTTAGTGATACCGATCTCTATACTTTACAAAAGTTCTCTTGATGAAGGTGTAGTTCCTGTGATTTGGAAGTCAGCGTTTATTACGCCAGTTTCTAAAAAAGGTGACAAGTCCAATGTCGAAAATTATCGTCCACTCTCCAAACTGTTTATTTGCCAAAGTCTTTGAACGAATCGCCTACAATGAACTCTATTCAGCTCTCGGTAATAGCTTGGGTGAGGAGCAACACGGCTTCATTCGTAGAAGGTCAACAACAACAAATTTAGTCTTAAGTAATGACATCATTCTGTAAGGTATGGAACAGAAAGCACAGGTAGATGTCATATTTACTGACTACAGCAAATGCTTCGATCGCATTGATCATCATGTGTTGTTGCGTAAGCTGCTGTGGGCTGGTATTCATGGTGATTTATACCGCTGGTTCTCGCCGCTCTTATATAAAAAATCGGTCGCAGGCTGTGGTGCTACAAGGGTATACATCACGCTGGTGCTCAATCCCATCCGGAGTGCCTCAAGGTTCGTTATTAGGTCCACTTTTGTTTACCATATTTATCGCTGATGTTAAATTATGCTTTAAAACCTCTAAAATTTTACTATATGCAGATGACATGAAAGTTCTTAAAGTAGTCCGCTGCTTATCCGACTCTTTACAATTACAGGATGATCTTAACAGATTCGTTTCATACTGTTTGGATAACAAGCTCCAACTCAATATTTCTAAATGTTCTTTCATGACCTTTACTAGACAAAAATCAATCATAGGTTCTGGTTACACACTCAATAATCAAAGCATTTGTAAAGTAAATCATATAAGAGACCTCGATGTAACACTAGATAGTAAACTATTGTTTGAAAAACATGTTGATATTATGGTGAATAAAGCATCCAAAACACTCGGTTTCATCATCAGAGCCACGGCATGCTTTCGCGCTCTTAAGCCAGTCAAAATCCTATACTGTTCATATGTTCGAAGCATCCTAGAATATGCGTCTCAAGTGTGGAATCTGCAATATCAAGTCTATATCTCACGAATAGAAGGCATACAAAAAAAGTTTCTACGGCATCTAGACTACAAATCACAGACTGTTTCAGAGGACTATGATGATCGTTGTAGGCGATATCATTTCCTACCTTTGCAGGAACGGCGACGTATTAATGATGTTGGCCTTCTAGTTAATATTGCGAATGGTTCTATTGATTGCCCTGAGATTCTGGCCAATATATCTCTCCGCACTAATCTAATTGGTTTCAAGCCGCGACCTATCTTAAATGTGCCATTTGCTAGGACAAACTATAGACAGAATGCATTCTTCTTACGTAGTGCCATATGTTTTAATAACCTACCGACGGACATGGATGTCGATCTATTCAATACTAGCTCCAAAACAATAAGAAACCGCATGAATACAACATGCTTCTTTAGTTAGAAAATAACTGAAGCAGGCATCACTCAGACTGTACTGTTCTTTAAGTGCTTCTTGGTTTTTATTTTGTTATTATTTTTTTTATCTTTTATTTCACTGGCGTTTTATTTATTTTTTGTTTTGTTCTACTTTTTCTATTTTTTATTATTATTTCAGTATCATAATTTCTGTAATTTTCATTATGTTTTCCTTTATTTTTGTTTTATTTGTGTGAGCTTGTAATTAGCAACATTGTAATTTGTTTGTTTTAACATATTATTTTCGTTATGAGTCTGTAAGCTTACCTAAAATAACACACACAAAACAAATTTTACAAAGTTGTTGTTAATTGTTTCACATAATTATAAGTTAATTCTAATTTAAGCTTTCACATAGCTGATGTAGCCTTAATTCCTTAAAATCTATATATTTAAAGTCATGAACATATTCATTATTTATTATTCACCTTTATTTGAACCTTAATTTTGTAAGCTAGAATATCAAACATATTCTTAGTTTAGTAGTGTATTTAGTCGGTCAATCATACGTTTTGTGCATGCGGTGTTAGCCTGTAAGAAATTGTTACACTTAATATATATAAAAATATATAAATAACTAAAATACTATGTATGTACTAGTGTAAATAATTGTTGGCTAACCTAAATAAATAAATACACTGATATGGAAGTTGCAAGTTGAGAATTTATTACACCGACACGCCTATATTCCCCAAGCGGGGGTGGCAAAGGTGTACTGAGTACACCCAATTTTCGCCGACGATGTTAGGTCCCATGTAATTGGGGGCGAGCCTATTGCCGGGCACAATTCCAGTCTCCGGACTCATACTGGGAAATTTTCGCTAGATAAACTACATTTGTCCAACCTAGGATTTGAACCCAGGACCTCGTGATCACAAAGCGATGTGCTTTGCCACCAGATCAATGATTTTTTGACATGATATGTATAAATAAAGAGTGATGATGATAATTATAATTATATATTTATATTTTAAACTTAATAATAAATGTGACTCAATTGTGTCAATTATACTTCTAAATTTATATTTTGCATGTCTAAAGGCAGATTATGACATCACATAATAATAAAATGTAACATACTTGTTCCCATTTTCACAAATAATTGATTTAAAAGATAAGATATACTATCTATCTTTATCATTACGCCAGATACCTTGCGGTAAGGCAAATAGTACAGACTACTAACAAGTTCTTTCCTTACAGATCTCTCTCGCTTTCCCCACACTTATAACTTAACTCATACATGTTCACCGGTTACGGAGCCTTACAAAGATCATAAGTTTTGTTCGCTCCGCTTATCACTTACCGCTCTCACTCAACCCCCACACATCTAACGCCTGGAGCGGCGAGCAGATGACGCGTGCATTATGCATAGGACTGCATTTAGTGATAGGGGGACTGTGGTGCGAGCACCGCTATGCATACACATATATACAAACACACATACCATACACAATCACACACATACATACATATTGTTATTCATACGCAGCGTGCTCCGCTTTCGAAGCTCGCTTTGTCGTTATGTTAGTTCAGATGACTGGCGCACCGTGACGGAGGGTTAAATTCGCGCTTTCAAATTGTCGAGTTATGGAAATAGTTTTAGTTGTCCATTGTGAGGGTTAGAGATGACCGTAGTGGGATGTAATAATATAGTAATGGCACTGCGGCGAAGTTAAATTAACTATGATAATCGGAACAATTTTGAGAAAAAAAAGGACGATTATGCCAAAGTGAGATATTTAAGATGTGAAAATCATAATTATTATGAGAAAATAATGACAAAATAGCTATACAATGCGAAAGTGGAAGGATGTAGGTACCGGGGAAGACCTAGCTTATCTTACCATGGCCAAATAGACCGTGTCTTATCTGAAGGACAACTCAATAGTCTCCGTAACCGGCGAGCGTGTATGAGACGAACTATGAGAGTGGAGGAAGCCAGAGAGGTATGTAAGGAAAGAACCTGGAACTCTGTACTCTCTGCCTACCTTGCAAGGGATCTGGCGTGATGATATAGATAGATTATGAGAAAAATAAAAGTATATCGTCACGACAATAATTTTGAATCGAGGGCTGGAGGAGCTTTATTTTGACAACATTATTAGTGTTCAATATAATAAAAGGCAGGCCTATTACTATTGTAGCGTCATCAAATCCAGATTGCGGAGTGTTGCTGAGAATTTTTCCATCAAAAAACTCAACAACACTGTCCTCTCTAGAATCGGAACCCTGTAAAATTACCTTCTGTTCCACTGCGAAATACTTCGATGACGATATTTGAGTGTAAACAATACGTTTCTGCCATTCCTGCTGAGGGAATAATATAGGCATGACAGTGTTTAATTTTTCATACTGTTTATGCTTATGTTATAAAAACCTGCCATTATTCTTGCAATCAATATACACCTCTAAACAACTACTCTGTAAAAAATCCCTCTAACCACGAACTACACAGTGTCGTCAAAGAAAGGGGGGGAGGGATTCAATCCCTGGGAACTCGGACTCTCTCTATTTAAAGTTGAGATTGCATCCGCCTGTCAGTGGCATGGCTTTAGACATATATAATCGTTAGACGTTTGAAGGAAGTTGTTTAAAATGGAATGATGATGACTTCAGTGATAGATAATCTTAGGATAATACTTGTTTAGACTGATCATTGTTAACAAAAATGACGCTTTAAATCGAACTTAGTTACGTACCACGCGTGTGTGTGATGTCAGCGTTCGATTTTTTTTTATTTTGCTCAAAAGATGTCAATGTGTGCGTACGCGAGCATACTATAATTTACCAACGCGTAATATTCAAATGCACATTCATTGGTAACTAAACGGCGTGTAGTAGGCTTTGACTCTATTTAAAGTTGAGATTGCCTCCGCCTGCCGATGACGCGGCTTTAGTAGTGTTGTAAAAATGAGCGCTGAACTCGAGCGTGTAGCGCTGAGTCGCCGCTCACGAGCGTTAAAACGCGTAGAAGACGCAAGCGTTTTAAGCGCCGACTCGAGCGTTTTTACAACACTAGACATCTTCGAGAAACTCATAGCCATGCAAGTTTCCTCACGATGTTTTCCTTCGCCGTTAACGCAAGTGATAGTTAATTTTTAAAACGCACATGCTTCCGAAAATACAGAGGTGGATGCCTGGGTTTAAACCTGAGACCTTAGACTTTGCAGTCCAATGGTCTACCTACTGGTTAAACCATTAGACTGATACGTTATCACTGCTATATAAGCTAGATAAAAGCTTGTAATCTACAACCACGTACGGAACTAAATGGAGTGAAAGGAGTAGTCAAGGAAAGAAGGAGGGCTTCAACCCCTAGGAACTTAGCTCTGACTCTCCCTAGTTAAAGTTGCCCTCCGCTTGTCAGTGACGTGACTTAACAGATTAATAATCGTCAGACCTTTGAGAGAAGATAAAGTTGTGTAAAATGGAATGAGGATAACTATAGAAACATATAACATAACTGGTTTATTCGTCTTGTAATCTTAGAGTATAAGATCGAAATCGAGTTTCAAAAATATATCATAATAGATTGCTATAGAAACAATATTATAACAGAGGTTAACATGCAAACTTTGACGTCAGCGTGACGCGCTAGCGAGTATCGTGCTGTCACGTTTATGTTTATTTACTAAATTTGTGGTGTAGCAGGGACGGCACACCAACTCCCTAGCGTCACTCCCAGGGTCCTTATTAGCTATCAAAGCTCATTACTCACGAAAGCTTGACCCACTGAATCGAGCTGTCGCGGGTCCAGAAATCGTTGTGTACACACATATGTTTGCATTGGTCTGGGTTGTATATGTGAATTTCATGATTTTAAACGGACCTATGGTGCAGGAATAAATCTTTTTGTGGGGTGACATTATTTTTAAAAACATACTTGTCCTGTGGATTAAAGATCTAAAAAAAATCCTATAACCGAGTGCGGAACTAAACGGAGCGTAGTCAAGGAAAGGGGGAGGGCTTTGACCCCTGGGAACTTGGCTCTGAGTCTCTCTATTTAAAGTTGAGATTGCCTCCGCCTGCCGGTGACGGGGCCTTAGACATTTATAATCGTTAGACGTTTGAGGGTAGATAAAGTTTTGTAAGATAGAATGAGGGTAGCTATAGGTACAGATAACATGACTGGTCGATTATTTGTCCTGTAATCTAGGGGTATAGTAGCTCAAAACTTTGTGTTTTAAGGAAAAGACATATACGATTTATTCATTTTTACATGCATAAATTTCAAATGCATAAAACACACTGACCGCAATAAACAATTGTAAGTCCCACATAGATATATTCCTTGCTGGGATCAAAACTTCTAGCAGACCAAGATATGCTCGGAACTATTGAAGTGAGGCAAAAAGAAGGGTACCAGTGTGTCTCACTGTGTGTTTGAGGTCTTAATCTGGAGATCCTAGAGCTCTTTTGCTATCTCAAAGAAGGTCACTTTAGGGTTTTCTAGTAAAGTAAAATTCCACATAGTCCTTTCCAAAACCGGCTCTGAATCTTTCAAATATGTTTTCTTCGCGAAACGCAAAAAAATGTACATTATATTACATGTTTGCTCGTTAATTTATCGTAAATACCAAAATTGAATCAATAAAGCTGTCTATCACTGTACTATCATTACTATGTTACTTTTTTCGTTTGTTTTTGACATTATATTTTTATTTTCAATTATACTTACGACATATATTTTAATGTAAATTATCGAAAATTTACTTACAATTTTTACATGCACCGTGAGCAGCAATTAATAAAAATTTATAATCATCAAAAGAATTCTATAAAAAATTTCTGTTTGCCGAAAAGCTCAGTGTTGCTAGCAGCAATATAAAGTTACATGCCGGGGTATAACTCTCACTTGACCGACCTCTGCAACTCAAACAAACAGCACCCGCTAAAAGTAAAAAATTAAACAACTAACCCCGAACGCAATAAAGAGGGTGGAAATACATGTGATGCCCTTCATCTTTTTTAAAACGTTGCCCTACATTAGGAATTATTCCTGTATCGTGGGTACGTTTCACGCACGTATAGAAGCTAGAAATTCACATACACAAACGCCTACATCGAAATGATTATTTGTGGGTCACACAACGATTTGTTCCGCGCGCGGATCGAACCCGTGACTACTTGATCCAGTGGGCGAAGCGACTTAAGTTCCTAACCACTGGAAAAAGCCGTCTAATATACAAGGTGTATCGTAAATAACGCAAGACCTCAGACACCCCGATTAGATAATTGCTTCACAAATGCCATACGAAAACCAAATTTCCAAAATTATAATTTTTACGCACTTTTATACCCCAATTAATAATGAAACTTGTACGTGTATGTGTGCGAATTGAGAAATACGTTTAAGAAATGCATTTGAAATCTCCGTATTGCTTTGAGCCAAGAATAAATTTACCGAGTTCTTAGATTTACGGGAATACTACACATGAAATAAAACTATTTTACGGATTTTTTCGCGGTTTATTTTTGATTTTTACGTTCCCGACGTAACCAAAATACCGGTAAAAACTCGGGTTAACGAACACATAGATGACCTAAAACACCGTCGCTCAAAGAAGTCTGCAGTCTGTGAACATGTCCTTGACCGCACCCGCCATAACATCAGATTTGATAGACCACAAATTCTCGTGAAAGAACACCGATTCCTACCAAGGATGGTTCGCGAGGCTATTGAAATTAAAAAACATACTAATTTCAATAGAGAAGATGGCTGGATGCTTCCATCGACTTGGGATCCGGTAATTAATATAATCAAATCCAAAACCAAGCATAACACTGCAAGACCTCAAGACACCGTGAGCTCATTCTGCGTAGATCGGACCAACAAAAATAATTAAGAAGTTTGAGGGTACCCCGGAACAACTATGCCTTTTGGACGTCTAACACCTCAGTTCCTCCCGTGACCATGGGTGCTGCAAAGTACTCGAAACGTCGGGAACTTAAAAATCAAAAATAAACCACGAAGAAATCCGAAAAATAGATTTATATCAAGAATAAATTTATTTTTTTATAGCGCACTAAGGGAGTAACAGCATTTTTTGGAAATTTAAAAAAAATATACATTAAAAACAGTTGGAATTAATTCAGTTACCGGTTTAGAACAAACTACATTCAGGTTTTGCGTTTATTATGTTACAGCTTTTATATTATGCAATATGACCCGTTGGACGAACGAAAAATACAGTCATTTTGGTCTAGTGGCGTAAAGAACGGCTGGTGACCGCTAGGTCCAGGGTTGGAATCCAGAGTCTGAGTCTAATATAACGGTAAAAGGCTTGTATAACGGTAAACCTTATATGGACAACGATATGTGAGTGTATATAGAACAGCTCTGCCACGCCCACTTAGAGAAAATAGGCGTGAAGGTATATACATAACAAATAAAAAAAATATACATGTCCTTTAATTTATTTAAAGTTCCATGATATCTAGTTTTTGTCAACATTTTATTTCACTCGTAGCAAGTGACAATCTCATCAAGTTTCAAAAAAATCTAGAATTACAAGAGCTTTAAACCCTCGACCTTGAAAATGAGGTAAATGGATATACCCGAGTAAAATCTAGTCTATATGAACCAATACCCCAGACACATTTTAGCAACAGCCCCCACACGATTCAAATGTACCACCCTCCAAAGCCTAGCCCCGCCCGCGCTGGGGGAGGCACACAAAGGGTTGAAAGCAGAGCATGGCCCTTGACCATTCACTTTGTTACGCCGCCATGAAAGCTCAAACGGTTTTGAGTTAACCCCCTTTTGTGTCAGTAACATGGTTTTCAAAAAACAATATATCGGTGCTTTGGTAAACAGGTAAGAATCAAATAACGTGGTTGGAGGGAAAAAAACCCCTTTAAATTATCTATAAATAAATAAATGATACCTATCGAAAGACTCAATCATAACAATAGATTTTTTCCAACATATGTTTAAGGTCATCGGGCCGCCTGCTCAGGAGAACGATTGGGGAGGCCTATATTCAATGGACAAGTATAGGCTGAGATGATGATGAAGTTTGAGGTGACTAAATCCAGAAACAAATATTGCAAATTGCAATAATTCACGTAAGGTAATGGGTAGATTAGAACTTGTGCCATATTGGAGGTGGGCTCGTTTAGACTAGTTATTTTTTGGAAGGATGACGTTTTCTTTGAAATTGCTGAATCAATGGCATCTCTAGTCCTAGTTAGTGAACCTGGGGAAGCATTTCCGGGTGATTGGCGGCTGGTCGTAAGTACAAATGATTAGACATATTGCTCCGACTTCTTCGAAAATGATAATAACCTTACCGTTTGCACTGAAGACCTTCCTTTCAATGTAAGTATCAACTCAACATCCGAGGGGTCCCCAACAAACATGTCACAACAAGCCTTTTACAAACTTAATTCGAACAATTAAAATACGTCACTAAGAACCCCCTATCATTGTGAGAAACATACTTAAACCGCTTTCGTCACCAAGGATTAGCAATCCCGTCATAAGGTAATGTCATGCGTCAGGCCTCGTAATGTTTCAAGCCAAATGAATTTGAACCTTAACGTAGCAATTGAAGGTTGTTTTTTACTGTGTCACCAAGGATTAGAATTCTCGTCATAAGGTACCGTCTTGTCTTAGAACTCAGCATGATTTGATAACAAATAAATTCGAACTTTAGGTTAGAAGTGAAAGGTCGCTTTTTGTTGTCTGTTAGAAAATAGTATCTTAATGGCTGAGAAAGCGTTTACGAAATCAATAAACTTAGTATTTGCGATTTAGTTTTGAGCTAGATTTGATCTGACGTGCCTTAGTGTAGTGGTCAGGTTGGATCAAAGTAGTTGCAGGTTCGACCCTAAATCTTACTCATACGTTAGTTGTTTGCTAATTACACGTTTATATATACCCACGATACTGATATAATCCCTATTCCGGAAAATGTGTATAAAAAAACAACAAAAATATATTGATAGTAATTTCATTTGTAACTAATATTATATATTGTTTTTAATATATGTTATGAAAATAATTCACTGTAGTAAGCAGGGAAGTAAGTGAACACAAAAATAAACAGAATAGTTATTTATAAGTTGGTTATTTCCATGTCAACTTCCCTACCTATCACGATTTAACTAGGTTTTAATGAAGAGTCGGATGCCAACCATCCAACCAAATTAATAATAAGACCGTAAACACAAAAAAATTGCGTTGATCACATAATTATGATCACGTTCGTAGCGCCGTCTATGCTGCTACAATGGTAGTCCGTAGTATGGCTACGCCGTAGCATCTACGAAACGGATTTACATTTCGAAAATAGACGGCTAGAAATTGGTGCGATTGGGTTCTACGTAATACATTATATATTGTGGTCATATCTAAAAGCATAAATTATAGCAAAGCCTCTACCCATTTTCGCACTTTATCCCCATTTAATAAGGTTTATTTTCCATTGAAAGATTACCTGAGATTCGAATCAGGTATGGTCAATTGGCAAGATTGTGGTAAATTATCGTCGGTTCGTTTCAATACAAAGGATTGAGGGCTCGATTACTGGGCTTGAGTGTGTCTGAATATGTGGTTAATGATTTGAGGTCAAGTTGTTTGAAAGGAGAAATGTAATGTTGAAAGTGAATGGAATTAAGTTGGCACTATTAATTGTTGGGCTCATAATATTTAAGACTGCTTTTTTATCTATTACATGAAACGACTGGTGATCAGAAAATCCTTGTTTCTAATCTCAGGACTTACAAAATATTTTATGTATTTTGTGTCGAAAAATTTTAACAGCCGTTACGAGTTCCGGACAAAGTGTCATGTTTCAATGGGAACATCTTCAATATCAGTCTGTAGTTTAGAATTGCGCTTAGTATAATGTCGATAGGCGTACCTCCTATTATATTGTGACTAAATACGTTTAGAAAAATGTAGGTTATACACAGGAGGATTATACACATTACGCTTTTGCACCTCTCGTTTTGTGAATATAGGCGGAACGAAGACCGTTTATAAATCCTAAGAGCTAATTCAATGTTTTATAAATTTTATAATTAAAGAAGGGCACCGTTCTACTTATCCTTTCGGCTCTAAGAAGCAAATCTTAAACCCTAAAATCACAGGTATAAGATATAATTTACAGTCACAAAGACACAGCGGAGTCTAAAAGCGGAGAAACCACCGGAGCATAGCGTACTTCACGCGTCGCGCATCGCTCGAGAGCGGAAAATGTCCTCTTGTGATATTTTGAGCTAAATTTCAAACTATTTAAATGCCCTGTGACTGACGATTTTTAAACGAAAACGTAATAAAAGCTCATTAGTACTCTGAATTCTGGAATTGTGTTAAGTACAGTGGCAATAGCCTAGTTTCCTATGACATTAGAACCTTACATCGTCGGCAAAACTGTATACTCTACATCTCTGCCGGCTCCGCTTGATGAATGTTGACATGGTGAAGTTTTAATTGGTACATACGAATTGGTACATATGCTACATTAAAGTAACGTAATGGAGCTTTTTATGCTTCTGCTACACTCTCAAAATTAAAGGCGTTAACTAACACGCCTGCGTCAAAATGCGCTTTAAATAAGGAGCTAAAATAACTAATCATCACATATCAATTAACGTATTAAACTTATTAATATTGTAAAACGTATTGTTTTTATCAGCGTTAATTAACGCAATACGGTGTTAGTAGCTCCGCAGGATTATATAAGTTATATATTAAATGTAATCTTCCAAAACTACTAAGACATATAAAATACAATTGAGGGCACACATTAAAAATAAGGGCGTAGTACGAAAAAATTGACGTCAGTGTGACGTACCGTCGAGTAAGCGTGCAGTCGCGTTCATGTTCATTTAATAAATTTTTGGGTGTGACAGGGACGGTATACCAACTCACTTGCGTCTCGTTAGCGTCAATCTTTTTATGCTAAGCCCTCTGACTACCCTTAACTCATCAAAAACGACTCTATATTAAAACCAAGAAAATAAAAAACATCCATATTCCGCAACTCCACGTTACGTCGCGACAGTGCCATCTTGAACAAAAATTTACATGTCAATGCGTTCTGAATGTAAATTCAAACATTCATGCACGTGGCCACGCGCCGGCGCGACGTGACCCAGTCGTTAATCGATTTCGAATGGGCAGATCAACAGAATAAGCACGTTTGGTGATGACAAATTGAGTTTTAATCATTCATTTAATATATACATTCATAATTGTATACAAGGTGTAACATATGTAACGCAAGAGCTTGGAACCCTCAATTAAATTATTGCCTTACGAATTCAATACGAAAATCAAATTTCCAATTTTAAGGAGTTTTCTACAATTTTTTAAGCTCTTTGGTACTCAAATTGACCACTAAATCTGTACTTTATTGTATGCTTATTGAAAGTATCAGAAATGCATTTAAAATAGCCGCATTTCTTTGAATAATGATGAAATTTTGTTTAAAACAGCGAACTGAAAAAGTAACAGCATTTTTTTAAATTAAAAAAAAAGTAACATACTTTAAAAATAATTGGAATCATTTCAGTTGCTGATTCAGAACAAAATACTTTCAAGTCTAGCGTTATTTATGTTACACCTTGTATATAATTATGACAATTATTCTGTTCGGGGTGATTGAAGATGTTGCTTATTCCAAATATCTATTTTGGTGATTAAATGTATGGTTTTGGAAACGAATTATCCTTAGTACTATAATATGGTGTCAAGCTGTCAATCAATCAATCTCGAATAAACAAAAAAAATATAATCCAATGGTACCCACGCGCATTTATGTGGCAATTAGAGATCATTTTCATTAAAAAAAGCTTTTATAGCAAAATTCAACGGGGATGTCTTGTTTAATTTCAACAAGTCCTAACTCGGTGGGATTATACTGAGTAGTTCCGTTAGCAACCCGTCATCAGACCCTGAAAACTATCTTCTCTATTATTTTTTTTTGAGGGCTACCACACTTGGGTATATTCCTGTATCGTTGGTGCGTTTACAAACAAGAAAATTCACATACACAAATACCCAGACCGGAACAAATAATTGTGGATCACACAAAGATCTGTCCCGTGCGGGAATCGAACCCATGACTATTAGACACAGTGGGCGGAGCGGCTAAAGCTCTTAACCACTGCACTAAATCGTCCGTCAACTCTTTGTATAGTATGTGTCAATACCAATTTAACAAACCTAAACACGAGGAAGTTACGGTGTATTAATATTTGACATGTTCCTATGGCCCCCTATCGACTTCATCATCAAACCAGCTCCATGGTACCATATTATTGCATTGTCATCTAACTTGCATACGTATACCAAATTTCAGCTCAATCGAATACCCGTAAGTTCTTGAAAAATGGATCACAAAATTTGAACCGGAAAGACAGACAGACAGACATACGAACAGTGCAAGTTAAATAAAAGCTTGTAAAAAGCTGAAGAATGTAAGGATTGTGGTTGGTAACGATGTGCTGGAGCAAGTGAATGAGTTTGTATATCTTGGATGCGCCTTCAGTAAGGATGGGAAATACACCGCTGACATAGAGAGAAGAGTGAGTGCAGGGAACAGAGTGAATGGTGCGATGGGAAAGCTACTCGGGAGCCGGCACTTAAGCCATAAGGCGCAGCTGGCCATACATAACGGAGTTCTTGTCCCAACGCTGTTATATGGTAGCGAGAGCTGGGTATGTAAGAAGGAGAATGAAAGTAGGATAAATGCGGTAGAAATGCGAGCTCTGCGGAAGATGTGCGGAGTGAAGCTGACCGACCGCATTAGCAACAGCATAGTAAGACAGCGAGTAGGTATGAAAGATAGTATCGGTGTAAAGATGAGAAAGGGCATGCTCCGTTGGTTCGGGCATATAGAAAGAATGCCAGAGGAAAGAATGACAAAACAGATATACAATGTGAAAGTGGAAGGATGCAGGTACCGGGGAAGACCTAGACTATCTTACCACGACCAAATAAACCGAGTCTTATCTGATGGAAAAGTCAAGAGTCTCCGTAACCGGCGAGCGTGTATGAGACGAACTATGAGAGTCGAGGAAGCCAGAGAGGTATGTAAGGAAAGAACCTGTTGGAACTCTGTACTCTCTGCCTACCCCGCAAGGGATCTGGCGTGAGGTTATAGATAGATAGATAGATAGATTGTAAAAAGCTTTGATGTTTCAGTCGCTAGAGGGGTCGCTCCGACCATGGTGAATCATGTCGATTTGATTCCCATTTGAAGCCATTAGTTTTCTTTCTATGAAAACCACTGTGGGAACGGTGGCGTTGGGCACGGGCTTCCTCTCAAACTGAGAGGGTTTAGGCCATAGTCCACCACGCTGGCCCAGTGCCGGTTGGCAAACTTTACACACCTTCGAGAAACCCTTAGGCATGCAGGTTTTCTCACGATGTTTTCCTTCTCCGTTAAAGCAAATGATCATTAATTTTTAATACGCACTTGCTTTCGAAATGACAGAGGTGCGTGCCTGGATTGAACCCGAGACCTCTGACTTTGCAATCCAACGGTCTAACCACTAGGCTACCACTGCTTATTCTATAGTTCAAAAATATTAAACAAATTCAAGCCATGTCTCCTTTGTACGCCTAAGTTGATTGTGAAAAGAAACCATGTAATATAAAATGATGTACATACCATAAAATTGTCCTGTTTACAGTTGTCTCTTTGGTATTGAAATACGGTACAAGTTATGAAAGGAAGCGATGGCGGTTAAATATTCGCGGGCTATTGTGGCTTGTGTATGCTTGCATTGTACTTTGTACAGATAAGAATTTTTGAATTTAACTTTTACATTGCCTGTTAAATCATTTATGTAAGAAAAACAGTGGATGTTTTAATAATACGGCAAACATTTTCTTAAATATTGCTGTCTGAGCAACGAAACTAAAATTTGGTATGGTGAATATCTGATCCAAAAAGCTTTTTAATATAGGCCAATATGCGATATCCTTGCCTAATGTTGTAGGGTGCGAGCCTATCGCCATAATACCGCGAGCAATTCTGAGCTCCAGAGGAGCATCCAAAATTCAAATAAAAAATAACACGAACTACTTCGACCGTACAATATTCTAACCCAAGACCTCATATACTATATCAATAGACCAACGAAGCAAACTGAAATTCAAATAATTTATTGTGTATAAATTTTCTCCGACACTTACACACAGATTTTCAATTGTTTTTGTTTTAGCTACCACCGGATCCAAACGCGGTCACCGCTAAGAAGATTCGGCGAAAAACTCACCGGGCTTGTCTTTTTAACACGTCTTTATTAGCTTGACCTGTAACTATGTATGTATGACTCTATATATTTATGTATCTATTGTTACACGATTATCATTTCTATATTCAATTATAACTACAAAGTATAGATAATATAGTCCAATTTTGTAAGTCGATCATCATACGCGATCATTACTCTATATTCGTTATGGCAGCGTCAGAAAGTTAATGTCAAAGTTACTGTCATTTGAGTTTGAAAGATGTCACTTCGGTTGGTCATTCTAACGAACATCAGTGTATCGGCAATTGGGAACGAGACGCCATCGTGAACAGATTAAGGTTGGTACTGTGATTTCAATAATTGTGATTCTGATGAATGTGATTATATTTTGTTAAATTGATAGCAAGATCCGTTTTATTTCGCTCCCCTTCTGAGGCGTTTCGTTACACTATGTAACGGAATCTTGCAACATAATTTTTATTTAGCTGTAGTCAGCCCTATTTTCAAATCATGCTATATTCATACATTTATATTAATTTTCAATATGTATGCAATTATTATATGTATATAATATTTTCAATATATGCGCTTGCTTGTTTAAACTTAGTTTCATACTGCTGTATAAACTTCTTGTCGAGGGCGTTTACAACAGCGACACAATGCTTCATTACTGTGGTTGTTTACGTTCATGTTTTTTCCAAATGTAATTAAGTTCTAATAAAATAAATAAATAAAATAAACAAATAAAATAAACAAATAAAAAAATCTATTTATCTATCTATATCATCACGCCAGATCCCTTACAGGGTAGGCAGAGAGTACGGAGTTCCAACAGGTTCTTTCCTTACATACCTCTCTGGCTTCCTCCACTCTCATAGTTCGTCTCATACACGCTCGCCGGTTACGGAGACTCTTGACTTTTCCATTAGATAGGATTCGGTTTATTTGGTCGTGGTAAGATAGTCTAGGTCTTCCCCGGTACCTGCATCCTTCCACTTTCACATTGTATATCTGTTTTGTCATTCTTTCATCTGGCATTCTTTTTATAGGCCCGAACCAACGGAGCATGCCCTTTCTCATCTTTACACCGATACTATCTTTCATACCTACTCGCTTTCTTACTACGCTGTTGCTAATGCGGTCGGTCAGCTTCACTCCGCACATCTTCCGCAGAGCTCGCATTTTTACCGCATTTATCCTACTTTCATTCTCCTTCTTAAATTGAATTAAAAAAAATATTAAAAAAATCGCTCATAACTTAACCCACACTCTTCCCTCGTACGCCGTGTATTGGAATGTCGTATAGGCAAATGTCATGCGCATGCAAACGACTCGATTCACCTCGCGTACTCACTACGACACGTATTAGAATACGAATCTACTCGTAGTTCGTATAAGCTTCTTACTGGATGTCTTGTGATTTGGATTCGGCTCGTACTTTCTTATCAATATGTGTTAATAGGGGTTGTTGATTTGTGTTTCCGTGGAATTTATAGGATATGTAATAGATGCAGTAGTTAATTATTTTAGAATACTTAAATCATGGTTATTTGGTTACTAGTGTATGCTACTAGCCGTCACCCATCTTATAATTGACCGCATCTAGTGTTGCTTAACATCGATCTAATTGAAAATGTACCAATAAATGTCATTTTCGCCTTACAGAGACTATCTCTCGATTTCTGATCTCAGCATTACTTAAGTAGCGATCTCATTTATTTTAATAAAACAACAGTGTCTCGTTGGTCTATTGGCAAAGCGTATCGCTTGTGATCACGAGATCCTGGAATCAAATCCTAGCTCAGACAAATGTAGTTTTTTCTAACGAAAACTTCCTACTATGTGTCCGGAGTCTGGAATTGTACCCGGTATATGGCAATAGGCTGGCCCCCTATTGCAGGAGACCTAACATCGTCGGTGAAACGTGGCTGTACTCAGTACGCCTCTTCCACCCCCGCTTGAGAAATATAAGCGTGAAACACACTGAAAGCTTTTGAACAAATTTTCAAAAATGGAACAATGAGATAACGCGCACACATAGTGCGTAACTGAGGCCGCTTTATGGCGCCATTTTCATTAACAATGCTCAGTCTAGACAACTGTCCCACTGTTGGGCAAGGGCCTTCTTTCAAACTGAAAGAACTGAACTGAACTTAAGCCATAGTCCACCACGCTGGCTTAGTGCGGATTGGAGGAATGTCATGTTTTCAAAATTCTATACTTGGCTAAGAAAACAAACGAACACATTTTCAACCGGAGAATAAAAATGATGTATTAAGAACTTACTTGAGTAAAAGTAATTACTTAGAGATGTTTATAGATACAGGTATAAGTCTAGGCTCCCATTCCTCCTACTTGGAGGTAGATAATGTAGGTATGACGGTGTTTGTGAATCATAACTTAAAGTATATCTAACCCAACAACACATTTAACAAACGTCAATAATTAACGAATATAAACCGCAGAAAATTTCATACAAATTCACGTAAACAACAAGTAACAAACTGCCCTGAAACACACCACACACATTCCCAGAACCGGTGAAAACCGGAACCAAAACCGCTTACGACAAGCGGAAACCGGTTCAAACTAGTTTCATACGAAAATCAAAACTGCTACATTCCGCTTTGATGTGGCGACAGAAATTTTAGTTTGCCAAAATGAATTGAACGGTTATTCAAACTATGTTCAAAGGGGCTTTGTAACAAACGTTGTACGAGTATTGAGGGTGATCAAACACCCCCTATTATATAAACAAAAGAAGAATTCGTGTATGGGGGGGAAACTGACCCGGCCAGCACAATGTACGAATTCGTATTTAATAAACACAAAACGTGTGTTTGGACTAATTTCAACTGGATCAATGAAAACCGAGTCCAGTGGAGTAAATAATCATGTGTGTGTTAGCCCTGATATGGTTAAAGTGATTTAAAGGGAATTTCGAGGTATTATGGAAATCAGAAAATATTGTTGTGGAAATACTTTTTTATATCTTTTATCTGGAATTGTGTCTGATGGTAATGGACTGACCTTTTTACGATCCCCGGTCCGGTGCCCGGTAACTACAGGTCTTAAAACTATACGGAGAAAGACAAGTTATATAAAATTATAGAAAATTGGTCCCACGTGAAAACCTGTACCCCATTTAATTTAATGACTTGAGTACATGAGAGCATTGTTTGAGTGTAGGCCGCTCTGATAATTAGATCGAATAATACTAGGTTCGATCCCCGCGTACGACAATTTTTTGCTGACCCATAATTATTTGTTTCAGTCTGCGTGTTTCTGTATGCACTTATAATACATGCACTATTCCTAGTGTGTAGAAACTTTTGTTTAAACAAAATCTGTTGATCTGTGCATTTTCTACCACAGACATGCGAAGTCTACAAAACTGTCAATATTAAGACATCCAGCAACGCAACATCAAAAAATATCAATTATTTCCCACAACCGCAAACAAAACGCTGCCTCAAAGAATCCGGCTAACCGGCAGATCAGAAAATCTAGCAAAAAGTACCGCCATAATAAACATCAACATTGGCCGGGTAGGGATGGTATTACCCGGATCCACGGCACCCGGTCGTGACATACGACCTCCGCGCCGGATATCCGGATAACGAACATTTTCACATTTCGGTGGTGGTGATAAACATTACGAAATTCGCGAAACAAACTTTGTTATATTTTTCGGGTCGATTTATTTGATGAAAGAATTTAAAACTCCTGTGTATTTCAGATTTGATGGACTGACAATCTTGTGAAGCTCGCAGAGAGTCGTTGGATGCAGGTGGTATCGAACCGGTTGCGTTAGAGAGCGATTGAGGAGGCCTATGTTCAGCTGTGGGCAAGTAAAGGCTGAGATGATGATTTAAGATAAGAATATCCCCTGGGTCTATCTTCGCTGCGACCAAACGATACTGTAACCTAGTGATAGCGCAATGGTATTCTGTATGAGAAGTACCAATGAAATATCCTCCATGTTGTGAAGATAAAGATTCATTGCAGACTATCCAGTAAATTATGGAGAACTGCCTCATTAGGAAATTCAGCAGCGGATTCGAGGGCCTACACCAGCCGACGCCAGGCTAAGCAATAGCTCCTCAACTCTGACATATAAATTTAATCGTAGGTCGTTTTACTTAAAGTACATCACCGTAGGAAAATGATTCATACAGACACCGTCACGCTTATATTCCCCAAGCGGGGGTGGCAGGGGTCTACTAAGTACATACACTTGTTGCCGACGATGTTCACGGCGGCACAATTCTAAACTCCGGATCGGAAGTTTTCGTTAGAGAAACTATATATGTCCAACCTAGACTTTGAACCCAGGACCTCGTGATAACATACCCATGCATCTTGCCACTAGACTAACGAGGCAGTCAGGAAAATAATGATGATCAATAAAAAATAATTTCACAAAGATATCGTAACGTACCACGTAAAGTTTCAAATTGATCCTAACTAGGGCTCTGACTAAGTATAATATCTCGCCACTTCTAGATATAAAACCTATTTCATCATCAGCCTGCAACAGTCCTCTGCTGGATAAAGGCTTCGCCAAGTGCGCACCACTAAGTACGATCCTCAGCTACCACTAAGTACGATTTCATCCAATTTCTGCCAGCCGCCCTACGAAGATCTACCTAGCCTGAGGACGTCCTGAATTACGTTTGTCAGTCCACTCAAGAACTCGTTTGCATCAGCGGTTATCGGTTGTTCGGCTGATATCACCAGCCCATTGCCACTTCAGCTTACTTATCCGGTGGGCTATGTCGATAACTCTGTCGAATCTTCTTTGTCGAATAACCTTGTTCCGGATTCTGTTCTCCAGAGAAACTTCGATCCAACCTTTTCATAGCTCGCTTAGTGACTTAAAATTTATGGACCACTCCAACCGTGAGTGTCCAAGTTTCGGCTCCGTAAGTCATAATACATATTTAAATATAATGTGTCAGACGCCTTCTATCGTAATGCTGGGCAGAGTTATTCTTTAACAAATCCAGGTGAAAGAGAAATGGTATGCTTCACCAGGTGAACCCAATGCGGATTGGTGAGTCAGGTTTGTGGTCGCTTGTTGTTTGGCATTTATCACCTCCACTATAACATTTGAAACTTCTTTTTCTCTTATACTAATTTTTCGAGTGTTTCGCTCCATTTATTTATTATATTTTAACTTTTTCTTCTTATAGTTACATGGCTATGGCTTTACACTAATTTTAAGTGTATTTTGCTAATGTCCAGTGAGATGCATAATAATAATAACTAGTGGTCGCCCATTGGTCGAAATTCGACCATAATTAATTTTAATTATAAGTTTCATTATAAAGGTTCTATTGTCAAAGACTATACTTCTATAATCACAGATTTCGCCAAGGCTACACTATTAATTTGCCTATTTTTTTCAAACAAATTATACGAAATTTAAATAAATTATGCATAATCTAAAAAAAAAAAAATATTAAAATAAAGAATACCGTTTTTTTTAAGTTTTTTTATTGAAACAGAAAACCAAAAAGAAAATGCTGTACATTGAACTCGACATACATATTTCGATAATTTAATTAATGATGCAAAACTTTCTCTGTAAACGATGTTTTTTGTAAAAACTCTTTCATCGTTTGCTGGTTATGTTTGACATTCAGTAAGACTATAGACAAATAATATTAAAAACAAACAATATTAATCTATTCTCAATTTGAAGTGTATTGTGTCAAATACATGGTAGTGTGTGTAATGAGTTTTTATTGATTTAATGTATTTTTTTTGCATAATTAAAAAAAAAAATATTAGCATTCTGCACTCCTTCTCGATATAAACTATAAGTGTGGGAAATTTCAAACTCCTCCGTCCGCGCAATTTTCCTAAAAAGGGGTACAAAGTTTTTGCTTGACATATTAATATAATGATATATTTATTTGCTTAAATGTGGTACAGAAAGTGTGGTTGGGAATAAATTGTTCGAGCATAAACACATTTGCCATAAATTAATAGCATGCAAATTTTAAATTGAGTTTTGAATTAAGGTACCCATTAAAAAGAAATGTCAGTTATTGAGTACACAAAAGTACAAGAACAGTAATAGTAATTCAATAACAGTACGTTTACACATCATAATGCATTTCTAAAATGATATGAATGAGACGAGATTTTTTTAATGAATTCATCAATCATATAAAAGCTTTGTTCTATGAGCTATTCTTGTAACATAGAACAGAAGCGACCATAAGGCAAATAACAAATCCAGTTGGGCAGAAAATTAAAGATAAGCGGTACCATATATGCAAAGCTACTTCTGTGCATCTCAAGACGAGGGACCGGCATTTGCAAACGCATAAAAGCTGCTTTACGCTTATGTGTTTGTTCAAAACTTTTAAAGAGGGTAAGATTAGTATAATCGTGTTTGTACGATTTCCATCGAATTTATAAATAATTTCAACTCCCAGATGAACTTGACGACAGCGACGACAATGAAATTAAGTAAGTACACCCTGAATAGTGAAGCGATGACTACTATATATACTAATCTGGACGGCCGTTTTGAAGGAAATCGAAAAGGCACATTTTATCACTTTGTTTCAAGTACCTTTACTTATGCACATATAAAAATATATAATGGTTAATATTTCACCATTACACATTATTATTACCAATAACACGAGTTTTGGAAATTAAAACAAATTGATGACATCACTCTTCGACTTCCCGCCAAAACTCTGTGGTAAATTATGTTTTAATTATCTTAAGGATATTGACTCACCGACTGGGCTTTCTTCATTCCAAAATGAATCGTCCAGTGTGTAATCGGCTTCTGTAACAAATGAGAGCCATCTAAGAAATAGCCCAATGTGTTAACTTATAAGTATTTTTAAGTAAAGTACCCCTTAATAACAATAACCTTTTGACTTTTTAGATTTAAACGGATAATACACGTGAAATAAAAATAGTATTCTTTATGGTTTATGTAAAACAGCCTTTTATTTTCAAATTTAAGTTCCTAACGTTTTGAGAGCATTACATCACTAGAAATTAAAAATAAGCCCAGACAAAATCTTTATAAATATATTTTTTTATATCAATAACAATAAACGAACGACGAACTAGGAGAGTGAAGGAAGCCAGAGAGGTATGTAAGGTAAGAACCTATTGTAACTCTGTACCCTCTGCCTACCCCGCAAGACATCTGAGGTGATGATATAGATAGATAGAATCACAATAAAAAAATATTATGCCTATTATTTATGGATATATATTACACTAGAGGTGCAGTCTATTGCACTAGAAAGAAGGTAGATGTTTCCATATAAAAATGAGACAATCGTTCAACCATTTTTCTTAAACTTTGAACATTTGTACAAGAAAAGCTATACACATAAGGTCAATGTATACATATGTACATAAATAACAAAATTAGTTTACATTCGTATATGTATTTCTCAGAGTTATAGTCTCCACAGCCGTCTGAGGCAATAACTCAATAAGTTCCGTCGTTATCGGCGCCTCGTTGGCGAGTTTGTCAAATTCGCCATAGATCTAGCGATAAGGAATTCTGAATATTTCTGAAATAATAATTTAGTTTGCTGTGGTTCGAATTTCTGTACAATAAATATAGTTTACGATAAATATAACTAGAATCAGAAGAGTTTATACAAGAACCTTACAGTATTTTTAATCTGGAGAAGGAATATTATCGAGTGCATAGGTATGAATGAACAAATGGCGTCAAACAGATTTAGGCCTACACTTAAAAATGTGTTGGTAAAGGCTGATTGATAAATATGATGATGATGATGATAAGAATACATTCTCAAACTCAAATAGTTTATTTAACATAAATCATGCAGGGGTTTTTACAAATTCTCATATCGGAACGCGGTCTCCACTGAGAAGATCCGGCGAGAAACTCAGCGGGCTTGTCGTTTTTCTTTAATTCTCCATTAATTTTTTTTTCATCATTTTCTGTACATACAGGTACAAAATCATTTAAGCGATCCAGCTTCAGTGTGATGCCGTACAACTGAGATATAAGACTAATAATAATGTTTTTAAATATATGTTATAATGAAAAACTAGAGGATTCTGGGTGGACCAGTCTCCACAAGCAACAGCTGTTCAGGAGTATATATCACCTTCCTCGACCAAATAGACCCCGCACCAAATAGCCACTGCAACCATAGATTTTTTAGTTAGACATCGTGATCAACACTGTCATCATATAGAGTCAACGACTACTAAGGCCTATAGGCGTAAGCGATCGTTGAGCCTTTGTGTGCTATGGGACTCTCTATACTTTTAGCATTGGCGATCGGCAATTTTGCAACTACATCGTTACTGCATCGCGTTTTAATAACTTGTTGCGTTTGGTACCAAAAGTACGCAATTCTTTGTCTTCATTTTTATTGTCGAATAGCGAGACATAGGATGCAGATTGTAGCATTCTCTCGGTGCCTCGAGCATCTAAAAAGTAACTTGATCGCCATGACTGGAGTTTATATGTGCATAGAGCTTCCGAAAAGTAAATAATCGCAAGTCGCCTATGATAAAAGTAGCTCGTATGCTATATATACCCTTTAGTTCGGGCCTTGAGCTATTTAAATGAGAACCTCAAGGCCTCTAAAATCCAAAGTATAGAGACAATTCACCTATATCTGCTAAAAGACTGATTTCCACATCGGTATTTACCTCAAACAAACAAAATTTTTCGCAACCTAAAAATTGCTTTAAAATTATACAACAGCAAACGAAAATAAGAAAAAAAAATAATTACCGGTAGTGACATAGCCACAAAATAAATTATACAATGGGGTTGTTTTGAGGGGGTTGGCGGTTTTTTTTCGCCCATTCATCGCGGATACACCCATTGTTATTGTAATTAACTCGTTAGTCGGAGCTGGAGTTCAAACAAAAGGTGAAAATTGTGATATTTTTATGTACCTGTGAATGTTTTGCGATTTTGCAGTACGAATAATATTTCACACGGTTGTTACTAATCGTTTATATTCAGCTCACTCGCGTGGCTGTAACTAAGAAGCGTTCAACGAGAAAATGTAAGCCGCAGCGATAAGTAGGAAAGTATACTAGGTGTATCGTAAATAACGCAAGATCTAAAGACACCCCAATTAGTTAATTACTTGACAAATGCATTACGAAAACCTATGTTCTAAATTTTAAATTTTTACACCCTTATTAAGAACTTTTATACCCTTATTAACAATAAAACTTGTATCTGTATATGTGCGTATTGAGAAATACGTTCGAAATAGAAATTCATTTGAAATCTCCGTATTATTTTGAATCAAGAATAAATTCAGTTTGGTATAGCGCACTAAAGGAGTAACAGCATTTTTTAGAAACTAAAAAAAAGATAGTATCGGTGTAAAGATGAGAAAGGGCATGCTTCGTTGGTTCGGGCATATAGAAAGAATGCCAGAGGAAATAATGACAAAACAGATATACAATGTGAAAGTGAAAGGATGCAGGTACCGGGGAAAACCTAGACTATCTTACCACGACCAAATAAACCGAGTCTTATCTGAAGGAAAAGTCAAGAGTCTCCGTAACCGGCGAGCGTATATGAGACGAACTATGAGAGTCGAGGAAGCCAGAGAGGTATGTAAGAAAAGAACCTGTTGGAACTCTGTACTCTCTGCCTACCCCGCAAGGGATCTGGCGTGATGTTATAGATAAAAAAATGTTATTTACATTAAAAATTGTTGAAATAAATTAAGTTATTGATTTAGAACAAATTACTTTCAGGTCTTGCGATTTTTATATTATACCTTATATATATACATTAGAAAGAGCAACTCGAGAGTTTACTTCTTACAGTTTTTAGCTTAATATCAATTTTACTGCATACTACCGTAAAAGTTGACCAAATGTAAGCTGAAGGTAAGCCAGAAACTATATTGCTAGGCAAAGGGTCACTGGAATGCATGCACTGCACTGGAGTGCATGCAATGCACTAAAAACTCCAAGTGGAATACAATGGAAATGATAGCGTTTCCTTTCAATACCATTTGGCGCTTTGTAGAGCCAATGGTCTGTAATTGTGTCCAGGTCGTCTCGTCATCTTTACTAAGACTTACCTGTTGGGGCATAATTTAGGATTTCATAGTAAAAAAAGAAGGTCAATATTATGAATTATATTTTTATTGCGTGTACGTTTGCTATCATGTTATTTCAGAATATAAGTCAGACCAAATCCTATCATTATATATCAACAAAGACTTTGTTTTGTGTAGACATCGAACTCGTAACTTTACTATCCAGTAATCTTGGTAGGCGATCGTAGCGCTGTGCGACCGCGGTGTTCTTACCGATCACCAAGGTTAAGCAGCATTCGACTCGGTTGGCCTGAGATGGGTGACCGTTTGTGTCATTTTCATATTCGAGCGTCTCCGTGCTTCAGAAGGCACGTTAAGCCGTTGGTCCTGGTTACCACTTAATGTGGTAGTCGTTAGCCGAGTTGGAAGCCTTAAAGGCGGCTTGATAAGTTCTAACAGCAGGTGGCCACAAACCTGCCTCCACCAATCCGCACTGGGCCCGCGTGGTGGAGTATGACCTAATCTCTCTCACCTCGTTTTGTGAGAGAAGGCCTTTGCCCAGCAGTGGGCCGTATTGGCTGATATTATATATTATAATCTTGGTAGAATTAAGCTTTTGACTTGTATGACCAATCAAGTATTTGCCGAGAGTCTGTACAATCTCTTTTAGAACTTCTATAAGCGAGATGTTTGTATAGTTTTATCAACAAATAACTGTTCTCTCCAATTAATGCACAAACTTAACCTCAAAATCAAACACTAAACTCCCAACTAAACTGCATCGTGCACGTCCTCCATAAATCGTAGATATGAAAATGTGAAGTATTTATTATGTTTAAACTAGTTCGCAACTCAGCTGGCATGCCGGCGCACACGCTGGCAGATAACTTCGAGATACGGAACCCAACAAAGCAGAACAAGAGGATAATATTTGTTGAAAAATTTTCTATGCTCTATAAAGTTAAGTCTTCTAGTATACAAAGTACAAAAAAACAATTTTTTTTGATCAAAACTAAAAGTTCGTTATACACATTGTGGTTCTCATCCTTTTAAGTTAAAAGTAACTTATATTAGCATGAGATCGCTCTTTCAATTGTGTTCAAGACAAAAACTTAACCGTAGACATAACAACAACTAAATAAAATAATAATAAGAAATATCAGAAAAAAAAATTACGTGCAATGAAATGAACATGACTATAATATTAACATGACCAAGAAAATATTAATATATTTATAATATTTTTTTGGTCATGTTAATATTAACTATAAACTCGTATTTTGTTTTTCATACAAAAACAAAAATGAGTTTAACTATTAATTGAAAGTTCCTATAAACAATTCAAAATAGTACCATGTCCTTCGGCCCGCATATCAAGCGGGTCCGTCACCGAGCATCCTTTGTGCTCAGAAATAAGGTGACACTTTACAAAACTTGCGTTCGACCCATCATGACTTATGCGTGTGTTGTGTTCGGGCATTCGGCCCACTCTCACATCGATAAACTCCAAGTGGTTCAAAACCGCTTCCTCCGTGAAGCCGTAGGAGCCCCCTGGTTCGTACGGAACGTCGACCTCCACTCCGATCTAGGTCTCGATTCTATTCGCGCCTTTATTAAAAAGGCGTCAACACGTCACTTTGCGAACGCATCTACCCATGCGAATCCGTTAATCGTAGCCACCGCCGACTACGATCTCCCCCCCGACCCCTGCCGCCACCGCCGGCCGCGACATGTTCTCACCGACCCCCCCGATGCTTTGTCAGACCTTCTTTCCGCTCAGAATACGGGCGACGACGACGACGTAGTAGTAGATCCCCTCCCATAGCCGGCGGTTGACCGGTGCACTTAGTAGTGCACCCGTCCCCCTACAGCGACTGTCCCAACCGAGGGCGCCCTCGAGTATTTCGCCTCTTGCCCTTCTGGCTGGCTAGAGCGTAGGGGTTGCACGCTCGCCTTTAAGTCCGGTGAAGCTGTAAAGGCCTCGCGGCAACCAGCGTACATCATTCACACACACACGTAAGCCATGCACAAATGATAAATTATTTATTTAAGTATATAAATTACCTATTAGACTACACACATCAGTACACTTTCGGTTCTCTCATAATCCAAAGATTTCAACCATTGAGTAATAGTTTTATTACAATCCCTATATAACATGTCACAGAAATTTAGGATTAGATTTTCCCGATTATTCAGATAAGCAGATTAAGCATCGTATTGAATATTTGCAAATTTAGTCTTAACCTTTGGATGGTCTACAGTATACTAGCGTCTTTCTTTAGTATACTAGTGTCAAATTTTGTGGTTTTGTGTACCTATAGAATACATTTCTCTATAAAAAGTTGTCTAATGGTTAGAACATTATATTCATTGTAAATTTTTGTGGCCCTGTATAAAATATTCTTAAATAATAAGGTTTTAAGTATAGAAGGCATCTCCTTGTAAATAATTTGTTAATAAAGATTAAGTTTATCGGCTTATCCAAATGGTGTATAGCTTTCCTATATAGCTATATACTAGCTGTTACCCGCAACATTTTCTAAGTTCAAATGTAGCCATTGTCCTTTCACATTTATCTCCTTGCCATTTTAATCAAAATCTGTTCTGCGATTTATGTATAAAAAGGTAACGGAAGGAGATACTTTTAAATACAAAATATTATATCCTATATAAAGGATATATATCCAGGCTATTGCAAAAGGCTTCCTCCGTTGGTCTAATAGAGTATAGTTTGACTTGGATTACTAAGCCCTAACGAATCCTAGGCCGGACAAAGTAGTTTTCCTATCTTAAAATCTTAGCAACAGCCCAGAATCTGAAATTAATATTGGGATATCGACAACTAGATTCGCTTTCTATGATATTAAAACCTAATACTATCCGAAACATGACCCATCTATCGCCATTTGCAAAATACAAGCGTGATAATATTCATTATTTTAAGTGTTCTACGTAGATCGTTCATTTTACTATAATACACCCCACCTATTCTATTGTAACATTATCATTACAATATCGTTATACGAATGTTACTCTTTCGTAAATGCTTCGAAGGTATATTAAACATAAAGGGAATTAGTTTTAGTTATATCGCTTATAATGTCGTAAATCGTGTTGGAAACTCAATTAATCGACGGTGTGTATAATTCCGAGGTCAGATGGTGGGTCGGCGCGGAAGTGCGGCGTCCATTATTGCAGGACACCGGAAGTGATTTAGAACTGTAGATAACGTTGGCGCCCAACGCGGGACTATGCAACTGTACAGTCCCATGTTTGGGCGCCAGTATGATTTATAAGTATTAGTTGCATTTAGTACAGTACTATTGAAGTTTTTATTCGATGTGCATATAAAATTCCAAAAATACTGCCCCTTACGTCCATAAAAGAGATATGCGACGGACGATTTAGCACGGTGGTTAACAGCTTAAGCCGCTCCGCCCACTGTGTCTTATAGTCGCGGGTTCGATTCCCGCACAAGGCAAATCGTTGTGTGACCCCCAATTATTTGTTTCAGTCTGGGTATTTGGGTATGTGAATTTTCATGTTTGTAAACGCACCCACGATACGGGAATAAATCCTATTAGGGGGCTACGATTATATAAAAAAATAATAATAATCTATCTATCTATCTATATCATCACGCCAGATCCCTTGCGGGGTAGGCAGAGAGTACAGAGCTCCAACAGGTTCTTTCCTTACATACCTCTCTGGATTCCTCTACTCTCATAGTTCGTCTCATACACGCTTGCCGGTTACGGAGACTCCTGACTTGTCCTTAAGATAAGACCTGGTCTATTTGGTCCTGGTAACATAGTCTAGGTCTTCCCCGGTACCTACATCCTTCCACTTTCGCATTGTATATCTGTTTTGTCATTCTTTCTTCGGTTATTCTTTCTATATGCCAGAACAAACGGAGCATACATCTTTCTCATCTTTACACCGATACTATCTTTCATACTTACTCGCTTTCTTACTACGCTGTTGCGAATACAGTCGGTCAGCTTTACTCTTGGTTTTATTTACATTCAAACGTAAACCATTTTTCATGCAGTCGCCTTTCATAACTGTGACTAGTATTTGCAGATAAGTGGCTATTGGCGCTATCAAACCCGCGTCATCTGCATATAGTAGATGATTTACCACTAGATCACTCATATGTACACCTTCATTCATCGCTTTCAGTCTTTGAAGAATTTTATCCATGTATATTATACAGTATATTATATCGGACAACACGCAACCCTGCTTGACGCTGATTTTAACGTCAAAGCAGGGTGACATGTTATCACCTACTATAATAGTAATAATAATAAGCCCGCAGGGCAGCTTGTGGCGAGCTGTTGGTGAGTAACGACACCACGGACCCGATTGCTTCAGAGAGTCGGGCAGGGCCCCCAACTCGGCGTGTCTTCTTTGGTCGAGTGGAAACCGAAGGGCGCCCGCAGAACTCTCGGCTCAGGCTAGCCTTAATTGGCCGTCCAGAGGAGCCGTGAGGGTTATATTGACGTAGGAAGATAATGTGGTCCTACGTCGATGTACTCCAGGGGTGGAAGTGTTAAAGGGCATAACGCCGCGAGTAACTTCGGAGAAAGCGCAGCACACCTCTCTACACCCATGAGCCGCTCACACTGGTGTTGCCCTTAGTTGTCTTTGGACCACCGTTTGAGAGCCCATCTAGTAAGCGGCGAGTCACCGCCGGCCACAGGTAATTAGGTATCACTAATTATGGCCGGTGTCCGTCCCCTTTGAAATAGTCCAGTTTTTGTCCATCAAACCTCGTTTATATAGCCCTTGTTTTCTTTCTATAGTTTACAATAGTCCTTGCACCTGCCGGGGTCAGTTCGCTGGTTATGTTTCTTCATTTTCAGCAAGTGATCTCAGCAGGTGACTCACATAACATTAACTTCTCGCAAAGGGCCTCTACGTGTTGGACCCATGTCCCCATGCAAGCCTTTCAAAGGTTCGGGAAAGCCCGTGAATCTCAGCGAAATACATAATAATAAAAATACTAGTATGTAATAGAATTACTTCTAAAAGAAGCAGAGGGATAATTAACAGTTTACTTTCTTTCTTAATATACATTTGTCTGCTTCGTTATTCTAGTAGTTCATGTCTGATAACCGCGAGGTCCTGGATTCGAGTGGTTGATCCAACAAAAATATTATTGGTGCTATTATTTCCTTAAAATACGACATTATTGTATCATTACGACGACGATTTAGCGCAGTGGTTAAGAGCTTAAGTCGCTCCGCCTACTGTGTCTAATAGTCGCGGGTTCGATTCCCGCACGGGACAAATCTTTGTGTGATCCACAATTATTTGTTCCGGTCTGGGTATTTGTGTTTGTGATTTTGCATGTTTGTAAACGCACCCACGACACAGGAATTAATCTTAGTGTAGAGCTACGTTTTTTTTTTAAAAACAAAACAAAACAAAACAATTATTAGCTTTCTATAACCTACTGCAATACACAAAGTGTTCCCTCCTTTTAGTGCCATTCTTCGTGGTTCTGTAACAGAAAGTCTTCCCCAAGTTTTAAGTTAGTTACTAAGTTATTGTTTATCTGGGATATATTTAAGAATTGCTAATGAGGAGTCTGATATTGTGCTCAGAATAATGGTAGTTGGAGTCTTTCTCTATTAGGATCTTAGGTTGTTGGCAAAATGTTGGTTACAACGTTTATAACGGTACTTAAGTAAAAATTTTCCCAGGCATAATGTTAGTTAACATTGTCAAACACATACAGGAGCTCGATATTTATTTTAATTGGATGGCTTACTAGTGTGCTTCATAAACCACAACTCATATATTTCGACTTGTTACCAATATATGTTTACTTTAAATATTAATAAAATTTACCATCATTAATTTCGAATCACAAAACAATCACATTGAAATACCATTTTCAGCCCAATCAACTGAAACGAACTGAAAAATTTAATCCGCAAATAATGCTTTACAAAACTTATTTCCCGCACATTATTCAGACTTAAAATCTTACGGATTTCGGCGTTCATTTTATAAAACCTTTTTTCTCGTTTTTCCTTCTCCAAGTGTTCCTAATTAAAATTAATTGCGTTCGTAGAAGTTAATTGTAGAGGAGTGAACTGTTGAACGTAAATTGAGTAACAAATGGTGACGCCATGAACGGTTATTCGTTAGTTTACTCTACATTTTTTATACAACCGTCATCTTAATAAATCTGAAGTGAGGGTGAATTGAGAAACGATTTATTGAATCCATAAATTAGATGAAATTCATGATATTTTTCCTTTTTTCTTATTTAGATTAGCGATATCATAATCAGTATGTAATGCCCCACTTCAGGCAAAGTATAATAGTAAAGCCTTCTTTCCTAAATCAAGGTATAATTATTACACTAGCATGCGCAACCAGTGCGGAATGGCTGAGTCAAGTTTATGGTCACCTGCTGTTGAAACTTATCAACGCTTCCAACTTTGTCTTTATGACTAGATATTACTCAGATCGCTTGTTTAGCGCGCATTCAAATACCCTAATTTGGAAATAGCACGAAAGATGATCCATATCGGACTGAAAGAGTCAAACGCTGTGTAACTTTGGTGATCGCAAGAACACCGCATTCCTATCGTAAAACAAGGGCCTCAAATAGATTAGGAATATTCAATAACTATTTTATGGACCTACCTAATTTTTTCTCTCTGCCTATTCTGTAAGAGATCTAGCGTGATCATAAAGATAGATAGATAAGATTCTTTCTAGAATTCCTTATTAATTATAAGTAACAATCACTACTTCTAATTTTCGAATCCCAATTAACAAATCGGAAATAGTTAACGAAGATAAAATGTGGTAAATTTTCATTGCCATTTTCATTAATTAAGCTGTATCAAACTAGAATTAAGCTTGCCGCGAAACGTTTTATAAAATGCAGGCTAACTGCAAAATCCTGTAACATTTTAAGCCATCTGCTCTGAATACAGATGAGGTTTTCCGTTTACATGGCAATTACTAATCTAATGCGTACATAATTCTGTGTCATGCCACCACGCTAACTCTACGTGTTTTGAATATGCATGCAATTTTGGGTTTGTGTTATGAAACGCCATGCAGTTTGCAGATGATTATGCTTCGGCAATACTTCGGGTTTGATAACAAATTAGGTTATAATTTGATGTGTGCCGATCGTGATATATTACTAATTACTATTTCGAATCTTCAAAATGATACAGTGGCAGCATTTTTGCTCAGGATCTCCAAGAGCTGACTTGAAAATGTAGAGTAATTTATTTTATTGAAATGTCGACAATATTGTCTCTAATTCCCTAAACAGTAACTTTATTCGGTTATTTCTGACATATTATTGAGAAAAAAACTATATATAGCATTAAGTGGGTCATATGTCGATGATGCTACCATTTTTGTCCTAAAAATTGCTGACCTTTATAGGATACCAGCTGTCCTAAAAATACAAAAAGAACAATCAACTGGTCATGGAAGTTGCGAAAAATTCTCAAGTTACACAACACGAGAAACACTTACCAAGATGACAGCTAACACGAGACCTTCAACTCCATGCCGAAATACATCTTCAGAGTTTCATTTTCAGACGTCCGGACATAACATTTTTAAATGTAAACACAATACACCCGGAACAATCCCGGTAATGGTTGCTGCGGATCTCATCCGGACTTTCACCGTTGCCAGCAATATTTTATATATTCTGACGCCTACCCTCCAAATGGAGATTCTTCTAAAAGAATTGTTCGTGAGGTCCGCGGTGCGGGTAGAAATGAAAAATCTTCTTGTGATTTCGAACGCAGAATGAAATCTGGAAATACATACAAAATCGTTCTTTCGCGATGAAATATGGCGGTATCCGGATGCTCTGAATAGAAATGTCATTGGTCATTATGAGAGTCATTTGACATTCTATGACATTATGTAAGGAAATCACGGGGCTTATAAATTAAAATGAGTGGTCCAGTTTTTTTTTTCAATATTTATTTGTTATAAGTATCTGTTTCGTGGAATTTAAATAATAAAATACAGTTACATAATTTTGTTGAAGGCAATTTTTGATCTGTTTTTAGTTGTTGATATTCTTTTAGATTAGAATAGGTACATATAAGAAATTTATTTCGACAATACTATGGCAAATATCATTTGTAATAAGAAAAGCTTAGCAAATCTGAACAAAAATGTTCTCAATACAAAACCCAATCTGACGGAGGTACCGAAAAAAATCACGAAAAAATCCAACTACAATAAAATTTATTTCTTTTCACACCGAGGGCCAGTCAAAGAAGTATCTACTATAAATTGAATTACCAACCTTCCTGTAGTTATGTTAGGTTCGTTTTGTTGGCACAATTGTATCAATATTGGACATCGTAACTCGATTTCTGAACAGAGTGCGCCGTCAAATGACGGGAGACGTCACAAAATGGCGGACGCAGCGTCCCGATGCCATTGTGAGTTTAAATAATTAACTTATATCTTAGATATTAATTGATTTTGAGGTAATTTAATTTATAATGTTTATTAAATATTGAGCATGAAATATAGGAGAAGTTGTTTGAAATAATATCAAATAAAATGGATCTTAAAATTTTTGAATGACTTTTTTTGAATGATTTGGTGTTAATTATTACTAATTAATTAACGGCCGCCATTTTGTGAAACTAGCAATGTATATTAATTAGTGCCTAGTTAGCTCAGAGATTACAAGACATTTATTGAATACATTATAGAAGTACATCATTGGTCATTACTTAAGAAAATAATAGTGATTGCTTTAATTAAGTGCTTCAAGAATTAAATATAAAACACAGTTTAAGATTAGGTTATTTTTATATTAGGCTTATTTTAGAATTGACACAATTATAAATTAGCCTTTGTGATATACAAATATCATAGAAAATCATACTCCTATTATTTGAAATATAATTTGTCAACAGATATACGATGCGAAAGTGTAAAGATATAAGTAGGTACCGGACAACCAAGAAGTACTTAAACATTAGGTTTATTTGTAAGAAATTCAAGTTAAAAAGCAAACTCACGATCAGTAAAGGCAAAAAGTAGCAAACTAAAAATATTGAAACAAAATGTCTATCTGTATATCTAAATCATCACGCCAAATCCCTTGCGGGGTAGAGTACAGTACAGTTCCAACAGATACTTTCCTTACATACCTCTCTGGCTTCCTCCACTCTCATAGTTCATCTCATACATGCTCGCCAGTTACGGAGACTCTTGATTTGTCCTTCAGATAACACCCGGTCTATTTTGTCATGGTAAGATAGTCTAGGTCTTCCCCGGTACCTACCCACTTTCGCATTGTACATCTGTTTTGTCATTCTTTCTTCTGATATTATTTCTATATGCCCGAATCAACGAAGCATATCCTTCCTCATCTTTACACCGATACTCTCTTTCATACCTATTCGCTTTCTTGTTGTTCTTATTGTCTCGCTGCTACTGTTGCGTTTACGGTCGGTCAGCTTCACTCCGCACATCTTCCGCAGAGCTCGCATTTCCACAGCATTTATCCTACTTTCATTCTCCTTCTTACATACCCAGCTCTCACTGCCATATAACAGCATTGGTACAAGCACTCCGTAATGTATGGCCAGCTGCGCCTTTCGGCTTCAGTTCCGGCTCCCAAGTAGCTTTCCTATCGCACCATTCGCTCTGTTCCCTGCACTTACTCTTCTCTCTATGTCATCCAAGATATACAAACTCATTCAGTTGCTCCAGCACATCGTTAGCAACTAAAATCCTTGCATTCGTTCTGGTTTGTTCCCTTTTAAACACCATAATCTTGGTTTTCTTTCATCATCCGACTTATCCGACCTCATGATCACCAATCACCGCACACTACATTAGACTTATAAGAGATTTTTATCAGTTTCCATCCCATACTTATTTGCTATTTAAAAAAAGTGCTATGAAGTCAGCCGAACATTAATTTTATGCGAAAAACTGATAAAATTACAGCCAAAGTATGGTGAATTTAACCAAAAATTGGATTACAGTTGACTGTCGGACTGCGTCCGGTAGCATGTTAAAATTATTAATTAAACTGTTAACACGACTTCGCATATTGTTTAACCACAAACGGAAAACCAGTGATATGAACAGTAACAAAATAACGTTGAAAATATACGGAGGCTTGAGTGCACACCTATTCGCTAGCATCACTCAAACTTAAACTAAAATAATGTATTTTGTAAAAACCCTGCGGAGGCGCTTACAAATAGTCAATTTACATTTACTTTTAGTCTAATTTACTTACTAATCTACCACTGGATCGGAACGCGGCCTCCTACTCGATGACTACTGGACCAACCATCACTCTTCACGAACATACTGGAGAGAAGGGAGAGACCAGCGCCAGACAGTCACCGCAAGCAAAGACATTATAGTGAGCAAGACCAAACCAGAACCCCGAAGATGGTGGTCAGATTGGGTCTACAAAACAGCAATACCCCAAGCTCGTCAGGCACAACACGCTACGCTTTAACATTAATGTAATTCCAAGAGAAAAATAATTAGCATCACTATTAATAACATGGCATTTCAATCCCACGCGGTCTTATCTTCAATGTAATCCGAGATTTTGTAATAGGCTTTCTTACATTATTTAGCCTTAATGATGGTTTTATATTTATTAATTGGTAAATCTTTAATATCGCGGGGAAGTTTGTTATAAAAGCATATACACTGGGCCATGAACGAATTGCTAATTCTGTGGGGACACGTGACATGTACAGCTAGATTATTTTTGTTCTGAGTATGGATGTCACTCAATTTTTCAAAGTTTAAGATTCTTTTTCGTATATAACAAATTTTCATATATGAATTGGGAAATAACGGTTAGAATGTTTATTTCCTTAATCTTATCTTTAAGAGATTATTTAGGAGCTGGATTGTAGATGGCTCTAATACCCAGTTTCTGCAGTATGAATATGGTTCACATACTGAGTTCTTAGATTTACGCGAATATTACACATGAAATAAAATGATTTTACGGATTTTATCGCGGTTTATTTTTTGATTTTTAGTTCCCGACGTTTCGAGTGCTTTGCAGCACCCATGGTCACGGGAGGGACTGAGGTGTTAGACGTCCAAAAGGCATAGTTGTTCCGGGGTACCCTCAAACTTCTTAATTATTTTTGTTGGTCCGATCTACGCAGAATGAGCTCACGGTGTCTTGAGGTCTTGCAGTGTTATGCTTGGTTTTAGATTTGATTATATTAATTACCGGATCCCAAGTCGATGGAAGCACCCAACCATCTTCTCTATTGAAATTAGGATGTTTTTTAATTTCAATAGCCTCGCAAACCATCCTTGGTAGGTATCGGTGTTCTTTCACGTTCTTTGTGAATGTGGTCTCTCTTATATAGGACAAACAAAAAGACCGGTAAAAACTCGGGTTAAAGAACACGTAGCTGACCTAAAACACCGTCGCTCAAAGTAGTCTGCAGTCTGTGAACATGTCCTTGACCGCACTCACCATAACATCAGATTTGATACACCACAAATTCTCGTGAAAGAACACCGATACCTACCAAGGATGGTTCGCGAGGCTATTGAAATTAAAAAACATCCTAATTTCAATAGAGAAGATGGCTGGGTGCTTCCATCAACTTGGGATCCGGTAATTAATATAATCAAATCTAAAACCAAGCATAACACTGCAAGACCTCAAGACACTGTGAGCTCATTCTGCGTAGATCGGACCAACAAAAATAATAAAGAAGTTTGAGGGTACCCCGGAACAACTATGCCTTTTGGACGTCTAACACCTCAGTCCCTCCCGTGACCGTGGGTGCTGCAAAGCACTCGAAACGTCGGGATCTAAAAATCAAAAAATAAACCGCGATAAAATCCGTAAAATAGTTTTATTTCATGAATATGGTGTTAAGGTCTACAGAGCACCCCCAAAGAAAGATTCCATAGGACAAAATACTATGCCAATAACTAAAATAAATGATTCTAGCCGTTATAACATCGCTTAGGAGCCTAACTCTTGACGTTTACGTTATTTTTTTGTGCTAGTCTATGTGATTACTGAACTCCTAACGTGCGAAGGAACTGGCGTTGTGATATAGATATATCTAGAGATCTATCAATCTCTCTGACTTCTTTCACTCTCATAATTCGTCTCATACACTTCTCACACACATATACACTTGGGTGGTAGATATAGTATTTAAAGTGCTTTATGATTGTTTTATTCAAGCTTCTATCCATCTTTATCCTACCCGCCTTTCTATGAGATCCATTAAAGGCTATTTTACTTCTGTATTACCTGTAATCCATCTAAGGACCACTCAAAAGCACGATAATTAAGTGGCAATCCAAAATAAACTCTAGTTTTAGCTGAAAGCAATTTTGTCGCAAACTCGACGCCATATTTAAACTGTGATGCCTTTATATAGCCGGGTATGCTGCGGTTTTGGCTGCTGATGACTAAATAAGACGTCTGAAAATTACAATTTTCAGAAATTTTCTATAACGTGGTTATTTAAAGTACCTATCAGGTCAGGCTGAAATCAAAGAGCTTAGCGCACTTTCAACCGTATTTAATAAATTAGTTATGTGAAAAGAATGGTATAACATTCGACAACGGCAATGTCTTCATGCTAAGCCTTCAAATCCTATTTTAAGCGATAGAGCTGAAACAGAAGGTTAATACAGAAACTGTTCGAGAGAAACCATATACTTTATAAAACAGGCTCAAAAATATACAAGGTGTAAAATATATTATTGCTTTAGGAATTCAATACGAAAATCAAACTTCCAATTTTAAGGAGCTTTCTGCCAAATTTTTTTAAGCTCTTTGGTACCCAAAGTAACTTTAAAATTTAATTATTAAGCAACTATTGTATGCGTATTGAGGTATGTGTAAAAAAATACATTTGAAATAGACGTAACACTTAATAATTTTGTTAAATACCGCGAACATTACGACATAAGCCATTTTTTTTTAAATAATTTTAATAATTAATTAACTTTAAATATGGTTGGAATCGATTCCGTTGCCGATTTAAAACAAACTAGTTTCAGGTTTTGTGTTAATTATATTATTTTAGTAGTTTATGATAGATTTATTTGTGTATTGTTATGTTCTGTTAGCTAAGTACACCACTAAATCTTGTGTTTTCTTTAGATCCTCTCCATCCAAAGGTTGCCTGGAAGAGATCACTATTAGTGTTAAGGCCGCCCATTGTTACACTATCTTTCAATTGAAATATTGTATCTTTTTATTTTCTTCTTTTATTTCTGGTGGAACAATAAAGTATTATCTATCTATCTATCTATGTTACACTTTGTATAACTTAAATCGAGAAAATAGGGCATGCAATACAAAGATACGTAGGCAGCAACCGTGGTTGAGAGATGTGTTGATTAGTTAAGATGCATACTATTTGTATACGTTTTGGGGACAATTTCGTCCAAACGACTAATCAAGCCCACCGACCTAAACAAATATCCCTACATCAAGTTAACGCAGCCAAATTGCGAAGGTACCACAAACCGACTTGACGATCATTAAACCCCAACTTTCGTCGCATTATCGGACCATTCAATTTAGCCAATCAATCCTTTAACCTAACCGATAAGCCTAAACGCACCGTGTAGGTGTCAAAAAGAGGCGACATAACCCACGAAAATCCGTTCAATTCACAATGCCTCGGCGCGGTTCAGGTAACAAATCACTGGACCACCCTTTTTGCTCGTTCTCCCCACTTTTTGCCCACACTTACCCCCCCAAAGCCGCGTCAACCCCACTCATTTGCCGCAGAACCACGTCACGTTCGCGAAAGCCGCCGTATAATTACAAAAACGAGTTTGGATTTTGTTTTACTTGATCCGCACATGTGTGACTTAAATAACGAGTGTTTCTATGAGCGAGTGAGTATTTTAGTGTTCTGAAATGAACTTTGGGGGCTTGTTGTATAGAGTTGAGAGCTTTGAAACTGGTACAAGTGTACTTAGTCATGTTTGTTGTGGTATTAATGCGGATTGTGAGTGTGCCGGTTTTTAAGGAGACACGAGGCATAATATTAACCTATTTTGAGCTGTCTCTCCCTTAAAAAGTTGGTTGTTATTGTTTTTGCAGCTCTATTCGACAGCGTCGTTACTCTTCGGAAATGTCAAAGCGATACATCTACTGTAAACATTCTATTCAGCTTAAGTATCTTATTAGTCTGTAGACAAAAGACTACCTCGTTGGTCTAGTAGCGAATAATGTGCTTTGCAATCACGAGATCCTGGGTTCAAATCCAAGGTCGGACAAATGTAGATTTTCTATCGAAAAATTCCCAGATACAGTCCGGAGTCTGGAAATGGCTCTCTCCCTATTACATGGGTCCTAATATTTGTGGCAAAAAGTGGGTGTACACAGTACACCTCTGCGACCCCCGCTTGGTGAATATAGGCGTAACGGTGTTTTTTATTATTATTTGGCGTATTTGGTCTAGAGGTACGTGTTGCAGCTTAGCAGTCACGACCTCTAGGCTTCGAAACCTACAAAGGAAAGTTCGGCTCAACAGTTCGGGGTTTGGAATTCTATTATATTAAAAAATGTGGGTGTACACAGTACACCTCTGGCATCCATTTCGGAAAAAAAGCGTGATGGTTCTCTACTTGATATGGCACTTCGTATGGCACGGTAAGATTCATACTTCCTTTGTGCAATCTATTTTCCACTCATAATTAAGTTTTAAGAGTGAGCGAGACTTGACTCATGGATTTCAATGCGACATAAAACCTCAAAACCTGGGTGCTTCCATCGACTTGGGATCCGATAATTAATATAATCAAATCCAAAACCAAGCATAACACTGCAAGACCTCAAGACACCGTGAGCTCATTCTGCGTAGATCGGACCAACAAAAATAATTAAGAAGTTTGAGGGTACCCCGGAACAACTATGCCTTTTGGACGTCTAACACCTCAGCCCCTCCCGTGACCATGGCTGCTGCAAAGCACTCGAAACGTCGGGAACTTAAAAATCAAAAATAAACCGCGATAAAGTCTGAAAAATAGTTTTATTTCATGTGTAATATTCGAGTAAATCTAAGAACTAAGTATTTATACACCTTTTTTAACAGACTCATGCGTCTTCCTAATCGAACTTTTTATTTACCCTTCAAAATAAATTCAGGATTTTTCAATCCCAAAATACAAGAAATTCAAATCATACAATCAGAACCAGACAAATTCTCAAGCTCTGTAACGGCAGGCCATTAAAATAAAGCGAATATATTTACTCCAATTTGCCAAAATGTTGCCCTAAAACCAAACACGATTTTCGTACCGAAAGCCAGATTATTCGCTTCAATTAATTAAACAGATTACACGGCATGTTATGATAACTTTGTGAAATGATCTTTTAATGGTACGTCAGCAACGTAAGTAGCTTAACATCTTCTAAGTTTTTCAAAAGAATAATACTGTTTATTTTACAAACATTGGTGAACATTGTGAAAGCCAAATCATTAGCAACATATTCAAATATATTAAGATCAAGAAAAATAATGAATTTGAAGCCAAACAAAAGTGTACGAGTCATCTGAAAAAATTAAAATGTTAAGCTTCTTTTGTTGGTGACTGTACTTCAGAGGCATCCCACTAAGATTCTTCATCTTCTTCTTCAGCCGAAAGACGTCCACTGCAGGACAAAGGCCACCCTTAAAGAACGCCACAACGACCGGCTTTGTGCTGTACGCAACCAACTTCTACCCGCGACCTTTACAAGGTCAACGACGTATCTTGTAGGGGGCCTGCCCACTCCACGTCTTCCGGTACGTGGTCGCCACTCGAGAACCTTTCTGCCCCAACGGCCGTCAGTTCTACGAGCGATGTGCCCCGCCCACTGCCACTTAAGTTTAGCAATTCTGAGTGCTATGTCAGTGACTTTGATCCTCCTGCGGATCTCCTCGTTTCTGATTCGATCCCGCGGGGTAGCTCCAAGCACAGCTCTCTCCATCGCCCTTTGGGCTACCTTAAGCCTTCTTATGAGGCCTACTGGTAACAAACTAGTGTGTGTGAATGACCTACGCTGTTGGCCTCGAGGCCTCTACAGCTTCACCGGATTTTAAAGGCGAGCGTGCAACCACTACGCTCCAGCCAGCCAGAAGGGCAAGAGGCGACATACTCGAGGGCGCCTCGAAGAGGCGCCCTCGGTTGGGACAGTCGCTGTAGGGGGACGGGTGCACTACTAAGCGCACCGGTCAACCGCCGGCTATGGGAGGGGATCTACTACTACGTCTATGTCTACTTCGTCGTCGCTCGTATTCTGAGCGGAAAGAAGGGATGACAAAGCATCGGGGGGGTCGGTGAGAACATGTCGCGGCCGGCGGTAGCGGCAGGGGTCGTGAGGGAGGTCGTAGTCGGCGGTGGCTACGATTAACGGATTCGCATGGGTAGATGCGTTCGCGAAGTGACGTGTTGACGCCTTTTTAATAAAGGCGCGAATAGGTTCGAGACCTAGATCGGAGTGGAGGTGGTAACAAACTAGTCAAAGACGTTTGTCTTGAGACACTGCGAAATTTGAGGCGAGAAGATGTTACAAAGCTTCCCGAACTGCTAAGACTTGCCTTCCCTATTAAGGTTATAAAAGCTTATTTTATAATTATGGATGTTTGTTTCTTTTTAACACATAAACTACCGAACTGTAAAGATGTTACATAAATAACTTTAAAAAATGGGAACTTACTTTAAAACGCACAAAAGTAAGATACCTAAGTTAAATTAAAAGGGTTTAAGTTAAATATTTGAAGTCTGTGCTAGTCTGTCGATGCAGACGGTTACTTGGCACCGACTACATTTTTTTTTTGCTTTTAACTTATGTATCTTGCAAAAGCAAGTCGATTTCCCTTTTTTGAAAGTTATTTATTTTACAATTTAATGTGATAAGTTGATTAATTATTAATATTAATATATTAGTTCTATGGTAAAGTAACAACAGGAATTTTCTCATAGATACATTACTAAATTCTAAAAAGAATTCGTGCCGATAAAAAAAATAAAAAAAAAATAAAAAAAAATAATCCTTATTTTTCACCCTTAGGGGTGTTACATATTCTTTAAATTTAAATGGGACCAAACGAGAGTATACCCTCCCAAAAAAAATAAGAATTTTCCAAATCGGTTCATAAATTACGGAGTTCTGAGGTAACAAACATAAAAAAAATACAACCGAATTGAAAACCTCCTCCTCCTTGTTTGTACAGAATACCATTAAACGATCATTCATTTATTTTATATATATTTATTTATTTTATTTTGTACATATAATCACATTTGGTTAAAATAAAAATTTCGAGCTTGGGAGTAACCCTAGGGTAATGTACAATTTCACGAAATTATCGTAACATTTCGCATTTGTTCATAGCGAATAAGGATTCAGGGCTAAAATTCGCAATTATGTTAGCAGGGCAGCCTCCCATTGAGGGTGGTGGGGGCCGGATGTGAAGTGACAAAAGAAGTATCGGGTATCGCGGTGATAGAAAACCGGTGCTTTAGTGTTTTTACGTTATCGCCATATGAGGAACGATGTGTCAATATTGAATTCCTTTTTTGCGATATCGCGGGTTTGTTTTCGCTTCAAATATTTTTCGGGAAATTTTCGACAAGTTCACGCCTACATTCCCCTAGCGGGGGTGGCGGAGGTGTACTGAGTACACCCACTTTTCGCCGACAATGTCAGGTCCCATGTAATAGGGGGCGAGCCTATTGTCATACACCAGGCACTATTCCAGACTGCGGACTCATACTGGGAAATTATCATTAGAAAAACTTCATTTTTCCGACCTAGGATTTGAACCCAGGACCTCGGGCTCACCCATCTATGCGCTTTGCCGCTAAACCAACGAGGCAGGCAAATTTTTGACTGAGTTTTTAATATTTTTTAGAGTTCTTGTGTTGTTGGGTGGAGATGTTCATATGAACCTATAGGATGTGGTATGGGAGTCGGATAGAATGTAGAATGATCCCGAGGGAAACAGTCGCGTATTTAGTGTTTTTATGTAATCAATGCTCCATACTCGATTGTATTTTATAAACTGTGTCTTTAATATTTGTTCGTATCTGTGGTGCTTCAAAACTGGGCTTATCCTAGTTGTAGTATCCTTCACTATGGCTATTGCTTTGCAAAGGAGGTAAGTGGAATTTTATTTTCCTACTCCTCCTGTTTTTCTTTTAGTTAAATTTGTTGCGGATTCCAAAACAATTAAAGCGCTTCCCAGGACATACTAAGGTTCAAACCTTGGTGTCATCTAAGGAGATCAATGCCTGGCTTACAGAAGTAACAATGGTGAGAATGTGTGTGTGTGTGAAACTTTGTCTTGCGTCTCAGAAACTTTTCAAACACTTTTTTAATTCCCGATAGGTATGTGAAATAACTATTTTACGGTTTTGATAGCGGTTCATTTTTAACTTCCTGACGTTCTTCGGCCATGGGTGCTGCAAAGCACTCTGAAACTTAATAATATAAAATAAATGAGACACAAGGGCGAAACATCGGCAGGCTTCGATTGGAGATCCCACTAGAGAAGAATGGTTCAAGAAACCAACTGAAACCCATAATAGAAGTATAAAGAAACCAGCCGATCCGAAAGCTTAAAAAGTTTCATGTGGACCACTTATTCATTGAAACACGTGGGACCTTACTCGGGAAGTTCAGTAACTGTCGGAAGCGAGGGATAATTAACACATCTCGGGTTCACGTTAACTTTTAACTGAATTGCGGACGGTTTATTGATTCATTGAGTTCGATTATAATAGACACCGTCGCGTGGCAGAAGTAACTATGATTACGAGGTCCTGAGTTTTAATCCTAGGTCCAGTCTGGCATTGTGCCCAGTATAATGGCAATAGCTTCACCCTCTATTCCACTTAACACCGTAGGCGAAAAGTAAGTGTACACAGCACACCCCAGCCCCCTTGAGGAATACAGAGGTAATGTGTTTTATTCTTTATCGTTGATAGCAAAAATTAGTATAACACACAATTAAAAGTGTGACGTATCTTATCTGAAGGGCAAGTCAAGAGTCTCCGTAACCGGCGAGCGTGTATGAGACGAACTATTAGAGTGGAGGAAGCCAGAGAGGTCTTTAAGGAAATAATCTGTTGGAACTCTGTACTCTCTGCCTACCCCGCAAGAGATCTGTAGTGTGATGATAAAGACAGATAGATTAAAACATTTACGAACGAACTCAGTTTTTCACTTCAGCTTTGCGCTATAGATAACATAAATTTGATTTATTGTACAGGCAGGAACTGTGTTCTAATTAGGGCACATCGGGTCCTGGGACTAAAACTGGGACCAGAGGTTCTAATTTTTTAATAGATTTTGCAAAATCTAATCTGTATAAGACTTCACATGTGTATATTTTGTAAAAAAAAAAACACTTGTACATTTTTGATTTTGGATTCTAAACTTTCCACATTAAGTTTTCTAAATTGTTTGCAAGCGACAATTGAAAATAAGTTTCGAAAAACCCAGTTCTGCGAGGTGGCATTTGCACCTTGGACCTCTCGGATTCAAAAACAGCATTTTACTAACTACGCTATCACAGCTTTAACTAATATATTAAATAGCTCTGAATCCCCAAATTTTATTGGCACATCTCTCGTAGGGCTGACGGCCATTGGTGCAGAAAGGTTCTCTTGTGGCTACCACATACCAGAAGATGTGGAGTGGGCAGATCCAGCACAAGGTGATCCGATAACTCTTTCTCTCTATCTCTTTCTTTTATAAACGTAGCCCCACACTAGGATTTATTCCTGTGTCGTGGGTGCATTTACAAACATGAAAATTCACAAACAAATACCCAGACCGGAACAAATAATTGTGGATCACGCAAAGATTTGTCCCGTGCGGGAATCGAACCCGCGACTATTCGACACAGTGGGCGGAGCAGCTCAAGCTCTTAACCACTGCGCTAAATCGTCCGTCAAAAGTGAAGGTTCCGGATAATGCTGGATGTGACGGACGATCGGACGATTTGGTGCATTGGTTAAGCTTTAGCCGCTCTGCCTACTGGGTCGAATAGTCGCAGGTTCGATTCCCCCACGGGACAGATCTTTGTGTGACCCACAATTATTTTTTTCGGTTTGGGTTTTTGGTTTGTAAATGCACGCACGAAACAGGAGTAAATTCTAGTGAGCTACGATCTTTAAATAACTGTCTACAGCACAAGGCCGGTTATCGTACTATGAACGTCTTTCGATTCATTATAATTTGTTATTATCTCCCAGGCGCTCGTAGCGCTGTGCGACCGCGGTGTTCTTGCCGATCACCAAGGTTAAGTAGTGTTCGACTCGGTCGGCCTGAGATGGGTGACCGTTTGTGGCATTTTCATATTCGAGCGTCTCCGTGCTTCGGAAGGCACGTTAAGCCGTTGGTCCCGGTTACCACTTAATGTGGTAGTCGTTAAGCCGAGTTGGAAGCCTTAAAGGCGGCTTGTTATAAGTCCCAACAGCAGGTGGCCACATATCTGCCTCCACCAATCCGCACTAGGTCCGCGTGGTGGAGTATGACCTAATCTCTCTCACCTTGATTTGTGAGAGAAGGCCTTTGCCCAGCAGTGGGCAGTATAGGCTGATATTATTATCTCCCAAATCACACAAATTTACGAAACTATTTTGGAACCCATATACAAATGAATAGCAAAACCACGACTCTACATCCCCAAAATTACTCAAACCCACACTCTTCCCACACATCAATTAAAACTTAATTACCAACTATAAAATTACAACCAAATTCATAATTTAATTCAAAATCACCCGACAATAGAAGCAGAGCCACATCACATGCCTAGTTTTACTACAAACCCAACTTTTAATGAAACATCTCGTTCTGGGGTACTTACTCCGGGTAAATCCAATTTAGAAATTGCTTACATCCAAAATCATCCCCTATTTTACCATTCCTTAAACGGTGATAACCGAATATGAGCTTTATGTGAGTATAATTATGATTTAATATCAGGTTAGCAGTGTATTCGCGTAATGTCCTTATTCCGTTATATAGCAATAGCGATGATGCTGATAGCAATTTTATTGGATATGCGAATCGATGGGAATGTTATAAGGGTTGCATTTGGTAGCCTTTTAGTGGGGGTAGTATCGTAATAAAATTGTACCCTTTTAAATTAGGGAAGGACATCAAATATCTTTATTATATCTTCTTAAATAGACTTATTCGTGGGTCTCGTAACGCACAATACGGGTGGAAAACACAAAGATCTGGATTCGAATCCTAGGTCGGAAAGTGTTATATATTCTATACATAATACATCAATCGCCGACCCTGCTATTTTTGGCGATTTATGGGTATATATATCGCCCTACACAGTACACATCTGCTAACCCTGCTTGGGGGCCGGTAACACACTGTAAACATATATAGATAAACTGTGCTGGTAATATAATGAATAAGGATGATTGACGTGAGCGCGTTTGAAACGCTATCGCAATTTAATACATAATATATGTAAAAATATATGTATACATGTACACATACATAATATATGTACAAATATATACAATATTATACACCTAATATGCTTGTTTGTGTTGGATACAACAGTATTGTTTACACATTAACGGACTAATTAGTGTAGCCAGCAGTATAATATTTGTTATCGGATAACTGTAAACATCGTTAGTCCTACGAATATTATAACCGTGAAAGTTTGTAAATTTGTATGTTTGTTACTCAATTCAAAAACACGGCTGAACAGAGTTAGATGAAATTTGGCTCACAGATAGTTTTTTACCTAAATTAAAACATAATATTATTATGCTGTTTACACGTAAGATTATCCTGTGTTATGAATTTTATCCTGGAAAAATGTTAAGTTCCGGTCTAAAGTCCACGCGGACGAAGACGCGTGGCTACACTAGTTTCTGCCCGCGACTTCTTCCGCGTTGAGTTTAGACAGAAACCTCATATTTCCGGGATAAAAAGCATCCTATGCGTTCATCCAGGTAATAAACTATCTGTGTGTCAAATTTGATCTAAATCCATTCAGCCGTTTTTGCGTGACTAAGTAACAAACATTTAAACATCCAAACATACAAACTTTTACATTTATAATATTAGTAGGATATGATGTTCTATCCAATTTCGCTTTTACCTGAAGAGAAGGCCTTTGCCCAGCAGCGCAGCAGTACTGGATAGATAGATAGATAGATAGATAAATCATTTATTGCTTGAAACATGGTTTTATACAAGGTGTTTGTTATAATAATAGTATTATTTCAGTGCTACATGTTTTGCCGAGAGCTTGGCATGCAAATTTGTCATATTCATAAAATCTCTAACATTAATCATAACAATTATAATATCATTATCATGTATGCATTTATTTAAATACAATTTCTTATAAAATATATATAAAAATACAAAAAACAAATATTCTTATATATATTATACAAAAAATGTGCTCCACTGGTAACGGGGTCTACGACCCAAGCTACCGATGGTCAGGGCTCCAAAGAGAGAAATCTCCTCACTATGCGCGCCGTGTCCAATACTACCACCTTCTGTATCAGGCCCTTCACCCAACTGCCAAGCGAGAGCTTCTCGAGGTGTTTATCGAAGCTCTTCGCTATTAGGCCGTTGACTGATACGACCATCGGAATAATGATAGTTGAATCAACATTCCACATGGCGGTAACCTCATGAGCCAGGTCCAAATATTTAGATATTTTTTCTTTTTCGGCCTTCACAAGGTTCTCATCATGCGGAATGGTGACATCAACTAGCATTACACGACGCATCGATCGATCTATTATCACGATATCAGGCTTATTGGCTACAATAGTCCTGTCCGTGATAATAGATCGATCCCAGTAGAGCGTGATATGACCACTTTCGAGAACTGGAAGAGGCTGGTACTGGTAGTACGGTACTTCAGAGTCCACAAGGTCATATTTAAGAGCAAGTTGCTGATGGATAATCTTAGCCACTTGGTTGTGTCTGTGCAAGTACTCTCCGTTAGCAAGACGAGAACAACCGGAAACTACATGTCTAATAGACTCACCGGGACGGTGGCATGCCCGACAAATGTCAACCGTGCCGTCCTTTAGGATGTGCTTCCGGTAGTTGTTCGTCATGATAACTTCGTCCATAATTGCAAATACAAACCCTTCAGTTTCCCCAAAAAGGTTGCTGAAGCGTAGCCAAGTCACGGAAGCGAGCTGGTCCACATCAGGCCCTGTAAGAGCCCGATAGAACCGTCCGTGTAGCTCCTTGCCCTTCCATATGGCTGTGCGGTCCGAAATACTTAATACCTGGGGCCTTCGCCAGTTCCCGTTTGCCAAGGAAAGCGGAGTTAGGCCTCTATCGATTGCGGCAACATCTCGATACATCACCACGGACACACTCAAAAAGTACTGTCTGAGATTGCACACCTCGCGGTTGTGTAGTGTCTTAGCGTTTAAAAACCCACGACCACCGCACCTCCGCGGGATGTACAACCTCATAACAGACGACCGCGGGTGATGCATACGATACGCTGTCAGCAATCGACGGACCTTTCTATCCAGGGCATCCAGTTCAGACTGAGTCCACCTTAGTATGCCAAAAGAGTAAGTAAGAACAGGCATGACCCAACCATTGAAAGCTCGGACCCTATTTCCACCTGATAGAAGGCTTTTTAACACTTTCATCAGGCGGGCAAAGAACCGATCCTTCAATGATTGTTTCATATCCTGTTCAGCTATACTTAAGGCTTGTGACATACCAAGATACTTGTAGGAATCCATTTCAGAGAGAGACCTGAGGGATATATCTTCAGAGAGCTGTAGATTAAAAGAATCTTCAACTCTCCCTCTTTGTACATGGATGACTGCACACTTGTCTACTCCAAACTCCATTCCGATGTCGTTGCTAAAATTGCCGGTTATTTTGAGCAACTCCATCAGGTCTGTTTTCTTCGAAGCATACAACTTAAGGTCATCCATGTACAGTTGATGAGATATAGGCTCACTCCCTCTCCGCAAATGGTAACCTAGCTTTGAATTCTTAAGTATAGCACTTAATGGATTCAAAGCCAGGCAGAACCACAATGGACTCAAACTGTCGCCCTGAAAGATACCCCTACTTATCTTTATCAAGTCCGATGAGCCAGAAAGGCCTCTATATCCTGGATGACGAAGAACTGTGGTCCATTGCCCCATACACAAACCGAGGAAAGAGCATAGCGCTGGGTGTACTTTGTATAGCTCTAGCACCCTCCTTAGCCATGCATGAGGCACCGAATCATAGGCCTTCTTATAGTCGATCCAGGCCATGGAGACATTCTTTCTAGATCGTCGCACCTGTTGGCAAATGGCCATATCAATGAGGAGCAAATCCTTTGTACCCCGGGACCCCCCCTTACACCCATTCTGAGTAGGCGATAGAATGTGCTGTGCCTTAAGGTGATTATTGATTTTTGTTCTCAGAATGGATGTAAGGAGTTTATAAACCGTAGGTAAACATGTAATCGGTCTATAATTTTTAGGTTCCAAAGTACTGCCAGATTTGTGAATCAAATGAGTGACACCCGTTGTCAAAAGGCTAGGTAGTGATCCCAATTCAAGAGCTTCTTGGAACTGAGTTGCTAGACGAGCATGTGAACCCTGGAGCCTCTTTAGCCAGAATGCGTGCAGTCCATCCGGCCCCGGACTTTTCCAGTTCGGCGCCGCACGGACCGCACAGGCTACATCGTCACGGGTGATGACTACGGGCTCCATTTCCTGAATGGGCTCACACGATCTTCCAACAACATCAAACCATTCGCCCTCGGAGTGACTGACGGGCACTGACCAAATTTTACGCCAAAACTCAGCCATCGTGGCCGCATCTGGCAAGTGCACGTCAGTCACTCTCTCTTGGGGGCGCTCCCAAGCCTGGTATACACTCCTTTGATTCACTTCGAAGGTACGATTCACGTGGTATCGGTCTGCTCTTTCCCTATACCTGCGAATCCTATTCGCCCATGCATAAACTTTCTGCTTCCAGTAGTCTATGCGTTCAGTGACCCGTGCCATATAGTCCACAGGAGCGACTCCTGTGCCTGCAAAGGCTTGGGCCACGAAACGCACAACTCTCGGGCGGTTGTTTCCGGCCTGGAAGCACAATAATTTCGCTATGAGTGTCCTAGCCATATTTATACGCCGCTCTATTCTGCACTGCCAGAATGGTTTAGCATTTGTAGGTTGGGTGGCTCGATGTAGATTAGGAAATCTTACACCTGCCACCCGACACACCGCCACCGCTCCACAGTACAAAATAGAGTGGGTATCACATAAGTCCACACTGGTTTCCCAGTGTGACTTTAAAACATTGTCTAGGGCACCCACAAGCGAAATGTTATGTCTATGCATGGGCAAACGGGGTAGGCATGGTCTTAGAGAAATCGGTGCAGACCGATACTCCGCAAAGGCATCCTTCAAAGCTCTCCTCACCTGCTCCTGTAGCTGGTCACCAACACTCACCTGCCCGCTATTTACCTCCTCCGATCGTGCGAAGTTATCCAAAGAGATAGGTTCTTCGAAACTTCGCAGGTCGGATTCAGTGCGAGCAGGACAAGTTTCGCTGCGTAGTCGCTCAAGTACTGTGTCATCCAACAACTTGCATCGCTGGATGGCACGCACTTGATCCGATAGACGTTGTGCAGTTACGGCGACAGTCGGGTGAAGCTCCTGAAACAGAGATAGCAATTTCGGACGGTACGCGGTGAGGATGGTTTCTCCCTTCGTAGCACCATAGTAGGCCCGCATGACACTCATATTCAACTCTGAAGTCCATCTCATGCGGCGCACTACACCACCGGTAGCAGGGGCCGTGGGCGGAGCACAGTGTTCCGCTGGCCCTATGCATGCCGGCAGCGGTGGGCGTCCTCTTCTCTCAGGTCTTAGCGGATGCGAAGACGCCGGTGGCTCGGTTTCGTCGCTGGAGGCCCCAGACGTCGGCGGCGTGAAGTATAACTCATTTTCCGACGACTGAGGCGAGTTAGGCGAACCGCGCAAAGGTGACGGGCGTGCGCTATGTCCCTGGGCAATCCGCTGCCGACACCGCCGGACAGGGTTTCTGCGGGGGTATTCGGCCATATACTGCTGGGTTATGGGTAACGTTTAGCATCTTCTTTATTTTATAATTTTTAAATTTCCAGTTTTTATTAAATATAATTTTATTTGAAAAACGTTGTGACATTTTTTGTTGACAGCGGTTGCCATGGTCATTATCATTATTATTATCTCGCTGAGATTCACGGGCTTTACCCGGACCTTTGAAAGGCTTGCATGGGGACATGGATCCAACACGTAGAGACCCTTTGCGAGAATTTAATGTTATGTAAGCCACCGGCTGAGATGACTTGCTGAAAATGAAGAAACATAACCAGCGAACTGACCCCGGCAGGTGCAAGGACTATTGTAAATTATGGAAAGAAAACAAGGGCTATGCAAATGAGGTTTGATGGACAAAAACTGGACTATTTCAAAGGGGACGAACACCGGCCATAATTAGTGATACCTAATTACCCGTGGCCGGCGGTGACTCGCCGCTTACTAGATGGGCCCTTAAACGGTCGTCCTAGGACAACTGAGGGCAACACCGGTGTGAGCGGCTCAGGGGTGTAGTGAGGTGTGCTGCGCTTTCTCCGAAGTTACTCGCGGCGTTATGCCCTTTAACACTTCCACCCCTGGAGTACATCGATGTAGGAACGCATTATCTTCCTACGTCGATATTGCTCTCACGGCTCCTCTCTGGATGGCCAATTAAGGCTAGCCAGAGCCGAGAGTCCTGCGGGCACCCTTCGGTTTTCACTCGACCGACGAAGACACGCCGAGTTGGGGGCCCTGACCGACTCTCTGAAGCACTCGGGTCCGTGGTGTCGTAACTCACCAACAGATCGCCACAAGCTGCCCTGCGGGCTCATTATTATTATTATTATTACATTATCAATATTAAATTACAATTATTATGAATGTCATACAATAATTTTGAGTTGAATAATAACAGTTACATCATCGATAATTGGCATTTTAAAATAAAATAATACACACAATTTCCATAATAAAATGTCAGGACTGGATGCAATGATTAATACGTCATAATTAATGAAGTATATCTGGGATTATCAAGCTCCAAGGTTACTTATTTTCTCAAAATTCTTTCATATTATAAAAACACTTTCCGATGAGCCACTAAGTCAATGTGTTTTTAAATTGATTCATTGTCATTTCTCTTATGGATTTTGGTACATTATTAAATATTTTTACACACATATAATACGAGTTATTTTGGTGAAGTGAGGTTCTAGAACTTGGTAATAATAGTTTTGTTTTATCTCTAGATAGATGAATCTTATATTCACTGGCTTTTTGAAATAAACGCGGATGCTTTCTTACAAATATTCCAACTTCCAAAATATAAAGTGAAGTTAACGTTAAAATTTTTAGCTTTCTAAATATTTGTCTGCATGAATCTAATGGTCCTATGTTGGCAATCGATCTAATACACTTTTTTTGTGACACGAACACCTAATGAACTTTCGTCGCGTTTCCCCACAACTATAACCCGTACCTTAACACTGACCGTACATTTCCGTAATAAGCTGCTATTGCAGCCCTTTCGCTTACTGTTCTTCGTATCCTTCTCAGTGCATATACGAATCTATTTATCTTTTTACAAACAATTTGTGTATGTGATTTCCAACTGCAGTGCCTATCTAGAATAATGCCCAAAAATTTAAAGTCAGTGGCGTTTTCAATTCTTATGCCTTCATATGATATGTTTAAATGTTGGTTGTTTGCTTTATAATTCTCAAATTCTACAATTTTTGTCTTTGATAAGTTTACACTTAAGTTGTTACTACTTAACCAGTTTGTTAGAGATTCTATAACCGTATGTAAGGAACTATCATATTGGGAGTCCTCTTTCTTGCCAGCTATAACAACAGATAAGTCATCCGCAAACAACGTGCACTGATGAGCGGTTACTTTTCGTATATCATTAATATAGAGCAAGAAGAGTAAGGGCCCCATAACACTTCCTTGGGGAACTCCTGTTACGTTCATTTCATAAACCGATTTGAATGTGGCTAGTGAACGTTTGACATCAATGCGGTCGATTTCTACACATTGTATTCGATTTTTGAGGTAGCTACTTATCCATTCCAGTGCTTTTCCGCGGAGTCCGTACCGACCACATTTATTTAATAAAATGTCATGCTTTACAAAATCAAATGCTCGGCTCATATCAAAAAATACAGCGGTAACACTATTTTTCTTGTCAATATTTTCAGTAATATATTTATTTAAATTAAATGCAGCGAGGGTGGTAGATTTATTCTTTTGGAACCCATTTTGTTCCGGAACTATAACATTGAATTAATCTAATGCTCTGGCTTATTTATAAACTACCCGCGGCGGCTGACCCGCAGCTGCGCACGCGTTTATTTTATAATTTGACCTAAAATTGTTCCGGCCTTCTTATCGATAAGGAAGTGTACCCCAATTAAAATCAATTTCAAAAAACATTCAACGTACAGATTCGGATCAGTTACAGTTTTATTATATGTATAGACCTAAGGAGATTAACGATGGCTTCTGAATCGAGAAATCACGGGGTAAGATCCTCGCAAAGAAAATATTACAATCATGCTTGCAGTTGAACGGCAAGTCAGGGAAAGAACCTGTTGGAACTCTGTACTCTCCGCCTACCCTACAAGGGATCTGGCGTGATGATATAGATAAACAAAAAATCTTGGTAAAATTTAATGTATTCGCGCCTCTATCACTGAGTCGGGGACGGTTGATACATCTACGTATTGGCGACAATATTAGCTCCTAATGTAACAGGGGTGAGCTTATTGCTCTTACAATGGCATTATTCGAGACTTTGGTCAGCAAATGAGATTTTTTTCGCATTTTTATTTGACCTAGAATTTGAACCTAATACCTCGTAATAATTATGCATTATACGCTATACAGCCACGTTTGTTTCGGTCTCGATGTTTATACACGGTGTACTTTTAGTCGTCCTGGAACGAAATTCCAAGTGATGTATCCAATGCCTACTGTTCACTAGTAATAAAAGAATGAATAAAAAGAAGGTAGGTATAAATGTAAGTACCGGGGAAGACTTAGACTATCTTACCATGACCAAATAGACTGTGTTTTATCTGAAGGGCAAGTCAAGAGTCTCCGTAACCGGCGAGTGTGTATGAGACGAACTATGAGATTGGAGGAAGCCAGAGAGCTGGCGTGGACCCCGTGAGGTAGCTGGCGTGATGATATAGATAGATAGATAGAATAAAAAGAATCCTTCAATTAGTAACATCAACTTAATGACCTATTCAAATATCATAGGGTAAAAATTCGAAACACCGAAGGTATGGTACCGGCCAACTGAGTGAGCCGCCCTGCCCCTCGATGTAATTTTGCGCTTACTATAGATATTTTTAATGCATTAAATTAAATTTTTTATGGAGGTGTTACTAATTAATGTGTTATTTTTTCATTTTTGTTAGTACTAGTGAAGACTAGCGAACTACTAAAATTAGCACTGTGTATATGTAAATTTCATATTTTTAAACGCACCCACGAAACAGGAATAATTTATATTGCGGGGAAAAACATTTATGTAAGGAAAGAACCTGTTGAAACTCTGTACTCTCTGCCTACCCCGCAAGGGATCTGGCGTGATGATATAGATAGATAGATAGATAGAAAAACATTTAAAAAGAATCTATAAAATTATAACTTTGAAATTGTATTCCATTATAATTATTTCATTTATCAACGTCTATTTAAATTGTCACCCAAAAAATCCAATTACACAAATTAGGCCACCTAAACTAGATCTTAAAAAGTGTTAATAAAACCTATAATTGGGTGTTCTGGCGATATTTTTCGATCTGAACTAATCCCCTGAAGGTCGTTCCAAGGGATCTGTGAAATGGAGGAGAACAGAGATGGTTCGCTCTTAATCCGATTGGTTCTGGTAATTAGCATGTCCAATTAGTATAATTACTATTAAGTGAGAGGCAAAAGATCGACTTTCGCTTGGCATTTGGTATTTAAAAAGTACTTTTTAGTAAAATTAGATCTGAGTTCTTAGATTTACGCGAATATTACACATGAAATAAAACTAATTTTTTTTGGATTTTATCGCGGTTTATTTTTTGGGGTAAATCTTTGTTTCAAAGAGCACAAGGGATCTGTGACAAGAAACATCTGGCTGCCGAGCTTCAACATGTCAAGCAAGTCCTGCACGACAATAAGCTTTGAGTCCCACGCCAATGTCACAGTAACAGAGTGAAACCAACCACAGTCGAGCGTTTCCCTGCTGTACTACCTTACTTAAGAGGAGTCACAGACAAGATAAGCTACATCTTGAAGCGTGCTTCAATTAAAACATTTTATAAGCCGCCGAAGAAGATTGACTTGACCGCCGACTTGACAGATGGTAAAAACTGACTGTTTTTACCATCTGTCAAGTGTCACATCCCTCTACAAGATGCAGGAGTATACAAGCTTGACTGTGAATGTGGTTTCTCTTATATAGGACAAACAAAAAGACGAGTAAAAACTCGGGTTAAAGAACACAAAGCTAGCTAAAACACCGTCGCTCAGAGAATTTTGCAGTCTGTAAACATGTCCTTGACCGCACCCGCCATAACATCAGATTTGATAGACCACAAATCCTCGTGAAAGAACACCGATTCCTACCAGGGATGGTTCGCGAGGCTATTGAAATTAAAAAACATCCTAATTTCAATAGAGAAGATGGCTGGGTGCTTCCATCGACTTGGGATCCAGTAATTAATATAGTCAAATCCAAAACCAAGCATAACACTGCGAGTCCTCAAGACACTGTGAGCTCATTCTGCGTAGATCGGACCAACAAAAATAATAAAGAAGTTTGAGGGTACCCCGGAACAACTATGCCTTTTGGAAGTCTAAAACCTCAGTCCATCCGTCACGGGATGGGTGCTGCAAAGCACTCGAAACGTCGGGAACTTAAAAATCAAAAAGAAACCGCGATAAAATCCGAAAAAAAATAGTTTTATTTCCAAATTAGTTTTTTTAGTGCAAAGAAGAGGATTGATGTAGGTACGAGGAAAGATCTAAAAGCTATTGGAATTGTACCATTCCCTTTACATTCAATATAATAACGGTTAACCTATTCGTATATATAAACATTCCTGCACTAACCTTAAAAAATGTTTTTCTTCATATTTTTTTTTTAAATGTCGCCCATCACTAGGTGTTATTTTTGTATTGTGGGTGCGTTTAAAGGTTTGGTCAAATAGCCGACGGAGCGCGACGGGACCGTGACGGACGAGCGAGGCTGCGCTGTATGTCGTCTCCCGTACATTTCAGTACATTACAACTCCCCAAGCCGCGCCACCGTCGCGCTCCCGTCGCGCTGCTTCGGCTATATGGCAAAACCTTAAAAACATGAATTTTACATACATAAGTGCCTATTCCTAATAAGTTACAAGATATTACTATGTCAGTTCAAAATCCTTGATAATTGAATCCTTGAATAGATTTTTAAGAGATGTAAAAAAACTGATTATATGTTTAGTATGCACAATTTTTAGTAAAAGTTACTAAATGGCACTTAGTTCAAATCATCATTATCAACCAAAAGATGGTCTCTGCAGGACACAGGCATCCTTGAAAGATCAAGTGGATTTCTGCTATACGCATCTAGCTTTCATCAACGACCTTTGTTAGGTAAAATTCTTGCATAGTTAGTAAAATGAATAGTTCCTGTCTCCTGAAAATGCTATATACATCAGTGAGTACTTAGGTACTAGTGAAGGCACCTCAACATTGTTTTGTAGCACGCGTAAGAGTCCATACACTCTATTTAATTTAGTCTGTGCCCGGTGTTTACTGCAACATGACATATTCGAGTGCTAAGTTTCATTTCCAACATATGTACCTACTACTGTTTAGTTAAACAACTTCAGTAAAATAAAATTATATCCCTGAAAACGAACATCTCCGCCCACCCTGCTATTCCGCGGCATGTTTTGTTTGATATAGTTATTAAGTACGTGGTGAGTTATTAACTCAATGTTTTATACACGAATTTTCAGACTGAGAGCGATGATATAAACAAGCCCCCACCAATATAAGTAGAAACGTAACGAAATCCCAACGGCACAAAGTGTCTTGTTTTTGTTATTTACAGGTCCAAGATACAATTACGGGTTGTATAAACAAACGGTCACGCGAGTTGCCGTGACGACACGCTATAACCGGCGCGTTTGAGTTAACAAGATGGCCACTGCCACGAGAAATTTGCGCTTTTAATGTGTGGCTCCTAAACACGAAGAATTTAAACGTATTGGCGTAATGGTGTCTTTAGTGCGTCTTTGAAAGAAAAATATATTTATTTTTCTGGAAAAGCCAGGGCTACAAAAGTTAAAAAAAAAAAAAATAACATTATAATAATGCGTAAGCCTCACCAGTCGACCCTAAGAGAGTTACGAGTATATGCTATGAACCAGGCATAATACTGCCCTGTCACAGCGCATTGGCATTCGCAATCATTAGTCTTGTGGTGTTTGGTAAGGTTGGCGATCACGAGGTCCTGTGCTGAACTATGGGTCAGGCAAACTATTATTGGGCTTTATCTACCAATCATTTTGAATTTGGAGTTTGAAATATTGGCTGGTGAATAGGCTCGCTCCTTATTGCATCGGGATTTAACACCGATGTAATTTTGCAGTTAGTATATAATAAAATGGGTGCAGTTATTTGCCTCAGTAATGCAACTGGACAAAAACCAGATCCAAACTGTAATTTTACAGCGGGCATGTTCAAATGCAGCCCGTTTGTTTAAACACATATCCAACTTGAACTCTAAGCGATTAAGAGAAATGGTAGAATGCATCACCGTAGAATATCATCATCATCCCAAATCTGCCCACTGCTGGGCATGGGCCCTCCCAATGAGCGTAACAGAACTAGTTACTATCGCCATCTAACGTGATTCGTCACTCCATCTCGCGAGGGTCGTCATACACTACGTTTGCCAGTTCGTGGTTTCCACCCCAAAGCCCATTTACTCCAACGGTCATCGTAGATTTAACAATTTAAACGGATATTATTTGTTTTTATTATATACATGGTGTAATATAATCAACCCAGGACTTGAAAGTTTGTTATCAATCTGTAACCGATTGATTCCAACAATTTTTAATGTATCTTTCTTTTTGTTCTAACTTTGTAAAATAATAATATTTAAAATCAGTTTTTTTTCAATGCGCTAAACTAAATTTATTTTTGATTTAAAGGAATACGGAGAAATCGAATGCATTTCTAAAAAGTATTTCGCAACACGCGCACGTATGTACAAGTTTCATAGTTAATTGGGATATAAAAGTGCTCCAAAAACGGATAAAAATCTTTAAATTTGTAAATTTGGTTTTACCATTAAATTTGTAAAGCAATTATCTAATTGAAGTATCTGAGGTCTTGCGTTTTTTACGATACACCTTGTATACAAAACGCTAATTTTAGAGCCTCAATATTCATCAAATACATCCAAATTTACGGTGATACCTTTGAGTGGAACGAATGAATGGAAGAACGATTGGAATTGTTCACGCAATCATTCCCGCGGGTGTGGTTTATTGCGACATTCCCGCCTGTTATTGTCTGTGGGTTTTGTGTAGGTACAACACTATATTATTTTATTTACAGTTGAATGAAATATTTGTATATAAAATGTACTTAAAAAAATATTTCCATGTTTGCACTCATTTAAGGGAAGATAAGAAGAAGAGAGGGGAAGAGAGGAGAAGGGAGAAGGATAAATGTTAGAAGCACCATATTGTTTTTTCAAATTATGGAATAAACACGGTCACGCCTATATGTCCTAAGCGACGACGGACGATTTAGCGCAGTAGTTAAGAGCCTAAGACGCTACGCCCACTATGTCTAATAGTCGCGGGTTCGATTCCCGCACGAAATAAACCTTTGTGTGATCCACAATTATTTGTTTCGGTCTGAGTATTGGTGTGTGAATTTTATTTATTGATTTATTTATTTATTTATTCTTTATGCACTAGTGGTACAAAGGCGGACTTAATGCCTTAGGCATTTTATACCAGTCAACCTTCGGGTGATGCAGAAACAAGTGAGGCAGGTGCGAAAACTACACAAGGATGAAGAGAAAAGTGTGGTTGCGAAAAATAAATATAATTTATTATATATACTTACAATACATACATACAATACATTAATATAACATATTATAGTTGAGATGATTCTACCAACATTTTGTGCAAATAATCCTGGACTCTTACTTTGAAAGAAAAGCGATCGGCCGCAATTTTCATGTTAGTAAACGCACCCACGACACAGGAATAAATCTAAGTGGGGGACTAGGTTTAAAAAAAAATCCTAAAATGTATTGTATTTTGCCTAAGATATTATTAGGACTCAATAAATTAGGGGGCAAACTTATTGCCATTGTATTAGGTATAGGTCTACACTCCGATTGCTACTGAGATTTTTCGATTTATCTATATCATACCGGCGAGTGTGTATGAGACGAACTATGAGAGTGGAGGAAGCCAGAGAGGTACGTAAGGAAAGAACCTGTTGGAACTCGGTACTCTCTGCCTACCCCGCGAGGGAGCTGGTGTGATGATATAGATAGATAGATAGATATATATCAGAATAGATGTATTATCAGAACTGATAAAACATCCACAAATACTAGCCACAACTAGCGACTCCGACATGAAATACGATTTGATGTTAATTAGTAAAAATATGTTAGTAAAAAAGAAGCGCACGATTTAGCGCAGTGGTTAAGAGCTTAAGCCCCTCCGCCCACTGTGTCTACTAGTCGCGGGTTCGATTCCTGCACGGGACAAATCTTTGTGTGACCCACAATGATTTGTTCCGGTCTGAGTATTTGTGCATGTGAATTTTCATGTTTGTAAACGCACTCACGATACAGGAATAAATCCTAGTGTTTTGTGTAATCCTACGTTTCATACTACATACTAGAATCCAAAGATTATTTTAAGGTGCTACGAAAGACGAATTAAAAAAAGAAATACTAATAAAAAATACTTTTAAATTTCCAACAAAAACTATCAACATCTGATCTCATATTAACTGATCAAAATAAAAACCCATCCGAGATTCACTTATTGAGCTATCGCGAGTTTAACATCCAAACCATTTGACGGTCATTTCTCCGCAACTTTTTAATTCGACCGCGGCGTCCGGATTACCGGCATAACCGGTTACGCCCGGCCGGATCTCGACCGGGGGTTTTACCGAACACTTTTGGGACGCAGCTCTGTCACTTTGACCGGTTTATCCGGTTGAAAAAGTAACTTAATTAGTGGGTTAAATCAATTTTTATGAGTTAACTTTTTAAATTGCGTTTTTGGTGGGCCGTAAATGGTGTGGTTTGAGTATTATTTATTGGTATTTTGTAGTGGATTATAAGCTGAGGGTTCGATTTTTTCGTGGAGGGAGGGGTAAGATTCAGAAGTTTCACGATTACATCCTTAAAGGTACTAAACCTTACAAAGATAATAATTATGTTTACTAAACTAGACCTAAAAGCAGTGATAACCTAGTGGTTAGACCGTTGGACTGCAAAGTCAGAGGTCTCGGTTTCGAACCCAGGCACACACCTCTGTCTTTACGAAAGCATGTGCGTATTAAAAATTAACTATCACTTGCTTTAACGGTGAAGTAAAAAATAGTGAGGAAATCTGCATGCCTAAGAGTTTCTCGAAGGTGTGTGAAGTTCGAAAACCCGCACTGGGCCAGCGTAGTGGACTATGGCCTAAAACTCTTTCAGTTTGTGAGGAGGCCCGGGCCCAACAGGGGACAGTTTCTTAACAGGGCTAATATTATTATAAACCAGACCTAGGACTAGTTCCAAGAACTAAAACATTACAAATGGATCAGATAAAATCTCACTCAATAACAATACTCCTTCTTTATATATTGGTGTCGCGTTATTCAGCACAACATAGCATATATCTTTGTTTCCTCAAAAAAAACACAAACAACAGTCATAACTATGATTGTTTTTCGAATTATACTCGTAAAAGTGAAGAAGTGGAGGTCTGTATGAAAAGAACCTGTTGGAGTTATGTAATTTCTAATTAACTAGCAAGGAATTTTGGGTTGATATAAGATTAATAATTATTTCTTCTTCTTTTCATTTATCATATTTTTATTTGCTATATGTGTATTTCTTATATACTATTTACATACGCCCAGACACTTTATAAAAAAATAAAGTTAAACTACATTATTCTTGTTTTCAAATGACGAACACAATAATGGTTTAAATTCCGAATAAATCTCCCGGCTTCTATTCGGCACACGCGCGCGAATCACAAACGTGCTGCCCATGAAAAATATCGGCATGACAAATTCAAATCACATTCCAGACATTTCACACCCGTTACACACTAGTGTTGTGTAGAAAAAAAGTCGATGTTAAATCGGACTCGATACTGATCGATGTTGATCAATTGGAACATTTCAAATTCAAATATTTGTCATATGTAGGTAAATGTAATAAGTTAAATATGGTTTTACAGTTAATTTCACAATCACTTACAGGCAAACACTGTAAATCTTACACAAAATTATACAACAACAGGAACTAAAGAAATTATTTATAGAATTAGGAAACTAGGTACTAATGAGTAAGTGTGACGAAAAAACTAATTAATTTGGTACATATTGTGCATAAAAAACAATAAAATATTTGAATTCGATATTGCATCCAACAAATAATCACGGAAACTATTTAACGAGACCGCGTGAATGTCCGTTCGACTACTATATTTATTGTATAATTTTCTTATTCTGGCCACTGAGAGTTGGATCCCAAAACAGGGCCACGAAACATTGGTATAAACTGTATAGGAAAACGAGGGTATTTTCTAGAAACTCTAAGTCTAAAACTGCTGGGAAGCTAGGGACAGTCTATTTCTTTTCTGAGAATTTAAAATAGGAAAACCAAAAATTTTATATCTTTACTCTTTTCAAGTGAGTGCATTCTGTTGCTTGCTTGTGCAAAACTCTATCCAAATACGAGTGACCAATTGTACATTTTTTAGAAGACAACGACGATGCCATAGAAATTGCTTCTGAACCCTCTCAAAGCGCAATGAGTGGGACTCTACACTACACTACAATACTCGTATTTACACGGCACTATAATATGTAACTAGGTATGTCTGAAAATTTCAAAATTTATTGAAGTTTTAATAAAATTGATTTTCAAAGACGCCACAATACTTGAAGAAAGAAAGAAGAAGAAAGAAAAACCATTTATTCATCCACACAAATACAGACAACAAGATAACAAAGTACACATTTACAAACACTAGATGTTGTGTGGGAGAAAAGGATACTGCCTCAGCATATTGCTGCACCATAACATTGTGTCATGGTGCAGCGCTGGTATTCTGGCAGCACCTATAAGGACTTGACTTTTCCTGAAAAGTAATTCCTATTCCTATATTTTATTAACATCGCAGAGAGCATCAATCATCCCTATGCCTATATTCGACATTTCAAAATTTACATTCGTTCTCGTTCGAGTATATTCGGTATAGTTCGGATCGTCGATTAGATTCAGACAGTGTGACGCGGCCGTCGATTTGGGGATTATAGGCTAAAGGCCGTTTACAATAGAGTAACTAGAAATACAGTGGATTTAGATAGATACGTTCTGAAATTAACTTAATTAGTGTGTTTTTATGGTTAGATATAGAATGAAATAGGGGTCTAGTAGTATATTGTAGTAGTAGTATATTGGAGTAATAGTCAATTTTAAGGCGGCGAATGGAGCGTACAGTTTATTCAGTTTTGGTTGGTACTTGCTTAGTAAAGATAGGGTTCATGATTCAAACCTCGATGCGCTCAAGTTTTTGATATCGAATAAGGAACATAATTTACTATGCTTATCACTTAAAAAAAAATAAAGGGATACATCTACACAAAACTGTCATGTCCTTGAAAACTCAACAAGTTTTCTAGAACCATATGTATTCTTAACATCTCTACATGGCGAAAGGTTCACCAAATATGGATCAAGCATTTATTATGGAGGGAAACCTGAGCAAATTCGGTGGGAAACCTTATACTCCTCGGGCGTTGCAAGTCGGATTGCGTTGGAAATTCTTTCAATAAATAACTAAATACGTAACTAACCAATTTTATAAGGGTGAGTCAGACTTTAAAAAAGTGTCTTCGGCTATTATAAAGTTATGTCCTAAAGGTATGACCTTAAATCCTTATCAGAGGGAGAAAGCCTCTAAAATATATATCTACCAGAAAACCAAATAACAATATTGGAGTATTATTTTTAATTACACAACAATAGCGTTTGCAACGCGAGAAGTATCCGCCGAGATCCAGATACCGCCGTGCGAGCAAACTAAACACTCTTAAGAAAATATCATCGACCACTGTCCCTGCTTCCTTGAACGGAACTGGTGGAGCGTGAATGGGATTATTTTAAGGTTCCCTATGTATTTTAGTATTCAATACAATATTGTATTCGAAAATTTGTATGTGAAAGAACGGCTGTATATGTATGTGTGTAACGCCTATATTCCTCAAGCGAACTCACTGCCTTTATACTGGATATAATCTCGAACTGCAGATTGCTATAGAGGATTTTTCGAAAGAAAAAGAACACTTATTCCAACTTAGTGGACTATCGATCAGCAACACTACCTAGGACAAAAATAGGAAAATCTCGCGCAGGAAAGGAAAAACGAAGCATGCGCGCTATTGAAGGCACGGGATAAAAAAGCGTACACGGCTTAATATGGATATATACGATTTTTTAAGAGCCTCCGTAACTGGCGAACTTGTATGAGACAAACTATGAGAGTGAAGGAAGCCAGAGAGGTATGTCAGGAAAGAACCTGTTGGAACTCTGTACTCTCTGCCTACCCCGCAAGGATCTGGTGTAATGATATAGATAGATAAATAGAAAATAGTAGAGAAGCGATCGTGCAGGTCCAAAAATGGTAATTACGTTACGTTCTTATAAAAATATATTTGTTGTTGCAAATAATGACTGATGGTGTATGTGTGATAAGTTTTATTTCTCGCCCATTATTAAGTTTCTTAACAAGTTTGTTTGCTGGCACATTATGGTAAAGTTAAATATTTCAGGAAAGATTGGGAATTCGCCATACTTGACCTAAAATCTCGTGATCGTAACCCGCTCAACGAATATAACCCAGTATAATATACCCTATAGTTCCCAGCCTATACCACAAGGAACCCTAAAAAACATCAGAATGCACGGAACAATCAGTAACGGACAAACAAAAGGAGCTCTGGGGATGTTGTCCTTAGCTCGCAACTGCTTCCAATAGCCCTTATTACATCCTCTTAGAGTTTAGTTTACCCTGCTTCACTAAAACGTTTGACGGCTAGGCTTCGTAAAGTCCTTATTGCGTTCTATTAAGGTTCAGTTTACCCTGTACGTTTGATGGTACAGCCTCCTCATAAATATGTAGTTTGATGATGGGCTCCTGGTTATTGTTTAGTTTATCATTTCTCGTGTAATGGCGCAGAAAGTTCAGTTGCATATTTATTTTGCATCGTTTACTGGCTTTGTATAACTTTTGGTTGTGAATTCTTGAGCGAAATGTATTATTAAATATTTCCCATATCAGATATCACTGGAAGAAGGAGAAGATGACGGACGATTTAGCGCAAAGAACTTAACCCGCTCCACCCACTGTGTCTAATAGTCGGAGGTTCGACTCCCGCACGGGACAAATCTTAGTGTGACCCACAAATGTTTGTTTCGGTCTGGGTATTTGTGTATGTGCATTTTCATGTTTGTAAATGCACCCACGACACAGGAATAAATCCAAGTGGGGGATTACACTACCCCACGATTTTTTTATTTTTTTTTTAACACAAAAAAAAGATGTGCATTAATCTCATGTTTAACTTCGATATCGACTCAATCTTTGACATCGTTGCCATTTTCTGGACTGGGATTGCTAAATGATGTAGGTGAGGAAGGATGAATGGTAAAATACCGGTATTTTATGATAATATTACCATTAATTTTGACGTTTAAATAAAGAAAATGTTTATGTGTATGTGTGACGCTTATATGCCCAAGCGAGCTCACTGCCTTTAAAATGGACACTATTTCTAACTGAAGACTGCTATAGAGGATTTTTTTCTACAAAAATGACACTTATACCAACTTCGTCGTCTATCGACACTACGTAGGGCAAGAAAAGCGAATCTAAGGCATGCGCGCTATCGATGGCGTTTGATATATAGGAGGCGCTTGTAGCACTGTACACCTATCACCAAGGTTAAGCAGCGTTCGTCTCGGTCGGCGTGAGATGGGTGACCGTTTGTGGCATTTTCATTTTCATGCGTTTTCGTGCTTCGGAAGGCACACTAAGCCATTGGTCCCGGTTACCACTTAAAGTGGTGGTCGTTAAACCGAGTTGGAAGCCTTATAGGCGGCTTGATAAGTTCCAACAGCAGATGGCCACAAACCTGCCTCCACCAACACGCACTGGGTCCACGTGGTGGAGTATGGTGAGAGAAGGCCTTTTCCCAGCAGTGGGACAGTATGGACTGTTGTTATTATTATTATAACAAACGTTTTTTTTGCTTTATCTGTGTAGTTGTTTCAGAATAAATAAGTTTTCTTTCTTTTAGTGGTAGTCCATATAGGCTACCATTAAATTATGATCATTTCTCGAAGTTATCGTAACGCACCTCGTTACGCATTTAATTAGTCAAAGCAAATATGGGAATATGTAAGCGAATAAAGTCGAGAGTCTCCGTAACCGGTGCGCCTGTATGAGAAAAACTATGAGAGTGGAGGAAGCCAAAAAAGTATGTCGTAATAGTCGCGGGTACGATTACCGTACGGAACAAATCTTTGTGTGAACACCGGAACAAATTATTTATTTCGGTCTGGGTATTTGTGTATGTGAATTTTCCTGTTTGTAAACGCACCTACGATACAGGCATAAATTACAGGGCTACGTTTTATATAAAAAAAGAAAATAAAGAAAGAAATGTAAGGAACCTGTTGGAACTCTGTACTCTCTGCCTAACACGCAAAGGATCTGGCGTGATGATAGAGAGAGAGAGAGAGAGAAAGAGAATAATTGATCAGGTTTGAATGTTTTTGGCAAGCAAGTGCTCGTGTACATGATGTTATAATTACACAGCAAAATGTGATTTACTGTGTTCTCCGGCATATTATATAAAATAGTGATGTTCAAACGACTCTTACAATCGAGGAACCGGCTATCTAGGCCAGTCCGGGACGGATCAGTCGCTATCCGGAGTCTAGATATGTCCCGGAATAATAGCAATAGGCCCACCTCTTACATCTGAACGTACCATCGTTGGCGAAATGTGTATATAGTGCACTTCTGCCACCCCCACTTGAAGAATATAGGCGCAATAGTGTTTAGGTATATAAAACTTCTTCTCCGATTTATTGTAAAAAAATAGTAATGTTTAAACGACTCTTTCAATCGAGAAGCCGGCTATCTAGGACGGCCCGGGACGGATAAATAGAAAGCCAGGACAAAAACGGACGGTAGCTAAATGAAATCTGTCCGGGGCCGGCCATTGTTTGAGAGAAGCTAGCAACTTATTGTGTCGGTAATGAGATAGTGCGCTGCGAGTTACTGTATTCCAGTGGAACGTACCAGTACATAATCATTTCGGACATTTCGGACACAATGGCTGAATGGCGGAAAGATGGGATGCAACAACAAAAGGCCGTCACCTTTATCTGTTCTTTCCGTCCTTACGTGAGCGTTTGACGAAAACATGGCTGGAGGTTGACCACTGTGTGGCTCAATTTCTCATCGAACATGGCAACTTGAAGAGTAAATTATACTGGTACCTTCGCCGCTATGTCAGTGTTCCACGTCTAACAGCGAGTATGACCAATCAGCACACCACGTTCTTTAGAAGAGCAGTCTCTGGGACAACGAGCGTACCATTATGCTAAACAGCCTGCGAAATACGTCTGGGGTAATCTACTACACGGAACTTGTAGAAACTCGAGACAATTTCTGTGCATTCAAGCGTTTTTGCCACACCTATTACCGGAATCAAACATGAGGCTCACAAATAGGCCCTGTTAATATTTTTTTCGTATCCGTGGTGCTTTACAACTGGGCTTATAGTTGTAGTCTCCTTCTCTATGGCTGATGTGCCAATTGTTTGTGCCTCCCGCTTTGCAAAGGAGGGAAGTGGAATATTATTTTTCCGAATCCTACTGTTGTTTTTTTTCTTATTGATATTGTTGAGGGTTCCCGGACACTTAAAGCGCTTCCCGGGACACCCCAAGGTTTAAACCTTGATGTCATCTAAAGAGACCATTGTGGATCCTGACTTACAGGAGTTACAATGGTAGGAATGTGTGCCGGGCTTAGATTTAACAGTTATAATTTCTTCTAAGGTAAGTAGGTTGAAGTTCCAACAAGTTCTTTCACGCAGACCTTTCTGACTTTCTTCACTTGCATAGTTCATCTCATACATGCTCGCCGGTTACGAAGGCTTAACTTGCGCTTCAGATAAAAATCGGAACTCTGAACGCAAGCATGATATAGATAGAGTGAACTGCCCTATTAGATGGTTGCTCGGTTCAAATGCAAGGTAATTTTTATCAAAAATAAATTTAAACACTGCCATAGTCTGGAATTGTCCCGATATAAGGCTCGCTCTCTATTGTATTGGGTCATAACATCGTTGGTGCTATATAGGTGTGAACAGGATGGATAAATAGAAAGCCGATCAATCTGTCCGGGCCGGCCATTGTTTGAGTGCATCTAGCAACTTATTGTGTCGGTAATGAGACAGTGGAACGTACCAATACCTAATCTTGTCGGAAATTTTTCAATGTAATTTTATCCTGGCTTGGTAGGGTGGCAATGGGCTGGTCACATCTGCAGAAGGACCGACGGCCGATGGAGCAAGCGTGTCCTAGAGTGGAGACCGCGACTTGGTAAGCGTAAGGTAGGACGGCCCCCAGCTAGATAGACCGACGACCTCAAAAAGGTCGCTGGGACAGACTGGATGCGAAAGGCGGAGGATCGTGTGCAATGGCGCGTATTAGGAGAGGCCTATGTCCAGTAGTGGACTACGATAGGCTGATTGATTGATTGATTGGTAGGGTGTTTACCCTAGTAGCAGTTTTACCACATTAGTTGGTTACTCAGAGCTACACAGATAAAGAATGCTTTCTCTGTCGAAAAAAACCTCAGTCACTGTCCGGAGTCTGGATATGTCCCAGAATAATAGCAATCGGCCTACCTCTCACATTTGGACATACCATCGTTGGCGAAATATAGGTGTATACAAGGTGTAACATAATAAACGCAAGACCTAAAAGTAGTTTGTTCTAAATCGGTAAGTGAATTGATTCCAACAATTTTTAATGTATCTTACTTTTTTTTTTAAATTTGCAAAAAATGCATTTACTCCTTTAGTGCGCTATAAAATAATAAATTTATTCTTGATTCATAGCAAGAAGAAGATTTCAGTTACATTCCTAAAACGTATTTCTCAAAACGCACATATTTTACGTTAATTGGGGTATAAAAGTGCTTTAATAAAGGGTAAAAACATTTAAATTTGAACATTTGGTTTTCGTTTTGAATTTATGAAGCAATTCTCTAATCGGAGTGTCTGAGGTCGTGCGTTTATTATGTACACCTTGTATAGCACACCTTGGCGCTGCCAAACTACTGTGGGCCAGTGGAACATGCGAGTACATAGTTTTATCTATCTTTTCGGGCATTTTTATGTATTTCAGGGCTTATATAATTTCTCTAAGGTAGGTAGGGTAAAATAACACGCTGATAGGTTACTCAGTCGAAATCCTACGTCGGGCCAAATGAGAATTTTATACCGAAACTAATTCCAGTAACTATCCGAAACTGTCACGGCTATATTCTCCAAGCGGGAGTGGCAGAGGCGTACTGAGTACACCCACTTTTCTCCAACGATGTTAGGTCCCATGTAATAGGGGGTGAGCCTATTGCCATATACCGGGCACAATTTTAGACTCTGGGAAGCTTTCATTAATCCGATATTGGGCTCGGTATAATGTAGCACTGCCGAGCTGCTGTGTGCCAGTGAAACATGCAAGTATATACTTTTTATTATTGCAAAAAAAACAGCATCACCCTTTTATGCAGAGGTGGCTCCAAAGTCAAAAAAACCTATTGCCATTATACCGGATATGATTCTGACCGACCTAGGATTCGAGCTCAGGATCTTGTGATTGCTACTCGCACTATTTATGGCATTGAACCAACGAGACAGAGGCAAACGTCAATCTATATCAATATTTTTTAATTTGTTTATCTTGTATTTTCTCTTACAAATAATTATTTATGATATCTGAAAAATCGACTCAAAATCAGAAACAAATCAACTAAAAGCTTTACAACAATAACAATACAGCCAAATTACAAAATTCCATTCTATCATTCATTCGATTTCACCAAAAACAAAATAAATCCGTACCAATTATTATAAATTCAATTATCGAATACCGAATACGCGATACGCCGTACAAAATCATCAAATCGTTCGCTGTCTATCAAATGCGTATCGATTATAGAAATCGGTATCGATATCCGACAATTCGAATTCGAATCGAATAGATCACGCTCGGGTAGACACAGGAATAAGTAATAAAAATATTCCAGTGATGTAATAGAAATATGACGTTGAGAGATGACGTCACGATATCGGAATCTGGTTGTGAATTCAGTTTTGTGTAGATTTGAAATGACTACTAAGTTGGTTGTGTAGATAAGGTGATAGATTCCAGATTCTGTGGCGTGGCGATAACAACGAGTCGAAGTCAAAAGTTACTTATTTGTATGGGTCAATAAAAACACTTACAAACGTCATAACTATTACAATATTTTACATTTACCACCGGATCGGAACGCGGCCTTCACTGAGAAGATCTGACTAGAAACTCGGTGGGCTAATTTATTTTATACTTTTATTCGTTACCTTTCTTAATTAATTACGACTACTAAAAATAAAAATTGAGGAAGCGTAATGTCTAAATAAATAAATTTTTTGAGGATTTAAATCAGTGGACTTTAAATAAAAATACCACCATCATGTTTATACTCCCCAAGCGGGAGTGGCAGAGGCGTGTACACAATGAAAACCGATGTTATCAGAAGATGGCAATAACGATTATGAAAAAAAAGATACAAAAGGCTTGCAACTTGGCTAAGCCTGCTAAAAAAAAAACCACCAATATATCATCACGATCCCTTCCAGGGTAGGCAGTGAGCACAGAATTCCAACAGGTTTCTTTCCTTACAGACGTGTCTGGCTTTGACTCATAATTCATCTTATACATGCTCGCCGGATACGAAGACTTAGACTTGCCCTTTAGATAAGACACGGTATTATTATTATTATGTATCTCGCTGAGATTCACGGGCTTTACCCGGATCTTTGAAAGGTTTGCATGGGTACATGGGTCCCACACGTAGAGACCCTTTGCATGAAGTTAATGTTATGTAAGCCACCTGCTGAGATCACTTGCTGAAAATGAAGAAACATAACCAGCGAACTGACCCCGGCAGGTGCAAGGACTATTGTAAATTAAGGAAAGAAAACAAGGGCTATGTAAATGAGGTTTGATGGACAAAAACTGGACTACTTAAAAGAGGACGGACATCGGCCATAATTAGTGATACCTGATTACCCGTGGCCGGCGGTGACTCACCGCTTACTAGATGGGCCCTCAAACGGTCGTCTTAGGACAACTGAGGGCAACACTGGTGTGAGCGGCTCAGGGGTGTAGAGAAGTGTGCTGCGCTTTCTCCGAAGTTACTCGCGCCGGTGCGGTACACTTCCACCCCTGGAGTACATCGACGTAGGACCGCATTATCTTCCTACGTCGATATAGCTCTCACGGCTCCTCTCTGGATGCCCAATTAAGGCTAGCCAGAGCCGAGAGCTCTGCGGGCACCCTTCGGTTTCCACTCGACCGACAAAGACACGCCGAGTTGGGGACCCTGACCAACTCTCTGAAGCACTCGGGTCCGTGGTGTCGTTACTCACCCACAGCTCGCCACAAGCTGCCCTGCGGGCTATTATTATTATTATTACGAGCCATTTGTGTCCCACTGCTGGGCAAAGGCCTCCCTCCACTTTTTCCACTCCTCTCTGATCGTTGCCATGTCAGGCCAGTCTTTCAAAAAGTTGTCCAGTTCGTCCCGCCTGGGTCTACTGCGTTGCCTTTTTGTATTTCGTGGGGACCAGTCAGTTATTATTTTGGCCCATTCGTTATTTTTCATGCGGCAGATATGGCTGGCCCAGTCCCATTTAAGTTCGGCGGCTTTTTGACATACGTCGGCAATTTGCGTCATGGGCGAAGTGTGGTGTTCTTGACGTGGTCTGTGAGTTTAAGACACGGTATATTTACTCAAAAATTATCTTGATAATAATTAAGTTAGGCGTTCGTAGCGCTGTGCATCAATCTGAAATGGGTAACCGTTTGTGTCATTAATTATTTCACATACCACTTAATACGATAGTCGTTTAGCCATGTTGGAAGCCTTATAGGCGGCTTAATAAGTTCCAATAGCAGATGGCCACCAATCGGGATTGGATCCACGTGGTGGAGTATTACCTAAACTCGCTTACCTGGATTTGTGAGAGAAGGCCTTTGCCCAACAGTGGGATGGTTTAGGCTGATATTATTATTAATGTACAAATGCCATATGAATTCGAAACAGGAACTAAATAAAAGATGAGTGATTCGATTCAATCAATGCAATGCATATCTTATCAATACCGTCACGCCTATATTCCCCAAGCGGGGGTGGCAGAGGTGTACTGATTTCATCCACGTTTTGCCTACGATGTTAGGTCCCATGTAATAGGGGGCGAGCCTATTGCCATATACCGGGCGCAATTCCAGACTCCGGACTCATACTGGGAATTTTTTGTTAGAAAACCTACATTTGTCCGACCTAGGATTCAAATCCTAGGTCGGACAAATGTACCCAGAACCTCGTGATCACAAAGCGATGTGCTTTGCCACCAGACCAACGAGGCAGAATGATGTTATCTATAGATATTGATAGATGAATACAATAATTGTATCACATTGTTCCTATATCCCGAACAATAGCTAAACAATTAAGGCCGTATACACACTATAAACAAGTCCTTTGTTTGCAGTGCAAACGGTATAATAGTCTGAACGCATGTTAATTACTGTAGCGTAAATATGTTAATTATCGGATTTAACTGGAAGTGGAACTTGCCCTTTGATAGTTTTAAACGGACCTTTCGTAATGGCCACTTGTGTGAATTATGAGAATTTTCAAAATCCATAATTTTAATATCGTTTAAGTATGGATCGAATAGGTTGTCGAATAGGTTCAAAAAATAAGAATGTTTGATAACAACCTGGTCATGGATTACACTAAAATTATTCTAGTATTCAAAGTGTCAAGAAAAATGTTGCCCCATATTAGGAACCGCGTTGGCTTTAGACAGAAACCTAATTTTTAAATAGTAAAATGTAAATAGGTATAACTAAACAAATCTCTAGAAAATAGATGAAAATTTCCAAAAAAATATAACACTAAGCAATTAAGACGAAAGACTTACTACTCTTACTTCATTCAGAACCACAAAAATACCTACCCAGTAACAAAAAAAAGTATATTCTCCTAACATTAATATCACATTTATAACAAAATGATATCTCTCTCGGTCGTCATAATGAAGAAACCGACGCTACCACTCGTAGCCAGAACAAGACCTCTGTTACACACGCAAAAACCTCGGAAATCGACAGCCAAAGTATTAAAGTAAAAGAGGTCGAGGGATCTACATGGCTAGTCGCTGGATACAATAGTTTCGCCAGGGAAGTTGGGTATAATATATAATATCCAGGACTGTTCGTCTGCCCATCATCTTTTTTCCCTTTTGGAAAAATGTCTCGTAATACGGATAAGATATGGTCCGGAATTATTTTTTTACTTCGTTAGATAATTTTTAGATCTAGGTTATTTTCGTGTATTTTATAACGCGCTGCATGTCACCGAGGACAGGGGAAAATGGCAATACATCACAAGAGCAAGACTCCTGGGAGGTAAATGTCACGACCTTCAGACATGAGGAATACAGCTCGAGGAGAAGGAGGATTTTCGTGTGTCTTAGCATTTATATTACGTTGTAAAATTGTTTATGTTAGGAATAAATCGGCTTGATCCCTATTACATGGGACTTAACATGATCGAAGTAAAGTGGGTACACAATACACGTCTGCCCTCTGTATTTGAGGAATATAGGCGTATAGATGTTTATTATATCCTCCTTTAAAGTGACAGGGCGGCTCAATTTAAAATTTTTGTTTTTATTAACGTACCGATTAGTGCAGGGACATGCGTTTGACATAGAAATTGCAATCGATAAACAGAAAGTCAAACTTATTTTAAATTACGCAAAAACGAAATCTTAAACTATTAATTAATATAGTTTACAAGTTATTAGTTTAATATTTATCTTGTAACTATATAGAATAACAGAGAGCGAGAACAAAATAAGAAATTACAATATATTTATTGGTACAAAATAACTTGACAATTTATAAGCACCCCCGCAGGGTTTGTATAAAGCAAATGGCTTAAGTTTAAATTAATACCCTATTATACCTACCTACTAGTCCAGTCTACTACCTACGAGTCTTATCTAAAGGACAAGTCAAGAGTCTCCGTAACCGGCGAGCGTGTATGAGACGAACTGTGAGAGTGGAGGAAACCAAAGAGGTATGTAAGGAAAGAACCTGTTGGAACTCTGTACTCTCTGCCTACTCCTCAAGGGAGCTGGTGTGATAATATAGATAGATAGATACTAGTCCATAACAGATGTCGTAGAGAGAGACAAAAAGTAGCAAAACATAACTCAGAGCGAGCAGCTCACAGTCAATCTTTCCGAATTCTGTCGAATATTACGTTGGCGTCTGGATGTATCTGAGATAGATGGTCGTTTGTATCGTTACCATGCTTCTAAAGGCACGTTATGCTATTGGTCCCGGTTACCACTTAAAGTAGAAGTTGATAGGCTGGGTTGGAAACCTTATAGGTGGCTTGATAAGTTTCAACAGCAGGTGGTGGCCACTAACCTGCCTCAATCAATCCGCACTGGTGGTGAAATACGTATTATCCAATTACTTTTACCTCGATTTGTGGGAGAAGGCCTTTGCTCAATAGTCAGGCAGTATAGGCTAATATTATTATAATTAAATAAAAAGACGTCTTCACAAATAAACCGGTAGTCTCAAAACTCTTCGCTAAGTTTTCACTTGTTAACACGAGTATGTTATTTATCGCCCGTATAAGCAAAAGTCTTAAATGCTTGGTTGGAATCTAGCCAGTTTGCACCGCGCTACGTGATATTTGGTATGCCCTCGTTGATCTAGTAGCATATTGTGCATCATATGGTTGTGGATTCGAATCCCAGATCAAAAACATATTTTGTAGATATTTCTGTGAAAAAGAGTTCGTTAACTGTCCATAAGGCACTGTTTAGTTCATTAATGTCATATATCCGCCATTATACGAGTGTGTTTATGCCACACATTCTTATTCTGAGGTCGTCTTGGCTAGGTGTCAACTATATACCCGGAAGTAAAAGAATCTATAATGTAAGTGGACTGAAATAGGTGGGATTGATATAATTAGAAAATAAAACAAGTCTGCTATATGGCTACGATTGCGTCCAAGATGGAAGAGAGATTTCAAGATTAAAAAATACACATACATTTTTTTGTGGTTGGCAACTCAATACAAAGTTTGTATTGTATTGAGTTGCCAACCACAAAAAATGTACGAGATTGATATTTTACAACAAAAACAAACGTATTTAGAACAAGACGCTATCAATTGCGAAAATAATAAATACAAAATGCTTGTTGTTGTGCAACAAAACCCGTCGCCGTCCATGTTGTTGTGACATACACAAATTTAAAATATCATCGCCAAAACTTATCGATACCATTTATATCGATAAAACACATCTCTACAGTACTTCACGTGATAAATTCACTCACTATCTTTACGCCGAACAGAAAAAAGGGTAGCAATGTATTACAAACAATTTGTAAGCGATATATATGGACCGCTGTGAGAATAGGTCCGCGTTCGAGAGGCACCGCCCGCGGGAATCTTAAATAAGTTGTGTAAAGCGTATACGTGGGTGCCGCTAGTGTTGTGCGCCACAATCCGGGATTTTTAAGTACGGAAATCGATAAATATTCGCGGAACATCCCAGCAAGGTGACAGTTTAAAAGACTTAATTTGAGAATAAAATAAATCTAAAAAAAAAAACTTAACAGCACCTAAGGATAACTAATTGTTACTCACTTATGAATTTCACGTTCTATCCTTAAAATCATTCATCAGATCCAAATCAAATTTATACGGGGCAACATTAAACTTTTAAAATTAAAAATCTCGTCTATCGATATGAGTGATTTAAGGTCATGAGCAAAACATTGTCTTCGAATTCGTTTCAAAAATAAAATAAAAAATATTATCAGCTTTTTACTATTCCTTATTTCGCTTTCGGCTAAATCCTAAAAGGGGTAACGCAAGCCTTTTAACATACTTAGTATTTCACAATTTACCAAAATGGACCCAAAACGTTTTACTAAACGGCTCAGAATGGAGACTACCGTCGTAATAAAATGTTATTATTACAAAGAGCCTACATTATTCTAATGCAGGAAGAAGCCCTCCTTTCTTTTACTTAACATTATATCCATAGGACTGGCATCAACTTGTACTAGACCGTGATAATACGAAGTTACTTGGTGAATATTAAAACAGCCTATCTTGTCCTATTGGGATCAGTCGCCTTTAAGAAAACCAGTTTTGCTAAGTTTACTATGAGAGTGTAGAAAAAGTGCAGGTTTGTAAGGAAATAATCTGTTGAAGCTTTGTACTCTTTGCCTACGCTAAAAAAGATTTGGCGTGATAATATAAACGTAAATTCTCCCAAGCTATCCAATTCGTTAGATGTACATTACGATTGAATTTATTGAAGTATTAGTGCAATAAACCTTGTCTCATTATTTGTTTTGGAAAATGGCCTTCCCGCTTTTCATTCAATTATTTTTATAACAAAATATAGCATCAGCAGCAATAGACCGGAATATTTCATTTTTACTAGGTCAATATTAAACCAACTTCAACAACAATTTTAATTGCAAAGCTGTTAAAACACTATTTCACGCACCAACAAAAACTGATTCTAACTCCACCTCCATACAGTAACAGCTCCATAAAAAAGAAACATAAATCCCGGCTCTTCACCCACCACAAACAATTGAAAATAAATTCCCGCAATAAATCGAGATGTGACACGTCACTAGTTCCCGCACTTTATCGGGCCAATGCTGTGAAATTTATTGTGTCGGTGTAAACAAGTTGCTCCGAATGTCGTGGCTAATTTTGTTTGTGAGGTTTCTTTAAGTTGCCCCTCCTGGCTTTATGATCGGTTTGAGAATTCTTTTATTGAAAATACGACGGGTAATTTTGTATAGGACGATCTTATTTATAGCCGGGCCTAGATACGTGTCACGTGTAATGTAATGTATCGTGTAATGTCAAATTAATAAATTCCCCCGATTTCAGGAATTGGAGGAGACTAGTAGAATGCAAGTAGTTCTACTCACCAGATCGAGTTGTGCTGAGTTCTATCCATATATAGTACAAATCTTTGCCGAACCCACTAATTTTTGATTCAGTCTGGATGTTTGTGTATAAAAATTTCATGTTTGTAAACGCACCTACATCATAGAAATTCCTAGGGGTTGTCACCGTCATAAAAAATGTACTAAGTTGACCCACATTTTGCGGACAATGTTGTCTGAATATTATAGGAAGCAAGTCTCCTTGTTAGGAGAAAAAAAAATTCGATAGAAAACCTCCTTAAGACCTAGTGACAGCTCGCCATGCCAAGCGTCACTAAATCAATATAGGTAACGGGGAAGACCTAGACTATCTTACCATGACCAAATAGACTAGTCAAGTGAAGGGCATGTCAAGAGTCTCCGTAACCGGCGAGCATGCATGAGACGAACTATGATAGTGGAGGAAGCCAGAGAGGTGTGTAAGGAAAGAACCTGTTGGAATTCGGTACTCTCTGCCTACCCCGCAAGGCATCTGGCGTGATGATATAGATAGATAGATAGATACTATTAAGTATACTTAATACAAATAAATAACATAACATAAATTAAGGTAAAACAAATGGAACACAATCTAAAAAGGAGAAGAAGAATATAAGGCTTCTTCCTCTCAAAATACACTGCAAAGTATTCAGGGTAGTTTTTACTAAAGCAAGCAAGTAGTGGTGGAAAACTTTCAAATTGATACAAGGAAAGCATTGCTGGAGCGCTGCCAGTTCTCGTTTCGCGTTGAGAGTGCTTGTCGGTTGGTGTGCGTGCTCGATTCACTTCAACAGCTAAAAGCGAGCATGATTAGAACATTGAGCACTACCATCACGACATATCCTTTTAGAAGAAGTCAGAGTATAATATTATCAATGGTGACCAAATATCTTTCAGCAATGGTATACATACCTCTGACAACTTCTTCGGCAAAAACCACGAAGTACTCTTCATGGGAAAAACAGACATCATATTTATTTTACATAAACTACAGTCCGAATAACGCTAATATCGACATTAGGGCTTTTATATTCGTCCCAAAACAGCGTAAGCGCCCAAATCATTGGCGCACTTACGCCATTTCAGCACACATACAGGCGCTAATATCAGTGTTAACATCGTTTGGACCACAGACTTACTCGACTTATATGCATATTTCAGAGTTTTCCTTTACTTCCAAACTCACATTAAAACCACTGTCCATATTTATTAAATAATCCCCAAAAAGAAAACTATAAAAGGCAACAACACTAAAACCAGCAACGCCTCTCTCCTCACTAATGAGTCTGGTTGCCTACTAATCCGCACTCCCCACAAGCTCATACACAACCATCCACAAAATAAACAACTCTTTTACAAAGATACAAGGTACAAAATTGCGTTGAAATAAGATTAAAGTAATTTAATTTAGTGCGGTGACGAAATTTTTACAATTATAATGTGTGGTTTGTTTGAGAATACGACATCTAGCGGCTGATGGAATAATTACGAAAACAAAGGATGTGAAGATTTGGTTTTCTGGATCGCGGTATTAAAATTTGCGAGGTCTTAGAAGAAAATAACAAAAGAATGGCCGGATATATAAAAATAACTGTTATTTTTAACCGACTTCAAAAAAGGAGGATGGTTTTTTTGTATGTATGTTACGCAAGCATTCCACCAATTATGAATCGATTATGATTATTCTTTTTGCATTGGGTTTAGTATAGCTCCAAGGTGGTCCCATTTTAATTTCATCGGTATTGGACCTTGTACTTTGAAGATACGCCAGGGAACTCCTTAACGACAAACAATACGAATGCGTAGATTGAGATATTATGGGTATTACGTGAATCCTATAGATACCCTGCCATAGAACTATTTAGAATATTAACCGACTTCAAAAAAGGAGGAGGTTGACAATTTGTTTGTGTTCTTTTATAACATCTTTATCTATAAACTGATTTTGATGATTCTTTTTGCGTTGGGTTTAGTATAGTTTCGAGGTGGTCCCATTATAATTAAATCGGTATTGAACTTTGGACTTGGAAGATACACCAGGGGACTTCTTAACGGCGAACAGCACGAATGTATAGATTCCGTTATTATGGTTATTATATCAATCCTATATAATAGGTACCTTACTGTACAATTCAGAAAAATAATATAAGTATATAAATATTAGTAAATAATTAACTCGTCACTTAAAATTCTAAAATAAAAATCTTTTTAAAAAAAGGTTAACCGACTTCAAACAGCAAAAATAAATATTTGAAGTCGGTAGTGCGATAAGTGCAGTCGGTTTCTTGGCACCGACTTCAAATATTTATTTTTGCTTTTTGAAGTTGGTTTATAATTTTCATGACTACCTCGTGGTCTAGTGACAAAGCGCATGGCTTTGTGGTCCTGGGTTCAAATTCTAGGTTTGAAAAATGAAGTTTTTTAACAAAACTTCCCAGTAAGAGACAATTCCAGACTCCGGGGAGTCTGGAATTGTGCCAGATATATTACAATAGGCTCGCCCCCTAATACATAAGACCTAACATCGTTGGCGAAAATTGGGTGTACACAGTACACATTTGCCACCCCTGCTTGAAAAATATAGGCGTGATGGTGTGTATAATTTTCAATTACCGTTTAATTGTATATGTTAGGTCTGATCCTATTATATTGGAACTAACCAAGTTATTTAAGGTTTTCCATTTCTTTTCGTTTTCCTTTGAGAAGTGGCAGCGCTAGTTAAATTAAATTAAAACTCCGTTATTTCAGATAACACGAGGTTTATTTACAAAAAACTTAATTTAGTAGTGCATGATGCGGATGGTAATCAGAAGGAGTTGGGTTTAAATTCTATGTCCAAAAACATGTTAAAATAATGTTGGGGTTTTATTAACCAAAAAAAAAACAACAGAAGAAACGCACCTACGATACAGGAATATTTATTCTAGGATTACGTTCTAAGGTTGCGTCTTATACTTGGGATTCTTTAAAAGAAAGAAAATCACATAAACACTTTCATCCATTCGCCATTAAACTCACATCGATACCGAACACAGTATTAACCTACTTTTCTATTTTTATCGAAAAATACAACACCCTAAGATCCCTTATTTTCTTCATATTCCCCTTATTAATAACAACCTTACGCGAAAATGTATCTTGGACCTACAAATATAAAGTCAATTTTTTATGTTCGTTATGGACTAATGCATCCGCCAATGAGAAATTAAAACGGTAAGTTGTAGCTTGATATATATAAGACACGTCGAGATTGCTATAATATATGTATTCTTTTTAGTGTATATATTTTATAATTAGGTATCAACTTATTATGTATAAATGAAACGAATATAATATCTATCTATCTATCTATATCATCACGCCAGCTCCCTTGCGGGGTAGGCAGAGAGTACACAGTTCCAACAGGTATTAGCCCTATCCTAATTTCAACTACTGCACACGCCAACTGATGCACATGTTATCACATACTCATTTACACTCACGCACCTATACATTGTCATATCCTTGCATGTTAGATTTTAATTACTTGTAACTTTCCATCATTAGCTAAAGCAGACCACGTTATTTGTTAATTATTTGCTTTTTAAATTACTTTCTTCCTATCTTACATTATACCCAGTAGAGGATCACGATGCTGGTTGTGCATGCACCAATTTGTATATAGCTCTAGGTTAATTTAAGCTTTGTACATTATCGTTTGTTTTCCCAAATAAATAAATCAGGAGGAGAAAGATTAGGTCATACTCCACAACGCGGAGCCAGTGCGGATTGGTGGAAGCAGGTTTGTGGCCACCTGCTGTTGGAAGTTATCAAGCCGCCTTTAAGGCTTCCAACTACGCTTAACTACCACATTAAGTGTAACCGGGATCAACGGCTGACCGTGCCAAACGCTGCTCATACTTTATCTTATCTTGTTATAGGCTTATCGGACCGAGGAAACCTCAAGCGCCCTTCGACCCGGTGGGATCTTTTACGTACCTGAGGAACCAGATACTCCCTGTACCAGGCTGTAGATTCCAGCAGGGGGAAGAGCCGAAATTCCTCTGGATTGGATAGGCCAATCCCAGTAGCTTCATTCGCCGCGCCGCCAGAGCGTGGCAGCTGCAGAGGACGTGCTTAATGGTTTCAATCTCTGTACCACAGTTCCTGCATACCACGTCCCTGCAGAGGTTCATCTTGTGTAGATGTTCTTTTGTGCCATAGTGGCCTGTATATGCTCCAATTAGTTGCTTTAATTGCAGTCTACTGTGTTTTAGTAGTCTCTTGCCGTCGCTGTCACACCATGTGGAAAGAAATTTCTTGGAGGGAGTTCCTGCTCAACCTTGGTGATCAGTAAAAACACCGCGGTCGCACAGCGCTACGAGCGCCACGTGCGGGAATTCAATTACATCAAAAGTACCCCCTTGGTCAAACCCTTAACTTTATTTTACGGCTGTCCGAATACAATCCAGGAAAGCCGTTCTAATGTTATAAGCTTTATAAATACCTGCGAATTAACGTTATTTTTAATTGCCAACGTAATCCTGGTTATTTTCGTTCTTTTTATTAGCAAAATAGGCGAAGGTTTCATTAATCTGATAAACTGTTTACACCATGTTTAGATTCAACCCATTCTCGTTACAGTTAACAGAGAAATAGACATGATACTGGCTAGTGTTAGAATATAAACCATATCAATGTGTAAGGAAGTGGATGTGCAGTAGAGTGGTTATGTAAAACTTGGCTAAGAGCTTAAGCTGCTTCGCCCACAGAATCGAATAGATGCAAGTTCGATTCCCGCACAGGAGAAATGTTGTAACTCACAAACATTTGTTTCGGTCTGGGTACTTTTGTATGTGAATCCCATGTTTGTAAACGCACCCATGACGATAGAATGACTCATATGTAGCTTAAATAAAAAAATAAACGCCCTGCTCATTTTCATGTCCACTCCTCTGAACACTACAGCGCGAGTGGCTGAATGTAAACCTTGCACATAAATACACTAAGATATATAATACTTAAGTGCCAAAACTTGATAAGTGCTGCAACACTTATCATAACATTTTCAAAATCAATATCAAATTCATAAAACACTGTCGCACATATATTCCCTGTGTGAAAGGACAGCTACATGTGCGCCGACGATGTTAGGTCCCAATGTAATAGGGGGCAAGCCTATCGCCATATTACCGGGCACAACTCCAGAATACGGACTACTATTTTTTTAAGAAAAACAAATCTGTCCCACCTAGTTTCGAAACCAAATCCAAGTGATTGCTACCCATTCAATGCACCACTAGACCAATAAAGTAGTTAATGAATTAACTACATCAAAAAAGTTCTTATAATAGTCGAGAAAAAATTGAATTGTAACACAACGTAAGTTCTACCCGTCATTCCTATAGAGAAGAAAGGCAAGAATCTCCACGATTACTCTTTAAAATAGAGATGTTACAAGTCTTTTTGTTATTTTAAAATAACCGTCGTTTTTTTCACACCTGCAAAATTAAACTCAACTAAGCGAACCCATAAAAGAATGAAAAACCAAATGAGAAAACACACCTTCAACTACGAGCTCAAAAAGATCGTTATCCGTCCCACTTTTCTACAAAAGAAAAACAAGAACAAAACCTTTTGTCCCGACTTAAGATCGTATTTACGTAAATAATAATTTTGAAGTGTTAGCACCTACTAAATCACAGAAGTCGTGTTATCAAAGAAACAAACGTAGATCCGAATCGCGGGGTTAGTGAAAATTTCAATCTACGACAAAGGAGGCTGGCAGGGCGCCAGGCTGTCTCGCGGTAGCAATCAGCTGACGAGTGGGAACTCGGTTAAAATGTAGGATGGAGGGTGAAGAGGATTTTTTAAATTGTAGAATGTAGTATGTGAATTTAAGAATGTTCCGTGTAACCCTTTGTTTACGAATCTAGTTTCTTTTTATTTTTATACTGAAATGTAGTCTGACCAAACAGACCGTGTCTTAACTGAAGGGTAAGTCAACTATTACAGTCGAGAAAGCCAACGCAGTATGTGTGGAAAGAACCTATTGGAACTCTGTACTCTCTGCCTGCCTCTCAAGGGATTTGGCGGGATAATATAGATAGATAGTCAGATGTAATTTTCTTATATTTTAATCTTTTTCTTATATTAAAAAGGAGCCTTCTAGGAGAACTGGAAAAGAAAATAAAACACCTTCTCGCCTACATTCCTTGAGTGGAGGTGACAGAAGTGTATTGTATTCACCTACATATCGCTGACGATGTCGAGACCCAATTTAATGGGAAGCGATCCTATAGCCATTATACCGAGCACAATTCCAGATTTCAAACTGCGACCGAGAACTGTCGACAGAAAGATTACACTTTGTCTGACCTAGGATTCGAAGCCAGGAACAGGAGGAAAAAGAATATCATCATGTTAATACACGGAACAAGGATGATCTTGTTGATCATGATTGTACTCGTCTCCATAGAATTGGTAACTCTTTCATGAGGCATTGTATATGCTTCTATAAAAAATTACTCATAGATATTCGAAATATACCTATTAATAAGCTCAAAAAGGCTTTTAAAAGTAGACTATACAGTAAAGGATATAATAAAATTTCGGAATATGTCGACGATATAACTGATTAGGTTTAAGCAGCTCCTCATTCAGCAAGTTCTAAATACATGCTGTTAAAACAATTTTGTAAAAAAAGAATGATAAACAGAAAGGACAATAATCCAATAAAACAATTAAGTTCAAAGACTAGACGGCTGAGTTTTTCGCCGGATCTTCTCAACAAGAGGCCGCATTCCAATCCGGTGGTAGTTATAAAAAATGTAATATTTTTTGACGGTTGTAAGATTTTTATCTTAGACTTTGATCTAGTCATCGGCACCCGCAATACATCAAACTCCGGAAAGTCACTGAAAATATTTCAATAGAAAGAAAGCACGCTTTAGCTGATATTCAAAGGTAGAACCCCGTAATTAGCACCCACATTATGCACCAATAGACCAACAAAGCAGTCTTAAAGTTACTTCCACCACAACCAGCACGTAAAGCTTACGTGGTCTGCCATCAATGTCTTAAGGCTGCCATATTCTTTGATAAAAAGGCCACTCTTTGTCCGACGTATGATTTGAAACCAGAACCTCGTGGCCGGCATCCACAACGGACCAACGAGGCAATCTTCAAAGTTTCTTCCATCATAACCAGCATGTAATGCTTACGTGGTCTGCTATCAATCTCTCGAAGCTGGCACATTGCCAGCTGCGCCTTTCAGCGGCTCGTTCATATGGTAATGATGCTTAAGATCGATATGGATCAGGCCCTTCAGATAACATCTACTGTTAATTTCTTAAGAGAAGGCCTTTTGTATGTCTATTTCATTGCCTTGAGAATAAAACTTCATATTTATTGGGGGATAAATCCCGCGACAGCATCACTGGTAGCGTTAAAAATAATCAAGCGATACTGCTCGACAAGTCTGGCGATCTTGCGACCTGTTCCTTGTTGCCGGGTGGATTTTATTGAGGAACAGAACGTATATAGATTGTAGTCTTGTGTTGCGCAAAGAAATGGGCAAATGAAGTATGGAATATGGAACCTTTTTGGACGACATGCTGCGACCAATTAAGTATATGGTGATGACAAAGGTCGCGGGACATTTATCGGCGACGTCCCTCGACTTCACGCAACATCTCAAGGGACACGTGTCACTGCTGGCCGTAGAGATAACACTAAAAGCATAGAGATTATATACCCAGTTCAGCTATACACTTTTTGTTGACACTTGGTACCATTTAGGTAACCAATAGAAATCTTTGTTCCTACATGATTCATACCTCCTTTTTATTGCTTGTCATTTTGACAAAATATAATGACTTGTCATTTTGACGTAGGCTCCACGCAAATTTATCGATTAATATATGTTTGTCTAGTGACTGTGTTCCATCGAGAACACAAGCTATTTATTTGGAAGTAACAATTAAAGTCAAAACAAAATGCACAAGAGTGTAACTGATTATGATAGATTTGTCCCCTTTCTTATGCCTGCCATGACATAAGTGTAAGCAGTGCAAATAGTCTCATCTCTATGGTGACGGTAGACGTATTCGTAACCAGTTCCTTGTCGCCATGTCGCTTTTGCTGAGAAAAAGAAGTCATGTCAACAAAATGGACAAATTATGTATGACATGTCACATGAAAAGGTTTCATACATCGGTGGTCAATTTCGGTGCACAATCGCAATAAACGTCTCTGTGACTTTTATTGCTCAAGCAAAGCATGGCGGCAACAAGGAATAAGTCGCGCGATGTCTCTAGACTTGTTGAGCGATGTCGGACGACGATTGCGCGACATTTCAAGCGACACTCACGCGACATTCGTTTTCTAATAAATACGAGTCTTTAAACCTATTCAACTTTGGGAATGGATTCTGGAAAGTTTTATGAAGAAACTGATTGTTGGTACTTAGTATCGAAAAGGGTATAGCGTTATGTTATGGAGAGATGAGAGAGGAGATAAGACTCTACCACCACTTCGGAATGACATTCCGAAGTGGTGGTAGAGTCTTTGTTACTTTTCTGACGATTCATAAATACTGCAATGGTTTACATGAATAAAAAATATTCTGATTCTGATTCTGATCAACATACAGTTAAAAAATGTTTTCAGAAAAGCATTTCTAAGTTTCTACATTTCTGGATTACCATTAAATCAAGGCGTTGAAACAACCATGACAAAATAAAGGCAGACATTTCAAACTTACGCCACCTTTTTTATGCAAGAAGTTCAAAAAAACCATTACCTAAGTTTTGCATCAAATTCCACAAACGCAAACGAAAATTCACTTTAAAATATAACCAAAAGTAAGGCAGGGTACAGGATGTCGGTGCTATATAACACGACAAATAAAGCTAGTTGGCACGACGATGTTTTTGCTGGAACTCTTCGGTGCATATTAACCGGTGTTTACGACAGTGTTCCTTCGTTATATAATGTTAGTTACGACAGCCTCGCCCGTGTGCACTACTCCTAATGACTGAGGTCGCGATTTGTTGCTTTTTCTTTAGAGAAAAATGGCTGCATTTTTATCTTGTAATGTAAGAAAGAGTTTGTGGTTACGTACTTACTTACTCCGTTGACTCAGCGACCCAAAGTGAGTTTTGGTCTCCGAACGAGATTCCACCACTTCTGACGGTTCTGCGCGATTCCCTGCGTCTTTGGCTTGGAGCTCGCGAAGATCTGCCTCAACCACATCCTTCCAGCCATACCTGGGTCGACCAACCGGTCGGAGGCCGATTGGTCGGCCCAGATGGGCCACCTTTACACTACGATCTTCTCCTATTTTTTGAATGTGGCTAAGCCATTAGAGTCTGTTCGCTTTGGTCTCTCCTATGTAATTAGGGCCAGCCGTGAATTCTTCGAGTTTGTTGTTAAATGTAAATACCAATATTATAAACGCGAATGAAAGTATGGATGGATGTTTGTTATTCTCACGCAAAATGTACTTAACGGAATGTAATGAAACTTTACATAGGCTATAATTAAAAAGATGTTACAAAACCAATGCGTGGGTAGCCACGATTAGCTGGTTCTCAATATTTAAGTAGATACTTTCTTTGATACCTACACAACGTTTTAATGTTATAAACGACTCGCCCTAGCTTCGCACGGGTGAATTATACACATAAACCGTCCTCTTGAATCACTCCGTCTATTGATAGAAACCATATGGAAATCCATTTGATAGTTATAGAGTTTATCGCGTTCAGACAGACGGACTGCCGCGGCGGAGGGACTTCGTTTTATAATCTGTAGCGATAGTGAAGACTGCCTCCTTAGTCTAGTGGCTTATAATTTGTCTAGCAATAATGATTCTTTGTTCGAATCTAAGTTCAGAAAAGTGTAGTTTTTCCATCGAAAAACTTTCAGTAGCGTTTCGGAGTTTGGAATTATGCCCGTTATAACAGCAATAGGGTCGCCCCCTATTACATTGCCACCTATCGATCTAGAGTCGTAAATATAGGCGTATATACACCTGTGCCACCCAAGCTTGGGCATTATTGACGTGACGATGGTTTAATTAACAAACAAACAAACAACTCCTCTGTGTTTATTTGACGGATGGATTGCTCCAGTGGTTAAGCTTCGCCCACTGGATCCAGAAGTCATAGTTCGATTCCCGTACAGGAAAAATCTTTGTGTGACCCACACATATTTGCTTCGGTCTGGGTGTTTGTACATGTCTTCTTCAGCCGAAAGACGTCCACTGCAGGACAAAGGCCTCCCCTAAAGACCGCCACAACGACCGGCTTTGTGCTGTACGCATCCAACTTCTACCCGCGACCTTCACCAGGTCATCGGTCCATCTTGTAGGGGGCCTACCCAATCCACGTCTTCCGGTACGTGGTCGCCATTCGAGAACCTTTCTGCCCCAACGGCCGTCAGTTCTACGAGCGATGTGCCCCGCCCACTGCCACTTAAGTTTAGCAATTCTGAGTGCTATGTCAGTGACTTTCGTCCTCCTGCGGATCTCCTTGTTTCTGATTCGATCCCGCAGGGTAACTCCGAGCATAGCTCTCTCCATCGCCCTTTGGGTGACCTTGAGCCTTCTTATGAGGAGGCTTCGTACATGTGACTTTATATTTTTATATATGAACAATTCGTAGTATATAGGAATAATTCCTACTATTTTTTAATAACGCATTGTTTGTTTCTTTGAAGCTGAACTATGGAGCTGATATATCAGTTGAGTTCCTATGATAATGCATTTTTATGGTTATCACCTGATTCTACACCCTCCACTAATGGCTTCAGATGAAGAAACTCCTTAACAACCAACAGCATAGATACGAAATTTTATATAGACTTCAAATTTTGATAGGCTGTTTTAAATTTCACAAAGTTCTTTGATTTACGTGAATATTACACATTAAATAAAACTATTTGTCGGATTTAACTGCGGTTCATTTTTGATTTTTGAGCATCGGGAACTTAAACTACTATTAATCCTTCTAATATTATAAATTTAGACAGAAAAAAAGTAAGACAAAACAGATATACAATGTGAAAGTGGAAGGATGCAGGTACCGGGGAAGACCTAGACTATCTTACCACGACGAAGTAAACCGAGTCTTATCTGAAGAAAAAGTCAAGAGTCTCCGTAACCGGCGAGCGTGTATGAGACGAACTATGAGAGTGGAGGAAGCCAGAGAGGTATGTAAGGAAAGAACCTGTTGGAACTCCGTACTCTCTGCCTACCTCGCAAGGGATCTGGCGTGATGTTATAGATAGATTATAAATTTGAACATAAGTACGTTAAGATGTTTGGATGTTTGTTACTCTATCACGCAAAAACGGCTGTACAAATTTGGTTCACATTTAGCACACAGATAGTTTATAACCTGGATTAACACATAGGATACTTTTTATCCTGGAAAAATTTAGGTTTCCGTCTAAAGTCAACGCGAACGAAGTAACGGGCAGAAGCTAGTACTACTTTCCTACTAATATTATAAATGTGAGTTTGTATGTTTAGATGTCTGTTACTCAATCACGCAAAAACGGCTAAACGGATTTGTATGAAATTTGGCACACAGATAGTCTTTCACCTGGATTAATATACAAGGTGTAATATAATAAACGCAAGACCTCAGACACCCCGATTAGAGAATTTCCCCTTACCCCTTTTTTACCCCTTTTTTAAGCACTTTTATACCCCAATTAACAATGAAACTTGTATGTGTATGTGTGCATTTTGAGAAATCCGGTTTAGGAATGCTTTTGTTATCTCCTTATTGCTATGAATCAAGAATAAATTAAATTTTTATAGCGCACTGAAGGAGTAAAATCATATTTTGCAAATTAAAAAAAAATGTAACGTACATTAAAAATAGTTGGAATTAATTCAGTTATCGATTTAGAACAAACTACTTTTAGGTCTTGCATTTATTATGTTACAGCTTGTATATAGGATACTCTTTGTACCGGAAAATATTAAGTTCCTGTCTAAAATCAACGCCAACGAAGTTGCAAGCAAAAAATTTGTTTATTATAATTTATGGTCCGGTGTCTGGAATGTGCCCAGTATATGGCAACAGGCTCGCGCCCTATTACATGGAACCTAACATCATCGGGGAAACGTGGGTGTACTTAGTACACCTCTGCCACCCCCGCTTGCGGGATATAGGCGTGACGGTGTGTGTTTATAATTTATAGTGTCGGGTCCCCAAATAAATAGATCTCTTATGCCATTAAAACTAAAATAGTCATTAAGCAATGGGCTTAGTGAGACAATATAAATTCCTTGCCGGTATTTCTATGTCTGGTCGTTACAAATAGGATTCGTAAAGCTAACTGCTTTGATAATTGCCACGACCCTCATTAAAAACTAAGGTTTCGCTTGGCGGTATTTTAATGGTGTTTTTATAGGAAATGAAGAAATGGGGACAAATTTTCAAACATTTTTTTAAGTACAGCCTGACTGCATGACAGCTTGTGAACTAAAGCCATGAACAAGATTAGCCCAGGGGCCCAGAAAGAGACCATGAACAAGATTGAGCGATGACATCATGAAGGTAGCCGGAAAATTATGGAATAGACTATGGAATACAGGACCGGAACGAATGGCGTGATAGAAGAGCGGTGTATACTCAACAATGGGTATATACAGGCCGATTGATGATGCTGTAAGTCTTAGAATTATTCTTGTATTGTAGGTGAATTCACGGACATTGGGACTTTTTGAACAAATGTTTGGAGGTTCAACGAAGACTGTGAGGATTGGACTGAGCTTAACTTTCTGAATAGCTCTGTTACTAATAAAAGCAGTATTGCTACACCGAGGTGATTTCAATGATTAATCAGGTATCAGGTATACTTAGGTTGATGACTGACCTCGTGTTTGTGTCTATTTATCTATATTACCACACCAGATCTGCGGGGTAGTTTCTGTATTTTACCTAAGTTTATCCAATGTTTCTATTTATCTATCTATATCATCACGCCAGATCCCTTGCGGGGTAGACAGAGAGTACAGAGTTCCAACAGGTTCTTTCCCTAGACACCTCGCGGGCTTTCTCCACTCTCATAGTTAGTCCGAAATTAAATTAATTTCTTATGTATCCAAAGCTTAACCTTGTTTTGACTATATCTTATTTTATCGGAAGATTTATCCCAGTTTCCCAGCTCAATAGCGTGCAGTGCATCTACAAGGTGTAACATATTTAACAAATCTTCTTATAAATGGCAGTTTGATTTATGTATTGAATTAATGAGGTAATAACCTAACTGGGATGTTTGAGGTATTGGTCTATACAAGGTGTATCGTAAATAACGTAAGACCTCAGACACCCCGATTAGATAATTGCTTCACAAATTCAATACGAAAACCAAATTTCCAAATTTAAAGTTTTTACCGTTTTTTAAGCACTTTTATACCAATAATTAACTTGTACGAGTATGTATTAAGAAAAACATTTGAAATCTCCGTATTGCTTTGAATTAAGAATATTTTTTTTCAGCGCACTGAACGTGTAACAGCATTTTTTGCAAATTTGAAAAAAAAACTGTTAAAAACATTCAAAATTGTTGGAATCAATTCAGTTACCGATTAAGAATAAACTACTTTCAGGTCTTGCGTTAATTAGGTTACACGTTGTATAAGGCCAGTGTTATTGAATTCTTATGAGATAGGAACTGTTTAATGGCCTATATGCAATGCACATCATAAAGCTAAGCAGAGGTTAAGCTTTGGATGAACTAAGTATAGGTCAAACGAGGTTAATCTTTGGATTTATCAAAACTAGTTTTGCCGAACTTTGATTAAAACACGGAATTATGAAGAATGTATGGATGACAGAAGTAAAGATCCTCATCAGAAACATGGAAAAGCTGGGAGTGCAATAAAGTCAACCATTCCCCTTAATACCCTTCCAGATTTTATGATTTACGGGGACAGATGATTGAGTTCGGTCCCCCCTTTTTATAGGTAATAAGACTTAGATTATTTTGCAGTAAAATGTTATAAGTCTATACTGATTAGGGTAATATTTGAAAAGAAGTAATAACACAATAATTTTAATGAAATAAAATTAACATAATATCTTGACATCTAATATTTCCAAACGGGGATGGCAGAGGCTGTATATATGTAGATACACATTTTGTTACGTTATAAGTAAGAGTTAGTGGGATTCTTGCCTATATGGTACTGTAATGGATTCGAACGTCAGTCTCTTCCACAATCTAACACACACACACACCGTCTCACACTGAAAAATTACATGAATCCGCACTCTACTTGCAATTAACTCAGAATGACCACAATTTACCACCTATTACATTGACACGAAACTATCTGTGGAACGTGGGTGCATAATACCCACCTATATATCCCTTAGAGATGTGAGAATTGCATGGACAATATCATTGTGTGTGTTCGTAAAATAACGAAATTAAATGCAACATTTTCAAATGATTGTTTTTATCCGTATTCATCCGGACTAAACCGGGTGATATAGACTAACAACAAGCATACTCGGTCAACAACAGCACCACCTGCCAGGTCCAACTATAGCTAAGGATCATCCAGTTGGCCCCAAAACTGCAAAAACATCATCCATATCGATCAAGCCGTTTAGGAGAAGAAACACAAACAAAATAACACGGGAATTTCACACATAAAGATATCCCACATGTGTTCGCAAAAACACTGAAATTGAGTGTATTATTTTCAAATGATATTTCTTTATCCGTTTAAATCCGGACTAAGCCGGTTGATCCCTCAATCAGGCCGAATTATATCCGGAGCGTTTGGCCGGCGTTAGCGCAGCAAAACAATGCTGCCAACGTAATTGTTCCGCTAAACGTATATTGGGGAACTTGACGATATTCCAGAATTGAGTTCGCTGGTTTGGCGATTTATTATATTTGTGAAAGAATGCCGTTAGATTTATAGATTTGTATTAAATTTTGAAGCTAATTTATAGAATTAAAGCAATGAAGCAATTAATGAAGGGAGAGGCACTCTTTCATTAAAAAGGAAAGTCATAGATATGTCCATTCTCCTCAGCCTCACTTACAGAACGTAGACATGGTCCTTGACTAATCGTCAAAAGTCCACCCTTGGAGTTTGCCATCGAGCAATAGAACGCAGCATCTTGGAGTCAAGTTAACAGATCATATCAGAAACTCGGTCCTGACTTCCAAAAAAAAAATTGCTGACGTAGGCCACTCAGCTGCAAGGCTCAAATGGAACTGGTCTGGACATAGCTGTCGCATGTCGGATGCGCTTTGCGCATAAATTACCACAGTGTGGGTACCACCTGGCGGGAAACGACGGTGTGGCAGCCCAGAAAGAGGTGGCGAGACGAGCTGGAGTCCCATAACAAGGACTGGCAGCAACAAGCCGAGATAAGTGGAAGAAGGGAGGGGAGGCTTGGCCTAGCAGTGGGACAGTATAGGCTTATTTAAAGCAATAATAATAATAATTTATAGATTAAGTTACCAACACTTTCTCGCGGCTCCTCACTCGGTTGACAACAGCGCCACCTACCGGTTGCAACTATAGCTAAAAACCATCGGGATAATCTCATACCTACAAAAAACAATCATCTTTATCGATCAAGCCGTTAAGGGACAGCAGAATCTTGAACACACACCCCAATATTATATCTAAAGATATCTTTCATGTGTTCTCAGAAACAACGAAATTTAGTGCACATTTCCAAATGATATTCTTCATCCGTTTTTATCCGAACTAAGCCGGGTGATCCCTCAATCAGGCCGGATTATATCCGAAGCGTTTGGCCGGCGTTAGCGCAGCAAAATAATGCCAACAGCGCAATTGTTCCGCGAAACGTGTACTGGGGAACTTGGCGATACTACAAAATGGAGTTCACTGGATTGTGGAATTATTATCTTTGTGAAAGAATACGGATTAAAATTTTGAATCCGTTTTTTTATAGAGTAGTAATTTTAAAAAGTAAAACACACACACACAAACCGTCCCCTATATTCCCCAAGCGGGGGTGGCAGAGGTGGCACCCACTTTTCGCCGACGATGTTAGATGCCATGTAATAGGGGGTGAGCCTATTGCTATATACTGGGCACAATTCCAGACTCTGGACTCACACTGAGACTTTATCGTTAGAAAAACTAAATTTTTCCGACCTAGGATTTGAATCTAGGGCCTCGTGATCACAAAGCGATGCGCTTTGTCACTAGATCAATGAGGCAGTAAAAAGTAACATTTATAGTGGGAATCCAACCTAAGTAATTGCTATACAAGGAAGATCGCTTAAACCACTTAGCTAAATCGCTGATAAAGTCACTTTTCTGCATAATAAATTCAATTTGCATTGAAAATCATATATATTCATCCACTTTTTGGTTTATGGTAAAAATTAATATACTATAACTCTTGTGTAACTTACCGGATATAACATATTTTTTGTGTGTGTTATAAAATCCCGATAACAATGTTGCCTACTCTAAATATGGCTCCAATGCAATTTATTTTCATATAACTATAACCCGTATCCATGCTGCATTGTTAAAATCTGATATGCTCACCATTAATAATACAAAACAAATGTGGTATCAATAATTTTCAGAGTACCGTACCTCTAAAGGGAAAACTCGATACCTTTTTTGTGCAAAAAACCATAGCGATATTTACACTGTGGTAAAAGCCAGAAAATTGACACAGTGATAGATCGTAAAAACGTGCATAAACTTTCAGCGGGTTTAGCATAAACTGATTGACGTTTGCGTGCGGCTATCGAATTGATATGTCATCCTCTTCACACTACAAATTTACTAAATAAGGATGAAGGTGCTAGCTAGTTTTCTCAATAACGTAACTGTAGCGTATATTCATGCTAAACCTTTAGTTGTTTTAAATCTGAGGCTTAATTACGAACATTTTGACGCTCATCTTTGTAGTCTGAAAAGGGTGACTTATAAACTCGATATTGTTACACTAACGCTAGTCCGTTCGTGCTAGGCCTTTAAAACTATATTTTAGGATGTGGATGTTCAACCAGTATAAATAAAGTTTGGTTTGTGTGAGAATTGACTGGAGGCAGTCAACAGTGTTTTTGATATGAAATTTCTTGTAGCATCTGATAAACATACCAATTTTACTCTCCCAAACAAGAAAATACATATTAGAATGGCAGAATGTTAACATAAAATTGCCTTCGTCCATATAATTTTCTATTTTATTGTTATAAGAAATAAATGAAACCACCCAACGGTCATACAACTTTCACCCTCTACAATCTGGAAACATCATCACAAAATCCAAATCCACAAAGCACATAACTGAAAACCAAAACATTAAGATTAAGACCGACCCGATACGAGACACATTTGGCAAATCCAAGGCTCCTTAAGATAATAACCCGCCTCAGCATTAAACGAATTCAGCTGCAGAAGTACTATATTGTAAATAAGTGAAAGTTTGAAACCATTAAAATAGGTAAAGTTAAATATGTTAATAACAAATCAGAAAAAAATAATTAGAATTTCAAATAACTTTACCATTTTTATCACGTTAGGTATTGCATCTTAGGTAGGCAGAGAGCACAAAGTTCCAAAATTTACCATTCTTACAGCGAGAGGGCTCACTTCCTCTGCTAATTCGTCTCATACACGCTCGCGAGTTACGGCTACTCTTGAAATATCCATTACATAAAACAAGGTTTATTGGGTCATGGTAAGATGGTGTAGGATCATTCCACTTTCGTAATCATTATTCTTTCCTTGATCATTCTTTCTTTATGTCCAGACCACCAAAGCATACACTTTCTCAGCTTTACGTCGCTACTTTATTTCATACCTACACGATTTCTTATTATGATCACATTTAAACTTGATTTATTTTTGAAAGTCTAGCAATAACCCTTCGGCTATGGAAATCCCAGACTCCCAGACTTTTCTACATAAAAACAAGCTTCAGTAAAACGAAATAAGCTATAAAGCACTATTTCGTAACATTAATGAATGAATCGCTGAAGAACTAAAAGTTTTCGACTTTCTTTTGTATTAAGTGCACAGTTGAGATTGTAAGTGAATTAGTTTGGAACTGTTCACTGTTTGTGACTTCGTTAGAAGATTTATAGCAAATAATTATAATAACAAGAAGGTTATTAATCAAAGACGTTGAGTGAGCAGGCCTTCCACAAGGCAGACCCATGACCTGGTACAAGCATATGCATCCGCATTCCGCATCCAGCACAAAGCTGGTTATTCTTTGTGGAAGGTTTTCGTCCTGCTTGTCTTTTGGCTGATGATAATAATACAGATGGATGATATATTCTGCTGTTTATGGCGGATGTCTAACTTCTTTTGCTATAACCGTCTTTTGTCCTTCTAACTCTTACTTTAATAAATTTTCCATTAGCATGCGTTGACAAAGTTGCTACATTTCAGCAGTTGATCTCGGCAGGTGAACTACATAACCTTCATCTCTCTTAAGGGCCTCTTCGTGTTGGATCCATGTCCAATGATTTAGCGCAGTTGTTAAGAGCTTGAGCTGCTCCGCCCACTGTGTCTAATAGTCGCGGGTTCGATTCCCGCACGGGACAAATCTTTGTGTGATCCACAATTATTTGTTCCGGTCTGGGTATTTGTTTGTGAATTTTCATGTTTGTAAACGCACCCACGACACAGGAATAAATCCTAGTGTGGGGCTACGTTTTTAAAAAAAAAAAAAAAAAAAAAAAAAAAAAAAAAAAAAAAAAAAAAAAAAAAAAAAAAATTATAGATCTCCACACACGAGAGCTCAAAAGAACCGAGGTATCACGTAACTCCTATATTATTTTTTACACGGATAAATCATGTTTATTATCCCATCAACATTACATTGTACCATTAAAAATATAATTTGAAATAATACAAGTTTTTTTTTACTGTTTTCCATGTACGAGTATGCACTATACCCATACAACAACTGAACCATCATTTTAGTGTAATACGCAAATTATTTATAATCCAAATTTAATATTTAACAAATTAGTTCGTCATCGGTAATCAAGTACACCGCACGTTCTCATTTCTCATCATACTCACTCATTTACCCTTTAAGGAAAGATCTAAATATATCCGTTATTTTATCTGTTTATCAGTGTTTCAGTTTATCAGACTCTATTAGGACGGGTACATTGCCTTTCTTATTAAAAACTTATACGCTCATAAACCATTCATTGACTTTGCTACTAAATCTTTTTATTTACTTAGAAGAAATATCTTTATTCTTTTTATAAATTTCAACGGTCGGTGAGAATGGAAAAAGCAAAGCTTGGATTTTCTCTAACGGAATCTGAAATGAGGAAATCTGCTGGCGTAGACCCCTGATGCAGTTTAAAGAACCAACAAACTGAATGAGCTATAGAGCCAACTGGAAAACTGTTGACTATTGCAATAGTAGCTTCTTTTATAGAAATATTTCATGATAAACGTAGCTCAAGTACCGATGATTTGAGAAGAAAATATCAAATTTTCATATGAAGATTTTTATGAGATTGCATTAAGAGGAGTGAGATCTTTAAATTTTCTAATAACCAATTTTTCGAAACTTTAACTAAGATCTTTTAGGTTGGATTGAAATTCGAAACTTGCACAGGCTGACTAAGGAAAATTATATGACCTTCATTATAATTCGAAGAAATCTGTCTAAAGAATTTTGGAAAGACATGTCATATCCTCTGAATATAATTTCCATGGTTATTGGAATCCAATTAAGTCTAAAAGCGCGTAAACAACACTGCAATGCCTCGATACGGACCTACTGCGAATTGATAAAGGTTTTTGCCAACTGCTATTGGAACTTATAGCCTTTACGAGGAGGGATCAAAAAGTAGTGAGAATGAGATAGAATATAATGACTATTGATAACTTAATAATTTATTTTTCTACATAGTTTCCGAGTCTCTCTACACACCGAGTTCAGCGATTTTCCAAGGCTTCAATCTATTTCACAAAAAAAGTTTTGTCTTGGTCCTGCAAAAAGCTCTCCACGGCATCCATCACCTCGTTATCGTCTTGGTACCTGTTTCCCCTTAAGTATTTTTTCAATTTGGGGAACAGATAAAAATCGCTAGCCGCCAGATCTGGTGAATAAGGGGGGTGGTCAACCAATTCGAAGCCAGCTTGCTGAATGGCAGCCATCGCAACTGCCGACCTGTGCGCGGGTGCGTGGTCGTGATGAAACAGCACGCCCCTTCGAAGTTTCCCTCTCCTTTTCTCTTTGATGGCATTCCTCAACTTGGGAATTAAAGCTGCATAATATTGGCCTGTCATAGTGGTTCCACGCTCCAGGTAATCAATCAACAATATTCCTTCTGAGTCAAAATATTGAGGCCATAACCTTGCCAGCCGATGCCACGACACGAAACTTCTTCGGTATTGGTGATGATGTTCGTTTCCATTGCGAAGATTGCTGTTTTGTCTCGGGATCAAAATGATGGGCCCATGTTTCGTCCACTGTTACGAAACGAGACAATAAGTTTTCAGAATCTTCTTGAAAATTGTCCAACAATATCTTCGAAATGTCAAGTCGATTTTGTTTCTGACTGTCGGTTAACATTCTCGGCACCCATCTTGCGGAGACTTTTCTCATATTCAAAGATTGTTTCAATATGGATTGAATACTTCCATATGAAATGCCCGTTTCTTGAATTAAGTATCGGATGGTAGCGATCGAAATCGCTCAATACAATTTTCTCGACTTTTGCAACATTTTCTTGGGTGACTGACGTCGATGGACGGCCGCAACGATGTTCTCTTCCGTGCTCGTTCTCCCTACTCGAAATTGAGAAGCCCACCTTGCGACAGTGGAATACGGCGGAGCAGACTCTCCTAATGTTGTCTCCAAATCGCAATGAATCTCTTGCGTCGTTAACTTTTTCAAACAGAGGTATTTAATAACGGCTCGCACTTCGTTTTTCTCCATTTTCGAGAACACGTTCGAAGCAAACAAATGACTACATTCAGAAAAAAACAAAAGAGAATCGAAGATTTTTTTTTTTTATTAATATTACAAATATGTATCTGAGCTATGCAGAGCATTTTTTTTTTTTACCGAGGAGTATGTCGTTCTCACTACTTTTTGATCCCCCCTAGTAAGTCATTTATGTTGATTTAAGAAATGACACAAAAATGCTTACCACTGCAAACGTTTTAGCGTGTCTTCTAAAGAACTTTCAAAGAATACTCCAATCCCGCAAAATTGCCCGTGTCTTTTGGTAGTAATAGTTCAATAAAAGCCGATCGCCACCAAAAATAATAACGTCACAGCGCATTTAAATTCACATTACAATACTATATCAGTTTAAACAAGTCGTTTTGCGGAACCAAAGCACTTTATATCGGGAATGGCCGCCGTCGGGCTTCGTGGGACATTTAAATGCATTAAGTCCCCACCTAGTCGATTATTCGTGAGAGCTCTTACTGTTTTACTGCGAATTCGATAGTCGGCCCGAAGCTCGTTAGACTGCTGTCCTAACGGTTTATGTTTGGCGTTCTCCAAGATTTAGTGCGCTGATCGGGTTTTTTTAGGCAGCGATATTGAGGAAGTCCTGTTTCGTTTGCCTTTATTTGGTCTATATGTAGTGTAGAAAAAACTTTTTAAAAACAACCTTTTATAGAAAAACATAACTAAGATATCTTGGTTAGTTGAGGAGTTTCTATGGCTTCCTACTTCCTCCATCATCCCTGGACTCCATCCGGGTCTGAAGTACTCGTCAAGACAAATCTAACTAGCCCAAACAAGGCGGTGTTATATTGAGTAGATTGGTGGTTCCATTGGCAACCTTTCGGTTTCATCATCAGACCTTAAAAACTATATTTTTGTATAGTACTTGTCAATACCAATCCAATAAGCCTAAACACGATGGGGTCACGTTGTATAGTTCACATGTTCCCATGGCCACCTTCCGACTCCATCATCAGCCCATAGTACTATATTAATGCATTGTCACCAAACTTAAATACTTTACTTAATAGGGTAATAGAAAAATTAGATAGCGAAGGCCCTTGGTCTCCACTGTACCATGAGTTCGAAGCAAATCGATCAATCGACTTAGCATACATACAAAACATCAAAGTAAATAATAAGCATTCTGTTGATATTGAGGAGACCACGAGTGTCTTGCTCAATACGCTAATCCCTGACGACGATCGACAACCGATAGCGAACATCATAAGCAGATACACGCGTGGGCCATAGATCCACCTCTTTCCCCCGCGTCTGATCTTCCATCTCGCGACGAATTCATTAACATTTATCGAGCTCTCCCTCTAAACAAAGCCGCCGGTGAAGATAAGATATCAAATAGAATTATAAAAGAAGCTAGTCGAGCGTCGGGTGACTCAATTTTACAGGTTTTTAATCGATGTATATCTGAGGGTATCTTACCTAGAGTGTGGCGTCGCGGATTCATACGTATTATTCCGAAAAGTGGACAAGTACAAGCCACCTGATGACCCAAAGTCATATCGACCGATTACTCTGTTACCGTCGCTGGGTAAGCTCTTAGAGCGTCTTATAATCCCTCGCCTATTATCCGGTGGACCAACATTTAATCGGAAACAATTTGGTTTCACATCGGGCAAATCGACTGTAGACGCAGCCCTATGCGTTAGAACAACTATCAGCACTACAGATTTTAAATATGTTCTAGGCGTTCATCTACCTACTTATTCAGTCGTAATTTTCACAAGGCACGACTAAACTAAAATTTGGTTACCACGCAGTTTCTAAATCGCTTACGTTGGGATGTCCTCTGGACATACAGACCGTATTAAGTCCGTATCTAGAGATACCTCTGCCGCGTGCTTGCACGTTAACCGGTACGCTGACGACAGACTTCTTCTCATAGAATCTAACACTAGGGACGGGCTAGAAAAATTAGCGGACACATGTCTGCATCTAATTTTAAAATGGGGTGAAAGAAACCGCCTTACATTCACTCCTCAAAAAACATACCAACTCTTATTAAAAAGAAATTTACAATCAGCGCCGCGTATTAAATTCAACAATCAAACAGTCAAAAGAAAAGAATCGGTTTGTTATCTCGGTTTAGTTCTGTAGAGAAATTTATCATTTATTGAATATATCAAAACTGTAGGCGAAAAAGCTAAACAAAACTTTTATGCACTCACCAGAATATCATGGTCAATTTGGAGCCTTCGTTTTAATACTCTTAAAATCATCTACGGAGCAACATACTTAGGCTGTATGTGTTACGGTGCACCTATATGGGCCTACAGGGCCACTATAGGGCACGGCGTAAACTGCGTCCGAGTCAACGCTTAGCACTGATATTTTTGTTTAAGGCATACAGGACGGTCAGTACAGAAGCCCTACCGGTACTTCCGGGTGTGCTTCCAGTCGATCTTGAGGTTTAGAGACGCGCGTCAATGTACTATTTCACTCGAGAAAACATGAACACCGAGTTTCTATTGCCTCGAGACCGTTGTAAAATCACTAGTTTATTCAAAATCCCTGACCGAATGGCAGGAAAGATGGGATACAACAACAAAGGGCCGTCACCTCTACCTGTTCCTTCCATCCGTACGTGAGCGTTTGGCGAGAACATGGCTGGAGGTGGACCACGGTGTGGCTCAATTTCTCACCGGACATCGCAACTTTAAGAGTAAATTATTCTCTTTTAAACTGGTACCTTTACCGCTATGTCAGTGTTCCACGTCTAATTACGAGTATGAACAATAAGCACACCACGTTCTTTGCTTGGGAGTGCAGTCTCTGGCACAACGAGCGTACCATTATTTTAAACAGTCTACGAAATACATCTGGGGTATACTACACAGATCTTGTAGAAACTCGGGATAATTTCCGTGCGCTCAAGCATTTTTGCCATGACTATTACTGGAATCAAACCTGAGGCTCACAAAAAGGGCCCTGTTAATATTTTTTCATGACCGTGGTGCTTTACAACTGGGCTTATCCTAGTTGTAGTCTCCTTCTCTATGGCTGATCTGCCATTTATTTTTTGTTCTCAGCTTTGCAAAGGAGGGATGTGGAATTTTTATTTGTCTTACTCCTCCTGTTTTTCTTTCTAATTAAATTTGTTGCGGGTTCCAAAACAATTTAAGTGCTTCCCGGGACACCCCAAGGTTCAAGCCTTCGCGTCATCTAAGGAGACTTTTGTGGATCCTGGCTTACAGGAGTTACAATGGTGGGAATGAGTGGCGGGCTTTGTACCAATAGAAAAAAAACTTACATACATATGCCTAATTTCAGCTCAATCGAAACCTTGCAAGTGCTTAAAAAATGGATCACATTTAAACCTGAAGGACAGACAGACATACGAACATTGCAATTTAAACAAAATCTCGTAAAAAAGGATAGCATATCAATGCGCTAGTGTCACGTTTACGTCAATCTTTTCATGCTGAGCTCTCGGATTGGCATTACCGTGACGTGACGAGTATTGAGTTGACACGCCATCATTTTTACACAACAAATTTACTAAATAAACACAAACGAATGGTTTGTGATTAGCTCTCGATGGAAAAAATTAACTCCGTCACGCTAATATTGCCTAAGCGGCCTGGCAGAGGTGTACTGTGTACACCCACACTATCGCTGTCGATGTTAGATTCTAAATTAATGATTGATATTAACGGATGTACCAGTGGGAATGAGGGAAAAGGTAAGCTAGTGCTCTGACTGGGAGATTTTAGCAACTGTTGATGGAATGGAAAGCGTCTACTGATCTTCTTTATAACCACTGGTCGTGATCAACTGGAAATGAGGTGCCACGGACGATGTCGTCCGTTTTTTTCCAGAATGTTCCAGATTTCTCTCTTAACTACTAAGTTAAGAGAGAAATCTTAAACTTTGTTGTATAGTTACTACTAGATACTACATCATCACGCCAGATCCCTTACGGGGTAGGCAGAGAGTTGAGTGCAGAGAGTTCCAACAGGCTCTTTTCTTACATACCTCTCTGGCTTCCTCTACTCTCATAGTTCGTCTCATACACGCTCGCCGGTTACGGAGACTTCTGACTTGTCCTTCAGATAAGACCCGGTCTATTTGGTCATGGTAGGATAGTCTAGGTCTTCCCCGGTACCTACATCCTTCCACTTTCGCATTGTATTCTATTCTCTTTTAAGACCCTTGCATTAGCCAAACGACCTTTGAACCTATTTTATATTTTATTAAGAGGTATTATATAACATGCCAGTTTGGTAATTTTAAAGAAAAGTGTTTGGAAGTATTATAAAGGAAATAAGATATTAAAGATAGATAAAATAATACTATATACTAAATAGTACTTACAATCTTAACCTGACAGATTTCTAATGAAATAAAAGACACTAGGTAACTTTTCGTAGCCCTTCGTAGCTTTTTATAGCCATCGTAGCTTTTCATAGCACCGTAGCACCGTAGTCATCTCCGTAGCATATGAGGTCCGACCAGCTATTTCGTTTTAGAATCCAAACGCTTTGCCCAACAACTTGGCAACGGTAAAGCGTAGGAATTCTAAAACAAAAAGGCTGGATTCTTGTCTTGAAATATCTTCTTCGAGTTAATGACGTAATTAAGGGATGTCCGATTGAATCGATGTTGGATCGGGGAATTGTATCATTCGTACCGTTTGCTGGATTGTGCTTACCTGGAAAGAGGAGAAGAAAGTTTTTAATTCTCTATTATATAGTCGTAAAAATAAGATACAGACAATTTGTTACTTTGTCACAGCAATGTAATATTATAAAGATCTACTATTACAATATAGATGTACCTACGACTAAAATCTAAAATGCTTTACATATTATTGCTTGTGGCTACAAAGGAGAGCTTCAATCAGAATCAAATTCTATCTGACAGCCAAAAAATTGTAGGTTTATAAAGATGTAATTGTTTCTGTATTGCGAAAAAAATAAAGTATGGATAAATTTATCTTGCTGTAAGTATGAATAAAATATCTTGCTCGTCTAGTAAACACGCGTATCTTAAAAAAAAACATTTTGATTCTTTATTTTTTATAGTCTATCTATATACACCAGACACCTTGCGGAGTAGGCAGAGAATATAGAGCTTCAATAGGTACAGGTTTGTGTTTCGCAGGGCAAAAATATCCTAAAAATTTTCAGTCTTCTGCGGGAAAGACAGATATGTGGTACTTTTACCGAACTAAAAATAACTTCCGTGGTGACCTCCTTCGACACACTATGGGACTCCGGAATCTCCAAGAAAAAACCAACACTTCTTTTATGTACCTCCCTTGATTAAGTATATCTTGGAGAACCAGAATCGCTTCTTTCACACCCTTGCGATGCTCTCAGCGTGAAGCTACATACATAACATATCGCCCCTCTAAAGATCTCTCCTCAACTAGACACAACGAGCTTACCCCCCGATATATCTAAAGTCTTACGGCGGTCCAACCCTTTGACCTCAAGGCTATCAAATAAGAGAGCGCCATTTTGGGCAACATGGAGGTGTTCTTGTTGCCATTCTTCTAATATTATTAGTGTGAAAGTTTAATCAAGTAATAAACTACCAATAAACTTGTTTCTGCCCGTGAATTCGTCCGCATTGTCTTTAAACACTTTACATTTCTCCGGGATAAAAAGTATTCTACCAAGTAATAAACTATGAGTGCCTTAAATTTCATCCAAAATCAGCCGTTTTTGCGTGATTTAGTAAAAAACATCTAAATAGATAAATACTACCTTTCACATTTATGATATTAGTAGGATTATTCCACACATCTTTCAAATGCGTAACTTGCCATGCAATAAACTTTTAATGAACGCTCAAATGCGCGTTAATAACAATAACCAAAAACCATAAACCATTGTAAAAATGGCCACCACTTGGCTGTCGCCTTTTATGTGCCTCAGATAATATCATAAAAAGGGGAGCGTTTACGGAGCTCGCCAATTACAAGCGCCGTTGCTGTTCAGATGAAATTATAATTTTATACAGAGAGGCATTTATTTCGGATGTTGATAACATCGCGACGGGACGGTTTGTGACGGTCTTCGTAAATCATACTGCTTTTAAATTATTGGGTTCTGCGTATAGAACCTACGGCAAGTAAATGTGTCTTCGAGGTCTTAAAAAGGTCTAACTATCTATATTATTATGCTAAATCCCTTGCGGAGTTTGCAGAGAGTACAGAGTTCCAAGAGGTTCTTTTCTTTTAGACGTCTCTGGCTTCATCCAAGATAAGAGATATAAGGGAAACTGAAATGTTCTTACAATAATTGTCTGCCTTATTGTTCTAGTGACGTATAGTGTGGCTGGCTATCAAGAAGTCCTGGATTCGAGCCTAAGTCGAAAATATTATGAATTTTTTATTGAATATATCTCAGTAGCGGTTGAAAGTCTGGTATTATGACTGGTATAATCGAAAAAGGCTCTCCTTCTATTAAATTTGACTAACATTATCGGCGAAACGTGGTACACCACCGCCACTCTCACTAAGGAATCGCGTATAGGCTTACTTTTGTATTAAATTGAGTACAATTTCAACTTCGGAGTACCGAAGTAAATTTTCTTATATCTCTTAAGATCCAATCAATCAAGATCCTGTCTGAGTCCTGTCAAAATAAAGTCTTGCGGTCAGCCTCCGCTGCTCCTTACATCCTACGACATTTATAATCCACCGCAGACTATAGAGGTCAGTCCTTTATTAAAGCTCTCGTGGTGCGTAGAGAACGTACAAAGGACTCTGAGTGGCAACTCTATGTAGCGACGGTTCTCGTCTCTACGTCTGTGCTTATGCAGCTCGAGATTTTAAGACGCATTTTTGTTTGTAGGATATGTAGAGATATGTGAATGTTATGTATGTATAGTGTTTGATGAATACCTCGTTGGTCTAGTGATAGTTTGGGTGGAATACACGAGGTTCTGGGTTCAAATCTTATATAAGACAATATGGTTTATGTAACAATCAATTCTTTATAGTAGTTCTGGGTTTATAATTGAGGCCGGCTTTAAGGCTTATGCCCAGGCTCAGGAAATTTAGATGTGACATTGTTTTTGTATTTTTATTACGTGGTCTTAAAACAATAACGTAAAATTTACAGTTAACTCTAAATATCCTTACAAGATAAATACAAAATAGATAATTTCCATTGATTTTATATCGGCAATAGTTGATCATTTGTGTACGCATTATATTATTATTACATAAAAAAAAAACCGTCACGCCTATATTCCCCAGAGGGGGTGGCTGAGGTGTACTGAGTACACCCACGTTTCGCCGACGATGTTAGGTCCCATGTAATAAGGGGCGAGCCTATTGCCATATACCGGGCACAATTCCAGACTCCGGACTCATACTGGGAATATTTTTGTTAGAAAAACTACATTTGTCCGACCTAGGATATTATGTGATAGGATATTATTATTATTTTAGTTTTTTTTCACCGTCACGCCTATTTTCTCCAAGCGGGCTGGCAGATGTGTACTGAGTACACCCAGTTTCCGCCGACGATGTTAGGTCCCATGTATTAGAGCGTGAGTCTAATTCCTTATACCGAGCACAGTACCAGACGCCGGACTCATACTTGGAAGTTTTCGCTAGAAAATCAATTTTTTTCCGACTTAGGATTTAAACCCAGGACCTCGTGATCACAAAGCGATGCGCTTAACCAACGAGGCAGTCTGTTGTGTACTCATATAGGTCTATTAACACTGTATGAATGGAGAAAGTTGCATACATCACCTGCACTGACAAAAGTTCAACTCTTAAATTAGAATGAATGGGTCAATTGACACTTGAACAATAATTATCATATGGTTTTCAATTCAAAATCCAACTTATAGTATTCTAACAAAATCCCACTTACGTGTACTACATCCAGTACGTGTATCAAAAATAACCCCAGGACAGCCTAAACCTTCCAATTTTCCCCAAAAAAAATCCTCATACCATATTCAAATTATATCCGAACAGATACCAAATTCTCAGCGGTACCAATATCACGATATGAATAAAGGTAATAAGGGATGGGGAGAGTTTAAAGACAGAAGCAAATCGCTCGGGTGCCCTCGGCCACGGTCGGGTGAGCTCGGGATTTAATCTTACTCAAATTGCCTCCGTCGGACCGCTTCGGGGCTGGAAAAAATTCAAGATAGGCTTGGAGATGCTGGAAGATGCGAAATTTTATCCGAATTTTTCTTTTTTTATTGGGATGCGACATTTTCCTTATTAGTGTGTTCTGCAGCTTTGATGGTTGAAGGTGTGGTGAGGTTGGTAGTATTTTGGTGTATTGGTATGGCTTACTGAGTATTATATTGGGACGTAAGGACATCCTTCGGTACCATTATAATACTAAAATGTGGGTATACAATTTCTTTTTTCTAAAAGAAAAAAACTTAGCCCCACACTAAGAATTATTCCTGTGTCGTGAGTGCGTAACTTACTTACAAACATGAAATTTACATGCACAAACACTCACACCGAAACAAATATTTGTGGGTCACATAAAGATTTGTCCCGTGCGGGTATCGAACGCGCGACTACACAGTCTGGTGGGTGGAGCGACTCAAGCACTTAACCACGTGACCAAGCTCACAATATGTTTGCCAATCCAACTTGGGGAATATAGGCGTGAGGGTGAGTTTGATACAAAGTTTTAATGTAAGCGTAGCCCCACACTAGAAATTATGCATGCGCTGAGGATGAATTTACAAACATGAGATTTATAAACACAAGCCCCGACTGAAACGAGCGTTTGTGCTTTTGTGCTCCAGTGAGTAGGACAGCTTTACGGTTTAACCATTGTCTAAGGCGTTAACATTTTTTAATGTAAACATAATTATAGGATTTATTCCTGTGTCGTAAGTGTGTTTACGAACATGAAAATTCACATACAAAAATACCCATACCCAAACAAATAATTGTGGATCACACAATGATTTATCCCGTGCGGGAATCGAGCCCGCGACTATTAGACACAGCGGACCGAGCGGCTTAAGCTCTTAACCACTGCTACTGTCTGTACTAGCAAGCATGCATAAGGAAAACTGCATAAGAAAAACTGGGAGTGACAGACAGACATGTAGGAAAAGACCCACTGGGAACTCTGTACTGCCTACCCTACAACAGACCTCATGTGGGTTTAAGCTATTATTTTCCATGTATTCCTTCCCACAAAATATCATAATATCTGCATTAATATATGTACCCCATTTTTCCTACATTTCAATTGATTGAGAATGCTCCAAACTTGATCTTTCCAAAAAAGAATCAATTTGGCAATAATAGTATATTTTCCTTGAACGCCGTTTTCTGAAATTTCCTCAAATGTTTCCATTGCTAATAAAATCTACAGAATTGCAGTATTGGTTCTTTTATCGTAAAGGTATTGCACATCTGCAATCACCAGGCTTGGAGTTTGAATCCTAGTTCAGTTAAAATGTTATTTTCTATTTTTGTATACATAAATTCTCAATAGTATCTAATTTGACAACGCAGAAAAGCTAAAGTAACTTTACATCCATTACAAGCATAAATATTTTCTTGTGGATGTCATCGTCACGTCTCATTCACCTAGCGAGGCTAGCGGAAGTGTAATTTAAGTCGTCCTGGAGCGAAAGCCCAGTTGATGTATGCTGTGCCTTCTGTTAAATGGTAATAAACAATAAAAAAGAGCATATCGATAAGTTACATTTTCATAATAATACTAATCAAGTCCTTTAAAAGAAGAACTTTTAAACTATACCAAGCGCAAAATCATATTAACAGGCGGCGCGGCTTATCAGCTGGCCGGTAGATACCTTCGGTGTTCCGGATTTCTACCCTAACTATAATATGGGTCAGTAGGTAGATGTTACTTAAAGAAGTGTTCTTTTAATTATTTTTTTATTACCAATGAACAGTAGAAATAGGATTCATCACCTGGGCTTTTACTCCAGGACGACTAAAATTACAACTAGTATATGCAAAAACATGCCAACCACATTCAAAGTGACATTCAAATAAATACTCACAATTTATGGCAACAAGATTCGATTTTCAATACTGTATTATTGATTTATGACACATTATTGCTTATCTGTGTCCATATTCGGCGTTAAAAGATTAAAAAATAATAGGGTTATTGCCATTATAACAATTTCAAATTTGAACTGCGAATGAGAATATTATTAGTAGGTAGTAACCACAATAATTAAAACCTAGGATAAGAACCCAAATACCAGCTGCACCATCGCTAACAAATAGATTGTCACCATCATCATCTCAGCCTTATACTCTTGCACTGTTGAACATAGGCCAATCGCTCTCCAGCACAACCAATGCGATCCAACGACTTCCTGCGATTTTCACAAGATCGTCGGTCCGACCTACGCTGCACTTGCCAATAAGTTGTCTCCACTCTAGAATCTATCTGCCCCAACAGCAATCCGATCTTTGCGCTATGTGGCCTGCCCATTGCCACTTTAACTTACGAATCCTAATAGATTATAGTTGTCTTCAATAAATAAATATCACAAACGAATGGAACCAAATCTTTTCCAACAAACCCTCCATTCATATTCACGATGTGTTCACCTCACCAACTTAAATACCAATTACAATTAAAATTATAACCCTCATAAAACTGTTATATTATATCATAGCTCCATTCCTTTCCAGGGCCCTACAGGGCTACCACAAGCGACAAAAAATATGTCACGGATTTTGTCGCCATAGGCGTAAGATAACAGTCTTACCTTACGAGCTAGTATTGCGTGGCTTGTCAATAAATTGACACGAGAAAATTAATTTCGAGAATTTTAATACATTGACGTATAGACACGTATGGATCGAAGCTGCTCGCGGCCGTCGGATTAACTCTCGCTTCCCTACTCGTGGTCCTTAGGCAGTGTTAAACGAGCAGCACCTTTACCATTAGGCTAAAGCCGTGTCTGGTCATGATCATCCCAGCAAAGTCGTGCCACCAAGCGACCCAGTCGTGTTCCGGCATGTTTTCGGTAGTTATCGCTCGAAGAGACAAATCTAGCCCGATCATATCAATTCGGGACTTAGTCTAGCTTCCGTCTTCTCAGTTTATTTAAGAGAAAATAAGCTATTACTGAGTCAGGGAGCTACATCTTCAGCCTCATCGTCGCTGTCCATCATGGCCTTTAATCGCTGAGCTAACGCAGTTTGTTACGATATCTTCGTGAAATTATCGTTAAATTGTATCTGTATGCCATTTGACTACCATTAAACGTCCATTTCACTTTGTTATCGAAACGCGCCGAGTTACGTGTTGAATTAAACATAGCGAATTAGGGGTTAGCTAAGGGATCAATTGCGGAGCAGTCCTTAGTAAAAAGACAAGACTGTTTTGACTTACGTGTAAGCTCAAATCACGGGGCGACTAAATTTTGTCCTGTGTGAGAAGAGTCTTTCTGACCGTGCCAGCCCTATTTCCCTTAACATTCGAGTCACGTCCACCCACCTCGCGGTAACGTACATGTGGAGACTGTATTCACTCTTATTATCTTCCTTCATAACGCTCGAGAGGTTTCTTTTACCTTCAAAAGGTTGCGTTAATATACCAACCACGTTTTTAGGTTAAGTGTGATTTGATTACCTTGTTTTTTATTAGGGGTTTATGGGAAATAGTTTTATTGACTGAGAATAGAAGTTAAGGGCCTACCGCGATCGTCCATTTATCAACCAGGAGTGACGTAACAATAATGCTTACTTTACAAAAAAAATAATAAGGGTCAGCTATATTGACCGCGCGCTCGGAAATACACGACGTATGTATGTGCAAAAATTAATTTGATCATTTTCTAAAGAAACTTAACTATGATTCAAAAATTGGTTTACAAGGAATTTGCTATAATAATTTTATATTAATTATATTTATGCTATATTTTTAAGTAAATTCTATTCATTACTTCTCAAGCAGTTCGCGTTCGAATCAGAAAATGTAAATATGAGTACTTTAGTTTTTTTTCTATGGAGAAAATTTCGTTTAATTGTGTATTCCTTTTACCAGATTCTAAAATATACAGTCAAATCATATTTCAAAAAATTAAGTCTCTAATCCAATTATATCAGCCTATACTGCCCACTGCTGGGCAAAGGCCTTCTCTCACAAATCGAGGTGAGAGAGGTTAGGTCTTACTCCACCACGCGGACCCAGTGCAGATTGGTGGAGGCAGGTTTGTGGCCACCTGCTGTTGGAACTTATCAAGCCGCCTTTAAGGCTTCCAACGCGGCTTAACGGCTACCACATTAAGTGGTAACCGGGACCAATGGCTTAACGTGCCTTGCGAAGCGCGGAGACGCTCAAATATGAAAATGCCACTGCTTAACCTTGGTGATCGCTAAGAACACCGCGGTCGCACAACGCCACGAGCGCCTCTAATACATATACTTCTTCAAGTGCAAAGAGTATACAAATAGGTTTTTTTCGTGGTAGCCCCTTAAAAACGTATACAAGATATAAAAGATACGTGCTCAAGACTTACGTAGGTGATAATACGACACTTACCTACTGTGTAAAATTCACACTTCTTTCATGGGGATTGTTACATGTTAGATTTTATAATAAAATTCCTCTTGACGTCACTAAACTTAGTGACAATAAATTCAAAGCTTGTATTAAACGTACGCTTAGTAAACAAGCTTATTATTAATCAGCCTATCGCAGTCCACTGCTGGACATAGGCAGAGGCCTAGGCCAGCAGTGGACTGCGATAGGCGCGTGTTAGGAGAGTCCTAACACGCGCCATTGCACACGGTCCTCCGCCTTCCGCATCCAGTCTGTCCAAGCGACCTTTATGAGGTCGTCGGTCCATCTAGCTGGGGGCCGTCCTACCTTACGCTTACCAAGTCGCTTATTATACGCTAGATGATTATTTAAAAGACGAAAATATTTGGATAGGGGCTGTTCCAGCTCCACTTTATTGAATATGGACGACTTGTTTACCTATTATTATTTAATATTCCCTCTCTTCCTTCTATTAATTTAGTAAAAAAAAGAAACTTTTTTTTTCTCATTTCTTTCTCTGTAAATGAGGGAACCATGTAGTCATTCACATGAATAGTATAATTTGTATAATTTAACTTAGACCTACCTGATAGACCAGCCTACATCGTTTTCCCATATCCCACAACAAAATGTAGATGGAAAAAGAAAATGTAAAAATACTATTTTAAAAGAGTAACCGTGGAGTTTCTTGCCCTTCTTCTCCACAGGAATGACATTCCGAAGTGGTTGTAGAGTCTTTGTTACTTTTCTGACGATTCATAAATACTGTAATGGTTTACATGAATAAAAAATATTCTGATTCTTATTCCGTGAATTACAAAAGTCAGCAATTTCATACTTTTTGGTCAAATGCACGTTAATATTCTGTGTACTCACAAGGTATAGGAAGAGCTCAAAAAGAATTAAGATGGCCAGTATCGTGAAATTATAAGTATCATCGGTACTATCATATGTTTAATTTTTTATGAACCTTTACATGACCTGTACCTTGCTAATGTATCTTGAAAATCCGCCAAAAAAAAAGTATAATTTTAACAAAATTTAACTACTAGATCGTTCTCTTTGAACGTAGGACTATTTTTACATAGTATTAAAATCAATATTACTGCGGAAGTAAAAATCTATACAAGTCAATACAAGAAATCTATCGTACACAAATAATCTTAACATCTAAAGGAACTTGAAGCATATATAGAGAAGGGCTAGTTATTGTAACTAGTGGTCACCCATAGGTCGATATTCGACCTACTCTTTTATCGTTTGCTGGTTATGTTTGACATTCAGTAAGACTATAGACAAATAATATTAAAGACAAACATCAATTTGACGTGTATTGTGTCAAATACACGGTAGTGTGTGTAATGTTTTTTTTCATTGATTTAATGTATTTTTTATGCATAATTTAAAAAAAATATTATTAATAATTATTAAATATTCTGCACTCTTTCTCTATATAAACTTTAAGTGTGGGAAATTTCATACTCCTCCGTCCGCTTTTGCTTCACGTATTAATATATAGCTCTGGTTATTTGATAGTCTCTTTATAAGTTTATATAGGAACAATATTCCAACAAACAAAACGAACTCTTGATATCTTAACAAGATAAAACAATTAAACAAAACGAGAACCAAAGCTTAATAGCTGAAGTTGCTATTAAACTATACAACGGTGCTTAAACAACTAAGTATTTTACAACCTCCAAACGCGCAATGTATTTGTAGTTGTCACGAAATTTCAATTTGCCGCCATAACGCGAGTCGTCAGCTTTTACGATCGACAATATCTTAGTTGACGTGGTTGTTAAAAACATTGTTGAGTTTACAAAAGGTAAGGTTAACAGACTTGTTAAGTTTTATGACATAACAAAGACTTTAAGGGCGATATTACGTACGAACGATGAATACGAATAAAGATAGTTAGCTGAAACGATAATGTATGGAATTAGGGCGTATGGCTTTGTACGTGAATATAATAAAAGATACTGATAAATTGTTCTTGTTTACTTTGAGGTTTATGTGGGATCATAAAATGTTAAATAATAAAGAGTATGAAACACAGGCTCTAAAATACATCCCTGTGGCACTCCAATTCAAATTTGTGTTACAGAAGTACTTACACATTTATAAGTTCTGTGAATAACTATCCAGTAACAAGTTATAATAATTGTTATATTTACACCACTTATATACATCGGTGCAATCAGCGACATAAGTAGCTGAACAAAATTGTTATAATTCATAATTATTTAAATCAGTTCTTTTTAGAAATAAAATTTACAAGCTTTGCTGAGCATCGCTGAAACCAAATATTAGCATCATATTTAAATATTATTTTAGATCAAAATAATAACGGATTTAGTGCTAATCAAATGGGTGCACCCATTGTGATCGTAAAATAAAGGAATTATTTAGTAGTTATTATGTATTTGGTCGTCATAATGTTATTAAAGATATTTAAACTAAGAATGTTCAGCAACTTATGTCGCTAGCTGTACAAAATATCATTAATATTACTCAAATATAATCTGTGATTACAGTCAATAATATCGAAGGCTATATAGGAATCCGTATAAATTCTGAACTTACTGAAAGTTCTAAAGAGGTACCTATATTACACAGTATAATAATGCTGATCAACTTCAATCTTGTTACACAGGCAAAAGTTAAGTTATATACCTCGCTAAGAATTAATTGAAAACTAGAACTAACTTAAGCCATATTAAGCGCATGTATATAGAAGGCTGCAAGTGAGTTTTGAACTTGTTTTGCGAATTTTTCTATTTCCGTTCGTACACCAAACTAACTTAGAGCGAAAACTTTAACATCTGCTTCTGAACGCAACAGACTATTAAAGGTGTATGAAGTAGGAAATAAATATTTTTACTGGGTTTTATTTTGTTAAACCAAGTTACTTATAGCAACGAAATTAAAATTATATTAAAACTATCACGTCTTCGTTCTGTGATTATAAATAGTGTCATAAAATGTACGTCCCTACTTTAAAAAATGAAATCGGTCGGTACTTTTGCTAGAATTGTGCTAGATAAAAAATTACAAGGCTGGCCTAATAAATAATTTACACTATATACATATTGTATTTTTAATTTTCTGTCCTAATATTGTAAAGGGGAAGAATTTGTTAGTAATCGATAAACTCTGAAACTCGTAGTGGTGGGCAAACGCCATCACCAATTGGATAAAAAGTGGAGGTCGCAGACGACGGGGACGACCTATAAAAATGTGGCGCGATGATTTGAACACCTTTGCGGGTACTTCGTGGCCCGAAATAGCAATAGATCGACAGCTGTGGAAGTATAAAGGGGAGGTTATTTCTCAGGAATGGGACAGTCAAACAGGCTAGAAAAAAAACCGCTGAAACTACTGAACCAATTTTTCTATTTTTTTCACCATTAGAAAGCTACATTATCCAAAAAAACGCAGATCCGGTACGTGGCGCTGTTGCCGAAAAGGCGTAAAGCCACAGAAAACTATCAGGCTTATGTATTTAGGGAACGTAATTTTTATCATCGATCAGCGCTGGCTGTCCACAGCCAGCAATCCTGCTGAGTTAGGACCTATTTTGTAATGCACTTTACAGTTGTTCTACCTCTTTTAATAGGTACTTACCATATTTACTTATACCATCATGTACTTGCACCATTACTATTTAATCTTATCTCTGTATTGTGCGTTGCAGTATAAACGTTTTTATTATTTTATCATTATTATTATTATTTAACTGTAACGTTGCAACACTTAATAATACAATGATCAGTAGTTGACCTCCATATCTCCGCATATTTGTAGTTAATTAATAGTTCAATGTTATTATTACATAATATGCAATTTTAGAGATTATCTAGGGAGTTGACAGATTTGTAAAAAAAATGTTACCATGTTAATAATAACTTGGCTAAAATTTCTCAAGTCTCTCAATATTATTATAGAAATCTAAAAACAGATACGTAGAGGGTTATACTATCTAAACTACTGAAATCTTTCCACGTGGATAAATAGAGAAGTTAATTCAAGCAGATAATCCACTGAGGCTACTCAAATCTTAGCTCCGACACATCAAACTAGAAATAACCATGGCCACCCAGAGATTTTGCGTTTGAATGAAATTGACCCACAGCTGCTAACAGCGTTTGATAAAGCTCATTGCAAACATAAGACTAAACGTATCGTTGTATATTTAGAGGTAGTTATTTATGTTAAAGACATTTATGCTAATTGTAATGCAAAAATCAGATTTTGGAATGTAGCTTTAAAACTTAAAAAGTTTTATTTTTATTTTTAAATCGACGAAAGTAAAAAAAACCGTATCTCTCGTTAAAAAGGACGAATGTGTCTACCGTTTGGCAAACGACCATTGAACTAAAGTAACAACTGATTAATCCCCATAAAATATAAGAAGGCAATGTGGTAAGCCTATATGGACAAGTCAGTATGAACTGAATACCTTTTTATGAAATTATCCTGAGGTTGCAGAGGAAAGGAAAAAAGTTGCCCAGTAGAAGGAGAACGATGGCTCATGACAATAATTTTAGTATGATTGAGCTCAGTATATAAATGAAATAAAATGAAAAATTCTGACAATCTTGTTTAAAATAATGCACTAGTATTTGAAGTCATCGTAACATTGTCGAGAAAACGTGCTGTTACATTCATCTTTATTTAATATATTTGTAATGTGAAAAGAATGACATATTAACTCGATATCATTACGGTAACGTCAAATATTTTTCTGCTGAGCTCTTTAATTAATAATCAAATTTAGCAGCTATATTGCGTCGAGTAGCTCTGTATAAGAATGGCTTAATGCAGACGGAATCATTTGCATCGGCCGAGTCGTCGGAGCGTACTAAGCCGCTTACGATAATGTAAGCCTTACAGAGCTCGGCGTTAGCATAACTTTGTGTTACTACGCTACAGCGACGCTTTGAGCCCCAAGCGGAGCGGTTGAAATTGTTTATTCAATATTTGTTCGTGTATCTGTTGGTTGATATTAAATTTTTGCTGAGGATGTTATTAAGAGAGGAGAAGATGATGAAATATCATCGTTATTATCATCATGTGAAAGACGCCTACCGCAAGATTGCCAAAAATACTTTGGGCTGCATGCTAGCACCAAGTTATCGATCTACCTTGCGGAGAACCGTCTCGCATCAAGTCTTCCGGTCCAAGGTCGCCCGTCGAGAGCCTTTCTGCACAAAGAGGCGTCTGTTTTACGATCAATGAGGTCCACTCATTGCCTCTTCAGTTTGCCAATTCTGAGGAATATTCTGGTGAGCCTAGTGCTCCTACGGATCTTCTCTTCTTTTATTCAATCTCGCAGGGAAACTATACGAGGGTATTTCTAAAACATCAGCCTGTGAAGCTGTAAATACAATCGTTGAAGTGGAGTTATACTCGAAAATACATTTATACAGAATCAATAATATTACAGTGGTGAATTAAGGAACGAGGATTAAAATCTTGAAACTCATTAATTAAATGAACCCACATCAAAATAGCGAATAATGCGGTTGTAGAACTAAATACACGCCATAGCTTGTTGATGTTAAGTTAACATTAATGCAGGTAAATAATAAGTGAAATTATTAAAACAACACTAGTCTAGATAGTGCAGGTGCCAATCAAGAGATCATGGTTCGTAGAATAGATCGGAGATTGTGTTTTTTCTTTCGGAGAATTCTCATTATCAGTCAAGAATCTAGAGTCATGCTCTGCATGTTGGCATTAGGCTTACTCCCTATAACAATCGGATTTAATCACATCGGGAAAATATGGGTGTAAACAGTACACCTGTACCACACACAGAATATAGCTGTGATGGTGCTTATAACCGTCGGTTCACTTTATAACTGTCCTTTTTTGTATAAAACATATTACAGCTTTGCTTAAATATACTTTATCAACTTGAAATAAAGACAGAATTATTTCATTGAACGTGTCCCCGCCAATATTTGCTCAGCCCGTACCCAGTATACAGTTATTTCAAAACATGTTCCCCTTTATTCGTATTTTATTTTCCTTCGGTGGGTTATAGCCATTACTTGTACAAATATTTGCCGCACTGAAAGCCCATCGTGCTCTGTGACAGTTTGTTTGTGTTTTACGCGTTATTATTACTTTGTTTTATAGTGTATCGGTAAGCTTATGTACTTAAAATTGACTCAGATTTATTAAATATAAGCGATATATGTTGATTTTAATACTTGAATTTGTAGAATACGTAATGGAGTAGTTAGTTATTCTTCATGACTTATATAATAATCATATAAGCCTATACTGCCCCACAGCTGGGCAAGTACTTTCCTCACAAATCGAGGTGAGAGAGATCAGGCCATACTCCACCACGCGGACTCAGTGCCGATTGGCGGAGGACAACTACGGAACCAACGGCTTAACATGCCTTCCAAATCATGGAGGCGCTCGAATATGGAAATGCTACAAACGGTCGCCAATCTCTGGGCGACCGAATCGAATGTTGCTTAACCTTGGTAATTGCTAAGAACACCGCGGTCGTACAGTGCTACGAGCGTTTTCACCACCACCATTCACCACCACGTCATGTTTATTTATTAATTTTGTTTGGTACATCAAATCAAAAAAAATCAAATCAATCAGCCTATCGCAGTCCACTGCTGGACATAGGCCTCTCCTAACACGCGCCATTGCACACGGTCCTCCGCCTTCCGCATCCAGTCTGTCCCAGCGACCTTTTTGAGGTCGTCGGTCCATCTAGCTGGGGGCCGTCCTACCTTACGCTTACCAAGTCGCGGTCTCCACTCCAGGACACGTTTGCTCCATCGGTCGTCGGTCCTTCTGCAGATGTGACCAGCCCATTGCCACTTTCGCTTACTGAGTTTGCGAGCTATGTCGGTAACTTTAGTTCTTTGTCGGATTACCTCATTACGAAATTTATCCTTCAAAGAGACGTCGAGCATAGCTTGCTCCATAGCCCGTTGTGCGACTTTAAATTTGTGGACCAGTCCCACTGTGAGTGTCCACGTCTCGGCCCCGTAGTTCATAACAGGTAGGACGCATTGGTTGTACACTTTAGTCTTCAGGCATTGCGGAATAGGCGAAGAGAAAACGTGACGTAGTTTGCCAAATGCTGCCCAACCTAATTGGATCCTGCGGTTGATTTCTTTCTCGAAGTTGTTTGGTACATATAAACCAAAAATTATGTACAAAACCTTAAGTCATCACTCATTCTTATTTCATTTAAGTATTTAATTTATAACTTATTTAATACAGTACAGTTTACTCTAACAAGCATCGATAGCCTTGTGGTTAGACCGTTAGACTGCAAAGTCAGAGGTCTCGGGTTCGAACCCAGGCTCTTCGAGCGTTTGGGCGTTTAAAAACTTAACTATCACTTGCTTTAACGGCGAGGAAAAACATCGTGAGAAAACCTGCATGCCTAAGAGTTTGTCGAAGATGTGTGAAGTTTGCCAACCTGCAGTGGGCCAGCGTGTTGGACTATGTATGGCCTGAACTCTCTCAGGACACCTGTGCCTTATGGAGGGGCAGTTTGTTAACAGAGCTAATATTATTTATTTATAAAGAATACTCTATAACGCGGAAGGTAAATAGATAATATTGTATGTAAGCTGAGCCCAACCGCGTTGGCAATTTTTATTTAATAGTAAAATATTAATTTGTATTCAGAAAGGAAACAAACCAAGTCTTTGCCTACTTCGAATCGTAAACTTAAGCTAGTTTGACAGTGTGGTTTTTCGGTCGTATGTTTTAAATATTTAGATATCGTCCTATTCGTGCTGTCAGATTATTAAAAGCTTTATCAGCTTATTCCATTGATGACTGAAACAATTTGCACAATATTCATTTGTTCAAATATTCCCTAATACTTAATTTCGCTCCAAAATTTTATCTCTAATCCTAAAAACACTGAAGCGCTTTCATCTTTATACAAAAACCGTAAAATGGAATAGGAAAACAAGAAGTGAGATAATATATATGACGATAGATTATCAATCTTTTTCTCACATGGGTGAATATAAAAACCACAGGAGACTTAGCGCAAACCACTAACAATGTGCAAATCACCTTCTCTTTATATTTTATTAGTTTCAAAGGAAGACATATGAATATACACAGTTTCTTTTCATAGCATTTTCTTTTGGCGGCAAATTAAAATTAAAATAGTTTACTAAAGATTGGCGTTAGCGCAATGCTATGTTTATTTAGTAAATTTCTAGTATAAAAAATTCTAACAAAAATTTCGTCAGTAGGCTCGCCCCCTATTACACGCGAACTAACCGCTTGGGGAATATAGGCGCGACGGTGTTTATTACTTTATAAATTTCGTCACTTTAGGCATTATAAGGAAATTCTGAGATGTAGTAATTTCGGGAATAAGACATTTTGATATTTCTTTTGGTAGGCAAGCAAATTCTAGAGCATATGCTTGCAAGTAGAGCTTTTAGTAACGTGGATAATACTAATCCTAACTTATACAGACCATGAGAATCTGAAAATTGTTTTGAGGTTTGTTCTTCTTCCCCCCCCCCCCCCCCCCTTACGATTAATATAAATAATAATAACATTAATATCCAAGATTTTTTTTTTCTATCCTAATACCTCATCAGAAAGTTTGTTTGGTACAAAATAAGAGTGAATCAATCAATGGATTGCGTAATCCAGTGTAATGGTGTTGTAAAAACTTGTTTATGCTGCGTATGAGAATTATCGCTCCTGGCTTAATTCAGCTCCTAGACGCGTCTGTGAGAAAAGTGGGAGAAATACACAAAAACCATTGTAACGTTATTGAGAAAGCGTGCCTTGAACTGCTAAGTCATAGGTCTCGGGTTCAAACCCAAGGCACGCAACTCGGACTTTTCGAAAGCATGTGCGTAATTTAAAAATAACTATCACTGTGAAAGAAAACATCGTGAGGAAACTTGCATGCCTAAGAGCTTCTCGAAGCTCGCCAACTCGCACTGGGCCAGCGTTTCGGACTATGGCGGACTATATGGAGGGTTTACCCTCTCAATTTGGGAGGAGGCCCGTGCCCAACGGATGGACAGTTGCTTAACAGGGCTACGATACTATACTAACGCCAGCCTTGATACAACACCAATATTTGATAATTTATATATGCACTCTAATTTATTTTAACGTAGCCCCACACTAAAATTTATACCTGTGTCGTGGGTGCATTTGCAAATATGAAATTGACTTACACAAACACCAAAACAGACACAATTTTTTGTGAGTCACACAAAGGTTTATCTCGTGCGGGAATCGAAACTGCAACTACTCGATTCAATGGGTGAAGTGACTTAAGCTCTTAACCACTGTACAAAACCGTCAGTCGATTAATAAATATTTGTGAAGTCTTACCAAAAATAAATGTACATAAATCATTTGTATATATATACTTAGATCAAAGTTGCCAAATTGTATGAGTCACTAATTAAAGCCCAAGTTACAGGTACGGGAATACACACTCCAATAAATACATCACAACTCTCACAAACTCGTGCATTGACAAGTTAATTTATTTCGAAAAGGAGAGATCTAATTAACTTCGTTAATAAATTACCACAATTATCATTGTCGTTCCCAGTTGCTTCTTGGAGTTTGCTAACTTATCTCATTATTTTGGTGCCAAGAGTAGATACATGCAAAATTTACGATCATTTTTATGGATTTATGCTCAGTAGCTTGTGCATAAATCCATAAAGATCTTTAATTAATTCATTCATTTTATTAATTATAATTTATTTTAAAACATTGTGTGTTTCCCTGCGTGTGGATCACTACACGCGGTCGGGCTGAGCACAGAATATAGTATTATCGACTTTACTTTACTTTACTTTAACATGGCGTACTCAAAATGATATAATTAAGTACTCTATGTGTTATGTATTCTATAAATTTCGCGAGAACACAAATCAGCAGTCAGCAGTATTAATATATATATATATATATTATATTAACCCTGTTAAGAAACTGTTCCACTGCTGAGAACGGGCCTCCTCTCAAACTGAGAGGGTTTAGGCTATAGTCCACCAAGCTGGCCCAGTGTTGGTTGGCGAGCTTCACACACCTTTAGAGAAACTTTTAGACATGCAGGTTTCCTCACGCTGTTTTCCTTAACCGTTAAAGCAAGTGATAGTTAATAATAATTGTAATATTATAATTTAAGTTTAATTAAAGATTCCGTTTGCAATTTCCATCAATCATTAAAAGTAGTGGAATAGTGGTCATGGAACAGAATGGTGGCCATCGAAGGGATATCGCAATCGAGGAAGGCCCGTACACAGATGGGTCGATGATGTGGTTAAGTGTGTTGGTAAGAGCTGGCTAGAATGGCTCAGGATAGGGATATGTGGCGTAAGGGGATGAGACTTATGCCCTGCAGTAAGCGGATTAAGATGAAAGTGTTGATGATCATTACAATCATTACTGCTTATGAGTTGAATCCTTTCTTTTTTATTGAAAAAAAAACGTAGCCCTACACCAGGATTTATTCCTGTGTCGTGGGTGCGTTTACAAACATGAACATTCACATACACAAATACCCCGACCGAAACGAATAATCGTGGGTCACACAAAGATTTGCCCCGTGCGGGAATCGAACCCGCGACTATTAGGCACAGTGGGCGGAGCAGTTTGAGCTCTTAACCACTGCGCTAAATCGTCAGTCAATCACACTTAAATTAGCTCGAAAATTTAATCCGAAGTTTTTTATAGTTTATTACGACTTTAATGTACTTCCGCTCTGCCTTTACTATACTTACAGTTATGATAGTATTGATTGCTGCTGTTCCTTTGTAATTGTATACAATTTTACTAGTTATGGCATCCGTTTTTTGCTGTGATAAGAAAGTGATTATTCTGTTATTTTTATATAAAGTATTGTGCTGTATGATATCTGAGCTTAGGATCTTCTTCGTCTAGTTATGATACATTTCTATGATAACGAATTTAACGGATTTCTCAACTTCTTACTTGCATTTTCTATTATTTAATATTGTACAACTGAAATCTATTTTCGGTAGAATAAACTAGCCCGCCTTTAGACGACAATAAATATTAACCCTGTTAAGAAACTGTCCCACCGTTAGGCTCGGGCCACCTCTTAACTGAGAGGGTTTAGGCCAAAGTCCACCACGCCCAGTGCGGGTTGGCGAACTTCACACACCCTCGAGTTACCTTCAAGCATACAGGTTTCCTCACGATGTTTACCTTTGCCGTTAAAGCCAGTTATAGTTATTTTTTAAAACGCACATGCTTCCGAAAAGACAGAGGTGCGTGACTGGGTTTGAACTCGAGACCTCTGACTTTGCAGTCCAACGGTCTAACCACTAGGCTATCACTGCTTAGATGACAATGCCCATACGTAAACCCCAAAAGGGCTAAATACCATAAAAATAAAACTTTTTCTAACTGTCACGGACAAACTTGAACGTTTCCCTTTAAACTCCTCATAAATTAAAATAACGACTTCCATTTGACTATTTCCACCACACATTTCAAAATGACAATGGACGTACAGTACAGAAAATTACCCAGAAAATTGTCGAAACCGCGGCTTCGAAAGAACTTTCTAAATGTTAATAAAGGGCTTAAATCTGAATTAGTTGTGGGGGAAAATGGGCTCAATTTGCTTGATGATAAAGTGCAGTTTGGAGTGTGGGTGGGTTGTGGCGAGTGGTGGTTGTGCTGCCGAAGGCTGGTCTCCGAAGGCTCGTCACGTCTGAGCCGGGTGCGTCACGTAGCCAGCCTGGCACGACGTTTATTATTCAATAGCTAAACGTAACAGACATGTTTAAGGGTACACTTTGATGTGAATGTACGTGGTAATGTTTTGGGAAAGGATTTTGTTAGTCGATTTGGTTTTAAATAGTTTGAGACGGTTACTCGATTGGGGAATGCGAAGTAGTCATGTTGGTTGGTGAACATCATTGCGTGTAGTTTTGTTACTATAAGTCAAGTCTGGAAGGTCATCGATGGCCTTATTATTGCGTGATCTTAAAGGCCTTAGGAATTTAACGGGGATTTAATGAAATTTTTATACCTTTATAAATTTTGTCATGATATTTTAAACACAGCTTCTGACTGCCTTGTTTACGCATGGTACTATTATTATCATAAGATCCTAGGATCAGAATTTTGGTCGGACATTTTTTATAGGTGATTTTCTAACATAATATTCTCGGTAATCAAACACGAAGTCTCGAATTGTACCAGGTGAATGGTAATAGGTTCAATTCCTATTACGTTGGAACTTAACATCATTGACGAAATGTGGGTATACGCAGTGCACCTCTGCCACCCCTATCTGGGGAACATGAGTATGACGATGAGGACTTTTTCTACAACCTGACTAATTTTATGTACTACAATAATAAAAAGATCTAAAATCTTCGCGAAGTAGAGCCCTCATTCAATATTCTAGCTCCATATTTTTTATGCGTAATATGACAAATTTCATAAAACGCTTTGCAGAAAAGGCGACATCTTCAAATCCAAATCCTCGGAATATCTAACAGCACCTCACAAAAACACGCGAATAAAGATTGAAATAAATGTGACAAGTTGCCGGCCTAGTGACATTGTGAAAGTTTTTCTTCAAGGCAAATACAAAAAGGTGTTCAGTCAAAAAATTTGATAAAAGAACGAACACCGTCACGCCTATTTTCCCCAGAGGGGGTGGCAGAGGTGTACTGAGTACACCCACGTTTCGCCGAGATGTTAGTTCCCCTGTAATAGGGGGCGAGCCTATTGCCATATACCGATATACCGGGCACAATTCCAGACTCCGGACTCATACTGGGAATTTTTCGTTAGAAAAACTACATTTGTCCGACCTAGGTTTTGAACCCAGGACCTTGTGATCGCAAAGCGATGGCCTTTGCCACTAAATCAAAGATCAGTCAAATAAAATTTAATAAAAGAGTTATTCTGAATAGAAAAAAAAAATCGCTTTGGGTAAGAATCACACACATTATGCCACTAAAGAAGCTGATAGATTTAAAGCATCTACTAGTTGTAAGAATTGATTGTACATGTTTATCTATGTTTATCATCCCATCAGGTCCAATTGCCGCTAGATTTCTTGCCCGTTAGATAAAACACAGTCTATATAGTCATTCTTAAACAGTACACCACTGCCACGCTTTTTCGGCGGTGTTTAGGATACATATGCATAGTGTTCAGGTTCAGGTAGTTTGATAGAAACTATTGATTTAAGAACTTATCTCAAAACAAATCATCGAAAAGCAAGCAGCAAGCAGATTAAGTTCGGATAAAATCAATAGAGAATTAAGAGAAAACTTCATTATAATGAACATAGCTTAATTATTTATTTGCAGCACCATACCTTATCAGAAAATTAATATTTTCGCTAAGCATATAAAGGTAATCGGCCAGGATATACGAGTATTTCAGTCCGTTAATGGTTATTTTAGCTCATCAATATTAAGGGGATCCGGGGGCATAATCGTAGGGGTGGTGTCTCAATTTATCCTCCCATCCCTCGGGGAATGAAATAATCTAGCGAAATTGGCTAACACTCTTTTGGGATGAATATTGCGGTCATGAGAAAAGGTATGCTGCTAATGAATGAAATAGTATATAATAAGTCAGGCTGTACTATTCTAAATGAAAGAGATTAAGCTGTATTCCACCACTCGGACTCCGCGCGGATTTATGGAGCAAGGTTATGTCCTCCTGCTATTGGAATTTATCAAATAGTCTATAAGGCTTCTAACTCTCAAAAATCGAGGTGAATGAGATTAAGTCATAATCCACCACGCGGACCCAGTGCGGCTTGGTAGAAGCTTTGTGATCATCTGCTTTTGGAACTTATCAAGTCTCCTATAAGGGTTCCAACTTGGCTTTACAACTATCATATTAAGTGGAACAAACAGCTTAATATTCAACAGCACAGATTTATTGCAGCGGTTAAGAGCTTAAGCCGCTCCACCCATTGTGTCTAATAGCCGCGGGTTCGATTCCCGCACAGGACAAATCTTTGTGTGATCTGCAATTATTTGTTGTATTTGTGTATGTGATTTTTTATGTTTGTAAACGCTCTCACGACACAGGAATAAATCCTAATGAGGGGCTACGTTTTATTAAAAAAAACTTACCGTCCGAAGCACGGAGATGCTCGAATATGAAAATGGTACAAACGGTCGGTCATTTCAGACCGACCGACCCAAACGCTTTTTAACCTTGATAATCGCAGTCGCACAGCGCTACGGGCGCCTCTAATTCCAAAGTCCTATCTATTTTTGGAACAAGTCACTCCCAGACCAGCTCCACGTAACACAAAAGTCACAGTGCCCTAAAGCATCAGTGTTTCCGGGTCTCCGCGTAAATTGGTGTCGCAGAGATGAGGTGCTTCATCGGACACGAGGCATTGATACGGGCTCGCTAACGAACGGCTAGGTGCTGCTTTTGTGTGCGACAAGTTATTTATTGAACTCTGTATCGATTTTATTGTAGATACACATATTATGGTACTTTTGGTAAAAAAAGTTGCGTCAAAAATTTACTATTGATCAGGAAGTCCTGGGTTTAGGTATGAGTGGACCGAGAAATTTCTGGTTACATTCCGAGGTATATGTGGTATGAAACTATATGTGGTATGATGGCAAAAGACTAGCTCTTTATTTCATCAGAACCCAATATCATCAGCGACAATTGGGTGTATATATTAAACGTCTATCATCCCCGCTTGAGGAATGTAGATATGAGGGTGTTCATTTATTTTTGTCTTCATCTCATTATAGTTACGATATCTTTTTTCAAAATCTTCGACTCAATCAATCTAATACCTAACTGAATATATATAAACTATGTATGGCATAATATCGTCCAGTTTCAAATTAAACTTTAGCTTAGTTCTCAATTAATGGCTGGTTTTCCATTCCCTCTTTGTAATGGCCGTCGAAGTTAATTATTACTGCACATAGAGAATGGGAGAGGTGCATTCGCTCTGTGAGAGATTAGATTAACGGTATGCTCTCCCACTAACAGATCCCGATGGTATTTGTAACGAATTAACCCAACCAATCTATTTTCTAAAGTGAATTATTTATGTAAGTTAGTACAGAAAAATTATAGAGAAAGTATAAAACTTGATAAAAAACTACACTTACACTAACCCATTTCTTAAGGGAATGAACTACCTAACAAATAATATCTTAAAAGACATTGTATCAATAAAGAGAAAATATCGAAGCGAGCAGTCACATTAAAATATATTCAGTATTTTCTGTCATAATAAAAATGCTTTCAGAACACACATGTGTCGTCTTATGAATTAAACATTATTGAATAAAAAACGATCACACACGCCACGTACATTACGCCTAAAACTATTTCAACTGAGTCACGTGTCGGTGCGAACACTCAAAGAAATAGACTAGTATTTATTAATAGAATTAAAGTAAAGTGGAAGGATTCCACCAAGCCCTCGAATCCCTGACCTATTTACATCAGACGAAATTCTTCGCTCTACTATACATCGATGCTATACTTAGTGATTTCCCCGGAGCACGCCACCGATTACTGGAAGTGAATCGCATCCAATTTTTATCATCCACTTACATATCTGTTTCGGCTTGTTGTTAAATTGCCGAGTGGAGTGGCGAATGGCTCGCTCGGCTCTACAGTCGATTTTACAACAATTACCATTTTCAGTATGGATCGCAAACATTTTTTATCGTGAAACATTTTGACTCTTTCAGTTAGTATTGTAATTGTATAGCTTACGTTTAAGCAAAATCTTTGACCAGAGTATGTTGCCAGTAACGACTTACGGCACGAGACATAGTCACTCACGATGGGCCTCATAAGAAGGCTCAAGGTCACCCAAAGAGCAATGGAAAGAGCTATGCTCGGAGTTTCTCTGCGAGATCGAATCAGGAATGAGGAGATCCGCAGACGAACCAAAGTCACCAATATAGCTCTCAGAATACCCAAACGTAAGTGGCAGTGGGCGGGGCACATCGCTCGTAGAACTGACGGCCGTTGGGGCAGAAAGGTTCTCGAGTGGCACCCTCGTACCGGAACTCGTGGAGCGGGAAGGCCCCCACAAGGTGGAGCGAAGACCTGGTGAAGGTCGCAGGTAGAAGCTGGATGCGTTCAGCACAAAGCCTGTCATTGTGGCGATCTTTGGGGAGGCCTTTGTCCTGCAGTAGACGTCTTTCGGCTGATGATGATTATGAATGATAGCGCGTAACAATTGAGTCATTTTTCTTTTGCTCGTAATGTTCTGTATATATATATATATACTATGAGTAGTACAGAAACAAAATATAGAAATATATATTTGTTTTTGTAATCAAAACACTTTATATTTTTAGAACCAATAAATTCAAGCTTTTAAAAATGAACTTTCCTGTTTAAACTTTTGGTCTTCCTTCTGGTCTTTCTTAATGAAATATGTTACATAATATCATGGCACCAAAATGCCTCCATAGTTTAGTATCTTTGGAAAATTGGCAATGCTCACGTAATTGGACGATTTAGCGCAGTGGTTAAGAGCTTAAGCCGCTCCGCCCACTGTATCTAATAGTCGCGGGTTCGATTCCCGCACGGGACAAATCTTTGTGTGATCCACAATTGTTCAGTCTGGGTATTTGTGTATGTGAATTTGCATGGTTGTAAACGCACCCACGACACAGGAATAAATCTAAGCGTGGGCCTACGTTTTTAAAACAATTAAAAAATACCAACTATTTGGGTGGATATGGTTGGCATTTACCAAAAGACTGGATGAGAGTCCATATTCCTGTTAGTATAAACCACTTTATATATCTTTTGGTAAGGTTACAAGTATTATTTGATATGTACTTACGCATTAAAAATTGTTTTTAAGAATTTGTAAACTAAAAATATAAAATATGAAGTTCCATATTTTACATTTTTAGCTAACGATGTACTGAGCTGTTTATTTATTTATTTATTTATTATTAAGGTTTACCAGCGCTTATACACACTAATACTTACAACTAGGTTTGACAGTATTATAGGTAGAACATAAGTGTGACAAACTATTACAGGTAAACACCACATGCAATTTGTAAAGACGACAAAAATACTTACTTTATAAATTAAAATTGTTAAACCAAAAAAAATAGAAAGTAAAATAAAATATGATCATAAAATAAAGATAAAAATAAAAAATATCAAAATTACTTACTTATGTGGTATCAATAATTAAAGAAAACAGAAAAACCAATAAATTTAAAAGAAATTACATAGAACATTGTGAATTATTATCTAGAGCGAGCTCACTGATAACTCTTAACTCTTTGATGCATTTAAAAAGCTTTTTTTTATCTTGCGAAGTGAGTCAGTTCCCATGTCAATTAGATCGCTACAACTATTCAACAACTTGCACAATCTTGGTATCGGAGAGTTTGCGCCTTGGACCGATTTGCGGAAAGGGGGACATAGAGGAGTTATGGGAGTACGGGGAATTCGCCGAGGAACTCGATACATAAAATGATCTAATAGGGGGGGGGCAATCAATTCTGTTTTTTAATAGTTTAGACAAGAAGATAAGATCCAATAAGTCTCTCCGTGTATCCAATGTTGTCATGTTAAACCATTTCAGTCGTTTTTCGTAAGAACGGACCCTTCTTGCAATCCCATTTTTAAAGGCGAGATGGGAGACAAATTTTCTTTGGATTCGTTCCAGTCTAAGACTATGCGTACAGAAGTGTGGCCTCCATACAATGCTGCAGTACTCTATAAGGCTCCTTACCAAGCCATTATATAAAATAAATTTTATATTATTTCCTTCAAAATCTTTGGTATTGCGGATAATGAAACCTAACATTCGTGATGCCCTCTTGATTATACTTTCCATGTGGGGAACAAATGTTAGCTTTCTATCGAAGAGTACTCCAAGATCTCTCACTTCGTCTGTTCTTTGTATTATTTGTCCTTCAATTTTGTAATAAGAATTAAAACTACTAATCTTCCTACTGATCTTAATATGATAACATTTTGTCATGTTCAGTTCCATTTTATTTAAGTGACACCATTCTGCCATTCTATTAATATCTGACTGAATCAGATTCATGTCTTGACTTGACCCACAAATTCCTACTAATTTTAAGTCATCTGCATATAAAAACGGTTTAGTATGTAGAAAACAATTTGGTATATCATTTATAAATACATTAAAAAGGATAGGTCCTAAATGCGAGCCCTGTGGCACTCCTGATGTTATTTTACGCATTCCTGACTGGAAGCCGTTAATGACGACGTAGAATATTCGATCATATAAGTAAGATTTAATCCAATTAAGCAAACCTCCAGTTACACCATATGCTTCCAATTTTGCTAGCAAAATATCATGAGAGACTCGATCAAACGCTTTACAGAAATCTGTGTAGATGACATCAGCTTCCTGATTTGAGTCTAAAATTGAGGCAAGCGTTTCCGTGAAGATGACCAAATTAGTACTAGTGGATCTAGATTTCACAAAACCATGCTGATAGTCAGTGAGATAAAGTTTGAAGTGGTTTTGTAAAGATGTACAAATAATTGATTCAAACAATTTAGCAAAGATGGAAAGAATTGAGATTGGCCTGTAGTTGCAGATAACCTCGGCTTTATCGCCCTTGTGAATAGGAACTACCTTCGCGGTCTTCCAAGTATTTGGAAATATTCCTGTCTGCAAAGATTTGTTAAAAATTAGACATAATGGTGTGGCGAGCACTGAAGCACAGGATACGATGAAAGTTGGCGAGATGCCGTCGGGGCCAGGACCTTTAGCGGGGTCTAAGGACTTTAACTTACATAAGATAATTTCTTCTGAGACGTCAGGCGTTGTTAGAGCTTGTGTTTGATTCAATAAAGTTTTCCAGTGGTCTACATTATAGTCAAAGCCATCATTGCTGTCGTGAATACTGTACATAGCCTTAAAGTATGATGCAAACATTTCGCATATTGCACTACCATCTGATGAAGTCTCAATACCATCGGTCATGGTATTTGGATAATTGCTTTTGCCAGATCTTTTGGCTTTTATATATGACCAGAACAGTTTCGGATTATTTTTTATCGATTGTTCCATGGTAATAATATATCGTTTATAACAAGTATTCGTTAATGTGCTACAACGCTTACTTATTAATTGTAACTCTAGCTTGTCGCGTGGATTTTTGTATTTTTTATATCGACGTTTAATATTTATTTTTTCACGTATCACTCTCTTCAAGTTTGCGTTAAACCACGGCGGCATGGAATTATTTGCCATTCTTTTGAGTGGTACGGACTCATTTATCACTTTTCTAATTTCTGCGTAAAATAATTCCACCATTTTATTTACGGAGTTTGTATTATTAAAAAGTTCAGGCCACTTTATACTAGAGAGATGTTTATTTATTTGTTTATAATTTGCTTTATGAAAATCAAACCTTTTGTAAGCAAGATTGTAGGCAAGTTTTTCATCGCTTTCTTTTGTAAATGACATTTCTAGAGGTGGGTGAAAAGGGTCAATAGGAGTGAGTATACTAACTGGATCACTTATAGAACATGTGCCAGATGGCAAATTAGTTAATACTAAGTCCAGAAGGCGGTTTGATTTATTATACAGGTAATTCAACTGTGTTAGTTTGTTAAGATAGATAAAATCAATTAGAAATTGACAAATACTGGGTGCAACATAACCCATCGACTCATCGCTCACTAAATTCCAGTTTATATTACCCATATTGAAATCTCCGACAAGACAAACATGAGTATCAGTTTGCTCGATAATTTGGTTACAATTTTCTAGGTAGAGATCCAACATTGACCGGTTTACGGGAGGAGGTAGATATATACCACAAAGAGCTACTCGATTAACTGGTGTGCTTGATGGTACATCCAAAACTATCCAAATATCTTCACATTTGGTTTCCCAATCTGGTCTGCGGACTGATTTAATTTTGTTCAAAACTGCAACCAAGACTCCGCCTCCGTCTTTATTACCGTGGAAACCCGAAGTTTCTCTATCTCTTCTATAAACCACGTACCTGTCATCGAATAGCTCTTCGCTGGATATGCCAGTATTAAGCCATGTTTCGGTCAAGACTATTACATCGTAATTATTACAGCACACTTCTTTATAGAAATTGTGAGTTTTGGTACGTAACCCGCGAACATTTTGATAATAAATGTTTAATGATGAGAATTTTAATAAAATAATATAATTCGATACATGCATATATAATTATAATAAAAAATAATTAAACTAATTTATCTAAAGAAACCATATTTTTGATAACAATATATTTAGATTCATCGTTTTTTCTTGCAAATATTTTTCCGTTTCTAACCCACACGTACTTATATCCCTTTTCTCTTGCTTTAATTCTGGTAGCGGCATGCAAGGCCTTATTGATAGGAGAAAGATGTTCACTAATGAAAATTGGTACCTTGTTTCCATTTATGCCTATATGGGAACTATTCAATTTATTCTGAGGGTTCGATTTATTAAACCCTATACAACATGAGATGAAATTATCTCGAATTTTAGGAGATGACAGTTGAACAATAATAGAGCGAAGTCTTGGATTACTACGATCCATCTTTGCAATTCGAGTACAATTCTGTATATTATTATCCGTTAGTTCACACCCGACCACTTTGCCTAATTGTTTTATTATGGTCACTACGTTTTCCTGGCTTTTTTCTGGAACACATTGGATCTCCAAGTTATTCGAACGTGCTGATTGTTCTAATTGGTTGACGCGTACATTAAGATCAGTAATAGTAGCTTCCAGTCTGTCGTTTTCTTTTTGTAAATCTTTCATGTTTTCTTTCACTTTTTGGTGTTCTAAGAGCAAACTATCATACTGGCCACTTAAAAAGTTTAAAGATTCTTTCATTTCCAATATGTCTTCTTTTATCGGCTTTATTTCTCTGCATATAACACCACTTAGATTAATATTGAATTTAGAAAACATTTGAGCCAGCTGTGACTGTAGTTCTTCCTTAACCGTGTTACGGATATCCTCCAAACACACCGACGTACAGGAACCAGTAGTATTTTGTGGGGAACTTAAGGCTAGTCTTTTATTGCCCCTTTGCCCGGAGACATTGCGAATAGGTGTACTATCATCTTTGGTAACTTTAGGCCCACGGTTCATACACGAGGGACAGATCCAGTTATTTGCGTACTTAGAACTAGATGCATCTGGAAGCGCCAAACATTTTAAGTGATATGACTTATCACATTTCTCGCAGACAATATTATTGTCAGCATCATCCTCGTTATTACAGCAACCCCACAACAGTCCAGTCGTTTTCAGTGATGCGCTTGTCATGCTGACCAATGCTCTTACGCCAAATCCTTTCGGAGTTGCGATAGAATATTCCGCTGGCAACCCAAATTCTCTATGGGTACGTTATGCTGATGACGTTGTCAAACTCAATTGACAGTTGACGTTTTGACAGTTGACGTTGTCAACCTCAGCTGACAGTTGACGCTGTCAAACTCAATTGACAGTTGACGTTGTCAACCTGGTTTGACAGAACTGACACTGACGGCTGTCACTAGTTATTTGTCAAATGGGTACAAAGTCCAATTTATAAATTTTTCTCTGCATAACGGTCGGATTGTAAACAACTGATAATTCACGCACCGACTTCACTATATTGTTAATAATATTGATTTTAAGCACTCAACTATTTATGTTTAACACTGTTTAATAGTTATTGTATAGTTTTAATTATTTTAAGTGTCACTAGTCACCAGATCACCGTACGATTCTTGATATTCTTCTGTAGCAAATCTTTCTTATCGAACAGAGTTACAAACAATACCATCAGCGTAGAGCGTCGATAAGAAAAGGAAAAACACGGTAATACAGCGAAAAACACTAATTAACTATTATTTTGAATAAATATTTACGGAGCTAATACTGAGTGTCGCCAGTGTTTTTTTTTTTTTTTTTTTTTTTTAATTTATTTAATTTCGATAAATAGTTACAAATAGAATGATATACAATTTCGCCAAACTGCACGACACAGTTTGTTGGCGAAGGAGGCGCTCTGTTTGTCTACAAAACACTTACACTACAGTACACTTTTAATTATTATCGAAACAATAACAACTGTCACTTTTTAAGTAGTAGAAGCATATTTTTTTTAAGTTTTTTCTTTAATGTTGCAATTGATGTATCTTTTCTTAAGCATCTCAACAAACTTATGTTATTATATATTACAGGTGTTAAGTAACGCCGTGTTCTCTGTCCATAATAATTTTTAACTGATGGTATTATGAATTTTCCTCGTTTAACCTGCCTGGTATAGTACTTCTGCGTTATTAATTCTCTATAATCTGTTTTATAATATTGTTCAATAGCAATGAGATATTCTACTTTAAGATGTACTGGAAGTATTTTACAAATACAAAACAGGTTTTCATAATCAGGTTTGCATTGTTGTTTAACCTTTTTATTAACTAAGTATTTTAAGAGTCTAATTTGTAATTGTTTTATATAATCCAACTGTGTCTTAAACGTGAGCCCGTAGCTGCTTAAACCATAGCTTATCAATGAGTCAGCAAGCGCATAATAGAGAACATACAGTATGTTTTTTCTTACAAAAGAGCTAAGGTGAAAGAATTTACCCAGGATCGATCTTAGTTTACCACAAACGTCATTTACGTGTAACTTCCAGTTTAGGTTACGATCCACTAACAAACCTAGGTACCTATACCGATCCACCTCCTCTATACTTGAGCATAGACAGCCAACTTTATCATTGTGCAGGCACTCATACGTATGACCTATAATGTTTATACTGTTTAACCCAGCTTTACTGTACTTACTGTACGGGGAACTAATATGCATGGCTTTAGTTTTGGTAAAATTTATAATTATACCATTATCATGGGCCCATTTAGTTATATTCTCAAAATCTGATTGTAAACAATCTTGCGCATCTATAATATTGTCGGAACCATATAATAGGCACATATCGTCGGCGTACATAAAAGCTGTGCTATGTTGTATTACGCTAATGACACTGTTCACGAGCATTATATACCCAACCGGACCATACACGGATCCAGTAGGCACGCCTAGTCTCACTTTCACTTCATCTCCGGTGGTTCCGTCTATCGTCGTACGAAGGGTTCTGTTCTGTAAATAGTTTTTAAACCACCGGTTGACTGGCCCCCTAATACCACATTCATCCATTGCCTGCAGTAATACATCGTGTTCCAAGGTGTCGAATGCTGTTGCCACACATGCTGCGTTGAGCTGTAAACAGAAATGCTTAACACACTGCTCTTGTATTTTAATGTTTATATTCTTATCATACTTATCTAATATAGTAAAAAATATGATACACGAAAATATAAAAAAAACTCAAAATTAAGCAAGAGAGTGTACAAAGTATTTGCCAAAGTATATAGGTCCCATAAACACATTTCCAATAAACTTACAAATAGGTTCGATAGATATTTTCATTTATGACCTTATTATTCTATATTATTTCTTACTTGAACGAATGAACGAACTACAATGAATCATTTTAAAATTATTCCACTCATCATCTCTGTATACAACTACGAGTATAATACAGTTTAATCCTAAATAACGTTCCCCAGCTACGCCGAAAACCCGTTTATAATCTCCATATTGTGTCCACTCCATCATAACAGAATTGTTTAGTGTCAAACACAATAGAGCATTTTAGGACGCATGTGGAATAGATCTAGCTCAGGGATACTAACAGATTAGTATTTAGATAAGCAGTCTATTACAGCTTTGTGAAAGTACAACCTTATAACAGGAGGTCAATCCCCATAATTTCCCCTGGCGCGTATTGCTTCTAAACGATGGAACTAAGTGGCACACTTTATGTTGCTCATTTTGCAAAACTGAAAATTAAGTTACCTAGACGATATTGTTAGCTGCGACTATTCGCAACAAGAGCGACGAGAAAGTTTTTATTTTATTTTTGCAAAGTGATATCGCCGGATTCAAAGCGCAGTGAGATTTTTATTATTTGCTAACTGCAGATGGAAGTTATCTAATCTAGTTGTTGAATGCAGGTATACTATTTCTCATATAAAGGAATTGAAAAAATATAATGAATAGATTAAGTGACATATGTAAATAAGCATAATTATAGTATAATCACATCGGTAAGATATAAAAAATGGTTATAGATGATATTTAAAAGAAAAAGGAGTTGTGGAAATTATTTTCCATTGGATTTTAGTACTTAATCAGATTTTTTGAGACCCTCATAAACATTAAAATTTACAATAAAAAAATTGATAAATTAACAGAATAAACCTTTACCATTTAATTGAAGCCAAACCTACATAAACCATACTCACCAACCTTAAACAAAATTGAATAACTAAAACTTCTTACCCACAAGAAAAAAACACAAACATCTTAACTTTTATAATTAAACTCCAAATAGATTTAGGTCACGTCTAACGCAGAGTGAAACCAATCATGGGGCTTTCCGAATAGCCGTGGCGGGTTGAATCGGCCCGCAAATCGGATGGAAAGCCGATCGCACAGACATTGCGGGAATCCTGGCCTCGCGCCAAAATACATTACGTGTCGTACACGTCCCGTATACGCGTCGTCACAGTCACTGACGTAGAAACAGACACGCTTTAAGATAGCTCGTGTTTTGATGTTACTCCAGCAAAATAGGAACGGAACAGAAGAATATTAGAATGATATGAAAAAGGTGCTTCAAAAGGTGTTGTTTGACTAGGAATGTCTTTGAGATAGGTGTCAAGTTTTTAATATAATTATAAATAAAACTAACTGGAATTTCTTCCGATTCATTTTTTCAAGTTATATCATAGATTTTGAAACAGTTTTCATCAATAATATTTTTGCGAGTGATAAACAAGTAATGTTCTACTCTACTATATATACTACTCAACATTGATTTTGATTACTATGTTATACTTAGCAACAAAATGTATGTGTTATTATGCTCTGATTACATGAAAAAGATCAGCAATTCAATCCAAACTCGGAAAAAATCTGGACACGTCAATGTTCGCTGTTTTAAAAATATAATTATGGAAAATAGTGTTGTCCATTGTTACATTTAGAAAGATTATAAAAATGGTGATACTTTTGGCATATGAAACGAAAGCGACATCAGAGATTACTAAGACACGATAGATTTCTACAAACTCCACTTATTGGAGCATATACAGGGCACTATGGCACAAGAGAAGATCTACAGAAGATGAACCTATCCAGCACCGTGATATGCAGAAGCTGTGATACAAAAACTGAAACAAAAAAGCATGTCCTCTGCAAATGCGACGCATTGGCGGCACAGTGAATGAATCTACTGGTACACAAGGCTATCTATCTCTAGAGGTATACAAGCTCTCCCCTCCTGTAGGAATCTAAAATCTGTTACTCAATATAGTAATGTTACTAAATACTCCCTGTATTTAAATCACTAGGTACATTAGAGTAACAAGGTGAAGGGTAGCATAAAAGGTCTCATAGGGTCGAAGTGCACATGAAGCAACTTATCCCAACAATCTAGCAAATAACATAAGCATAGGCTACAAAAAGAAATAATGAAATTCTAACAACGAGCGAACGCTGAACTAAGTTCTGTTACCCTAATTGAGTCACGAGCTTGAAATATTTTAGTACTTTCATTATTTTTCTTTGTTTTAGTATCAGAATGTTATGATTTAATTAGGGTTAGGCTGGTCCAATAATTTTAATTTTTGACAAGAGCTTGAGCTACGAGACCTACAATAATAAAGTTTGCTATTTTTATAAATTCAATAACACAGTCGGCAATATCTTTCTCGTAATTCCTTTTCTTATATAACTCTCATTATTACATTTGATTTGATGGAAATCTATCGAGGCGTGTAGGTGGATGTATCAGATGTCATCGAATTCCTCTTCTAGCAAATTACCTTGGTTTATTTATATAAGATCTAGAAAATTTTGATAAAATTGACTTACAAATTACTATAAAGATTGGAAGCAGATTACGCATAAACAAGCCGTGATTAATAAATGATGACTGATTGAAGCCGGTTAAGCTAAAAGGACAGGTCTATAAATCCATTATTAGGCCTGTCATTCTACATGGCAGAGAAACGTGGCCAGTGCTTGAACGGGACAAGCAAGAACTGCGTATTACGGAAATGAAGAAGCTGCGCTGGATGTGCGGAGTGTCGTGGAAAGACCGCATCAGGAACTCCCGCATCCGCAGCAGCCTTCATGTCCGTGATATAGCAGATAAAATTCAGAAGAGCCGCCTACGATGGTACGGCCACCCACGTCTTACAGAAACCGGCAAATTACGTGGGCAACAAGTGCCTGGCCATGCCGCCTCCGCTGGGTCCTGGAAGAAGAGGTAGACCCAAGAAATGCTGGCTTGATGTCGTCAGGGATGGCATGCATGCCAATGGCCTCGCCACAAAGGATGCCGAAAGAATACGGACCTCGGGCTCCGAAGCAGCAGCTGAGGATACTACCGGGAACACGCTCAGACGAAGAAGAGAAGAAGAAGATGCTTGACTGATTGATGTTGATGATTAGTTTTTTATATTTAGATAGTCTCACACCACCTTAATCACAATATACGTCGCTGCTATATTTAACCTGTAAAACACTTAAGACATAATGTAACAAATAAACAATCTAATGTAAAAATATCAAAGAATTACGAATTAGTTGTTTCAAACAAACGTCAAACTTATACTTGTCATTCTAATAACAACTGCCTAAGTAAAATCTTGAATCAAAGTAAAACAAAATATTTAACTACGTCTTCGACGCTGTAATACGGTTTTTAAGTTTTAATTGCAAGTCCAACTGAATGATATCCTCTGAAATTCACCCTCCAAAAATATTAGTTAATTTATAAACTCAAACAGCTTCTAAAATCTAATCATTTACAACTAAAATAACCCTTTTATCGGAATCGATTAGTACATTGAACTTAACCTAATTAGGACCGAATAATCCTTTATCATCCTTGCCAAAGTATCATCTAAAGGCATAATAAAATCTTCCAGGAAATGAGGCCGCCCTAACAATAGGAAATTAATACCCCTGCTACTGACAAATAACGATCCAACCTCCCTATCTTTGACGAGAACTTTATTTTTGACGCAAAAGGGGGTAAACCAACAGCGCAGATTATTCGCCTTGGGCTATCCTTTAGTTCTAAGACACGCTCACCCAACATTTGCTCAAGGAAAGCGAACTTTAGAATCAGTTCAATAGAAGTTATTTTCACGTGTTTAGTAGCAGCTCGCTGTAATATAAGGAATAGTATTACTTAATCGTGTCCGCATAGTTAAGTAAATGTAAATACTGCACGTTTGGCGTTGTCGGTAATAGAATGGGTGTTCATTTGCCTAAAATACTGAGCGGCTTAGATAAGGCGGCGATATAGATATGGGGCCGGTAGGTATGGATATTGCGAAGCTGATTTCGGCTTGACATTGATTGGCATTTTCATTTGTTTATTTTGATATTGTTTCTGTGTCCGTGTCGATATGTTGTCAAAGTCAATAACTGCATAGCGTTTCTATTTAAAAACACCGTCACGCCTATATTCCCCAAGCGCGGGTGGCAGGGGTGTACTGAGTACACCCACGTTTCGCCGACGATGTTAGGTCCCATGTAATAGGGGGCGAGCCTATTGCCATATACCGGGCACAATTCCAGATTCCGGACTCGTACTGGGAAGTTTTCGTTAGAAAAACTACATTTGTCCGACCTAGGATTTGAACCCAGGACCTCGTGATCACAAAGCGATGCGCTTTACCACTAGATCAACGAGGCAGTTATTTAGATAGCTATTTAACGGTATGTGGCCAGAGGAGACAAGTGGCGACCTCGTACCAGAGCAGTGGAGTGGGCAGGCCGAAAAGCTGGACCGACGATCTGGTGAAGGTCGCAGGTGAAAGCTTGATGAGTACAACACAAATCCAGTCGTCGTGGAGACCTTTCGAGAAGACCTTTGTCCTGCAGTGGGCGTCTTTGGCTGAGCATAATTCTACGTTACATACAAATGCGACATTTGAGCAAATAATAGGTACCATACACAAATATTTGTAAAAAATGTCTCGTTGGTCTAGTGATCCATGGTGAGGCTGTTGATCACGAGGTCCTGAATTCAAAACCTAAGTAGACATGTGTCGATCTTAAGATATGTTACAGGGATATGAAACATGAACGAGAACTACAAGATTCGAAACAGTTGTACAGAAAAAAATGCATCATTAGTATCTGAATCTCGATCTTACATTAACAAGTCAGTATACAAAGGCGCCAAGGCACGTTAATCTTACAGAACAAACAAAATGCGATCTTACATTCAGTAAACTTGCCGCCTTACAAAACGAACGAATACACGACACAATGTCGGTCGACAGCCGGCTGTGCTTGAATTTAGCTGATTCAAATGTTCTAAATGAGACAAATTTAATTTGAATCTTTGCTCTATTACAGATACTAATAATAGAATCTGTAATAGAGCAAAGAGAAGTGAGACACCTTTGCCATGTCTAATCCTGTCCAACAAAATGTTTTCATCGGAAAAAAATCAGAAATAGCCTGAAGCTGCATATACATAATATCAATAAGCTCACATTTTGTTACATTGGGAGCTTACGTCGTCAGCAAAATATACACAGGATAAATTTTTGTGTGACCCACAAATATTAAGCTCGGCTGTAAATGTTAATTTCATGTTTGTAAAAATACCCTAGACAGAAATGATTTCTAGTTGCTCTGCGTTTTTATAAAAAAAAACTTTACTCAAAAATAACATTCTCAGCACCCATTTCAAAAACGTTGAAAATGATTTCCCAAATATCAAAAAAGGAAGTGTAGTTGATAAATCAGTTCTATTATTCATCTGTTGAGGTGCTACACCGTAGATGATAACTTCCCGCCGCCCTCCGACTGTTTCCGGCCTGACAGGGCGGGTGGTATAATCAGGAATCCGTTGAACGGTTATAATAAGCGAGTATACTTTATAGCAGAATCATAACGACAATTGGGTATACTCAATTTTTATAGTATCCTTCTTTACGATAGGAGTAGGGAGTTAGAGGTGTACTATTATTTTATGGTACGGTCGCGAGGCCTGTTAAATGAGATGTTTTGTGCAAACTTTAGAAAGCTGATCTTGCTGCTATTAAACTGAGCGATATTTACATTCACGAAGGGCATCAAGGAGCTTAGCGGCATTAACCCTCATACCTAAGTAGTAAAATAGGACGGTCACAATTTTCATCGTTGTTAGAACACTAATTATGAAGACCACTGCCGAGCAAAGGCCTCCATCGTTTCAACTCTACTCTGTTTGGTATTATTGAGGGTCTATAATTTTGAAAGGTATTCAGTTCGTTACGCCATTTCCTCCTGGACCAGCCGCGATGTCATTTGCTATTAAGAGGGACCCATTTGGTGACCATTCGTGCCCAAGATATGCTCGGCATGCGACAAACAATACGAACTCAGTTTTATTTCAACTTTTTTATTTAATTATGCTTGTGGCTTTTTAATCCACTTCAGCTATTTATGGAATGGGGCGTAGTATTTATGAATTAGGTAATCTTTTGTGATTTGCAGTTTTAAATTCAGAAGTTTCACGTAGATTATATCAGGGGAGGAAAACATCGGTTGCCACAAAAATTTAGGAGGTGGCAGCCCTGACTTGTGAAAGTATGTCTTTCTCAATTATATATCCGGATACCCAACAAACCTTCTGAACAATTCAGAGCAAAAATAATGAGTTATGAAAAGTGTCCCTCTGCAAATAGGGGGTAACGAGAGGAAATGAAACCCACAACTTTCCATAATTGCGCGCAAACAAAAATTTAAACTTCGCTTATCCCAACTTACTGTACTGTATGTGATTATTGTATATAAAGTAATTTATATACATTTAAAAATATATACAAAATATATATTTTGCCTATAAAAGTGCTTCTATCGCGATTAGATTGCGGGATTCTAGCTTTTACCTATTAAATAGTTTGGTTAGGTCAATATGAGGTGAGTGACCGTTTGTGCCATCTCCATATTCAAGCAACCCTTTAGTCGGTATTGGTGGCTTACTGAAACCGCCACTACAAATGACCATATACCTTTCTTCATTAATCTGGACTGGGTCCTCGTGGTGCCTTTGTCCTTTGTAGAAGCCTTTGTGCCTTTGCAGTGGAATGTATAAGCTTTGTGTGATATATGATCCTGTGGCTTATAATCCTAAATCGCACAAACTTTTGTTCCTTTCGAAAAATTCTCAGTCCGTGAATAAGCTTGCCACATCCTTGCCGAAACTCATGGGTAAATAGACGTGACTATGTTCAAGATTAATAGGGCGAGCCTAATGCCCTTGTATCAGACACAACTAACAAGTTTCAATAGAAAAACTTTAATTATATGTGTCCGACTCTGGATTCAAATTGAAAACCTCGCGGTGCCACTCTCACTATGCGCCAAACCAACGAGTCAGTTAAACAGAAAATTAGCTTGAAAATATTTAAATACCCACCCGCCAGTAGGGGGTGAAGTTCATAAAACTCAATATCCGTTGTTTATTTATCCGAACGTGCTTTTATTTGAAATTTGATCCCTCTTTGTCTTTGATCGGCTTTCTCTATGGTAATCATTAAACGATTGATTGGTTCCAATTTAAGTGGCAGTGTGAGGTTATTGTAATTAAAAAAAAACATCGTCTTAATAAGTACACCTGCATATCATGGTCGATATTAGGTATCAATATTATAGAACAAACCTATTGCCATTCTAATTTATTTATTTATCCTTTATACTACATAAGCAACTGTTATTTTCACAGGTGAAATACCAAGGTGAGCCTAACTCAAAATATGAATAGTCTTCCAGTGAAGAATGAAAGAAAATCCTTCCGTCAAAGATGTGAAGGAATTCTAAGCGTATTGACGGACAATTAAGCGCAATGGTTAAGAGTTTAAGCCGCTCCGCCCACTGTGTCTAATAGTCGCGGGTTCGATTCCTGCACGGGACAAATCTTTGGGAGATCTACAATTATTTGTTCCGGTCTCGGTATTTGTGTATGTGAATTTTTATGTTTGTAAATGCACCCACGACACAGAAATAAATAATAATGTGGGGCTACGTTATTTAAAAACGAAAAGTGTTATCAAATACAAACTAGTACATAGGTAGCAGAAAGCCAGTTTTCGTGGCGATCTTTAGGAATGTTGTCCTGCAGTGAACGTTTCTCGTCTACCGAATAGGCAATTCCGTATAATAATAATAAACCGTATAACCACAATAAATAAATGTGTGTGTGTGTGTCTGTGTGTGTATGTCTGTGAGTGTGTGTGTGCGTGTGTGTGTGTGTATGTGTCTCTCTCTATCTATCTCTCTCTCTCTCTCTCTCTCTCTCTCTCTCTCTCTGTGTGTATATGTGCGGTATCTGTATCCGAAAGAATGTAAAGGCATCAGGAGAGTCGGTGAGAATATGCCGCGGACGGCGGTAGCGGCTGATACGCACAATAAATAAAACACTTCTTTCCTTCCTATCTGACATCACTGACGTACCAGATGACATGTTGTAATTTATTATCAGTATGTCGTATCCTATTATTTGAAAATCACAGTTAAGGGTATATCAGTTATTATCATTTTATTAACCTTTCAATCTTGTATATGGATGTACTCTATGCCTTTAATAATTGCTTGAGTGTGATTAGTGGTGAAGCAATGACAGACGACAGCTGTCAGATGCCGATTGACCGATGACAGTTAGTCGATGTAAGAGAGCGGGCGGAACTGCGTCGTTATTCCACTGGCAACGGGCCGAGCGGTCGGATGTGTCGCGGAGCAGCTAACCTCACCGCATTTCGTGTGACAATATTAATCTCCAACTATTGTGCACATTCTCGGATATGACAAGGAAGATCAGTTTACCGGACAAGACCCCTAGTATTATATCAAGATTTCCTTCATATTCGGCCACCATGCAGATGGCTATTAAAACGAAGATAAATCCACCTTTCACCGTTACCAGCATTGAAACGGCCATCCCGAAAAGCGAAGCGCCGACATGTATAATTAAAATCATCTTCCGACTTCCTACATTGTTTTCCTCCCACCCAAATCAAACATCGCCGCCCTACACGCATCCCCCCACAACCCAAAGCAGGTAGTCTAACAAAATAACGGGAATTCATTCCCAAAAATAATTAAACAATCGAAATGAGTTTTAAATTAATTTCCGAGTTCGGCGAACGTTGGGATCGTGTTAAAATTCTGTTCTATTGTTGTTCTAACATTCACTCACAATTGGGAAGGGAAGGGCAGGGGTTGATGGTTAAGATACCTTCCGTAAAGGGAAGAATCCAGGATGTGATATTCTATCCTTTCCTATAGTAATGGAAAGGATTTCATACTTGTGAAAATCGGCCAAGACTTTTAGGAGGGACAGAATTACGAACACACGCGCATCGAAATTTTATATGTGAAGATATTCCAATAAGAAAAAATAAATGGCTCTGATAGGCTAGTGTTATTTTTTTTTTAAGAGTTGTAACCTCAACCGTATCCCTGGGTTTTTGAAAACTTATGTAGAAATATCACTTGCTTACGGTAAAGGAAAGCATGTCTGGGAAAGTAAAAATGTTTTAGAATGAATGAAAAATCGCGACAGTCCCTATTTCTATTGCATTAGGACCAATAAGTCCTTTTCAAAATGTATATGTACTGTTAACACCTCCCAAAAATTGCCATAACATCCGGATTCTTGCTGTATGCATCCAGATTCAACTAGTAACCTTCATCACGTCATCGTTCCTATACATAGTCACAGTCGAGAACCTTAAAGAACCGTAACCGATTGACATTATTAAACAGAAAAAAAACTACTCGTAGTGGGGATGAAATTTCAACCTTATTTCAAGCATCAGGCTCACAAATTCCCCGAACCGAAGATCATTTTGTTGACAACGCCCTGAACTTAAATAGACTTAGTACTTGTTTAACATTCCAAAAAGTTTGCGTTGTTAATTGAATGTGAAGCCGATTTGGGATTATCATTTAAATTTGTATTCTATCTGTGTATGAATGGGATTGATTCCATGTTTATTCTACGCGAAAGTTATTTAATTATTTTGTTATGTATTTTTTTGACAGCCTTAGGAGGGTTTTTCCTAACCCTTATCATGAAGGTATTGGTGGTAAGTTGTAATAGAAAGAGGGCTGAAGTGTTTGAAACGTTTAAATCAGACGAGAAAAAAAACAAATAACCTATTTGTCACATTTAAAATCTGGAATTTTTTTTTTACTGATGCCTTTTATCGCTTAAATAGATCAAAGTGTTGTTTGACAGAAATAGATTCAGCTGTTTGAAAATACATTATAAATGTTGTTGGAACTCCTTTTTAAAAGATTTTATTTAACTTGCACTGTGTGTATGTCTGTCTTTGTGATTCAAATCTTGTGATCCATTTTTTAAGCACATACGGGTATCCAATTGAGCTAAAATCAAAATTGACAATGCAATAATATGGTACCCTGGTCTGATGATGGAGTCGGAAGGCCATAAGAACATGTGAGCTATACAACGTATCCACCTTGTGTTTAGTCTTGTTGGATTGGTAATGACAAAAATTATTCGACCAGATGGGATTCAGGGTCGGATGATGAAGCCAAAAGGGGTCAGTAGAACAATCAAGCAACTCGATATACCCGGCCGTGTTTGGGCTCGTTGGATTTATCTTGACGAGTACTTTATGGTTTTCAGGGTCTGATAATGGAGGCTTCCGCCTCCATTATCAGACCCTGAAAACCATAAAGTCACCAACCAAGAAGCCAAAGAAACTCCTCAACCAAGCAAGATATCTTTGTTAAGTCTTGGTATAAAAGCTTGTTTTAGGTCGTTTTAAATGAAATTATTCTTCTATGTAATTTAATTTTTGTAGTGAAACATAAGAATGTTTAGTTTACTATAACCAAGTAAAGTTTCCTTCAGAGCTATTAACTTTATTTTTGCTATACGAATATAACGAAATTCTATTTTGAAGTAAACTATATTTAGGTTTTAGATTTTTTTCTTACTACTTTTCATAGGGATTGCTTGCTTTAAATTATCCCTCTATTAAAACATTGTAAAGGGCTGGTTTCTTGCATCATCTAAAAACCTCACAAAACAACAAGATTCCACAAAAAACAACACAGTCAAATATAAAGGCCGGCGTGACTTTATAAAAATATATTTATTTTACAATATTAATTTATAATGAATATACAAAATACTATGCAGTCAATAGTATTGCTTAAGGTTCGTGCGAACGGTAAGAGAGCTATTATATAGCGATATTGAGGTACTTTGCTTGACGATAGCTATTTATAGGCATCGCCAAGTAAACTCATCTTTCTAGAAGGCGCCCACGCAAAGTGCGCCGTATTAATTCATATCTGCTTATTAATCAAAACAATTATTGGAACTACACTGAGACTAAACATGTAACCTGATATCTGTTTACATGATAAATACGCAGCTGAGGCAAGTTAAGCCGAATCAGCAAAACAGTACTTGGAATTAATTCGCATGAGCAATAGTTTGTTATTATTGCATCATCTTTTAAAGTACTTGCACTGAGCTATGTACTGGTCTGGTATACATAACTACATATACTAACACAAACAAACACTCAAAACTATCAACACTGCCATTTCCATCATTCCTAAAACTCCACAATATAAACACACCTTCCCACAAAAACATCCCCATTAAGAGCCCTAAGGATTATAACCTCTTATAACACGTTTTAAGACAAACTGCCGAATAAAAACCGCGGTGGTTACCGTTCCGGTGAGCCGGTCGCGGTTATCGTAGCTTTTATGACGTCATCAAAGCTACCAACGAGGGGGAATGGCATAAAACGCACTCATGGTAACTCAGGTATGACGATTATGGTGGAGGCTTCTTGAAAGTTATGTGTGGTGTCTTTAAGATATATTTTTGAATTAGCCTGTTTTAGAAACGTTGGTCTTATGGCAAAAAATGCGAGTGGTGAGCACGAGCCTTTCAATTCTATCTATATCATCACGCTAGATCCCTTGCAGGGATCCTAGACAGAGAGTACAGAGTTTCAACAGGTTCTTTCCTTACATACCTCTCTGGCTTCCCCCACTTTCATAGTTCGTCTCATACACGCTCGCCGGTTACGGATACTCTTGACTTGTCCTTTCGATAAGACTTTGTCTATTTAAATTCTAGGTCGGACAAATGCGTTTTCTATCGAAAAATTCCTAGTATCAGTCTGGAATCTGGATTTGTGCCCGGCATATGGCATAGGTTCACCGTCTATTAAATAGAACCTAACATCGTCGACGAAAAGTGGGTTTATACAGTCTACCTCTGCTACCCTTCTTCTTCAAGTGCCTCTCCATTACTGGATGTTGGCCGTCAGCTTTGCGAATGTGCTGCAACCCTGCTTGGGTAGTATAGATATGACTGTAATTATTTTTTATTAAGCCTATTTAGTTTTGTATTTGTAAGACGCTTAAGCTCTGCGAAGTAAAACGTTAATTATATATTAACTAAGACATAACACAGTAATAACTTATATTTAAGTGTGTTAATTTGACGAACGATTTAGCGTCGTGGTTAAAAGCTTAAGCCGCCCCGCCCTATGTGTCTAATAGTCGCGAGTTCGATTCCCGCACAGGACAATCTTTGTGTGATCCGCAATTATTTGTTTCGGTCTGGGTATTTGTGTATTAGAATTTTCATGTTTGTACACGCACCTACAACACAGGAATAAATCCTAGTGTTAGGCTACGTTTTTTAAAACGAAGAACGAAGACCAAGAATTTAGACACGGCAATGTGTTATTGTTCAACATGTTATTTAAAACGCATTTTAACGCAATCGTTTAACTTAATATTAATGCAGGTAGAGGGGGAGCATTAAAACGGGCATTTAATAATAACAGTTTTACATGAATAAACCCAGACCAACCTAAATATCTGTTTCATACAAAAATATGTCTCAAGCAATACGGTATTTTTCGAAATTGAAAGCAAGCAAGTGACGATTTCAAACGTGTAATCGCTTCTAACGTCAAACAAGAATATCTCAGGAAACTCTTCAGATTTGTGAACATTAAAACTGAACACCACCTGATTATTATAAACTTGAAAATCAACGTCTTAAGCAAAGTGGTGTTACTGTAAAATTCTGTCAACCTAAGTATATTTCCAATAAACAAGACACTAGGTACATCCATGTACCTAGTTTCGGGACTAAATTCGCGTAAAGTAGCTGTCCGAATAGGTTTACGAGAGCATAATAAATTGTCGCTTTTGTGTGTCAGAAGCAAAAATTTGGGTATTCAAATATTGGTTTAAAATGTGAAATGTACAGAAGGCAAGTGCGGGGTGAGAACGCGTCGCATTGAGACACCATGTTTAGATTTTATAAAAAAGACAAAAGTTACGCGCAAGAATGGAAGAGTTTGGTTAAGACTAGGATGGACAACAAACAATATAGAAATATTTTTCAATATAAAAGACTTTTTTAAAAACAAGCTTTTATAGCAAAAACACAACAAAGATATCTTGCTTAGTTAAGGAGTTTTCATGGCTTCGTTCTGGCGCCGTCATCAGACCTTGGACACAACCCAGGTCTAAAGTACTCGTAAAGACAAATCCGAAGAACCCAAACAGGGCGGGGTTATATTGAGTAGTTGGGCGGTTCAATTGGCCAGCTTTTGGCTTCATCATCAGATCCTAAACACTATCTGGCTGGTTAGCACTAGTCAATACCAATCTAACAAGCCTAAACACGAAGGGGTTACGTTGTATAGTTCACATGTTCCTATAGCCACCTTCCGACTCCATCATCGAACCAGCTCTATATTATCGCATTGTCACCGACTTTACATACGTATGCCAAATTTCAGCTCAATCGGATACTTGTACAAGTGCTTGAAAAATGGATCATAAGATTTGAACCGGGCAGACAGACAGACATACGAACATAACAAGTTAAATAAAAGCTTGTAAAATGGCCTGAGTTGTTCGGGTAACGATATTGATATGTGCATCATTTTTTAATTTTTTTTAATAACGTAGCCCCACATTAGGATTTATTCCTGTGTCGTGGGTGCGTTTACAAACATGAAAATTCACAAACACAAATACCCAGACCGGAACAAATAATTGTGGATCACACAAAGAGTTGTCCCGTGCGGGAATCGAACCCGCGACTATTAGACACAGTGGGCGGAGCAGCTCAAGCTCTTAACCACTGCGCTAAATCGTCGTTTATCAATCAATCATTGTCATCAAAAAGATGTCCAATACTCCTGCAGTGAACATCTTTCGGTTGGCGATGATGCAGTAGGAAGCCTTATATGACTTCCTCAAAGATGGACACGATGGCCGGCTTAATGCTGAACTCTTCTTGATTTTACCCATGACCTTCACCAATACATGGGTTTATCCGTGATCTAGACTAGTAGTTTTCACTGATAGACTTTTATTTTTTTAAATTAGTGTTGACACATACGCACTGGTGAGAACTGACATTGACTTATTGTTGCTCAAAAGCTAAACGTAATTTATAATTATTTTAGTATTATCTTAACTTAAATAATCATATTCAATTATTGTATCAATTTATCTATTTCATTAAGCCAGATGCCTTGCGTGGTAGGAGATTCAATCTCCAAAATTTCATTTCTGAGCCTCTGCAAAATCCAAAATTTAAATACACAACACTTTGATGAACTAACTTTTATCATCGACCATATTACAAACCATCAAGCACTATTCAACTCCAACATATTTTCCGAACAACTATTTTGGTCTGCCAAAAATTCAGCTGAACTAACTAAATGCGGGAAAAAGCTGTATTGCTTTTGTATATAATAATGTTACAAGGCGACGCTGGCGCCGCGCCAGCGGGCCGCGGCAATTAGCGGCAACCTCGTAACGATGTCGCTATTGGAACCAACATTGAATACAACAGAATAATAAATACGGAATTGTTTGCTGGAGCTCTTGAGTTAGTAAGGGAATTGGAAAAATAATTGTCAGTTTGGCAACGTTATCTGAAGCTATTGTTACAGGAACGCCATTTAAAATTCTATCGATAATTTCAATAAACTAGCTATATCGAGACGGTAACTATATTCCTTGCGGGATAAGTAAGAAGAACTCTGTTATAAAATAGATTTTTCCTTACAGACCCCTCTCGCTTTTTCTACTCCTAATGATATTTAACAATGACATTTATTTGGTCTTGGATTTGATATGACACCAATATTATGTTTATGGTATACGTCTATTTAAAAAAAAAAACGTAGCCCCACACTATGATTTATTCCTGTGTCGTGGGTGCGTTTATAAACATGAAAGTACACATATACAAATACCCAGACCCGTTGTCCCGTGCGGTAATCGAACCCGCGACTATTAGACACAGTGGGCGGAGCGGCATAAGCTCTTAACCACTGAGCTAAATCGTCCGTCAAAGTCTGTCCACGTGTTAGTTATGTAACATATAAACCTATGTATAGCCTGCAGATTAGATTATTGACACTATCGTATAAGATGCTCTATCTGTGGTTTCCTCCACTCTCAGAGTTTCTAGACATAGAAGCTCGCCGGTTACGGAGACTTTAATTTGCCCTTCGGGTAATACATAAGATGGTAATTGATATATAAGCTGTTGAAGAAAAACATTACCCCGTTCTGGGACAGTAGGGTGAAAACACTATTCTGCTATCTAAACTAAACGTAACCTAGCAATCATGCCATTTACTAATGATGTCCACTACAGAACAAAAGCTTCTTCTTCACAACGACCGGAATTCAGCATCCAAATTTTCCGCGAATTTTATCAAATTATCAGTCCATATTATGAGGAGCATGAGGGCAGTTGCACGTCTTCCGGTACGCAGTTGCCACTTTCTGCAATCTTAGTATCTATATCATGACACCAGAACCCTTACGAAGCAAGTTGAGAATACAGAGTTTTATTAGGCTCTTTCCTTACAGACCCCTCTGGCTTCCCCGACTCTCAAAGTTCGACTAATACACGCTCGCCGGTTACGGATACTCTTTACTTACCCTTCAGATTAGCCTATTTGGTCATGGTAAAATAATCTAGGTCTTCCCAGATGCCTGCATCCTTACGCTTTCGCATTTAATATCTGTTTTGTCATTCTTTCGACATTCTTTTATATCCGAACCACCAGAGCATACCTTTTAGTAAATTTGTTATTAAACCAAAATTTACAAAGACTAATAATGAAATCCCTAACAGACTATTCAAGGAATAATCCTGAAAAATCATTTCACAGTGGCTCGCTCAGATTTATCCCCCAGTCGGACGGGATAAAACAAATGGTGATATTACACGAACCGCCCAGAAAGCGGACTTCATAATGGAGTAATTTAAATTATAGAGCCTAGAAACCGCAAAGCTTTGGAAATGGCAATAAAATACACAATGGGGGCTTCTTTAGACATTGGCCGTGCTAATTCTGTGGTTGTGGCGACAATTTATTGTAATGGTGGCTTTGAATATCAAAGAGGCGTCATGGAATAAAGATGGGGGTGAAGTATTGGGGGATTTGTTATGTACACGCTTTTTTGCTGTTGTTTTAGTAACTCACCAATGTATCACATAATTAGCCAGAAGGCCAAGGCATCTAGCTCAAGGGAGTCTCAAAGGGGAATGGTCTTGGTTTGAAAGGTCGCTATAGGGAGAGCATATACCAGATGTCTCGCCGTGCTGCTCTGCACCGGCCGGAGGGTAAGAATTTTTTCGAACTCGCCGGTGAGGTCGGTCGCTGATCCTGTGAGCGGTATCTGTATCCGAAAGAAGGGATGTAAGGGCATCGGGAGGGTCGGTTAGAACATGCCGCGGACGGCGATAGCGGCTGATTGGACGGGAGTTAGGTTTGTAGTCGGCGGCGGCTACGATTAACGGATTCCTATGATTGGACGCGTCCGCGAAATATCGGGGTATCGCCTTTTTGTTAAAGGCGCGAATAGGTTCGAGACCAAGATCGAAATGGAGATCGACATTTTTTATGGACCACGGGGCTCCAACGGCTTTGCGGAGGAAACGTGATTGAACCGTTTGGAGTCTATCGATGTGAGATCGGGTGGCGTGCCAGAACACCTCACAAGCGTACGTCATCGTCGTACCTTATTTCTAAGGGGCATTTTACTCCGCTTGCTGCTCTGTTACGGACTCACTAGATGTGTGGTCTGAAGGTCATGGTTAGGGTGACCCCTAGATATTTTACCTGTTTGACCCCGGGAATAGGTAGATCGAACATAGTCATTTGACCGAGATGAAAAGATTTAGTGAGACGCTTGCGCATATGCCATTCTTGTCACACTACAATTTTTCTGAATAAACTAGGTACTTTCTCTACTCTGAATAAAATCCTCACGCTAACGGCAAAGTTTCGTGCTAGGAACTCAAAAATCGAGGAAAGTAAGTGTGTATTTATAAAAAATCCTCAAATGCTTTATCTAATTTCCAATTTGATGATAATTATTTTTGTTTACAAGAATGCCATGTCGAGCTTGGGTTTGATGATTTAGCCAGCTTTGAGCTTTTAGTCAGCAGTCAGCAGATTTGGTTAGTATAACTGCAGTTAGCAGATTTTGACGACGACTTGGTCTACTGGTCAATTAGATAACTAGATCGAGTACTCACAGGTTCAACTTCAATCTATTTTTATCATAACAGCAGATCCCTTACGGGGTGCAGAGTTCCAACATGTTGTTTCCTTACAGAACTCTTTGGTTTCCTTCACTCTCATAATTTATCTTAAACACGCTCACCGGTTTCGGAGACCTTTGACTTGCCCTCCAGATAAGACACAGTCTATTTGATCCTGGAATATTATAGATTTTCCCCGGTACTTACATGCTTCCACTTTCACATTGTATATCTGTTGTGTCATTATTTCTACCAACAAACTTTCTAAATGCCCGAACCACCGGACTTCAGCTTCAACAGAGATAAAATATTATGTGTGCCCCGTAAAAACACTGTAAAAAACATCCCAAATGTATAAAAAAATCCTAAGCCTATAAGAAAACAGTATTAAAACAAACAGAAACTAATAGCCATTATCGCCAACTTAACGGGCGGTAGATCTTAAGGGGCAGTGCGTCTTAAGGGCAGTACGTCTTCATTAGAATCGTTAAGGCGCAGTAGCACCCGATCTCTGTTATTGCCCGTCCGATGTGTAATGAAGCCTCTTTTAATATATGGGAGGGGAATTAAGGGCGGGCTATTGTTTTAGTGCTAGGGGATTATGGGGGAAGTTTAGTAGATAAAACGACATAGTTAAAACCTAGTTTAATCACCTGTGTTTTATTCAAAATAGATACACAGTACTGATGGCAGAGGTACACCGTATATACCCACTTTTTATTGACGATATTAGGTCCCAATAAAATAGGAGGCAAGTCTATTGCCATTTTATCAGGCGCATGGCAGGCTGCGGACTGATACTGGGATTTTTTCTATCGGAAAATTGCACTGTCTGACCTAGGATTCGAACACAGAACCTTGTGATCGCTACGCGCGTTATTCGCCACTAGACTAATGAGGCAGTTAATATCAATCCCTTCGTGAAAAACATGGAGGCAGATATTTGAATAAGGCGATGCGACAATGGTATTATTAGAGGCGAGTCTTATCTGAAGGGCAAGACAAGAGTCTCCGTAACCGGCGAGCGTGTATGAGACGAACTATGAGAGTGGAGGAAGCCAGAGAGGTATGTAAGGAAAGAACCTGTTGGAACTCTGTACTCTCTGCCTACCCCGCAAGGGATCTGGCGTGATGATATAGATAGATAGATAGATAGACAATGGTATTCGTAGCAACTACTAAGGTTAAGCTGCTTCCGGCTCCGTCAGTTTGGAATGGGTAACCGTTCGTGAAAATTTATTTTTGAGCGTCTTCGGAATAAATACTCCAATAAGTCGTCACGCCAGTTGAGAAACCATATAGTGCTTCTAATTGCTTTTTCTCTGGTCAAAAGACGTCCATAACCGAACAGGAATTATAGGACCTGTAAATATTTCTTTCTTTCTTTCTACTCTCATAGTTCGTCTCATACACGCTCGCTCGTTACGGGCACTCTTGACTTGTCCTTCAGATAAAACTCGGTTTATTTGGTCATGGTCAGATAGTCTAGGTCTCCCCCGGTACCCACATCCTTTGACTTTCGCATTGTATATCTGTTTTCTCATTCTTTTTTCTGACATTCTTTCTAATAATCAATCTATTTTATAGTCTATTTACTACACAATTGGCGTCCGTCTTGTCTCTAGGTAAGAAGGACACAATTTTTCATATATATCATATAACTTTTGACAACATTGTCCTAATAATTGTTTCTCATCTGTAGCCACTATAGCCTTTGCGGCCATATTGACCACTCTACTTATATACTTGCTCACTGCGCACATTCTGTCACTGGTAGCTCAAAATCAGCAGAAAACAGTAAGCTTCATACAGCTTCCAGAATATTCTATCCCACAATTACCGTGCTAATAGAGCGTGACAATCATTCGATTAGTGGCGGATTAATTTGAGCCACACTGAGTGAATGATAAATGGTGGTACATATTTGGCCATGTTATTATGTTTAGTAATCCGAAATATTCCGAGTAATCTGACTACCTCGTTGGTCTAGTGTATATTTCATACATGAAGTGTTTTTGTTATTGTATCCAACGCCTACTATTCAATGGTAATAAAAAATGAATAAAAATAACACTTCAATAAATAACATCTACCTACTAACCTCTCCGAATATCATAGCTAGGGTAAAAATCTGGGACACCGTAGGTATCTACCGGTCCGATGACTAGCCACGCCCCTCCTCAATTTCGGCTCCGTCATTTTGCGCTTTGTATAGATCGGCGATGTCTTTTAATGCACTAAATTAGTATTGTTATGAAGATTTTACTTATGTTTTTTTTCCTTTTTTCAGTACCAGAAAACAGTAGGGATTGAATACATCACCTGGGCTTTCGGTCCAGGACTACTAAACTAACACCGTGTATATAGTTTGAGTCGCAAAAAACGGTGATCACCAGTAGTCTGGTAATGTGCACGCTATAATGGCAATCATCGAATGGTGACCACGGATATCTTAAACGTGGAAGGCATTACAAAGATGGGCCAACGATATGGTAGAACGCCAAAGACTTTGTCAAGCTTGGCTCAGGATAGGGATATAGCTCCCCCCCCCCCTGCACCAACATCAGCAGGGGTATTCGGGGTCACGGACGAAAAAGGCGGAGGCCCTGCGCGTCCTTTTACGAGCGACTCCGAGAAGGACGTCGGCGTGGTGTCCGTGCGGCTGTGGGGAGCAAGTTATCAAGTCTCCCCCCGACGGCGGGCTCTTTAGGGCGCAGCACAAGAGGGGCACCGGTGCTTTTTATACAGAGATCTCGGAGCCCCTCCAAAGTGGGAATCTCGGCCACCCTGGGGTTTCTAGTCGGTGGGAATCAATACGCCCCGCGAGCTTCCCCCAAGGCTCGCGGAAGTCCTATGCAGGATTTGCCCTAGGTAAAAAAAAGGATATGTGGCGTAACAGGGAAGAGGCTTATGCACTGCAATGAGTAAAATGAGCTGGACGTGATGACAGGCTTGCTAATGGCTTCCCAATATATAGGGACCTAACATCGTCGGCAATATGTGGACCTAAACTTCTTCCGCAATGTAGACGTGACAATGTTTAATTACCGCCAATCAAAGACAATTTAGTTAGTTAGTTGTGACTCCATAATATTAGAGGCAATCATCAAAGTTCACCAACATTCGGCTCGCCGACCGAGCTGATTGTTTCATATTCAAACCGCCCCCTTTTTGGATGGCAGTCATTAAACCAAGTTGGAAGCATTATAGGCGGCTTGATAAGTTCCAACAGCAGGTGACCTGTTTTCGCTAAACAGCACTGGGCCTGCGTGGTAGAGTACCTATTCTCTGTCAAATTATGTCATAAGAAGGCAATTTGCCAAACAGTGGAACAGTATAAGGCTGGACCCTTATTCGCTTTGACTAAATACGGCACGTCATGATAACTTCGTGAAATGATCGTATAATGGTATTATTCTGTATGCCACTGTAGTACATACCTACCATTAAACGAACAATTCACAAAGGTATCATAAGGCACCGCGTTACGTGTTTAATTGATCATATTGGTCATATAATAATGACCCTGATTTGTAAAGAGTATATGTGAATGAAGTATGTCATTTGTTATAATAATAAGCTCGCAGGGCAGCTTGTGGCGAGCTGTTGGTGAGTAACGACACCAAGGACCCGCGTGCTCCAGAGAGTCGGTCAGGTTCACTTGGCCGTGTCTTCGTCGGTCGAGTGGAAAACAGAGGGTCCGCAGGACTCTCGGCTCTGGCTTGCCTTAATTGGCCATCTAGAGAGGCGCCGTGAGCGCTATTACGACGTAGGAAGATAATGCGTTCCTGCGTCGATGTACTCCAGAGGTGGAAGTGTTAAAGGGCATAACGCCGCGAGTAGCTTCGGAGAAAGTGCAGCACACCTCTTGACACCCTTGAGCTGCTCAATCCGGTGTTGCCTTCAGTTTTCTTTGAGGGCGCAGTAAGCAGCGAGTCACCGCCGGCCACGGGTAGTTAGGTTTCAATAATTATAACCGGTTTCCACCCCTTAGAAATAGACCAGTTTTTATACAATAGTCCTTGCACCTGCCGGAGTCAGTTCGATGATTAAGTTTCTTCATTTTCAGCAAGTGATCTCAGTAGGTGACTTACATAACATTTACTTCTCGCAAAGGGCCTATACGTGTTCGATCCATGTCCCCACGCAAGCCTTTCAAAGGTTCGGGTAAAGCCCATGAGTTTCAGTGAGATACAAAAAATAATAATAAACACCTCGAGAAGCTCTCGCTAGGCAGTTGGGTGAAGAGCCTGATACAAAAGGCGCGACAAGGCGCGCATCGTGAAGAGGTTTCTCACTCTGGACCCCTAACCATCGGTAGCTTGGGACGTAGACCTCGCTGTCGGTGGAGCGCCGTTTTAAAATCTATACTAATATTATAGAAAGGAAGGTTTGTATTTTCGTATTTTTGTAACGAATAAACTCAAAATATACTGGACCGATTTCAAAAATTCTTTTACCATTAGAAAGCTTTTTTATCCAGAAGTCATCATCATTATCAAGAAGATCACGGTCCGGTAGGTGGCACTGTTGTCGAACGGGTACAAAGTCGCGGGATTTGTGTATATTTTAGAAAAATATGTAATTTTTAATAAATAATAGGATGGCTCTCAAACAACTTAAAAACAACAAAGCGCCGGGTGAAGACGGAATTACCGCAGAGCTTCTGAAAGCGGGTGGATCGCCGGTACTTAAAGTCCTTCAGAGGCTGTTTAATTCCGTCTTGCTCGAAGGAAAAACGCCGGAAGCATGGAACAGGGGTGTGGTGGTACTCTTTTTCAAGAAAGGTGATAACACTTTATTAAAGAACTATAGGCCCATCACACTGCTAAGCCATGTTTACAAGTTGTTTTCGAGAGTCATCACGAATCGTCTCGAACGCAGGCTTGATGATTTCCAGCCTCCCGAACAAGCCGGTTTCCGGAAAGGCTTTAGTACCATAGACCACATACATACGCTGCGGCAGATTATACAGAAGACCGAGGAGTATAATCGGCCACTATGCTTGGCGTTTGTGGACTATGAGAAAGCCTTCGATTCGATCGAGACTTGGGCGGTTCTTAGTTCTCTCCAGCGATGCCGCATTGACTATCGGTACATCGAAGTGATGAAGTGCTTGTATAATAACGCCACCATGTCAGTCCGAGTACAAGGGCAGTGCACGAAGGCGATCTCCATAAAAAGAGGAGTAAGACAGGGAGACGTCATTTCTCCGAAACTGTTTACGACCACCATAGAGGACGCCTTCAAGCTCTTGGAATGGCGAGGACTTGGCATTAACATAAATGGCGAATACATCACTCACCTTCGATTTGCCGACGACATTGTGGTCATGGCGGAGTCGCTGGAAGATCTAGGACGAATGCTCGGCGACCTCAACAGAGTATCTCAACAAGTGGGTCTTAAAATAAACATGGACAAAACGAAAATATTGTTTAACGTCCATGTCGTACCCACCGCACTCACCGTTGGGAACTCTACTCTTGAAGTTGTCGACGAATACATTTACCTGGGACAGGTAGTCCGGTTAGGTAGGTCCAACCTTGAGAGAGAGGTCAATCGACGAATCCAACTCGGCTGGGCAGCGTTCGGGAAACTGCGCAACATCTTCTCATCCAAAATACCTCAGTGCCTAAAGACTAAAGTTTTTAGTCAATGTGTGTTACCAGTGATGATATATGGATCAGAGACGTGGTCTCTTACTATAGGTCTCATAAAAAAGCTCAGAGTTGCTCAGCGAGCTATGGAGAGAGCTATGCTCGGCGTTTCTCTACGTGATCGAATCAGGAATGAGGAGATTCGTAGAAGAACCAAGGTCACCGACATAGCCCTTAAGATTAGCAAGCTGAAGTGGCAATGGGCGGGCCACATAGCGCGAAGATCGGACGGGCGTTGGGGCAGAAAGATTCTAGAGTGGAGACCACGTATTGGCAAGCGCAGCGTGGGACGACCGCCTGCCAGATGGACCGACGATCTTGTGAAAATGGCAGGAAGTCGTTGGTGGCATTGGACCGGTTACGCTGGAAAGCGATTGGGGAGGCCTATGTTTAGCAGTGGACAAGTATAGGCTGAGATGATGATGATGATGAATAAATAGATGAAAAATAATAATAATATTTATTTTTGTAAGCAACGAAAACCCGTTGTGTTCGTATATAAAAATATACGACTTGTTGGTAAATTTAACTTATTACTAATATTTGTAATTCAGCAACTAAGCATGAAGGACAACAAACAGAGACATTAGTTTCTCCTCAATTAATCGACCTCCATACAAAATGAGAGAGCTATTTTTATGAAACGCCCTAAATACTAGTGAGGGACAATATTTTTACTATAGTAAAAAAGATATCGACAATCGCACAAAAAACCGCATTTGTCATGTAGCGGAAATGGCCTACGGATTGATGTATTACTGTTTACTAAAAGCATTTATATTTTAACCAAAATGTCCTCCTGTCTATGCGGGATTGATCGGCGTTGTTCAATGAAAAATTATTGGATTCGTTGTATTTATGGTCTTATAATACCAACTATAATTTGTCTTGGCTAGTGATCAAAGTGTGCCGCGTGGTTCCCGGCTTAGAATAGGACCAACCCATCTCATCCCATCGGGTGTCGTACAAGGCGACTAAGGGAAAACTAGGGAATGGGCAGCAGCGTTCCCTTAACACTTTTACAACCAAAAACTGCGCTCGCCAACCCGCCTGCCAAGCGTGGCGAGTATGGCAAACACCCCCAACCAATATGGAAGAAAGCAAGAAAACCAGGCCCCTAGTCCCCGGCGGTCCTGTTCGTCCTGGCCACGGTAGCAGCCATGGTAACGACAGGACAAGGGGTGCTAAGAATCTCCGGCAGAGATTCGGCTACCACCAAAACCGAAAATTGGCCCTGGTGACATACAACGCACGCACATTGAGGACAGATGAGAAGCTAGTTGAGCTGGAAGAAGAGTTAAACAAGTTGCGGTGGAGTATTGTTGGTTTATCGGAGGTCCGAAGAGAGGGCGAGGACACGATAACCTTAAAATCCGGCAACTTGTTTTACTACCGGGAGGGCGAACAGCAGTCCCAAGGTGGTGTCGGATTTATCGTCCACAAGTCACTCATAAACAACGTTGTGTCCATCACTAGTGTGTCGAGCAGGGTAGCGTACCTGATACTCAGAATATCCAAAAGATATTCGCTGAAGGTCATACAGGTCTACGCACCGACCTCGGCATACTCAGATGATGAGGTCGAAGTTATGTATGAGGACATTAGTAGAGCCATACATACTTCTAAAGCACACTTTACAGTAATTATGGGTGACTTCAATGCGCGACTGGGCAAACGGGGCGATGATGAGTTGAGAGTGGGGCAATTTGGATATGGGCAGCGCAACCCCAGGGGTCAGAGGCTGGCCGAATTTCTGGAGAAGGAGGGACTCTTTATGATGAACTCTTTCTTCCAGAAGCCGTCTCATAGGAAATGGACCTGGATGAGCCCTGATGGTTTCACAAAAAATGAGATAGACTTCATCATGAGCACCAAGCGACAAATATTTAATGATGTCTCCGTGATTCACAGGGTAAAAACCGGCAGTGATCACCGAATGGTCAGAGGCACATTAAATATTAATGTCAAAATGGAAAGATCGCGTCTGATGAAGTCTACGCTCCGACCTTCTAATACACATATCCAAAACCCCGAGAACTTTCAACTCGAATTGTCAAACCGCTTCGAATTGCTAGACAGCAGCGCATCAGTGGACGAAATCAACAATGGGTTGGTAGAGACTGTCCATACGGTCGGGTCTAAGCATTTTAAGCCCCACCGTAAAAATAGGCCTCAAAAGCTATCCGACTACACCCGAAACCTTATGGCTGAGCGACGTACCATGAGACTCCAAACCTCCGATGATGCTAAGTCCTATAGGCAGCTCAATGGACAGATATTGAAGTCCTTGCGACACGATCTACGGTCCTTCAACACAAGACGTATTGAGGAGACCATAAAGCAGAACAAGGGCTCCAAAGTGTTCGCAAGAGCCGCGTCGATTGGGCAAAGCCAGTTGACGAAGCTGAAGACGGAGGACGGAAACGTAACGTCGAATAGGTCAGAGGTGCTCAGGGAGATAGAGAGGTTCTATGGACAGTTGTATACCTCAGTAGCTGAACCTATTGTTGACTTGGTAAAAGACCCAAGAGCCAAGCTAACCCGACACTACACTGAAGATATCCCGGACATCAGCCTGTACGAGATTAGGATGGCTCTCAACCAACTTAAAAACAACAAAGCGCCGGGTGAAGACGGAATTACTGCAGAGCTTCTGAAAGCGGGCGGATCGCCGGTACTTAAAGTCCTTCAGAGGCTGTTTAATTCCGTCTTGCTCGAAGGAAAAGCGCCGGAAGCATGGAACAGGGGTGTGGTGGTACTCTTTTTCAAGAAAGGTGATAACACTTTATTAAAGAACTATAGGCCCATCACACTGCTGAGCCATGTTTACAAGTTGTATTCGAGAGTCATCACGAATCGTCTCGAACGCAGGCTTGATGATTTCCAGCCTCCCGAACAAGCCGGTTTCCGGAAAGGCTTTAGTACCATAGACCACATACATACGCTGCGGCAGATTATACAGAAGACCGAGGAGTATAATCGACCACTATGCTTGGCGTTTGTGGACTATGAGAAAGCCTTCGATTCGATCGAGACTTGGGCGGTTCTTAGATCTCTCCAGCGATGCCGCATTGACTATCGGTACATCGAAGTGTTGAAGTGCTTGTATAGTAACGCCACCATGTCAGTCCGAGTACAGGGGCAGTGCACGAAGGCGATCTCCATAAAAAGAGGAGTAAGACAGGGAGACGTCATTTCTCCGAAACTGTTTACGACCACCATAGAGGACGCCTTCAAGCTCTTGGAATGGCGAGGACTTGGCATCAACATCAATGGCGAATACATCACTCACCTTCGTTTTGCCGACGACATTGTGGTCATGGTGGAGTCGCTGGAAGATCTAGGACGAATGCTCGGCGACCTGAACAGAGTATCTCAACAAGTGGGTCTTAAAATGAACATGGACAAAACGAAAATAATGTGTAACGTCCATGTCGTACCCACCGCACTGACCGTTGGGAACTCTACTCTTGAAGTTGTCGACGAATACATTTACTTTGAGAGAGAGGTCAATCGACGAATCCAACTCGGCTGGGCAGCGTTCGGGAAACTGCGCAACATCTTCTCATCCAAAATACCTCAGTGCCTAAAGACTAAAGTTTTTAGTCAATGTGTGTTACCAGTGATGATATATGGATCAGAGACGTGGTCTCTTACAATAGGTCTCATAAAAAAGCTCAGAGTTGCTCAGCGAGCTATGGAGAGAGCTATGCTTGGCGTTTCTCTACGTGATCGAATCAGGAATGAGGAGATTCGTAGAAGAACCAAGGTCACCGACATAGCCGTTAAGATTAGCAAGCTGAAGTGGCAATGGGCGGGCCACATAGCGCGAAGATCGGACGGGCGTTGGGGCAGAAAGATTCTAGAGTGGAGACCACGTATTGGCAAGCGCAGCGTGGGACGACCACCTGCCAGATGGACCGACGATCTTGTGAAAATCGCAGGAAGTCGTTGGATGCAGGTGGCATCGGACCGGTTACGCTGGAAAGCGATTGGGGAGGCCTATGTTCAGCAGTGGACAAGTATAGGCTGAGATGATGATGATGATGATGATGAGTGATCAAAAGTTAGCTTAGGTTTTAATCGTAGATCAAATAAGTGTCATTAGAGTACATATTTCGAAAAAATCTCTTTGGTAGTCCGGAATTTGGAATTGCGTCCGATATAACGGTAACAGAATCGCTCTTTTTAAACTAGAAATTTGGGATTAAAATTTGGTTATACATAGTATACCTTTTCCGCCTCACTTGGAGAATGAAAGAAAGAAAGAAAAGAAATATTTGTCACAGCACAAGAAACAAAATATTTTGTAGATATTAAGTGGCTACCGCGATAAAAACGTGTTTTGTACTCGATGCACTTCAAGTTGTATAAAGATATTAGGACTTAATATTTCAGAACATAATTTCTGACTCTATATATTAAATACACGACCAAAATTTTCTCGATAGAAAATAAAATCAAAAGTCATCTCTATTACTTTTCATTTTCTAATTCCAACGCGAAACGCTTAAGAATCAGTTAATAGAATTTGCTTGAAAACTTATAGAATAATTGTAGCAAAGTACTTGTAAAATAGTTTTTTATTCGATAGTGTAGTTCGTCTATGTTTTTGCACAAACGTCGTTTACTTCCGAGAGCGCGCTCAATATCCGTCCCTTATTATTTATTTGTAAAGTTATTGCATCACTGTCACTCTTCCGCTCGATAAGTCGAAGGAAGTAGGCTCTTAAAGAAATAATTTCATAATTCAACCACAGAGCGGTCTACAGCTCCGTGTATACAAGATTTTGTTTATTTATTTTTAAAAATTTAACATTCATTTAATAATAGTAGACCTGTTTTTTAACAGGGCTAATATTATCATTATTATCAGCCCTGTTAAGAAACTGTCCCACCGTTGGACACGGGCGGTTTAGGCCATAGTCCACCACGCTGGCCCAGTGCGAGTTAGCGAAGTTCACACACCTTCGAGAAACTCTTAGGCATGCAGGTTTCCTCACGATGTTTTCCTTTACCATTAAAGCAAGTGATCATTAATTTTTAATACGTACATGCTTTCGAAAAAACAGAGGTGCGGGGGTTTAAACCCGAGACCTCTGACTTTGCAGTAAAATGGTCTACCCACTAGGCTAGGCACGCTTTCTCGATAACGTTACAATGGTTTTGGAACTCCCCTCCTATCAGCCGCTACCGCCATCCGCCGCATGTTCTCACCGACCCTCCCGATGCCCTTACATCCTTTCTTTCGGATACAGATACCGCACACAGGATCAGACACCGACCTCCCCGGCGAGGTCGAAGAATCCCTTACCCGCCGGCCGGTGTTGAGCACCACATCGAGACACCTAGTATACGCCCTCCCCCATAGCGACTGCCCAAGCCCAGGCCGTTCCTTCTTGAGGCGCCCTTGAGCTAGTTGCCTTCTTGCTCTTCTGGCTCGAGCGTAGTGGTTACAAGACAACAAAAATAACAGGCGTAAAAGACATTTATTTACAAACGCCATTGAGGCCTAAGAACATCATACATACCTAACACTACTAATCTCAGACTAACAAGAAAATTCCGACACGAGAAAAACCGGTACAAAAACTCTACACACGTCCAATCCATTGCGGGAGTGACGCGGGTCCGACGCGGCACGACACGCAAGCGTGACGTCACGTCAGCCGGCCATCACAAGAACCCCTTAAGAACCGGGATTTGTAAGGTTTACGGGATAAAGTGACAGGTTTGTGTACTAGGGTATATATATTGGGACTAAAAATACACGCTGTATATTATTTTTAAAACATCCTATATATTCTTTAGAGGTGGCAGATATGTACTGTATATAAATATTTGATGCCGGAAGGATTGTCCCCCGTTACATTTGCATTTTGCCTACGACTAATACACCGAAATGCGAAAGTGGAAGGATGTAGGTGCCCGGGAAGACCTAGACTATCTTACCATGACCAAATAGACCGTGTCTTAGCTGAAGGGCAAGTCAAGAGTCTCCGTAACCGGCGAGTGTGTATGAGACGAACTATGAGAGTGGAGGAAGCCAGAGAGGTATGTAAGGAAAGAACCTGTTGGAACTCTGTACTCTCTGCCTACCCCGCGAGGGAGCTGGCGTGATGATATAGATAGATAGATAGATAGACTGATACACCGGACACGATTTCAGACTCTAGTTAGTTGCATGTAAGGACCGTATCTTTAAGTATAAAATGAATACTAAGTGGAAGAGTTAAAATTAAAAAATAAAAAAAGGGTATGAAAGATGTGGGAGGCGCGCGTGTGGTCCGCATGGAAGCAATTTTGCAAGTGGGCTGATGACGTCGCTAAACCCCACCTCCCGCAGGCTGCGGTGAGGGCGAAGAAGTAACGCGCATTTGATCACCTAGGTCTTATTCACTATGAGCAAACTTGACTTGACCGGCTCGTTATGATAACTTGGTAAAATTGTATCATAACGACTAGGACGGACGATTTTGTGGTTAAGAGCATAAGCCGCTCCACCCACTGTGTCTAATAGTCGCGAGTTGGGTTCCCGCACGGGACCAATCTTTATGTGAACCACATTTATTTGTTCCGGTTTGGGTATTTGTGTATGTGAGTTTTCATGTTTGTAAACCCACCCACGACACAGGAGTAAATGCTAGTGTGGGGCTAAGTTTAAAAAAAAAAACATTTAATGGTATTCTGAATGCCATTGGAAAACTATTAAGCAATTTTCACCAAGTTATCGTAACGCGCCACTTTACGAGATTAATTTGCCACAGCGAATAATCTCACCTGGGCAAATGAACTTAATTAAGTACCTAAGTAAAGTATATCGATTTTCTCAGTATCGATTATCTCGTATTCGATAATCAGCTACTATTTCGCCAATTTATCATTTTAACATTGCAGTGGGTGACATTAGGAATCATGTTATCTGAACCATGGATTTATTCAGTAACATGAATTTTAAATGCATTTTTACCCACGCCGAAACAAATTATTGTTGGTTGCGTTTCATAAAGAAATTTCGAGGATTATCATTATATTAAGCTGTAATTCTACTGTACCAAGACAAAGAGTCGTAAATATAACTATCACATATACAAGGTGTAACATAATAAACGCAAGACCTCAGACACCCCAATTAGAGAATTGCTTCATAAATTCAAAACGAAAACCTAATTTCCAAATTTAATTTTCCCTTTTTTAATCACTTTTTACCCCAATTAACAATAAAACTTGTACGTGTTTGTGGACATTTTAAGAAATACGGGTTAGGAATGCATTTTTAATCTCCTTATTGCTATGAATTAAGAATAAATTTAAGTTTTTATGGCGCACTGAAGGAGTAAAAGCATATTTTGCAAATTTAAAAATAAATGTAAGGTACATTAAAAATAGTTGGAATCAATTCAGTTATCGATTTAGAACAAACTACTTTCAGGTCTTGCGTTTATTATGTTACAGCTTGTATGGATTTAGATCATTCATATGTCAAAATAAGTATAAAATAAAAATGCACAAGATCGTGGTTTCCCCCAGATTAAAATTTCCACAACGACCTAACGCTGTCGCATTTACACCAATCTCGGCAAGCCCTGCACTTCAAAAGGAAAATACCTCGTTCAAAGTAACAACTACCCCGCGAAAAGCAATTACCTCACCTCACCCCTTCGCAAAAAACGGTAATAATGAGAACTAAAACCCGGCATTAATAAAATGTCCAGTAAGCCATCGCAGCGAGAGGTTTGAACCCGTGTCAACGCCATAATGCGCCGAGTTCGCAACTGAGGGCAGTAGCCTGTGGTACAATGCATAAGCGGCGACTTGACTAAATCTCGCGTGATCGGGTTCGGTCGACTTTATTGGACGAACGATTTAGAGCTAGTTATGACCTACGGGGACGAGACGTGGCCACTCACAGTGGGACTAGTCCACAAATTTAAAGTCGCACAGCGGGCTATGGAGCGAGCTATGCTCGGCGTCTTTTTGAAGGATAAAATTCGTAACGAGGTAATCCGACAAATAACCAAAGTTACCGACATAGCTTGCAAAATCAGTAAGCTAAAGTGGCAATGGGCTGGTCACATCTGCAGAAGGACCGACGGCCGATGGAGCAACATATTTGCTCCATCGGCCATCTCCATCTCCTAGAGTGGAGACCGCGACTTGGTAAGCGTAAGGTAGGACGGCCCCTAGCTAGATGGACCGACGACCTCAAAAAGGTCGCTGGGACAGACTGGATGCGGAAGGCGGAGGACCGTGTGCAATGGTGCGTGTTAGGAGAGGCCTATGTCCAGCAGTGGACTGCGATAGGTTGATTGATTGATTGATTGATTTAGACCTATACCGATTTAGACCATATCTTTGTGTGATGCACAATTATTTGGTCCAATCTGGGTATTTGTGTTTGTGAATTTTTACGTTTGTAAATGCAGCTATGACACAGGAATAAATCCAAGTGTAGGGCTACGTATTTTTAAAGAAAAAAATAGTTATATTTTCAGAAAAATAAACAACGTCATACGTATGTATACTGCTCAATTTGGGGTAACAGGAGGACACCCCTGTCACCTTTGCGTAGAGCAATATTTCGCTAACGATGTAAGGTCCCAATATACCAGGAGACGAGCCTATTCATCATCACGCCAGATCCCTTGCGGGGTAGGCCGGGAGGGATCTGGCCTATTGCCATTATACCGGGTATAATTCAAAACTTCCGTTTGATACTGCGAATTAAAAAACATACCGTCACTACTGTATACCTATCCCTAGCGGGGGTGCAGTGGCGTACTGTGCACATTCACATTTCACTGATCGTAGTAGATCTCAATGTAATAGGGGGCAATACCATTGCTATCATACCGGGCACCTTTGCAGACTTCGGACTAATACTGGGAAATTTTCGATAGAAAAATAACGCTTTTCCTGACCCAGGATCTCAAAATCGCCCGCTCATTATACGCCACTAGACCACCAAGACATTCCACTGATTTAAAAAATAAACTTTTTCAAAAAGTTTATATTCTTTACAATGAACCAGCTACTTAAAATCTAGTCAACAGAAAGGTTATAATTATTGCGTACTCATCATTTTTTTTTTAAATCGTGAAGTTGGTTGCTGAAACATACGAAATCGCCTCAAATCATGTGATAAAGCAGCCGAGAGGTTAAATGCCCTTTCTTAGGACCAGTAGAATTAGTAAAAAAAGCGTATGGAAACATCTTTCGTAAACTAAGGTACAGCTTAAGGGACCCTATTATTAAATACCACTTATTTGTACCTATTGTTCACAAATAAAGACATTGAATTGAATTGAAGCTTATCATTCATACTAACAATTTAAACCAAAGTCGCCTGTTCAGCTTATACGAGTATTTTACCGACAATCTCATAAATTGGGCCACAATACGTCTAGATTTTTCTTACATTTTACTGCTATTTTTAGTGTTGCCAAAGTAGAATATTTTCTGCGTTTCTTGACACTAACAAACCTAAAATAATAATTTTATATTTTTACTTATGCATACTAAAACATTATAAGTTTATTTGCAAATAGAACTTAATATTTACATTTAACCACAGGGTCAATCACACGAATGAACTTGTGTTATATTAATTAGTAAAATTAAAACAGCGGTATACTGTATACGTTTTAGCGACTACACTAAGTTTCAAAAGCAGTGATAGCCTAGTGGTTAGCCCGTTGTATTGCAAAGCCAGAGGCCTCGGGCTCAAACTCAGGCACGCACCTCTGTCTTTTCGAAAGCATGTGCGTATTTAAAATTAACTATCACTTGCTTTAACAGTGAAGGAAAACATCGTGAGGAAACCTGCATGCCTAAGAGTTTCTCAAAGGTGTGTGAAGTTCGCCAACCCGCACTGGGCCAGCGTGGTGGACTATGGCCTAAACCCTCTCAGTTTGAGCTAGGTTAGGAGGTTAGGAGGCCCGTGCCCAACGATAGGACAGTTTCTTAACAGGGCTAATATTATTGTTATTTCTAGGTTCCAACTTAATATGGGGCAAGCCTATTACGTATCATACGTATAGGGTATAAGACTAGACTTTCGTCGAATAATAAAAAATTTTTGATAGGAAGACCCCAATAAAACCTTGTCCAACCTCGGATTCAAATCCAGGATTTAGTGATCGCTATCTTCACCATGATATGTCAGTTGCCCAACGAGGCAGCTAACAAGCTATACAAGCTGTAACATAATAAACGCAAGACCTGAAAGTAGTTTGTTCGAAATCGGTAACTGAATTGATTAGGACAATTTTTAATGTACCTTACATTTTTTTTTAAATTTGCAAAAAAAGGTTTTACACCTTCAATACGCTATAACAAACTAAATTTATTATTCATTCAAAGCAATAAGGAGATTTCAAATGCATTCCTAAAACGTTTTTCGTAAAACGCACACATACACGTACAAGTTTCGTTGTTAATTGGGGTATAAAAGTGCTTAAAAAAAGGGTAAGAACCTTTAAATTTGGAAATTTGGTTTTCGTTTTGAATTTATGAAGCAATTCTCTAGTGTCTGGGGTGTCTGAGGTCTTGCGTTTATTATGTTACACTTTGTATAAACAGACAATTATCATATAAGACATATTTTAATAAAACACCATCACGCCTATAGTCCCATAGCGGGGGTGACAGAGGTGTACTGAGTACAACCACTTTTCGCCGACGATGTTAGGTCCCATGTAATAGGGGACAAGCCTATTGCCATATACCGGGCACAGTTCCGGACTCATACTGGAAAGTTTTCGTTAGAAAAACTACATTTTGTCCGCCCTTGAATTTGAACCTGGGGCCTCGTGATCACAAAGCGATGCGCCTTGCCACTAAAACGAACGGACAGTCGTTTTAGCGCAGTGGTTAAGAGATTAAGCCGCTCCGCCCACTGTGTCTAAAAGTCGCAGGTTCGATTCCCGCACGGGACAAATCTTTGTGTGATCCACAATTATTTTCCGGTCTGGGTATTTGTGTATGTGTATTTTCATGTTTGTAAATGCATTCACGACACAGGAATAAATCCTATTGTGGGGCTGCGTAAAATAAAAGAATAAAACAATTTTCACGTGGTCTCGGTCGGTTGGACTAGGCAGCCAGACCATGCGGTCACAGGGAAACTCTTACATTTTTTCCATACTACAATAAAACTGATTCTCATTGTATCAATTCAAAATTAACGATACCAAAATCCGAAACAAATTCTTCAATAAGCATTTTGAAATGTAAGTACTATTTTGTAATAGTGATTCAGTACAGTCACGCCCAAATATCATTTAATAAAATATCCTCCATAACTATGTCAATTAATCACGATATAACTTTTACGCCTTAATGACTCTTATAGTAATTGAGTACTGTGACAGCTAAAAGTGTTTCGTAATAAATTTTCAAAGTTGATATTAAAAATCGTGCTAATGCGTTTCTGTGGCTCGAGCGCAAAATTTATATTCCGATCAGCTGATAGCAAAGTTCAGCGGAGAAATAAAAAGCCGTATATCATTTAATTTATCTCATATTTTTGCTCTGAATATTTTGTACGAGACGAAACTTTAATATACAATTTTGATATGAAAATTAAATAATCCCTATTATTTCAAAAAAAAAATTTTTTTATTCTTTTTTTAAAAAAAACGTAGCCCCTCACTAGGATTTATTCCTGTGTCGTGGGTGCGTTTACAAACATGAAAATTCACAAACACAAATACCCAGACCGGAACAAATAATTGTGGATCACACAAAGATTTGTCCCGTGCGGGACTCGAATCCGCGACTATTAGACGCGGTGGGCAGAGCGGCTTAAGCTCTTAACCACTGCGCTAAATCGCCCGTCGTAAAAATACTTTAAATATATTGTAAAAATACTTTGGATTAATCCATGATAAATGATCATACAGCAATTCCCGAAACAAATAACTGTACAACACAATATTATATCACAGTCTGTTTAAAATTGAAAATAAAGTCGAAAGCATTAAAGTTACGATCGAACTTGATGACCGTATTTCCGTTGTCTGAATGTTCTGAAATTAAACTGATTGTTTGATTTCCAGTTTGATTCCCATGGGAGGAAGTTTGTGAGAACCTCACAACTCGCCTGCCTTCACAACACACTGCAATATATGTACTTTACAGAGGTTGTTGAGTTTGAAACTGTATCCAAAGTATAAAATTTATGCAAAATTGTTTTATGCCATAGAAATCAACAGCTAAAATTCTTTCATCGGCGTCAAAAATGTCTCGTAGTATGACAATACCTCAAATTTCGTGAAACTGCCATTACGAGCATCAAAATTTACAACGATTTACAACTTCGAAGCACACATAAAGTATTCCAGGGTACGTCAAAAATTTCGAGCCACTCCAAAAACTTGAAAATCTCCATTCTAGATATAAGCAAAGAAATTCCCACCAATTATACGCTAAGTATGGAGGGTTCCATTAATTAAACGCTGGTTCTTGGCGCCCTTGCTTAAGGGCGCAGGTACTCATGCAACTCGAGATAATCGCCGTGCAAAATTATTCCCTTTGATTGTCTATCCTTTGTAATATAATTGCTTAGGATTACGATTAAGAACGATTTGAAGGTATTACAGGATCAAGAGGTATCTAAATGCCGAAGTAAAGTTGTGATGATAATTGTTAATGATATTTTGGAAGAAATGCTGAGATTGCTATTTTGTTGGGTTATTGAGATATAATAAAACAGTGTATTTTGGAAAGAGTTAAGTGATAAATGTGACATTCAAGCAGATAAGAAAAGAGGAAAAGAATTTATAAAAAAGGAAACTCATGATTCCAACGGCCGTTCAGGACTCATTCTTTTGAAAAAGAAATGGAAGAAATTTCAATGATCGCTCTTAAAAAGAACCATTTTCCATCTTTCGCTTATCCAAGTATAGTCCCAGGTTATTTTTGATGATTAAAAGATAATATTACTAAATTTACTAGCCAATTACGCTTTTCTAAAGGCCAAGATTGTTTTTGATGATCAAAAAATAATATTATTAAACTCGCCAAGTCTTCGTTACCGACCTGAGGAGACAAAATGCTAAAAAAAAAGGAAATTCGTTGACTAGACAAGAAACCACGCAGAGCGTGATCATTTCCCCCACAAAAGTGTCAATTTGGATGGCACGATGCGATATTTCGACAAGATGGGTTAAACAAATTTTGCCCCCAAATTTCTTGAGCCTTCAGTCACGGTATTACAGTTTCAAAATACGAGCATCTCGGATCTCAAATTTTATCCCCTTTACCAAAATCAAGGCGGCATAAAAGCATTATTTATAAGCCAGAACAACTTGTTGACCGAAGCTTCTGGAGAAGTTTAAACATGTCTCCGGGGAAATTTGATTCTTGAAAGGTACGAACGAGTCCAAAGTATGGTAACACGTTGAGCCCTGGCTTTAGACACTAATAAACATTGTGGATTTTACGTTTCGGTTATAACTGGGTTCTTAAGAAGAAATTTGTCTTTGAGAATATTGGTCATGGTACTATTTTTTAAGGACTAATTTTGGGCATTTCTGATTATTTTGATTTCGGATCAAAAATGCAGCTACGCACAAACCTATACGTTTACTTCAAGGGAAACCCTCACAGCTGATTATAAAATGGGTAAACCGTCTTTTTCTTTAAAGAACGTACAATGGTATCCCAATTTGCATCCCAAAGCATTAGCTTTGGGATGCAAATTGGTATACCAAATTGGTATACCATAGTTCGTGACATAATTGTCATAATACTATTAGTTGTATTAATTTGCTTAAAAACGTTGTACGGAAACTTAGAGTATGGACTTGACTAGCTTATTATTAAACAAATATCAATCTCCAACAAAAATGCAAGTAAAAAAATCGTCTCCACACCTTTTATGTGCAAGTACAGTGACATCCAGTAGCGCTTACTTCAAAACATAAAACTGCACAAAATATGTACATTCGCGCACATAACGTCACCTCGGTGCATTGCGGCGCAGGAAGCGGACACCGGCTGTCGCGTGCCGCGCGGCCCGCGTTTCCGCGGGCCCCTTTATCACGTCGCGACTACGCTTCTGTTGCGGGTGGCGAGTGTGCGCGGTTGTACTTACTATTAACATTATTACTATTTCTTTTTGTATTGAGATTTCGTGATGATTATACCTTTTATGGAAGTACGTACAGGGGTTGACTGCCTCGTTGGTCTAGTGACAAAGCGCATCACTTTATGATCACGGGGTCCTGGGTTCAAATCCTAGGATAGACAAATGTAGTTTTTCTAACGGAAAATTCCCAGTATGAGTCCGGAGTCTAGAATTGTGTCCGGTATATTTTTTTTTTTAATTTAAAAACGTATCCCCACACTAGGACTTTTTCCTGTGTCGTGGGTGCGTTTACAAACATGAAAATTCACAAACAAATCCCCAATAGACTCGCCCCATATTACATGGGATCTAGCATCGTCGGCAAAAAGTAGGTGTACTCGGTATACCTCTGCCACAGGGGAATATAGGTGTGACGATGTATAGTCGTAGTAAAAAATTAATAATGTTATGTGTGTTATGTGACCTACATAAAATTATTAAATACAAAAACAAAAGATTGTATAAAGATGGCTAATCACAGATTCACTTAAATGATTACGAGGACACATGGCCCAGCCGTGGAGAAAATTATTTATAGGAACAAAAACCTTGTAGGAATGTCAGCATACCTAATTATTACATCTCTACTTTTTTCCTTTTGGAATTATCGAATAGTTGTACAATTGCCTCCACTTACAACAAATATTCTCCATGCACTTCAAGGTTAACTGGTAGACAACTCAAATTGAGTTAAGTTCGCCTTTGTACATCATATGTGTAAATACTTACAATTTTTGTTTTTATGTACAATAAAGAATAAATAATCTATCTATCTATCTATAACCTCACGCCAGATCCCTTGCGGGGTAGGCAGAGAGTACAGAGTTCCAACAGGTTCTTTCCTTACATACCTCTCTGGCTTCCTCGACTCTCATAGTTCGTCTCATACACGCTCGCCGGTTACGGAGACTCTTGACTTTTCCATCAGATAAGACTCGGTTTATTTGGTCGTGGTAAGATAGTCTAGGTCTTCCCCGGTACCTGCATCCTTCCACTTTCACATTGTATATCTGTTTTGTCATTCTTTCCTCTGGCATTCTTTCTATATGCCCGAACCAACGGAGCATGCCCTTTCTCATCTTTACACCGATACTATCTTTCATACCTACTCGCTGTCTTACTATGCTGTTGCTAATGCGGTCGGTCAGCTTCACTCCGCACATCTTCCGCAGAGCTCGCATTTCTACCGCATTTATCCTACTTTCATTCTCCTTCTTACATACCCAGCTCTCGCTACTATATAACAGCGTTGGGACAAGAACTCCGTTATGTATGGCCAGCTGCGCCTTATGGCTTAAGTGCCGGCTCCCGAGTAGCTTTCCCATCGCACCATTCACTCTGTTCCCTGCACTCACTCTTCTCTCTATGTCAGCGGTGTATTTCCCATCCTTACTGAAGGCGCATCCAAGATATACAAACTCATTCACTTGCTCCAGCACATCGTTACCAACCACAATTACATTCGTTCTGGTTTCTTCCCTTTCAAAAACCATAATCTTGGTTTTCTTCACATTCAAGTGTAAGCCATTGATCGTGCAGTCGTCTTTCATAACTGTGACTAGTGTTTGCAGATCAGTGGCTGTTGGCGCTATTAAAACCGCGTCATCTGCATAAAGTAGATGGTTTACCACTAAGTCACCCATTTGTACACCTTGATTCATCGCTTTCAGTCTTTGTATAATAATAAATAAATAAATAAATATATTCTGGTGTTTAGTTTTTGTGTTGCTTTTCTATTTATATTGCATGTTTATCCACTTTAATGCTATGTTTAAAGTGTCTATCTCATCAGAAACGTACTTTAAAATTGACAGCAACGTTTGTACCTAACAGACAAACAACCAAACGAGAAAGCGCAAAAATGAAAACGTAATTATTTATTTGGGAAACATGCAGAAATATAGTAATAATACCAGCCTATACTGCCCACTGCTGGGCAAAGACTCTCTCTCCCAAATCGAAGTGAAAAAGATTAGGTCATACTCCACCACACGGACCCAATGCGGAATGTAGGAGGCAGGTTTATGGCCACCTGCTGTGGAAACTTATCAAGCCGCCTTTAAGGCTTCCAACTCGTAATGACTTCCACATTAAGTGGTAACCGGGACCAACGGCTTAGCGTGCCGTCCGAAACACGGAGACGCTCAATATGAAAATGCCACAAACGGTCACTCATCTCAGGCCGACCGAGTCGAACGCTGCTTAACCTTGGTATTCGGTAAGAACACCGCGGTCACACAGCGCTAGGAGCGCCTCAGAAATATAGTGCTTAATTATAATACTAAACAAACACTTTTATTCCAAGTCTGCTTGAAATAATAAGCAACTTTCCTAAGCCGTTCCTCACGGATAAGTTAAAAAGTAAATTGTGGAAATCATATCAGTGCCGCGGAAATTTCAAAATAAACTTACCAACAGTACGAGCTAGCGAAATAAATGCGATGAATAATGGATGGAGCTTTGAACGAAAAAATTCATAGAAAAAATAAAAAGTCTGGAGGATTATTAACTTAGTCTAGTGATTAAGAACTGTAGCCGCTCCGTCTCCTGGGCCGAGTCATCATGGGTTCGAATGTACACAAATCTTTTTTTTCATTTTTACGTCACGATACCCACAAATGGTGGTGGTCGATCCCACAAGCAAGCTGGAGCTCACAGGAGCATTACAACTAGAAATAGTGGACAATTTCATCTACCTGGGCTTCTCTATTGCAAATAATGGCTCATGCGAAACAGATGTACGAAGACGCATTAGTATGGCAAAGAACGCTATGTCACAGCTTTACCGAATCTGGAACGATACGAGCATATCCCTAAGAACCAAAAGCAAGCTTATGACTAGTCTTGTTTTCTCAATCTTCCTCTACTGCTCAGAAACATGGACGCTTAAAAAGGCGGATCGCAATCGCATCGGTGCCTTCGAGATGTGGTGCTGGATGAAAATGCTTCGAATCCCATGGACAGCACATCGGACCAACGCATCAATCTTAAAGGAACTCGGAATAACAACCAGGCTCTCCACAATATGCCTGCGCAAAATCCTATAATTTGGCCACATTGCCAGGGAAACAAGCTATACCTTAGAAAAACTTTTAATCACTGGCAGAGTAGAAGAGAAGAGATCTAGATGTCGAAGTCCCATGCATTGGTTCGATCAGATTCAGTCGACGCTCGATTGTAGTGTCAGCGACGCAATTCATGTCGCAGAGGGTAGGACCAAATCGAGAGACATAATAAAAGCTAAAGTACTTCATAGAGATCACGACCCTCAGCCCTGAGGAGTACGATGCAAGGAGGAGGAGGAGGAGGAACCACAAATACTTGTTCCGGTCTGGTGTTCGTGAAAAAAACAGATGGACAAAACAGCGAGAAACGTGGTAATAATACTAAAAAGAAAGACATTTTTAGTCCTAGCCTGTTTAAAATAATAAGCAACTTTGTAAACCGTTCCTCACGGCTAAGTTACAAAGTAAATTGTGGAAACAATATCAGTGCCGCGGAAATTTAAAAATAAACTTACCAACAGTATGAGGAAGCGGTTACATGGGATTTTTGAAAATTCTCACGCTTACCTAACTTTGTTTCAGAGTGCTGATTCAGTTTAGATTTCGAGATAAAAGCGCTGAATAATGGATGGAACTTCGCAAGAATAGAACAGGATAAAAATGGGAATAAAAAAATTAGAGGACACTCAATTCTTGTATGTTTAACCATTACGAGGTATTCGGTTCAAAGGACATTGTTCTGCGTCCATACATGATTTGCCCCGGAACCAAGAGGTTCTGGGGCAAATCATGCATGGACGCAATGAAAAAATACTTGTATGATTTCAAATCATCCATAAATTCTCTGTAGGCATTTATTATTAAACGGAAAAGCGAGTAAAACGCAATATTGCACAAAAAGTATATGATTTTGAGGTTATAATTCAGTAGCCATTAATACATATGAGGTTATACTGTGTGTTGACATTCAGTAAAGATGTCAGCGACTTCGATATAAGTACTTACAATACTTTAAAGTATTCGTTTTAGATTGCAAATGGTCCATTAGATACGGATATTTGCTATTATTTTAATAAAATAGATAAATAATTATGGCATAGGTCAAGTTTTTGTTGGTTCTGAGGCAATTTTCGACAATGTCCTTTGTACAGTATTTTAAAGGTTTTTCTATCAAATTATTTTCATTAATATTGGCACGTGGGTGTAACAGAGATGGGCTATGTACACTCACATTTTGCCGACGATGTTAGTTCCAGGCCTACTAGCACATATTTTTAAAGTTCAACGTTATTGGCCTACAAAACATTATTAATTTTGTTTTTCTTGTGTTTTCTGTTTTATTTAAACGTAATAACAAATATGAAAATTCATATACACAAATACCCAGACCGAAACAAATAATTGTGGATTACACAAAGATTTGTCCAGTGCAGGAATGGAGTACGCGTCTATTAGACACAGTGGGCGGAGCGGCTTAAACTCTTAGCCACTGCGCTAAATCGTCCGTCAAATATTAATTTATTAGTAAGATTATACGTGCTTCCGTAAAATGTCTTCACAAAAACTCAATAAAAAAGAAAGAGAGCAATTTTATCGCTATTATGCCCGGCACGTAACTTGTTCGGACTTTGTACTCTCTGCCTACGCGCAAGGGATCTGGCGTGATGATATAGATACATAAAGACTCTGGGCACAATTTCAAATTATGGACTGCTGCTAATAATAGTCGAAAACGGCAATACCTATATATTGTCGAGTCTAGGATTCAAACTCAGGACCTCCAGCCGCACCATGCGCTACTAGACCAACAAGGTAATTGATATTAAGTAATTTCATTATTGTTTCAACAAAAAATCATTAAAAATCGCTCAAATTGTTATCACCGTCCGCAAACTACATAAAACCCCTTTCTCCTTCGATGAAAACATGAAGAGCACGAGTAAATATAAAATGAGGAATGTTTTACCGTTATTTTTGCATAACCGTATCTTTCCGCGCGACTTTGAGTTGTAGTATTTTCGTACGGACATAATTTGATATGAAATGGACGCCCGCGGCCACGCCGGGCTGCTGCCGGACTCAAATTAAATTTATTGGCCTATACTTGCATGTTTATGTCATATCTTAAACATCTATTTGATCTATGAGAGTGGAGAAAGCTAGAGTTGTCTGTAAGAACCCTGTTGGAACTCTGTACTCTTTGCCTACTCCACTAGAGATCTGGCGTGAAAACAAAGATACCTAGTTTTATAAGACCGATCAGTTCTAATTCAGATAAAACATTATCGACGTTATTTCACTAATATGTGTATATTTTATTTTGTTCTTTTTTTCAATACCTAGCTATTTTCAAACTGAATATTTTTCAAACTGGTCGGGCATAATGAATAATGCTCTATTTATCGAATTACTATAGCTATTATACCCGGTCAAATACTAGACTTAAGACACCAAGTAAGATTTTTTCACTAGAATAACTTTAACACTTCGTCCGACTTAAGACTCAAAGGCCTTTTGATTGCCAGCCACACTAAACGCAACAGACAACCTCAATCAATCGATCAGCCTATCGTAGTTCACTGCTGAACATAGGCCTCTCCTAACACGCGCCATTGCACACGGTCCTCCGCCTTCTGCATCCAGTCTGTCCCAGCGACCTTTTGGAGGTCGTCGGTCCATCTAGCTGGAGGCCGTCCTAACTAACAGACAACCTACCTACTCATATTTTATTTATATGAAAAATCTGGCCACTGGGCCAGCGTGGTGGACTATAGCCTAAACCCTCTCAGTTTAAGAGGAGGCCCGTGCTCAACAGTGGGACAGTTTCTTAACAGGGCTTATATTATTAATATTATGAAAAATCTAATTTATAATCACCAATACAGACAACTATGAACAAATTAAGCGTTAAGAGGAAGCGAGAGAGGAAACAACAAAAGAAGCTGTAGAAACTCTGTACACTCTACCCCTCCAAAAATATGACGTAATGACCAAATACATATCCCTGAAAGTTAAAATAGATATATAATATAATCCAACCAATGTACCATAGAAAACCGACAGCCGGATTTTTTTGAAAAATCATCACTTCAGCTCCAAGGCAACTCTGACGTAATCACGGCGGTGCGGTAGTGGAAATGTGAAAACTTTGGACCAACTTTATACCGACTTGAGCGCTCAAAGTAGGGTACGAAAAAAATTATGTTTCCTTTTAAAAATGCCCGCACGCCCGTCGATCATGAGTAGGGGAACCATAATAAAGGAACTGTTGTGTATCTTACGTCAATTAAGATTTTGACCAGAAATATAGTCTTGATTTCATGCTAACCTTTTTAATCGTCCCCAAATTTAAGAGAGGAGTTTGGATACCACCTTCGTTTTACTAATATGTTATGGTTTTAATAAACAAGGAGTTCAATATCATTTAAGTCCTTTTAATTCATTTTTGACTACTCTAGTATGATGACTTGTCTTCACAGTAAATACCGGGGGAAATAATTCTCTCTACAAATCTCTTAAAAGTACTTTTTTGTAGATTCTATGATGTGCGATTTTGCTATATCAAATACGCTACAAATCTATAAAATAAAACTTTCTCCCTAGATCCACGCATTTATGTACATACGCAGTAATTTACACACGCTGGATCCTTATTAATAAACTTTTTCTAGAGATGGCCAATCACAAAGCCATGTGGAAGATTATGAGGGAGACTTTATATATATATCAACCCGCACAGTTACCAATATCGTGCACAAACGCGAACATCCCACAGAATCCTAAATCATGGCCGCTTCAATCATGACGCGCCCCGCCGCCCCCTCGTGTTGATATTTGACAACTTTATTGGTTCGGTAATTGAATTTTCAAAAGCTTTTATACTGATAAAAATTGGTATATTGGGAAAATGCTCGGAGGTCCGCGAACTAATTTCGACGGAGGCCCGAGAAGAAAAAGCGAATATTGACAATGTATAGCTTGCTAATTTGATCGGCAATTTTTCTGCAATGTCATTAAAGTAATTTGTGTTTCAGGGGCAACGGTGAGACTGTGGTTTTCAAATAAGTGATCGCTTTAAGTGGCCGGCGAGCTGGTAATAAACTGTCATGTGACCAGTGGCAGGAAAGTTTTGATTGGATATAACTGCCTTATTTTTTAGCTGCGCATAGTAAGCTGCCAATCGTGGGAATCTACAACAGATTCTGATGCTAAGTCGGACAAAGTATGATTTATCTATCGAAAAATTTTGTCGACTGTCCAAAGCCCGAATTTATGCTGGATATTATGGCAGTAAGCTCATCCCCTATTATACAAGGACATCGTTAACGAATTGTGGGTATACATAACTAGACTAGCCGAACTGATGTGTAGAGTCTAAAATTGTGCCGGTATTTAGGCAGTAAACTCACCTCTTATTATACTGTGACCTAACATTGCCAGCGAAATGGCAGTGTACTCAGTAGAACTCTGCTACCTGCGATTCAGGAATACAGGCATAAAGGTATTTATTAACTTGCTAGTAGCTATATAGCCAATTCTTATATGTAACTCAAGGATAGTTTTGTCTAATACCAGTAAAATTTTAACAATATTATCTTATATAGAAAATTTGTCAAAATAATACTGACAGTAAGCAAATCTTAACCGATGACATTGTGGAGTATGCCCGTAAGAAGACCATGTACACTCTGAGGGTCGAGATGCTGAACTCGTAATACAATACGGCGTTTAATTCGTTTGTGGTGCGAGTTCCCACTGTCAAGCTGGAGACCTTCATGAGCGAGGAGTTCTGGCCGAAGGGTATCGTATTCAAGAGATTTCGTGGGAGACTGCGAGACGCCCCTGCACAGCGCAACATGTCACCGAAATGACATGTTACTTGGATTAAAAGTTTAATATATTATATGTATGTTAGTCTGTAAGGTATATATTATATGGGCCTGTAAATTGTACAATTTCTAATGCCTGATATAAATCAATTATTATTATTATAAATATATCAGTTAAATAGGGAATTGGGTTTAAGCTATCGTAGATTTTTTACATGTTTTTCAATCTATTAATATAGACTATTAGTACAATTAATAGTAGTCTAGACTAAAATTATTTTTTCAAAACGTGTTGGTTGAAAGAACGTGTTGGAACTCTCTTCCTAACTCGCAAGGGATCTGGCGTGATGATATAGAAACACTTATATGAACTTCGGTATATGAGGGTGAATACACGTAATGGAAGACTAAATAAAAAGTCAAAACCTCCAGTGTTACCCGAATGGTTATTTTAATCAAACATAACCACACGCTAAGAACTACTTCTGTGGGCGCGGTCACAAACATGACATTTACCGCGAACACCCACAATATTAAGTTTGGTTGATAAGATATTGATTGGATAGTTAAAAACAAACTAATGAAAACTCTTTAAATTAAGTCTGAAATTTCAGAAACCTCTTTTTTTTTAAAGAACGTAGCTCCACACTAGATTTTTTTATTGTGTCGTGGGTACGTTAACAAACATGAAAATTTCATATACACAAACACCCAGACCGAAACAAATAATTGTGGGTCACACTAAGATTTGTCCCACGCGGAAACTGAACTCGCGACTATTCAACACAGTGGGCGGAGCGGCTTAAGCTCGTTACCATTACGCCAAATCGTCTTTATAACCGATCTCGACATATAAATATTTGTAAATATAAACTCAACGTGTAGGCCCAAACCCTTTTTTTAAAAACAGCTTTAATTCTTGAAAATATTATGTAATCATCAGGTGGCCAATTCTCGTAATTAAAACTGTTCAAAATGCAGTCTCTATCTCATCTCAGTGTTAGTGTTATAAATTTCACAAATGGTATTCTCGTAAAATATCGACATCGACCGAATCGAGTTCAGACCAAAAACTGAACAAAATGTAAACGGTATTCCGATAAAATTTTGAACACAGACGAATATGCAAAATGTCCTCAAATTGAAGATTTTAGATAGATATTTTTTATTTAGATTGATTAACATGTGATCTGACTGAGATTAGCATCACCCAATGATTGACAATATATTTTAAATTAAACAACTTGACAACATATAGAAATTAGACAGAGATGATACTGAAATCAGATCGAAACTTTAGTGCAGCAGAATACCAAATGTAAGTCAATCCGTAATTAAGTCTCAATTCAGTCAAGATTCAGTGTCAGTCTAAATAAAATACGAGCATTGGCCTTCCGGGCCTAGTCAAAACGATTATTTCACGAAATTATTGTAAAATTCCGCATTAAGTTAATTAATCATAGCGAATACATGATACGTTGCTGAATGATCATTGGACACTATAAATTGCCTTTGACCGCCTAGGTAATTGAAATGGAACAAATCAATACTAACTTTGATACAGAGAATCTCAGTGGCGTCAATACTTTCCAATAAAGAAAAATAAAAGTCTATTTCCGGAGCGCACCTGGTGTAGTTACAACAAGGGTCTAAACTAGCCACTTCCGGTTCTAATAGAAAAGATTCACCGCCCATAAGCTGTCTGGCTAACTTTGAGATTAAGAATTCAGACGCGCATAGGGTTGCTAGTTCAAATAGCAAACCATTTTCAATCCCCTAAGAACGTATAAATGTTTCAAACCCTTAGGGGACACATCTACAATAGTCATCACATTTTATTTAAAATAATAATCAAAAGACAGCTCACTTTAAAAACCGACCCTTAATGGTATCTTGCTGTTATTAAAAAATAGATTAGATTATAAAGAGTGACTGTGGAATTTCTTACCCTTCTTTTTCACAGTAATGAAATTTTGATCGGGTGATATAGTCTTAAGTTATCACTATCCTTTTCTTTTTTGACTATTTATACTGCTTTTTGATCAACACCCTTAGTTTCCAAATTGGTTCAGGTGGACCCCCAGGGGTCCACAGGAGACTCGACGGGGGCTTACATTAGCGTGACAAAAAAATGGAGTGTCACAATTCGTAAGCGTGGGTCCACGAAAATTTATTTGCTTTCGATAGTGAAGAACTAAAATGTTGGCTTGGCTTCACCTATCAATGTAGGTAGATAATAATTTAAGAAGCTCAGCGTCTGTTACTTGTAAAAACTTGCATATTCCACATTCAGTACAACGTGTCGAGACTTGCAAAGCGCCGCCGCCGTCCGCTACGCATGTTCAGACGTGAAAAGGAACAAAATACGACTTGTGGTGTGTCTGCTCGCAATCTTGCATGAACTTGTTGTTTCCGGAATTTTGAAAAGAAAACCAAAGGGAATCGATGTTAGTGCTTGCCAGTATCAGAAAAATTAAGTATTTACCTGCCTATTTGTTATACATACTTTTATTTTATGTTGTAATAACTATATTTGTAATGTTTTCGTGTTGTAGGTACGTATTAAAAGTTAAATACTGAACAAAGTAATTATTAGATACTTCCATAAAAGAACAGAAAGCCGAGAAAGGTTAAACTTTTTGTCCCTACTTTATTAGTATTTCTTTTTACCCGACTGTGTGGTGGTTCACTAAAGGAGAGATATATTATGATTGACCTGCGTGATTGTAAATATTTCAGGTTCCTAATACTAAATGACTTAATTAAATATATTTTCATAAATTGTACGCGTCTTTACGTACCCGTAACGTACATCATTAACATTATGACTATTTTGTGGTTGTCATTGTAGAAGTTACGTTACGTTATTAATGTTTAATTTGAATTATATTACGACTGTTATCATATTAAAATGTAATATGATAACAATAATAATTAATAGTGTAATAATTACATATTTGAATAAATACAACACAAAAAATATACTATTTCTCTTTTTATTTTTAGCACTCCGAATGGGGAGTTTTCCAAATGAAATAAGTGAGAATTGATTGGTTCCTTGTGCTGTGAGTAGATGTCAAAAAAGTAAAGTTGGATGGAATCACTTTTTTGATTGGCTAACTTTACTTTTTTGACAACAAGTCTCACTTTTTTTCGAAAACTATTAATTCGTGGTTGGAACTCAGCCGTAACGCAAATATCCATAGTAAGATCTAATCTTCACATGTTTTGTCAAGTTTTGGGAATATGGTAGAAATGTAGCTGCAGGGGGTCCACCGGAACCAGCTAAATTTTAAAAGTGGTCTATGAGAAAAAAAGTCTGGGAACCTCTGATCTACACGAATAAAATCAGCCTTCTATCCCACGGCTGGGCAAAGATTTCTCACACAAATCGAGCTGAAATCCCAATACTTCATACTCCACAATGCGAACCAAATCATTTTATTGTTCACTAACACAATTTCTAACTATCAAAAAATAAGAATCTGGTAACCCTGCAACACTTAAAATCTGTCCAAGAGTGCTCCCTCTGAGTTTGCTAGTAAAGTCTTCTAACTACTTTTTCACTTTGGAAGTTTAAAAATAAGTGTTTACTACTAAAAAGTTTTGGCTCAGTGAATTTTAAGTGATGCAGTTTTGTGTAAAGCTTGGGCCGGTTGGTCATAGTTTTAAACGAATTTAATAGAAGGTGGTTCTCATTCTGACTACATTTTATAAGGTTCTACTATGTGAAATGTAGCTTCAGTACACACAAGTAGCTGATATGAGTAGTCATGCTGCAATGTGATTGGGCTTGCCAAGTCTCCCGCATGCTCGTCTTGGATAACTTAGTCCCTCTCAATTCATCGCGTTAAGCTCAGGAAAATATGGTGGGACGAACTGGAGACCTTGAGCGACGACTGTCTCTGGCATCGATGTAGGGAAGGAGTTACCAAGCAATGGAACGCTAATGTCTAAGCATAATAATTTACTATCTGGGATAGAAGTTTTTCTTTATCCTCGTGAAAAAATGAAATAGATACTTTAACACTGTAATGCCTATATTCTACAGGAGATATTACACAATAATTTCACCAACATTTTGCCGACGATGTTCGGTCTTCATTTGATAGGGGCAAGCTTGATGCCGATAACTAAACTAAACACAATTTTAGACTCCGGACAGTTGCTGAGAATTGTCATCATATAATCCCTAATAATATCAGCAAACCAATATCCGAACGCACTAAAATCTTTAGTTACTTCATTTTATCACACAAACCTTAAACATATGTCATTTCTTTTTAGCGAACGTCATCTCAGAATATAAAACCCTTAAAATGAATCAATACCTCCCCTCTCTGTCCTTCTTGTACGTGTGAAGGAGACAGAAGGTGTCACTCGGCCCACCCTTTAAACGATCTTGATGTGCCCATTAGTGTGGCGAGTTATCGTAAGTGACACTTGTCGCAAATTGGGCGAAAGGCGGGTTAGGGTGACGTCACATTATCGGGTCCTACCGATTTTGTGTTACCAGGCTGGTAGCAGGAAGCGAGTGTTTTGATTTTATACTGGTCTCCAATTTTATTCGAGCTTAGACCAAACTGAGGCGTAGCCATGTTTACGACTTCGTAGGTCAGAAGTGGTGTGGGCCGTTTATGGCACTTTCATATTTGAGAATATGTATTAACGCTAATTCGCTGGTTCCGGTTACCACTTGTGGTAGTCGTTAAGTTATAAATCTTTTCTTCTTCTTTTCCTTCATAAGTTACAACAGCGCAGGCGGCCATGAACCTGCCTCCACCAAACCGCACTGGATTCGCGTGGTGTATTCACCTCGATTTGTCAGAGAAAACCTTTGGCCAGCCACTGCTGCCCCACTAGACCCACTGGTCTAGTGGGTCAGTCTACTCTAATTTATTATTATAATACCAAACTAACGGGACCAGTTTGTGTCCGTTAGGGCCTATGGTTATTACAATTGTATTTACAAAACTACGCTGAAACCGAATCATAACCTGTATCCATACACAGAATTTAGCTGTTTACGTTTAAGTAGGTACTACCTACTAGAACAGGAAAACATAGCAGCGATGATAGTGGTGGTGGCGATTTAGATTCTAGGTTATATAGTTAAGATCTAGTAAAAAAGGTCACGGAGAAAGGTCATCGCAGTTTTGATGGATCTCAAAACTGGTTCACAAAAATGACCAACGAAGTAAAAACCTACAGACTCACTCCTGTTTTGTGGGTTCCCCACATCTTTTTGAAACCAGGTGATAATTTTAGCACTTACGTAAAAAAATCTGCTTCTTATTTATTTTATTTATTATTAAAAAACAGGAACCCCATACTAGGATTTATTCCTATATCATAGGTGCGTTTACAATCATGAAAATTCACATACACAAACACTCAGACCGGAACAAATAATTGTAGATCACACGAAGATTTGTCCCGTACGGGAATCGAACCCGCGTCCATTATACACAGTGGGTGGAGCGGCTTAAGCTCTTAACCACCGCACTAAAAGCGAAACATTAAAAAATAACCTCATATCATAAACCTAGCGACACCTAAATTTTAAAATAAAATTATCCACACCGGCAACCGAGAAAAGATCTTCCGATTTCAAATTTTAGTATCTCAGTCAACAATCTAACCTTGAGCCGTCGATACCAAAGCGGTCCGTCTAAAATAATAATTTTTCCAAAAGAAAAACAATTTATTTTCAAAGCTTTCGACGTGAAGCCCTTCCAATACTTTCTGGCAGAGATCCAATTTTAGAAAAAACAATTAGAGCCGTCTCTTTTTAAATTATATTTCTTTCAAATGCTAAGTAATTGTATAATTTTACATAGCATTATACGGTATAGTGGATCTCGGATTCCGTTGCCAATTAAAAAGAAAATATTGTTTTTAAAACATTCGAATTTCAATGCGATACTTTTTTAATTGACAATGGAATTTATTGAGAAATCGATTGTTGTTTGATATTTATTGTGGTATGTTTGCGATTTAAAATGTAATTTGTATTTCAAATACGATAATGGATTTTATTTACATTTTGAACTTTACAACGAGTAAAATTACCAATAATGGAGCTCCTTCATATTACTCCATGAGTTTTTAAAAAAAAGTTCAAAAATAAATAGAATAAAGCAATACCAATAGCATAAAAAATGCAACATTAGCCTCTAAATACAGAAAAAAAAATATCTGCAATCCAAACAAATTACGTTCGGATATCCCAAAAGTGATCGAATACAAAATTCAAATTCTAAACGGGTAACGGAAAAAGAAGCGGGAAAATCGAAGCACGTGATTTATAAACGTTAGAGCAGTGATGGTCCCAGAGGCATGGAGTAGCCACGGTTTGGATTGATTCTCGATTTATTGGCAAACTGATGCCCGGCGGGGCTTGGCTTTCATCTAAGATGGACGATTTATATTGCGAATACGAATTGAGAACGTAAGCTCTGTGACGCGGCGTGCATTCGGATATTTATACCATTCCAGATACTTTATTGTCCGATTTTTTATTTGCTGAGTCGGTTGCAGACGGTTTTATAGTCTATTTTAAAAAGAGAAACATAGCAAGTATATGGAGTAACTTTGAGGATGTATTTTATGTTCGTAAGCAGCTTCGGTGCTGCGGGATGACTCGCTTGTAGTGCTCGACGCGGTCAGTTGAAGATGGAAGACGTACACGGACCCGATTACCACATAATTAGATAGTCGATACGCAAAGTTGGAAGCCTTGATAAGTTCGGGCGGGCTTGATAAGTTCCAACCACGAAGCACATGTTCCAACAGCAGATGGTCACAAACCTGCCTCACCAGCGCACATCGGGTCCGCGTGGTTTAGTATTACTTACTTTTACTAATTACGATATGTGAGAATTGGTTTTTGCTTAGCAGTGGGATAATACGGACCGACTTATACATATATACAGCTCGTATTTATTTAGGTATTCTTACAGAAGGCTTACAAACTAATAAACTTGTGTAATAAGAGACATGACTGCCTCGTTGGTCTGGTGGGACTGCCTCGTTGGCCTGGTGGCAAAGCGCATCGCTTTGTGATCACGAGGTCCTGGGTTCAAATCCTAGGTCGGACAAATGTAGTTTTTCTAACGAAAAATTTCCAGTATGAGTCCGGAGTCTGGAATTGTGTCCGGTATATGACAATAGGCTCGCCCCCTATTACATGGGACCTAACATCGTCGGCGAAACGTGGGTGTACTCAGTACACCTCTGCCACCCCCTCTGGGGAATATAGGCGTGACAGTGTTTTTTTTTTTAATAAGATACATAAATATATTTTCGTTTGCTAATTACAAGCCTCCACTTATTATAATCATTATACACCTTATTACGTATGCACCTTAAAATGTGAAAAATTATAAAAAAAGAAAACATGGTAAATAAGAGTTTTAAAAAAAAACAATCAAAAAGGTAAGAAAAGAATGTAGATTTAGCAGATATGAGAACAACTGCAGGATTTGCTATAATCTACCCAAAGTATTCCTGTATCAATGTATGTATTACTGAGGACACACTAGTACAAAACAAATCAATGTCTAGGTGTAGTGGTATATCATTAAAACTAGATCATCCACGTAAGAGAAATGAATTACGTCTATATTTAACAGTGGACAATGGCACATCTATTATTAGTCTAAGTGTTATTTAGTTAGTGCGAAGTGCGAACCTAAGACAAGATTCCAGAGCAATCAATTGTACCATTAGCTATACTCATCAAAAGACAAATTTCACTTATTTGTCGTCTCTTTTCGAGAGGTAAAAAGTGATATCTGTTGCACCGGTGTAAATAGCATCATATTAAGGAGAATGTAAAGACTTATTCCTAAATCTCTTTAAGTGTATGTTATACAACGCTCATTCAGTAAGCGTATGATTTATTTATAACGCTCTTAGTATCTGCAGATACCTTGATCCTTTCCAAGTAAATTGTTTTGAACGTTGAAAGCAGGATGGATTTCCTTTGTACTTACCTTAATAAACCAATTATGTATACCAATCTTAAGGCACTTACCTGGAAAGAAAAAACATGAATAGTTAAAAGGGAGAATTATAACAGAATTAGAGGTATATTTTTACAGGATATAATGCACTCAATTTTTTTTTTGGTAATAACCCTGCACGGGTTACACCCCTACTTACAAATAATCATGTTTATATTTTTTTTAACTTACTTATCTACCACCGGTTCGTAACGTGGCCTTCACTGAGAAGATCCGGCGAGAAACTCAGCGGGCTTGTCTTTTTTGTGTAATTCTCTATTTATTTATTTTTACATCATTTGCGGTATAGAAATTGATGGACGATTTAGCGCAGTGGTTAAGAGTTTAAGCCGCTCCGCCCACTGTGTCTAATAGACCTGGGTTCGATTCCCGCACGGGACAAATCTGTGTGTGATCCACAGTTATTTGTTCCGGTCTGGGTATCTGTGTATATGAATTTTCATGTTTGTAAACGCACACACGACACAAGAATAAATCCTAGTGTGGGGCTACGTTTAAATAAAAAAAAGATATAGATTTCACACAAAATTAAGTATCTGATCCAGCTCCAGTGTGATGCCTTACGTCTAAGATATAAGACTAACTATAATATTTTAAATAATATAAAGATTCTGAGTGGACTCTGGGAGTGGATTTTGGGTGGACAAAAGCAGTTCTTTGTAAAAGCATTCGTCTAAAGTGCTTTTAAGACTGTTATTCCCTAATTGTCTTAATGTTGCTTATAACTTAGTTCTTTGCATTTGGTGCACTGTCCGCAACGTCTGTACCGCAGGTGGCCGCGGGTCTCTGCACACAAAATGGTCATTATAGTAATCATTCGTCAAGCTATTCATTGATTTTTACAATTAGACAATCTGCCTGCCCGTTTGTCCACTTCCATAAAAAAGGATAAAAACAATGCAATCGCTGTTTGCTTAATTACGCACCGTAATTGTTCAATAATTCATCTGTAACAAGATATTTATGATACAATATCAACTGCCCACCAATTGCCTTTTGCGATTCGTTCATTCGTTAATTGTGGCGAGAGTGAGCCGAGCAAACGAACGAAATGAACGAAATATTCCCAATTGCAGGTCATTCCGACCGGAAATTATATTCGATTGAAATAACGTATAAAAAAATATTATTGTGATGTATGGTCGATCCGGACATTATGAGACATTTTAATACTTTTAGGGTTGTTTCGAATCGAGTATTTTAGGAAAGGGGATGTGAAATTTTATATATGCACATAAAAGGTATATGCACAAGAAAAGCAAACACATACTGTGTCTGAAATAAAACTATTTTTTCGCGGTTTATTTTGATTTTTAAGTTCCCGACGTTTCCGACGTTCCCGAGCTCATTCTGCGTAGATCGGACCAACAAAAACAAAAATAATTAAGAAGTTTGAGGGTACCCCGGAACAACTATGCCTTTTGAACGTCTAACACCTCAGTCCTTCCCGTGACCATGGGAGCTGCAAAGCACTCGAAACGTCGGGAACTTAAAAATCAAAATAAACCGCGTTAAAATCCGAAAAAATAGTTTTATTTCATGTGTAATATTCGCGTAAATCTAAGAACTCAATACATACTGTGTCTGTACGCCTATTGTCTCCGAATTGTACAAATTTAGCGCAGTGACGGACGATTTAGCGCAGTGGTTAAGAGCTTAAGTCGCTGCGCCCACAGTGTCTAATAGTCGCGGGTTCGATTCACAAAATCAAATCTTTTTGTGACCCACAATTATTTGTTCCAGTCTGGGTATTTGTGTATGTGAATTTTCATGTTTGTAAACCCACCCACTTCACAGGAATAAATACTAGTGTGGGGCGACGTTTTTTTTATAAAAAAAAGCAAATAAAACAAAATATTAACGGGACCTTAAAACATCTCTCTCGCAGTGTTATTGTGATTTTGTTCTGCTGTGAGAAAGAATGTTGTGACAAAATATATTTTCATTTTTCCCTTTTGCAAGCTGGAGATAGAGCACAAAATTTAACTGGTCAGCCCCAGAAATGAGTACAAAGAGAAGTAGCCCAAAAAAGACGGAGAAGAGTTTCTAACCGGATCTTCAGTGAAAGCCGCATTCCGATCCGGTGTTATATTAAAAAAATAAATTTGTAAGGGTTCACGGGGTTTATACATAATATGATTTTATTTGGTCTGCCCCGTTAGTCAGTTGGCAAAGCGGATCGGTTTGAGATCACGAGGTCCTGGGTTCAAGTCCTAGGTCAGACAAGTGTAGTTTTTCTATCGAAAACTTCCCAGTACGAGTCCGGAGTCTGGAATTGTGCCCGGTATATGGCAATAGACTATTACATGGGACCTAACATCGTCGGCGAAACGTGGGTGTACTCAGTACGCCTCTGCCACCCCCGCTTGGGGAATATAGGCATGACAGTGATTTTTATTTTATTTTATTTGAAAATGCGATTACAACTAGGATAAGCCCAGTCGTAAAGCACCCCCTGATAGTCCTTGCCAAACGTCTCAGATAACATTTATGAAATATAACGACCAAGTTTCTATTATACAAGGTGTAACATAATAAACGCAAGACCAAAGACACCCCGATTAGAGAATAGCTTCATAAATTCAAAACGAAAACTAAATTTCCAAATTTAAAGGTTTTTACCCCTTTTTTAAGCACTTTTATACCCCAATTAACAATGAAACTTGTATGTGTCCATTTTGAGAAATACGGGTTAGGAATGCATTTGTAATCTCCTTATTGCTATGAATCAAGAATAAATTTAGTTTTTTATAGCGCACTGAAGGAGTAAAAGCATTTATTGCAAATTTAAAAAAAATGTAACCTACATTAAAAATAGTTGGAATCGATTTAGAACAATCTACTTTCAGGTCTTGCGTTTATTATGTTACAGCTTGTATAATGGAACAGCCGTGTTATCTCCAGTAACTTGTCGCCATGTCTTTGACAGAATATAAAATTGACTTATGAAATGATATAATTTTACAATTTAAAATAAATTAATATGTGTTTGGATTTGTATTATCCTTGTTGCATAGTGTGGTCAAATTCCAGGTAGGACAATGTGGTACCAAAAAAATCGGGTCCGTCCAGAGTCTGTAACCGTGGTCGGTATAATGACAAAATTTGGTATTCACAGTACACTACTGCTTGGGGGCATAGGCGTGACGATATTTTGTTCAATTCCTATATCAATTATATTCCAGGTAATATAAGAGTAGCGACTTCCTATGGCATCACAAACTAGAGAGATCCCGAAAACCGTAAATTTTTTACTCTAATCCTATTCGAACTCTGTACTCTCTGCCTAACCTTCAAAGAATCTGGCGTCATCATATAGATATATAGATACACTAATCCCAAATAACATGTCCCGGATACCGCCTCTACCCGTTTCCAGGTGCACACAAAGGTACTCGTAACGTACTGCCCTCGTCACGAAATCGGTTTGAGACACTCTAAATCGGTCAAAGGAGCGGTTTAATCCAAAACCTGGTACCTACAGAAGTTTTGGGATATGTAATCCTTGGAAAGGTAGGCAGAGGTGTTAGGTTACACTCATAATTCGCTTAGGTGATTTGCTCTCAATTTAATAGGCGGTGTCTTTGTAGTCTTTTATATTTTAGGTCTTTAATATAGGAACTCAAGACCTCGTGATCACCAGCCGTACCGTGAAACGTTTTTAGATCAACGGAACAGTGATTTATATACATAATTTAATTATTTTGCTTGTTTCTTACTTTTTTTAGTCTTCGGTATGAATGATCGCGCTACAATATTCTTAAAAAATAAGGGACCTCCTCGAGACGATATTTGCATAATTTAGGGCAAGAAACAAATGTTGGGTAATATTTGGAACATAAACAGATACTTCTTCTTCTTCTTTGCATTTCGACGGTAAACATGGTATAGTTATATGGAAGCAGCCCAGAATGCGGTTACATTGACTGCATTGTCGGAAGCAGCCATCAAATCCTGCTGCGTACTCGTGTTACGGGATGCGGAGCACAATATAACGGACGGACAGAATGAACGGACGATATAGCACAGTGGTTAAGAGCTTAAGCCGCTCCGCCCACTGTGTCTACTAGTCGCGGGTTCGATTCCCGCACGGGACAAATCTTTGTGTGATCCACAATTATTTGTTCCGGTCTGGGTATTTGTGTATGTGAATTTTCGTGTTTGTAAATGCACCCACGACACAGAAATAAAATCATAGTGGAGCCCCACTATGATTTAAGACGTTAAAAAAAAGAAAGAATATAAGGTGGGACATCCTTGGGTTACGTCGCACAAACACCCTAAATTGGTACCGTCCGTGAATCCCCATAGGAACATATTTTCCTTACTGCGGCCGACCTGGGTCCGAAGTCTATTTAAAGATTTCCAGACCGGCCATGGTAATTCATGTCCAGGAGGGAGACTCTCAGCAGGTGAAACAAAGGGATTTGGTAGGGATATTTCTTCCTTCTAGAGATTGCACCTCGCTTTTGTTGGCTCTAAGGTTAATGGCTCGACGCACTTAATGGAGCTCTTACGGCTTTATTAAGTGCGTATTAAACAGATACTATGAAAACAACTTGAGTAAATATGAAGAAGTATCTAGGGATCCCACCCATCTAGACTTTGCACCTTGCCAACCATTACTTAATATTACCGACATCACAAAGAAGGTGACCCCGGTCGCTATATGCAACTATTCATATTTGTTTCAAACAATAATATAATGTCTCTTAAAATAGAACATTCTGAGCCCGCCGTCTAGTACATAAAGCACTTTGCATATAAAACCCAATACAATGTGATTTTCTGTTTCACTGACTCGCGTAAGGCAAATTTGAAAACGCCCTAAAATTCAGAGCTGGAACGAGTTCAGTGAGACAATGTACTCATTTTTCCTTTGTAGAGGAAGTGTTAGTGAAATATTTTCAGTCTGATATAGAATGAAATACCATTTTGAGTGATTTTTAATGTATGCATATGTTATTATTATATGATAAAATAACGCAAACAAATTAAAAATTACAGTCGTATAATTAAAATATTTCAATTGTTACACTTTTTACAAGCTTTAATTTTATTTCTATATCATCACGTCAGATCCCTTGCGGGGTAGGCAGAGAGTACAGAGTTCCAACAGGTTCTTTCCTTACATATTTATTTAACTTGGTTAATTCAAAATTTGTGTTCCATTATTCAAGCATTTGCGTAACTTCTGTGACAAGGCTATTATATGGTATCACGAAACTGATTTGATAATGGATCCCGAAAGCAACCCTAGGAACGACAACTACACAATAAAATCATATTTGGGTTCGTTGGATTTATACATGACAATTACTATATAGGAGGGGTAGGATAAATAAAATTCCACTTTCCCCCTTTGGAAAGAGGGAAAAAAAAAAAAATGGCAGATCAGCCATAGAGAAGAAAACTACAACTAAGATAAGCCCAGTTTTAAAGCACCACGGATACAAAAAAATATTAACAGGGCCTATTTGTAAGCCTCATGTTTGATTCCAGTAATAGGTGTGGCAAAAACTCTTACACGCATGGAATTTTATTTTACCTACTCCTCCTGTTTTTCTTTCTAATCTGTTGAGGGTTCCAAGACAATTAAAGCACTTCCCGGGAAACTTCAAGGTTCAAACCTTGGTGTCATCTAAGGAGACCATTGTGGATCTTGGCTTACAGGAGGTACAATGTTGGAAATGTGCGGCGAGCTTAGTCCCAATAAAAAAAAGTACTATACGCCAAAGTGGTGTCCAGGTTCTGTTGATTTTTGATTCAAATAAAATCTTGTGTTGTTGAAAATATTTTCACACATTTATATTTAGTCAGAGACGAACTAATAGAATAGAGAAAGCCAGAGAGGTATGCAAGGTAAGGACCTGTTGGAACTCTGTACTCTCTGCCTACCCCGCAAGAAATCTGGCGCGATGATATAGATGTTCAGTTAGATTATAATGTAAGGAATAACTTTTATCTAATGATTAAAAAATCTAGCGCAGTAGATAAGAGCCGCCCACTGGGTCGAATACAAAATGAAATCAGACAAATCTTCACCCACAATTATTTGTTTCGGTCTGAGTATTTGTGTATGTGAATTTTCGTGTTTGTAAACGCACCCACGAATAAATACAAAACGACACAGGAATAAATCCTAGTGTAAGGCTACGTTTAGAAAAAAAATCAACGCTTAGAGTATCAACTCCAGCTGTATTTTCTATTTAGTAACCGTCACAGAGTTAGAAGGATAAAAGGAGTCTAAATAACGAGACAAGACTAGCAAAGTGTGGTTCCCGAGCTCGTAATATCCGAGATAAGGGTAGTTTACCACGTCTTGCGATATCAGACAAGCTCATTGATTTTATATCTAGATTTTATTATATCGTTGACCGAAAAGTAAAATGACACAACTGAAAATCAAGTGTCTCTTACACTTGAGCATCGAGCACTTTGCTCGTTAAAATTAGAGTGCATTTTCTAATGACCTAATATTTCAGTTGTATCATCATTAAATTCGATTAGTAATATGTACGATTTTATTGTATAAGTTATTGGCTGCGTTTGAGAACTACAAGAGATTAGGAAGCAAAAAACTAATGTAAAGATGAAACATGTAAAACTCTGTTTTCTGTCAACAAAAGACACACGCCTATATTCCACAAGCGGGATTTCTGTCAATCCTGCGAGATATCTAGTGGGATACTTAGAGTGATTAATAGGTGCAGTAAAATATTGCTGATCAATTTCAAATCAATCATAAAAATATTGCTATGTTCCCTTTTAAGGACGTAAGTAATTGTAAAATATTTTTTTTTATCTACTAAAAGTGTAAAAGTTTGTATGTTTAGATATTTGTTACTCAATCACGCAAAAACGGCTGAACAGATTTCTATGAAAATTGGTACACAAATAGTGTATTACCTGAATTAACACATAGGATACTTTTTATCCCGGAAAAATGTAAGGTTCTTGTCCAAAATTCCACGCGGACGAAGTCGCGAGCAGGAACTAGTATAAAATATTTTGACGGTTTGATCTTGTGTTTAAGCCAAAGTCGCTCCTCTCACTGGGTCAAGTAAACGCGGGTTTGATCCTCGTACGAGACAAAAATTTGTGTAACTGGAAATTTGGGTGTTTGTGTATGTGAAACTTAAGTTAAGCGCAAGCACGATACTACTACATTATTGCCTCAGATATTTATCTTTAATTTCAACTTACATTCATTTTTCATAAAAATGAAACAGAAAAAAAAAACACCGTCACGCCTGTATTCCCCAGAGGGGGTGGCAGAGGTGTACTGAGTACGCCCACGTTTCGCCGACGATATTAGGTCCCATGTAATAGGGGGCGAGCCTATTTCCATATACCGGGCACAATTCCAGACTCCGGACTCGTACTGGGAATTTGTCGTTAGAAAAACTACATTTGTCCGACCTAGGATTTGAACCCAGGACCTCGTGATCTCAAAGCGATGCGCTTTGCCACCAGACCAACGAGGCAGTCAAATAAAAATGAAACTAAGCACAGTATATGATATTCAGTCTAATATGTTTCTGTATAAAATAAAAGTAAGCACAATAATGCGTCACGTATAGCAAGCACTAAGCCCAACACCAAGCCCTGGATAAGCACTAACACCACGCTACACCAGGGATTATGTGTCCGACACGACTCATCCACCACGAGGGGAATACAAACGTTTTTGCTGTATTCTGTATACGACAGTTTAAAATATATATAATGTTATATTGTAAAATATATATAATATTATATATACAAGGTGTAACATAATAAACGGAAGACCTGACAGTAGATTGTTCTAAATCGATAACTGAATTGATTCCAACGATTTTTAATGTACCTGTGTGTGAATGATGTACGCTGTTGGCCGCGAGGCCTTTACAGCTTCACCGGACTTAAAGGCGAGCGTGCAACCACTACGCTCTAACCAGCCAGAAGGGCAAGAGGCGACATACTCGAGGGCGCCTCGAAGGCGCCCTAGGTTGGGACAGTCGCTGTAGGGGGACGGGTGCACTACTAAGTGCACCGGTCAACCGCCGGCTATGGGAGGGGATCTACTACTACGTCGTTGTCGTCGCCCGTATTCTGAGCGGAAAGAAGGGATGACAAAGCATCGGGGGGTTCGGTGAGAACATGTCGCGGCCGGCGGTGGCGGCAGGGGTCGGGGGGGATTAATGTACCTTTTTTGTTAACTTTGCAAACAATGCTGTTATTCCTGTATTGCGTTATAATAAACTAAATTTATTCTTGATTCAAAGCAATACGGAGATTTCAAATACTTTTCTAAAACGTATATCTCAATACGTACACATACACGTACAAGTTTTATTATTAATTGGGGTAAAAAAGTGAAAAAATAAATTTGTAAATTTTTGTTCCGTTTCGAATTTGTGAAGTAATTATCTAAACGGAGTGCCTAAGTTCTTGCGTTATTTACGATACACCTTGTATATACGATACACCTTGTATAAAGGTGCTCGTAGCGCTGTGCGACCGCAGTGTTCTGAGCGGGCACTAAGGTTAAACAGTATACGGCTCGGTTGGCCTAATATGGGTGACCGTTTGTGGCATTTTTATATTTGAGCGCCTCCATTCCCCTAAAGATAAGCTAAGCCGTTGGTCCCAGTTATCACTTAATGTGGTAATTGTTAAGCCAAGTTGGAAAGCCTTATGGGCAGCTTGATAAGTTTCAACAGTAGGCGGCCACAAACCTGCCTCCACCAACCTGCACTGGGTCCGCGTGATGGACTATGACCTAATCTTACTCACCTCGATTTGTGAGAGAAAACCTTTGCCCAGCAGTGAGACAGGCTGATATTATTAATGTTATATTGTATCTTCACAGTACGAAGTTGGCAGTTACAGTTGGCCACCCAGGGATACTTGGCATTAAAACTAACAATCGAAGCTAAAATAATTTTCGCAATCTAATTCAAAATGTCCACAACACAAAAAAGAGCCTTAAAACGCATTTTGTCTGGTTTTTTTACTCTTTCAGGAAAATATCTTGAAGAATTTCCATTGCATATGCATAATTTTTCATTTTCAGTCATTTTTAACCCTTGACGCAAAAAGGGGGGTGTTAGTGTTTAACGTGTGTAATCTGTGTGTCTGTTTATAGCATCGTAGTTTTTAAGCGAATGAACCAAATTTAATTTAGTTTTATTTTGTTTGAAAGGCAACTAGATTGAGAGTTTTCTTAGTTCCGATTCATTTGAGTCGGAGGGTATTTCAAGTTTTAATTTTCATTGTATACTTTTTAGTCAGTTTCAAAACGTAGTAAAATATATTTTTCCATTTAAATAAATACTGTCTACTCTGTTATCTAGTTCCGAACTAGCTCTATTTAAAGACACATGTCTATACCAGAGTGTTAGTTTTAAATGAGTTGCAGAATTATGTAGTGAATAGGCAAACAGACAAACAAAATAGCGGCGGATTAATAAAAATATTACCCACCTTTTGAGGCAGCTGGGTAAAAACATTGTAAATACAATGGGTACGTGGATTTACCTCACTACTAGTAGTTCATTTTACCGCAGTATGCTGTGTGAGTGCAGAAACAATCGCACAACCGGCTTTCATTCGTATTACCATTTGGAAGCCGGGCTCATTGGCCGCTCTGGTAATTACCGCTAGAGCGGCGCCACAGTATTATCGATATCGATGGTAATAATTAGGGTAGTTAACTTGTTATCGCCGCATTTGCGATTTAAAATGAGTGCAGTATGCAAGTAAATGAAAATAATTTTTTTCGTTTTCTATATGAATTTTATCGTTGTTACCGCACGACGCAAGAGTAACTTTCTAGAGGCTAAATTTTTTGAAAGAAAACAAAAAAAATTATCTTACAACGAAAAGTATAATGTGACAAGGACATTTTAACCCGTGGATGACATTGACAGAGGAGCATTGGTATGAAAATAGGGTACCACTTAGTAAAATCTTCCTACTTTCAGGGAAATATTTAACAGGTGAAAGAAAGAACTTGGATAAATTTCATAGCAAACGGCAATTATGCCACTGTCATGACGTGACATTACACTTAATGACAGCGTTAGTTACAATTTTGGGCACAAGTTCCTTGTATGACAGTACATGGCTAGAGGGCTTGGCACATAGAAATTGAAGTTAACGTGACTTACGACAAATTTACCAAACGAACATAAAGGTGACAACACGCTTACTCGCTAGCATCACGTTAACATCAATCTATTCGTGCTAAGCCCTTAAAACAACGCGTTATCGATTACCGAAAGAGAATACTTGCAATTTGGTTGGACTAGTCCTTGGTAACTTTACAGGCATCCTTCGCAACAGCGTAGTAAGAAAGCAAGTAGGTATAAAATATAGTATCGGTATAAAGATGAGAAACGGTATGCTCCGTTAGTTCGGGCATATTAAAATATTGTTGGAAGAAAGAATGACAAAACAGATATACAATGTAAAAGTGGAAAGATGTAGGTACCGGGGAAGACCTAGACTATCTTTTTATGACCAAATAGACCGTGTCTTATCTGAAGGGCAAGTCAAGAGTCTCCGTAACCGGCGAGCGAGTATGAGACGAACTATGAGAATAGAGTAAACCAGAGAGGTCTGAACGGAAAGAACCTGTTGGAACTCTGTACTCTGTGCCTATCCTGCAAGGGATCTGGCGTGATGATATAGATAGATACAGGATATCCTCTATCGACTAAAATAATTTAAATACAAATTTAAGACCAAAAAGTTGGCAATCGCATTATCACCCTACGTGGCTACTTTAATGGCCGAATTTAATTGATACTGGATAGCCATTACTGCCAAGCTCGCATATTTGGAGACTTCGAGGCTATATATTTTTTCAATACCTTGTTGGTTTGATAATGCATAGTGGCGATCACGATGGTCTGGCTTAGAATCCTGGGGTGGACAGTGTGGTTTTTCTATCGAAAAATCACAATCTTGAATTTTCTATCTACCTATCTATATTATCTTGCCATATCCCATGGTAGGCAGAGAGTACATAGTTCCAAAAGGTAATTTCTTTACAGACCTTTCTGGTTTCCTCCAATCTCATAGTTGACATCACTTCTTGAATTTTCTTATCGAATAGCCTTTGATAGCTTGTCTAGGGTCTGGTATCGTATTTAATATATTGACAAAGGGCTCTCTAATGGTGATCACGGAAGGCTGAGTTCGAATCCTGGGTTAAAAGTATGGTTTTTCTATGGGAAAATCTTTGATGGCTAGTCTGGAATATGATATTGTATCCAGTATAAAGACAATAGACTCACCAATGGTTTAATGTGTGGATAGTGATCAAGAGGTCTTCGGTTTAAATCTTGAGTCAGAAAACGTGTGGTTTTCTAATTAAAAATCCTTTTTAGCTAATCTGGAGTACATTCATATAAAATAAACACCGTAACACTTATATTCCCCAAGCGGGGGTGGCAGAGGTGTACTGAGTATACCCATGTTCGCCGACGTTGTAAGGTACCATGTAATAGGGGGCGAGCCTATTGCTATATACCGGGCACAATTCCAGACTCCGGACTCATACTGAGAAGTCTTTGTTAGGATAACTACATTTGTCCGATTTGAACCTAGGACTTCTTGATCAAAAAGCGATGCGCTCTGCCACTAGACCAACGAGGCAGTCACCTGGCCAACCTGGAGTCTGAAATAATGAGCCATATGGTAATAGTTTTACTTCCTATTACTTTGAAGCCTTGGCAATATGTATCAACATTTATCGTCATATTGCCGCCACCAAATATACACAGTACACCTCTGCCACCCCCAATTAGGACCACAAATCGTGAATGTACTCAACCTCTGCTACCATTATTTCGGGAAGGTAATTTAAAAGGTAATTCATGACGATGTTCATTCTTTTTATCTATCAAGAAATCATTCTTCAAAGTGAACGATAAAATAGCAAGTCTGAAGGAGACGAGAGCATATCTAAAGTGGGTACTCTCGCTCGCACAAGGGCTCTCAATAAAAAGGGGTTATCTTTAGAAGGGGCAGAGATGGCCAGAGTACCCTCGATAATCCCAGGTGAGCTGTTATATAAGTATAATATCCTTTATGGTATATGTTATTAAGGTACTTATTTTCAGTTTTGTCCCCAATGTCCCTCAGATTGGGGGCAATCTTAACAAAAAATTTGACGGATGACTTAGTTCAGTGTTTAAGAGTCTAAGCCGCTTCGTCTATTAGATCGCGTAGTCGAGTGTTAGATCTCCGCACGAGACAGATTTTGACGTGACCTACAAATATTTATTGAGGTCTGGCGGTTCGTGTAAGTGAATCTCATGATTGTAAACGCACCTACGTCTTACAAGCATGAAACTCACATACACAAACAAGACCGAAACAAATAATTATGGGTCACAAAGATTTGTCTCGTGCGGGGATCAAACCCGTGAATCCTCAATCCAGTAGGCTGACGTTGTACGACTTAGCCTGACATTTCATACGCCTTGCTACATACCATACGCCCATGCACAACTCAACATGTCGCCGTCAACACATGTGTTTTAGTTTATAAGTTTTTATATATTGTATTTATGTTAGTCTGTAAGGTATATACTATGGGCCTGTAAGTTGCACATAACACAAATATTATTGTGTATTATTATAATATCATCATACTGATATTCACGGGCTTTACCCGGATCTTTGAAAAGCTTGCATGGTGACATGAGTTCAACACGTAAAGGCCCTTTGCGAGAGGTTAATGTTATGTAAGTCACTTGCTGAAAATGAAGAAACATAACCATCGAACTGACCCCGGCAAGTGCAAAGACTATTGTAAATTATGGAAAGACAACAAGGGCTGTATGAATAAGGTTTGATGGACATAAACTGGACTATTTCAAAGGGGATGGATTATTATTATATCATCTGAAGTGGTTCACACATCGCGCGTTCATATTGTTGCGCAACTCACGTCAGCTTTCTGTGGCTTGTGTTCCTTAACAAAAGCAACACGGCTCCAAGGAACTGGTCCCGCGATGTCACCAAGCTTGTCGAGTGACGTCACCGCTACTCATGGTGCAGAGCATTTATCCCTAAATCAGAAGGAGGTGTTCACGGGGAGGACTGACATTTTAGACGTTAATTTCAAACATTACACACGGTAAGATTATGTTATATTGAGTTGTTGACATGTTTCTATGGTCATTTTTTGGCTCCATCACCAGAACAGCTTCGTAGTACCATATGATTGCATTGTCGTCAAAGTTCCATAAGTACCTAATTGGATGTCAAAAAAAGCTTGAAATATGTATTGAAAAATTTAAACCGAAAAGTCGGACGAACATAAGAACACAGCAAATTAAATAAAAGCCGTCACGTCTATATTTCCCAAGCTTGAGTGGCGGAGGTGTACTGAGTACACCCACTTTTCGCCGCCGATGTTAGGTCCTATGTAATAGGGGGCAAGCCTACTGCTATATACCGGACACAATTCCAGACTCCAGACACATACTGGGAAGTTTTCGTTAGAAAAGCTACATTTGTCCAACCTAGGATTTGAACCCAGGACTTCCAGGACCCAAGAAATAAAAGCTCGTATATAATAAGTGCGTAAACAATATTAAATAACTGAAAGCGTTTACCGTTAACCGACATTAACAGGAAGACACGTGTAAAAAAAGCCGTTTTCCTTGAGACTTCAATCACGTGCAGGCTATTTTTAACGTCGAAGTAAAAAAATATCTTTGCCGATATATTTACAAAACACCCAGTTGCAAGTAGAGCAATAAAGTTGGCCTCGAGTATTATAAGTGTAAACAGAGATGGGCAAAATGTAATCAGATTAATGATTACAATTGCATTTTGTAATATCTAATCATGATTCAAGATTAAAAGTGTAATCGTAAACTTTGAAGATTTCAAAATGTAATTGTAATCGTTAATCATTAATACACCATCACGCCTATATTCCCCAAGCGGATGTGGTTAATCACTAATCTGATTACATTTTGCCCATCTCTGAGTGGAAGTGTAGGAGTGCTTAGACCCAGTTTTTTGAATTGGAGGGTTTAACACCAAATTCGGTTTAGCGAGCCATATTAGGGCTCATAACAGAAAATAATATTTAAAGTTTGGGTCGCCGTCATCGAAACCGATGTGGAGGACTATATATATATATATATACAAAAATAAATAAAAGCTCTACCTTGTTTGACCTTCATAAGGAAATTAAGTTTTTTTTTGTAAGTTAAACCAATAAGATGGCTCTTTCGTTATTTTAAAAGATTTTAAGTAATAAAAATTACAGAGTCCCAACAGGAAAGAACGTGTCAGAACTCTGTTCTCACTGCCTACTCCACGAGGGAACAGGTGTGATGATACACATAGACTTAAGCAATATAAAGTAAGATGTTTCGTGATCCAAAACTAAATATATATATATAATAAAGAATAAACACCGTCACACCTATATTCCACAAACCAAGGATGTCAAAGGTGTACTGTGTACGCCCACTTTTCGCCGACGACAAACCATAAATAAATACAGTCAAGCCTAAGCGGAGGTGACAACTGTACTGAGTACATTCACATTTTGCCGACGATGTCAGGTCCTGATTTAACAGGGGAGAACCTATTACCGTGTGTGTGTGTGTGTGTGTGTGTGAATGATCTACGCTATTGTCCGCGGGGCCTTTACAGCTTTACCGGACAAGAGGGCGAGCGTGCAACCACTACACTCGAGCCAGAAGGGCAAGGGGGGAACGGCCTCGGCTTGGACAGTCGCTATGGGGGAGGGTACATACTAGGTGTCTCGCCGTGATACTCTGCACCGGCCGGCGGGCAAGGGATTCTTCGACCTTACCGGCGAGGTCGGTGTCTGATCCTGTGTGCGATATCTGTATCCGAAAGAAGGGATGTAAGGGCATCGGAAGGGTCGTTGAGAACATGCCGCGGACGGTGGTAGCGGCTGATAGGAGGAGAGTTAGGTTCGTAATAGGCGACGGCTACGATTAGCTGATTCCTATAATTGGAAACCTATTACCATTACACCAGACACAGACCCAAACTCCAGACTGCTACTTCAGTATCATTCCATAGAAAATATCTAAAAACACTTTTTGTGAAAACAGAACAAAAATAACAAAAAATCTCAACAAAAAACTTGTAACAAAATAAAATTTACCATTCGTTACGGCATTTAAACACAGCCGAAGCCCCAGTGTGGTGTTACGTATAAAAATTTCAAACGCACTGCAGGTCTTAGGATAAATCCGAGGAGACGCGAAAGGCTCTCCGAGAAGCGCCTCTGAAAGTTTTCAGCATAGCAAATGAGCTGCTGAAACGTCTACGAGGACATGACACTGGGTGCGCCTGAATATTTGTGTTTCTTGGCCTTTATTTTCTTTTTTTTTTGTGTGTTGTTCTGATATAATGATGAAAGATGCTTACGACGACTGGTTTACGACGTTGAGAAAAGCATACTTTTGGTATTGTATGGAGAATTCTAATAGAAATAAGTATGACAATTGGACGCAAAATGTCAACTAGACTATGTAAATTTCTATCTATCTATATCATCACGCCAAATCCCTTGCGGAATAAACAGAAAGTACTGAATTCCAACAGGTTCTTTCCTTACAAACCTCTCATACTTCCTCCGCTCTCATAGTTCGTCTCATACACGCTCGCCGGTTACAGAGACTCTTGGTTTGCCCTTTAGATAAGACGCGGTCTATTTGAATATTATATTAAAATCAAGTGTATCTTCTCTAAATCTTTCAACTTTTCCTCCTAAAAGGGGTAAAGGAGTATGTGACACTTTAAAAAAAACGTAGACCCACACTAGGAATTATTCCTGTGCCGTGGGTGTGTTTACGAAATTCACACATACAGAACCACCCAGACCGAAAAAATCTGTGTGAGTCACACAAAAATTGTTTCCGTGCGAGGATCTAACCCGCGATTACTCGATCCAGTAGGCCGAGTGACTCAAGCTCTTAACCACTGGGCTAGGCATCCCTCTGGAAGTGGTGGTGGTGGATTATAAAAAAGCTTTTTGAAGTAGTTAAGACGAAAAGAAAACGTAATTTTTAATTAAGCTTTAAATAAATCTGCATTGGCACAATATGATAAAAGAGACCATTGGCAATATTATGTTCAAAGATCCTACACAATCATATTGACTGTATTATACATTGTAATAAGATATATTTACACGGGAAATAGAACGATTTTATGTGTTTGTCTGTCTGTGTTTCCAATTTAAAGCTTGTGATCATTTTTCAAGCACTTTTAACCACAAGCACCGATTCTGATGATGTAGTCGGAAGGTGGCCATAGGAACATGTGAACGATACATCGTAACCCCCTCATGTTTAAGCTTGTTAGATTGGTATTGATAACCCCGCCGTGTTTGGGCTCGTTGGATTTGTCTTGTCGAGTACTTTAGATTTGGATGGTGCCCAGGATCTGATAATGGAGCCATAAGGAAGCCATAGGAACTCCTCATCTAACTAAAAATCTTCGTAATATTTCTGCTATAAAAGCTTGTTTTTAAAAAGATCTTTTTAAAATAAAAATTATTTATGAATTTGCTTGACGTCCAAATCTCATTGTTATTCCGAACCTTCAAACTTCTTACTTATTTTTGTTTGAGATCTACACAATCATCAATCTCAACTCTTAAAACCACTATTAATTATCCAAAAACTACTACGTCACTGTAACCCTAAACTAAAATGTATAAAAAACTTGCAATTCACGTGTTTAATTTCGTACTTCCGGTCCGTAGACCACCCCATAGGGAGTTCTGTTCTGTTTTAATTAAGAGACCCTAAGAACGGGGCAAGCCGAAATTTATCAGAAAACAGTATTAAAAAACCTTCCCGACATTTTTATTTTCCCTTTTAAATTTGTGAGGGAAGTAAAAACAAGAGTTGTTTTAAGATTCATTTGCGCCACCCTTATTAAAAAAAATATTTTTTCGAGACAGACTGAAAGTGATATTTATAAAACAAGAGTTTCATAATTTGTGCTGACAAAAAGAAATTGCTTTTAAAAAATGTGTTAAATAATTTAATAGCAAACTTTTGAATGTCGGTGATAGGGTAGATCGATCGCTTTGTCGTTTTAATGTCAAGGGTTTCAATCTCGAATGAATCTTTTGGATTTTTCATAGACCTATGTGCATTATTTTCAAGAAATTTAAGCATTTTAATAGCTATCTCTCATATATAACTTGCTTTGTTCGTATGCCTGTCTGTATGTTCTTCCTATTGTCTAACATCGTCGGCGAAGTATATATGTGCCGGGATTTACAGTCCCACATCTTTTGGCCTGCGGTCAAAATCGAAACTAACGCTGTCATCATGTGAAATGTCACTTAAAGAAGAAAGAAAGAAAAATAATTTATTTTGTGCTTACACAACTAAATACAAAAGAATGAAATGAGTAACAAATGTAATTAACATGACAAAAGAGTAAAAATAAAAAGGTAGAAATGCAAAGCAGTGATTGTGTGGGACCCAAAATTGGTCTCTGCCTCAGCTAATGCCGCAGCTGTATTATGCTGCAGCGCTGATCTTCTGGCAGCGCCATACTTCGGTAACAGCACGGGCGGTCTCTTTCAGATATATGTTTTAAAGTCTAAAATTACTAAGGCATATATATAAAAAGCGCTCGAGCAAACGAGGGGTTAACGAACTAGAATTAAAATTAAAAATTTGCCCTGTGGAAACCTAATCTTTCAAAAAATCTTTTCAAAAAAATATATATTTACTGGCTGTGGACATTTTGTAGTTTTTTGTGTTGTTTTATTATTTGATAATTGGCAGCACTGTTTCGTTTTGCTGTCAATCAATGTCAAACCAAGGTGTGCTCAAGCAAAATGGCGCGTACGACGTGGCAAATCGATAAATCAATAAATCGTGGAATCTGAAATCGTTTGGACGACTGGCCGACTGTGCGACCCGATTTACATAAAATACCCAAACCAAAATGTTCTTGTCGTTATTAAGTGCCCATATGACTACTTCATGACTATCTTACTATCTTAAAGTTGCCGTTCGCTATGAAATTGACCCAAGTTCTTTTTTATTAGTAACCGTGCGGGTCCACAAAGTTAGTGTATCTGTATCCGTTGAAATATCTTCTAGGAAGTAGGAAAATTGTACTACCTAATTTCCCCCCAACCATACATCCTTGTCGCACATTATTTTTATTTGTTTGGTAAGTTTTTTTACGTTAAGCGAAAGAGCCGCATTATTCAGCCGTGACGCGTGTAATTTGACTGACATTGGAACAGAACATGAGAAAGACATTATTTTATTTACCGTTATATGTGTTATTACTGGATTAAGCGAGAGAAAGTATGTTTATTGTATTCTTGGCGTGTCACGCTGAATGATAATAAGATAAAGTCCAAGTGCACTTTTGAGTGTCTTAGAATCTATTATTTGGAATCAATTGGCATGATAGATTCAGGTGGATAAAAAGGGGATTAGGATCCAATAATATGCCGGTCCGAATGCACATTTAAGTATTATAGGAATCATTAAAAGAATCCAAATCCCTCCATAACATGATGGATTCATGCGGAGGAAAACGTATACTAGTATCTATCCATAGAGCCACTCAATGTATATTTGATTGCCAAATTAAATTATGGTTAAATTTTGTTTCATAAAGCGAACATCCAACTACAACTTACAACTTTTCCAAACGCATAGGTCTCCGCATGATCTTGGACAAGACCAAGGTAATGTTTAACTGACATGTAGTACCGGAACCTGTTGCAATACATGGCGCTATTCTAGAGGTTGTTCAAAAATATGTTTACTAGGGCAAACTCTGCAGTTGGGGAAAAACAACTTCGAGATAGAGGTCAACAGAAGAATACGGCTTGGCTAGGCGGCATCCTCGGACTGGCAAACGTAATGCTGGACGCCCTCAGGCTAGGTGGAGCAAAGATCTTCGTAGGGCAGCTGGCAGAAACTAGAAGAGAGTAGCCGAGGATCGTACTTAGTGGCATGCACTTGGAAAGGCCCATGTTCAGCAGTGACCTGCTATAGGCTGATGATGAAAGTGAACAAGAAATTTCGTTAATTAGAGTTATCAAAAAACTTATCAAGATAAGATTAAAAAGAAAAAGAAAAGATAATATTAAAAATAGTTAAAATCGATTTCGTAAAAATTATAATACAAATGCGCATACTTAGCAACATTACAATTAAAATAAAAAAAATGCGCACTCTTACCGATATCAAATGTCGATATTTTGATAAGTAAAAGTGCGTATTAAGTAACTTATTTACCGTTCCCAGAAAGGTCATATAATACTTATCGACAATAAAACCTAACAAATTTACTTAAAACACGCGAGGGGAAGCATTACGGGCCGTTTGCGCATCTTAGCAGACACGGCCCTATGAATAAGTTAAAGGGGATCAGTAGCAAAGCCGCGCACACTTACGGTAAATAAAATATTATTTTCTATGGGGCATTTAGTGGCGGCTTATTTAACGTTGGAATGAGATGAGCTACACGTGAAGTAGGTAGAAGTATAGATGCATTCTGTGGTTTCTCTGGTTCTCTGATCTCTCTATCTGCTCGAGATGATGAAAAACTACAGTGAAACATCGTGACGCTCACAGTTTGCTTGTATATATTATACTAGGCTGTCTCATTAGTCTAAGAAACAGTCCCACCGTTGGGCACGGGCCTCCTCTCAAACTGAAAGGGCTGAAAGGGGGTTTAGGCCATAGTCCACCACGCTGGCCCAGTGCGGGTTTGCGAACTTCACACACCTTCGAGAAACTCTTAGGTGTGCAGGTTTCCTCACGACGTTTTCCTTCACCGTTAAAGCAAGTAATAGTTAATTTTTAATACGCACATGCTTTCTAAAAGACAGAGGTGCGTGCCGGGGTCGAACCCGAGACCTCTGACTTTGCAGTCCAACGGTCTCACCACTAGGCTATTAACGCTGATACGCTCGTTAGTCTGGTGACGTATATTGCGCGTAGTAATTACGAAGTTCTAGATTTGAATCTAAGGTCTGATGCCGTCAAGGTATCAGTCCGGAGTATTGAATTGAGCATGGTAAAATAGCAATAGACTCGACTCTACCTAACCTAATAATGTCGGCGAAAAGTGGTTATACACAAAATACCTTTGTCATTCTCACTTGGGGAATATAGGCGTGACGATGTTCATTTTTATTTGTTCATTAAATATAGAACATTTGGTTGAATAAAACTACATATAACCTTCTCAACTGCCACTTCAAACCAATTCATATAAAACATAACTACACGCAAAAAGCCCAAAATCCGACCACTTTGTTCCACGAAAAAAAAACTTCAAAGTAACTTTCATCAAATCTTCCTTTTTTCCTCGGCGTACCTAAATGTCATTACTGTACAGACCTCCACTCAATGTGCCTTTTGCTTACTCTAAAAGTGAGTGGCACAAAGCGAAACTTTTGACGACAGGCTTATTTAATTTTCTCTTAGGAAACGGTTTTAATTCTATTTGAGAACTGGAGTGAGCAAGCCAAGATGTTAGTTTTGCAAGTTAGATGTTGAAGTGTAATATCTTGTGAAAATAAAGCTTAAATTGTAGGGGATAGGATTTAGTTTTTAATACCTTCGTAATGTTGGCAAGTCAAGATGGGGTAATGAAAGAAAAATACCCTAACCATGATTCCATGATTTTCAGCCGCACCCCGCACCTTTTGACCAACGGTAAGTGATTCATATTGGTAGTTACTATTACTTCAGCGATTTATGACGTTAGTCATATATTTAATACATGATTTAAGTAGGTACATTTTTACAATTTTTATGTCCCGATATGATTATGTTTTAAATGTATTACAGCACCCATGGACACGAGAAGGATTATGACCTGTAAATCCTGTATTATGCATGGTGGATGGAGCTGAATTTTGGCTTAGAAAATTTCGTAATAGCCATTAAAACAACGAAATTTAAATTAATTCTTCAATAAATACCATCAAATTTTATCTATTTTGAGTTTTTAGATTAACGCAAATATAACTACATGAAATAAAACTATTTTTTGGATTGTTGGGAACTTAAAAATCGCGGTATAATCCGAAAAATGTTTTATTTTATCTATTTTTATTAAATATGCAACATTGTAAAAATAGCTTTTAGGATTTTATTTGACGTTGATAATTTACCACATTTATCAACAGATGGCGTGATCAAAACGAGTCACAATATTTTATAGTATATTTCATTTATATTAATTATTATGGTTCTATAAAAATATCATCCCAAACCCATGAAAAAGACGCAGTAACTACACGCCCCCTCACTACCCTAATTTGAACACTCATCACTTGCTCGAAGACGGAGGGAAACAAAGAAAGTTATTAATGTCTGTCCTATTGTCTGCATTCCTACAACATCCACTGTAACTTGGCACCGCACCCACAACCGTACCTCAAGATTTTCGCTAAGACAGAGGGGTAAGCAATCCTGGTCAGTTTTGTCTGGTAATGGTAAGGTATCTTTTGTCCCGGGAGAGATGCGAGAGTTTATTTTGCTAGGTTTCAATTGCACGGTTTTTGTCTTCTATAAATTGTGTTGATTGACGCAGGAGTATTGAAACTGTCTGTTTTAATCAACATTTAAAATTGGCGGGAGAGTAAATAGAGTAAGTGTTTTTTTGTTATTGTTTTTGATAAAAATGACTTTGAGTTTTGAGTTGACTACCTTACTGAAACAATAAACATTGTTATAGCATACTTTTTAGTCTAGTGGGATATCGTGCAGCTGGGGATTATATAAGGTCCTAGGTTCGAATCCTGACATCGGACAACTTGTTTTTTCCCTATCAAAAAATTCTCGTCTGGCTCGGAATCGTGCCTGAGATCAATATGCACGCCTCATAACACGCAGAAACCAAATATCGACAGCGAAATATACACAATACATCTCTGCTTGCCCCACTTGGGAATTTAGAATTTTTTCAATTTATATATCAGTCAGTAACTTTCATTACTGAACAAATACAAACTAACACCAATAGCTTTAGAACTATTTACAACGATAGACCCATCCATTAGCAGACCACTTGCTAAACTGCTTACACCCTAACATTAGCGTCGGCGTAGCTATAAGGGATAATACACACGATTCAAACTAATGACTACAATAAACCGTAGCCCTTCATAGCCCCTTCGTAGACGGTGCGTAGCCGGTCGTAGCCGATCAAAGCCCGTTGTCCATCGTTAGGGTAACCATGATAATGCAATCAGAAGGACAGTCCATCGGGCAGGGTACAGATTATTCGAGTTTAAATTGAGTGTTAATGGACGGAACCCGAATTAAATAGAAAGGGCCTATTGATCGAAACAAAAACATTTTGATACGGTCCATTGAGTGTCGACATGATTATTTGCGACTACGGTTAGGTTTAATGTGATAATAATAATTATTCGCATGTTTCAAACCAATTTAGTTGATAAATCAGCCTATAATTTATTGCTCTTAGACAAAGGCTTTTTCTCACAAATCCAGGTGAGCAAGATTACGTCATACTAACGAAGCAAAAACGAAGAGGTGATGGTGTAATAATATTTTTCTATACAATCAAGGCGTGGAACTGCGCGGGGTGGCATAAGCGAGAGGGACGTTACGTTCCACCCACATTTGTATTTGCCATTTGGCGGGGAATGGTAAAAACTAAATGGGTCTTCCTTGTTACGGTTAGTTCAATTATATTACGGTAGGTGGCATTTGTAAGAGAAGTAATCTAATAAATTATGAAAAAAAGTAACAGTGCCAGCCCCAAGTTTGGAATTGTGACCGATATATGGCAACAGGCTCGACCTCTATTTCATGGGAGCTAACATCGTCGGCAAAAGTGGGTGTACACAATACACTTCTGCCACCTCTGCTTCAGGGAATATAGGCGTGACGGTGTTTATTTATTTGCGAAAAAATACAAGTGAAATGTCGATCCAAGTAATTTTGCATGTTAAGATACATAGATAATATGTAATAGCTGCGAAAGCGACCGTAATGTGAATGGAGCGAGTAGCGATGACAAACTAAAGTAAGCAGCGCCCACCACGATGACATCAAGGCTTGGTGATATTCAAAAGGCTTAGGCTTAGTCCATCTCCTCTTTGTATTTTCATCGTGGTCATACTCCACCATGCGGGCCCAGTGTGGAACTTAAGCTTTAAGGTATTCAACTCGGCTTAATCAACTTCAAACTTATTTCAATAAACAACCCTGCAAGAGATGTGGCATACGATGATATAGATAGATAGATTCTATTATTGTGATTTGTTTAAAGTTGATAGAGGCAGTATGATATACTTAGCGTGCTCGCTGTTTTTAACAACAACACGCTAACGTTAGTCTGATTGTACCAAGTCCTCAGTGTTCTTGAATGAATCGGAATCAGAATATTTTTTACTCATGTAAAAACCATTACAGTATTTATGAATCGTCAGAAAAGTAACAAAGACTCTACCACCACTTCGGAATGTCATTCCTGTGGAGAAGAAGGGCAAGAAACTCCAAGGTTACTGTACTGTGTAAAGCAATATTTCCTACGCTGGTTACTTGCGCCAGTAGACGGCACGAACTACATTCGCATGTTTACTAGCATCATGTAAAAGCACCATTTAGGCCAGAACATTAAATTTAAATATCGGAAAAATGAGTCCCTTTTTATTATCCCTTTGATCATGGTTGACAAAGTTGTCAAACGCAAAATATAATCGTCATTTTGTTGTGACGTGCGTGAAAAAATACTTTAATGTTTATTTTACAAGTACATTCAAATCAAATAACTTTAAGATATAAAGGTAAATCAAATGTTATTTATTCGATGAAATTTGTTATTTAAGTGAAATCCAGGTTTTAAAGTGTTTATATTATATAAAAATGGTTTTATTTTATTACGTTTTTAATGTCTTCTTTGGCGAAGAGCGAAGGTCCAGGTTTAATAAAAAAATTCGTCACGCCTATATTCCCCAAGCTGGGGTGGCAGAGGTGTACTGAGTACACTCATGTTTCGCCGTCGATGTTAGGTCCCATGTAAAAGGGGGCGAGCCTATTGCCATATACCGGGCACAATTCCGGACTCCGGACTCATACTGGGAATTTTTCGTTAGAAAACTACATTTGTCAGACCTAGGATTTGAACCCAGGACCTCGTGATCACAAAGCGATGTGCTTTGCCACTAGACTAACGAGGCAGTCACAGGTCTCAGCTTCAGGTTTGATCAAGGTAAATATAATAATAATATTAGCCCTGTAAAGAAGAGAAAGTAATAAGTAACAAAATACTGCGTGAAGATCATGATCTAGATTGAATGAATTTTCCATTGTTTCAAACATTATTAAATCAAAATAGCACAGTGGAAAAAACGTGGTCCTGTTACCTCCCTAACTCCGGCGGCTATATAGCTGAATTGCATTTCCCGCATTTCTGTTAAAGCACATCAGCAATATATGCCTTTATAAACCCCGGGTTTTCAACAAAAGGCAGTCAGTATTCATTTGGTAATTAGTCTAATTACTGCCCAACTATGGGCCTGGTTTCTGCCTGCCGGTTGGCTCAATAGTGAAAGCTAAGCTACCAAAGGGGTCTGAATTCGGCAAAGACCTTCAGGAGGTCTCGCGTGTGAGCGACAAATGTACCGCGTTACAAGTGTAGTGTAAAAAAATAAATAGTGTCCAGTAATCTATTCGTTTTTTTTATAACAACTAAGTGTCCGGACCTAACAGTGTGTAAAATATGGACCTTCGACTTCGAAATCGAAAAGCAAGCTTTGAACCACAAAGCTATCACTGCATATTTATTCGCCATCATATTCTTGCTCCATTCACTTGTATACTTTGTTCTCCGAAATAATACAGAATCTAGGTCGATCCAAGAGTACCTCAATGTTTAGTTAATTACAAAACTCTAGCCGTTCGAGTTTGGACCCTCGAGATGTGACCGCTAGAATTCAATTTCGCATCAATATTTAGAACCTGAATAAATTGAAATTTAATTGATATTTGTCTTGTAATCTTTCTTGAGACGCAGTCGAGATCAAATCGGTGAGATAATTTATTATTGAAGATGTTATTTTTAGAAGGCTATCATGGTCCACGTTTTAATGGCATCCATTTCGATCTTTACAATTTGATTATCTACTTAAATACCCCCGCATTTATTTTTCGGGGGTTACTGAAATTTGAGGGCGACGTAATATCTCAACTTACCAGTTTGAGAAGACGGGAAGGACAGAGTAATAAAAATTATCATTTGAAAGACAGAGAGAAACATTTAATTCTAAAAATAAACGTCAGTTATTTAATACTTGTAATTATTCAGTTTATATTTAATTTGACAGACACAGACATCTCATGGCGCAAATTTGAGTGAGAATCAAAACCCCGTAATTTGCCGTGATAGGGCGACCTATCTTACTACTAAGTCACTGGTAGCTGTAACGAAACTTTGATATTTGTGTATATTCACATTTTTACAGTGAAATTACGTAAGCGAGCTTAATTATAGATAAAATGAACTGAGTCCGTGGTCAGAGTGAAATAGTGTATTAACTTAACTCATACTTTTTTTAATAATTTATTTGTATTGTATAAGCCCTGAGGCGCTTACAAATAGTCAATTTATATTCTTTATTGAAATCTTACTTAACTACTATACTACCACCGGATCGGAACGCTGCCTTCACTGAGCGAAGATCTGGCGAAGAAACTTAGCGGGCTTGCGTTTCTATATTTAATTCTCTTTCTCTTTTTTTAAATCTTATTGTGTGAATACAATGTTTAGGGTACAATTAAATAGTTTACGATCTACCTCCAGTGTGATACCGTACGACCGAGATATGAGACTAAAGATGTTATTTATAAAGAGTTTCTATAGGACTCCAGATGGACCAGTCCCCACGAGCAGCACCCGTTCACGAGTAGACTACTGGAAAATCCATCACTCCCCTCGACCATATTGAAGGGAACGGAGTGACCCGCAGCAGACAGCCACCGCAAGCAACGACATTATAGTGAGCATAATATTAAAGTCCAACATCCGAAATATACCTATGGAAGAAGTTACCTATTTGGTAACAACACTTATCGAAGTTTGTCCGGCGCCATTTGTGTTGCTGATATATGATGTAAGTAATAGGTTAAAGTACTTGCACGAGTTAATTGCATCATGTAAACAACCGCACAACGACGCAGAACCAGTCCTTATGCATGCAAGGGAATATTGCCCGTGCGAGTTACCCGCGCTAGTTGTCCATGCTAGTAGTTCAGACGTTTACTGGCACCATATACAAGCCCCTTTTAGCCTTAAATTAGAATCTTAATAAAAAATATTTAGCCCGAAAACATTAAATTTAAATATCGAAAAAACAAGTCCCATTTTAATATCCCTTTGATCATGGTTGACAAAGTTGTCAAACGCAAAATATTACACGGAATTTGGGTACGACATAATGTTTTTTATTTTTGCACGAGTACATCCAATATCGGTTTATTTCGAGGTGTAAAGGCAAATAAATATTTTTTTAAACCTATCCAGAATGTAAAAATGTTGAATGATTGCAACCCCTTTCTCTTATTATTTATATGTATCTCGCTGAGATTCACGGGCTTTACCCGGACCTTTGAAAGGCCTTCATGGGGACATGGGTCCAACACGTAGAGGCCCTTTGCGAGAAGTTAATGTTATGTAAGCCACCTGCTGAGATCACTTGCTGAAAATGAAGAAACATAACCAGCGAACTGACTCCGGCAGGTGCAAGGACTATTGTAAATTATTATTATTACGAGCCATTTGTGTCCCACTGCTGGGCAAAGGCCTCCCTCCACTTTTTCCACTCCTCTCCGTTCGTTGCCATGTCAGGCCAGTCCCTCGAAAAGTGGTCCAGCTCGTCCCGCCATCTCCGCCTGGGTCTACCGCGTTGCCTTTTTGTATTTCGTGGGGACCAGTCAGTTATTATTTTGGCCCATTCGTTATTTTTGATGCGGCAGATATGGCCGGCCCAGTCCCACTTAAGCTTGGCGGCCTTTTGACATACGTCGGCAATTTGCGTCATGGAGCGAAGTGTGGTGTTCTTGACGTGGTCTGTGAGTTTAATATTAAGAATACTACGCTCCATGGACCGCTGACAAACCGCTAGCGTGGACTTTTGATGTTTAGTCAAAGACCAAGTCTGTGCGCCATAGGTAAGGATTGGGAGAATACACATATCCATGAGCCTGCGCTTTAATTTTATAGGGAGATCGCCTTTCAGCAGCTCCTTCATAGACCAAAAGCTCCTCCAGGCATTTTCAACTCGGCGTGAGATTTCTGCTTCTTGCCTTGCCTGGAAGGAAACTATTTGGCCTAAGTACACATACTCATGGACATACGCAATCTCCACATTCTCTAACCTAATTTTTTTTTTGGACGCTGTTTGTCATGACTTTGGTCTTTGACATATTTATCTGCAGTCCGACCCCGCGGCCTGCAGCACTCAGTTCGCAAAGCATTTGTTCTAAGTCAGAGGCTGATGCAGAGAAAAGGACAATGTCATCAGCGAAACGTAGATTTGTTAGTCTTTTCTCTCCGACGACAATGCCCCTCTTGCTCCAGCCGGCTGCCAGCTTTTGAAACACGTCTTCAAGCGCCGCGGTAAAAAGTTTAGGGGACAGAGGGTCTCCCTGTTTTACTCCTTTTTCGATTCGGAAGGACGGTCCTGCGCAGGTATGTATTTTGATTGCAGCTGTGCTATTTAAATATATTTGTTTTAAGAGATGGATGTATGTAGATGGTATGTTTTGTGACTGTAACGATTTGAATAGGGCGCTATGATGAATACTGTCAAATGCTTTGGAATAATCTATAAAGCCTATTGTAAATTATGGAAAGAAAACTAGGGCTATGTAAATGAGGTTTGATGGACAAAAACTGGACTATTTCAAAGGGGACGGACACCGACCATAATTAGTGATACACAATTACCCCTGGCCGGCGGAGACTCGCCGCTTACTAGATGGGCCCTGAAACGGTCGTCCTAGGACAACTGAGGGCAACACCGGTGTGAGCGGCTCAGGGGTGTAGAGAGGTGTGCTGCGCTTTCTCCGAAGTTACTCCCGGCGTTATGCCCTTTAACACTTCCACCCCTGGAGTACATCGACGTAGGAACGCATTATCTTCCTACGTCGATATAGCTCTCACGGCTCCTCCCTGGACGGCCAATTAAGGCTAGCTAGAGCCGAGAGTCCTGCGGGCACCGTTCGGTTTCCACTCGACCGACGAAGACACGCCGAGTTAGGGGCTCTGACCGACTCTCTGAAGCACTCGGGTGCGTCGTGTCGTTACTCACCAACAGCTCGCCACAAGCTGCCCTGCGGACCTCTTACTATTATTATTATACTTTCTATTATATACCTTTACAAAGTCCCTATTTTGTAAATAAGAGGACTATATAGACACTGACTGATACCATGAATCTAGTACGTATATGTACGTAGTAAGTACACTTTAATCTAATACTTAAGCACATCTATTTGGCTCGTTCTGCACAGTTCTCCCATACCCCATGAATGCATACATTGTCGTAGGTATACATTGTATACAAAAGAATTGTGAAACTCTCATTGTTAAAAAGAGTTACTGTGGAGTTACTTGCCCTTCTTTACAGGAATAACTTACCAAACGGGTGGTAGAATCTTAAGTAATCAATAATTTTCTTTTTTTGACTATTCATAAGTGCTTCTTCGACTACATGAATAAAAAAACTTTTGATTTTGAAACGGACAATATCTCTCAATAAAGTAGTTCTGTAATTGATGTCGTTTTTGTTGATTATCGCAAGACTAACCTAACTTATTTTAGGTCAGGTCAGACGAAGTTTCCCAAATTCTCTGGGTGAGACTTGTATCAACGAACGAACGAAAATTGACATGTATAACTATCAAAACTGCACGCGTTATATTGTAAACATTGTTTGAATGTAGACTTTGGACTGGAATTTGGACTAAATGTTTTTCTTCAGAAAAAATCTATTACTTTCACATTGTTCACTTTTTCTATTACATTGATCCCTAATATTATCAGCGAAAAGAAAGTGTACACAATACACCTCCATAAACCCTACCGGAAGAATATAAGGCGTGACGGTGTTTATTTTATTTTTACAATTTTTTCGACAATTTCATATCTTGCTTACAATTTCACGCGCACCTGTGTTTGGAAGTAACTATACTGAGAGGTATCTTATAATAAAGCTAATATAACCACATCGGCTGGTCATACAATCAGCTGTATTTCAACACGACGGCCGAGGTCAACACAACTCTCAAAGCCGCAAGATGTTATCGTACCGTCTTAGTTACCGTGCAATTTGTCGCCGTTTGACCTGACGCTTTGACCAACAGTTCGTCTTTTGACTTCAATATAGTTATATTGAAACTTGTATTTTAATTGTCTTGTTGTCTAGAGGTGCATAGTACGGTTTTTCCATAAAAATTGCTGAATAGCAATCTGAAATAGTGTCTGGTTATACCAGACACTATTTCAGATTGCATTGATGACAACAGGCTTGCCCCCTCTTAAATGGGACTTAACATAGTCGGTGAAATAAGGGTGAACACTATACACCTGTCTATCTCCCACCAGTGGAATATTAAGATATCGGTGTTTATATTATATTTTACAATCCTACGGCGGTTTACAATCTTGCTTACAATTTCACGCGCATCTGTCTTTGGAAGTAACAATACTGAGAGGTGTCTAATAATGGAGCTAATATAACTACATCATCTGGTCGTACAATCAGCAGTATTTGAACACGACGGCTGAGGTCAGCACAACTCTCAAAACCGCAAGATGTTATCGAACCTCTTAGTTACCGTACAATCTGCCGCCGTTTGATCTGTCACTTTGACTAACAGTTCGGCTCTTGAGTTCAATATAGTTATATTAAAACTTATAATTTAATTGTCTCATTGCTCTAATAGGACAAAGCCCGCATGATCACGAAATTTCGAGTTTGAATCATAGGTCGGATAGTCTGTCAGTTTTTATCTAAAAATCTTCAAGTAGCGATTTGGAATTGTGCCCGGTATAATTGAAATAGGCATGTCCCCTGTTACATAGGGCTAAACGTAGTCGGCGATTAGTGAGCGTAAGCAGCACACCTTTACCGCCGCTGCTTGAGGAATAAAAGCGTCGCAGTTTTCATTTTATTTTATACAATCTTTCGGCCGTTTACATTCTTACTTACAATTTCACGAGTACCTATGCAAATCTATGGAGATAAAAACAAGTATATAATGATGGAGCTTCGGCTGATCACACAATCAGCAGTATTTGAAAACGACGGCTGAGGTCAGCACAACTCTCAAAGCCGCAAGATGTTATCGCACCATCTAAGTTACCGTACAATCTGCCGCCGTTTGATCTGACACTTTGACTAACAGTTCGTCTCTTGAGTTCAATATAGTTATATTGAAACTTGTATTAAATTGTTTCTTAGGGTTAGAGGTGTATAGTGCGGGCAATGATGAGGTACATTGATTGACATTTAGATTTGATAGTTTGGTTTTTTATTATAAAATTCTTCGTAGCAGTTTGGAAAGGTACCCAGGATAATAGCATTAAGGTCGCACCCTATTATACACTTAACCTTACTGGCAAAATGTGGATATCTTTTTTTAATTGGGACTAAGCCCGCCATACATGTCCACCATTCTAACTCCTGTTAGCCAGGATTTGAACCTTGGAGTGCCCCGGGAAGCGCTTTAATTATATTGGAACCCGCAATTCAATTAGAAAGAAAAACAGGAGGAATAGGAAACATAAAATTCCACTTCCATGTGGGTATGTGTATTTATTTAGTTTATAAAAAATAACCCCACACTAATATTTGTATACTGTTTCGTAGGTGCGTTTACAAACACGAAATATCATACACACAAACACCCAGACCGAAACAAATAAGTGTGGGTCGAGCAAAGGTTTGTCCAGTGCGGGAATTGAACCCGCGACTATTCAACCCAGTGGGCGGACCGGCCTAAGCTCTTAACCACTGCGCCAAATTGTCTATATTTGTGTACAGCAGATACTTTTTTAGCCATCCTCGCTTGGAAAATATACTAGGCTTGACGGTGTATTATAGTTAATATCTCTAAAAAGAGGTATGAGACTGATTGAGAATTGATCGATAGAAAATTGCCAATAATTTTTTGCACTACCCAGGATTTGAACCCGTTCCTGAATCTTGTGATTACCCGCCGTGCTATTCACCACTAAACTAACTAGACAGTAAATATCAATACTTCTAAATTCCCCTTTCGGGGCGCTCGTAGCGCTGTGCACCGCCGTATTCTTACCGATTACCAAGGCTAAGCAGCAGGACTCGGTTGGCCCGAGATAGATGACCGTTTGTGGCATTTTCATATTCGAGCGTCTCCGTGCTTCGGAAGTCACGCTAAGCCGTTGGTCCCGGCCACCACTTAATGTGGTAGTCGTTAAGCCGACTTGGAAGCCTTAAAGGCGGCTTGATAAGTTCCAACAGCAGGTGGCCACATACCTGCCTCCATCAATCCGCACTGGGTCTGCGTGGTGGAGTATGACCTAATTTCTCTCACTTCGATTTGTGAGAGAAGGCCTTTGCCTAGCAGTGGGCAAAACTGCACGCATTATATTGTAAACATTGTTTGAATGTAGACTTTGGACTGGAATTTGGACTAAATGTTATTGAGGTTTTTTCTTCAGAAAAAAATCTATTACTTTCACATTGATCACTTTTTCTATTACATTGATCCCTATTATTATCAGCGAAAAGAAAGTGTACACAATACACCTCCATAATCCCTACCGGAAGAATATAAGGCGTGACGGTGTTTATTTTATTTTTACAATTTTTTCGACAATTTCATATCTTGCTTACAATTTCACGCGCACCTGTGTTTGGAAGTAACTATACTGAGAGGTATCTTATAATAAAGCTAATATAACTACATCGGCTGGTCATACAATCAGCTGTATTTCAACACGACGGCCGAGGTCAACACAACTCTCAAAGCCGCAAGATGTTATCGTACCGTCTTAGTTACCGTGCAATTTGTCGCCGTTTGACCTGACGCTTTGACCAACAGTTCGTCTTTTGACTTCAATATAGTTATATTGAAACTTGTATTTTAATTGTCTTGTTGTCTAGAGGTGCATAGTACGGTTTTTCCATAAAAATTGCTGAATAGCAATCTGAAATAGTGTCTGGTTATACCAGACAATATTTCAGATTGCATTGATGACAACAGGCTTGCCCCCTCTTAAATGGGACTTAACATAGTCGGTGAAATAAGGGTGAACACTATACACCTGTCTATCTCCCACCAGTGGAATATTAAGATATCGGTGTTTATATTATATTTTACAATCCTACGGCGGTTTACAATCTTGCTTACAATTTCACGCGCAACTGTCTTTGGAAGTAACAATACTGAGAGGTGTCTAATAATGGAGCTAATATAACTACATCATCTGGTCGTACAATCAGCAGTATTTGAACACGACGGCTGAGGTCAGCACAACTCTCAAAACCGCAAGATGTTATCGAACCTCTTAGTTACCGTACAATCTGCCGCCGTTTGATCTGTCACTTTGACTAACAGTTCGTCTCTTGAGTTCAATATAGTTATATTAAAACTTATAATTTAATTGTCTCATTGCTCTAATAGGACAAAGCCCGCATGATCACGAAATTTCGAGTTTGAATCATAGGTCGGATAGTCTGTCAGTTTTTATCTAAAAATCTTCAAGTAGCGATTTGGAATTGTGCCCGGTATAATTGAAATAGGCATGTCCCCTGTTACATAGGGCTAAACGTAGTCGGCGATTAGTGAGCGTAAGCAGCACACCTTTACCGCCGCTGCTTGAGGAATAAAAGCGTCGCAGTTTTCATTTTATTTTATACAATCTTTCGGCCGTTTACATTCTTACTTACAATTTCACGAGTACCTATGCAAATCTATGGAGATAAAAACAAGTATATAATGATGGAGCTTCGGCTGATCACACAATCAGCAGTATTTGAAAACGACGGCTGAGGTCAGCACAACTCTCAAAGCCGCAAGATGTTATCGCACCATCTAAGTTACCGTACAATCTGCCGCCGTTTGATCTGACACTTTGACTAACAGTTCGTCTCTTGAGTTCAATATAGTTATATTGAAACTTGTATTAAATTGTTTCTTAGGGTTAGAGGTGTATAGTGCGGGCAATGATGAGGTACATTGATTGACATTTAGATTTGATAGTTTGGTTTTTTATTATAAAATTCTTCGTAGCAGTTTGGAAAGGTACCCAGGATAATAGCATTAAGGTCGCACCCTATTATACACTTAACCTTACTGGCAAAATGTGGATATCTTTTTTTAATTGGGACTAAGCCCGCCATACATGTCCACCATTCTAACTCCTGTTAGCCAGGATTTGAACCTTGGAGTGCCCCGGGAAGCGCTTTAATTATATTGGAACCCGCAATTCAATTAGAAAGAAAAACAGGAGGAATAGGAAACATAAAATTCCACTTCCATGTGGGTATGTGTATTTATTTAGTTTATAAAAAATAACCCCACACTAATATTTGTATACTGTTTCGTAGGTGCGTTTACAAACACGAAATATCATACACACAAACACCCAGACCGAAACAAATAAGTGTGGGTCGAGCAAAGGTTTGTCCAGTGCGGGAATTGAACCCGCGACTATTCAACCCAGTGGGCGGACCGGCCTAAGCTCTTAACCACTGCGCCAAATTGTCTATATTTGTGTACAGCAGATACTTTTTTAGCCATCCTCGCTTGGAAAATATACTAGGCTTGACGGTGTATTATAGTTAATATCTCTAAAAAGAGGTATGAGACTGATTGAGAATTGATCGCTAGAAAATTGCCAATAAGTTTTTGCACTACCCAGGATTTGAACCCGTTGCTTGAATCTTGTGATTACCAGCCGTGCTATTCACCACTAAACCAACTAGACAGTAAATATCAATACTTCTAAATTCCCCTTTTTGGGCGCTCGTAGCGCTGTGCACCGCAGTATTCTTACCGATTACTAAGGCTAAGCAGCGTTTGACTCGGTTGGCCCGAGATGGATGACCGTTTGTGGCATTTTCATATTCGAGCGTCTCCGTGCTTCGGAAGTCACGCTAAGCCGTTGGTCCCGGCCACCACTTAATGTGGTAGTCGTTAAGCCGAGTTGGAAGCCTTAAAGGCGGCTTGATAAGTTCCAACAACAGGTGGCCACATACCTGCCTCCATCAATCCGCACTGGGTCTGCGTGGTGGAGTATGACCTAAGCTCTCTCACTTCGATTTGTGAGAGAAGGCCTTTGCCCAGCAGTGGGCAGTATAGGCTGATATTATTATATTATAAATTCCCCTTCACGTTCATTAGTGATAACACACATGTAAAAATAGTACAAGCATCACACCAAGAAAATGTAGTATGACTTAGCGAGTTACCAAGTTCACTCTCACTCATCAGTTTCAACGGGAGCCAATCTCGAATTATCGTATCGATCGCCGGCCCCGTACCGAAACATTAATCAGCCGATGGGATGTAGCGCGCAATGTAGGGCGTCCATTACGTTATTGTCTGCCAGGTGCACATCGCGGGGTGCGCGGGCCGTGCCACATTTATCAACGGTTTTAATGTAAGTAATGATATCGGAATGTTTGCTCATTTATTATTGTAACGGTTCTAAATTGATTTTTAAATGATCGAGGAGTTTAATATTAGTATAATGCATTGATGGTACTATAACCGGTTACGTAGACATCTATTCTGTTTGTTTCTCTAAAAAAACGAAACACCTTCACGCCTATATTCCTCAAGCTGGAGTGGTTGTGTACACACACGTTTTACCAACGATGTTAAGTCTCATTTAATCGGGGGCGTACCTAGAACATTTTTGTATTAAAAAATTCCAACGATTTCAATTCAAACCCAGGACCTAGTGATTGCTATACACATTATTCGCGACAAGACCAACAAGAGTGGACGAAACGAAAACCTGTTAGAGCTCTATACTCTATGCCTACCCCGCAAAGGATTTGGCGTGATAATATAGATAGATTACTTTTCAACGACATTGACACAAATACTTTTTAAATTTGACAAACCATTTAGCGCAGTGGTTAAGAGCTTAAGCCGCTCCGCCCATTGTGTCTAGTAGTCGCGGGTTCGATTACCGTACGGGACAAATCTTTGTGTGATCCACAATTATTTGTTCCAGTTTGGGTGTTTGTCTATGTGAATTTTCATGTTTGTAATCGCACCCACGACATAGGAATAAATCCTAGGGAGAAAAATAAACGGCGATGTTTTACATTGAAGTTATCAAAACCCGCCAATTCTAATTAGCCAAGAAAAGACGATATTCTGCAATGAAGCTATCAATAGCCGAGGACAACATTATGCGAGAGGACTGGAGCCTATTAAAATTCCGTCGGGTCCATCATTATGCGCGCGCACCGCTGTAGATAAATCTTCGTCTACCCTCAATCTTACTACCCTCTTCATTACACGAACTGTATTCCCAGTAATTGATTCCTGGATTAGGGAAAGAAATGTAATTGAGAAGTGTTGAATATACTGCGACTTTTTGATATTCATTTAATGTCCGGGCCAGCCAGGTTCATTTTGTAGCGTCAGCGATTTACGCCACGCTTGGCGATTTAACCATTTCTAAAACAGTAATTTCGCAAATCACGTCTCGAACAGTCGGTCGCGCGTGCTCATTTATCATTCTATCATCTATCATATAGTTTTACCTTTTCTATTATTGAGTGTACCGTTTTAAGGAAATGCATTATATGAATTTCCACCTGACTATCATTTCACTATCAAGTATCAACCATTTCGCTACCAACCAAAGACGGTACGGGTTCCGCCTCAGCCCATACTTTTAATTTTTAATATAATAATAATAATATCAGCCTATACTGCCTACTGCTGGACAAAGGCCTTCTCTCACAAATCGAGGTGAGAGAGATAAGGTCATACTCCACCACGCGGACCCAGTACGGATTGATGGAGGCAGGTTTATGGCCACCTACTGTTGGAACTTATCAAGCCGCCTTTAAGGCTTCCAACTCGGCTTAACGACTACCACATTAAGTGGTAGCCGGGACCAACGGCTTAGCGTGACTTCCGAAGCATGGAGACGCTCGAATATATAAATGCCACAAACGGTCACCCATCTCAGGCCGACCGAGTCGAACGCTGCTTAACCTTGGTAATCGGTAAGAACACCGCGGTCGCACAGCGCTACGAGCGCCTCAATTTTTAATAAGTACGTCCAATGATCAACGACAAACGGATGTGATATTTTATTAAATTATGAAGTACGTATCTCTATAGAGATAGAGATGAAGTACGGATTACGATTATGTCAATTGACTCAAATATAAATGCAGTTGTGTGCCATTTGAAAATAGAATAATCGTTATTCGTTGCCAAGAGTAAGAGCTGTAAGCACTACTGCGTGTGTAATTAAAATTTGAGGACTACTATTAAAATGAGTAACCCGTCATGACTTTTCCTTTAACTCCAAACTTCCGAACTATTTTATTAGAGTTTTTTTTCTCACTACCTATTTGCTCTAGTGGTACTAACTCGTTAGTCGAACATCGTATAATACGACGACCCCGAGGTCCTAGGTTCGAATCTAAGACTAAAGTTTGGTTTCCCAATCTGAAATTGTGCCCGGTATAAGGGCAACAGGCTTTCCCCCTATCACATAGGGACGTAACAACGTCGGAAATACATATATAATGATCAAAATACATAAGTGATGTTTATCATATCTGAACTTTGTAAAGTGTTTACGTATGACTTCTGACTGTAGAAGCACCTTTACATCTCCGCTGTTTTAAGCATAAAGGTGATAACAATTTGTTCTTTCGGAAAGTAGGCAACATATTCTGTTTTATGCCTTAATACACTTTATCCGATCTATGATTCAAACCTTAGATCTTGTGACCAGCAGCGGCATCATGCACCTCTAGTCCAAGGAGGCAGTAATATAATGTAAAAATAACAAATTTTATAAGCAATGACTTACAAATCCTCCCGAAAGGAAACGTACATTCAACACATTCGCAATGCAACCAGTCATAAAAATCGACACTTGGCAACATTCACCAAAAAAGAACCAAAGAAAAAGAACTCCGAACAAAAATAACCACGGAATTTCTACTCAATAAATTCATCTCTTCCTCCATAAAATCATATATTTGAATGGAGGCCATACATTTTAAAGTTGTGCTATTGATTTTTCCTCTTTTTTGTTATCATCACAAGCATTCTTGGGATTCCATTTTGGCATGCAAGACCGCCCTCTAGTGCTGGCAAATGGCCAAGCACGTCTTAGTGGGTATTGGGATGGGCCAAGCGATAGGAGCACGTTGAATAGAATATTTTGAATACATTTATGTTAATGTTTGGATTTAAATGGCTATTGTATAACCAAACGTGTCGATTTTCTGGCAAGAGCGTGGTTTAGGAACACTTTAGGGGTTTTCGTAAAATGCGGTTAAGCCAACAGAAAGGTGGTGGAAAGAACCGGACGTAGCGTCACAAGATAGGATGATAACGTTTAATAACGTTTATTTGTACATAATAGAAAACACAATACAATAAGCGATTACAACAGGTTGTACAACTTAAGACTAAGGTTTTGTTTAGTTTTTTTTCTGACCCCTAAACTAAGTACGCAGACCTGTACATTAGGAGGATGGGAGAAGAGTGGTATTACTGATAAAAAAAAAATGTAAAATTGAATGCTTTGTTAGTCTAATTACGAATATTGCATGTAGCGATCCGGGGCTTACACAGTGCACACCTGCTTGGGGAACATAAGCGTTTTTATTTTGGGGATCCTTAGGTCTTGTAACTTATGCCACTCATTAAGGCGAAAAACTCACAAACTCCAGCATTGCGACAGAGAGATCGCTGCTTGCTTGACGGCTAGACCACGCCAACGTCAAATAATTGCTACGCATTTTTAAGTTCCACCCCTTTTTAGAGTTATAAATTATTCTGTTTTTATGCTAAACAGCCCTGAGTAATGTTACATTTTAATTTTTGGGGGACGAAGATAAATTTTGTTTCGAAAATATTTTTATAGTGAAAAGGTAATTAACCCGTTAGAACTCTGTCCTCTCTGCCTACCTAGCAAAGTATCTAGCGTGACGATATAGATCGGGCATCCAACTTGCACGTACACTTGTCTAATGTTCACTAAGAGCACCCCACCACATAAGGGACCGAAGGCAGTATCAATTAAACAAAAAATATTTATCCCAAAGGAATCGAACCAACGCTGTACCACTTCTCAGTAGTCCACTCTTCGATCATATGCACTACGAGGCTATCAATATAATATAATAATATTATCATCACTAATTAATCCCCAAAAGAGTGGTCAGAGTTGTTCAAAACAGTCCATAATTGTTTGTGTAAATATTTTCTACCGACATGCCCAGAAGTCGATTAATATTTCATGAGATCTAAAGTACAAAGAAAGAATCTTTTCCGTCTCTCTCTCACCTGCCGGCCGCAAGAAAGTTTCCACAAAGATAAGCCATGGGCTCAAAGCTAGCACAATTACTTACGAACTCAGGACAGCCTACAGCCATAGCTGATTCGACCAGCTGGTTCAATCTGTACTAATGAGAACAAATCTTAAACTCTTGCTCCACCTGGACCCTTATTCGCTATGATGAAAGGTGGCGCGTTACAATAACTACATGAAATAATGTAATCTGTATGAAACAGGAGTACCATTAAAAGACCATTTACAAAATAATCGAACCGCGCCGCATTATAAGTTTGATTAGTCATAGCGAATGAGGGTCCTGCGTCGTAATGTGTTAATTGGTAATCTATCGAAACACGCAGCGTATATTTAATACTAATTAATACTCGTTTGACTTGTTGATTTTTAAGGTCTCGTTCAAAGCTTTGTATTTAAGCATTATATTTGCATAAATGCATATTGTTTTTTTCTATCCGATACTTCAAAGCATTATCGTGCCTATACTTCATACAACTCAGTAAATATAAGGAGTATAGGGAGTCAGGAAAATTGAGTATGTCGCATCTGGGTCATGAGTTCAGTTTTTAAACCACACACAAACGTCACAGTGACGTATACAGAGCCTGGGTGGGTGATAAAACGGGTATCACTTTGTATTAGTGATCATCCCGTTGCTGTTCGTTACAGGAGGAGTTAACCTCAAGCCTGGGAACTGTGTTGTGTATCGTGGGTCAGTTGTGTGGCAAGTTAAAGTATATTTTCCATCATGTCTGCATTCAATCATCGAGTTAACCGCTGATAGTTTCTTTCTCGCCCGAACCCGTGATTTTTCCCACAAATGCGCTCAGGAAAGTAATGATCTTCCGTTAAGTATATTTTTTTCCCCCACAAGTTGGGCTAGCATAAGGAAGTAAGAGGCAACCAAAATCAGAAAAATACCATAAGTTGGGGTAGTTCTAGTAAGGCAGTACTCAGTTGCTACATTGGAACCTGATCTTAGTACCTCACGTGACCGTATGCTATAAGGCACTTACATAATATTATGTAAGTGTGTACTAGACATCACGGTAACATCTGAGAGCGGCGGATTTTCTGTTTTTATGGCAACTCAAGAATTGATTTAACTTTATAAGATTTAAAAATTATTCCAAACCCGAATGAGCGCGCTGTTCTAAAGCTACACTAAGGAGGGCACCTTTGCAGACTAATTTACATACTTTCCTGGTTGATTTCTTTTTTCATTATCTTTTAATTAGCTACTCAGACATCTAAGATGGAGTTTATTTAAAGTCTTTGGAGTTTATCGTGGGGAAACAAGGCGGGGATTTTTTGTATTGTTAGAAAAAATCGTCTATCGAAAGATATGTATCTTTCACGCTCGTTAAAATAGATAAAAAGGGTAAGGTTGTACATTTGAGTTGAAATTCGCTTAAATGTTATAGAATTAAAAATAAATGTAATGAACCATAGAGAACGAGCCTGAAAGGGATAGCCCAAATTTTGCCGACGATGTTAGGTCTCACTACAAGAGGAGGCAAGCCTATCGTCATTATATCGGACACAATTCAAAACAGATTACTACTGACAATTTTACGACAAAGTAAACTAACTAATATTATGTCTGACCTAGGAATAAAACCTAGGATCTCATGATGGCTAGTTGTATTCGTTATTTTACCAACGAGGGTAATATCACACGGATTTCACACATCTGAGATCCCTGTAAACGCTTTATTTGTGTTTTATATCAAACCAAACCCAATAATAAAATAGGATGTAAAAAAATAAAAATAGCACGAACAAATTGACGTTAACGTAATCTGCCATCCATTTCACAATACAAATAGACTAAATAAACATGAACGTGAAGTGACTACAACTATAAGAGCGGAAGAAGCCAGAGAGGTATGTAAGGAAAGAACCTGTTGGAACGCTGTACTCTCTACCTACCCCGCAAGGGATCTGGCGTGATGAAATAGAACGTCAAATTGTTTGTATTTCGCCCTCAGAGGGCTCAGCACGAACACTTTGACATTAGCGTAACGCCAAGCTCATGCTTATTTTGTAAAATTGTCAAGTATGACAAAGATGGCACATCAACTCGCTAGCGTCACGCTAAGGTCAACCTTTTTGTGCTAAACTCTCTGATCCCAGCTGGAGTTCGAAGCTAGGTCAAAGTTTATCCTTTTTCATGATTCCTGCAACAATAATTCCCCTCCATTATTGTACGCTTCCATTAACAAATATTTCGTACATCAGAGCAGGAGAGGTAAATATCAATTTAGCAGGTTTGCGACCGCCATTTTTGGAGGTAAATATAAAATATGATACGATTTATGTGGTCCTACGGAGGACCCCAGAGACGGGGCGCGGTCGGGGACAAATTTGATGTTGTGTAATAGAATTTCTAAAGAAATTTATGATGTTTTTGGATCAAGGTGAAAAGGGTTTATTAACTCTGAGGTGTTATGATAAAATTAGTGAGTTTTGTAGTCATCACGACTTTGAGAGTGGAGGAAGCCAGAGATATCTGTAAGGAAACCTGTTGGCACTACGTACTCTCTGCATACTTAGTTAAATATCACGACTTTTCTATAGCTAGGGGTCGTCAGAATCGTTTGCTAGTATGATTCGCGTTTTACTAAAATGAGCTTAAGTAAAGCTCATAATAGGAGATAACCTAGCCATGACAAGCCAATTCTATTTTTCAGGCGACTGCCGTCCATTTAAGTCCATATAGCAGACATTTTGCCTGGTCCTGGACCCAACGTCATCGGCAAAAAGTGGATTTGCACAGTACACCTCTTTTACACCCGCTTTGAGAATAAGCTCATTATTTTTTAATTTTATAAGAAAGTACGAAAATGCTTACATAGTGGTCATTGGTCTGCACTCTATGCCTACCCCGCAAGGGATTTGGCATGATAATATATTAATGATATATCTCTTTAGATAGATAATTATTGCTAATAGCAGTGATAGCCTAGTTAGACCGTTGGACTGAAAAGTCAGAGGTTTCGGGTTCGAACTCAGGCACGCACTTCTGCCTTTTCGAAAGAATGTGCGTTTTAAAATAAATAACTATCACTTGCTTTCACGATGAAGGGAAACCTCGTGTGGAAACCTGCATGTCTAAGAGTTTCTCGAAGGTGTGTAAAGCTCACCAACCAGCACTGGGCCAGCGTGGTGGATTATGGCCTAAGCCCTCTCAGTTTGAGAGGAGGCCTGTTCCCAACGGTGGTACAGTTTCTTAACAGGGATAATATTATTATATTATTGCTAGTGTGTGTATACAATGGCGTAGCTAGAGATTTTATCTAGGGGGGCAGCCGTCCAGCTGAACTAACACAAACATTTTCGACTATATATACTAACCGACTTTCGGGTTCATCATCATCATCATCATCATCATCAGCCTATAGCAGTCCACTGCTGGACATAGGCCTCTCCAAGTGCACGCCACTGGGTACGATCCTCGGCTACTCGCATCCAGTTTCTGCCAGCCGCCCTACGAAGGTCATCGCTCCACCTAGCCTGAGGGCGTCCTGCATTACGTTTGCCAGTCCGCGGTCTCCACTCAAGAACTCGTTTGTCCCAGCGGTTATCGGTTGTACGGCTAATGTGACCGGCCCATTGCCACTTCAGCTTACTAATCCGGTGGGCTATGTCGATAACTTTGGTTCTCTGTCGAATGACTTCGTTCCGGATTCTATCCTTCAGAGAAACTCCGAGCATAGCCCTTTCCATAGCTCGCTGAGTGACTTTAAATTTATGAACCATTCCAACCGTGAGTGTCCACGTCTCGGCTCCATATGTCATAACGGGCAGGACGCACTGATTAAATTATTATTATTTCGGGTTCAATCGGATGAATTCGGCTCCTTTCGTATAGTCGCTCTTTTCTGCTTTAGCGCGTGTTCGGTTTGTCTATAAATAATACTCCTTGTGAACTGTGACAGCGACGTGAGACGATTTTAATAATATTCAGTTTGGATAAATTAATTACGCGAGAATTGGTATTGAATCTTAAATTAAAAGCGATTGAACAGTAAATCATTCTTCAATACTGTCGATTTTTCTAGGGTGAGCGAAGAAGGCTCTAGGGTGGACACTGACCACTCTTGCCCCCCCTACCTACGCCTATGACTGTATACAGCCATCATCAGCTAAAAGATGACTACGGCGACCCGCCTTGTGTTGTACGCATCCAGCGTCCGACTGTATAAAAAAATACTAAACTGTCATTTGGATGCCGGCGACCATATTAAGTCGACGTACATCCAATTTAAACCGAACGCGTTGACGTCACACGGCATCCCATCGCTTCGCTAATCAAACGAACGACTGCATCCATAACATTAGCCCTGTTAAGAAACTGTCTCACTGTTGGGCACGGGCCTCCTCTCAAACTGAGAGGGTTTAGGCCATAGTCCACCACGCTAGCCCAGTGCAGGTTGGCGAACTTCAGACACCTTCGAGTAACTCTTAGGCATGCAGGTTTCCTCACGATGTTTTCCTTCACCGTTAAAACAAGTGATAATTAATTTGGCATGCTCCGTTGGTTCGGGCATATAGAAAGAATGCCAGAGGAAAGAATGACAAAACAGATATACAATGTGAAAGTGGAAGGTTGCAGGTACCGGGGAAGACCTAGACTATCTTACCACGACCAAATAAACCGAGTCTTATCTGATGGAAAAGTCAAGAGTCTCCGTAACCGGCGAGCGTGTATGAGACAAACTATGAGAGTCGAGGAAGCCAGAGAGGTATGTAAGGAAAGAATCTGTTGGAACTCTGTACTCTCTGCCTACCCCGCAAGGGATCTGGCGTGAGGTTATAGATAGATAGATAGATAGATAATTAATTTTTAATACGCACATGCTTTCGAAAAGACAGAGGTGCGTGCCTGGGCTTAAACTCGAGACCTTGCAGTCCAACGGTCTAACCACTAGACTATCAGTGCATCCATGTTTCGACTGAATAGATCCGCCAAAGTGTGTGGATTAATTAATAGGAAATATAGGAATATATTGTTTTAATGAAAATTATGGCTTGTGTTCTTTTCAATTACCTAATTTAATTATATTCGTAACAAAAGTGACAGTGTACTTGTATGTGGTACACCTCTACCACCCTCTTGGATCAGATTAGATAAAAATTCTTTAGGCAAATCAAGAGTCTTCGTAACCTGTGAGCGTGTTACAGACAAATTATTAATAAATAAACCTCATAGAACTCTGTACCCCCCGCCTACCCCGCAAGGTATTCGACGTGATGATATATATATCATCAATTGTATATATACAAGGTGTAACATAATAAACGCAAGACCTCAGACACCCCAATTAGAGAATTGTTTCATATATTCAAAACGAAAACCAAATTTTCAAATTTAAAGGTTTTCACCCCTTTTTTTAAGCACTTTTATATCCTAATTAACAATAAAATTGTATGTGTATGTGTGCGTTTTGAGAAATACGTTTTAGGGATGCATTTTAAATCTCCTTATTGCTATGAATCAAGAATAAATTTAGTTTTTTATAACGAACTGAAGAAGTAAAATCATTTTTTAGCGAATTTAAAAAAAAATGTAAGGTACATTAAAAATTGTTGGAATCAATTCAGTTACCCATTTAGAACAAACTACTTTCAGGTCTTGCGTTAATTATGTTACAGCTTGTAGATAGATAATCATTGTTGCTAGTAACGGTATAAAAAAAATACGAAACTGTTATTTGGATGCCAGCGGCCATTATTACGTCGACGTAGATCCAATTTGACCGAATGCCCTTTGTCCGAGGGCAATGACGTCACGCGGCATCTAATCGCTTCGTCATTCAATCAAACGCAGTGCATTAATGTTTCGACTGAATGGACTCGCCAAGGTACGTTAATTATTTTATAGGGAATATAAAAATGATATTCTATCAATCTATATCATCACGCCAGATCCCTTGTGGGGTAGGCAGATAGTACAGACTTGCAACAAGTTCTTTCCTTACATGCCTCTCTGGCTTCCTCCACACTCATAGTTCGTCTCATACACGCTTGCCGGTTACGGAGACTCTTGACGTTTCCTTCAGATAAGACTCAGTATTTGGTCGTAGTAACTAAGTCTAGGTCTTCCCCGGTCCCTACAACCTTCAACTTTTGCATTGTATAACTGTTTTGTCATTATTTCTATATGCCCGAACCAAAGGAGCATACCTTTTCTCATCTTTACACCGATACTATCTTTCATACCTACTCGCTTTCTTGTTACCCTGTTGCGAATACGGTCGGTCAGCTTCACTCCGCACATCTTCCGCAGAGCTCGCTTTACCACGACCTTTATCCTACTTTCATTCTCCTTCTTACATACCCAGCTCTTGCTGCCATATAACAGCGTTGAGACAAGAACTCCGTTATGGCCTTTGGCTTAAGTGCCGGCTCTCAAGTAGCTTTCCCATCGCACTGGCGCATCCAAGATATACAAACTCATTCACATCGATGGCGCATTCCTTGCATTCGTTCTGGTTTGCAATGATATTCTTGTAAAATAAAACTATTTTTCGGATTTTATCGCGATTTATTTTTGATTCTTATGTTCTCGACGTATTACATTCTTTTATAAATAAATACGCAGATCCGCATTAAGCATCATTCTAGTGGTTGGTTAAGTTACGCCGCTCGGCTAACTGAATTAAGTAGTCGCGATTCAGTCCCCGTACAGGACAAATCTTTGTGTGATCATCAAATAAAAAAAATTGTTTTGGTTTGGGTGTTTATAAATGCACCCACGACACACGAATTCTTAGTGTAAGGCTACGTTTTGAAAAAAAGGCAAAAATAGCAATCTTTAAAGACTTCAGATATCCATGTCGTTCAATTTAAAATCTATTGCAAATTCGAGTCCAATATGTGGCTGAACGAAATAAAACGCAAGGAGCTCCCTCTCAAAGCGAACGAATAAAATACATTTGAAACAATAACAGTGAATCATCTCTTCGGCTTTTATAACCCTTTTTTCTTTGAAAACTGGTATTTTAATACAACGTCATTGGATTTATGTGTTATTTTTTGACCTGCTGCCTATGAGAAAGGTATTGGTTTGGCTTTTCTGCGTAGTCTTTTGAGGGATAGTATTGCCTACGAGGGAGGTATTGGTTTTGCTTGTTTGCAAGTGTGATTACTTTGTGGGAAAGAACCTACTAATCAGATATATTTTATGATTTTTCTATAGAAAGATCACATTTTTGTCCCACTTAGTATATGAACCAAGGATCTCGTGTTCGCTACGCGCATTATTGCCACTAGATCAACGAGCAGTAGAAAAAAATTAAAAAAAAAATGTTTTTTAAAGAAACTACGCTTGTCGCTTATTATTTATTCTTCCTACAAAGGCTTGATATATCATTAGATTATCAATTAGGAAAACCATTAAAACCGTTGCCAATTACAGAATATCACTAATTACATTTGGCGGTTTAATCTAACGCATGCGATTCTGAGTCGAACGCACGCAATTAACGCGTGCAAACGCAACTTACGCGTTCAATATTATGATAAATATTATGTTGTTCCATTTAGATATTGGAATGAAATTTATGTTGATTGCGTTTGTGATCAGGTGTCAATGAATTATAATTGAATCGTTTTAATGGGTTTTACAATAAATCAGACTATACTGTCTCACTGCTAAGCTTCGTCCTTCTCTCACAAATGTAGGTGAAAAAGAGATAGACAGACTCTACGCGGATCCAGTACGGATTGAAGGAGGTTTGTGGCCTCCTGCCGTTAAAAAGTAGGCGTTCAAAGAATAATAATAATATTAGCCCTGTTAAGAAACAGTCCCACCGTTGGGCACGGGCCTCCTCTCAAACTCAGAGGGTTTAGGCCATAATCCACCACGCTGCGGGTTGGCGAATTTCACACACCTTCGAGAAACTTTTAGGCATGCAGATTTCCTCACAATGTTTTCCTTCACCGTTAAATCAAGTTGATAATTATTTTTTTTTAATACGCACATGCTTGCGAAAAGACACGAGGTGTGTGCCTGGGCTTAAACACGAGACCTCTGACTTTGCCGTCTAACGTTCTAACTACTAGGCTATCACTGCTTCAAAGCATAGAGACACTCAAATATGATAATTTCACAAATAATATCGCGATTAAGATGGGATAAAGATCATGAGGGGTTGTCTATAGCTGTGACAGACAGGCCCGGATTAGTATTTTATAAACTTTAGAGCAATTGCGACGCTTAATGCTGTTTTAGCAACTAAAATAGAGTGGAGCATGATGCGGCTTACAAACACGAGATACTGGGTTCGGATTATTACATTGGTACTCAGTGCACTGTGTGGTAATTGATTTTTACCATTTATTTTTCTTTTTACGCAAAATGTTGCCGTTTTTTTTACTACTGTATATGCAAAATAGCCCCCTTTATTGTAGATAATTGATCACTAACAACGTCGAATTTAATAGTAGCACAACTTAAAAATAAGATAATGTTATTTAGCACTCTAATTTCAAAGCTGAAAAGCTTCATTTCTCCTGTCGTTGCTGTTTTGGTTGTGTGTCTGTTTTATTCAGCCAGCTATATACCCTAGCTAGTTAAACAAGAGTCATATATCAATGGGCCCCAACAAGACCCAACTGCATCTGTATTTATGGAAGTTACTTCTGCACTACATTTGTCAGCGGTAGACACCTCAGCGCATTTATACTGGGCAACACGGGCAACACCAAAGTGCCCGGCTAAGGTTAGGGTAGACAGGTGATTTCTATCGCGATTTGGCGAAATGGTCGCAAGCCGTTTACAATAAATGAAAAATAGACACGGTCATACCTATATACGTTAAAGTGTGGCAAAGAAAGGTATTTTGTAAACCTACTTTTACCAATGATATTTAGCCCAAATGTAATAAGGGGCGTGTATATTGCCATTATACTGAACACAATTCCAGGCACCAAACCACTTGAGATTTTTTTAATAGAAATAACCCAATAATTTTTTGTTCGAAATAGGATTCGAACACACTACCTCCTAACTGAGGCAATCGCGTACACGTTTTAAATACGAGTAGTAATAACTCGTATTGTAGTTACGAATTCTCGAAAAATATAATTTAACGTCACAATTCCTCAAATTATTCGTAAAATCCCGATTCAGTATACAAAAGAAAATAATCGCCAAATATGTGTGATTTAAGCACAGGGTCTCGGTAATCTGTACCACATTTTCCGATTTAGACACACGATCTTGTTAGTCTGTCTGTACTAAGCTTTAGCTCAGCCTGAAACACCGCCCATTTGTTTGATTGGGACACCGGCGCGTGTGCGCTAAGCAAATTCATTGAATACTTTATTCGTGACAGACGATTAGTCTTGTGTGTCAGATAGCTACGCTGTTGAGGGAACCAATTAGTTTCATGGTATGCATAACACTTTTAAACGCTTTACTGCGGGCAAAAACAATGTATTTCTATTTGTTAATCGTATGAGCCGCTCACTAGATTGAGTAATAACAAGTTCGATCCCCACGAGACAAATATTATATCGGTTTGGATATTGTCTTATACACGCTCGCTTGATACGGATGCTCTTGACTTGCCCATTACATAATTTTATAGGTATGGGCTAAAACAATATTTTTATGCACGCCTACATTTTTCAAGCGGGAGTGGTAGAAAAGTAATGTGCATTAATATTTTGCCGACGATGTTAGCTCCCGATATAATAGTGACAACCCGGCACAAGTTTGAAGTTCGCACTGCAACAGAGAATTTTTTGATAGAAAAAACCATTTATCCGATCAAAGCAGGCCAAGTCGTTGGTCTCGGGTACCACCTTGTATGGTACTCGTTAAGCCAAGTTGGGAGCCTCATAGGCGGCTTGATAAGTTCCAACAGCAGGTGGCCACAAACCTGCCTCCGCTAATATATATTGGGCCGTTGCAGTTTTAACTAATCTCTCTCTCTCGCTCTCCCACCTTAGTTTATGAGAGACTTCTGACGGACGATTTGCCGCAGTGGTTAAGCTTAAGCCGGAGTGGCTCACTGGGTCGAATAGTCACGGGTTCGATTCCCGCACGAACAAATCTTTGTGTGACCCACAAATATTTGTTTAGGTGAATTTTCATGTTCGTAAATGCACCCACGACACGGGAATAAATCCTAGAAAAAATTTAAGTCTTTGCCCAATAGTGGGACAGTACAGGCTAATTAACTTAATAGAATTTTTTTAAGTAACTTTACTTTTTTAAGTTTTTCGGCGAGCGTGTATGAGACGAACTATGAGAGCAGAGAAAGCCAGAGAAGTATGTAAGGAAAGAACCTGTTGGAACTGTGTACTCTCTGCCTACCCCGTAAGGGATCTGGCGTGATGATATAGATAGATAGAACTTTTTTACATTTCCACTTATTACTTAACGAAACTATTTAAATTACTTAAACTTAAGTTCATCAATGTTATAAGACCAGTGATGAATGATACCTCCCCCGCCATGACTTGACCGTTTCTTCCCCCCAGAACTAATGTGATCGCCATGACACAGCTCCAGATCACAGATAATAATAGATTAGCACAACCATTTGGATTATTGTGTTATGGCGGGGACTTCTGAATGTTGAGTTAATGTTCGGTGCATGATTTATTGAAAATGTTGTGATCGATGAATTGTGTATTTCGTAATGAATATATTTATTGTGTGACATTGTATTATTATAATAAGTCCCAATAAAGTTTGGGTGGTGTATGATTTGAGGATTGCAGCGCATTGCGTAGAATGGCTTCGTGTATCCCGCATAAAACACGATAATATATACACTTTTATTAAGTAATCTGTATTTGATTTAACTAGAGCGTTATATATCTTTTGTATGTGTGGACGTACGTATGTGAATGATCTACGCTGCTGGCCGCGGGCCTTTACAGCTTCACCATACAAGAGGGCAACCACAACGATCATGTCAGAAGGGCAAGGGGGTAACTAGCTCAAGTGCACCTCAATGAGGAACGGCCTAGGCTTGGGCAGTCGCTATATAGGAGGGCATATACTAGGTGTTTCGCCGTAGTACTCTGCATCGGCTGGCGGTCAAGAGATTCTTCGACCTCACCGGCGAGGTCAGTGTCGGATCCTGTGTGCGGTATCTGTATCCATAAGAAGAAATCTAAAGGCATCGGGAGGGTCGGTGAGAACATGCTGTAGACGGCGGTAGCGGCTGATAGGAGGGGAGGTCCTATCTTGCTGTTCTACTTGCTGTTGTAGCCGTCACTAGCTAGTACTACTCACCTCCGGACGCGGCGAGCAGGCCGTGCGCGCGCAATAACGCCAGCAGCAGCAACGGCAGCAGCGGGCGGCGCCGCATGCCGCGCGACACCGCTGCGGCCGCGCCGCGTCGCCGCTCGCCCCCGCGGTCGCCCTCACCTGCGCAACAGAAAAACAAAACATGTATCTGTGCATGCCATTATTATCTTACATTTTATTTGAATAAATTGATTTCACTGATCTCAGTGCCGATGTTGGAGAGAGTCTCCCACCTGGACATAAATTACCATGGCCAGTCTGGAAGTCTTTAAATAGACTTCGGACTCGGGTCGTCCGGAGCAAGGCAAGCATGTAAAGATGGAGACTCACAGACAATACCAATCTGAAGTCTTTATGCTGTGTTACCCAAACGATGGAACGGTGATCCGTCCTTACATTGTGCTCGGCATGCCCCAACACCTGCAAGCGGCAGGATTTGATGAATGCCACCGGCAATGCGGTCGAAGTGGCCGCGTTCTAAGCCGCTTCTATATAAATTCCACATGTCTGCCGTCGAAACGATAAGGAGAAGAAGTATCTATGTTTTGTGTGTGTTATGTTTACAGTATTGTAAAAAAAAACACAGCCCAAACAAACAATTATTCCAGTATCGCCAACACCCAGACCAAAACAAACCTGAGCAGGTAACACATTGCAGGTCCCGTGCAAGAATCAAACCCTTGACTACTAGACCTAGAAGGCGGAGAGGCCTAAGTTTTAACCACTAGACAGACCAGTCGTCATTAGGTCGACCGTAGTTTTAAAAATTATTTTAACAGTTTTATTATTTTAGTATTTGACAAGAAGTGCCCCCATTCATTACGAATGCATAACACGCATCTTAGATTTAACACGGTAATAAGTATTCTCAAATGAGACGCGCATTAGATCAAAGGAATTGTTATAATCCAACTTTAAACACAAAAAAATGTTATGGTTATTTCAAACTTTTTTATTATATAATTTAAACCTATCGCGAGTTTTTGTTCAAGTCCGTTAATATATTAGATAAAAAACATGTTAAACTAACAATTTATAGGTCCTGACAGACTTGACAGGGTGTATAAAAGAAATATTTGAGTTTGAAAACAAACGCTAGGGAAGGGAAAATCATACTTAATTCGATTATTCACATTTCGATTTACCCCTAAATTGGCACTTTCGATTCTCCGCAAAAGAACGATTCCGCATAAAAACACGACGGCGTCATTGTCCAATATTATTCACATGGAAAAATCTGTCCGTCCTCGAATACCTTTCCGGAATCGATGGAATACTATTAAATATTCGGAAGCCCGGAAAAATTCCTGTATTTTTTTTCTTTTTGGTATAATCGTGAGCTCTCTCACTCAGGTGGTTTTTGATGGGGAAGTAACAGGGAACCAATTTTTTTATTGCCAGGTTTCTATTAATACTCTTTCATGCCTATATGTTTATTGGTTGTCTGATAGGTACTTTTGCAAACAAATTTAACACAGATCAGAACTCGATTACTATATACCCAATATTATAAAGAAAATAACACACCAAATACATATCAGAGTAAGTACAAAAAAATCATACGAAGTCGCAGGTGTAACTAGTAAATAAAACAAAACCAAAAAATGCATTCTACTGTTGATTACTGATGGATTAATAGAAAATACCGTCACGCCTATATTCTCCAAGCGGGGGTGGCAGAGGTGTACCGTGTGCACCCACTTTTCGCAGACGATGTTAGGTCTCATGTATTATGGGGCGAGCCTATTACCATATACCGGGCACAATTCCAGACTACGTAATGATACTCAGTGTTTTTCGATAGAAAAACCACATTCGTCCGACCTAGGATTTGAACCCAGAACCTCGTGATCCCAAAGCACGTTATTTGCTACAATACTAACCAGGCAGTCAGCAGGCTTAATAGCTAACAATTTTATTGGTATTGTTTGAAATTTCTCAACGAAAACTACTATCTATGTAACTAATCTACCACTATCTAAACTGCACAACTGAACACTTCTAACTATTACCCAGTATATGCACCCCAAGTTTATCGTATTAAATTTTATTATATTTTAGTCAGATTTAAAAACATGGTATAGTATCTATCTATCTATATCATCACGGCAGCTCCCTCGCGAAGTAGGCAGAGAGTATAGAGTTCCAACAGGTTCTTTCCTTACAGACCTCTCTGGCTTCCTCCACTCTCATAGTTCCTCTCATACATGGTATACTAAAGGAAACATAAACAAGTAAACACTGTTACGCCTATATTCCCTAACCTGGGGCTAGTAGAGGTGTACTATGTATACCCACTTTCCACCAATGATGTTAGGTCGCATGTAATAGGGGGCGCAGCCCCGGATCTCGAGGGGGGACAAACCGGGGCACCCGCCGCGGGCGGCAGTTTCAGGGGGCGCCAAAATCAACACACAAAGCACCTAGCATACGGAACCCTGGTTGGCTCACCGTCGACTTTTAAGAAAAAGGCGCCACACAGGCCCACACCACAAGTGAACTTGTAGACTCGAAATGCCGATTTGAAATATATTAACGCTGGAGAGAGGGGCGCCACTATCAAGTTTCTGCCCCAGTTCGAAAAAATCGTAGATCCAAGGCTGAGGGGGCGAGATGGCCACATACCAGGCAAAGTTGCAGACTCCGGACTTAAACTGGAAATTTTTCAATAGTAAAACTATATTTGTCCGACCTAGGACCAAAGTAAGTAAACCTGTAGCATATTTCACAAAACTACAGCCTAACAAAACTTTAAAGCAGCCCATCAAATCAGTCGGACTGTATCTGATACAGAGTGGGCAGTGCTGTCCGAATCAATCGCCGGGCGGTCGCGGCACGGTACAAGCTCAGTCCGTGTTGTTTGTAATTGAATTGTCAGTTTATAGTTCCCGGGTGGGCTGTTGCCTGACCCTCTGTGTGGAGCAAGTTATAAGCGAGAGCGTGGTTTTTTTTACACAATGGGATGAGACCCCACGATACACACTTGCATAGTGATTAAGAGCTTAAGCTACTCCGCCAACTATATCGTGGTTACAATCCCAGCACGGGACAGATCTTTTTGTGACCTACATAAGTTTGTTTCGGTCTAGGTGTGTGTGTATTTGAAATTTATGTCTATAAGTACAAGAGTAATTCCTAGTATGTAGCTATGTTTAAAAAAAGCAAATATTATTATCAAATTGTAATGTCACTTCAGCTTGAATGTAATAATCAGCTTGAACATTATTTATATGTGCAATATTTCTTTTTTTTTTAACCTTTTGGTTAGGACAAGTAAACGTTTCAGAGGATCACAAAAATGAACAATTATGAATGGTAAAACACCGAACGTATAGTAAATATATTAAGCCACACTTCGAGCCGGCCTCGTTGTTCGGCTAGGAGGTTCTAGTACATCGAACAGTGTTAATGGGATCCTATCATTCCATTGTTTATTGGGATTCCAGAGACCTAACGTCGTCGGCTAAACGTAAGTATATATAAGTAAGTTTGTTTATCTTTTCAAAAAATCGCGATCTCTTATGTCTCTGCGCTCCGTAAATTCTTATAGTGAGAAAATTTCTCTCCAATCGCGCTTTTTCATACCTCGCACCCTCCTTTTCGCAAGTGACCCTCCGGTAGAAATCACCTTTAGATAAAAAAGACCGAAAAGGTCCGCACTGCTAGGGGCTCTAAGAGATTGTTGGGCCGCTTTGTGTCGCAGCCTACCTTTTGAAAAATATTTTCAAAATATTTTACATACCGAACCCGAGGAAATCAGATTAATAAAAAGTGTTACTCACTATAGAATTCTTTCGAGAAGTTGATGATATATTGTAACTGTGGGGCTTGCTAGGATGTGTTGGAAAAAACTAACCTAAATTTATATATAGATGCAAGGGGACAACTACCATCTACGCTCCCCAAGTCAACCTCTCCTGCCCGCGGTGCATCCTGCTGATCAACGGACGAGGCTCTGACGACCGACAATGGCGGTATAACCATTTAAATATGGCGTAACTAAATTTTTAACCAGACCGGTGACGGGCAGCAGCGTCACTAGTGCGAGAAGTTACGCCCTGCGATCGCCAACCCGCATGCCCAGCGTGGCGATTATGGGCAAAACCTTCTATGGCAAGTCGGAATATACCACGGCCCCCAGTTCCCGGTCGCTCCGCTATTCCTGACCACGGCGGCGGTCACGGTTCCGGCGGGGCAGGGGGTGCGAAGAATCTCCGGGCTACGGTAGGCCGCCAACATGAACTGACCCTGGCTACGTATAACGGACGCACGCTGCGACTGGATGAGCATCTTCTGCAGTTGGAAGAAGAACTGAAGTGCATAAGATGGCACGTTCTGGGTTTATGTGAAGTTCGAAGAGAGGGAGAAGACACCATAACCCTAGAATCTGGCCATCTTTTGTACTTTAGAGAGGGAGACCAATTTTCCCAGGGTGGCGTCGGGTTTCTGGTCCATAGAGTCTTCGCTGACAACGTTTTAGAAATGTCCAGTGTGTCGACAAGGGTAGCATACCTCATAATTAAGCTGACCGAGAGGTACACCCTCAAGATCGTGCAGGTTTATGCACCGACTTCGGCACACTCGGACGAGGACATAGAGGTACTCTACGAGGACATCTCTAAGGCCCTTCATAATACCCCTAAGGCACACTACAACGTCGTCATGGGAGATTTCAACGCCAAAGTGGGAGTAAAAACTGACAGTGAATCCTCAGTAGGACCATACGGCTATGGCAGGAGAAATGACAGGGGGCAAACGCTCGTCAACTTTCTCGAAAGAGAAGGGCTGTTTATGATGAACTCTTTCTTTAAAAAACAGCGCCAAAGAAAGTGGACGTGGCAAAGCCCCGATGGTAAAATAAAAAATGAGATCGACTTCATCATGGCGGACAAGAGGCGCATATTCAGAGATGTCTCAGTGATCGCAAGGTTTAAAACCGGAAGCGACCACCGGCTCGTACGGGGCACTCTGAATATACAATGGAAGCGCGAAAGAGTCCGCTTGATGAAGTCCAGTCTCCGACCGAATCTGCTCCAAGCCGCTATGGATTCCCAAGCTTTTCAGTTAAAATTGGAAAACCGTTTCGCTGCCTTGGAAACCACTGACAGCGTTGATCAGAAATTCGAGCAGGTGGTACAGACTCTTAGAGAAGAGGGTACTAAATTATGCGAAACGAGGCGTACAGGCAGGAAATCTAAGCTTTCGGGGGGGACTCTGGAGCTTATGAGCGAACGGCGCCGAAATGCAGCCTCAACCTTGTCAGAACACCGGGCCTTAAATAAAAAGATCACAAAGCTGGTCCGACGCGACCTCCGAGCTTTCAACAATCTTGAGATTGAGAAAGCCATCGAGCAGAACCGGGGGTCGAAAGTGTTCGTCCAGCCACTTGGGAGGAACCACTTGACAAGGTTGACTACACAAGCGGGTACTGTGATCGCTTCTAGGCCGGAAATCCTCTCGGAAGTCAGGAATTTCTATAGCCAGCTCTACGCCTCACACGCACCTCGACCCGAATCTCTTAGAGGAGATCCCAGAGCCACCCTAACACGTCACTTCACAGAAGACTTGCCCGAGATCAACCTGGATGAGATCGAGTTGGCCCTTAAACAGCTTAAAAATGGAAAAGCCCCGGGTGAGGACGGCGTCACGACTGAGCTTCTGAGGGCAGGAGGTACCCCAGTACTTAAGGAGCTTCGGAAGTTATTTAACACTGTCCTCTACACTGGGGGAACTCCGCAGGCATGGAACAGAAGCGTGGTCGTCCTGTTTTTCAAAAAGGGTGACAAAACCCTTTTGAAAAACTATCGACCCATATCGCTTCTGAGCCATGTATACAAGCTGTTTTCAAGGGTCATCACGAACCGTCTTGCGCGAAGGCTCGACGAGTTTCAACCCCCGGAGCAGGCCGGGTTTCGAAGTGGTTATGGCACCATAGACCACATCCACACAGTGCGGCAGATTATACAGAAGACTGCAGAGTATAATCTGCCCCTATGTCTAGCCTTCGTGGACTATGAGAAGGCCTTTGACACTGTCGCGACCTGGTCAGTTCTGGACTCCTTGCAACGATGCCAAGTTGATTGGCGATACATCGAGGTGATGAGATGCCTTTTTGAAGCTGCAACGATGACCGTCCAAGTACAGAACCAGCGGACTGAACATATCCACCTGCGCCGCGGAGTGCGCCAAGGTGATGTCATATCACCAAAACTGTTCACCAATGTACTGGAGGATATGTTCAAGACGCTGGACTGGAAAGGTCGCGGCATCAATATAAATGGCGTATACATCTCTCACCTGCGATTTGCAGACGACATCGTCATCATGGCTGAAACGTTGCAAGACCTACAACAGATGCTGGACAGCCTTGCTAATTCGTCTCAGCGAATCGGTCTCCGGATGAACTTAGATAAAACTAAAGTTATGATCAACAAGCATGTTGACCCGGGACCGATCGCCGTAAACGGAGCCCCCCTCGAAGTTGTTTCTGAGTACGTATACCTAGGGCAGGTGCTCCAACTGGGTAAAAACAACTTCGACAAGGAAGTTAAGAGACGGATACAGCTGGGCTGGGCAGCATTTGGGAAACTCCGTCGAGTCTTCTTATCGCCCATACCCCAATGCTTAAAAACGAAAGTTTTTAATCAGTGCGTCCTACCTGTAATGACATACGGAGCCGAAACGTGGCCACTCACTGTGCGGCTTGTCCACCAGTTCAAGGTCGCTCAACGAGCTATGGAAAGAGCTATGCTCGGAGTTTCTCTTAGGGATCGAATCCGGAACGAAGTTATTCGTCAGAGAACCAAGGTTACCGACATAGCTCAGCGAATTAGCAAGCTGAAGTGGCAGTGGGCAGGTCACATATGCCGCAGAACCGCTGGCCGTTGGGGCAGACTGGTTCTTGAGTGGAGACCGCGTGTCGGCAAACGTAGTGTAGGGCGCCCTGTAGCTAGGTGGGGCGACGATATTCGTAAGACAGCGGGCAGGGATTGGAGAAGGAGAGCTGAAGATCGAGCTCAGTGGCGTGCCATGGGAGAGGCCTACGTCCAGCAGTGGACTGACTCGGGCTGATGATGAAATTTATATACGAAGTGTATCGTAGGTGACGCAAGACGTCACACACCCCGATCAGGTATTGCTTCACAATGCATTGCTTGCTGATCACGAGGGTTTAAATTCTAGATCGGACAAATGATGTTTTTTAACGGAAACTTCTTAGTATGAGTCCGGAGTCTCGAATTGCGCCCGGTATATGGCAATAGGCTGGCCTGCTACTACATGGGACCTAACATCGTCAGCGAAAAGTGGGTGTACTCAGTACACCTCTGCCACCCCTGCTTGGGGAATATAGGCGTGACGGTGCTTTACAAATTCAATACGAAAACCAATTGTCCATATTTAAAAATTTTAGCCCCTTTTTATGCACTTTTATACCCGAATTAACAATGAAACTTAGACATGTGCGTATTGAGAAATACCTTTTAAAAAATGCAATATTAAAAATTATTGAAATCAATTCCGTTACCGATTTAGAACAAACTACTTTCAGGTCTTGCGTTTATTATGTTACAGCTTGTATATCTTATTATTCTAGATCCCTTGCAGGGTTGGTACTACCAGTTCGTGCTACCTCTTTCCCAATAAACTTTTCTCAACTCCTTCATTCTCATAGTTCATATCATAAATACTCGTACTCGTACAGGTTGAGGAGATTCTTGACTATTGACGGACGATTTAGCGCAGCGGTTAAGAGCTTAAGCCGCTACGCCCACTGTATCTAATAGTCCCAGGTTCGATTCCCGCACGGGAAAAATCTTTGTGTGATCCACAATTGTTTGTTCCGGTCTGGGTATTTGTGTATGTGAATGTTCATGTTTGTAAACGCACCCGCGATACAGGAATAAATCCGGGTGTGGGGCTACGCTTAAAAAAAACTCTTCTATTAGATAAGACGGGATCTATTTGATCATAGCATGACAATCTAGATCTTTTCTGGAACCTATATCTTTTCACTTAATAATAATACCAGCCTATATTGCTCACTGCTGGGCAAAGGCCTTCTTTCACAAATCGAGGCTAGAGTTTAGGTCATACTCCACCACGCGGGCCCAGTGCGGATTGGTGGAGGCAGGTTTGTGGCCACCTGCTGTTGGAACTTATCAAGCCGCCTTTAAGGCTTCCAACTAAATTTCCATCTTTTTACTACTAAACCTGTTGAAACTCTGTACTCTCTGTCGGCCTCGTAAGGTATCTGGCGTGATGATATAGATATATTCATATATAAAAAGGTAACTTAATCATTTGCAGAACAAAGTCAAAATTTGTATGTGACATTCATTTTAATTTTAGGAATTTGAAATTATTACCATTAAATTTCTATATATCTCACGTGCTATGAAAGAATCAGCAGACAAGATCACATCAAAGTCACTTACAAGAAAACTCAAACAAACATTAGTATGTAGATTAGCAAAGTACCTACAATCTAAACTAAACAAAGTCGAGAAATTTACACAAAGATTTTTCAAGGTCACTTCACTTTGTATAACTAATTTTAAATTCTGCTTTCATTGAGTTGGTAGTTTTACTGACTTAAATAATTAATGAGGTTTCTTTTTTTTATTTTAATGTGACGTATCACCGAATCGCGAATTTGGCGTGCACGCATCAGTTTTGGTAAAAACGCATTTTGACGTTTAAGAACGTCAAACAAAAGACAGTCTATATCTGTTTACGTTTTTCAAAGATTTTAATTCTTTGACGTTTTATTTGGTAGAGATCATGTAGAGATATACGATTAACCATAGATTCAACGAAAAAATCACCTTATAATTACAAATTAAGATTTGTTTTTCTATGACATTCTAAAAATTCAAAGAAAAATTCTTGTACAGTCGCACAAGGATCTTTTGACCCGCGGTAAAAATCGGAACTAATGCTGACATCGATTTTAATGTCACTTTATGACAGTCCCAGAGTTGCCGTTTCATAGATATGGTATAGTCCCTGTGCCGTTCGCTATGAAAGAACAATGGCGAGATCCTACCTGAATGTTTTATGAAGTGTCTAAAAATACGACATGTGCAAATATTAGTAATAAAATTCGGTCGGTTTTTACACAGAAATAATTTTGTATGTAAATTCGCACGATAATATTTTTGAAATTAAAGTACTTCATTTGACAAATTTATATATTCATATTCATCCATTTTATTTAAATTACCATAATTGCCACATTTGAAAAATAAATGTCAATAGTAGAAACTAATAAACATTTATAAAAACTCTCGTAATGTTTTACTTTCAAATAGTTGAAATAATTACTGAATAGTTAATATAAAAAAAATTATACACAACGTATTTTAAATAGTTTATGGAATTGATTGAAAAGAAATGTAGTGGCAATACTTCGTAATAAAGACATTTGTGTTGACAATTTATTGACAACTTCAATTTACCAAAATATTTTACGGTATTCTTTTTCTTCCTGTTTGTTTGATTTGTTTTTGGTTATAAACCTTGCAGCTACTCGATTTTATCGTACGTAACTGATAATTTCTTTCTCTTAACGGACTCCGATCGTACCTCAAGAAATTGTGTAGGTACGCTTCGCTTGGAGGCGGAAAGGCATAGCGGAAAGGTGTGACCGACCTGCACGCACATAATGCGTGTTGTTGCCATAATGTTATATTGGAGTCAATAATGCTCAGCGATATAAGTCTTGGATCAAAACACGAGAACACGCTCTACAACTAGACTCATAGCTATTGTATGTGACGAAGAATACATATTTATAAAATAAATCTTGATAACCATTTTTATTTTACCTGTTTTATTTTGATGCAGTGTATGGGTGGTAACTAGATGATAACAAAAATAATGAATCAACTTATTCTGTCCCACTGCTTGGCAAATGTCTCACAAATCGAGATGAGAGATTGATCATAGTCCACCACGTTTACATATTTCATATAAAAGTAAGTAGATACTATTATAATTTCTAGTGGTTGCAAGTTACTCCTTTTTTGAAGACACGTAAATTCAAATCACCAATGACCTACTGCTAACTACCTATAAAGAGGTAATTTCATTAAGTTCATATTGATATAACCTCAAAACATGAAATAGTATGGCAAAGAGAATATAATCACTACGTTATAAGAGGCGGAACTTCATAATAGACCATGAAATTGCAAATTGTATGGAACTCACGGGCAAAGTTGTACCACCATGATAAGATTAAATGTTATTGCTGCCAACATAAAATAATGATATGCTGCCAACCTAATAAAACAATACTGCCAGCATAAAAAAAAGAATAGGGATGTAGCCTTGACGTTAAATTTAATCGATCTATCGCTATCGATATGTAACATTTTTAGGGTTCCGTAGCTTAACAGGTTCAGTGTACCAACTGAGGGGGAATACTACCGTATTCCCCTATCTAAAGACTGAATATATACAAAAGAAAAATACTGCTTCAGTGAACAAAAAAAGAATCACGGTGGTTCGATTCGCACTCGAAGTGATAACTTTTTCTTTCTATTTCGAATGTATATTTGGATAAGACCAATCACTTCCACGGCTATTAACAATGCAATAATTATTTGAAACAAACAACCAACCAAACAAAGAAGCCCGGTGGTAAAAGTCTTTAAGAAAAGACTTTGTGTGGTCCTTGGCTTTGTGCAATGGAAAATATTTTAGCAAATCATCGTCCAATGCTTTTATAGCGATATTTACGCAAGGAACAGCTCTTTTCTTTAAATGTGTTTTTTTTAAATTAAATGTTTGGGACGGAAATACTTGCCGCAAATGTATTTTGATTGATGCAGCTTTTCTATGGGAATATACGCCAAATCTTTATTTCCACATGCCGCCCCCCATTGTATACATCTGTAAAAATAAGTTTGCGTGTCAAAAAGAGGTAAAAAAAACTACTATAATCTTTGATATAATAAGACTAATTATTTCTTTAGCATTGAAAAACATAGAGTACCATATGCTTTGGTATTAAATTTATATTATAAACATTACGAATATAAGGTATCGATAACATGACTACATCATTATTTTTACGTAGTTCATATTTAAGTGAATCGCAAAAAACTTTAATGACTATAAATGAATGTAAAATAGTATTATAGCAGAAACCTAAGAACAGAAACATATTACCGATCTTCAATCAGAGGAAATTGAGCCATAAAAATTCTTTTCTGCTCACCCACCAGACTTGTTTTTATTTGACAGATCTGGCATTTAATTTTGCTAATTTTTGAATTCAAAACGTGATACAGAAAACAAAGCTAATTATATTTATACATACAACAACAACTTCTTAAGGGATTTTGAAATAATGAAATTAATTTTATATAAAGTAAACAACTTCATTATGTCAACCAAAGATAAATGTCAACTTCAAATGACAATTGGAATTGACATATCGAATTCAATATGGCAGAACAGTATAATGCACCTAAATTGAAAAGTAGGCAGTTATAAAGTACATATCGAGCATACACGGCTTTCGCTTTCAACGGGTTTAAAAAGACAGTGACTTCAATACAAATCGTTATTCCTACAGAACTTGCGCCAGCCTGTGTGTGAAATGGGTACTATTATATTTGTTTATGGTTACCGCTGAGTGTTTTAGAACCCTCAAAGTTATAAATAGCTCATGATTCCTAACTATTGAATGTCTTGCCATATAAATATGAATATATGGAATATTGACATAACCTTAAAACTAAAATGTTAATATCTATTATTTTTTCGATGTCTCAAATAAAAATTCTCGGTGTTTATGTTTAAGTAATGGAAACCCTATATTTTCACATTTTTTTCATTCATAGACGCTTCAAATCGATATCAGGCAAAACCATGTATGGGAGTTTGCCATTGTCCTTTACGAATTTCATTTTTTTTAATTGGTAACCGCATGGACCCACTTATCGAAATATTTCCTTTGAAGTTAAGAAAAATGTATTTCATCGTAACCCTCATTTCACACCAACGGCCCTAATACTCTAAAAACGGCCTCCTGTCAATGTCATCCATGAGCCAAAGGATCCTTGTAGCACTGTAATGAGTATTCTTGAGTGCTATTACTACTCTTTCTTGACAGCTATCCTGCATAGACCACAATTTCGATCTTATTTTAAAAGATTGGCCCCCTTATTTCATTGGCATTTTATGCCGCGCCCGATTCCAAACCGTTAATACTATACCAACAAAAACGAGTGTCATATATATCGAAATCATCACATTTCTAAAAGTAAGCTTTTATAATGGGTCATGTAATAGTACAATTTAAAACTACTAATTTACATACTGATTTGTTAGATTTACGCGTATTTTCCACATGAAATCAAAAATAAACCGCGATAAAATCTGAAAAATAATTTTATTTTACTACTAATTTTAAAAATAAATTTGTTGTATCTATGCCGATGGCACTTGAGGAAATCCTTTGTCTATAACATACATAGAGGTAGGACATGGGTAGGACTAGAAGCATAAAAATGCATTGTCATTGGAACTGAACCAACTTGTCACATTTCAACTCAGTAGGACAAGAAGAAGTGGTTCTAATTCAGCTTGCAATATTTGACATTAGGAAACAAACATTTCAAGTTAATTAAAAGTTTGAAAAAAATAATAATAATAGCTATGTCTACTACCAACATTACAAAAACACCCATCTAACATTCGCCTTTCACGCGACCCCACCCAAACTTCTTATCTCAAAAAGAATTTAATTAACATAAAAAATAATTATTAAAGAGAAAATTCACTAGCGCTAATTAAACGAAGTAGAAAAAATAAGTTTCCAGACGAGATAAAAACTTGGACGCCATTAATCTTCATTCGGATTTACTTTCTATGTAACAGTGACATAAATCATGATATGAACAGATCGCTAACAAATGAATTATGAGAAAAGGAAAAGAGATTATCTTTTGGGTAATATAAAAGGGACTGATCGGACGAAAATCTGTTGGCTGCATTATATTTTATCTGTGAGTATATTTTATCTGTGAAATCGTCTTTGGTATTTTTTTTTGATAAATAATGAGTTGCGCATTTCCCGTATTCTGAAAAATGACAAAGAATAAAAATAAAAGTATTTAATCTCGTATTTTATCGCGGTTTACGTTTTCTTTTAAGTCCCCGGCGGCCTTTTAAGTCCAAATCGGAACTAACGCTCCCATCAACAGAAATGTCACTTCACTTCAGTTGTAAAGTTACCATTAGCTATAAAATTTACCCTAGTTCTTTTTTAATTAGTAACCGTGCAGAGCGACCTGTTGAAATATCTCCTTGGAAATAGAAATTTTTTACTAAATAACTAATTTCACACCAAAGTCAGCAATGGGCCAAAACATCCTTGCCGCACTATAGGTGTTTTGTGAAAGGCCTAATATTATATTAATTCGAATGGAACAAAACAAACATTCGACCACGGTATAAAGAAGTATACGAAATTATCCTCTCTCTCTCTCACCTGTATTTATGAAAAAATACCTTTTACCAACAGTGAAGCCGTAGTTATAAGCTGATTTAAATTAAATACCCAAATAAAATTAATTTGTTATCTATTCTAAAATGCGTAATGCTACACCACAGCCACACTAACGAAACTAAACATCCCATTCTCATCGACGCAAAAAGCCCCATAGCTCAGAAAGTCCATGATTAAGCGAATCTTGTTTCCCGGGCTTCGCTGACTCGGCTGAGGCCTGTATCTATGAATTAATCATATTCGTCTGGCCACCACGAGGCCATCTATGTGGTAATGAGGGAGAAAAATTCAAAGATCGATACCAAATCCCAGATCTTACTGATTGAACACGTCAGCAGTGTACACAAAGCAGAGAGTACAGAGTTCCAACGGGTTCTTTCCTAACCAACTTGTAGTTTTTAATGTAAGGTTTGATTTATTAGTAAAAGCTTGGCCGCTACACACATTGGATTGAGTGGGCGCGAGTTCGATTCCATTTTATTACTTTTTCAAAATCAAATATGTAAGAAATTTCTTAATTTTCATAATTTTTAACCGACTTTTAAAAAGGAGGAGGTTCTCAATACGACTGTTTTTTTTTTGGATGTATGCTACGCGATAATTCCACCAATTATAATTCGATTTTGATGATTCTTTTTGCATTGGTTTCAGTGTAGCTCTAAGGTGGTCTCATTTTAATTTCATCGGTATTGGAACCTGGACTTGGAAGATACACCAGGAAACTCCTTAACGATAAACAATACGAATGCGTAAATTGAGATATTAGGGGTATCACGTCAGTCCTATAGGTACCGTAACCGACTTCAAAAAAGGAGGAGGTTGACAATTCGTCTGTGTTTTGTTATAACGTCTTAATTTACGTACTGATTTTGATGATTCTTTTTGCGTTAGGTTTAGTATAGCTTCATTAAAATGGGACCACCCATTTTAATAAAATCGGTATTGAACTTTGGACTTTGAAGATACATCAGGGGACTACTTAACGGCGAACAGCACGATTGTATAAATTCCGTTATTATAGTTATTATATCAATCCTGTAAGTACCTTGCTGTACAACTCAGCTAAATAATATAATATAGGTATATAAATATTAGTAAATAATTTTTAAAATTGTAAAATAAAAATCTTTAAAAAAAAACCGACTGCAAAAAGCAAAACATAAATATTTAAAGTCGGTGCCAAGTAACCGACTGGATTAATCGGTACCGACTTCAAATATTTATTTTTTTCTTATTGAAGTCGGTTTTTTTTTAAAGATTTTTATTTACCATCAAAATCAGTAGCTGAATTTATAATCACCATCACGCACCGGCTATTCATCAAGTGGAGGTGGCAGAAGTGTGCTGTATCTCCACAGTCCACCGACGAAATAAAAATGAACAAAGACACCTAAATAAAATACTTTTCTTATCTCAGGTAAGTAGTGCTCTGTCATAAAAATGGCAATAAAATTGGGCAATAAAGTAATTTGGCTCCCAAGACGGTAATGCCATTACACAACAAAAGACAAAAGTTTTCTAATAACGCACGGTAGGCACCCCTTTATATGCCTTTCAGTTTCGGGAGGGTAATTACGCAATCTTGAGTTTAGTTGCTGTATCAAAATTGGGGAGATACTGTGTATGGTTCAGTATTAGCGATAAATATTGAGCAGAGCGGGAAGTGCTTACTCGTGAATGGGTGCTGCTTGTGGGAGCTGGTCCATGGAATCCTTAAGACACTTACTTCTTAGAAATAACATCTTAGTGTCATATCTCGGTCATCAGACATCACACTGTAGCTAGATCGTAAACCATTTAATTGTAACGTAAACATTGTTCCCACGCAATATGATTGAAATAAAAATATTTTGGAAAAAAAAACCGACTTCAAAAAGCAATAAATAAATATTTAAAGTCGGTGCCAAGCAACCAACTGCATTAACCGGTACCGACTTCAAATATTTATTTTTTGCTTTATGAAGTCGTTTTTTTTTACAATTTTAAGTGACAAGTGAATTATTTACCAATATTTATATACCTATATTATATTATTTTGTACAGGATCCATAACAATGGAATCTATACATTGGCGCTGTTCGCTGTTAAGGAGTTCCCTGGTGTATCTTCCAAGTCCAAGGTCCAATAACGTTGAAATTAAAATGGGACCACATTGGAGCTATACTGAATCCAATGCAAAAAGGATCATCAAAATCGATTCATAATTGGCGGAATTATCGCGTAACATACATAGAAAAAAAACGTATAGTCGAATTGAGAACCTCCTCCTTTTTAAAAGATAAAAGAAAAGAAAAAAGAGAGATCAGACTCTTACTGATAATCACTAAGATTTTTTCCACAGAAAAAATATCAATAAAACTTTGCCTTCCAAAAATTTTTAATCAAGGGTTCCTGATCTCTCTCCACTATTATACCAATGGAACAAAAAACCAGATTAATTTACAATGACATTACTTTTATATAAAAACTATGGAAAATAAACTATTAAAATTTTAATACCCTATCAAACCCCGAGTGGGTAGACAACCCGTCCTATTTACCTAGTAAAATAGATAATAAAATGGAAGATCTCCTTAAAAACTTCACATTCCTCTGTTATGTGTAGAAAATACCAGGATATTTTCGCATTTTAAATCTGAACCAAATGGTGTCTTTTATCTCTTAGCTACCCTATAAGACAGAGACGCTAGTAGCGCCAGTGTAGCGATCACCCAAGTTAAGTAGCGTACGGTTTGGTTAGTCTGAGATGGATGATCAATTGTGACTTACATATTTTCGAGCTTCTCAATGCTTATAAAGGCACGTTGAGTTGTAAGTTTCGATTACCTCTTCATATGATAGCCGACCAGCCACGAACCTGTTCGTATCAATCCGCACTGGATCCACGTGGGGAAGCATGAGGGATAGGGAAAGGATAGTTATGACAATCGCTTTTTCTAATGGTTAGAGCAGTGTTGTTTAACCTTTTTCATGACGCAACCCCCTAGTATAAAAGCATTTATTACGTACCCCCACCTTACGGTGTTTGTAACCAATATTTTATTATTTTACGAATATCAAATTTGCACAACATTTTTATTAATTTTCAGATTTAGGTATCGGCTAAATGCCTAATTCAGTACCTATAACAGATATAATTTAGCATCGATTACATCGCCAAACGCCTCTACGGAAAAGATATTTATATATGCGAGGCTGACGCCGGCTCGGGTGCGAGCAACGCGTAAACACAGATATAGTTTAAATTTAGAAAACTGTTTGATTCCATGAATAGCAATAAAGGTTACAAGATAGGAGAAATTAGTTCATAAAAACAGGCATAACCTTATATGTTTTTTTTTATGTTAATGATTTGTGTTACCCTACAAAACTTTAATTAACGTTTTGCTAATTACAAATTTATTTGGAATTATTCTTTTTTTTCTATTTTACTGAGACTGCGACTCTCCGGAAACCCCGAAGCTCCGCGACTTCCCAGGGGCTCGCGATCCACACTTTAAGATATACTGAGGCAGAGCATAGGCCTGTTCCGAATTAGTCAGCTGAATTGGTTCGAGGAGTAATCATCGCTTTAGCGCATAAAATGTGCATATTAAAAATTAACTACGCTGTAACAGTAAAGGAAATCATCGTAAGGAAACCTGCATGCCTAAGAGTTTCTCGAAAGTGTTTGAAGTTTACCAACCCGCACTGGGCCAGCGTGGTGGACTATGGCCTAAACTCTCTTAGTTCGAGAAACGGCCTGTGCCCAACGGTGGGACAGTTTCATAACAGGGCTGATATTATTATTATTTATTTATAACCTGAAATCCTGAAAACAAAATTCTAGTATTTTGATCTGTGACACTATTTAAGCGGAGGTGCGAATTTCCATTAAACGCACACACATTCACACCCATAGTTCTGCGAACTGGAGGCGAAGTAAGCCCACTAACCACCGCTAACTGGCTCGTCTAGTCCATACATTCACTTCCATTCAACTTGTGTTTGGCTTCCCGCCAGGAACTAACTATTTCACTTCACAACTGCCCTAATGCTGCTTTTAGGACTAACTCCATCAATTTGCAAGCTCTGATTTATCTCTGAACGGGTTGGTAGAGGTATGGATAGTGGAAATGAATTTCGCCGTGAGATTTTGGCACTGTCTCCTAAGTTTAGAGATAAGGTTAGAGACCGTGAGGTTCTAGATTCGACCCCTAGGTCAAATATAGTGCAATAAAGAGGGCTATTAGGTGTAGACTACTTCGTTCATCGGATCAAGTTATTGCGGGTTTGATCCCCATTTAAAACAAATCTTTAAGTGACCTACAAATGTTTGTTGCAGACGGCTTGTTCCAGTTGTTGAAAGCTTAAGTCGCTCCTCCCACTAAATCAAGCAGTCGCGGGTTCGAAGAAAAAAGGGACAAATCTTTGTGTGACCCACAAATATTTGTTTCGGTCTGGGTTTAACAAAGGTTTAACCCTGTCTCTAACTACCCTGCACATGATGATGTCATGATAAACCACGATAAATATTGAGGGACTTTGATTTGCCTATTTCAAAAAGTCTTAGCATTATCATCGTGTTTCTGAATCCCAAAATGAACCTTAACTAATCCCATTACAAATTTTAATTAAATCGGCGTCGGAATGAGTATGATGTTTGCGATTACATTAGCTTCAGAGTTGCGGAGAGCTTCGGAACTCCAGAGCTCCGGTGCAAGTACGTCAGTCGCACCTACCTGTTTGTCTTTGGGGATGGATATGCTATCGCTTTGGTAATTGCTATTCTATTTACTATATTAAAACTACTAACTGTAGCCGCGTCTTCGCGTGATTTCCAGGCATGTGTTTCGTAGACGACGTTATGTGATCTAAACTACGTAATCCTTTAATTCTTGCCAAAAGCGTAATGACCAAATAGACCGTGTCTTACCTGAAGGCTAAGTCAAGCGTCTCCGTAACCGGCTCTCATGTTTCGTCTCATATACCCATATGAGACGAAATATGAGAGTGGAGGAACTCTGTACTCTACGCCTACCCCGCAAGAGATCTGACGTGATAATATAGATATTTAAATAGATTCTGAATAGGATCTTTGTTCACGGGTGACAATCGAACCCACGTCATTTGTCCTGACTCCTGAACGACCGCAGCCGGTAACTGACACGGCAAATTTCTCTTTGTAGTATATTCGCACTATAACGAACCAAAATGTCATCTTGTTCATAAGTGCAAGTGTGGCGCACATTTATTTCTTAATAGGGGCTTAACACGAACAGATTAATGTTAGTGTAACGCTATCGAGTAGATATGCCATCCTTGTGACACTACAAATTTACTAAATAAAGATGAACGCGACAGAAAACCTTTTCGACAATGTCACGCTAACTTCAATCGTTTCGTATTAAACCCTCAGATGTAAAAACATCTTACATTGCTTTACATTTTCGATTACATTTTATTTTTTTAACATTATCAACTAAACAACCTACTATTATTCTCCGAAATGTATTCTTAAAAAATACTCTAAGAACAAATTTCATTATACATTATTGTTATTCTTGTATATTTATAAGTAAAGCAAAAGCAATATTCGAAACAAAACGTTTTTTACAACAAAAATATACTCAACAATGTCTGTAGATAAATGTGGAGATAACTTTATTCAGTGGCAGCGAAGCCTAAACGATATTGAGATGTCCACCATTGTGACTTCTTTGTTAAAAAATATGAAAGAACATCATTTTATATCATACATTTTTTTCTGTGGCTTCACCCGCGTCGTCTTTATTTAGTTTATAATAATATAAATAATAATAACATAATAATATCTATCTATCTATCTCTATCTATAACCTCACGCCAGATCCCTTGCGGGGTAGGCAGAGAGTACAGAGTTCCAACAGGTTCTTTCCTTACATACCTCTCTGGCTTCCTCGACTCTCATAGTTCGTCTCATACACGCTCGCCGGTTACGGAGACTCTTGACTTTTCCATCAGATAAGACTCGGTTTATTTGGTCGTGGTAAGATAGTCTAGGTCTTCCCCGGTACCTGCATCCTTCCACTTTCACATTGTATATCTGTTTTGTCATTCTTTCCTCTGGCATTCTTTCTATATGCCCGAACCAACGGAGCATGCCCTTTCTCATCTTTATACCGGTACTATCTTTCATACCTACTCGCTGTCTTACTACGCTGTTGCTAATGCGGTCGGTCAGCTTCACTCCGCACATCTTCCGCAGAGCTCGCATTTCTACCGCATTTATCCTACTTTCATTCTCCTTCTTACATACCCAGCTCTCGCTACCATATAACAGCGTTGGGACAAGAACTCCGTTATGTATGGCCAGCTGCGCCTTATGGCTTAAGTGCCGGCTCCCGAGTAGCTTTTCCATCGCACCATTCACTCTGTTCCCTGCACTCACTCTTCTCTCTATGTCAGCGGTGTATTTCCCATCCTTACTGAAGGCGCATCCAAGATATACAAACTCATTCACTTGCTCCAGCACATCGTTACCAACCACAATCCTTACATTCGTTCTGGTTTCTTCCCTTTCAAAAACCATAATCTTGGTTTTCTTCACATTCAAGTGTAAGCCATTGATCATGCAGTCGTTTTTCATAACTGTGACTAGTGTTTGCAGATCAGTGGCTGTTGGCGCTATTAAAACCGCGTCATCTGCATAAAGTAGATGGTTTACCACTAAGTCACCCATTTGTACACCTTCATTCATCGCTTTCAGTCTTTGAAGACTTTTGTCCAGATATATTATAAACAGTCTAGCGGACAACACGCAACCCTGCTTGACGCCGATTTTAACGTCAAACCAGGGTGACCTGTTACCACCCACCCGTACGCATGCCTTGCAGTCCACATAAGTGGACTGGACGGCTCGCAACAGAGTGCCATCTATACCATACTCTGGCAAAATGTCCCAAAGTCTCTTTCGCACAACTTTGTCAAATGCCTTCTCCAGATCTACAAAACCGCAGAAAACCTTCCGGCCCACTGCCAGATGCTTCTCTACGATGTTGCGGAGTGAGAAGACTTGATCCGAACATCCTCTACCAGACCTGAAACCCCCTTGTGCCTCGCACAACATTCCATCGGACTTCACGCGCATTCTCCGTTCAATAATTTTACCGTACACCTTGGCTGCCAAGCTGTTCAAACTGATGGCTCTGTAATATTAGCCCTGTTATAAAACTGTCCCACCGTTGGGCACGGGCCTCCTCTCAAACTAAGAGGGTTTAGGTCATAGTCCACCACGCTGGCCCAGTGCGGGTTGGCGAACTTCATACAGCTTCACAAAACTCTCAGGCATGCAGCTTTTCTAACGATGTTTTCCTTCGCCGTTAAAGTAAGTGATAGTAAATTTATAATACGCACATGCTTTTTACAAGACAGAGGTGCGTGCCTGGGTTTAAATCCGCGACCTCTGACTTTGTAGGCCAACGGTCTAACCACAGCTATCACTGCTTTTTTAACCGACTTTTAAAAAGGAGGAGGTTCTCAATTCGACTGTATGTTTTTTTTGCATGTATGTTACGCGATCATTCCGCCAATGAATCAATTTTGATGATTCTTAGGTTAGGTACCCTGCCATAGAACTAATCAGAATATTAACAGACGTCAAAAAAGGAGGAGGTCGACAAATCGTCTGTGTTTTTTTATAACGTCTTTATTTATGAACTGATTTTGATGATTCATTTTGCGTTGAGTTTAGTATGGTTTTGGGGTGGTCCCATTTTAATGAAATCGGTATTGAACTTTGGACTTTGAAGATACATTAGAGGACTCTCTAACGGCGAACAGCACGGATGTATAGATTCTGTTATTATGGTTATTATATCAATCCTGTAGGTACCTTGCTGTACAACTCAGCAAAATAATATAATATAGGTATTTAAATATTAGTAAATAATTCACTTGTCACTTAAGTTTTATTTTTATTTAGTATACACGGTGTAATTTTAGTCAGTGTGAAGCGAATGCCCAGGTGATGTATGCAATTCCTACTTTTTACTGGGACTAAAACACTTTAATAAGTAACATCTCCTTAATAATACTAAGAGGATTAGAAAATACCTATACCAAGCGTAAAATGACATTGAGGGGTGGCGCGGGTCGTCAGCTGGCCGACAGATACTTTCGGTGTTCTGAGGTTTTTACCTATTTATGATATTTGGTGCTATCTATAAAAGCAGTGATAGCCTAGTAGTTAGACCGTTGGACTGCGGGTTCAAACCCAGACACGCACGTTACCCATTCAAGTGTTCTCTGCATTATTTTTTTATAACCACTGAACAGTTGGTATTGGATACATCACCTGGGCCTTCGCTCAAAGACGATTAAAATTACATCGTGTATAATACGAGGCATGCCTTTTAAGTTCTCTCGTTTCCATATTTCCCGGCAATTTTGAATTTGGAACTGTTCTATATTCGAATGGGTTTAAATTTTGAATCTCAAAACAGTTGAAAGTATTAGGATTAATGCTATTGTTTAGTCACAGCGTCGATTGGAATCTGTCAGGTTACGTACGAAAATGAATCTTTCTAAGGAAAATGTTCGTGCAATAATTTTCGACAACTTTAGAAGAGGCCTGACACGGCTTCAGTGTTTTGAAGAGCTAACATCTGTGTTCAGTGATGAAGCTCCATGTCTGCGGACTGTCGAACGCTGGTATTTAGAATTCCAGCGTGGACATTCTAGTATTAGTGACAAATCTCGCGAAGGACGCCCAAAATCCGCCTTCACTGAAGATAACATCATTGCTGTGAGACAACTAATTCTAGAAGATCGTAATGTGATGTATCCTGAGATAGAGGCTCTATTAGGCATCTCAGGGACAACCATTCAGAAGATCTTGCATGAAGCGTTTGGTGTGCGAAAGCTAGTTTGCCGTTGGATACCGCATCTGCTTTCCGACGATCACAAGGCGGCCCGCGTCAGATGGTGTAAGAAAACTCTGCATAGGTTCAACCGAGGAGAGTCTAATCACGTCTACGACATCATCAGTGGTGACGAATCTTGGATCTATACCTACGATCCTGATTCCAAAGAACAATCTACAATTTGGGTCTTTCAAGACGAGCCAAAGCCGACTAAAGTTGTTCGTTCTCGAAGCACTTCAAAGAAGATGGTGGCCACGTTCGTTGGAAAAACCGGCCATGTTGCAACTATTGCACTTGAAAATCGTAGAACGGTTAACGCAGAGTGGTATACCAGAGTGGTACAGTTTGTTTACCACAAGTCATCGCCGAACTTCGAAAATCTAACTCAAAGCGACGCATCATCCTGCACCACGACAACCCAAGCTCACACAGCGCTCGTCAAACGATTGAGTATTTGAAGCAGGAAAAAGTAGAAATTCTTAACCATCCTCCATACAGTCCTGACCTAAGCCCTAACGATTTCTTTACATTTGCTAAAATTAAGAAAAGTCTTCGTGGTCAAAGGTTCCAGTCCGGTGAAGAAGCAGTCGACGCTTTCAAGTTAGCCATTTTGAACACCCCCATTTTAGAGTGGAATAAATGTTATAATAACTGGTTTGAGCGAATGAAAAAGTTTATTAAGCTACGTTGTGAATACTTTGAAAAACAATAAAAAGTACTATAAGGTTCTAGTTTTTTCTTCAAACGACAAAACTTAAAAGGCATGCCTTGTAATAATTTTTTTTCGTGGCTCTACCCGCGGGGGGTTTAAACTACTCTCGCGTCAAGGTTAATGTATAATGAAAAATGTGGGGCGCATGCTATCGATAAATCGTGTATGAATATTTAACAATTTAATTAAACTACATATAATTATGAAGACAGAGAATCGAGCGCATGCCTCGTTGGTCTAGTAACAAAGTGCATCGCTTTGTGATCAAGAGGTGTTGGTTCAAATCCTAAGTCGGATAAATGAAGTTTTTCTAACGAAAAACTTCCCAGTATGAGTCCAGAGTCTGGATTTGTACCCGGTATATGCCAATATGCTCAACCCCTATTATATGACCTAACATCGTCAGCGAAAAATGGGCGTACACAGTACACCTCTACCACCCCCAGCTTGGGGAATAGACATGGCGCATTTTTTTTACTTAAACAAATGAATAATAGCAGTGATAGTGGTTAGACCATTGGACTGCAAAGTCAGAGGTCTCGGGTTCAAAGTCAGGCACGCACCTCTGTCTTTTCAAACGGAATGTGCGTATTAAGAATTAATTATAACTTGCTTTAACAGCAAAGGAAAATATCTTGAGGAAACCTGCATGCCTTAGAGATTCTCGAAGGCTGAGAGTTCGCCAACCCGCACTGGACCAGCGTGGTGGACTATGGCCTAAGCCCTCTCAGTTTAAGAGGAGACCCGTGCCCAATGGTGAGACAGTTTCTTAACAGAGCTAATATTATTATTAAACAAATGAATAATTCGTCCCCAAAGCATGCATGCTTTTGCGAATGTCTGCCTTTAATTTCGAGGTCTCTCAAAAATATTATATTTTTAATAGAAATAATTTTGAACGCTGGCAATATTGAATTTAGTATATTTTGAAGATCGTCTCAATGGACTAAGAGGTCAAATTAGTTTAACCTTGTCACAGGTATTTATTGGTGACGTCTGACTTTAGATCCTTTTAAAGGACTTGAGATAAATCATTTATTCTATCTATATCATCACGCCAGTTCCCTTGCGGGGTAGGCGGAGATTACAGAGTTTCAACAGGTACTTTCCTTACAGACCTCTTCAAATCATTTATTGATAGTAGCAAAAGTCTAGCTAGTAGAAAGCTAGACTTGGTCAAGGTCCAGGGTTCAGGTATAGGTACTGATCTTGTATCCAAATTTAGTCTCTTGCTACTAGTCAAAGAAAAAAACATGAGATAACCTCCATATCTAAGAGAAATTAAAACTTTTTGAATGGATAATGACCGCTTACTGCGGCAGAATTTGGGTGTACGGAGAACACCTCGGCATATTCCTTCGATTGTATTAGATACAATTATGTTCGTTGGTTCGATTTCTCGCACCGTACAAATCTTCGAGTAACATTTAAATGTTTATTTCGCTTTTGGTCTTTGTATATTTCAAATTTCCAAATACACCCACAATAAGAATAATTCTTGAAAAAAAGAACTTTTAATGCTTTAGACAACAACAACAGCTTGTTTGCAGAGACACAGCATTGTTTTGGGGCCGACTTGAAACTCAGTTTTTAACTGAGTATTCTATTTCAAAATACCTAAATATCCAACATAAAAATTCAACATTACATGCGCAGACCACGTCCGAGTACTTTTCTATACAAAAAAAAAACCAGCACAAAGGACATCGTCGAAAATGGCCCTAGAACCAACAAACATTTGACCTATACCATAATTATTCATATATATTATTCTAGTAGTGGCAAATATCCGTATCTAACGGACAATTTGCAATCCAAAACGAATATTTCTATGTATTGTAAGTACTTAAATCGAAGTCGTCCACATCTTTTTTAAATGTCAACGTTGTTATCCAACGGTTGGAGATTTTAATCCTATCAATCGGTTATATTCAATCAATTACATTCAATACTGATCGATTTGATTATTGCTAATTTATTTTTACATAATCTATCTATCTATCTATATCATCACGCCATCCCTTACGGGGTAGGCAGAGAGTACAGAGTTCCAACAGGCTCTTTTCTTACATACCTCTCTGGCTTACTCTACTCTCATAGTTGGTCTCATACACGCTCGCCGCTTACGAAGACTCCTGACTTGTCCTTCAGATAAGACCCAACCTTTTACATAATGATTTTACAAATGTATTGTTGACTACTAATTATAACCTCAACGTCTAATACCTTTTTGCGATAATGCAATTCCCCCGCTTGTCCGTTTAATAATAAATGCATGAAGATAATTTGCAGGTAACTTGAAATCATAAACGCATTTTTTCATTGCTATTGGTTCTGGGGCAAATCATGTATGGACGCAGAACAATGTTCTTTCTTAAAAACGGAGAAAGGCGTCGACAAAATATGACTCCATATAACACCAAAAATTTACGTAATCCAATAAAAAAGTTATGAATGTTTACAACGGGCAGATTTCAGTTGGAGCTTCAGCTTTACAAGTTTTTAGCCGTCGCGTGATACAGAATGACGCGAAATAAGTTTGTTTTGTGGAAACTTCGAGACATTTTGAATGTCGTTTTTGTTTACTTGTATCGTTTGTATGAGATTTTGTGTGTTCCATTTGATATGTCATAGAAACATGGTTAAGATATTCAGAAGTAACAGTCACTAATTGGGGAAGAATTGCTCAAAAACCTGTGTCCGAATTATTGCATTTCACGTTCTTCTGACTACCTCGTTGGTCTAGTGGACGAGGTGAGTTCGAATTCTTGGTCAGTCCAGACCAAGGTTTGCGTCTATTTTTGTTTAAAGGTAGCCCTACTTTAGAAATTACTCCTGTGTTCTGGGTGCGTTTACAAACATGAAATTCACATGCACAAAAACCCAGACTGAAACAAATATTTGTGGGTCACACAAAGATTTGTCCCGTGCGGGAATCGGACTACTGGACTAATTCGTCCGTCAAATTGAAATCGAAGAAATTGAGGACGAGTTTCTGGGTTCTGACAAAGTCTGTTTTTTCGTCTGAGCCAAGGTTTGGTGTCTGAAATTGTGTCTGGTATAAAGGAAAAAACTATAAGGTGGCGGTGGCTGTCTGACGCGGGTCACTCTTTTCCCTCCAATATGATCGAGGGGAGTGATGGCTGTTTCAGCAGATATACTCGTGATTGGGTTCTGCTTGTGGGGACTGATACAAGGCATCACACTGGAGCTAGATCGTAAGCTATTTAATTGCAACCTAAACATTGCATCCATACAATATGATTGAAAAAAAAGAAAAAAAAATCAAAAATAATTTATTCTTTTACAACTTTTAACACCGTCACGCCTATATTCCCCAAGCGGGGGTAGCAGAGGTGTACTGAGCACACCCACTTTTCGCCGACGATGTTAGGTCCCATTTAATAGGGGGCAAGCCTTTAGACCAAAGAGGCAGTCAAATTTTAACATTTTTTAAAAATTGTTCGAGTCTCCTTTTAAGTATAAAATAACTGTTGTAAAAGACCCCGCTCCTCCACATCCAGTGAACATATACTAATAGTATTGATTGATTACTTAGTAAGAAAAACAGAAAAAAGTTAAGCATGCAGGTGTGTGTGTGTGCGCGCTCGCGCGCGCTTTTTTGTGTGTGTGTGTTGGCGTGCATGTGTGTGTGTGTTGGAGTGCGAGTGTGTGAGAGAGAGTTTGTGTGTGTTAGTTCTGTAAAAAGCGTTACGTTAGTTATGATACATAAAGCGTTAGCTTCTCAGTCTCGTCGTAGGTCAACGTGCTTAGCCATTTCATTATTATTTTTTTACATTCTTAATACTTTTTAGGATAAATATTTAGATTTTTATTAATTGAGTTATATAAAAGGGAAGTTTGTTTAGCTTGCTGTCGCCTGGCAAATATTGCTTTTATTCTCTTACTCGGGGCTACATTATGTATCCTTCTCTTCTCGAGTAATGTTGGGTCGTATGTAAGGGTCTTATGAAGTTTTAAGACGGTATGTAGGATATATAGTTTAAGAACTGTGTGTAGGTCACATAACCGATATAAATCCTCTGTTGGGTACCTGAAAGGTTTTAGATACATGACTTTTAATAAACATCTTTGGGCTCGCTCCAGATCCAAGAACTTCATTTTAGTAGCAAAAACCTATATGGGGTTTGGAGGATTGAAACAATGATATGTAAATCTGCTTAATAATTTTGTACGTAGCTGAATATGTGGGTGTACAGCTTTGCCTCTTCAGCTTGCAAAGAAAGGGATGTAGGCTTTAACATTTGACTCGTCCTACTTACTTTTTCTAATTTGAAGACATTGGTTAGCGGAAAACTATCGACAAAGCATGCTGTCACGTAATCTGTAATGAGTTAATTTGGTGTGTGCAAAGGATGGAACATGCACTCGAAAGCATTTTGCTAACGTCAAACACGCCCGTCAAACATTAAGAAATCCATGCTTGTGTATTTATAACACAAAACAGGAGAACAGCTCAATAATAGCTCGTCGTTTGCGGAATTAAAGCAATCTTTGCTTGAGACATCTTTAATAAGCTTACGCCTCCCGCGAGACGCCTCGAGGCGGGGCCATTAAGCTAGCGAGGCAGTGCTTATAAAGAAAGAACCGTGGCCTGCCACACGCGGATAATTGAGAAAGTTAATAGGCTTAGTAGGAAATAATGATTAAACATATATGATTTCGGTTTTATCTGAGCAAAGTAGAGACATATTCAGATTAAATATCTGAGCAACGTGAGTTTAGTAACTGCTTTTATGATTCTAGATGTTAAGGTATTATCTAGGAAATGTATAACATGCTTGATATTATTTTCTTTTTTTCAATCCAACAAATCGTTGATTGTATTTTTTTATAGCCAGAAATTCCTTTCGAACAATTCTGACTAGTGGTCTTGAGTCTGTAAATGTGCCTAATAAAATAACTATCAGCTCCGTATTACATTAGTACTTAACATCACTAGCAATATGTGCACACACTTCTGCCACTCTTGCTCGGGGAGTAATATTCAGTTAACCTGAATATTTTGAAAATCGGCTACTGACAAAGGCGCATACATCGAGGCATTCGCTCATGCCTCGTGCTATTTGTCCGCAAGGAATTCCTGCCGTCATCCGCCCGTCTCATAGCCTCAAACTAATTATGCAATCAAAGGGAGTATTTTAATCGCATTACGAAGACAAATACAGAGGCATGTTGATCGGAATTAAGCATTACGCCTCGGCTCATTTAGCACACGCAACGGCGATGAACAGCTCTCTGGAGGATTGTTCCTTCCTAGTTTTATTGCTAAAATGTTAGTTGAGAGGTCCGTAAAAACCTATTGGAACTCTTTTCCTACCCCGCAAGGAATTTGGTGTGATGATAGAGAGAGAGAGAGAGAGAGAAAGAGAAATAGAGATAGATATGTTAGTTAGACATAGTGTGTAATCACGAGGTCTCGAGCTCAAATAATAGGTCCAAAAAATCTTCAACAAGTCCGGATCGTGGAATGTTGTACGCTATAATGCCAACAAGCTCCCTCCTTACTAAAATGTTAGCTGATATCGTCGGTGATACGTTATACCTACATTCCTTAAGCAGGAGTGGCAGAGGTGTACTGTGTACACCAACTCATCGTCAACAACATAGGGGGAGAGCTTATATATGAAAATCTTCTATATGTTATGGGTATTCTATAGGTGTACGGTAAAATTATTGAACGGAGAATGCGCGTGAAGTCCGATGGAATGTTGTGCGAGGCACAAGGGGGTTTCAGGTCTCGAAGAGGATGTTCGGATCAAGTCTTCTCCCTCCGCAACATCGTAGAGAAGCATCTGGCAGTGGGGCGGAAGGTTTTCTGCGGTTTTGTAGATCTAGAGAAGGCATTTGACAGAGTTGTGCGAAAGAGACTTTGGGACATTTTGCCAGAGTATGGTATAGATGGCACTATGTTGCGAGCCGTCCAGTCCACTTATGTGGACTGCAAGGCATGCGTACGGGTGGGTGGTAACAGGTCACCCTGGTTTGATGTTAAAATCGGCGTCAAGCAGGGTTGCGTGTTGTCCGCTAGACTGTTTATAATATATCTGGATAAAAGTCTTCAAAGACTGAAAGCGATGAATGAAGGTGTACAAATGGGTGACTTAGTGGTAAAACATCTACTTTATGCAGATGACGCGGTTTTAATAGCGCCAACAGCCACTGATCTGCAAACACTAGTCACAGTTATGAAAAACGACTGCATGATCAATGGCTTACACTTGAATGTGAAGAAAACCAAGATTATGGTTTTTGAAAGGGAAGAAACCAGAACGAATGTAAGGATTGTGGTTGGTAACGATATGCTGGAGCAAGTGAATGAGTTTGTATATCTTGGATGCGCCTTCAGTAAGGATGGGAAATACACCCCTGACATAGAGAGAACAGTGAGTGCAGGGAACAGAGTAAATGGAGCGATGGGAAAGCTACTTGGGAGCCGGCACTTAAGCCATAAGGCGCAGCTGGCCATACATAACGGAGTTCTTGTCCCAACGCTGTTATATGGTAGCGAGAGCTGGATATGTAAGAAGGAGAATGAAAGTAGGATAAATGCGGTAGAAATGCGAGCTCTGCGGAAGATGTGCGGAGTGAAGCTGACCGACCGCATTAGCAACAGCGTAGTAAGACAGCGAGTAGGTATGAAAGATAGTACCGGTATAAAGATGAGAAAGGGCATGCTCCGTTGGTTCGGGCATATAGAAAGAATGCCAGAGGAAAGAATGACAAAACAGATATACAATGTGAAAGTGGAAGGATGCAGGTACCGGGGAAGACCTAGACTATCTTACCACGACCAAATAAACCGAGTCTTATCTGATGGAAAAGTCAAGAGTCTCCGTAACCGGCGATCGTGTATGAGACGAACTATGAGAGTCGAGGAAGCCAGAGAGGTATGTAAGGAAAGAACCTGTTGGAACTCTGTACTCTCTGCCTACCCCGCAAGGGATCTGGCGTGAGGTTATGGATAGATAGATAGATAGATTCTATATGTTAAAAAGAATGTCAGTAACTTTGAAAAATATAGCGACATTTATCATGTTAATACCCGGAACAAGATGATCTTTTTGCACATTCTACTCGTCTCCACAGAATTAGTAATTCTTTAATGGCGCAAATTATACGCTTCTACAACAAATTACCCATAAATATCCGAAACATGCCTATCAATAATTTTAAATAGGCAATCAAAACTAGACTCTGTAAGAACTGTATTACAAAATTTCGGATTATCTTGACGATAAAACAGATTAGGTTTATGCAGCTCCTCAATCAGCAATATTAACCAATTCTGTACAATACGAGAAAAAATGATTATCAGAAAGGCCAAACAAATTAAGTTAAAAGACTATACCGCTGAATTTCTCGCCAGATCTTCTCAGTGGAGGCCGCGTTCCGATCCGGTGGTAGATATAAAAAATGTAATAATTTTGACTCTTGTGAGCGCTTTTGTATTGGCCTATACAAATAAATGATTTTTGACTTTGACTTCAAAGTCAAAAATCCTATCTTAATCTAAATCCTGGCCTATAGCCATTATACGGCACAATTTCGAGCCGCGGACTGCTACTGAAATTTTTATATAAAAAAACAATACGTAGTCCGACCTAGATTCAAAGCCAGAGTCTAGTCATTGCAAATCGCATTTTGTACCCCTAAACCAAAGAGACAGTAATAATTATCTAAAGTAATTTAAATCGCGCATCGCAATATCCCAGACCTGTAATCACAGTTCAGGTTGTTCATAAAGATCAAATATACACATCAAAGACGGACTACTTAAGGCCGTGGCTTAAGAACGTGATTTGATGAATTTAATTTGATCCCCAGAAGCGTAAATCGTGTTAAATGTTTTGAGTCAACAGCGAAATACTGAAGATATAATATTTTGGCTTTTAAGGCAGAAAATCGTAAATGACAAGCCAGTTTCTAGCAATAAATTTTCCCTCAAGTTTATTAAGGAACATAACTGTCTCTTTAAAGAACGTGTCACTTATGACGTCCTTAAAAATGCTGGATAGTGTAACAACCTCAGTAACTTTTACAAGATTTTGTTTATTAGTTCCAACAGCAGGTGCCATATTTTGTATGCGTTTTGCAGGGGAAGCTGCCTGGCTGATAGCCACAAACCTTTTTTTCCGATGAGGGAAATCCTTCATAGGATACCCGCTCGCCATTGGGGGAAGCGAGGAGTTATACCGAGACTCCTACTGGCTAAAACCCCCACCGTGCCCCAACACGTCGCTGTGGCTGGGGCGGGTTACGGGAACGCGTGAGCAACCACCCGCGACCCGCCGTCAAACTTCCAGTTTCGTGGAAATCCACTCTTGGCGGAATTGCTTTCCGCACACTTCATTGAGAGGCGTACCGGGAGCACGTGGTACGCACTTCTCTCCCGAGGGCCAGTTATTGTGTGCAGGCGATGGGCAACCCCATTCCCATTACCCGCAAACCCTCATCAAAGCGCCATTACGCGTAGGCACGCTGTCGCCGCCTTGTTCTACGACGACGGAGCGGATCAGCCAGAGGGTCAGCCTCCCTCACTCCCTCCGCCGCCTCCTTCAGCGCTATGACCACCTCGCAGAAGGTCACCACCGCCCCCCATGATCTCTCACTGCCAACCATAGCTTGCACTAAAGCCGGCAGTGACAGATCCCTCCCTACGACATCGACGAGAACACTACGCTGCGCAGACCACGCAGGACAGAGCTCAAGTGTATGATTCGCAGTGTCCTCGTCGGCACCGCACTCGTGGCGACAAACCGGCCTCCACCAATTCGCACTCGGTCCGCGTGGTGGAGTAAGACATAATCTCTCTCACCTCGATTTGTGAGAAAAGCCCTTTGCCCACCAGTGGGACAATATAGCATAAAATTATAAAAAAAAAACACCGTCACGCCTATATTCCCCAGAGGGGGTGGCAGAGGTGTACTGGGTAGACCCACGTTTCGCCGACGATGTTAGGTCCCATGTAATAGGGGGCGAGCCTATTGCCATATACCGGGCACAATTCCAGACTCCGGACTCGTACTGGGAATTTTTCGTTAGAAAAACTACATTTGTCCGACCTAGGATTTGAACCCAGGACCTCGTGATCACAAAGCGATGCGCTTTGCCACCAGACCAACGAGGCAGTATTATTTTGTTTATAAGTATAAATACGACTAAATAGATGGCGTTAATTCTTGTTTACGCTAGTTGGGATCTTAGAAAAGTTTAGGTACGGTGTTTTTTTTCTCTAGAAATCTGGAACATGCAAGTACAACTTACACGTAACTTTTATATATAAGTTTCGAATTTTACCAAAGTAGAATTTTTAGTTAAAAAAGTCCATAACGCTTTAACCAGGTAATTTTTTTTTTTTCAAAAAACTTTCAAGCATATATAATACTACGTTGGAGTTTTACCAGTATTCCAAGTTAATGCATTAAAAAAATAAATATATTCTGGACAAAAGACTCTACTTTTCTTTTATATTTTATAAATAAAGTCAATCAAATTGTTATCTGACCTGTTTGATTTTTTTTTAACTATCATGTTTCTAGTTGACATCCAAAATTAAATGGAATTGCACCATTCTGCTATCCATAACTACATAGGCAATTTCACAACCACCTAATAATTATACAGGCAAAATGAAAAATGTTATTATTGAACTAAATTATGAACAAAAGGCTTAAATAGGTCAGGGGTTAGAAAATCATAAAGTCAGAGAGTTCTTGTGAACCGTGAAAATAACAGCATTAACTTCGTGAGAAGAAAAACATGGCCGCCTCGAGTTGAAAAACTTTTTTGTTATCTTTCAGCGAGAATATTATCAAGTACATGTGTACTTAAAAATCTCGAGTTGATGTAAGCTCCGTCAGCGTGTGTGCGTGTGTAATTGACCTACGCTGTTGGCCGCGGGGCCTTTACAGCTTCACCGGACAAGGGGGCGAGCGTGCAACCATTACGACTCCGTTACCGCTCAGATGCTCTATGTACTGTTAGGGTCGGGTAAATTGTTAGTTAAAAAAAAACAAATATTTGCCGACACTATTTCTTCATTTCAATTCTCGCACTACAACACGTAAGAATACTACGGCTTCGTCGCTCACACACGAGACCACCTGCAGGTCTTGGTCCAGTTCAGACACTTTGGTGTATTAGTGTTCACTACTGATAAAGCGGCAGGCAGAAACCAGGTATTTAATTATGCAGCAGTTAGAATAAATACCAAATTGCCTGACTTTTTATGAAAATACTGAGTTTATAAAGCATGTATTGCTGATTGGCACTTTTGCATTAGTATGGAGGTGGAGACTGCCGTTCAGCAATATAGCCGTTAAAAATGAGGATGTAACAGTACGTGTACGATTGACGTTAGCTTCTACGAGCAGCTGACGTGCATAGACGCTTAGATAGAATAGAGTTATTATTAAATACCTAATAAAGTTCATTTTCCCTTATTTGGCGGTCTTTGGAAAGGCATTTATCCTGCAGTAAATATAATAAAAGAAAAGAAAGACAAAGAAAAAAGTTACTTTGCTACTTTTTTAAACAATTACCTGACCAGAATCATTCTATTATTCAAGTTGAAGTTGTCATGGTGAAGGGGTGCTGCTTGTGGAGACTGGTCCACCCAGAATCCATTGACTTATCTTTTTTTTTAAATATTATTATTAGTCTTAATTTTGTATAATTAATGGTTAAACAAACTCACCGTAGTGATGTTTGTCCATAATTATACGATGGCACCTGTCCCGCATAACGGACATCTTTCGACTAAGGATAGACAGATAGATACCCTAATTTATTCGAGAAGAAACAATAACGGATACAAATGACATGTCAGGTACCGCGCATCTGTATTGCATAGCACTCACTTAAATCCGGTCAAGTTAAATCACGCTTACTGTGCTTGGCTATGCATTCTAATAATTGCTTTGAGTGTGTTTAGTTAAGAAGCTATGACAGATGGCAGCTGTCAGATGACGATTTACCAGTGACAGACAGTCGATGTAAGATGGCGGACGGCGCTGCGTTGTTATTCGATTGGCAACGGGGCGAACAGTCGGACATATCGCGGAGCAGCTGACCTTACTGTACTCCATATGACTATTATCTATTCTAACTATTGCGCATCAAGGAAGATTAGTACCAGGCAAGACCCTAGTGATATTTCAAGATTTCCTTTATGTTCGGCAACCATGGAGATGACTATGAAAACGAAGATAAATCCACCTTTCCCTATTGCCACCATTAAAACGGCCATCCCGAAAACCCAATCCGGCATATTAATTCCGACATATTAATTTATACACAACCAGAAAAATTCAGAGAAAATCTTCTATATAAAAACGTATTATTCAGTGCTTCAAAACATACTAATACTAGGCGTATTGCAACTGTACATTGCAAGGGAGTCTTAATACTGATAGCATTTTTAGAAATTTTTGTATCTTAAATAAAAACTGCGTCATACAAATTACATACTACACTTCAGTTAGAGATGCTGACTGTTCAACATCTGGTCTTAGTGCTGCAAATTAATGTTCTAAATATAAAAAAAAAAATCTAGATGTTACAGCATATTAGTGCTCCTAGTTGCCCACATTTCTCTTCAACAGCCAAAAACAGCTCCAAAAAAATATTTGTATATCGCTTGACGCTCGTCCTCTGTCCTCACCCAAACCCGCACTCCACTGAATCAACACAGCGCCTCGTAAATGTGAGACAGTGAGAAATTTGTGCGCCACTTAATTAGAATGCAGCCCGTTATGTTAGCAGAGCAAGACGTAGGTATAAACAGTTTTTACTTAACTAAGGAGGTAGAAAATGTCTGGAATAAGTTCTAGTCTAGTTTAACTGGCTGTTATTTTAAGAAAACGGTTCGCAGAAATGTTTGTGAAGGTGTTTGTGAACTGGGATATTTATTGTCTGAAATATATTTTATATAGATGTAGGATTGATTTTTGTAAGAGTCACTTTGTTAATGTAAACGCAACTAATAGTGTTACTGAATGAATAAATGAGAGAGTATGTGAGTGAGTAAACTCAATGAGTGTGGAAGGGGAATGAAGTATGGATGTAAGTGAATATAGAAAAGATGGGAGGACGGGCGAAGCAAATTGTAGGTTGAGAAAAGGTAAATAAAAAACGAAGTAAGAAGCACAGAATCTTTTATTTGACGAGCCAAAAGAAGTATTTCACGCATAGAGATCCATAGCGGCGACTAAATGAATAATGTTACTGTGGTACAATTCTAAATCAGTACCTGGCCAGAAGTCCGTATCATTCGATCAAGCGAAACCACGCTGACCCGTAAAATATTTGTCCCAGTGGTCCGACTTTACAATTCTTCCAAACTGGTTTATCAATCAATCCTCAAGGTTCAATATATCGAACTGCGCTGTCAGACCACGCTACTTCAAGTATATTTACTTATATACTTCATGGAAACAAGGATCTTATTTTGAAATATAATATTGCACATTTTATATATAAAGATAATACGGCTGTTTCCTGAGGACAATAATAATTGTCAAATAAAAAGTCAGTTGCTTTGCCCCAATTTCAGAATAATAACTTTAAATCTTTCGCTAGAAAAACCACATTTTTATCAAATTAGGATTCAAATCTTCGTAATCGACATATACACAATCTGCAACTTTTTTACGTGGGGAAATACTCATGGAGTTCCACCAGCCTCAGGGAAGCTGGCGGGGCATCGGGGTATGTCGGACCCTTATCGATGCAAACCCCACGGTAGCGGCACTGGCACGTGTCAGTGGGGCTCCGGGATCAGGGAGGCACCGGTGCCTCCCTTGTGCCGCGCTCCGAAAAGCCCGCTCCTGAAGGGGAAATTTGTAGCTTGTTTCCCCCCCTGCACCTCGCGGTGCTCACGGCGGCGTGGGCCACACCACGCCACCGTCCTCCTCGGGGTCGCGGGTGAAGGACGCTTAGGGCCTCCACCCTAGCGTCCCACGACCCCAAAGGCTCCCCTGCGGATGTTGATGCAGGGGGGACACAATCTGCTACTAAACCAACAACACATTTAAATAAGTTAAAAATGTAATTATAACCACAACCTATAGTAACTATCCACAAAAAATCGATACACAACTAACCATATTACGTGCCTGACCACAAGCAACTTGTAACCATAAATCCTCACGAACCCCCTTAGATTGATAGTTGCACTTATTTATTTAGAAGTCCCCGCTGCGGAGCGCAACGCCGGCCACCTGAGCCCCGTAATTAATGCGAACTCAGACGTTTATTGATTGCGGCCGAAACTTGGGCGGGCTGGTCGAGTGGGGGATTACCATATCCTAGTGTTAAGTAGTCGGTTGAAGACTTAGGACATTTTCAACTTGGAGAAACTAGGCAAGTTCGTGAGCAGGAAGTGGATTTCACCCCTTATTTTAGCAAACTCCGGTTGAACCAAATCTTAAACGCTGCTTATAGACGTCATCTAGATGTATTTGAATGTTTCTAGAATCCATAAGAGTAGATGCTGTACACGGATTCATAAAGAAATCAAGAAACCAAAATTAGTTTTAGTTCATATAAATAATCACTGAAAAACATAAATTATATACCTTGTTATCGCACGTGTTTGGTGACACGTAAAGAATCGGAATGAGAATATTTTTTAATTATTATAGTATTATTGACCCGTCAGAAAAATAGCAATAGATTCTACCACCACTTCGGTATGTCATTCCAGTGGATAAGAAGGGCAAGAAACTCCACGGTTACTCATTTAAAATAGTATTTTTTTTTTTTTGAATATACCATATATTGTGGGGTATAGGAGATGTAGGGTGGTCTATCGGGTGAGTCTAAATTAAATAAACCAAGTAACACTATTTCTGCCTAATTAACCAAGACTACCTCATTGGTCTAGAGGCATTGCGCATGGCTTTGTGATCACGAGGTCCTGGCTTCAAATCCTAGGTCGGACAAATGTAATTTTTCTAACAAAAACTTGCCAATATGAGTGCGGTGTCTGGTTTTGTGTCCAATGTAAGGCAATAAGCTCGCCCCCTATTATATCGGACCTAACATCGTCAGCGAAAAGTGGGTGTACTCAAGGCGCCTCTGCCACCCCCACTTGGGGAATATAGGCGTAACGGTATACTATTCCTGAGAATGGCTACATGGTTCCTTCATTTACAGCGAAAGAAATGATAAGGAAAGGTTTAATACCTTTGACTAAATTAATAGAAGGAAGAGGGGAATATCAAATAAAATGAAGCTGAACATGTTATCCATATTCAAGTGAAGCTGGACCAGTACCTATCCAAGCATTTTCGTCTTTTAAATAAGCATCTAGAGTATAATAACCTCGTTAGCTTGGCAGCATATCTTTGTTAAGGAGTTTCTCTGTTAAGCGACTCCTAGACAGAGATATGTACTCGAACGATATTTCTTTGTCTTCTTAAAGTATGTATACACGTTTACCTTCTACCAGTAAACACATTTTCACTCATTCTCTCTTCTTCAAGAACTACAACCCAACGTGTTGTAGTACCAGTTCCATAACACATTAAAAAGAACGTATAACTCTAGAATAATAAATTTAAAATCATGCCACTTTTAGCACAGCTAAATAAAAATTCGTTTTTTATTTCCATAATGGTGAAATATAAATTCTGCAAAGGATTATAACCCCATTACTCAAATGAAACGATAATCCCCTCCGTTGTTCTTGTATTTATACTTTTTAGGGTACTGCAAGGGGAAATGGAATAACTGAATCGTTTCTCTGTAAAGAAAATGTAGAAAAATATATTTTATTTTAGACACAGAAATATATTAGAGTTTGTCTACTAGGCTAATGAAAAAGTCACTGTCGTCACAAAAACAGCCTAAAAAAAAGACGCTGACTCGTATACACTCACTGTTAACTGTTAAGTTTCAACTTATGGCCGGTTAATTAATATTCAACTCAACTGCCAGTATTATTCTGACAGATTTTTCCTATAAAATATGTCAAAATTCTACTGGTAGTAGGCAAATCTATCGTCGAGTTGGATTTGAAATCGGCCATTAGACGAATATCCTTTTTGCCATCTCTAATATCAATTCACACCCCTATTATATCGCCGCCAAAAAAACAATTCCCGATTGCCGATTTCGCCGCGTGGTTCCCGGCTTAAAATAGGACCAACCCATCTCATCCCATCGGGTGACGTACAAGGCGACTAAGGCAAAACTAAGGAATGGGCAGCAGCGTTCCCTTAACACTTCTACGACCAAAAACTGCGCTCGCCAACCCGCCTGCCAAGCATGGCGAGTATGGCAAACCCCCCAAATCAATATTATGGAAGAACAGAGAAAAACCAGGCCCCTAGTCCCCGGCGGTCCTGTTCATCCTGGCTACAGTAGCAGCCATGGTAACGACAGGACAAGGGGTGCTAAGAATCTCCGGCAGAGATTCGGCTACCACTAACAACGAAAATTGGCCCTGGTGATACAACGCACACACATTGAGGACAGATGACAAGCTTGTTGAGGTGGACGAAGAGACAAACAAGTAGCGGTGGAATATTGTTGGCTTATCGGAGGTCCAAAGGGAGGGCGAGGACACGATAACCTTAAAATCCGGCAACTTGTTTTACTACCGGGAGGGCGAACAGCAGTCCCAAGGTGGTGTCGGATTTATCGTCCACAAGTCTCTCATAAACAACGTTGTGTTGAGCAGGGTAGCGTACCTGATACTCAGAATATCTAAAAGATATTCGCTGAAGGTCAGACAGTTCTACGCACTGACCTCGGTATACTCAGATGATGACATCGAAGTTATGTATGAGCACATTAGTCGAGCCATACATAATTCCAAAGCACACTTTACAGTAGTTATGGGTGACTTTAATGCGCAACTGGGCCAACGGGGCGATGATGTGTTGAGAGTGGGGCAATTTGGATATGGGCAGCGCAACCCCAGGGGACAGAGACTGGCTGAATTCCTGGAGTAGGAGGGACTCTTTATGATGAACTCTTTCTTCCAGAAGCCGCCTCATAGGAAATGGACCTGGATGAGCCCTGATGGTTCCACAAAAAATGAGATAGACTTCATCATGAGCACCAAGCGACAAATATTTAATGATGTCTCGGTGATTCACAGGGTAAAAACCGGCAGTGATCACCGAATGGTCAGAGGCACATTAAATATTAATGTCAAAATGGAAAAATCGCTTCTGATAAAGTCTACGCTCCGACCTTCTTATGCACATATCCAAAACCCCGAGAACTTTCAACTCGAATTGTCAAACCGCTTCGAATTGCTAGACAACAGTGCATCAGTAGAGACTGTCCATACGGTCGGGTTCAAGTATTTTAAGCCCCACCGTAAAAATGGGCCTCAAAAACTTTCTGAATACACCCGAAACCTCATGGCTGAGCAACGTTCCATGACGCTCAAACCTCCGATGATGCTAAGTCCTATAGGCAGCTCAATCGACAGATATTGAAATCCTTGAGACACGATTTACGGTCCTTTAATACATAGCGTATTGAGGAGACCATAGTACAGAACAAGGGCTCTAAAGTGTTCGCAAAAGACGCGTCTATTGGGCAAAGCCAGTTAACGAAGCTGAAGACGGAAACGTAATAGATCAGAGGTGCTCAGGGAGATAGAGAGGTTCTATGGACAGTTGTATACCTCAGTAGCTGAACCTGTTGTTGACTTGGTAAAAGAACCAAGAGCCAAGCTAACCCGACACATCACTGAAGATATCCTGGACATCAGCCTCTACGAGATTAGGATGGCTCTCTAACAACTCAAAAACAACAAAGCGTCGGGCGAAGACGGAATTACCGCAGAGCTTCTAAAAGCGGGCAGAACGCCGGTACTTAAAGTCCTTCAGAGGCTGTTTAATTCCATCTTGCTCGAAGAGAAAACGCCGGAAGCATGGAACAGGGGTGTGGTGGTACTGTTTTTCAAGAAAGGTGATAACACTTTACTAAAGAATTATAGGCTCATCACACTGCTGAACCATGTTTATAAGTTGTTTTCGAGAGTCATCACGAATCGTCTCGAACGCAGGTTTGATGACTTCCAGCTTCCCGAACTAGCCGGTTTCCGGAAAGGCTTTAGTACCAAAGACCACATACATACGCTGCGGCAGATTATACAGAACACCGAGGAGTATAATCGGCCACTATGCTTGGCGTTTGTGGACTATGAGAAAGCCTTCGATTCAATCGAGACTTGGGCGGTTCTTAGATCTCTCCAGCGATGCCGCATTGACTATCGGTAACATCGAAGTGTTGAAGTGCTTGTATAATAACGCCACCATATCAGTCCGAGTACAGGGGCATTGCACGGAGGCGATTCCCATAAAAAGAGGAGTAAGACAGGGAGACGTCATTTCTCCGATACTGTATACGGCCACCTTAGAGGACGCCTTCAAGCTCTTGGAATGGCAAGGACTTGGCATCAACATCAATGGCGAATACATCACTCACCTTCGATTAGCCGAGGACATTGTGGTCATGGCGGAGTCGCTGGAAGATCTAGGACGAATGCTCGGTGACCTCAACAGAGTATCTCAACAAGTGGGTCTTAAAATGAACATGGACAAAACGAAAATAATGTTTAACGGCCATGTCGTACCCACCGCACTCACCGTTGGGAACTCTACTCTTGAAGTAGACGAATACATTTACCTGGAACAGGTAGTCCGGTTAGGTTCCAACTTTGAGAGAGAGGTCAATCGACGAATCCAACACGGCTGGGCAGCGTTCGGGAAACTGCGCAACATCTTCTCATCCAAAATACCTCAGTGCCTTAAGATTAAAGTTTTTAGTCAATGTGTGTTACCAGTGATGATATATGGATCAGAGACATGGTCTCATATAATAGGTCTCATATAAAAGCTTAAAGTTGCTCAGCGTGCTATAGAGATAGCTATGCTCGGCGTTTCTCCACGCGATCGAATCAGAAATGAGGAGATTCGTAGAAGAACCAAGGTCACCGACATAGCCCTTAATATTAGCAAGCTGAAGTGGCAATGGGCGGGCCACATAGCGCGTAGATCGGACGGGCGTTGGGGCAGAAAGATTCTAGAGTGGAGACCACGTATTGGCAAGCGCAGCGTGGGACGACTGCCTGCCAGATGGACCGACGATCTTGTGAAAATCGCAGGAAGTCGTTGGGTGCAGGTGGCATCAGACCGCTTACGCTGGAAAGCGATTAGGGAGGCCTATGTTCAGCAGTGGACAAGTATAGGCTGAGATGATGATGATGATGATGATTCCGCACAGTCAAATCGAACACGCGCGCGCGCACCTAATAAAATTTTATCATAAACTTTATCAAGCAACTGGCCGGCCAAACCACGTAGTGGAAGTGTGTGTGTGTCGGAAGAAAGTTTCGTCAACTTCTTGTGTCCAACAGCAAGCGCCGAGACTTGTTGGAGATTGGTCAGGAAGTGAGTTCCAACCGTTTTACCACCTTGCCAACTTACAGTCCACTATAATTTCAGAACCAACGCTCACAATATTTCTCTCAAAAATTTTTTTCGACGAATCGTATTACCTTATAAATACAGTTACAAGTTTTGGAAGAATTTCATACTTATTTCAGCCACTGTGGCACATACATTGGTCTACGCATACTGAAATATTTTGTGATAATTTTCTTACATATGTGGCGACAAGTTCACGGTTATAACACTTCTAGTACCTTATTATTACTCTTTTAATGCGTACAAGGCAAACCCAATCGTCATGGCGAACTTTATTTATTTATTTAATACTTTATGCACTGTTGGTACATAGGCTACGTTAGGATAATGCAAAAACAAGTGAAGTAGGTGCAAATCCACAACGCGAAGGGAAAAACAGGAAAGTTGCAAAAAATAAATCTATATATTAATACGTGAAGCAAAAACATCTTTTTACGAAAATTGCGCGCACGGAAGAGTATGAAATTTCCCACACTTATAGTTTATATAGAGAAGGAGTGCAGAATGCTAATATTTTTTTAAATTAAGCATAAAACATACATTAAATCAATAAAAAAAACATTACACACACTACCATGTATTGGACACAATACACATCAAATTATTTGTCTATAGTCTTACTGAATGTCAAACATAACCAGCAAACGATGAAAGAGTTTTTACAAAAAACATCGCTTACAAAGAAGTTTTGTATCATTAATTAAAGTATCGAAATATGTATGTCAATATGTACGTCACAAATTCATATGAAAACCAATTTTCCAAATTTTAAATGTTTTACCCCTTTTTTAATCACTTTTATACCCCAATTTACAATGAAACTTGTACGTGAATGTGTGCGTATTGATAAAAACGTTTAGAAAGGCATTTGAAATCATCGTATTGCTTTGATTCCAGAATAAATTTAGTTTCGTCTAGCGCACTAAAAAGTAACAGCACTTTTCAAAATATAATATATATTAAAAATAGTTGGAATTAATTCTGTTATCGATTTAGAACAAACTACTTTCAGGTCTTGCGTTTATTATGTTCCAATAGGTTATTTTCTTACACACCTCTCTGGCTTCCTCCACTCTCATAGTTCGACTCATACACGCTCGCGGTTACGGAGCCTCTTGACTTGTCCTTCAGATAAGACTCGGTCTATTTGATCATGGTAAGATAGTCTAGGTCTTCCCCGGTACCTACATCCTTACACCTACATCCTTATTTAAGCTATAAATATATACAATACAAACACATAGACAAAATTAACGTTGAGATGATTCTGCCAACATTTTGTGTGCAGCAAATCGTGTACTTTTACTTTGAAACAAGAGCGATCACTTACCATCCTGAGATCTTGGGTCAGTGCATTCCAAAGTATGATAGACTTAAAAAGGATGAAGAGTGAATGAAGTCTAATCGATAAGAAGGGCATTGAAGGAGACGATTATTTAAGTAGATTTTTATGATGGTTAGGGCATAGATACTGAAAAAGGAAGGAAAGATAATCAGGTGAAACGGGAGAATAAAGAATGCAAAAACCCTCAGAACTCTGCGTTGGCGAATAGGCAACCATTTTAAGACAGGTCTGTGCTCCGACACATGGTCAAATTTCGAACTTTCGAAGGGGCCGTTGTCCTAAAGTGAGGAAAAACATCATAATAATTGTTGTGTCATCGGCTTGTTAGTCAGTTTCCCGTCTGGAAATAAAAAAAACGTAATATACAAGCTGTAACATATTGAACGCAAGACCTGAAAGTAGTTTGACCGAAACGCGGAGATTTCAAGTGCATTTCTTAATACGCACACATACACGTACAGCTTTCATTGATAATTATTGGGGTATAAAATAATATAAAAAAGGGGAATTTATCTTTTCCATTAAAGGACATTGTTCTGCGCCCATACATGATTTTCCCCAGAACCAACAGCAATGCAAAAATATTTGTATGATTTCAAATCACCCATGAATTCTTTTAAAGCATTTATTATTAAACGGACAAGCGGGGAATCGCAATATTGCACAAAAAGTATTAGATTTTGACGTTATAATTCTTCTTCTTCTTATTTAAATTAATGGCCGCACACTTTAACAGTGTATTTCGCCAATGTCAAGTAGTAATAGAGTATAACAGTAAATTATAAAAATTGGCTTCTTGTCGCCATTACGGCAAAAAACAAAAGCCGACGTTATAATTCAGTAGCCATTAATACATATGAGATTATATTGTGTATTGACATTTAGTAAAGATGTCGGCGACTTCGATATTAGTATTTACAATACTTTAAAATATTCGTTTTAGATTGCAAATTGTCCGTTAGAATAAATAATGATGGGTCAAATTTTTGTTGGTTCTGGGGCAATTTTCTACAATGTCCTTTATGAAGCAATTAACTAATTGGGATGTCTGAGGTCTTGCGTTATTTACGAAACGTCTTGTACATATTTTTTATAGGAACTTAACTCCCAGAGATACCGCCTTGAAAATTCCAAACATACCAAACTGATCGCAAGTATCTCAGGCACAGTCGACACGCACAAAGGCGAAAGTGCAAATTCCAAATCGTATACACGAAATTCAATACGTTGAATTCCTTCCGTTAGTACAAGACAAAACTGGGAGGTGGAGGGGAGGCGAGTTAATTTTGTCGGGTTCATTACGAGTTTCGGTTAGGCACCGCGAATTCGGCACATACATTATGTTAAACATCAAAGTACTCGCATAACTGTGTGTACAAGTATTCGTTTGAGTGTATTTCAGTCGGTATATTACTTAATCTATAGCGTCAGTTCATTTGTTGAGGTTTGGATAAGGCATAATATGAGTTTTAATTAAGCGTTGGTTCTTGACGGATCGTCACGAGTGGAGTAACTGTTTTATGTGATTAATTTACTGCTGTTGGATGTGTTTAGGTGATGCCTATACTTTCTGGCTCGAGCGTAGTGGTTGCACGCTCGCCTTCATATCCGGTGAAGCTGTAAAGGCCCCGCTGCCATCAGTGTAGATTATTCACATATGCTAACGTGATGGGAAATTAAATGACGAGAGAATTTGATAGCATTCTTCATAATTTATTTCAAGTAATAAATAACATTTTTTCTAACATAAACTTAAAAAGAATCGCATCATTTATTTTTGAAAAATAAACAATATGCTTTACATTTAAAAAGCACCGTGGTTTGGAGAGGTTTTATGTATAAAAACAATCAAAATATTCCACTTACTAACTATATTAAGGTCTCCATTTTACAAAGCTTGAATAGTTATAAAATCTTTATAGCCCGTAAAAATAAAAGCGCCTCAAACAAAACTCGTGAACAGTTATGCCATACCAACAAAACCAATTTTATTAAAACAAAAAACCCAATTTACACTTTTACTCCGAACTGAAGTAGACGTAACACAATAAATACTTTTTCACGCCACAAAGTTAGTGCTTAACCTCAAACGGTATCGATTGGTCGCGGGTTGAATTCCATCGGTTTAGCCGTGGGATTAATGGCACAGCCGAACTATTTGACGTCACAAAGCCTTTAGGTGAATACCTGGTGAATATTTCAACTGGTCGGTCGGCCAGTGGAGGGTTAAATGCGTGTTTGACGATTTCTGTGTTGTAACGTTGTGTGGACGCAAGTATGAGAGTTGAAATAATTGTAGACTTAAACGTTGGGACAATTATTTTTTGTGATTTTCTATTGGTTAAGGTGTTTTAGCAGATTTTTTAGAACTATTTAGTTAGTAAATTTTGTTATCATTGTGACATAATAGTGTAAACCAATATGACAAGCCTGCCCTGAGATTGGTAGATGATTGAGGTTTCATATTAACAAAAAAATTAAAATCAATATAAAATATCTTAAAATTGTGTCTTCATTAATGTAACATCTACACATATAAGAAAACTGTAACCGAGCCGGATCTGTATATTGAATATGTTTTGAAATTAAAAATTGGAGTCCATTGCCTTATATATCAATATAGAAGCTAAAACATTTTTTTTTATGTGATTCTCTGTCTGTCTCTTTGTTTTACAATCACGCAAAAACTACTCAACGGATTTCAATGAAATTTGGTACGGTAATAACTTATATCCTAACTTAAAATAATAAATGCTTTTTATCGCGGTAAAAATAACCAATCTAGAATAATCGCGGGATAAACCATAAAAATTTATTATTTTTATAAACGTTACATTAATGTTAATGTGAAATATGCTGACAAACCTTTCCTACATACTTAGCTCGCAATGTAACTTTTTACATATTAATACGCCGTATTCCGAGCTTTCGCAGGGTAGGTAAATAAGGTTTAAATCAGACATTTTTACCAATAATTTTATATAATAATAATAAAGAATCGTACCTTCGAAGTGAATCAAAAGAGTGTGTACTAGGCTTGGAAGCGCCCCCAAGAGAGAGTCACTGACGTGCACTTGCCAGGTGCGGCCACGATGGCTGTGTTTTGGCGTAAAATTTGGTCAGTGCCCGTCAGTCACTCCGAGGGCGAATGGTTTGATGTTGTTGGACGATCGTGTGAGCCCATTCAGGAAATGGAGCCCGTAGTCATCACCCGTGACGATGTAGCCTGTGCGGTCCGTGCGGCGCCGAATTGGAAAAGTGCGGGGCCGGATGGACTGCACGCATTTTGGCTAAAGAGGCTCCAGGGTTCACATGCTCGTCTAGCAACTCAATTCCAAGAAGCTCTTGAATTGAGATCGCCACCTAGCCTTTTGACAACGGGTGTCACTCATTTGATTCACAAATCTGGCAGTACTTTGGAACCTAAAAATTAAAGACCGATTACATGTTTACCTACGGTCTATAAACTCCTTACATCCATTCTGAGAACAAAAATCAATAATCACCTTAAGGCACAGCACTTTCTATCGCCTACTCAGAATGGGTGTAAGGGGGGTCCCGGGGTACAAAGGATTTGCTCCTCATTGATATGGCCATTTGCCAACAGGTGCGACGATCTAGAAAGAATGTCTCCATGGCCTGGATTGACTATAAGCAAGCCGATGATTCGGTGCCTCATACATGGCTAAGGAGGGTGCAAGAGCTATATAAAGTATACCCGGCGCTATGCTCTTTCCTCGGTTTGTGTATGGGGCAGTGAACCACAGTTCTTCGTCTTCCAGGATATGGAGGCCTTTCTGGCTCGTCGTCTTGATAAAGATAAGTAGGGGTATCTTTCAGGGCGACAGTTTAAGTCGATTGTGGTTCTGCCTGGCTTTGAATCCATTAAGTGCTATACTTAAGGATTCAAAGCTAGGTTACCATTTGCGGAGGGAGAGTGAGCCTATATCTCATCTACTGTACATGGATGACCTCAAGTTGTACGCTTCGAAGAAAACAGACCTGATGGAGTTGCTCAAAATAACCGGCAATTTTAGCAACGACATCGGAATGGAGTTTGGAGTAGACAAGTGTGCAGTCATCCATGTACAAAGAGGGAGAGTTGAAGATTCTTTTAATCTACAGCTCTCTGAAGATATATCCCTCAGGTCTCTTTCTGAAATGGATTCCTACAAGTATCTTGGTATGCCACAAGCCTTAAGTATAGCTGAACAGGATATGAAACAATCATTTAGAGATCGGTTCTTTGCCCGCCTGATAAAAGTGTTAAAAAGCCTTCAGGTGGAAATAAGGTCCGAGCTTTCAATGGTTGGGTCATGCCTGTTCTTACTTACTCTTTTGGCATACTAAGGTGGACTCAGTCTGAACTGGATGCCCTGGATAGAAAGGTCCGTCGATTGCTGACAGCGTATCGTATGCATCACCCGCGGTCGTCTGTTATGAGGTTGTATATCCCGCGGAAGTGCGGTGGTCGTGGGTTTTTAAACGCTAAGACACTACACAACCGCGAGGTGTGCAATCTCAGACAGTACTTTTTGAGTGTGTCCGTGGTCATGTATCGAGATGTTGCCGCAATCGATAGAGGCCTAACTCCGCTTTCCTTGGCAAACGGGAACTGGCGAAGGCCCCAGATATTAAGTATTTCGGACCGCACAGCCATATGGAAGGGCAAGGAGCTACACGGACGGTTCTATCGGGCTCTTACAGGGCCTGATGTGGACCAGCTCGCTTCCGTGACTTGGCTACGCTTCAGCAACCTTATTGGGGAAACTGAAGAGTTTGTATTTGCAATTATGGACGAAGTTATCATGACGAACAACTACCGGAAGCACATCCTAAAGGACGGCACGGTTGACATTTGTCGGGCATGCCACCGTCCCGGTGAGTCTATTAGACATGTAGTTTCCGGTTGTTCTCGTCTTGCTAACGGAGAGTACTTGCACAGACACAACCAAGTGGCTAGGATTATCCATCAGCAACTTGCTCTTAAATATGGCCTTGTGGACTCTGAAGTACCGTACTACCAATACCAGCCTCTTCCAGTTCTCGAAAGTGGTCATATCACGCTCTACTGGGATCGATCTATTATCACGGACAGGACTATTGTAGCCAATAAGCCTGATATCGTGATATAAGATCGATCGATGGGTCGTGTAATGCTCGTTGATGTCACCATTCCGCATGATGAGAAGCTTGTGAAGGCCGAAAAAGAAAAAATATCTAGATATTTGGACCTGGCTCATGAGGTTACCGTCAAGTGGAATGTTGATTCAACTATCATTATTCCGATGGTCGTATCACTCAACGGCCTAATAGCGAAGAGCTTCGATAAACACCTCAAGAAGCTCTCGCTTAGCAGTTGGGTAAAGGGCCCGATACAGAAGGCGGTAGTATTGGACACGGCGCGCATCGTGAGGTTTCTCTTTTTGGAGCCCTGACCACCGGTAGCTTGGGTCGTAGACCTCGCTGTCAGTGGAGCACATTTTTTATATAATATATAGAAGAATATTTATTTTTGTATTTTTATATATATTTTATAAGAAATTGTACATAATAATAATATAACACCGTCACGCCTATATTCCCCAAACGGGGGTGGCAGAGGTGTACTGAGTACACCCACGTTTCGCCAACGATGTTAGGTCCCATGTAATAGTGGACGAGCCTATTGCCATATACCGGGCACAATTCCAGACTCCGGACTCGTACTGGGAATAGATACACTGGTAATCCTTCTCAAAACGAAAGAACCCAGTTATTTTGTATGATTTTTTTATAAGGTGGCGTTGAATAAAATCGCGCTTTAGAGATCTACCTACCTATTAGCTAGTTAATAATAAAATTAAGCAAAACAAAAACACTTTTTAAAGATTCATACCCAGATTTTATTGCTTTGAAATGCAAAAAACTCTGTATAAACACGCTGGTATCCACGCACACTTATTGAAAACCGCAAAACTGAAAATCCAATTATTGTAATAAATAAATCAATTCATACATTTCATCGAATAGAAATCGTAGCAAGCCTGACCCCAGCCACCCTCAGAATATCGACCTTAAAATAAGGATGATTGACCTTTTAAAACGGTCTGATCCAAGTTTTTTTTTTTTTTTTTTTTTTTTTTTTTTTATTTGTAATTAGACACTGCGGGCCCGGTTTGTCCCGCACCTTTTTTTGTGTAATTTATGTGTTGTTAGTATTTGCACTTGTATGGTACATGCCGCTTATTATTAGCTTATTGTTACAGTGCTTGGTATTTGTTTGTAGCGGTACTTCAGTAAAGGTTTTTTTTTTTTTTTTTTTTTTTAATTTATATTAATGATTTTGTAAGTGATGAGGCTTTCTGTTTTGGCTTGCCTTTGAGCGAGAATGCCTCAGTTGTGTAGGTGTTTGGCTGCTTGTGAGGGTTTCCTTTAGGCCTCCGCCTCCAGCAGCTTTTTAACAACTACCATGTCTCGACTGCGAATAGCCATCTTTATGTTGTATTCTTTTATTTTTTTGGTCGCAGCTGCCCCCGCCCTGCTTATTAGTGTAGCCGTTGCGTCCCCTTCACAGCTGTCTGTGTAGTAGACGCAACTTCCAGTGTGGCGAGATATAGCTACGACCGCGTGTGGATAGCTTCCGTGGAGCTTCAGTCTCTTGGGGACCGCTCGCACTATCACCACGTTTTCACTCGTTAGTCCCTGAGACTCATGCACGGTGAGGATGCGCGACCCGTTTCCCGACGCATAGCCCTGGCCGAGGAGGATTTCCTTCTCGGCCTGGGTGTGCACCAGAAACAGGGTGTTCTCCTGGTGTTTCGGAATTTGCGCTCCCGTGTACTTACTGAGGCTCAAGGACCTCACGAGGGATTTGGACGAGTATATGCCCCCATATATCTCGTTGAGGGCATACGCTACGTCCATTGGGTTTCTGTGAGTGCAGAGCAGCTCCCTGTTGACACGCGCCACGGAGTCTGGGCGGTTGTAACGCAGTCGAAACAGGTTCTCCCTATCAATGAACGGCAGTTGGTTGCAGTCGCCGACGAGAAGAGCCTCTCTCGCGCCAGTTATCTTGATGGCCATCACTACGGCTCCAAAGTGGTTCATGAGTGCCTCGTCGATGATAATACGTGTGCACTCTTCACCTTCTTTCAATCCGTTGACCAGCATTGAAGCCATAGTGCGGACCCTCCTCTTGGTGTTTGTTTTAACTTTTTGCGCGAGTCTCTCCCTTAAGTCATTCGCTGCCTCGGTTGTAGATGTTATTAGGATATCGCTTTCGATGTTGTAATTTGCGATTATCCATGTTGTTTTTCCGCATCCAGGAACCCCGTTGACCCATGTTATTTTGGGTACGGTCCAGTGCTCGATTGCAGGCCCCCGACCCCGGCCACTTGAGACAGTTTCTGCCATCTCAAGTATCCGGTCGTCGAGCACCACCCTCGTGCACTTCGCCGCAATCACTATTGGGTCGTTAGGGGGGGTTCTGAACTTGTGTTTGCCGGTCCGCCGGGACCCCTCCTCATCGTATTCGACGAAACCGCTGGTTCCACTATAGGCCGCCATGTACCTCCCCGACATTTCTCCTCTTAACGTGGTGGAGTTGTCGTTGTCGTACACCGCCGCTTCTGCCTCCTCGAGCTTCACCTCTAGCAATCCTTCATTGCCCAGGTGATAGGTTTGCAGGATGGATCTACAGGTCTCACTATTGACCCTTCTTGTTGCTTTGGTGATTGCTTTGAACTCGAGGAACGCGTTTTTTGTGTGTTGCAGCGGCTCCGTCGCCTCGCTGAGCTCCGGCGGATCGACAAGCCCCATCTGGGCTCTTGTTCGAGCCTTTTCCGGCTGCTTATGACTTTTGGGAGGGGGCTCCCTCAAGAACACTTCGGCGGCGACTGCCACCCCCTCCGCCCGTTGGTTCCCCCTGATTTTTTTCCCCTGCACACTTGGTATGCCGAGGACCGCCTTCCCGAGCGCCGTTGTGAAAGACGCGAGTTTTTTGGCACCTGTAGTGTCCTTTGGCTTCTGCTTCGCTGTGCTCTCCTCGAGAGCTGCCCTCATTTGTAGGCGTTCAGACCCGCTGAGCCCGTCTTGAGTCGCCGTGGGGTGTCCCCAGATGTCAGTTGGGGTTTTTGTGATGAGGTTTTCTGGCTGTCGTGGCCGTAGGAAGTCGAGGTTTTGTCCTCTATCCTCATAGACCACTACCTCGTGGTGTTTTGAGGCTTCTACTATCCCGATGTGGTCGGCGGCCTCACCTTCCTCAAATTCCACCACCATAGCGTCTACGCTTACTTTTGTTGGCTTGTCACCCTTCCCCGCTAGGCTGATCAGAAAACTGCATGCTTGGGCGAATTGGGAGGTGTTTTCGCCCGCTTGGAATAGTGCCACGGTCTTGTTCTTGGTTTGCACTATTCTGCACGCTGTGTTTCCGATCCCCGCGTTCTGCAGCTCGTTGAACTTCTTACGCTTCATTGTGTTCTTAAACGAGCTGCCATGAAGAAGGGAGGCAAGCCCGGGCGAAATTGTTACCCGTTTGGGGCCGCTTGCGTTGCAGTAGCCGATGCCAATGCGCTCGGAATTATTGTCCATAAACAGGGCGACTGATTTTATTTGAATACCCGGCTTCCCACGTTCGCCTCTCCCAAGAAAATGTATGCTTTTGGGAATGGCGACTGCCAGAGGTGACGTAGGGTTTTGTGTTGGTGTGTAAGTGTTGTTGGTGGCTGTGTTTGTATCTCTTGGGGAAGTTTTTGATGCCAGAGTGCTGTTCCTTCTGAGGCAGATGCGGATAACCTTATCTGCAAACTTCAGGAAGTGCGGTCTCGCATCGTCGTCTGCCATGATGGCCGCCAGTTTGGTCCTGCTGAGGTTTTCGTTTAACCTCTGTTGCAGGTCCAATCTGTCAGCCGCAAAGCGCGGGCAATCCAGGATTACGTGCCACACAGACTCACTGATGTTGGGGTCGCACTCACACCCGGGGCTGTCTTTTAGCCTGAATCGGTGCAAGTATTCCGCTATTCCTCCATGTCCCGTCAAGATTTGCACTTGGTTGGCTGTCAACCTTGTTTTCCTTACGATGGAGTAAGCTCGCTCAACATCGGGGAGGAAGGTCTTTGTGACCAGCCCTGTGCTCGAAGAGTCATACCTGGCCTGCCATTTACGGACCGACTCTTCCCTGATGGTTTTCTTGACATATGACAGGGGTATATTGTTGTAATCTGTGTGGGTGGCAGATGCCTGGGCCGCCGATTTCGCCAGATGGTCGGCGCGCTCATTACCGGCGGTCCCCACGTGCGCTTTGAGCCAAAAGAGGCGGACTTCCCCCCCGGCTGCTCTGATCTCATTTATGCTCCCCTTTATGGTTTTGGCTAGAGGGTGCGTTGTTTTTGGATTGGCCAGCAGGTCGAGCGAAGATCTCGAGTCGCTCATTACGTTTGCTATTTTTACCCCGCTGGCTTTTATCATTTGCACCGCTCTATGGAGGGCATAAAGTTCCGACTGGAATACAGTGCAGTGGGGGTCAAGACTGAAGGTTGAGGACCCGGTCTCCCTTCCCCCCTCCCACCACGTTACTGCAGCTCCCACTCTGCCGAGTATTTTACTGCCGTCGGTATAGATGTGTGGCCCGACTATGTTGTGGCTTTCCAGGGTTTGAGAGTCCGTGCTCTCCAGGAGCCCATACTCTGTTGTTGTGAGTTTGGAGGGGTGAGGCTGTTCTCTGAAGCTCACCCTGTGCTCCAGTTCCCTTCCTGGTGGTATATAGTCTTTTCTGATCCCTCTCTTGGCTGTGTAAAGAGCCGCCGCCTCCTGTACCCTTAGATCCAGGGGTAGCAGCCCTGACAGAGCTAATGCCGATGTAAGAGACACTGTGCGATACGCCTTGCAGATCTTTTGAGCAAAGCCCCTCTGGATTGCTTGCAGACGGTTTTGGATTATCTGCAGTTCCGTAGATTGGGACCACACGCTCGCAGCGTACAGCACAATTGGCTCTATTACCGCGACGTAGATTGTTCTAGTTATCTCACCGTTTAGACCCCACGTCACCTTCGCCGCACGCGCAAGTTGTTTGTATATATCCGCAGCTTTCTTACTAATTGCGGCTACGTGTGGTTTGAAGGTGAGTCTTTTGTCTATGGTGAGTCCTAGGAGCTTTATTTCGTCAACCAGTTGTATTTTTGTTCCCGACATGTAGATTGCCGGAGTGGTGTATTTCAGCTTCCTTGTTAGCAGCATTGCATTTGTTTTGTGTGCTGCGAAGCTGAGTTTGTTTTGTCTACCCCACTCCACCACCCCTGCCAGGACTGTGTTGATGTTCGGCTCCATGTCAGGTGTTGTTTTTCCTGAGAAGACTAGAACCACGTCGTCCGCGAACGCTTGACAGTGGACGTCCTGGCCAGATAGTTTTTGCAACAGGGTATCAAGGATTATGTTCCAGAAGGTCGGTCCTCCTATGGATCCTTGGACACAACCTTTTGTGGTTACCCTTTCACACGTTGCTCTGGCATAATTGACCTTGATCTTTCGGTCTTGGAGGTAGGACGCCACCATTGCGTACAGGTTTTTCGGACACTTCCTTAATGATAGCTGATGTTTTAAAGCTGGCCACCACGCGTTGTCGAAGGCACCCTCTATGTCCAGCGAAACTATGACTACTAACTTCTTCTTGTCGATTTCCGACCTCACATGTTTCACTAGGTCATAGAGAGCGTCCTCTGTGCCACGCTGTGGCATGAAGCCGTATTGGTTTACACTCAGTGTTGGGAGAATATGCCACTGAATGCGGCTTATCATGAGTTTCTCAACGATTTTCCCGAGAACTGACAGCAGGCCGATTGGTCTGTAAGACTTTGGTTGGGTGTAGTCTTCCTTGCCTGGCTTCCGGAGTATGACAACGTGTGCTGTCTTCCATTGCGTCGGAAAGTGCGCCAGCGACATGCACTTATTGGCTATCGCTAAGAACACTCCCCTGTCGCTTTGAATCGCCTTCGTGCATATGTCGGCGGTTAACCCATCCGCCCCGGGGGCCTTTTTTGGATTTAGCGCTTTGAGTACACCTTCCAGTTCGGCCCCCGTGAATGGAGGGTCATCTTTTGACAGGCTACTTGACTCCGCCGCTTCGTTATTGTCAGTCACTTCTCGGATTTGAGTATGGTAAGGTGTGTCTGTCGTCGCAGAGTCACTTGGATAGAAGGTGGTTGCTAGGAGGTGCGCTGATTTCTCCGGGCACAAGGTGTTCCCTTCTGTATCTCTCAAGAGCACATCCTCCTGCCTCCTAGCTGTTTTCCTTATGACTCTGTATACACCGTCCCATAGGCTCTCTCTATCTTGCGTTGAGCAGAACTCCTTCCAACTCCTGGTTTGGGCTTCGTAGGCTGCTTCCACGTACCTCTCTTTGGCCTCTCTGTATATCTTGGCGACGTACTCGAGTCGGATGGGTGCAGCGTTTTTTATCCTCCTTTTTTTACGCAGTGCGTCTTTTTTGAGGTTCTCGAGGGTATGTGTCCACCACGGTGGTTTGGCGTCTACCTTCCACTGACCTACTTTGGGTATGGCTACTTTACAGGAATCCTGTATTTTCGCCGTGTAGGTTGTTACCACTGTCTCCAGGCCCTCCGATGTTGACACTTGCTCGATGACGTCGGGTGTTAGGTTGGCTTCCGCCAGTGACGTCTCGAGACGGGTTGAGAATTCCTGCCAGTTTGCCTTCTTTGTATTGTATCTGCGCGTGGAAGTAGGGGCCGGACTTCCCAGTCTTCCCTCCAGGCGCAGAGTGAAGGTTATGGCGTTGTGGTCTGATGTTGTTAGACCTCTCTCTACGCGCCAGTCCTCTACTTTTGACAAGAGAGGTAGGCTGCACACTGTCACATCGACTATGCTTGTGTACAGCCTGTCCCTCCTGACCGTTTCGAAGGTTGGCGTGTTGCCCGTGTTGAGGACTTGGAGATCCATTTGGTTGAGGAAGCTGTTGGTCGCCGCACCACGTTGGTCCTCGTCGCTGCTGCCCCACCAGTGGCTCCAGGCATTAATGTCGCCCCCCACTAGTAGGTTCGATGTGGTGAGTTTTTCGCACACCGCTTTCGTGCGACTCAGGTATGGCTCAATGTCTTGATCCCCCTCGAAGTAGACCGACACCACTCCAATTTTTTGGCTACCTGCAACCAGTAGGACCGCCGCTTCTGTCTCGGTCACAAGCTGGGGGTCATGTATGACCTCCAGTCTGTCCTCGAATACCAGAACGGCAGCCTTTACCGGTTTTTTGCGGTTCAGCGTGCACTGGATGACTCTCGTGCCAGGGAAGGATTTCACGTATCCTTCTCGGCCCACATAGGGTTCTTGCACTAGGGCTACCGAGATTCCCCTTTGGACTGCTAGTTGTAGCAGTTCCGCTGTCGCCAGTTTGGAGCGATGCAGGTTTGCCTGGATGAAGCGCAGACCTTTGTCGACCACTTGAGTGGAAGAGCTTTGGTTCTCCGAGTCGCCTTTAGCAGTATGTTATGCGAGACCTCGCTATAGCATCCCATTTTTGTTTTTCCGGACACTCCATGCTCGAAGCGATGTGTGCCGGAGTTGGAGGTTTCTTTGATGTTGTGGTCCCCCGTTCCGCGCGTGCTCTCTCGCAGTTTTTGCAGGTCGGGGGTCTTCCCCCCTTCCTGTCTGGGCACTGCTGCCAGGTGTGAGTGCCTCCACAGTAGCTGCAGAGGCTCTCCTTCTCCTGGCATAGATTTTTTGTGTGCCCAAACCCAAGGCATTTCGAGCACTGTACCAATGGAGATTGGTCTTCCACCGGTCTCCTTTGGAGTCCGATGTATACCTTCTCCACCTCCATTAGTCTTTTGTGTAGGGGGGGTGCAACCTCCAGGATAGGGTGGCATTCGTGCGGGTTTCTCGCAGGTCTCCTGTATCGAACTCTTAGTGTACTTTCCTCAGGTTTCAGATCCCTGAACAATTGTGGGTTCTGAGACCTGAGGTTTTCCACTATGTCCTCATTGGTGTTATAGGACATTACGTCTTTTATAATTATGAGGGGGTTGTTTGCCCTCGCCACTTCGACTTTTAGTCCTTTGTTTTTCAGCACTCGGCTCTTGACGAGTGCCAGGTCCTCCTTTGTCTCACATCTCAGGACGACTTTTTGGTTACGAGCCTTTCTGACCCTTTCCACCCTGGCCCCGGTTTTTTTTGTGTCCAGGGCTTCTCTGATTGTCTCAACGACGTTTTCCCCTGTCTTGTTAGGATCCGTCGATGAGACTATCAAGGTATGGTTGGGGCTCGGCTTTGGCTTAACCTTCCTTGCTGCCTCTGCGTATGATGGTTTCGTCTGCGTGATACCCTCCGCGGCTTGCATTTCTGCTTGCAGACTCAGCGTCGGTGGCGGAGTCTTCTGCCTGATGTCGCGGAGGGATTTTATTTCTGACGAAACTATCTCCAGTTGTTCGGAGATAGGCTGGAGTTGCTCCGTTAAGTTTATGGGAGCCGGAGGGGCTGGCACCTCTCTTTCCCTCTGCGCGAGTGTTGTTAGTTTCTCGCTGATCTCCTGAAGGTTGTCCTCCAGGAGAGGAATGTGTGGATTAATTTCCTCGCGCGGCTGTGGATTTTCCAGCAACCCCACCGCCCTATTCGCAGACTCTTGGACCTGCCTGGTGGTATTTGAGATTTTTTCAAGATCTCGGCGCATCTCATCGGCTTGCCTCGAGAGGGTGTCCACGTTGGAGAGGAGTTTTGTATACCTCTCCTTTGTGGTGTCCCCCCCGACGGTGTCGCCAATGGTCCGCACCGATACCACAAGGTCTTGCAGTTTTTGGTCCATTTTTTTAGTGGTTTTTGTTAGGTCTGCGATTTGGCGGTAGGGCTCCTGGGTCTCGTACCCCAACCAGCTGCGAATGTCTTTTATGTTTGTGGCGTTTTCCTTTATATCGCCTCTGGCAGACTTTAGCTCTTCTTGGAGGTTGGTAGTCAGCTCGGCTATTCTTCGCGTATGGGCCCTTTCCACATATACTAACTCCTGGGCGTGCCTGGATCGTTCTTTTTCCAGGTTGAATTTGTGTCTTGCCCTGGAGTCGCAAAGGGCGAGCGCTGTCTCATAGAGAGTTTGCAGACAATCTATTGCGGTCTGCTTTATCTCCCGCTTCAGATTGCCCACACTCTCCAGCGCTTCTTTCCCTTGTTGGTAAGTGTCGTTTACCAGCTTGTGGGCGAGGTCCATTGTCACTCCCGATCTCCTGGACGTGGCAGGGATGATGCTGGGTCTGCCACTGTCCAGGAGGGGTTCCGAGAGCACCGTCTCGACGTCTGATATTGGAAGCGGTGCTTCCCCCTCGGGCCAGGTTGGTGGTTTTTCGCCGGGGGCGGCAATGCAGGGCGACGTGATTGAGTCCTCGCTGATCGAGGATCTTGCACTTACGCACGCCGTCCTGTGCAGAACCGTCTCCCGGAGTGATTTGGCCCCTTTTGTTGGCTGCTGGGTGCGGAGGCGAGTTGGTTTCTTAGAGTCTTTGACCGAAGCGGTCTCGCTCGCAGCTTTCCTGGTTTGAGGCATGGTTTTCCCTTTTTTTCCCCTCTACTGAGTACCGCCTAACAGGGTCCCAGATATAGTAACAGAGTTGTGAATGGAAAACAAAATTTTACAAAAAAAACAAAAACCAATTTTTCCTAGAAAAAATTCCCTCCACAAGGAGATTTTTGCCACAGATGGATTGGCTGGGTAGTGGAATTAATTGTGAATGATTTTTTCCCGATTTTTCCTAGGAAAAAATTTCTTCCAGGAAAACTGTTGGAGCCAGATTGAAGAGCTCCTCTTTCCGATTCCAATGACCCCTCGCACGGCTCTGTAGGTTGAGCCGTTCCCGAGATATCCCAAGGGGGGATCTTTGAGGGGGAGGGGTAGGGGGGGGGAGGTCTCGTGTGGCGTTCCGAAGGGGTGAGGGGGTGAAGGGGGGGTTAGGTTTAGGAGTCCCTCGGGATAGGGGGAGAAAAGGTACCCGCCGGTGGTGCCGCTGTGACGTCTTCCCCGTTGATGTTGCTGATGACCTCAGTCGATGCCTGGCGTCTGTCAGTTGGGGTTGACGTTTACTCGGTGTCCGTCAGATGAGAGTGACAGATGCTCGATCCGCTCCTGTCAACTGTGGGTGACGTTTCTTCGGCAACTGTCGGTTGAATCCGACAAGTGCTTGGCGGCTGCTTCCGGCGGTGACGTTCGTCTGATCCAAGTTGGATCCTGTCAATTTATTGACAGGATCCAACTCGTTTGTTGGCGAAACAAATTTCTTGGCGTGGTCTGTCTGCGACAGTCGTTTTACTGAGTTGAATTCCAACCACCGACTCGACGTCCTGGACATGGCGCTTCTGAAGGGTGTTACCTTACGGCTGCACAGGTAAAGCGTCGTGTCGCGGAGGTCCAGGAGGAACGGTGGGGTGACCTCCTAGAGGGCATCGCGCCATCGCACCTGGACAGTAGCCATCAGCTGGCGCGTAGCCTCAAAACCGACTCCATGACTGACATGCCCCCGCTGTCTCGCCCTTCAGGCGCACCCCCGTTCCAAGAACGCCTCAATCCGAGCGTACGACTCTTACCCCACGACGAAAAGGCCGAGCTTCTCGCCGACTCCCTCGAGAGCCAGTGCACCCCGAGCTCTCAGTCCGTCGACCAGTCCCACGTCGACGCGGTCGACAGGGAAGTCGAGCGCAGGGCATCCCTCCCCCCCCCCCGCCGATTCCTTACCTCCTATCACCCAAACGGAGGTCGAAGATCTCATTATGGGTCTTAATACCAAAAAAGCCCCCCGCTCTGACGGCATTTCGAATCGCGTTCTGAAATGTTTGCCCGCCCAACTCATCTGCCTCTTAGTGCTGTAAAGGCCTCGCGGCTAACAGCGTACATCATTCACACACAATGAGTTGAATTATGATAAAGCCTTAAACTTGGCATGCAATGTATGTAATTTAAAATACTAATAATATAATATTAGCCTTGTTAAGAAACTGTCCCACCATTGGGCACGGGCCTCCACTGAAACTGAGAGGGTTTAGGCCATAGTCCACCACACTGGCCCAGTGCGGGTTTGCGAACTTCACACACCTTCGAGAACCTCTTAGGCATGCAGGTTTCCTCACGATTTTTTCCTTTACCGTTAAAGCAAGTGATAGTTATTTCTTTTAAAACGCACATTCTTTCGAAAATACAGAGGTGCGTGCCTGGGTTCGAACCCGAGACCTCTGACTTTACAGTCCAACGGTCGGACCAGTAGGCTATCACTGCTTTGAATTTATAAGTATTTAATATTGTTATTATTTTGTCTACATACTCATTGAAAACTGCAAAACAGCCTGCTGTTACCGATACACTGGCTATAAAAAATGTGGCATAAATTTTTCATCTTCACAAGAACGTAAATAATATGCACATTAAATAAAAATTATTTTTATTAAAAAACATTCAACTTCAATCGCGCTGCCTATCTTAATACTATCCTCTACATACTTCGTACTTAATTATCACGATTTCAAAGTATTCATTATTATAATTCGTTAGATCTGATAATTACTAGTCGTCGCATAATCCCTATTTAATTAGAATGGCCAAAACTGAAATCCAATTGGATGGATAGGTATCAATCAGCGTGTCTCGGAGATTGAATCGCCGCAAACCCTGAATGTCAATGGAGGTGGCTGACCTCCCAAGTCTTTGACAAGGGGTCCTAGACCGAATCAGGGCACAGACTTATATTATTTAAATAGTATCGAGAGAGAATGTGGGCATTCAGAAACCAAGAGGTTAGGATTCTTTCAAAAATATGAAAGAAAATTAATTTATTCATAAACAAATCTAAGAAATCCTGACAAAATATAATTTCTTTCTTACTAATGAAACAAGCATATATAGTAAAGCGTATATAACCCAAAAAAAAGATACAAAAAGTGACAGTTAAAACAAAGACTATGTCGTGTGTTTTTATTTAAAACCTGGTAACACTGAAACACTGCATTAAAAAAAATACTAGCTATCATTGCTAACATGCCAGCAAGTGAGGACTCTCCATCGGTCTATATTGTGGGAACCTGCCCACTCCACGTTTTCCAGTACGAGGTCGCCCCTCAAAAACTGACGCATTGAAGACTCTTACAGAATTTTTCGCATAATTCAAGTAATCATTGTCGGTCAAATGACGCTTCACTAGTTCTTTCTGCGCAGTACCCACTGTCCTAACCTTAATAATACTACGCAGTACGGTCGTGCACGTGACTCGACATAATCACAACCCGTGTCTCGAGAGCGGAGAACGCTTCTGTACTGTACACGCCATGAACTTCCAGCGATTAAATAACTTTTCATATGTTACCTTTTCTTTCTGCCGTTCATGATTTGAAAATCTTTGGAACATGCTTAGTGTAGGGACACATTTGGTGAGAATGCACTACTTTGTACAAAGCACATTGTTGTATCGTGCCAATAAGTCGTCCCTGGACATTTGTGCTGTCTGGTCAGATTGCACAAAAAACATGGTCTCATGAACATCAGTATTTCATTTTACACTTAGGGCATGGAGTCTGAAGTGAATTCACCCCCAGGTCACCAATTACGTCATGAAGTAGCAGCCAATAAATGTCGCTCTAAAATCACGACTACTATTTGGAGAAGACTGAATGTATGTGGGACTTTTTATACTCAAAAACCCCCGCATTGGCCTCCTTCGACAAGGTAGGGGTTTTAAAATCTCAAAACGGAACGCACTGGTGCCCCTCTCTGGTGCCTCTATATTTATGTCGTACCTACAATAATAATTCTCCTATCTGCGCACTTATTTGCTATGACCAAACACGGTGCGTTACGATTACTCCCTAAAATAATCGTGTATTGGTTTTCTATGCTACTGGAATACCACTAAATCATCATTTCACGTAGTCATCGTAACGCGCCGAGTTGTGTTTAATTGCTCACGGCGAATAAAGGCCCCGGAGCTTACTGTGTCCTGGATTTAAATCCTAGGCGAGATAAAGTTTTGGGATATTCTATAAAAACATCAGTAGCAATCCAAAGTCTGGAATATTATTGAACAGGACGAATATAATACGGCGTGCGCCCTGTTGCAATTCTGGTCAGTGTGCGTCGCGAGGGAAGATTCAAGTGAGCCAAACAAGTCTTGAAACACTGCTCCACCCACCAGTTGTGACCCTCTTCAGACAGACGCGCAGTTTCTTCTTAAAATATATAGGTGCCCAGTCGCTCGAACGTACGCGGCGCGATGTCGCGCGCGCTGAGGTACAATTTTATAGGGTCACAACTAGCGGGCTTGGCAACGAGCTTTATTGTTCTAATAAATCAATCAGAGCGTTCAATCATCTGTCCCTATCTAGGGTTTTACTCTTCTAATTCTATGTATTTACCTATTACATGGATTTACTTACTATTGCTTACGTGCTATAACTTATTCTATTGCAATATCTATTCTAACTTAATCTATTACAATGCTTATCTATATACAACATGAAGACTTTGACCCGAACAATTATTCTAGCTTTCGTTCGCTGGATCGAGAATTTTCTTTTGCTCGCTTTCTCTGGTCACAAAGCTTTAGCAATATAATAATCCAAGCTTGCGAACCTAATCAAAGTCTTCACGACTCTTTTGTGAGCAGACCGTTTCATTTTCATATTGCAAGTTATAAGCTGGTAGCGATTTCCATAATTTTACCGAACAGGTTCTGCCCACAACTTGTCTGCACTGCATTATGCAATGTTTTTAATCTCACTCACTATGCTTATAATCGTCACAGGAATTATTTTGTATAAAAGACAGTAGCTACCATGAGTCAAGAATTCTGCTCGATCGGAATTCTGCCCAATAACATTGGGCAGAATAACGCCGCTAACCTTAGTGGTACACATTACACCCATCCTACACCTCGCTTGGGGAACAAAAGTATGATTGCGTTTCCGCTAAGAAAATCGCCGAACTCCTCTCTCTTATACCCCACCGCATCACCGCGGGCGTCAAGCCCAGTCGTCTCAATCCGTGTTTGTAGGACGTAGCACTGCCCCCCATCCCCCACCAACCCCTCGACAGATTCAGTCAGTAATCAGACCCGCGAGAACTAGCCTAGAATTATCAGTGGAATCTAGACAGCTTTCAAATAGACGAGCCCGGGAAAAGAAATTGAATCACTGCACTGGAGTGGATTACTTGTATATTGATTGTACTTACTCAATATCTAGACTGTTTGGTGTAATAAGTATATAAGTGTCCCACTGCTGGGCAAAATCTTTCTTATCAAGGTGAGAGACATGCTCCAGATTGGTGTAGGTTTTTGGACACAGTTATCAAGATTTATACGTGGAACGTACCTATAGCACTTTCTTATTCAGATTGATTTGAGTTATGGTATGTTACACAGTTTTTAGGCACTATTTTGGCTTGGCAGCGTGACTCTTTTTATAATGTACCGCGTATAAAAATTAAACGCACGTTTTGAATAAATTCTCAACTTTAGAATAAAAGGTAAATTTCTAATGTATTTTGTAAAGCAATGATTATAATAATCGATGAATTAACATACAAGTAGCGCCATCCCACAATGATAATAAGAATATTGTTTAAGTATGTAAATAATAGATCGCGCTACGCGAGTACAGTAACAAAGAACTTCACAAAACAATTCGAGCACTCAATACCTAGATTTCAAATTCCCATTTGCCCGTACAATCTTAAAAATAGATTCTGATCTTTTAAGAAAGTCTAGTATAATACAATCGTTTATATAAACCTCGGGTCGATTACGACGGCTTATTTTCTCGAGAACCGTCTAGGTTAAGTTAGAGGTCCTTTTTTGTTATTGGACAAAGGGCTTGTTAAAAAGACAGACGAAATTTAAGTTAGTACCCATTCGGCTCTAAATGGGTCGCGTTAAGAGTCTCCGGGAGTCGTAATGAGAATTTGACGATATTATTATTATATTTTATTACCATTTTGTAAATTAACGTTTGAGGTTTGCGGGATATTGTATTTTATTCTGTTTATTCGGGTATCATAAAAATTAATATGATATTTAGTTTTCAGTTCCACTCACATCTCTCTCTAAATGGTAATAGCCGTGGTGCGCTATATAGTCCCGCATTCTGCCGACAATAATAAGTCAGCATGCCGCATACTTTGGACGCTTCTGAGAATATTTTAAACTTGACCACTTCAAAACTTCACCAAAAAATAAAACATATTCCCTTACGAAAAAAATTTGTGTAATTGTGTGGCGGGACTGGGTGTATCTACATATGCGAAAGATAACTAACAAACCAACTACAATGCGCTTTTTGGGGACGGTAGAAACTCACTTCTTAACACTATTACTGTTCCCTTCACTTTACACATGTAATATACGTAATGGTTAACTTAATTATTTGGGAATAAAAACGTTACCAATCTATATCCTCCTAACACAAAACCTCGGAGCTGTTTTTTTAATTGTTATGCAAAGGCCTTTACTGTCGCATATTCCGAATGCAATGTCAGTTTGATTTATACTTTTAATATCAATCAATTTTTTGTTTTACTTTTTCTGAATTTAACATTTATATGAGCATTAATTAAAAATTAATTATCACTTGCTTTCACGGTGAAAGAAAACATCGTGAGGAAACCTGCATGCCTAAGAGTTTTATATTTCATTAATACCACTGTCATCATGCTCCAATTTACAAAACTTTTTAGAATGTGGTAACTACCTGTAATAGATTTAATCATATTGAAAAATCATGTGGTTATATTGCAAGACTTAGTGTGTAAGTTGTTGGTGGTTAAATAAATAGATAAATAAAAAGGCCTTTTTTTCACAGATTAAATAAAATTATATCACCTCATCGCAGTTCGGCACACACCCAAAAACATCGGTAATGTTTATTATTCATCTATCGCTCGGTAATCAAAGGAGTCAATCAGTGGAGTGTGCCCGTCGTTGAAGCGTGCCCGTCGGGAGACAAACGAGTTGATTAATCGCTGGAGGCCGAATACGTAATCAGGATGTGTTTGTGCTTCTACACCAGTGGATGTTGGTTTACGATGTTGACAGATATAGGCTCCTTAAGGAGGCATAGTTTTCACAGCAAATATAATCTTTCCCTTGCCTCCTTGATCTCGTGCCGCATAGTGTATCCGATGAGGTACTGGGATTCGAATGTTTCTCAGACAAAAAACCTTGTCTGACCAAAAACGGGGTAGGCAGACAGAAAAACCTACCTCACAAGAAATCTGGCGTGATGATATAGATGAATAAATTTTCTCGAAAAATTGTCATTAGCAGTTTGGAATTGTGTCCGGTGTGATGGCAATAGACTCGCATATTACGTTGGAGATCTCTCACCTAGATCGGTTAGAGAAAGCATTTGTATTGGGACAGAATTCTTCTCTATTTTATGTAATGGAACTTTTAACTCATTAATAAGCCATTGTTTATAACAAACGGAAGTAAAACTCATTAACCTCAACCAAAAAAGTTCACAACATCTAAGCAAAACTAAACAAGCAGTGGTTTTATTATGCAAACCTTGCCCAAGGGTCCAGCAGATTAGTATGCTCCAGCGCAATGCAAATGCAAGCTACAGAAGCGAAAATCCCCTGAACTTCTTAGAATTCTGCCACAAACGCAATCAACCGTCCACTTGGTCCAAGTTATATGTTTTAACCGTGTTATTAATAAACGATTGCCTCGTTGGTCTAGTAGCGATTAATGCGCTTTGCGATTACAAGGTACTGGGTTCAAATCCTTGGTCGGACAAGTGTAGTTTTTCTATCGGAAAATTACCAGTATCAGTTCAGAGTTTGGAATTGTGACCGGTATATAGCAAAGAGGTTCACCCCCTATTACATGGGACCTAACATCGTCCGCGAAAAGTGGGTGTGTATACCCACTTTTCGCCGACGACGTTAGGTCACCTCTGCCGCCGGCTTGGAATATAGACGTGACGTTGGTATTTTCTTTTTCATTAATAAACGAAGAAGGCAAGTTCCTGTTGGAACTCTATACAGATAAGTTAATAAACGACTTATTTGAGCTTGAAACATTTTACAGCTAGCAAGCGAACGCTGCTGCGCTGCTGCATCTAACTTTATTATCGTTATCGATGTATCGTCATATATAGAAACTGCTCACAGTGTCTTGACTGAACAGAACAAAGAGCCAAGCTTTAGGGAACGTAGCTATGTAACTGTCATATGAAAATACTTTTCATTCGTCGCGAATGCTACTTTACAGGACCTGCTAAAATCACACTTGATATAACATCGCATATTATAAGCATATCAACGTTTACCAAATCGATTAATATTTTCTTCACTTCATTAATAAACAATAGCATGTATGTACAACGCTACACACGCTCTTAATGATTAAAAAAACATTGCCAGTAAAATTTTACATTTGAGACGACTGTGAAATGAAATATTAATTTCATAAATGAAAACTAATTGAAGCAGCAATTAATTCCACAGCTAGACTTAATTCCTTTAGTATTACTAGTGGGGTATCCACTAAGTGAGGTAACCCTTAGGTTACAAAGTGGGTGCCCCACTACTGACAACACTAGAATGTACTAGATTGTGTGTCTGTTGTACCATTATAATACCATTAAGTGCACTTGTGTTACAAAATAAAAAAAAAATTGAGTCAGATGATACTTAGTACCCATTATTATGATGAACTATGACAACGCCGCTTACAAAAAATAAATAATATGCAGTTTAATATAAAAATATTAATACCAAAATTTATGCAAGTTGTGATTTTTTTCAAGAAATAATTAATTATCTACTACAAAAACTCTAACAAAAACTATTCGCTTCCACTTATATTTTACTCCACCTCACCTTTGATTGCGTTGGCCTTACCCCATCAGTTGCAGTACCTAATGTAAACAAGTTCTTCCCCATTGTATCAAAAAGAGACAACTTCGTGGAACAAATAATAGATTTTCTTACTTTCCAGTTAATAGTTTTCAATTTTATATTCATAATAGGGAACTGCCTTACTGGTCCATAGATGGATGGTGTAATTCTGAGGCATGACAAAGTTGTTAAGGCTTTTTGTATTGATAAATGAGTAACAGTTTGGGGTCTGAAATTTTATCCGGTACAATAGCAGTAAGCTCATCACCTAGAGTGATGGCTGCTTCTCAAGGCATGCTCGTGAACGGGTGCTGCTGGTGGGGACTGGTCCGTCCTCTATCCTTTCACTGATTAAACATGAACCGTAGTACTGTAGAATTTTGTCTCGTACGGCATCACACTGGAGCTATAATCAATTATTTTATACGCACTCTTTACATATTTTATAGTAACCCTTTTTTTATCTTACTTTTATTATTATATACCTTCACAGTCTGTATTTTGTATATGAGAGGACTATGTAGACACTGACTGATACCATGACTCTAGATACACTTTTATTTAATCTATACTTACATCTATTTAGCTCGTTCTCCACTGTCTTCCATACTCCATGAATGCAATGTATACAAAAAGAACTGTAAAACTCTCATTTTTGAAAAGAGTAACCGTGGAGTTTCTTGCCCTTCTTCTCCACAGGAATGACTTTCCGAACGGGTGTTAGTCTTAAGTAATCAATAATTTTCTCTTCCTTTCTGCCCCAACGGCCCTCAGTTCTACGAGCAATGTGCCCCGCCCACTGCCACTTAAGTTTAGTAATTCTGAGTGCTATGTCCCTGACTTTGGTCCTCCTGCGGATCTCCTCGCAGGGTAACTCCGAGCATAGACCTCTCCATTGCCCTTTGGGTGACCTTGAGCCTTCTTATGAGGCCCCTCGTAAGCGACCATGTCTCAGTGCCGTAAGTCATCACTGGCAACACACACTGGTAAAAACTTTTGTCTTGAGACACTGCGGAATTTTGGATGAGAAGATGTTACGTAACTTTCCGAACGCCGCCCAGCCGAGCTGGATTCGACGATTGACCTCTTTCTCGAAGTTGGACCTACCTAATTGGATTCTTAGTCCCAGGTATATTATATAATCGTCAACAACTTTGAGCGTAGAGTCTCCAACCTTTACAGAAGTGGGCACTACATGGACGTTTGACATGATCTTCGTCTTGTCCGTGTTTATTTTAAGACCCACTTGTTGCTCTCAACAAGTAGGTGTTAAAATGAACATGGACAAGAGACTCTACTGAGGTCGTCGAGCATGGTACTGAGGTCTTCCAGGGTATCAGCCATGAGCACGATATCAGCGGCAAATTGAAGGTGGGAGATGTACTCGCCGTTGATGTTGATACCTAGTTCTCTCCAGTCCAGAAGCTTAAAGACATCTTCCAGCGCGACGGAAAATAGTTTCGGAGATATAACGTCTCCCTATCTCACACCACGCTGCAGTTGAATAGGTTTCGAGCTCCGGTCCTGAAGGCGGACTGACATAGTAGCGTTTTTGTACAAACTCTTAAGCACTTCTATATGCCGGTAGTCTACTTGGCACCGCTGGAGAGACTGTAGTACAGCCCAAGTCTCGATCGAATCGAAGGCCTTCTCATAATCCACAAACGCTAAGCATAGTGGCAGGTTGTACTCTTCAGTCTTCTGTATGACCTGTCACAGCATATGTATGTGGTCTATGGTGCTGTAGCCTTTTCGGAAACTGGCTTGTTCGGGAGGTTGGTAGTCATCGAGTCTGCGCGCGAGACGATTCGTGATGACTCTCAAAAACAGTTTATAGACGTGGCTCAGAAATGAGATGGGTCTATAATTCTTCAAGAGGGTTTTATCACCCTTTTTGAAGAAAAGAACCACCACACTTCCGCGCCATGACTGTGGTGTTTTGCCCTCGAGGATAACAGTATTGAATAGCTTCTGGAGAGCCCTCAATATCGGCTTTTCACTAGCCTTGGAAACCTCGGCTGTTATACCGTCATCGCCTGGCGCCTTGTTATTCTTGAGCTTTTTCAGAGCCATACTTATCTCGTACAGACTGATTTCCGGGATGTCTTCAGTATAGTGTCCAGTCAATTTGGCTCTTGGGTCTTTGGCCGGATTGCAGACAGGTGGTTGTACTGATGTGTATAGCTGGCCATAGAAAGGGTTCCGGTGTATAGGATACAATCTTGCCATCTCTTGTTTTCAGCTTATTCAACCGGCTCTGTCCGATAGACAGATCTCTTGCGAACACTTTCGGGCCTTTGTTGCGCTCGATAGTCTCTCTTATTTTGTAAGTATTTTACTCGCGTATATCACGCGTCAGAGACTTGGAGATCTGCATATTAAGTCATTGGAATTCGGAAACTTCTCCTGGAGATTGCAGGATCATCTTGCGTGTTTCCTCCATAAGCTTAAGGGTAACACCTGAGAGCATGTTGGTTCTTTTTGTACGGTGGGTTTTTTAAAGAACTTGTGCCTGACCGTATGGACAGTTTCCACTACCCTGCTGTTATAATCGTCCACGTTTATGCACTCATCTAGACTTTCGAAGCGATTCTGCAGTTCGATCTGAAAGCTATCGAGCTCCTGAATCTGGACAGGTGCTGGACGGAGTGTGGACTTCATCAGTCTAGACGTTCCAAGCTTGAAATTGATATCCAATGTGCCTCTTACTAGTCGGTGATCACTTCCAGTTTTAACTGCGTTGATCACAGAGACATCATTGAATATGTGCCGCCTCGTCGACGTGATGAAGTCTATCTCGTTTCTTGTAATACCGTCGGGGCTCACCCAGGTCCATTAACGGTGTTCCCGCTTCTGGAAAAAGGAGTTCATCATGAAGAGTCTCTTCTTCTCCATGAAGTCAGCCAGCATTTGGCCCTGAGGATTCCGTTGTCCAGTACCAAAGGTTCCCACTCTCAGCCCATCGTCGCCTCGTCTGCCCAGTTTTGCGTTAAAGTACCCCATGACAACGGTGTAGTGAGTTTTAGAGGTATGTATGGCTCTAGATATATCCTCATACATAGCCTCTACCTCATCGTTGGGGTGTGTCGAAGTCGGTGCATATACCTGTATAATTTTCAGTGAATACCTTTCGGTCATTTTGAGTATCAGGTACGCTACCCTGGTCGACACACTCTCGATCTTGATAACGTTGTTCACGAGTGACCTGTGGACTATTAACCCGATACCACCCTGAGACTGATGGTCGCCCTCATCATCACAGTTGTCCCTACTATATTAGTACCTAATATCGACAGTGAAACTCTTCTCCTATAGAATGGAGGTGTGATGATCCTGGTAAGAATATATACTGCTTATACACCACTATGCGTAAAAGGGCGACCTCTATGTTGCGGTGGGTGTAAGCCAGCTGCATCAGCCTCCAGGAGGCTCCACAGCCAGGAAGCTGATGCAGCTGGCTCACACCCGGTGCGCCATCAATGAACCATCTACGCTATCTGTGAGTGGTCGCAGCGTGGATGGTCCATTTATAGGGCACTGGGCGTCACTGCATACATCAATGCCCGACTATGACTAATAATGAATAATTGTGATATTTATGAATTTTGAGATATTATGTTTAAGTTCTAATAATTAACTTATTTATTTGTTATAATAATAATATATTATCAGTCCATACGGCCCACTGCTGGGCAAAGGCCTTCTCTCACGAATCGAGGTAAGAGAGATTAGTTCATACCCCACTACGTGGACCCAGTGCGGATTAGTGCAGGCAAGTTTGTGGCCACCTGCTGTTGGAACTTATAAAGCCGCCTATAAAGCTTCCAACTCGGCTTCAGGACAACCACATTATGTGGTAACCGGGACCAACGGCTTAACGTTCCTTCCGGAGCACAGAGACGCTCGAATATGAAAATGCCACAAACTCGGTCGCCCATCTCAGGCCAACCGAGACGAAAGCTGCTTAACCTTGGTGATCGGTAAGAACACCGCGGTCGCACAGTGCCACGAGCGCCTCCGCCTCATTTATTTATTCCTTAAATGTGGTTATTATTTATCTAAATTTATTTAACAATAATTATTTGAGCTCATTATAAATAGCAATAAGTCATGTTTGTGTAATGGACTCAAATTGTCTGGAGAAATAAATTACTATTATTATAGTACACTTCTACCTACCCGTTCAGGAACAACAAAAATGAATAACAAATATTTTTGTGAAGATGGAAGCGAGTAACTCTTGTGGTACCAATATTAAATCTTTTGTGTCTGTCCGGGGTATATTTAATCAAGCTTTCGAGTCTCTTGTGAAGTATTTTTTGCCGATGTTTTGTGGCTAAAGGTTTTGTTGAAAACAGAAAGATATATTGTACTTGTATACTGAGAATTGCATTCAATGAAAGCATAAAGAATTTGAGCAGTGTTTAAAGACTGTTGATTCCTGAAATACATTTTAAAAGAGTTCTGTTTCTGAAAAGATATTAGATTTTTAACCTCTGAGAATGCTGCATTGTCAGCTTAGAATATGCTATCTGTGATTATAGTTAGTACTTTACATTTGTATTTGTAACCTCTAACAACAAAAAAGGTTTAAAAGCGTAGGTATACCCCTGCAGAGATTTTTTGGTCGACGGCCAAAATCGAAACTATTGCTGTTATCAAGTTAAATGTCACTTCATGACAGTTACAGAGTTGCCGTTTGCTATGAAATTTACCCAAGTTCTTTTTTTACACCGTCACGCCTATATTCCCCAGAGGGGTGGCAGAGGTGTACTGGGTACACCCACGTTTCGCCGACGATGTTAGGTCCCATGTAATAGGGGGCGAGCCTATTGCCATATACTGGGCACAATTCCAGACTCCGGACTCGTACTGGGAATTTTTCGTTAGAAAAACTACATTTGTCCGACCTAGAATTTGAACCCAGGAACTCGTGATCACAAAGCGATACGCTTTGCCACCAGACCATCTGTTTTTAATTATAGTAGTAATAGCCTAGTGGTTAGACCGTTCGACTGCAAAGTCAGAGGTCTCGGGTTCGAACCCAGGCACGCACTTCTGTCTTTTTGAAAGAATGTGCGTTTTAAAAGAAATAACTATAACTTGCTTTAACGGTAAAGGAAAACATCGTGAGGAAACCTGCATGCCTAAGAGTTTCTCGAAGGTGTGTGAAGTTTGCCAACGATTAAAAAATATTCCGATTCTGATTCATGTTTGAACGAACTATGTTCCCTTTTAAGGACTTAGCGGTGTAGTATATATATATATATATATATATATATATATATATATATATATATATATATATATATATTTGATTGTACTCTACTGGCCTATATATGACAATTTAATTTAATATCCTCGCGCAGAGGTAAAAGGCGAGCGTGTGACAGTAATTTAATTTATTTCGCGCCTCCGTACTGCAAGGCCTACTCATTTTTATTATGGAGTCTATCTAAATCATTTTATTATGTGCGCGCCTTGTGTGAGGCGGGGCTCCCGTTTTAAGGTTAATGCAGTAATATATGGAATACCTCTCACGTTTTTTTCCTATAGCGGTAGGCAGGTGTATATAGTATACATAAACCTCATGTGGCATTTTCATATTCGAGCGTCTCCGTGCATCGGATGGCACGTTAAGCCGTTGGTCCCGGTTACCACTTAATGTGGTAGTCGTTAAGCCGAGTTGGAAGCCTTAAAGGTGGATTGATAAGTTCCAACAGCAGGTGGCCATAAACCTGCCTCCATCAATCCGTACTGGGTCCGCGTGGTGGAGTATGACCTTATCTCTCTCACCTGGACAGGCAAACAGCTGGATGTATAAAACCCAATGTAAAAGTAATCAATATCGTCCACTCCCAATTCAGACATGACCACTGCACAATAAAAATGCAATTTACATAAAAACCGTGCGATAGCTTTGATTAGATGGTGCACCGGTTCGTGTGACACGCGACACTCTGCCTCTGAATGAATAGGTATTCCGTGATAATCTCACGTATAATACTTATTGCTATTTTCGTTTATTTTCATTTGATGAACGCCATAGAGCCATTATTAAGTAGTTTGATATTTTAAAAATGAATTATGATCCATATGCTAAACAATGACAAATTATGTGTGATTTGTGTGATCTGGTGTGATCATATTATAAAGATAGACATTTCACGTGTGAAATTTCACAGACAATTTTATTTAATTCGCTAAAATCAAGTGATAAGTCGTACATATTACTGAAGTGAAAAATGAATTATGATCGATCTACTAAACAATGACATTCGAACAATATGTAATATAATAATTTCATATTAAGTGTGAATTTAGCAGTCATCTAAACTTCTCGGCTGCCTCATTGATTTCAATCACGAGGTCTTGGGTTCAAATACTAGGTCGGACAAAATGTAATTTTCCGAAATAAGTATTCCCAGTGTCAGTCCGGAGTCCGACGTTGTGTCCGGTATAATAAAAATTAAAAAATAGGCTCGCCCCCCATCTAATAAAAATCTAACATTGCCGGCAAAAAGTGGGTGTACACAGCATACCTCAGCCAGTACTTGGGAAATATAGGTGTGACGGGTATTTTTAATATTCCTAAGGGTTTAGCACGAGAAGATTGACGTTAGTGTGATGGTCTACGACAGCCATGTTAGTCCATGGTGCTATTGAGGTTCAAATCTGAGATAGCACTAAGCATTGTAGTCGATGTTTTTTATATTGTGCATTATGTTGTGATCGTAAATAAATAAATAATAATAATAATTATACTAAATATTTCTATCGAAAAAATTAAACAGGCATAAATACTTTTCCATGTATAATATATTGCATAAACCTGACTAGTAGCTAACAACATTAGTTAAAAACTCTATGTGTTCGATTAAGAACAAAGTTGGACCATATGACAACATGTCTAGGTAATTTATTGTCTTAAACACCTTTTCTTATAACCGGTTATTGCATAATACCAATTCTTGCTTACGGCATTCAATAAAAACTCTATGTGGGCCATGGTGTTTTAATAATTTAGTCTTAAAATGCCTAAAATATATTTTCTTATAATCTTTTAAGGTATTTACTACCAAATTAATTATTATTACATATTTACACGGTTAAAATAATAAAAAAAAACTACGCTTGGTCCGTGGGGTCCTAGCGCACATCACATTTTCGGCGATATTTCTAAATTGCTGATCGATGTCACTGGTGACCAGAGGGTTGGTTCTTACCTCGCACAGAGGATAATCATTGTCATACAACGTGGCAATGCTGCCAGCTTTCTGGGCACACTGCCAAGCGGCAGCGATTTAACACGAATATATTTTTTAAAAATATTAAATTTAATTGTCTATTTGAACATCTGCAGGTATTTTTTGTATATAGTTTAATTATTTATTATATATTAATTTTAAAATTACAAAACCAACGCGTCCAGCCAAATCCGCGATGGCGTGCACTGAGGCGATCAGTTGCAGCAGTAGTGTTTTTGTATGGACATGTTCACACCAATGCGTCCTGCGTCCTGCATGCGCCATCTGTACGGAGTCGCGATATCGCGCGATCTTACGGATATACTTAACGCTAATACGGACGCCATCGCGGACGTGGCTGAATGCGTTGGTTTAGCCGTACCTTAATTGCATAAACCCAACCTGCGACGTTTCATAAAATCTCTGTGTTTGAACAACTACAAAAGAATACCGTCTAACAATAGCGATACCATGTTCAATTAATTAGTCTTGAACTAGAAAAAAATACTTTTCCATATAACTATTTATTGCATGAACCCAACTTGTCGCTTACGACGTTTGTTAAAAATTCTCTACGAACCGTGTTCAGGTAATTTAGAGTCTTAAACTAGAAGAAACACTATTCTTTATAACCGATTATTGTATTAACCCAACTTGTCGCTTAGGACGTTTGATAAAATCTCTCTATATTCGACCAAGTACACAGGTACACCAACCATGTGACAATCATGACAAAGGGCCGTCGTGTTCGGGTAATTTACAGCTCCGAGAGGCCAGAGGCATTACCCTCGCTCTTTTATTACGGGAAAACCACCCCTACGATTTGGGGGTAGCTTGTAAAAATGTTTTATTGGCTGCTAGATATGAGGATAGGATGGCCAGGTGTCTACTTTTTGCCATAAAATTGATTGTGGCTTGGAAAAGTACTTCAGAATCGAAAATATTCCTAGCAATTTAGACGGACGATTTAGTGCAGTGGTTAAGAGCTTAGCCACTCCACCCACTGTGTCTAATAGTCGCGGGGTCGATTCCCGCATGGGATAAATCTTTGTGTGACCCACAATTATTTGTTTCGGTCTGGGTATTTGTGTATGTGAATTTTTATGTCTGTAAACGCACCCACTACACAGGGATAAATATTACGTGCGTTGCGTGGGACTACGTTATTACAAAAAAAAATAAGGCACTAAAATAAATAACACGTCTATTTTCCTGAGAATTAAAGGTATAGCAATGATCAAAGTTCAAAAGGGGGCAACTAGCTCAAGAGTGCCTCAAGGAGGAACGGCCTCGGCTTGGGCAGTCCCTATAGCGTACACTATCTTGGCGTGGCGCTCTGCACCGGACGGTGGGCAAGGGATTCTTCGACTTCGCCGGCAAAAATGTATTTCTGTCTTGGTGCATTTACAGATACATATTTCACTCACAGAAATACCAATAATAAGACGAATAATAGTAGGTCAATGAAAGACTTGTTACATACAAGGAATGAAAAACAGAATCCAGTTTTTTTTTTATTTGCGTATATATTCTGTTGAGTCCGTCCAGTCCACCTACGTGGACAGCAAGGCATGCGTACGGGTGGGTGGTAACATGTCACCTTGGTTTGACGTTAAAATCGGTGTCAAGCAGGGTTGCGTGTTGTCCGCTAGACTGTTTATAGTGTATCTGGGTAAAAGTCTTCAAAGACTGTGTGCGATGACTGAAGGGGTAAAAATGGGTGATCTAGTGATAAACCACCTATTGTATGCAGATGACGCGGTTTTGATAGCGCCAACAGCCACTGATCTGCAAACACTAGTCACAGTTATGAGAGACGACTGTATGAATAATGGCTTACATTTGAATGTGAAGAAAACCAAAATTATGGTTTTTGAACGGGAAGAAACCAGAACGAATGCAAGGATTGTGGTTGGTAACGATGTGCTGGAGCAAGTGAATGAGTTTGTATATCTTGGATGCGCCTTCAGTAAGGATGGGAAATACACCGCTGATATAGAGAGAAGAGTGAATGCAGGTAATAGAGTGAATGGTGCGATGGGAAGGCTACTTGGGAGCCGGCACTTAAGCCAAAAGGCGCAGCTGGCCATGCATAACGGAGTGCTTGTCCCAACGCTGTTATATGGCAGTGAGAGTTGGGTATGTAAGAAGGAGAACGAAAGCAGGATAAATGCGGTCGAAATGCGATCTCTTCGGAAGATGTGCGGAGTCACGCTGACCGACCGTATTCGCAACAGCGTAGTAAGAAAGCGAGTAGGTATGAAAGATAGTATCGGTGTAAAGATGAGAAAGGGTATGCTCCGTTGGTTCGGGCATATAGAAAGGATGCCAGAAGAAAGAATGACAAAACAGATATACAATGCGAAAGTGGAAGGATGTAGGTGCCGGGGAAGACCTAGACTATCTTACCATGACCAAATAGACCGTGTCTTAGCTGAAGGGCAAGTCAAGAGTCTCCGTAACCGGCGAGTGTGTATGAGACGAACTATGAGAGTGGAGGAAGCCAGAGAGGTATGTAAGGAAAGAACCTGTTGGAACTCTGTACTCTCTGCCTACCCCGCGAGGGAGCTGGCGTGATGATATAGATAGAGATAGATAGATTCTGTTGAGTCGTGCTATCGATGCGCTCGTAGCACTGTGCGACCGCGGTGTTCTTACCGATTACCAAGGTTAAGCAGCGTTCGACTCGTTCGGCCCGACATGGGTGACCGTTTGTGGCATTTTCATATTCGAGCGTCTCCGTGCTTCGGAAGGCACGTTAAGCCGTTGGTCCCGGCTACCACTTAATGTGGTAGTCGTTAAGCCGAGTTGGAAGCCTTAAAGGCGGCTTGATAACTTCCAACAGCTGGTGGCCACAAACCTGCCTCCATCAATCCGCACTGGGTCCGCGTGGTGGAGTATGACCTAATCTCTCTCTCCTCGATTTATGAGAGAAGGCCTTTGTCCAGCAGTGGGCAGTATAGGCTGATATTATTATATATTATTATATATGCTGTTGACCGAGAGCCTTTTACAGTTTTACCAAACCAGAGTATGAATGTGGAATAAGGGCGACCGAGCCAAAAGATCAAAGGGGCAACTTGAGTGTGCTTGATGGATAGACCCGCTCGGCTTGGTCTACAGATATGGGGGAGGGCATTAACTAGGTGGCTCGCCGTGGTGCTCTGCATTAGTCTGCGAGCAAGAGATTCTCTGACCTTAAGGTCGAGGTAAGGTCGAGGATATATCCCAAGGGCTACACTGTTGCCAAGCCGTCTTTCACTCGAGTTAAGTCGTATCATAGGGACAGAGTATTGCGAATTTTAATTCCATAATTATCCAAGTAAATAACTATTCTAAAATTGTACTCTGACATTTTCAAATTACTCTCTCATTTTTATTAATATAGAGGTTATGAACCCTTAAAATAGAGTTCTGATCGTCTGAAATTGGTACGTACCTATTTGATAAAGCATTATGTTTTTTTATTATATTTACTAACACTTTTAAGACATTCATTGAACAAACTGAAATATAAAAAATCTTTTATATTTATAATGTTATACACACAAAAAATATGTCAATGTCAAGTTGTCTTACAGACTCAGGCAGACAAAAAATATAATATAACACATGTTTAATATTTTACGGAATGTTCAAATTAAATATGAATTGTGAATATAAAATGGCTAGGCCCTTATTCGCTAAAACCTGAACACGTAACGCGCCATGTTACGATACCTAAGTGAAATAATCGTTTACGGTATTCCACTGGCATACAGAGAGCTCAGGTTGACGTTAACGTAAAGCTATCGAATTTCGCTATCCTTTTTTACTAATATTTACCAAACATATGAAAGCGATAGCATGCTTTCGCGACAATGTTACGATCATGTCAAGTGGTTAGTCCTCTACATGACATTTCGCAATTATTTCACGCTTTTATCGTAACGCGCCGTCTTTGGTCGTAGCAAATAAGGGTAACTGTGTCATGGGAAATTTTTTTTTCTCAATAATCGAGGTGAGAAAGAATAAAGTTCCATTCCGATCTCGGTCTTAAACCTATTCGCGCCTATATTAAAAAAGGCGACAACCCGCTACTTTGCGAACGCGTCCAACCATCAGACCCCCCTAATCGCAGCCGCCGTCTACGCACCTGACCCCTCTCCTATCAGCCGCTACCGCCACCCGCGGTCCTCACCGACCCTCCCGATACCCTTACTTCCCTTCTTTTGAATACAAACCACAGGCACACAGGCACAAAGGATCAAACACCAACCTCCCCAGCAAGATCGAAGAATCCCTTGCCCGTGGGACGGTGCAAAGCACCACGGCGAGATACCGAGTATATGCCCTCCCCCATAGCGACTGCCCAAGCCGAGGCCGTTCCTCTTTGACGCGCCCTTGAGCTAGTTGCCCCTTTGCCCTTCTTGCTTGAGCGTAGTGGTTGCACATTCGTCCTCTTGTCTGGTGAAGCTGTAAAGGCCCCATGGCCAACAGCGTAGATCACTCAAAAGAATAAAGTCATACTCCATCACACAAAAATAGTGCGGATTGGTAAAGGCAGGTTTGAAGCAACCTGCTGTTGGAACTTATCAAGCCGCTCATAAATATATCTTTCACTTATCAACTACCTCTTAGAGTGGTGACCGAAACCAAGAACTGAATGTGCCTTTGAAGCAAGGAAATACTCGTAAATGGAAATGCCATAAACGGTTGCCCATCCCAGAATGATCGAGCTGAACGCTGCTTCACCTTTTTCTCGCTAAGATCACCCCAGTACTGTAGCGCTACGAGTTATCAACATTGGAGCATTAGTGCATTAGTCGGCGAGCAAGAGATTCTCTGACCTTAAGGTCGAGGATGTATCCGAAGGGCTTCACTGTTGCCAAGCCATCTTTCACTCGAGTTAAGTCGTATCATAGATTTAAAGGAACAGAGTATTGTGAATTTTAATTCCATAATTATCCAAGTAAATAACTAATCTCAAATTGTACTCTGACATTTTCAAATCTCAGAATGATGGAACCGAACGCTTATTTACCTTTTTCTCGCTAAGATCTCCCCAGTCCTGTAGCGCTACGAGTAATCAAAATCGGTGTTTTTATTGATGAAAATGGTGATAGTGGGTTCTAAGATTTACGCGAACATTACACATGAAATAAAACTATTTTATCACAGTTTATTTTTGATTTTTAAGTTTATGACCATGGGGTGCTGCATAACACCCGAAAAGTCGTTTTCAATTCATACTCTTGTTTGGTAAAACTGTAAAAGGCTCTCGGTCAACAGCATATATAATAATATATAATAAAATCAGCCTATACTGCCAACTGCTGGAGAAAGGCCTTCTCTCACAAATGGAGGTGAGAGAGATTAGGTCATACTCCACCACGCGGACCCAGTGCGGATTGATGGAGGCAGGTTTGTGGCCACCAGCTGTTGGAACTTATCAAGCCGCCTTTAAGGCTTCCAACTCGGCTTAACGACTACCACATTAAGTGGTAAACGGGAACAACGGCTTAACCTGACTTCCGAAGCACGGAGACACTCGAATATGAAAGTGCCACAAACGGTAACACATCTCAGCAGACCGAGTCGAACGCTGCTTACCCTTGGTAATCGGTAAGAACACCGCGGTCGCACAGCGCTACGAGCGCATCGACAGAACGACTCAACAGCATATATACGCAAATAAAAAACTGGATTTTGTAGTTTTCAATCCTTGTATGGGACAGGTCTTTCTGTTATCCACTATTATTGGTCTCCTTTTAGGTAATTATGTAAGTGAAATAGATATATATTGTAAATGCACCATGTCGCAGAAATAAATTTTTGCCGGCGACGTCAAAGAATCCCTTGCCCGCCGGCCGGTGCAGAGCGCCACGCCGAGATAATGTACGCTTTCTCCCATAGCGGCAGCCCAAGCCGCAGCCATTCCTCCTTGAGGCACACTTGAGCTAGTTGCTCCCTTGCCTTTTTGAACTTTGATCATTGCTATACCTTAAATTCGCAGGAAAATAGACGTGTTATTTATTTTAGCGCCTTATTTTTTTTTAATAACGTAGCCCCACGCTTATATTTATTCCTGTGTTGTGGGTGCGTTTACAGACATAAAAATTCACATACACAATTTAAGAAGTTTTTGGGTATTTTTCTATCGGAAAATCTTCAGTTTTATTTCGGAGTCTAGTCCGCATGACTTATGGCCTAGCATTATCTTTGGAATTCAGGTGTACATAGAACACTTTGTCATCCCTGCTTGAAAGCTTTGGGCCCCTCCCTTCCCTTGGTGAGATTTGGTGGGACCCCTCGTCCGCCTAACGTGGGCTTACTCTCTCAAAAGACTAAATTCTCGAAGTAAATGTCTTTAATAGCCATGCGATTTTTTTAGCGTACCAACCGGTGAACTCTAACACCCGTATCTGTAGACATTTAAAATTCATAGTATTAAGTACTTACTTAGCCAAGTAAGGTCATATATTAAAAATTCTATATGAAAGTACTTTTTTAGAATAAAAATGATGTGCTAAGTAAATACATGTTTAGAGTTACGTACGGGTGTAGATAAGTAAAAGCAAAATAAAATAATTATTTATTTTTATTATGGCTATAAAATTATATGTTTTTTAAAAGTTGACGTTGGATTTTAATGAGGTCATCATTGAAAATCTAGTTTACAGCTTAAATGATATTTGATGACATTTTACTGGACCCCTCCCCCCATTAGGAGCTCACATAGTTAATGGATGCCTCCTAATCTTTTTTTTTGATGGGAAAAAATCCAGTATCAGTCTGGAGGCTGGCATTGTGACTGGTGCAATGTTAATAGGCTAGCCACCTATTACATGGGACCTAAATCAACCAAAAGTACACATACCTGTGCCACCCCAACTTGGGGAATATAGGTGTGTCGGTATTTTTTTTTCAAACATTACAATTGTTCTTAAATTTAACACACATTTATATCAAGCGAAGCTACTTTACACCTGCCGCGCCACAATTTATGAGCCCCTATATTGGATGGCGTCCCTTTAAATTTTATTACCTTTGTAATATTGTTATGAAAATACGGTCTCCGATATGCACATACTCGTAAGATTTTATTATAAACTCGATTTGTATAAAGAATACTTTAGTATAAGATGCTGTACTGTGTAACCAGGGTTGTCAACGCCAATCCTACGAATTTCCCAAGAATCTAAAATCTAGCTCTGATTCCCAAAATTTGGGGAGAATGAAATTCCAATTCCCCTCAAAGTCCCCACAAAATAAATTTGTATCAGGGTATTTTTTCAGGTGTTTTGCATGTAATTCTCAAAAGCTCTTGTTATTTTTATATATTAACAGGAAATTAGAAAATATATTAAAAACGTTATTGTGGTCGAATTCATGAAAAAAATATCAACATAACTCGAGTGGCTCCTTGTTACATGACACCTAATACCTGCGAAAAAAAACTCTAAAAGGGCTATCTATGTTGTCAGCACTGTAAATATACTTGATTGCGAAAAATAAAATAAATAAAATATATTTTTCGGAATCTCTTAGCCATATAGTATAAAACAAGATTCTGTTAATTTAATCTCTTCCATTTATGTTAATCCCGCGTGACTAAATCTCATCTTTTATCCCGGAGGCGGAATCTAGATCGCACCTAGTAAATTCATACACACCGTCACGCCTATATTCCCCAGAGGGGGTGGCAGAGGTGTACTGAGTACACCCACGTTTCGCCGACGATGTTAGGTCCCATGTAATAGGGGGCGAGCCTATTGCCATATACCGGGCACAATTCCAGACTCCGGACTCATACTGGGAATTTTTCGTTAGAAAAACTACATTTGTCCGACCTAGGATTTGAACCCAGGACCTCGTGATCACAAAGCCATGCGCTTTGCCACCAGACCAACGAGGCAGTCAAATTAAATTCCTAGGACATTATATAGTTAGAAATTAGAAACGAGTTGTGTAAATTAAATCATTTTTCATTTTACCCTTATATATTAAAATCCCCGCATTTTCCCCACATATTGCCAATCCCCACTAAATCCCCAATCGACTTTCCCCGTGATTTAGGGAATTCCTCTCAAATTGGCAACGCCGTGTGTAACGTATATGAAAAGCACTTCGTAAAATGGTTGTTCCACATATAGGTAAAGTCTTAAGTTTTTCCAATCAATACTTTATATTTTGCAAACACAGGTGAATATTATATCGTCAAAACCAAACACACACCAAGATCCATCCACCAGATCATGAAAATTATTGGCTTAAATGTAAAACAAAAATATTCAAGCGATATAAAAAAACTAAAAATGGTCGGCGACTTATGTCACTGACGTGCATACGACACAGGCAAATGATTTTTGATCCAACAGCTACGGTACAATCAAAAAGTCTAGAGGTCAAGTTGCAAGTCTTTTGTACGTATTATCTATCTCCAATCGATAGCGCCTTGTTCTGATCTCGTGATTTTTTTGTTGTAAAAGTTATTATTTTGTAGTCCCGGACATTTTATCCATTTTCTATTAGTGTTAACGACTGTAGTCATTCAATTTGGCTACAGCAGCTGATCAGTCCACAAAACATTACTGCTTTAGGTAATTAATTATAATTAAGTACTCCGTGTAGTATCTATTGCATCAATACCACCCAAAAATAAACACCGTTACGTCTGTACTTCTCAAGCAAGTTTATCTATCTATCTATATCATCACACCAGATCCCTTGCAGGGTAGGCAGAGAGTAGAGTTCCAACAGGTTCTTTCCTTACATACTCTATGGCTTCCTCCACTCTCATAGTTGGTCTCATACACGCTCGTCAGTTACGGAGACTCTTGACTAGCCCTTCAGATAAGGCACAGTCTATTTGATCATGGTAAGATAGTCTAGGTCTTCCCCGGTACCTACATCCTTCCACTTACGCATTGTTTATCTGTTTTGTCATTCTTTCTTCCGACATTCTTTCTATGTGCCCGAACTCACGGAGCATACCTTTTCTCATTTTTGCACCGACACTATCTTTCATACCTACACGCTTTCTTACTACGGTGTTGCGAATACGGTCAGTCAGCTTGACTCCGCACATCTTACATAGAGCTCGCATTTCGACCGCATTGATCCTGCTTTCATTCTCCTTCTTACATACCTAGCTCTCACTGCCATATAACAGCGTTGGGACAAGCTCTCCATTATTTATGGCCAGCTGCGCCTTTTGGCTTTTGTGCCGGCTCTCAAGTAGCTTTCCCATCGCACCATATACTCTATTCCCTGCACTCACTCAAGCGAGTTTAGAAAAGTAATACTGTTTACACTCACATTTTGCAATATAACAGCGGACGAGCCTATTACCACTATATCGGACAGAGTTACAGACTACGATTGATGGTATAAAAGGCACATTTTGTCCGATCTAAGATTCCAAGCCAGGACCTTTTGATCGACACATACGCCACTAGACGACCGAGATAGCCAAGAAGTTGTGTCACGGAAAAGATACCAAATATACAGCCAGCATAAATGAAAAGATATCGTTCAAGATAAGTATAACTATTGTATTCTGGACTAGACACATTTTATATTATGATAATATCCACTCTCGAATAAAACTAAACTCATAACAATCTCTATGTATGTTTTCCAATTTTGCGAAAGTAGTAACGTTCTAGATTGGTAAATAAAAAAACACATTATTGTTTCGTATGTAGATAGTAATAGACTACCTTGTTAGTGTAGTGATTGGTGGGTGGTACGGTATAGCACTTGGGTTTGAATTCTAAGACGAAAAAATGCAATAGCAATCTGGTAATTTTGCTCGATATAAATATCTTGACTAAATTTGGTTATACTCTGTACACCTCTATCTATACACGGAGGGAAAACGGACTGTAGTGATAAATGACTAAATAAATATATAATAATAATAAGCGGATATTTCTAAGATACTTAAGTAACAGTTACGCTAATTTTAACCATAAATATATAATCTATTTGTTTCATATTAAATCTCGTATTTTGGAGTGCCTATCGACAAAGGCCTACTCTAGCTCTTCCAATGGTTTCTATCTAAAGCGGCTCTTTTCCAGAAGGGTCCAGCCGTTAGTCTGATTTCGTCCTCCCACCTTTTAATCTGTCTTCCCTTTTTTTGCTTTGCATCTCTAGGATACCAATTTGTAGTTAATTTGCTCGATTTTTCATATTCGCTGCGAAGCATATGGCCCGCCTATCTCCATTTTTTAAATAAATATTAGTTGTTAAATGCGCTTCTATACCCGAAAAGTCAAATTCGCTTTTGTAAATTGCAAAAAGGTACTTATTATAGATAAAAATCACACACTGTTCTCTAAAAAATAGAAAATAAGCAAGCTCTCTACAAAACTTATAGCCTCTTTGCAAAATTTATAGGCACTACAACGAAAAAATCTTCAGTCAAGTTGCTCAGACAAATTTGAAAAGCTAGATCTAAGAGATCCTCCAAATTCTTTTTTTTTCCAGTTTTCTCAAGGTATTTCTTCGTAAATCGCCCCTGCATTTAAGTGCTACATTTCAAGAGAGCTATATAGCTTAATGAGAAGCTATTTCAAGTGCTGTAAGCTCCAGAACGTGGTAAATGCTATCGTTAAAATTACGCTGAGCATAAATTGTTGGGAACATCCAGTTGCCAGTTGGTAATTAGCGCAGACTAATGTTGGTAATCTTGGATGTAAGAAGGAGGCTAGGTGTTGGCTAAAGTTATGGAATAGTATTAAGATAAAACGAAAACGAGTTTCCATAAACATCACTGGAAGCAGAGATGGGCAAAATGTAATCAGTTAGATTAACTCCCGCTTGGGAAATACAGGCATGACGTTACATTTTGCCCATCCCTCACTGGAAGACTACTAAACTGCTCTGAGTGCCTATAGAATATGTCCAGTAATCTCCCTCAGGACGATTTGTGAGAGAAGGCCTTAGCTAAGTTACAATTGTAAGACACCATATATAATAAGCTATTTCATGTATATTTTTTAATATTTTTAAGCGTTATAGTTAAAATCCTATACCATTAACAACGAAAACAAAAAAAATAAGGGAAAAGTTGAATCAAACGAAAACTCACTGTTATTTTAGCATGGGATTTCTGGGTCTAGTATAATTTTGGGGTTACTTAAATCTGCTGTTCCAACCATACCCTCACCCTTAAAGGGAGTTTGATAGCATGGATGAGATGTTAAAAATTGAGTTTTTCACTATTCAATCAAAACTGATAGCAATCTCTTGTGTTATATTTTAAGCGACTGCCTCATTACAGAAATAAAATAATAAGCAAACATTGGTAAAAAATAGAAAAAAATTAAGTCATAATGAAAGCCCACCAGCTTAAACATTTACTAGTAAATGTTTAAAACCATACATATAATATTTAGTTTCTTTTTCTTCTAAAAATCAGAAACGTCGGAAATAGAAAATTTTTTAGAAACCGTAGATTCGCATTTATAATTATTTCTGTATCCTGAGTGCACCGGCAAACATCTACGCCGAATCTCATATTTGTGGCTCACAAAAATGTTTGAGATTTGAACCCGCGACTTCGATCTAACCACTATAACTAGGTAGGTAAGACGGATCAACTATTTCAATAGAGCAACTAAATTGCTCGCAACAATTAAGATAATCCAGTGAAATCTTACACAATTAACCTGTACGCGATTACGTAGCGCTACGTCGTAGCACCGTAGTTCTGTAGCGGCGTAGCACTAATCGCTACAGAGATTAGTTCGAGTAGTTTGTAGTGACGTTTAGTTGCTTTATGAATGTGATTATGTTGACATATTTATATTATTGATCCTCATTGGTCTAGTAGCGCGAAGTGAGGATGGCGGTCACGAGGTTCTGAGTTGAAATCCTAGGTCAGACAAGGTGTGGTCTTTCTAATGACTTTTTATAGCAATTCGGAGCTTGGTTTTGTGCACAGTGTGTTGGCAATAGGCTTGCCCTCTGTTACTTTGATACCTAACATAATCTGAGATATATGGATACACCTCTACCAGCGTCACGCCTATATTCCCCAGAGGGGGTGGCAAAGGTGTACTGAGTACACCCACGTTTCGCCGATGATGTAAGGTCCCATGTAATAGGGGGCGAGCCTATTGCCATATACCGGGCACAATTCCAGACTCCGGACTCATACTGGAAAATCTACCAGCGTGACGACGTAATTTTTATTATTTATTAACCTTGTGCCATATAATCTGGTAATTGTTTAAAATTTTCTAATACAGAGTGCCTAACAGCTTACTTATGTTATATATGGTAGATTGATTTTCATTTTATAAGTACGATTAAAGTCTTATGTGTAATAATGAGTATCTACTATATTTAACTATATTTAAATTATAAATCTAAATGAAACTATAAACTATAAGATCGAAACAAATATCTCTGGGTCACGCAACTATTTTTCCTGCACTGGGATCGAACCCACAACTATGAGACAAAAATATGTTCTAATTTTATAAAAATTAAAGTTCGCAAATCATTGCCACGGCCACCTACCTACCTACTTGATTATTAAAATTTCTTTTTGTTTTATTTTTGTTTAAAGTTTTTTAACTTATAGTTTTTTTCGACGCAGAAATCTGGACTCAACTCAGGAGTTTGAGCTCAAGATTATTTGGACATAAAGCTACAACAATCAAAATGTAGGAAAAAATCTTGATAAAGTTTCATTAATAAATACGAGTTCAAATTATAGGCTTAAAAAAATTAAAACTTTTTTCCCCTCATCGCCCTGTCACTAAACGCCCATAATTACGTAACGGAGCAGACCGCTACGCCGTAGCTCTAATTGCTACGCAACTAGTAGAGGCTGCTACGGTTACGGCAAAGAGCGTGGTGTAATTGCTATGCCGCTTTTCAACTTCGGTGTATATGGCTTGCTAAAATTATGTGTGGTGCTAGCTTTACAAAATATCATAGAATAAAAATGACAGTTTTTTTTCTACTTTTTATCAGATTTACCCATTAGAACTCTGTTCTCTCTGTCTTCCCTGCAAATGATTTGGTGTGATGATATAAATAAAGATTTTTTTAAATAATTAAATTTGGTTAGTAGTTATTTTTAATGCTTATGTTTTGTGCTGATATGGTCCTCGTAATAGTTTAGATAAACTTAACTACTATTTGCAATTTATTCATATTTATTTAATAAATAAATCCTATTCCAGAAAAATAATTTAATTATATGCATAAGTACCTATATAATTATTATTATATATGTCAACAATTGTAGATAAATTAATTAATGTTAATGAAGCTTTAATTATTTTTTGACGTTAATTTCTTTACTACGGACTTTAAAACACATATAGATTTAAAACATTAATTAATTCTCTATTTTCTATAATAAACTTCTATAAAAAAAACTTACTTACAAATTAATATAACTACCACTACTCACCGATGATCACTATAAAACCACAAATTCGACATTATAATACATTTTAACGTTCACAAAACTACTAATTTGGTAGTAAACGATTTGTTTTCGATACTAGGACACACACTTTCACTATATACGTCCGCCTAACCGTACATCCCGTAGTTGCGAGAAAGCCAGAATCATTTCGCGCGAGAAACACACAGTTCTCGTCGTGTCATAACCAGCTGATCATGACGCGTGCGTCGCGCGCCTCAGTTGGCCGCCGACTGCCGCGGACTGACTGTGTTACCATTACTCTCAGAGTAAATTCTACTATTGGAATCCTACTAATTTCTACTTATTCGGAACTTTTATCTATGAAACTTATGAAAATAATGTTGTGTGGGCTACGTTAAATAAAGAATAAATAAAGATTCTTCTTTATCGAATTCTCAAAGATATTTAGGGTCCGAATACATCATAATAGGATTTTTTCAATATCTCCTGATTTGTATCTAGCTCAGTGTCTTTGGGTTACCATAACTTCAGATATTGTCGTCGTTATTGAAAGATTTTTTAAACAACACGTGTGTATTTTTCTAACTCTTAAGGGTTCGCTAAAGACAACATATTGCATTTTGAATTAAGCTTGGCTTTGTGACTCGTGAATTATTTATCCATGTTACACAATAAAGGATAACTTAGTACATTTTTAAGTATAAAATTCATGTAGTCTACACTGACTTCAACAATAAATCAATTTGAAAATCAGATATGATTGAAAACTGTATGGAAATTACAACTTGGATGCTTAACCCACACTAAATATATAATTATAATCAAAATTATACGACAATTAAAATTTCAAAAGCACTCCTCACACTGTATACATATCTGGTGTGCTTTAAAATTAAATTTTGAACAAGTAATTGTTCCTAGAATTAAGGGGAAATTGTATTTTGTACGGAGAATTTGGCGGGCACCGCGCAGGCGCTGTGAGCCCCGCCCTTCCCAGCCCGGGGTCGGGAACTTGGATCTGTCAGTTCCATCGTGAAACGGTTGTGGGTTTGATTAGATCTAGAATTAATATAAAACAGCTGGGTGTAAAACAACACCACTTAACGATATTTTTGTGTGATCCTATCACACGTTACGTCTACTAAGGTGTGGTTCAAGAATCTCACAGTAAATTTAAAACTTACAAAGTCTTTTACTCAACGTTTGGTCTAGTGGTTAGAGTGTAAGCCGCTTTGCTAACTGAATCCGGTTATCGCGGGTTCTATCCCTGCCTGTGAGAATTTTTTACCCACAAATGTTTATTTTAGTCAGGGTGTATATATACGTGAATTTCATGTCTGTAAACGTATACATTACTACCCCCTACTACCCCCATTAGGGGGTAATGTGTTTTATTTTGTACTCCTTACGACAACACCTAACAATATTTGTGTAAACGACAAATGTATTTTTGGTCAATCACGTTAAGGCTATCACGACCCTAATCGCAAAACGGTGTTGTAGAAACATTTTAAAATATTTTATTTTAAGCGAAATGCTGTTATGCAGTGATTGATTGCTGTTAAATAATTTTTACTCCTTTAGTCACTATGTATCCTCTGTCGATCCCGCAAGGGATCTGGCGTAATTATATATAATAGATAGATAGAACTATAGTGATCGTGGCGCCACAATTTGTGACGTAAAAAGGTAAACACCTTAATTAAAAACATAATTAACGCCACCACCGTCACGTGGTAAACATTATGGAAAAAAATTCTGGAATTTGGAAATATTTTGGGGAAATAGGAAGACTATTGTCCTTTCTTCCTAAAACCCCAATCTCTCTGTATATTTCTGGCTATTGCCAGGAGAGATATAAAATGTTTTATTTATAGTAAAACACATCTCTGAAGGGAATCTATACAGGTGTAAAAATTGGGTTTAACCTCAAAGAGATTTTTTAGTTAGTACTAATTACAGAATTCCGTAGTACTACAAATTACGGGAGTCTTGCCTCGTTGGTCTTGTAGCGCCTGGTGCGCTTTGCGGTTACGAGGTCTCGGTTTCGAATTGGCCAGACAAAATGTGCTGTTTTCTATCGAAAATTGATCATTCCTAGTCCGTATTCTGTATGTGTCCGGCATTACCATAATATTAATGGCAATAAGTCTATTTGACATTAAGACCTAACACCGTTGGCTATATATTTGTGGGTGTACACATCTCTGCCACCCGCGTTTGAGGAATATAGGTATGATGGTGTTTTTTCTAATTATTGATGATATCTTTTATTGATCAATCGGTTACTAATAATTAAGATATTAATTCAGGTACATTTACTGTAAAAATATCTTTATCAACACGCCAGATCCCTTGCAAAGTAGACAGAGAGTATAGAGTTCCTTACAGACCTCTCTGGTTTCCTCCACTTTAATAATTCCTCTCACACACATGTAAAAAACATTCACACAACAAAGTCCAAAAGAACGATTCAGATCTAAAGAGCGCCACAGAAACAGAAATAAATCAATCGAGGTTGAATGTAAAACTGTATGTAACGAGGAGCCTCCCACCCTGGAGGGTGGGGTGCATACGCGCTCCGCATGCCTATCTCTCGTGTTTTAATGATAGCTTTTTGATTTGCTAAAGAAAAAGGGGTGTCCAGTAAGCGATTTAACATAATATTTTTCCGATTGGAAATTGGGGATTTTTTAAATTAAAATGCGAGCGAAATGCATTTTTTTTGTGAATATTTCATTTTATGGGTGAGTGGGTCCATAAAGATCAAGTTAAGAACGTGGTATGAGATTAAGTCTATCTGACCCTCTTTTTCGTACTTTTGCGACCTCTTTTCTAAAACGTGAGGCACATAATATGTTGCAATTGGTTTTGAAACTTAGTTTTAACAGCGGCCAAGGTTTTTTTTATTGAGACACACCAACAGAGTACATATTAATATATTGAATATTACAAACTAGTTTTAGTCAGAAACACATTCCGATATGTACACCAATAACAGGTGTGTTCATCATTTATTATTGTACAAAGCATAAAATCTAAGTCCAGAAGAGAATACGAATGCTATGCGCATTACATTAAATTAAATTTCCATAATATTGAATAAGTAAAACATAATAATATTATAATTATAACTTAAAAACTACAAAGATAGCAAAATATGTCAAAGGATAATAATCTATTTATAGCAATATAATTCCAGTATAATCTTTTTAATATTCCACTTATTAAAAAAAAAGTTTAAAACGTACGGTCCGGGGCCCACGTCAGGAACAAAGTCACAAATTAGATCAAAATTTTAATTCCAAATCCCATCCCATTTCAATTTACGTCCAAAAATCATGGAAAGACGCGCAGTTGTGCAGACACCGAATTGATTCTGTATTGAGTGGCCCGAGGGCGACGGTGAGCGGAAATCGAATCCGCTACCCGGCACCTGACCGGGTACGTCACACACCGGCGGGGCGACAGGCGAAATAGATTTCGAGTAATGAAAGGGCTTGAAGTAACTGTAGGTTTAAACTACCAATGTATGGTATGTAACTATAAATACGAAAATTATTTAGTGTATGTTAGTTTTGAATATATATTGTTTTTTTTTATGGTAGTGTACTTGGCTGTTAGTGTAGCTAATAAATATATCTATCTTCTTTCTTAAAATCTTTGGTTAATACAGATAAAAACGCATTACATAAATTTAAAACATATACCAAAATGTGACATTCTACACTCCTACCGAATAAAAAACTTTAAAATGTCTCTCATATTACATTCCTACGCAGGAGTAGCACAGGTAAACCATGAACACCCACTTATCACTGACGATGTTATGTCTTAATATTATAATGAGCGAGCCTATAGACACCGACGTCACCGGCGGGGTCCAAGAATCCCTTGCCCGCTGGCCGGTGCCGAGCACCACAGCGAGCCACCTAGTATATATCCCTTCCCCATAGCGACTGCCCAAGGCGAGGCCGTTCCTCCTTGAGGCGCCCTTGAGCTAGTTGCCCCCTTGCCCTTCTGGTTAAAGCATAGTGATTGCACTTTTGCCCTCTTGTCCGGTGAAACCGCGGCCAACAGCGTAGATCATTCACACACATACACACAACTTTGGACTGCTACTAAAAATTTTTAGATAGAAAATCTACCTTTGTCCGACCTAGGATTTGAATCCCTCGTGACCGCAAAGCGCATTATTCGGGACTAGCCCAACGAGATGTTTTTGGGTATCGTACCTCAATCGGTAAGATCGGGTCGATCGTAAGGAATGGTTACAGATATAAAGTTGAAGTTGAAATTAGTGATAAATAAAAAATATGAATAAAAAAATTAAGCTTCCGAGTAAATTTAGTTTAGTCCCAATGTAATATAGGGAGCCTGCCAATGAACTAGTCATAGTATCAGACCACGGATTGCTGCAGATAATTCCATTAAAAAAAAAACATATTTTGTCCGACTGAGGATTCGAATCGGAAACCTTGTGATTACCATCAGCACTACTAGAATAAAATAGCGGTTTCTCTATTCTATAATAATTATAACAGCAGTCTATCCATATGCAGTTTTTCTTATCAATGATATACAACTTTCCATATGTTGGATTTGCTGTCTCTTATTGTCACGTCAGATGCTTTACGGAGTAAGCAGTGTCCACAGTTTTTACTGTCCAGTTCAAAGGTACAAAACCTTCTCACCCCCTCCATTCTATAGTTTTCGTTCTATAAACGCTCACTGGTTAGGGAAACCCTTGACTTGTTAATTTTATAAGAGACGGTCTATTTGATCACGGTAAGGTAATTTAGGCATTCCCAGGTACCCACGTCCTTCCGCTTTCGCGTTTTTATATCTGTTTTGTCATTCTTTTCTTTGGTATTCTTTCTACATATCCAAACCACCAAAGATTGCTCTTTCTCATCTTGAAACTGAATCTTACATTGGGTTTAAGGATCTTTATTTCTCTTTAAGAATTACACTTATTCAATTACAGAGAAATTAATCTTAATAAAAATAAACTTACGGTAGGGGTGCAGAAAAAAAAATTGGGTTAAATATTTATATAAATCAAAAGTACAACAGTAACACAACAAACACGGATGTTAAGTGAAAGTTAGTAACTAGATGTGGTATTGAATGTGATCTGCAATTACGAGTTATATTAGTGATAATACAGGCGTCCTCTTGCGCAAATTCACTTCAATATTTTTCTTTTCTTCTACAACTCATTCCTTTGATCCACTCTCATCTTTACACCGATAGTTTTAGACCTACACTCTCTACAATGATACTTTCTTTAGCACCTATCATGAGTGTTTACCAATCTTTGCCCCTAACCGAGTCCTGTTTTTATTTGACTTACTTGCTCATTTCATTAACCCCATATGCAGTCAAATCAAGCGTGGACTTGTTAGAAGCTATTTAAAAATAGAATGACCCACACAAAGGGTGAACATAGCAGGGTTGGTTCATTGGTTGTGTAACACACTGATATATATGTGTTGTACATTGATGTTATCGACTGTTCTTTTCAGCTGTTCTTTACATGTCAGGATTTATTTATGACACGAATCCTAAATTTGACAGACAACTTAGTCCAATGGTGAAGGGTTTAAATCGGTCTGTTTCGGTTCTCTGTGCGCTGCAATCACTAGATCAAGTAGCTAGCAAAAATCATTGTGAAACCCACAAACATTTGTTTTGGTCTGGATGTATGTGAATGTAAATTTCATGTTTTTAAACGCAAACACGACACAGATATTATATTTTTTTAAAAAACGTAGCCAGCGTGAGCAGTGAGTTCTAGCGTGAGCTAGAATAGAATATATTCCTGTGTCGTGGGTGCGTTTCCAAACATGAACATTCGCATACACAAATACCCAGACCGAAACAAATGATTGTGTGAGATTCTTCGTGAGAAGCTGCGGTTTTGTAAAAAAAAAGATTTGATAAAGAGAGTAGAGTACTTCATTAGTTATGTAACACAAAGATAGATACATAGGTGTTGTACATAGATAAGAGCTGTACTCTTCCTTTCATGCTTTCAGGGTATGATGACCTCACAGACCATGGTGGGGCATAAGAAGCATACCTGCTGGTATGCCCCTTGTGCCCCACCACCGTACAACGGAAGAGTTGAACGCAGACCCGGGGTTCGATTAAGATGACCGATCACTTGGCGGGGCAAATCGTGAACCATTAACGCGAAAAGAAGGGTTTTATGATACGATTCCCAGAAAAAGTCCAAAGTCCAAGTTAAACAAAGTATGATTTTTGTATCGAAAAAAATCTCATTTTGCAATCTCGAGAGTCTGGAATTGTGACCAGTGTAATGACAATAGGCCCGCCCTCTATTCCATTGAAACCTATGTTAGGTTTCAATGGGATAGAGGGCGAGCCTTGTGCTCTTGTGGATATATGGATGTACTTAGTACACCTTTGTCACTCCCGCTTGGGATCTAAGATCAGACACAGTACATCCCTCGCTAAAATAATTATTGGAGTGTCGGTTTTTTTTAATGACCGATAGTCTATCTATATCAACACGCCAGCTCCCTTACGGGGTAGGCAGAGAGTACAGAGTTCCAACAGGTTCTTTCCATACAGACCTCTATAGCTTTCTCCACTCTCATAGTTTGTCTCATACACACTCGCCGGTTACGAAGACTCTTAACTAGCCCTTCAGACAAAACACTGTCTATTTGGTAATGGTAAGACAGTCTAGGTCTTTCCCGGTACCTTTATCCTTCCACTTTCGCAGTGTACATCGGTTTTGTCATTCTTTCTTATGACATTCTTTCTATATGCCCGAACCAACGGAGCATACCCATTCTCATCTTTACATCGATACTATCTTTCATACCAACACGCTTTCTTACTTCGCTGTTGTGGATACGGTCGGTCAGCTTGATTCCGCACATCTTCCGCAGAGCTCGCATTACGACCGCATTTATCCTGCTTTCATTCTCCTTCTTACATTGGGTATGTAAGAGTGCAGTGAGAGTCAGCAGGCAGTGAGTGTCACTGCCATATAACAGCGTTGGGAAAAGCCCTCCGTTATGCATGGTCAGCTGCGCCTTTTAGCTTAAGTAGTGCCGGCTCCCGAGTAGCTTCCCCATCGCATCATTCACTCTATTCCCTGCATTCACTCTTCTCTCTATATCAGCGAAGTATTTCCCATCCTTACTGAGGGCGCATCCAAGTTATAAAACCTCATTTACTTGCTCCAGCACATCGTTACCAACCATAATCCTCGCATTCGTTCTGGTTTCTTCCCGTTCAAAAACCATAATTTTGGTTTTCTTCACATTTAAATGTAAGCCATTTGACCGATAGTAGGGGTAGTTTCCACCTGACCGGTCGCCAAATCAACCACGCGGTATGCAGTGATGCCGGCGTGCAATGGCGTGGCGGCCATTGTTGCGCGCGACGTAACCGGCCGCAGCGGACAGGCGAGAGGGCGTTGAGTGCTGGCATTTTATTGGTTGTGTTACACAACGGAAAAAAGTGTAACATTGATAGGTATATTTTAGTCATAGACAAGAGCTGTTCTTTTATAGGTGGTTGTCTTTTTTGTTGGTTAGGGTTGTGTTCATATGGTATGAATCCATAATGTAGTTATTTGAGACCACGAGGTATCAAATTTTAGGTCAGGCGAACTATTTTATCTATAGAAAAAATCTCTGTCGTAATGCAGACTCTGGAATTGTATCCGGTATAGTAGATATAGGTACGCCCCCTAAATACGGACCTAATACAGTTGGGGAAATATGGGTGTACATGGTACTCTTCTCGCTTAGGAAACATAGGCGTGAGAATATTTTTTCGAACTTCTATAGATATTATAGAACTTCTTAGGATTCAAACTCAGGTCCTTTTAATCACCAGCCGTAACATGTGCCGCTAGAATACCTAAACAGTCATTAAAATACTTAATAATATAAATTTAAGCGTATTTTTGGACTGTTTATACTATCTCGCAGAGCGTGTTTCTAAAGCCTCTATAAAGCAAAATACCCTTACGCATAAGGGGCGTGAAATAATCGAATTTAAAAATGAAAACACTTCATTACCAAATCAAGGATATCTGCCTACCAGCATAATATTATTAGCCCTGTTAAGAAACTGTCCCACCGTTGGGCACGGGCCTCTTCTCAAACTGAAAGGGCTTTGGCCATAATACACGAACTTCACACACCTTCAAGAAACTCTTAGGCATGTTGGTTTCCTCACGATGTTTTTCTTCACTGTTAAAGCAAGTGATAGTTAATTTTTAATACGCGCATGCTTTAGAAAAGACAGAGGTGGTGCCTGGGTTTGAACCCGAAACCTCTAAATTTGCAGTCCAACGGTCTAACCACTAGGCTATCACTGCTTTCATCATACACAACTCAAAAACCTAAAGGTAAGACTTACCACAACTCCCATATGTCTCTTATCACAATTCAAAAGAATTTATCACCTTCTGAAGACACCGCAACCCCTGTCTTTATAGGGTGGCTTTATAGCGATATTAGACGGGATTTAATTTAAAATTTTAACGCCCCTTGCCATTTATTGCCGCCGCGAGCAATGGCGGGCAGGTAATAGAAAAATTATCGACTCGGTGCAGCTGCGTTAACAGAGACAACATTTGATGTTGGCAGAAGTTTAAAGGATGTCAATTCTAAAAATCTCTTGTGGCCTGTACTTCAAGACTATGACGAATTAAATACGTAACACGGCGCGATACGATAACAACGTGAAAGTGTTTTTGAACTCCATGCCTTTCAGAAGTATATGGATTAGAAAATTAATATTTAGAACTAGTTAATAGAATTTATTTAAAAACATAGCGAATAACTCCAGCAAAGTTCATGTAATACAGTTTTTTTTTATTTCACAGTGTAGTTTTTATTGAAAATGATAAAAAAATTTTTGCTCATACGTCGTTTATTTCCCAGCGCGCGCTCAATATATCCGTCCCTTATTATTCATTTGTAAAGTGATTGCATCACCGTCACTCTCCCTGTCAATAAATCGTCGATCGCGGACCCTTAAGGGGAGGACGGGTGGTGTATTGGCACTCTTGCGACATACAGAATACCATTACACGATATTTCACAAAGTTATCGTAAAACGCCGCGTATGGTTATATGAATAAGGGCCCAGTTCATCACCATCATTACTTCAAGCTTATTTCACCTACTGCAGGGCATAAACCTCTTGTCTCTTACGTCACATATTCTTATTTTTTTTTTAGTAGGGGATATCCTCATGGATACCCGTTAACAACGAGGACGTGAACGGGTTATGTGGGACTCCTTGCTCCAGCGACGGTCGGCGTAACTCGGGCCGTCGCTGGAGCAAGTCCTACCCACTAAAACTCCACAGTTTTGGAACACTGCCTCGCCAGCTAAAACGACGGGTTACGAGGACGCGGACATACTTCCGCGGCTGTCCGTTCGTGATAGATGCTCAGGGCGATTTTGTCCCCTTGCGTCTGCGACCCCGTAGGCCCCCCTGCTGATGTTCGTGCAGGGGGCTGTGTGCACCAGATATTACGACGGGAGACGCGAGTTAGCCCGTATTCTTGAGCCCCGGACTATTGGGCTGGGGGGCCTAGGTGGGCTGTGCCTCCGCCCCGACGCCGTCGCATTCGTTGAGGAAAGGTCAGCCCTCTCCCGATCCCGCTCTGCCTCCTCCTTCTGGGACATCACAGTCTCGCAGAAAGAGGATACGCCCCCCACGCCGATTACCCTGCCAGCATAGCCGCAACTACAGCCGGCAGGGAGGGGTCCGGACCGGATCCTTGTCCTGGGCCAATCTTAGCCAGATCTGACCAACACACTTAACCACATCATCGACCCATATTTGTACTGGTCTTCCTATATTACGATATCCATTTCGTGGCCACCACTCGGTCAGAGACCTACTCCGCCTGCCATCACCACATCTTGCGACTTGTCCTGCCCACCTCCAGTTGAGTTGAATTGAAGGCCCATTTGGTAACGAGAAACTAAAGACAGAGACATGCTAATCCAACATATGCAAGTTATGCCACGCATTTTGACACCTAAATGACATTTGAACTCTTAAGGTACCGCCAAAGCAACGCGTTCAGCCGCGCTCGCGGTGGCGTGCATGGTGGCGATTAGCTCCTGCAGTAATATTTGAATGGAAATGTTCACACCAACGTCTCACGCGTTTTCTGAGCGGCGCCTGCACGCACAATCATAGAGAGATACTGATCCCCACCATGATCGCCGCCGGGGACGCCACCGCGGCCGCGGTCGAACGCGTTGGTTTGGTGCCGTACCATTAATGCGATGAAATAACATGTATAAAAAACATATTTGTTGTAAACTTTGATGTAGAATACTGAACAGGTTCCGCAGGTGAAAAAAAAAATGAGTTTGTTCATAACACCGACAGACTTGATTGAAAAATAACAAGGTTAAGCCAATATTTCCCAAATGGGGGCGGCAGAGGTGAGTGTTTCGCTAACGATGTTAGATCCCAATGCAATGAAGGGTGTACCTATCTTATCGCCCTAAAATAAAAATAAATAAAATTCTGAACTGCTACTGCGTTTTTTTTCAATAGAAAACCCCCAACTATACTTATTACCAGCCTCACAATCCGCCACTGAACTATCGAGACAATGCGTGTAAAAGTAAAAAAAAAAACAATTTTAATGTCAGTTATAACTCTAATAGTATTTCATAGTATCAAAATAGAATTTACTATTCAGTAACACAAAAGTACTGAACTTCATCAACTTCTCTTAATACCTCTAATCCGATCGTAAACCCGTAGACTACAAACCCCACTTGTAATAAGTAGAGGCCTACACCTAACCCGGAACAACGTAAAGACCGAAATTAACATCGCACTAAGCACTCATCCAAAGGCAGGTACACATACATACTACACCGAAAGATCCGGGATCACCAACGATCCGGCGAAAGGTAAATAGGTAATAAAAAAGTAACAATTAGGCGGGACTTAACGACCGGCTCGCGTGCGTACTGTTACGAGATTAAACGGGAGATCTGGGGTGGTTCTTTCTTTGTGAATGTGTACTAAGCTTTATGATACGGATGTTGGGATATGGCAAATTGTTAGAGAAGATCGTAATGTATAATGTAAATTATTATTATAGTAGTTATTAGATATTGCCTTATTGTTCTTGTGAAGAATTAAGCGCGTTGCGATCACGAGGTCCTGGGTTCCAATCCTAGGTTGGACGAATATCGTTTACTTATCGAAAAAATCCCAGTAGCAATTCTGGAATCATAACCGGTACATGGCAATACACTCACGCTCTATTGGACCTAACTTCGTCGCCGAAAAGTAGGTGTACACAGTACACCTCTGCCACCCCCGCTTGGGGAATAAACACGGGACGGTGTTTATTTTATTTTTATTTGTAAGATATTTGGGTCGCCATATACAAGGTGTACATAACAAACGCAATACCTGAAAATAATTTGTTTTAAATTGATTTTTCTTTTAAAAAACCTAGGATTCAAACAATAGGATTTATTCCTGTGTCGTGGGTGCATTTACAAACATGAAAATTCACACGCACAAATACCCAGACCGAAAGAAATAATTGTGGGTCACACAAATATTTGTCCCGTGCGGGAATCGAACCCGCGACTATTAGACACACTGGGCGGAGCAGCTTAAGCTCTTAACCACTGCGCTAAATCGCCCGTCTTCAAAATCGTTTCCAACAATGTTTAATATACCTTACTTTTTTTTGAATTTCTAAAAATGCTGTTACTCCTTTAGTGCGCTTTAATAAACTAAATTTATTATTGATTCAAAGCATTGCAGCGATTTTAAAAGCATGTCTAAAACGTATTTCTCAATACCCACACATACACGTACAAGTTTCATTGTTAATTGAATATAAAAGTGCTTAAAAAGGGGACAAACATTTTAAATTTGGAAATTTGGTTTTCGTATTGAATTTGTGAGGCAATCATCTAATCGGGGTGTCTGAGGTCTTGCGTTATATGCGATACACCTTGTATAGAGATCATGCTTTCAATTCTAGTAGAGGACGAATAGCTTTAATAGTGAAATGATTCAATTCATTGTAGGTACTTTAGTTTAAGCGGACAGAGAAAACATGTTTTAGGATTTTTTAGTAAAAAATCAAAATAAGGTATGTCGGAAGAAAGAATGACAGAACAGGTATACAATGCGAAAATAGAAGGATGTAGGTACCGGGAAAGACTATCTTACCATGACCAAATAGACCGTGTCTTATCTGAAGGGCAAGTCAAGAGTCTCCGTAACCGGCGAGCGTGTATGAGACGAACTATGGGAGTGGAGGATGCCAGAGAGTTCTGTAAGGAAAGAACCTGTTGAAACTCTGCACTCTCTGCCTACCCTGCAAGGGATCTGGCGTGATGATATAGATAGGCAGGCATAAAAAACTTAATTCATAGAAACGGGAATCCTATTTGTTTATATAAATGTTTTGCACAAAAATACAATAATGTGAATTGTGGCATCGTCCCAATAATGTTTCTAGTCAAGTGGCGCATGGTGCGGCTGACGATCACGAGGTTCGAGATTCGAATCCTAGGTCAGACAGTTTATTTTCTCTATTGAAAGATTCTTAATAGACGAAAAGTCCGTTTAGAATCGTACCTATGGTGGCAATAGGTCTGTCTAAAGTCAACGCAGACGAAGTCGTAGACAAATATGAGATACGCTACTTTATAATATTCAGTGTTACGGCGGTGCATCACACACATAACATCTACTATAATATAATAATTATAACATTTAATGTAAATTGCTGAAATAACACAAGCTCTAATTTAAGTATTTCACAGAGAATAAGTAGCTAGCATATTCAACTCGTGAGCACCCGCCTGGAAGAAGTAATTACGTCTCACACTATTCTGTACTTATTTAAACAAACGCTGTGGAAATAACCAGCTTATTAGTACTAATTTTAAACTTATTTACTATGTAATTAAGACTTAAATTGGTTCACAATGTTATCTATTATGATATCATGTGTACTCTTAGTTTATTATACAATATAATAATATTTTTATAATTAGGATGACCTTCCAATATGTCCTAAACGGAAACTCCTCGACATGTATATCCTGCCCGTACTAACCTATGGTGCTCAAAAGTAGTCACTAACTCAGTCTCAAAAGTCCAAACTCAAGGTGTTTGACACACCTTGAGTTGAGAGCGTAGCATATTAGGCATAAAGTTAGCAGATAAAATTCTTAACACCACAATACCCTCTAAAACGGGGATCGCTGAGGTGGGCATTAAATCTGCTAAACTTAAGTGGGAGTGGGCAGGGTATATTAGTCGAATGCATCCTAACAGATGGGCTAGAATGGTCATGCAAAGGATGCCTACAGATGGACATCGGCGTTGAGGCAGGCCTAGAAAACGTTGGCGCGATGATCTATATACGTTTTATAAAGATTGGCCAGAGATGACCGATCATAGATCTACGTGGAAGATCATGGGGCAGACCTTTGTTCAGCAGTGGAACAAAACAGATTAACAAAAAAAAATTGGTTACATGTAGAAAGCACCCCCACATTCCCCAAATGAGAGTGGCAAAGGTATACTATAATACATCCATGTTTCGACAAGGAGGCGCGCCATAAACTGGTATTTAACTTTTACTGGTATTTAACTTTTACATAACTTAAACTGGTATTTAACTTTTTTCGATTAAAACCTAGTACCTCATTAACAGTCAAAAACAGTCCGGAGTCTCAAAATGTGCCTGGTATAGTGGAATAAGGTTCACCCAGGTACACTGTAGACATATGTTGATCTTTACTGATATGTTACAGTGATATGAAATATGAACGAGAACTACAGGATTCGAAACAGTTGCACAGAAAAAAAAAATCATTTGTATCTGAATCTCCATCTTACATTCACCAGTCAACACACAAAGGCGCCAATCGTATACAGAACAAACTAAATGCTTCATAGTTCATTTAAATCTGAAACTAAATCTCGATCTCTCATTCACTAAACTTGCCGTCTCACAGAACGTACGAATACGCGACGCGATGTCGGTCGGTGAGCCGACTGTGCTTGAATTTAGGCGATTCAAATGTTCCAAATGAGACATATTCCACTGTTACGGACACAAATGATCGAATCTAAACAGTTATACACTTTTGCTATGTTTAGTACACTGGAACCTTACATTACAAATAAATAGTACCCAATACTAGTACCGACCGCCAAATATTGTTGCACATAGTACACCTTTGCCACCCTCGCTTGGGGAATAAAAGCGTGATGCTATTTTCTAAGACGCTGCAGGCGAGGATATTAACCATATACAAGCTGTAATATAATAAACGCAAGACCTGAAAGTAGTTTGTTCTAAATCGGTAACTGAATTGATTCCAACGGTTTTTAATGTATCTTCCTTTTTTTAGCAAAATTTGCTGTTACTCCTTCAGTGCGCTATGACAAATTCAATTTATTCTTGATTCAAAGCAATACACAGAGTTCAAATGCATTTCTTAAAATTCCCAGTATGAGTCCGGAGTCTGGAATTGTGCCCGGTATATGGAAATAGGCTCGCCCTTATTACATAGGACCTAACATCGTCGGTGAAACGTGGGTGTACTCAGTACACCTCTGCCACCCCCGCTTGGAGAATATAGGCGTGACGGTGTGCTTTTTTATTTCTTAAATACTTTTCTCAATACACACACATACTCGTACAAGTTCCATTGTTAATTGAGGTATAAAAGTGCTTAAAAAAGGGTAAACTTAAATTTTGAAATTTGGTTTTCATATTAAATTTGTGAAGCAATTATCTAATCGGGGTGGCAGAGGTCTTGCGTTATTTATTCGATACACCTTGTATACAAACGCACCAGCGCTCTATATCACCACTACCAAGCAATAATGCTTGGTAGTGGTGATATAGAGCGCTGTATAAACACCTATACGCTTTCCGCAACCGATAGCACCTTGTTCTGACTACAGTCCGACAAGGATATTTTGACCCGCGGCTAAAATCAGAACTAACGCTTTCATCAAGTGAAATGTCACTTCATGACAGTGGCAGAGTTGCCGTTTGCTATTAAATTTACCCAAGTTCTTTTTGGTTCGTTCTCCTTGGAAGTAGGAAAATTTGACTAAATGTTTATTTATTTAAGTAACTTCACAGCTTACAATTATTAAGGAACAATCATATAAATAAAATGAAATGCCAATGACGAAGTTTGCAAATTAGCAATAATTACAAAGTGTTAGACGTTAATCCTCAGACAAAGAATTAGACTGAATAGCATAGATGTGCACGCGTGTGTGTGTGTGAGTTTTAGAGATAGAATATCGGCATGATGATGGTGAAAAATTATTTATTATCTGATAATATTCTTATGATATTTGTTTTAAAAGTGTTGCGAGAAGAATTAAATAGGTCAGTTAACCCTAATTTCACACCAACACCCCCTGTCAATGTCATCTATCGGCCAAAAGATTGTTGTTGCACTATTTGTGTCTTTCGTTATAAAATGTAATTCCCGACATCCTATTTAGCGTTAATGACTGCAGAAGTACAACTTTGTTAAAGGCTCTGATCCCTTGTACAAAATCCCTATGGTTTTACTAATTCTACTACTGTATCATTACGCCAGATTCCTTGCGGGGTAAGCAGAGGGTAGTATTCCAATAGGTTCTTTCTTTGCACACCTCTCTGGCTACCTCCATTCTCATAGTTCGTCTCATACACGCTCGCCTGTTACGAAGACTCTTGACTCCATATGCTTTTATGAAAAAAAAATGTATGTTTGTTAATACTCTCTCAGTCTAGCCTTTCCTAAACAAGATCACGGTGACGTCAGACGCAGGCGGGGGCACAAAGGCATCTATTTTCGCCGCAAGGAAGGCCGAGCTCGAAGAAAGTGGCCGTGGACAATGAACGGGAAATAGCTGACAATGGACGCGAGTGTATCCCCTTAACATTCACCCCTATATATACTGTATGAATATTATAGAGCTGTAACGGGCTCTTCGCTATGATCAATTGACGCACGGCTTGGTTCAGTGGTTAAGAGCTTAAGGCGCTCCGCTCGTACTGGATCGTGCAGACGCGGGTTTGACCCCTGCAAGGGACAAATCTTTGTGTGACCACATATATTTGTTTTGGTCTGCATGTTTGTGAATTTTATGTTTGTAAACGCACCCACGACATGGAAATAATTACTAGTGTGGGGCTAATTTTTATACTAAAAGAAAGAATATAATAACTGCTTAGATTAAACGAGATTAATTGCTATGAAAATACTTGCAGGCGCTCGCATTTATGACCTTTAGCGGCAGTTAGAGCTCATAGAAAGTGTTTGACAGTATCGCATATGGGTTTTTAACAATATTCTGTACAATATACACAAAAAATGACTTTCACACTGTGACGTTAGTTAGCGCCTTTAAGCACCTGCTACCTCTAAAACGCTTCGAAGCTAGCTAGTATACATACGTTCATAACTACATATTAGACTAATTATTTGCAAAAGTCTAGACCGTGGTGCGTTTTAAAAAATTAATTTAGCTTTATGGACGATTTAACGCAGTGGTTAAGAGTTTAAGCCGCTCCGCCCACATCTACTAGTCGCGGGTTCGATTCCCGCACGGAACAAATCTTTGTGTGATCCACGATTATTTGTTTCGGACTGGGTATTTGTTTATGTGAATTTTCATGTTTGTAAACGCACCCACGACACAGGAAAAAAACTAGTGTGTTTAATTTTAAAAAATATTACCTTCGTAAAATAAACGTGTATTGGTATTCTGTATGCTGCTGGAGTACCTTTAAACAATCATTTCACGATACCGTAACGCGCCACGTTACGAATTGAATTGGTCACAGTCACGAATTACGTCACAGTGAATCAGGACCCTAGACTTATTACAGCTGTCCTTTCCCGGTAAAGTAGCTAGAAGTGTATAAAGTACGCCTAAATATTATCGACGCGTAGGTTTCGACATCACATTACAATAAGTTGACAAAAGCCAGCAGACTATAGACCATCTGTAAACAGTATCACGAATCATTCAGTCTACGAAGAAATGACCTACACTTAATCCACAATACGCTGTACGTACGGCTACGTACAGGTTATGTACTTAATTTGCATGTCAAAGTTTTTAAAATATGAATTACTAGTTTCAGCCCGCGACTTCGGCCGCGTTGATTTTAGGTAATAAAACATCTGTATGCCAAATTAAATACAAATCCCTTAGCCGTTTTTGCATGATTGAGTAACAAACATAAAAACTATCACATTTATAATATTAGTTTAGTAAGATTAGCCGTTTACCCGATATGATTTCCTATTAGTTATATAACAGGAACCATCGGAGCCACCACCATCTAGGAAGAGGTGGTGAGATGAACTGAACTAGTTGGCCTAGAAAAAGGTATGAGACGGTTTCGCTTTGCAGTGCGCCAGTATAGGCTTATAATAATAATATATACTTCTATCAAACACAGCTTACCTAAAACGGCCGTGAAAAGTATTAGACTCAAATTGAGTGCTGTCTAGCGTACATAAATGCACAATTCTGTTGTGTAATTACACAGCACACGCAAATGCACAATTCCCAAAATATTACTGCACAGATCCCAGCACTATCTTACAGCTCTCAAAATGAAAGATCATCCCTCTCTTCTCAAGTTAATATGACACAACAAGCAATTAAAGTACCCGTCTATAGCGAATCAAGGGAATCAAGAGTAAATCCTACGGTAGCAGCTTCGGCGCCCAAAAACTAAACTGAAATCGAACTACACAGCATACACATATACACTATTCCCAAATTTTAACTGCACAGATCTCAGCATAATCATAGAGCTCTCAAAATCAAATACCATTCCTCGTTGTTAGAAACATTTTAAAAACTGTGATTACAACGAAATTCTATTGTTTTAATATTTATTAGCGAGACGAGATAAACTGGACTAGTCAACAAACAGTACAGTAAAGGTTTATGATAATAATAATACATATCCTTATCAATCACAGCCTACCTTACCTAAAATAGACGCATAAGCTATGAGACTGAAATTGTTACTACACAGCATACGCAAATGGACTATTCACATATAATAACTGCGCAGATCTACATAATCACACAGCTCTCTAAATCACAGACCATCCGTCCCTTCTGAAGTAAATATGGCACAGCAGGCAATAAAAGTACCCGTCTATACCTTAATCAAGGGAATCAAGAGTAAATCCAACAAAAACCCTAAAAACTAAACTGAAATAATAACAGTATAAAGAAATGCACAATTCCAAAACTATAACTGCACAGATCTACACAATCGCACAGCTCTTAAAATCAAAGACCATCCCTCTCTTCCCAAGTAAATACGACAGCAAGCAACGCAAGTACCCGTCTCTGCCGCAATCAAGTGTGAATTCGGCGTTTCCAAGAAACGCCCGCCCCGTGCCCGCTCAGCCGTGAATCTGCAAATATTCTGCCTTCATTAGGTATTTACCGTCCTTATAAAAATGTTCCATTCCACTTTAAAGGGAGATAGACAAGTAATCGGAGCCATTATGGAAAATATAAATCTATTTATATCAGAAATTCGGTTTTGACGGCCTATTATGAGATAAGGTTATTTTTGTATTGGATTTTTTTTGGGAGTTTTGCGTCGAAATGGCGTAATATATTTAGATGATACGATTGTCTAATAAATTATATAATTGACGATGATATTCCCAAAGAAGTCGTCAGTGAGTTACGATATTTTTGTTTTATTATTTAACAATAGCGCCATCTGTTGATCTTGTGGAGCACTTTTTAGATTAAATTACATTCATATAGCTCTTTTAAACTCGTTTCATCGTATTTAATCTACCGTGATTGACAAATCTCCCATATAGACCATAGTACAGGCACACAAAGGTCTTTTGGCCCGCAGCCGAAACTACTTTATGACAATCGTAGAGTTGCCGTTTGCTATAAAATTTACCTAAGATCTTTTTGAAATAGTAACTTGTTGAAATATTTCCCTGAAAGTAGAAACATTTTACTTATCGATAACCCTAATTTCACACCAACGCCCCCCTGTCAATGTCATCCACTAGCCAAAATATCCTAGAAGCACTATAATCATTGTTTTCAATAGCAGTAATAATTGACGTATAGTATAGTCAAAACTGTTTATAAAAATTCTTCGACAAATACGGTCGCGGACTTTTCAGTAGCTCAAATAGAATAGTAAATTCACTCCACCAATACACCATCTTTAAATTTACAGTACCTCCTTGCTGTCATGCTTCAATAAATATGCTGTTTTACACTTTTCATCACGTTTATAAGGATCGCAGAATATATTAAATTCCTCCTAGGCGGTATACATCACGCTTATAATATTATATTATTCTCACGCACTCGTATCAAACGGAAAATAATTCATTTTAACGGACTTCAAAAAGGAGGAGGTTCTATATTCGTCTGTACATATATATTTTTTTTTAATGTATGTTGACCTATATTGCCGTCAAGTGTGGACCGGTTTTGGCTTTTTGCATTGGGTTCAGTATAGCTTCAAGGTGGTCCCATTTTAATTTCATTGGTATTGGACCTTGGACTTAGAATATACACCAGGGAACTCCTTAATGACAAACAACACGAATTTGTAAATTGAGATATTATGGGTATTAGATCGATCCTATAGGTACCGTACTAAAGAACTAAGCTTTTTTTAATAACTTGTTTGCTTATGAACCAATTTTGATAATCCTTTTTACATTGGGTACAATATAGCTCCCAGGTGGTCCCATTTTATTTTTATCAGTATTGGACCTTGGACTTAGAAGGTACACTAGAGGAGTTCTTGACGTTAAACAGTACGATTGTGTTAATTCAGTTATTATGAGTATTATATGAATCACGTAGGTACCTTACTGTAGAACTAAGTAGAATAATAGAATATAGGAATAAAAATATAAATAGTTAATACATTCATCACTTAAAATTGTAAATAAAAAACCTTTTTTAAAAATCGACTTCAAAAAGCATAAAATAAATATTTGAAGTCGGTGCCGGTTGGGTCAGTCAGTTATGACTGAACCAACTGGCACAGATAATATTATTTTTTTGCTTTTAAAGGCGGTTTCCCTTTATTTAAGTTGTTTATAGAGTACCTAAAGCAGAGTTTAATGTTTGGTGCCTATAATAAAAGTGCTGCTAGTCTGCAATCACAAATTGGTAACACAAGTAGTATTAAGATCATTTAAGGTCAAATATTATAGTGATATTCACTACTTATATTTTTTTATCTGTAGTTTGAGCTTAGAGCCCTATTGTATTCACCGGCTTTAATCCGTAGAATATTATACCAAATTTGGTAATATACTTCACCCTGTCAAAATAAGCTTTTTTGAAAGCAATCGAAGTGTCGTGCCAAACGAGCTCGAAGTACTGCTGCTTTTGTAGACTTTGCTTACTGAACTCTGTGGTCTGGGATTGATTATGTTCACTAAAGAGTCTATGCTTGCAGTGGCTTTTTATTGCAGGTCACTTCCTTCCCTCTAATATGGTCGAGGGAGGTGATGGCTGCTCAAGCTACTGCTGCTTGTGGAGACTAGTCCACCCAGAATCCTCTAGTTTTCGTTATAATATATATTTAAAATTGTTATTATTACTTTTATATCTCAGTCGTAAGGCATCACACTGAAGCTGGATGGCATAAATGATTTTGTATAATATAATGTTTGTTTCCGTTTCATGTTTCGATCCGGTGGTAGATGAGTAAGTGAAAAAAACGTGAATATGACCATTTGTTGGCAATATTCAGCTACGAAATTCAACCATTTTGCCGATGTTGAGTAGCGACTGTTATTTTATTTACTCCAATTTTTAACAACGCAAAATTTCGACAATGGCCGGCATAAAATTGATGAATATATTTATTCATTTCATTTATTGTACATAGAACAATGCAGGCCAATCACAGTACCTATTACAAAAACATGGCATGGTTTAATAGTTATCCATCATTCTCGCAAAGCTTTAATGAAATATTCTTTGAAATAAAGTGATGGATACTTTTCACACCAATAACGACAGACGCTTTAAGGATAATTCGAGCCAAAATACTTTAAAAAAATCTTTTACAAATACTCGAATGCGCCATGGTTAATATTTTATCAACACCACATGTCAATATTCAAAACAATACTAGTTTTTAGAATCAAAACACAATGACCTGTATCACTTTTCTATTTCCCGCGAAAACTCCCTTGCGTATGAATGAATGAATGATTTTTTTATTTGTTAAACATAGGTACATATAAGGTTTTAAAACAATTTGTTACAACGTCACACTATGTTTTGCCTGATGATCACGACATTTGGCACTTTACAGCCAGAATTATCCGACCTTAAGATGATGGCTGGAGCATCGTAAAATCTTTATAATCTCGTGCATTTTGTATGGAGTAATGCAGGAAACTGACTGAGATAATTTGGTGGAAACTTCTCATGAAGAAGGGCGTACGAATATAATAATCATGTTTTATACAAAAAATATATGCAACCTGCTACGGGACAGGTACTGGTAGAGCTGCGAGACCATGGTATTCTGATCTATTAGGTACCAAAGGTTAAGCAACGTTCCACTTGGTCGATTTAAGATGCATCTCCGTGCTTCGGAAAATAGGTTAAGCTATTAGTCCCGGCTATCTCTTAATTGGCCGTCGTTAAGTCAAGTTGGTAGCCCTGTAGACGGCTTAGTAAGTTCACCTGCCCCCACCAATCCGGATTGAACCCGCACAATTTGTGAGAGAAGTCCTTAACCCAGCAGCGGGACAGTAAAGGCTAAATTATTATACCAATTCTTGCCCTATACACATTTTACGTATTATTATATTGTTCCTATATCCAAGATTGTATCATAGACATATATAAACTAAAACATCACAAATACCGTAAAACATGAATTTTAGCAGTTATTCAATCTTACACAACAACGCCCCTGTAAAAATAAAACAGTGAATTCCGCATTATATTTCATGCCCTCTCACCTCTTCTAATCGTGTCCTTTTAGCTGAAAACCCACTCAAATATTTAATTAAACATTTATTTATCATCAATTCTTTAACACTTCTTATAACTAAAAACATCCCCGGACCGATCTCCACTTAATAACAAAATTAAAACATAATGCCCGCATTACACGACCAAGGGTCAAGTGTCCTGGTTAATTTACACCGAACTTGAGTAAGTAGTTTGGTTAATCGCTTTCGGCAAGTATAGGCAGATCTCTCCCGGGGGACAAATAACGGCAGCTCCTAGATGATGGATACTGCTGAATAAATTATAGGGGCGGTTAATAGGAGCGTTGGTGAGTTTGGTAATTGTCCGATTTCGAAGTTTTGCTGCGACGTTGTGTATTGGTTGTATGGGTTATATTGTTTGGAAGATAAATCAAGACTAGATCTACTTAGCGAGAGTTCTAGTAGTATATTAGTTCATTGTGCATGTGTCTTTGACACGTGCCAGATTTAGAAGAAATTTCACGTTATAAAATGTAACAACTCGTTGGTCTGGTGGCAAAGCGCATCGCTTTGTGATCACGAGGTTCTGGGTTCAAATCCTAGGTCGGACAAACGTAGTTTTTCTGACGAAAAATTGCCAGTATGAGTCCGGAGTCTGGAATTGTGCCCGGTATATGGCAATATGCTCGCCCCCTATTACATGGGACCTACCATCGTCGGCGAAACGTGGGTGTACTCAGTACACCTCTGCCACCCCCTCTGGGGAATATAGATGACGGTGTTTTTTTTTACATGTAATAATAACCAGGTTATATTTGAATATTATACAGATGGCTTGCTCCAGTACTTAAGAGCTTAAGACGACGCTCGACCTCGCACGGGACAAATCTTTCTGTGACCTACAACTATTTATTTCGGTCTGAATGTATTTGTGAATTTCATGTTAGCAAACGCACCCACGATACAGGAATAATTCCTAGTGTGTAACGTGGCCCGTTTTATACTAAAAGGAATAAAGAAAGAATATTATAATGACTGCTCAGACTGATGGAAATACTAGCAGGCGCTCGCATTTATGACTATTAGCGGCAGTAAGGGCCCTTGGAAAGTATCTGACAGTATCACAATTTGGTTTTTACCAATATACTGTACAATATATACAAAAACTAGCTTTCATACTATGACGTAACTTAGCACCCTTTCTAAGCAGCTACTGTGCCTGCTACTCTTAAAACCGAGTTTATACACTGCTGTTGCCGCCATTTCTTGCCAAGTGCAATGAGCAGTACCGCGGCAGCGTCAACTGTTCACATACTCCCTTCGTACTTCAAACATCGCGCTGCGTTTCTCTAGTGTTTGCAAAAACTCCCGACATAAAATTTTCTTTTCCTCGAAATGATATTGTCGTCATCCAAATATCCGGAAGGTAATTTTTATACATGCTTTTGCATGGTTTCTCTCGTTTTTGTTGTCATATATTTTTTTTATTTTTTTTCCAAAATTATTTATTTCCCATAACTTCAAATAGATTTTTAAATTGGCCACACGAAGTAGGCAACGAAGGGAGCGCTAAGCAATGATGAGTGTGGAAAGGAAAGTAATGTAAGTGACGCGTTTATTTGACTAACCTCCCCTTACTTCACGCGGGACTGGGCAGTGTGTAAATCGCGTATAAAACGCTTTGAACCTAACGACTATACAAAAGTCTAGCTTTTATCTAATTTTGTAAGTCTGACCAACCTGGAATCATACTTTAGTATAAATAAACTATCAAAACATAACACGCTTGCACCTTTTTTCCTACATGCTTATAGTGATAAGCATGTAGGAAAAAAGTTAGGGGCGTTTTTAGGTCTACAACGATCCACACAGAACCATATCATCCCTAAGCTTTCTTTTGGTCGCTCCCTATTCATTGTTTTGAATTTTACGCAGAGATTTAGATATTTAGGTATTCTATCTACTCACTTGTGTCTGGTAGCATAGCGTATGAAATCAGCACATGACATGAATCTGCAACAAACATAGAAAAAAATAATTAGTTTCATTTAGAAATACGTTGCCGTACACAAAAAAAATATTTCTGAGTCGTGGGCGCATTTACAAATATGAAACACAAACGGTTAGTTCGAAACAAACATAAATGTGGATTACACGAAGATTTTTTCCGAATAGGGATTAGATCTCTTGATTCATTAAGCGAAACGGCCTACGCTCCAACTACTAGGCCAATTCGTAGGCAGATATCATGATAACTGAGTACTATGATTTACCTCGAAGAGATCACAATTAGTGATAAGGCCCATCGTTACACTACCTTGTAAATTTATAAAATTGTATTTCTATATTCTGTCTTTGGTGGAACAATAAAGTGTTATCCATGTATCTATCTATAGTATGTAATAAGCTTTCTATCTATATCATCACGCCAGATCCCTCACGAGGATACCTTATGTAATAATAATATTAGCCCCGTTAAGAAACTGTCCCACCGTTGAGCACGGGCCTCCTCTCAAACTGAGAGGGTTAGGCCTTAGTCCACCACGCTGGCCCAGTGCCGGTTGGCGAACTTCACACACCTTCGAGAAACTCTAAGGCATGCAGGTTTTTTCACGATGTTTTCCTTCACCATTAAAGCAAGTGATCGTTAATTTTTAACACGCACATGCTTTCGTAAAGACGCCCTGCCTGGGTTTGAATCCGAGACCTCTGACTTGTCAGTCCAACGGTCTAACCACTAGAGTATCACTTCTAAAGTATGTACGTAAAATAAAATAATTTTTACGAATTTTCTTGCGATTGATTTTTGTTTATTAGATTTCTGACGTTTGGAGTGCCTTACAGCACCCATGGTCACGGGAATAACATACATAACAACGTAACATCTATATATATACCATCACGCCTAAATTCCCTAAGCGTGGATTAGAGAGTTGTACTAAATACACCCACTTTTCGCGACGATGTATGTATCCTACTAATATTATAAATGAGAAAGTTTGTATGTTTGGATGTTTGTAACTTAATATATAAAATTCAGCACCTAGTACCTCAATTAACACAAAGCATACTTTCAATCTCGGAAAAATGTTAGGTTCTTGTTTAAGGTTAACGCGAACGAAGTCGCGGGCAGAAACTAGTATTATATAAAGATCAATTGTCATAACTGGCATAACTCTCGCAAAATCTCGAAAATGGCCAACCATTTGAATATTTTTCTTGGAAAATCTAAATTGGTAAGTTTGTATGAAAATTCTCACTTCGGATTACTTTTAATAGATGGCGTTCGTGGCGGACAATCGAAAATATCTAAATTATTAATTACAATCAAAGAAATTTTAGGTAGTACGAAGTTCACCGGGTCATCTAGTAGTAAATAAAATGTAAATGTACATAGCCACCCACACTGCCACTCCCACTCAGATTGCGTTCTTGCGGATGCATTGTGTTATATTTTCGTCGGAATGTTTGAAGTATTACGAGGGACCGGAATGAATGAGCTTTCTTTATTTATTTTCCTCACTTTAAATTCTTTTTATTTTGTTTTTCTTTCTTACCAATGTAAATTGTGTACCGTGTTAGTATGTAATAATTTATAAATATGTCGTCAGATGGCCAAAACTGTCTAGCGCAAGAGCATAATCTTTAGAGTCAGACATGGTCAGGGTTATGTTTCCAAACAACTTAACACATTGTCTGTCAGTTCAGTTCAGTGTCACACAAAACACGTCATCAAAAATTGATAAACGAGGCAAGACGATCTTCCAGATCAAAATCCATTCGACGATCATGACACCTGCATCGCATCGTTCTCCATTTTTTGTCCATCTTCCGTATTCGAATCCCGTTGACTCTGACGTTCCGTCAGCGCGCGGCCGAAGCTTTCTCTAGCGGATGGCTCGCGTACTATTTGCCACAGATAATAACCACGCCGACAAAATACATATTTTTTATGATTGTTGTACAATGTTTAATGATATAATAATGACGTATGTAGTATTTGCACACCACTACGGTAGTAATAGTCTATCTATCTATATCATCACGCCAGATCCCTTGCGGGGTAGGCAGAGAGTACAGAGTTCCAACAGGTTTTTTCCTTACATACCTCTCTGGCTTCCTCCACTCTCATAGTTCGTCTCATACACGCTAAGGTTACGGAGACTCTTGACTTGACCTTCAGATAAGACTCGGTCTATTTGGTCATGGTAAGATAGTCTAGGTCTTCCCCGGTGCCTACATCCGTCCACTTTCGCATTGTATATCTGTTTTGTAATTCTTTCTTTTGACATTCTTTCTATATGCCCGAACCAAAGGAGCATGCCCTTTCTCATCTTTACACCGATACTATCTTTCATACCTACTCGCTTTCTTACTACGCTGTTGCGAATGCGTTCGGTCAGCTTCACTCCGCACATCTTCTGCAGAGATCACATTTCCACCGCATTTATCCTACTTTCATTCTCCTTCTTACATACCAGCTCTCGCTACCATACGTTATACCATATAACAGTGTTGGGACAAGAACTCCGCCAGCTCCGCGTTTTGGCTTAAGTGCCGGCTTCCAAGTAGCTTTCCCATCGCACCATTCACTCTGTTCCCTGCACTCACTCTTCTCTCTATGTCAGCGATGTATTTCCCATCTTTACTGAAGGCGCATCTAAGATATACAAACTCATTCACTTGCTCCAGCACATCGTTACCAACCACAATCCTTGCGTTCGTTCTGGTTTCTTCCCGTTCAAAAACCATAATCTTGGTTTTCTTTACATTAAAGTGTAAGCCATTGTTCGTGCAGTCATCTTTCATAACTGTGTCTAGTGTTAGCAGATCAGTGGCTGTTGGCGTTATTAAAACCGCGTCATCTGCATAAAGTAATACAGTGTTACCAAATTTATTTTATATCATCCTATATAAAGCAAATAAATGAATTTGAATTTGAATAAATGATTAAGGAATATATGACATGCAAATGTATGTTGGAGTACCTATTGTTAAACAAGGATCTTTTGGCCTATAGATGACAGGGGTTTTAGGAAATTAGGGTAATAATTTAGCAAATCTTTCAACAGATGAGACCACACGGTTACTAATTAAAAAAAGAACTTGGGTAAATTTCGTAACAAACGGCAACTCAACGAATGATATAAAGTGACATTTCACTTGATGACATCGCTAGTTCCGATTTTGGCCGCGGGCCAAATGATCCTTGTATAAGTATACTTATCATATTCTAAATACCTAGTCTATTCGTTAAGCGGTATGTTCGTATTCCATTTCAATAAAGCGATATTGTACCGATTAGTCAATTAATGCCTATTTAATTGCGTATCGCGACGAACGTGACGATTTGTGACGTCACCGCTACATATTGCCGCCGAGTATCGCGTTGATATTCTATTGAGCGATTCTTGTTCGATAGGGTTGCTGCGCGTTTTATTTTAAAAGTTGACAATATTGTCTTTGACTAGAATCAAAATGTGGAATGAAGGTCAGTATCAAATCAAGTAAATAAAAATTATTACCGGCGCTCTATAGGTTATGAATATAGAGCTTGATGGATGTAAACATAACTTAATGCCCTCTTTTTCTATTTGAACTATTTTTCATTAAACTAAATATAATCTATTTTTAAGCTATCATAGTAATGTCACCTAAAATAATAAAAAATCATAAATGGATATTTCACTTTATATCAGCTTTTACGATTTTCACTGAAAAAAGAGTTTTAATCACGAGGTGAAGTGGGTTGAAGCGTACATACCACCCTACTTCGCAATAATTACAAAAGTTTATTTTTCTTATAACAAGTCTTATAAAGAATGCAGCAACAAATCAGAAAATTTCAGGCCAAATTATGTCAATAACGAAATTAGAATATATAAACTGCTAAATTATTAGAACTTAACTAGCAGTTTCCCACGTGGCCAAAAACTCGCTCCCACTGGGTCTAGTTACGGCTAAGAACCTTTCAGGGGATCTCATAAATACAAAAAAGTCATCCAATCGGACGATTTAGCGCAGTGGTTAAGAGCTCAGTCCGCTCCGCCCACTGTGTCTAATAGTCGTGGGTTCGATTGCCGCACGGGACAGATCTTTGTGTGATCCACAATTATTTGTTTCGGTCTGGGTATTTGTGTATGTGAATTTTCATGTTTGTAAATGCACCCACGAGAGGAATAAATCCTACGTATTAAAAAAAAAATCTCGGTCACCCCGTGAAGAATTACGAACATACTTACACCAGACATTTACAAAAATGCACAGAATAATAAATATTTAGCATTCACAATACTCCCAATTCTTCGATTATATTTATTTAAAGCTATAAATCTACCTCGTACTGGCAACCCTAGTTCTAATACAACTAAACACATAACAGTATTTAGTGGCCGGTAATGAAATATTCAAATTCTCACATGAATACATTAAGTTACGCGTTATGTGGAATACTTACTCGATCTCACGTTGTTAGTAACTCCACGTCGACGTAGGTTAATATTGGTACGGAACTAACGGAACTTGCTTAGTTTGATCAATCATAATCAAAAGCTTTAAAATATTAACGCAGTGATTGAAAGCTGCATTCTCAGAGCAGCAAGCAGCTGAATTCTCATGTTTGTAAACACACCCGCGATACAGGAATAAATCCTAGTGTGGGGCTGTTTTTTTTTTTTTTAAAAAAAACGTTGCCCCACACTAGGATTAATTCCTGTGTCGTGGGTGCGTTTACAAACATGAAAATTCACATACACAAATACCCAGACCGGAACAAATAATTGTGGATCACACAAAGATTTGTCCCGTGCGGGAATCGAACCCGCGACTATTAGACACAGTGGGCGGGGCGGGCTAAGCCCTTAACCACTGCGCTAAATCGTCCGTTTTTTTTATTTATTAAAGCAGACAAATTTTTTTTTTTATTAAAAAACAAATTTTTTTTTTATTAAAGCAGACCCAAAAATACGTATGAATAATCAAGAAAGAAAAGACTTGATTATTTAAGACTCTATTATCCGTTTGGAACGTCACTTCTGTGGAAAAAGGCATGAAATTCAACCGTTACTGATCTAAGAATGATAATTTAACATTTTTGTATACGTTGTAATCCTTAGAGAACAATGTAAAACGGGCTAGGTAGGCTTTGATATAAATTAATTAAACAAATATTAAAGTACATAATAAATTGTCATTCATAATATATGTCTCTGCATTGATCTCCAATCCTTTTATTTACAACTATGCAGAGACATAAATTTTAAAAAACTAAACCCAATCAGTTAATAAAATTTAATGGAGGCGCTTTCAAACATGAAATTCCCAAATACATACACCTAGACCTAAGCAAAGAGGTACATCGAGGTGTACTGTGTACACCCAAATATCGCCAAATGAGAATTTTCGATAGAAACCTCAAATTTTGTCCGACCTATAACTTGAACTCAGGACCTTATGATCGCCATCCGCACTATGCGTCACTAGACCAACTTCTTAACCAAAAATAATAACAAAGCAAGTCTAGTGTAATCCAAAAAGCCAAAATCCACTATAACATTTCCACCGAAACCAGAACATCAGGAAGTACAAAATCCCCTTTTTCCCATTTACATCTGCAAGTTACAAACCATCATAACCGCATTACCGCGTCCTAATGTGCAAATTAATATCATAAAGAGAAAATAAAAGTCCAGCTTTCATAAAAAAAGTTCATACATACGCGAATCACGTATGGAGAGAGGAAAACAATCCATCAGTTGTTGGGTCCCTCAAACGGCACTCTATAGACCGCAGCGGCTACGTCACATACCCACACATACAAAAACAACACGTCCATACACGCTTAACAACACACTAGCTCAAAAGACGGGAAAACATCAGACACACAGATACAAAAACTCCAAACTCAACGCACTCACACATAGGCATTGTATACGACGTAAAAACACAAATGCGGAATCGTCGCACACACGCACGTAAATTATGGCGAAACTTGCACACACGGAAAGAAACACACACATTGATGAAGCGCACAAACGTAGATATTGCATTACAATACGCGTCTATAGATGTGTGGGTGATAAAGGCGTCTACAATACCAAAGGCAGGTCGAGAATATTTAAAATAATATATGAAGATCTGTTTATGTTTTTTTTTTATGTAACCACTAGCTTCTGCCCTCGATTACGCGTTGACTTTAGACAGGAGCCTGACATTTTTCCAATATAAAAAGTATCCTATGTATGTTTTAATACAGATAATAAACTGCTGAATGTGCCGAATTTCATTCAAATCCGTTCAGCCGTCCAAACATCCAAATATTTAAACATACAAATAGTAGTATTATTTCCTACGAATCCTACTGATTTATTTATCAATTTTTGAGAGTTCCAACAGATCCGATATAAATGAAAAGATCAGATGTATAATGTTAGGGAGTAATCTGATAAGCAAGATTATTGCCTTATATCAGGTACAATTCTAGACTCTGGACAGGGCTATGCAGAATTCGCTATGAAAAAAGTCACGATAACTTTGTCAAATGATAATGATGATATGTATTCGGTATGCCACTGGCAGAGTGGTGCAAAAATTTAGTATGGAAATATTATATTACAAAAAAAAATATCGGAAAGGCCCAACAAATTAAATTAAAAGACTAGCCTGCTTAGTTTCTCGCAGGGTCTTCTCAGTGGAAGCCGCGTTCCGATTCGGTGGTAGATGTCAAAAATGTAATAATTTTGACGTTCGTAAGTGCTTTTTTATTGGCCTATACAGATAAATGATTTTGACTCTGAGTTTGCGATTAAATTATTTCGGTTTTTTTCGTTGTTTATTTTTTTGCTTTAGAGTGCCCTGCAGTCACGAGAGACAGTAATGCGTTTGACGTCCAAATGTCATTGTTATTCTGGAGAACTTTAGGGGGATTAAATTAATTGCAACTGAAATTCCAATTAATTGATCCTACAATTAATACTGATTGAATAATGCTCAAAACTGGCCACTAGAATAGTAACCGTCATTTCAAGAAGTTATCTTAACCCGCCGCATTATGTGTTTATTTGGTCACTTCAAATAAGGGCCATTGAAAAATCACACTGGTCGCTAACCACACAAGGCAATTTGCCGTGCAAGTGATCCGAACAAATTATTAATATCTTCTTATACTTTCCCACTGCTGGGCAAAGGCATTCCCTCACAAGGTTAGAGAGTAGGTCATACTCGACCACGCGGACCAAGTTTTTGGCTACCTGCTGTTGGAACTTATCAAGCCGCCTACAAGACTTCCAACTCGGCTTATTGACAACCACATTAAGTGGCGGTGGCGTCTTCCGAAGCACGGAAACGCCCAATATGAAAATGCGACAAACGGTCACCCATCTCAGGTTGACCGAGACGAACGAACCTTGGTGATTGATAAGAACACCACGGTCGCACAATGCTCCGAGAGTCCGCCGCATTCATTTATTCCTTAAATGTAGTTATTACTTATCTAAATTTGCTTAAAAATAATTATTTGAACTAATTATAAATAGCAATCCTCCTTATCGAAATCCTTTTTATCAAAACAAATAATCCGCTTATTCGAAACAAACCCAAATTCCCACTAAAATTCGTAAACGTGTAACCGCCCTAACAGCGTCCCCTTCCGAGTTTTCTCTTGACCCACATCCAGATGCAGGGAAAAACTTGCAGATTATCGAATGTGGTAAAGTTGGGCCGGCCGTAATAACTAGGCCCGTTTGTCGGGTCATACTGCCCATACAGTGTTACATTGCCCTGTTATTACCACAGCGATTATACTGTCCTAGTACGCATTATAATATTGTCAACTTTAGTAGTTTAATGACGTGCCAATGTAACGGGAAAGTTTCTGAAGTGGTTCCAAATATAAATTTAACCTTTTTTGTCTTTAAACACATACATTTTTCATAAGCGGGGAAGTCTAAAAAATGTCATATTTTTATTTTAGCTTTATTTGTCATGTGACAATCGCAATTATAGTTTTTTTTTTTTAATATAATATTATATAAAAAAATGCGTTGGTCTAGTGGCAAAAAATGTGCTTTGCGATACAAGATCCTGTGTTCAAATCCTTTGCCAGTGAAAATTGCCAGTATCATTTCAGAGCCTGAAATTGTGCCCGGTATATGACAATAGGCTCGCCCCCTATTACATGGGAGCTAACATCATCGGCGAAAAGTGGGTATGCGTAGTACACCTCTGCCCCCCCCCCCCCCCACTTAGAGTATAAAGGCGTGACGGTGTTTATTTATTAATTATATTTAATTACTTATTTATAAAGTGTATACAAAAAACAGATTTATAATCGTTTTGTTTTTAAAAAATACCTTTGCTTAGCTCTATGAGTTACGCCTACAATATGAGTCATTTAAAAATATCTATTTATCATCACGCCAGATCCCTTGCGGGGTAGGCAGAGAGTACAGAGTTCTAGCTTCCTGCACTCTCACCTCGTCCACTTTAAAAATATGATTAACAATCACACATAATCAGGCCGAAACAAATGCTTGTGAATCACGCAAAGATTTTTTCCGAGCGGGCATCGAACCCATGATTACTCGATGTAGTGAGTGGAGCGGCGTACAGTCTGACTATTGGACCAAGCTGTCTTATCCTTTTTCAGCCAGTTCTATTACATTGGAACCTAACATCGTCTGCGAAATTCAGATGTATACAGTATATATCTATCATCCCCGCTTGGGGAATATAGTCATAATGACGTTTCAGGGCCTACCATTTATCGACCGGAAGAGAGACAGTGATGTAATTACTTTACAAATGAAATAAGGGATGGATATATCAAGCGCGCTGGGAAATATACGACGTATGTGCAAAAACAAATTTGATCTTTTTTTTAAAAAAAACTATACATATTAATAAAAACTGCTTTACAAGAACTTTGCTTCAATCATTCTCTGTTTTTGAATTCTATTTACTAGTTCTTAATCCTAGGTCGGACAAATGTAGTTTTTCTAACGAAAAATTCCCAGTATGAGTCCGGAGTCTGGGATTGTGCCCGGTATATGGCAATAGGCTCGCCCCCTATTACATGGGACCTAACATCGTCGGCGAAACGTGGGTGTACTCAGTACACCTCTGCCACCCTCTCTGAGGAATATAGGCGTGACGGTGTTTTTCTTTTTTTTTAGTTCTTAAACGTTTTGCATCAATATCAATAAATGTAAAGTAATAGAGACCCTGAAATATGGAGTCCAAATTCATATTTTTTAAATATTAAATCTCTAATTCATATACTTCTTGAAGTGTATGGAGTACAAAAAGAAGTGTTTATTGCAGTAGCCCCTTAAAAGCTTATTTAGAGATAGCAACGCCACCATAATAGGGGCACATCCTATATTTAATATGAGACTATTTTACTGCAATGTGATAGTATTCAAAATGCAGTCACCTCTTTAGGGATAAAGTCAATATAATACATAGATCGCTTGAGTCCAATTATATGAATTTAAAACTCCATCATAAACCAGACATATTCCACTAAACATAGCATCAAAGTGCTCTAGCATCCAGAATTCCCACCGCTAATAAAGTATATTTCTAAAAGCGCCTTAAATAATAAAGTAAAAGTGATTGAGGTTCCATTTCTACCCCTGGGTATTTATATCTACTCCAATATTCCATGTTACACGCTAAAGTTAAGACGCGGACACTTTATCCATCTTTTAATCAACGTAGGCGTTCTCCACCAATCCACATTAAGTCCATGCGATGCAGTATGGCCTATAATTACTGTTTCATTTGTGACTACGTACTACTGTCTACTGTTCACTGGTAATAAAAAAATGAATATAAAAATATTTCTACAGATGCTCCAAGACCTGAGTACGGCAAGCCTCGAGGCTGGATTATCTATGAACAAGTCAAAAACACAGCTCATGACCAACAGCACGAAATGCAGGGTAGAGGTAGATGGGCAGATCATTCACTATGTCAACGAGTGAATGTATTTGAGCAAGATAAAGAAGTCACTAGACGGATAGAGAACGCCTAGAAGAGCTTCTGGTCCATTAAGGGGTAATCTAGTAGTTAACCAGGGGTATGATGAAGGGCGACCTTCTCTTGTCCCTCAAGCGTAAAGTCGTGGATATGTGTATTCTGCCCGTCCTAACTTACGGTGTTCAAACTTGGTCGCTGACTGAACAACAGAAGTCCAAACTCAACGTCTGCCAAAGAGCAATGGAACGCAGCATTCTAGGTGTTCAACGGACGGATCGCGTCAGAAACACCACGCTGCGGTCCATGACTCAAGTTACAGATGTAGGCTAAAAGTCGGCAAAGCTGAAGTGGGATAAGGCGGGACATGTCGTGCGTATGGGCCCGCAAAGGTGGGCAAACATCGTCACAATATGGGTCCCTGAAGACCGTCACAGGTGTCGTGGTCGACCGACACAAGATGGCGTGACGACTTGGCCATTTTTGCGGGAAAGACATGGATACTACTAGCCCAGGATCGATCTATGTTGGGACGTCAAGGGGAGGGGACTCAGGATAAGGTATTAAAAATAAAAAAATAACATTTCAATAAATGACAGCTACCTCCTGACGTATCCAAATATCAAAACTAGGGTGAAAATCCGGAACACCGAAGTTATCCACCGACCAGAGCCGGACCGCCCCATAATGGCATTTTGCGCTTAATATAAGTATTTCTAATGAACTAAATGAGTATTGTTATTCAAGTGTTCTTTATTTCATTTGTTTTTAGTGCCAGCGAACGGTAGGCATTGGATACTTCGCCTGGGCTTTTGCTCCAGGACGACTAAAATTACACCGTGTATAATCTCTCTGACCTTGATTTGGGACAGATGACCTTTTTTGCCCAGTAGTAGATAGTATATGATGACTATAGTCCATATGCTGATTTACACATATACTTTAAGTTATGTTTCCATTGCCTGGACAATGGCGAATTAGTGTGTATTCCAGCCTAAAAATTAGGTTGGGTGTGTTTATAACTTGCATAATGGCTAGATCGGTCAAGAGGAAATAAGAGGATAAAACCATAAAATTCAGAAGGATGGTGGTGGTTCTTCACGTGCTAAGCATAAAATACATTGTTTTTTTTATATTTGTATTGCATTAGGAATTCTTTTATATTTCCTTTTTAAATTTATTCTATTCCTACTTTTAAATTTAATAATATAACTTCCTTTTTTGTGTTAAAGACTTTGTTGTATTTTAGCAATTTTTTGTTGTTTAATTTCATAGCTGGGAAAAAGTTGTTACTTACGAACGTCGTGGTTGCCTATAAATATGGCAGCATTTAAATATAGTATGTGAACAAGAGTGTATACTAATATAATGTTACATAATATTTGTCACGTTAGTGAGCCTAAATGAAATAAATAAATTAAGTCAAGTCAAGCTATTTAGCAGTAAAATAGAAATAGAGCTACTTATATCTCCGTTCCTAATTAGAAGGAGAGATGTATATACAGTAAATTGTACACACATTTAACCACATTCAGCAAATTTGCCTACGACTTGGTTCAGTGGTTAAAAGCATAAGCCGATCCACCCACTAAATTGAGAAGTCGCGGGTTCGATTTCCGCACGGGACAGATCTTTGTGTGATCCACAAATATTTGTTTTGGTCTGGCTTTTTGTGTATTTTAATGTCATGTTTAAAAGCGCACCCACGACTCTGGTATAATTGTAGAGTAGGGCTTCTTTTTGATAAAAAAAAATGTGTTCTCCACTCGAAATAGAGCTACATCTTAAGCATCTAAGTACATTAAAGATCGCCTTAGAAAATTCGCGATTACTAGTGCGGAAAATGAAAATAAGCTATTGATAACCCGTGATCCATACGAATGTAGTAAGTGGGTCCGCTAGGGTTGGTTTGAATACTCAGATATAAATATACGGCCTTTGTATTAGGTATCAATAGTCTTCATAAAAATAATAAGTTAACATTTGATACATACATACATAATAAATAAATAGAGTAAATAATTAATAGTAATCACATTTTACTTTGTTTAAGTTTCTAAACATAAAATGAATTCAATTAGGTGGTGCCTGAATAAAAGGGGATTATTAATTTACTCGGCGTTGATTTCTAAATACATTTTGAATTTTATCATCATCATAATCATCAACCATCATCAGCCAAGAGGCTCCAGGACAAGAGCCTCCATTAAAGATCGGCCGCTTGCAAGTCTTACCCATCCCAAATAAAACTCACGCATATGCATATACGCAACCACACATACATCAGGACATCTGTATCGGAAAGCAATAAGAGTGAAATAAGCTTAAACTGCGAATTCTCCATCAAATGAAGACGAAGTGAACGTCAATCGCAGCCAGTCCCGTGCAGTTCAGTGAGCCGCTATGTCATAATTTATACCTTATAAACATAAGTAGAGCTTCTTTAAAAAAATTGCCTTAAACTCATAGCGAAAATGGTCGAAGCGTCTTCTAGTCATATTCAGGTATTCATATTCGAACATAAATATTCATATTCACTACTAGCGCATCTCTAACAAAAGAAGATACGAATGAAGTTACCTCAATCCGCCGACTCCTTATCACGTGAAGATGAAGTGTATGTAAATCGAAGCCATTACTGGTTTTGTGCAGTTCATTGAGTAGTGACGTCATAATTCATACGTACCATAAAACAAGTCGAGGCTTTTAGGCACACCTATCTATCTATCTATATCATCACGCCAGATCCCTCCACTCTCAAAGTTCATCTCAGACACGCTCGCCGGTTACGGAGAATCTTAACCTGTCCTTCAGATAAGACTCGGTCTATTTGGTCATGGTAAGATAGTCTAGGTCTTCCCCGGCATCTACATACTTGCCCTTTTGCATTGTATATCTGTTTTGTCATTCTTTCTTCTGACATTCTTTCTATATGCCCGAACCAACGGAGCCTTTCTAATCTTTACACCGATACTATCTTTCATACCTACTCGCTTTCTTACTACGCTGTTGCGAGTACGGTCGGTCAGTTTCATTCCGCACATATTCCCCAGAGCTCGCATTTCCACCGCATTTATCCTACTTTCATTCTCCTTCTTACATACCCAGCTCTCACTGCTATATAACAGCGTTGGGACAAGCACTCCGTTATGTATGGCCAGCTGCGCCTTTTGGCTTAAGTGCCGGTTCCCGAGTAGCTTTCCCATTGCACCATTCCCTCTGTTCCCTGCACTCACTCTTCTCTCTATGTCAGCGTATTTCCCATTTTTACTGAATGCGCATCCAAGATATACAAACTCATTCACTTGATCCAGCACATCGTTACAAACCACAATACTTGCATTCGTTCTGGTTTCTTCCCGTTCAAAAACCATAATCTTGGTTTTCTTTACATTCAAATGTAAGCTATTGTTCATGTAGTCGTCTTTTATAACTTTGACTAGTGTTTGGAGATCAGTGGCTATTAGCGCTATTAAAACCCGCGTTATCTGCATATAGTAGATGATTTACCACTAGATCACCGATTTGTACACCTTCATTCATCGCTTTCAGTCTTTGAAGACTTTAGGGACACCTTGAAATAAAACAACACAATTTTTTTTAAACATTTTGAGTGCTTCCCATGACTATAAGTATTGTGAAGCTCTCAAAATGTCGGGTACTTCAAATTAAAAACAAATCGCTACAAAATCCGAAAGATTAGTTTAATTTCTTGTGACATATTGGCGTATACCTTGAACAATCTTGCTCAAAACACAAGCACAGCTTGTTTTAAAAATACTTTACAATAATTTCTTTTTTCATATTCATATTCATTCACCGGTATATCCATATTCAGTCATATGTATCCATATTTAAGTAGTATATTCACAAATCGAACATCCCTATCGAGAGGCAAAACGAATTAAGTGAGCTCAAACTGCGGGCTCCCCATCATACGAAGATGTAGTGGACGTCAAACGCAGCCATAACTGGTCCCGTACAGTTCACTGAACCGCAATGTCATATTAAATGCCATAAAACAAGCCACCGTTTTATAAGCAATATCTTATTTGAAAGGGTCAGGACCTTTTCGGTACCGAAATTATGTTAGACAAATACGAATTCATATACCAAAGACGAATTTAAATGATAGGCGCATTAAAATTTCAAAGTTTTGACATAAAAGAAACGAATAAACAAAATAAACACCATCACGCCCAAATTCTTCAAGAAGGGGTGGTGGAGGTGTATAATGCACACTTACACCATGTCTATTGCTATTATACCGGGCACATCTCCAGACTCCGAACAGATACTGGAAATTTTTACATTAAAATACTACATTTTGTCCAACCTAGCACTCGTAATCGCTACGCGCATGATACGCCACTAACCCAACGAGGCACCGTCATCTTCACGCCTACATTCCACAAGCGGGGGTGGCAGAGGTGTACTGAGTACACCCACTTTTCGCCGACGATGTTAAGTCCCATGTTATAAGGGGCGAGCCAATTGCCATATACTGGGCACAATTCTAGACTCCGGACTCATACGGAGAACACACTCTCACACACAAAACTTGATGTGACAGTTATTAAACTAAGTAGAAGTCCTTATGGGTGTCTTGACAATTTTTATAAGCGGGTAGGGACAAACTCGCCTCAGCTTCATAACGCTTTGTCTACCGAGTAAAATTTATTATCTCTCATCTTCTTCTAGTTCTAGAAGTTCTTGGACCTAACAGTGGAAAGGTGGCTGATGTATTCTATTTGTTAAGATAAAAAAAAGATTTTTACTAAATATAAAACATACAACTATTTATTCACCATATACTAACTCCGAATTTAAAACGAAATATCCAAATCAACAACCACTTGATATGCGAAGTATCATGAAACCCAAAGCAGTGTCTACATTCTAGAAGTCAACAACTTCACTTCGCAACTATAATAATCGAATATTACAGTGTAATTTATCTATCAGACGCTGGCACATTATGGTAATACGCATCGACTAGCGAGCATAACACCGCACAGTATTTAGGTATATTCCAGACAGCAGGTACCGTACACAGCATGCATTTAAATCGAATATTACAAGGTGGATCTACGGCGGATATAACCGGTTAGAACCGCCTCCAGTTCTTTAGCCCTATCGAGTGCACGTGCACTTGATATCGACAATGTTCTGTATTGCTGGTTCTTGTTTGTCTTTTGATGTTTTTGGTTCATTTTTAGGGATGTCTATTTTTTTTCATCGAATACTTCAGAATCAATGTTTATTTGATTTACAATCAAGATAATCAATTTGGATCCCATAACAAGGTTTTTTCGAAATGGACATCGCGACATTGGGCGACCTGCTCCATGTCACCGCGTCGCTGTCCTTAAGGAAAAAAGTCACATAGTCATGATGTATGTTGATCATGTCGATAAAGAATAACTTTCATTTTCGAGACAACATATCGAGTTGTAGTTCGATAGACATAAGAGAGTTTTTCTATATGCAAATCCCCAAAAGACACTTCTTCCGATCTTGGATTCGAACCCAGGATCTCGTGATCGCCAACTACACCATGCACCAACAAACCAACGAGTCACGCTTAAGAATATATTGCATATACAGTCAGCAACAAAAGTCCATGAACAAATTCAAATTTACAAAACTACTGATCACAAAATCTTTTGATAACTCCCTAACTAAAATAGAGTACAAAATAAGGGTTTCATAAGAAAGTTCCAAAAAACCCTAAACACCAACATTCCGTAATGCGCTTGACATTATAAATAATTAAACATTATTATGCCATAAGTATCCGGCACTCATAGCGCTGTGCGACCGCAGTATTCTTACCGTTTACCAAGGTTAAGCAGCGTTCGACTCGGTCGGCCTGACATTGGTGACCCTTTGTTACATTTTCATAGTCAAGCGTCTCCGTGAGTCGGAAGGCACGTTAAGCCGTTGGTCCCAGTTACCACTAAATGTGGTAGTCGTTAAGCAGAGTTGGAAGCCTTATAGGCGGCTTGATAAGTTCCAACAGCAGGTGGCCTCAAAACTGCCTCCACTAATCCGCACTGGATCCGCGTGGTGGAGTATGACCTAATCTCTCAACTCGATTCCTGAGAGAAGGCCTTTGTCCAGTAGTGGGCAGTATAGGCTGATATTAAAGTATCTGAACACCTCTGGGCAACAAATAGACCGTACTAGTATACTCTGATAGAGCAATATCTCAATTGACTGAAGTCAAAGTAATACAAATTGCAATTAAACTATCGATTGGTTATCTTGATGTGACGCCGCCGCGAGCGAGCGGTTAAGTTAGTTCCTTTTAAAGTTTATAACTTATTTTAGTCACTTTATCTCTAACATCCCGCCAGAACCCTTGCGGGTTAGAAGAGAGTTCGGATTTCCAAGAGTTCTTTCGTTACAGACCTGACTTCCTCCTCTCTTATAGTTCGTCTCATTCTCACTTGCCGGTTACGACAGACAGGAGGAGGAGTACAGATAGGACGAGGTCTATTTGGTCATGGTAAGATAGTCTAGGTCTTCTCCGATACCGACATCATTCCAATTTCGCATTATTTATCTGTTTAATCATCCTTTCCTCCGACAGTCTTTCTTGTGCCCAAACCGTCGGAGCACACCTTTTCTCATTACAAGGACCGGAGTTAAAAACCCGTCTTAAACTTCGAAATCTCAAAATAAATACGTTATTAAGTTACTTCCCATATCTTCTCAGTGGAGACCGCGTTCCATCCGGTGGTTGATTAGGAGTTTAGAAAAAATATATTTTGATAATTCTTAAATGCTCTCACGGAGTTTATACAAAATTAATGAGTTGAACTGGGACTCTGTATTCCTTGGCTATCTACTTGCGGAGGCAAGGGATTTGACGTGATGAAATAGAAAGAAATGCATTGAGTTTTAGTTGTAAGCGCGGATGGCAGAGCTGTACTGCGTACAACCACTATTTGCCCAGAATATTGGGTCCGAGTTTATGATCCCAAAACCTATAGCCGTTATAACAGACGTCCTGGAATGCTACTGAGAAAGTTTTGATAAAAAAAATCCCAACAACTTACGCACCACACCACATCATCAAAGCGTCTCTATAACTGTGACAGCATCAATTGCTTTCATTGGAAATCCAGCTATTGCACTTTATTAGTCTGCTTTTTGTATGAGTGATCTACGCTGTTGGCCGCGGGGCCTTTACTGCTTCACCGGACAGGGGGGTAAGGGTGCAGTGACTACACTCCAGCTTGAAAAAGAAATAGTCTGGCAATACGTCTATCTATCTATCTCTATCTAAACATGACGCCAGATCCCTTGCGGGGTAGGCAGAGAGTACAGAGTTCCCACGGGTTATTTAAGGAAATTAGTATGTAAGGAAATATCCTTACATACTTCTCTGGCTTCCTCCACTCTCATAGTTCGTCTCATACACGCTCGCCGGTTACGGAGAATCTTGACTTGTCCTTCAGATAAGACTCGGTCTATTTGGTCATGGTAAGATAGTCTAGGTCTTCCCCGGTCTTCATCTTCCACTTTCGCATTGTATATTTATTTTGTCATTCTTTCTTCTGACATTCAATTCAATATACCAAATTTCAATGTACCCCAACCAACGGAGCATACCCTTTCTCATACACCGATACTATCTTTCATTCCCACTCGCTTTCTCACTACGCTGTTGCGAATACGGTCGATTAGCTTCACTCCGCACATCTTCCGCAGAGCTCGCATTTCTACCGCATTTATCCTACTTTCATTTTCTTTGTTACATACCCAGTGTCCGTTATGTATGGCCAGCTGCGCCTTTTGGCTTAAGTGCCGACTCCCAAGTAGCTTTCCCATCGCACCATTCACTCTGTTCCTCATTGAGAAGAGTGAGTGCAGGGGCACTCACTCTTCTCTCTAGGTCAGCGGTGTATTTTCTATCCTTACTGAATGCGTATCCAAGATATACAAACTCATTCACTTGCTCCAGCACGTCGTTACCAACCACAATCCTTGTGGGATTATAAGCGTATCCGAATGTTCTCAAGAATAATTGAGGTTAAGAAATGATTATCTGTGTGTATCCAAACGTTACGAATGAATAAAATAATCAGTTTGTTTATTTAATCCAATCTGTTTGTAATAAATCAACTTAAATATGAGTAATGTAAAATATCAAAAAAAAACTAACTATCACCTTTTTTATACAAATAAAAAAGTAGCGAAATCCCGTCTTCCAGGGACTAATTTTCATTTCCTCGGGTCTCTTACCATCGTTACGCATAAGGCCGTTTAGTTCCAAAACGGCCAGCATATTGGCGGTAAGAATGAGTGAATTAGAAATAGAATGACTGGACAAGGCAGTGAGTGGAAAGAGTTATCTGAGAGAGAATCAACGAACCAAAGAGTATATATATATATTGCTACGTGTTAGAACGAGCGTGATTTTAAAAATATGTAAAGCACTGTTGAATGTCTGTGCTTTTTACGTACCCCGCTAGGATCTGACGCTTAGATCTGACGTGATGCTATAAATGGGAAAAAAAGCTGTTGAATCAGCCATTATAATTTGTGCAATAACCACATACCTATTTGGCAGGCTAGTTATTTATACCACGATGACATCCAAAGTCTATTATTAAATTCTTACAAGATAATTATAACAACATATAATATTCCATCTAATCCGCGCTCGCTTCCGGCCAGATATCTTATAATCCGAATAATAGCGGTACATCCGACCGCGTTCTCGCCGGGACCACTTCCTACTATGATAGTTTAAAACTGATTTGTCATCAATTTACTGTGCTTAGGAAACAGTATTAATAATGGACTGTTTAGCTATAGAAATTTGTTAAGCACTTCAAATGCTTCATCAAACAATTCTATGGTGATAAAGTAATATCAAAGTTTTTATTCATTATTCTGTTTCAAAATTCTACAAAAGCATTTTTTCTACTGTATCCCATTGCTGGGCGAAGTTCTCTCCTATTTTCACCAACGATCTCCATCACCTGTCAATAATGGGCATTCTGTTCGATATGCGTCGATGTCATCGCGCCACCGCTTTCTGGGCCTGCCCCAGCGACGATTGATTTATGTAAGACCCATTAGGTAGACAGTTTGGCCTACCTATTTGTGTCTATTCGGTTAAGAATATTATTACAATAATATTATATCATAAGAAGCAGTCAAAACTTAGTGGTTAGACCGTTAGACTGCAAAGTCAGAGGTCTCCGGTTCAAATCCAGGCACACATCTCTGTCTTTTAGAAAGCATCATCATCATCATCTCAGCCTATACTTGTCCACTGCTGAACATAGGCCTCCCCAATCGCTCGCTCCAATCGGTCGGATGTACCGCTATTATTTAGAAAGCATGTGCGTATTAAAAAATTAATTATCACTTGTTTTAACGGTGAAGAAAAACATCGTGAGGAAACCTGCATGCCTAAGAGTTTCACGAAGGTGTGTGAAGTTCGCCAACCCGCACCGGGCCAGAGTGGTGGTCTATGGCCTAAGCCCACTCCTCAGTTTGAGAGGAGGCCCGTGCCCTACAGTGGGACAGTTTCTTAACAGGGCTAATATTATTATATTTTTATTATATAATAGTAACGCATTCACTATAGTCCTTTTCACCAGTCATGGGTACGCTGACGTTTAGAATTTGAAGCTTCTAGAAATGTGGTGAGTATGAAATAGAATCGATTGATTATCGTATCGAAAAAAGTTATAGCGAAGAATGAATCAATTTTAATAAAAATAATTCAGGAACAAATTAAAAACAAAATAAAATAATCTCATTATTTATACACGAATCAAGCCATTGGTCAGAAAAATCGTCTAACAATTTCCTTGATTCGTTGCTTGTGTATTATTATTAAAAAATCTATGAAACTCTCTGTTTTAATATGTCAAGATAGCGCATCCTCATTTATTTTTTAATTTATTGATGCGAATATTAAACATTCCAGTCAGATACATAGAATAATATATTCGTAAAAAAATCGGCGATCGATTTTGTACATTTTAAAAACAATATATCAATTATAAGGATTTCATTGTGTCAGTCCCAAAGACGGAAACCGTTAAAAGTTACGTAATTAAGTAATAGAGTTGTATTAAGTTGTAAGTTTTTTTTATATTGCCGAGTATTTTTTTTGGTTTCTATGTTTTCAATATTCTTAAATACAATATGCGTGAAATGGAATATGATCAAACGTCACTGTAACCATGTCTCGTGGAAAAGACTATAATCACATACATCTAATGAACACAAAAAAACACCGTCACGCCTATATTCCCCAGAGGGGGTGGCAGAGGTGTACTGAGTACACCCACGTTTCGCCGACGATGTTAGGTCCCATGTAATAGGGGGCGAGCCTATTGCCATATACCGGGCACAATTCCAGACTCCGGACTCGAACTGGGAATTTTTCGTTAGAAAAACTACATTTGTCCGACCTAGGATTTGAACCCAGGACCTCGTGATCACAAAGCGATGCGCTTTGCCACCAGACCAACGAGGCAGTCATCACATACATCTATTCACTATTAACACAAACCGCAAACAAAAACAAAACCAATTGCCTGTCGTAATTAAAAAATCAAAAGAATTATAATATAATATCATTCCTATTTCGAAATAATTTCGAATATGAAACTGTTTTTTTACCATCTACAAGGTGTAACATAATAAACGCATGACCTGAAAGTAGTTTGTTCTAAATCGGTTACTGAATTGATGATTCCAACTATTTTTAAAGTATCTTAATTTTTTTTAATTTTGCAAAAATGCTTTTATTCCTGAAGTGCGCTATAAAAAACTAAATTTATTCTTGATTCATAGCAATAAGGAGAGTCCAAATGAATTCCTAAAACGTAACTCTCAAAACGGATACATACACGTACAAGTTTCCTTGTTAATTGGGGTATAAAAGTGCTTAAAAAAGAGGAAAAAACCTTTAAATTTGGAAATTTGGTTATCGTTTGGAATGTATGAAGCAATTCTCTAATCGGGGTGTCTGAGGTCTTGCGTTTTAATAAATTATGTTATAAACTAGAACTAAAAACGCAAACGCAATTTCAAATTCTAAATGTGAATACGTAATTATGAATTAATTTGAAACTGAATTAAAGTTTCGTAACTAGTTTCTACTTTAATCGTAAAGAGAATCATTATAAAAATGAGCATTAATTCTGATACTAATCAAGGGTTCGTTAAAGTTGGACGAAGTAGAAGGTTGCTTTATATAATTTAATTGGAAGGTATATAGGACTAGTGGCCCGAAAGTTGGTTGCTCGGCCCGCTGTTCTTGAAAGTCGCGTGTACAAGCTCTACGATGCAATGGTTACCCCAATTACGTGAAAGGTTTTAGGACATCTTGATGTAATCGCAATTCTTGTGACGGTCTGAATGTCCCTGAAACCCGTTGAAGATTACCGAATAAATTCATGTATACATGGAATAAATATTTCACTTTATTATTTCAGGCTTAGGTCGTTATCATAAATCTGAAATTATTTATATACAAACATGTAAGAACATTTCAAAATTCAAATTAACACAAACTGAAAAAATATCTAATAGAAGATAGAGGAGGAAGCCAGAGAGTCCTGAAAGAACCTGTTAGAACGCCGTACTCTCTACCTATCCCGCAAGGAATCAGACGTGATGACAGAGATAAACAAAGAACTGTATAAAATAAACCGTCACGCCTGTACTTATTCCCCAAGCGGGGGTTGCAGAGGTACACTGTATACATTCACTTCACACCAACGATCTCACTACCTCTAGGCTCGTTAACGCACAAATTTGTGCCCACCAGGCGCGCCCACCTTAAACTCGTTAAAGCACAAATTAAGATCCCAATTAAATTGGGGGCGAGCATATTGTCATTATACCGGGCACAGTACTAGACTCCGGGATAATACTGGGAATTTTTCTATCGATAAATTACACTTTGACCGACCTAGAATTCGAACCCAAGACCTCGTGATCGTAACGCCCATTTTTTACCAGTAAACCGACGACAACTATAAAGTACTCATATTTAAAAAAAAAACGTAGCCCCTCCCTAGGAATTATTCGTGCCGTGAGTGCGTTACAAACACAAAATACACATCTATCTATATCATCACGCCAGCTCCCTCGCGAGGTAGGCAGGAGAGTACAAAGTTCCAACAGGTTCTTTCCTTACAGACCTCCCTGGCTTCACATATAGTACATACAATTTATATTTTACATCTCTTTACTTTAAAAAGAGCAGTGATAGCCTAGTGGTTAGACCGTTGGACTGCAAATCAAAGGTCTCGGGATCAAACCCAGACACGCACCTCTGTCGTTTCGAAAGCATGTGCGTATTAAAATATAACTATCACTTGTCTTAACGGTTAAGGAAAACATCGTGAGGAAACCTGCATGCCTAAGAGTTTCTGGTAGGTGTGTGAAGTTCGCCAACCCGCACTGGGCCAGCGTGGTTTACTATGGCCTAAACCCTCTTAGTTTGAGAGAAGGCCCGTGCCCAAATGTGGGACAGTTTCTTGACATGGCTCATATTATTATTATCTCTTTAGTATTACATCTCGCTGAAAATAGATGAAACTGGTATTTGTACGTTTCAGGGCACTCGCAAGAGCCTTTGATGAACCTAAGCGTGCTGCAATTAAACTTCTATCAATTAAAATTCTTCTAATTCATCTAATCTAACTTCTATCTTTCTCTTGCAATATTTGAAAGTGTACTGAAAATTAAACACTATAACTACCATTTCAAAATTGAAATTTCTTTAGTGGAAGAGGAAAGTGTATTTTTAAAGTGTAACCGACCAATCTTTGATACAATTTCTTGAGATCATGAGGTCCTGTGTTCGAATCCTAAGTTAGTCAAAATGTGAAATGAAAAATCCTCAGCCGTGATCCAGAATATGGAACTGTGCCCAGTATAATAGCAACAGACTTGCTTCTCATTACATTAGGATATAATATAGTAGGCCATATGTAGGTAGGTTATTTACAGTAGAGGCGCGTTCCGATCTGGTGATAGATGTAAAAATAGATTAATTTTAACGTTTGTGAGAGTTGAATGATTTAGACTTTCACTTTCTATAAACATGTAAAACCATAATACGTTACCTTGCAGACCTATGTAATTAACATAATAATCAATTACTTTTGTTCTGATATTTTTTATTTGCAGCGAAGTAATCAGCGAAACCATCATCATCGAAATAATCAGTTCCCTACATTTTTTCGATTTTTTTTTAACGAAACATCTTACTTGTTTAGCTATTATTAAAAAAAAACAACCTCGAAAGAAATCTTAGATACACCAGCCACACCAAACGCTGAATCAACAATTCAGTCCAAATGAAGGATTTTAACTATAGTTCGTAAGTTCTAAAGTTAAAACTTAAGACTGACTCAATTAATTAATTGCACGCGACTTCTCTTGAAATAAAAGGAATCAATACGTAAAATGGTAATAAAATGGATTCAATAACAAACTACCTCCGAATGGTTTAATCTCGTTCACAAAATAGTGTTTCATTCTTTTTCGTTACGATCGAATTGAAATAAAAATTTGTTACAAAATGTTATATAGTGTAACATTGTTGAGAAATGCGCTTACGTATTGGTATTGAAAATCGTCTAATTATTTGATAAATTATGACAGTCATAAGCAGTGTTTCAGAATAGGGAGAAATACACTTTTGTCTAGAGCACATGGTGGAGCTCTCGAGGGGGAGTAGCTATTGAGAGGAGTTAGCTGTCTGGGTTGGCTGGTAATCCTAGGTCCGACAAACATTACATTTGGGGTTTTCTATTGTAAAACTGCTGACGGCCCACCTCCAGTAATAGAGAGGCACTTAAAGAAGAAGAATTGAAAAATTCTCAGTAGCAGTCTGGAGTCTGAAATTATGCCTAGTGTAAGGCAATAGGCTCGCCCTCCATTATATTGTGATTTAACAACTTTGAAAATTTGTTCGGAGTACACCTCTGCCACCGTCACCCGGAAAATAAAGGCATGAAGATTTTTCTTTTACTTTACAATAATATGTCACCAAAAAAGCTGAATTCCAATTGCAACGTAGGCTACGTTTACAATAAAATACAACTCAAACAAAGCCCGTAAAAACTCAACAGAACTCATCACACAAAACCTAATTCCAGTATGTCAAGTACCAGAACGATATGAGTCGAGCTCATCAAAACGACCTATCCTCTCACAAACTCGTAACACAGGGGACGAACATCCTCACACACAGTCCAGCGGACACATTTCTTTGTGTCCGACAAACTGGGACTAAACAATAGACTTTATGGATACATATTCCTGTTTCTATTAGAAAAAGTACGGAACAAAAATCCGGATGAAATTGACCCGGTTTTATATTAAATCTGTTTTTTTAGGTTAAAAGTAATAATATGGTGGATGCGCTTATATATGGATACTTGAGAGTTATCTTGGGAACCTCGAGATACGGGCTCGATATTCTCAAGTCTGCACGTATATATTCGTTCAATTCTTCACGTCAAACAGAGATAGCAGAAATGTAATGTATACTTTATATTTCGCCGACAATATTAGGTCGTAATGTCGTTATAGCGAGAACAATGCTGGACTCCGAACTGCTACTAACTACTAACAATATATCAGAACCTCAACAAGAAAGAGTATTCTCCGTTGGTTCGGGCATATAGAAAGAATGTCAGAAGAAAGAATGACAAAACAGATATACAATGCGAAAGTGGGAGGATGTAGGTACCGGGGAAGACCTAGACTATCTTACCATGACCAAATAGACCGTGTCTCATCTCAAGGGCAATTCAAGAGTCTCCGTAATGGGCGAGCGTATATGAGACGATCTATAAGAGTGGAGGAAGCTAGAGAGGTATGTTAGGAAAGAACCTGTTCGAACTCTGTACTCTCTGCCTACCCCGCAAGGGATCTGGCGTGATGATATAGATAGATAGAACAAGTTCCTTGTCACCGCGTTGCTTTTCTTAAGGAACAGAAGCAACAGAATGTAAACGTAACCCGCAACAATATGGACGAATGGTGCATGAAACTTTCATGTCTGACATGGTGCAACCAACTAAACAAATGTGGACGACATAGCTCACGATACAAGATGTCGAGCAACGTCGTCCAACTTCGCCCAAGGTGACGAGCGAAACAAGTCGCTGAACATTTGCCCTTAATGAATACGTGGCTTAACACTACCAAGCCATTATTTTTCGAAGATTCAGGGTTAAGAGTACAACATTTTAGCAACAAATCGAATTAATTAGCATCAACTCAACTCAATAATTTTTGAACTATTTAGCAGGAAAATCTAATTTACGGTAAAATTTACATTTATTACCAGCCACAGAATTATTAAGGAAACTTTCTAACTGAAACATTCATTGGAATTTCATTTGGAGTCAAGGAAGCAATAGCTACTTAGTACCAAGATGGCCGGCACGCACAAAGGATCCGCCGGTGGGCCGGCTTATTATGCTCGTGTCTCTGATAACTTTGATTTAGACGACAGCACAAGTTTGTGACGAGCTGACAGGCTTGTAGGCATGGAAATGATTTCTAATGTTCATTTTCATATCATGGAATTATAATTTCATTTCATTGTGATGTCACGTGCGAAATTTCACGGGCAATTATAATAGTTTTATACCACCTAGTGTTGTTGTTTGTGTGGCGATGGGGCAGAAAGATTCTAGAGTGAAGACCACGTATTGACAAGCGCACCGTGGGACAAACTACCAGATGGACGATCTTGTGAGGATCGCAGGAAGTCGTTGGATGCGGGTGGTATCGGACCGGCTGCGCTGGAGAGCGATTGAGGAGGTCTATGTTCAGCAATAGATAAATATTGGCTGCGATGATGATGATGAGTGTTGTTGGTACTAGTTTGACTTATACTCTCCCACCTCAATTTGTGAGAAAAGGGCGTTCTTTGCCCAGCAGTTGGGGAGTACGGGCTTATTTATTATATGTATTTTATTAATATTAGCCCTGTTAAGAAACTGTCCCACTGTTGGGCACGGGCCTCCTCTCAAACTGAGAGGGTTTATAGGCCATAGTCCACCACGCGCGGGTTGGCGAACTTCACACACCTTCGAGAAACTCTTAGGCATGCAGGTTTCCTCACGATGTTTTGTTCACCGTTAAAGCAAGTGATAATTAATTATTTTTTTTAAGACGCACATGCTTTTTTATTTTATTAAGAGCTAGTATTACGTGAGATCGCAATAATTGATACTATTGGCTACTAAAGCAAACCACGAATAATGTAAATGGTGCTGCTACTCTTATTAGGTTTAACAATAAAAAAAAACGATTACTTTCTTTCTAATATTCACGGCTTTAACCGTACTGGTTTGCTCTCAGCTACCAAATTCGTCAATGATAAACGATGACATCCAAACAATAAACCAAGATTATGGTTTTTGAAAGGGAAGAAACCAGAACGAATGTAAGGATTGTGGTTGGTAACGATGTGCTGGAGCAAGTGAATAAGTTTGTATATCTTGGATACGCCTTCAGTAAGGATGGGAAATACACCGCTGACATAGAGAGAAGAGTGAGTGCAGGGAACAGAGTGAATGGTGCGATGGGAAAGCTACTCGGGAGCCGGCACTTAAGCCATAAGGCGCAGCTGGCCATACATAACAGAGTTCTTGTCCCAACGCTGTTATATGGTAGCGAGAGCTGGGTATGTAAGAAGGAGAATGAAAGCAGGATAAATGCGGTAGAAATGCGAGCTCTGCGGAAGATGTGCGGAGTGAAGCTGACCGACCGCATTAGCAACAGCATAGTAAGACAGCGAGTAGGTATGAAAGATAGTATCGGTGTAAAGATGAGAAAGGGCATGCTCCGTTGGTTCGGGCATATAGAAAGAATGCCAGAGGAAAGAATGACAAAACAGATATACATTGCGAAAGTGGAAGGATGCAGGTACCGGGGAAGACCTAGACTATCTTACCACGACCAAATAAACCGAGTCTTATCTGATGGAAAAGTCAAGAGTCTCCGTAACCGGCGAGCGTGTATGAGACGAACTATGAGAGTCGAGATAGCCAGAGAGGTATGTAAGGACAGAACCTGTTGGAACTCTGTACTCTCTGCCTACCCCGCAAGGGATCTGGCGTGAGGTTATAGATAGATAGATAATATTCACGGCTTTAACCGTACTGGTTTGCTCTCAGCTACTAAATTCGTCAATGATAAACGATGACATCCAAACAATATACGATTTCTTACAAATGCGATTTTAGCAGCTATTGTAAATAAATAGCAGGTGAAAATGAAAAACTAATTTCATATAACTCTACAGACTTGGTTCTTTATTCACAGGCTCTGTGAGCTTTTTCTACGTATATTAGACCAATAATAACGTTTGAGTTGCTCGTAGACCTACAGGTGTTCTAGGAGATCACCAAGATTAATAAATAAATAAATAATTTATTGCTTGCAAACATGTTCAACCTACATTAATACATTTTAAAATGAAGCACAAGTATAATGAACATAGACTAAAACCAAAATACTGAGTATCCTGCCCCCTAAATTAGGTTTATATACGTGTGTCTTACGAAGCCTTAAGTAGAACGGTTGATCTAAAATATGTGACCGTCTGTGGCATATTCATTTTCGATCGCCTTGTTTTCATTATTATTACACAACCATAACCTGGCATCCATCCATTTAAGACGATTTATCATTTGATGACCACATCCTGTGAAATAAATAAGTTTCTGTCCATCGAAACTTCATCCCTATAGTCCCTATTCTGTTTCCACAATTAATAATGATCCGTGTACCTGCCAGAGTCAGTTCGCTGTTTTTGTGACTTCATTTTTAGCTATTGATTTCAGCAGATCACTTACATAACAATAACTTTTCTTCTTTTCGTTCTTCTGTGTACTACTTCGCTAATCCCGCAAAAGTTCTGACTTGATTATATCGTCCAAAGGAAAATCTAATGTCGAATGGTTCAAGAGATCGAATTGAAATAAATAATTGGCACTCTAAATCAGTGTTATTAAATTTATTTTTAAATTCGTCAGTCAAAAATATTTTTATTTAAAAGTATATTATCAAAACACTCATTTAATTACTATTTAAGAAATTAACGCAGATAATGCCTATCTAAACATGCTGAAATTGTGCCGACGATAAAGACAGATACATAGAACTTCTTGCAAAAACGCAACGTGTTGGCCCCAATATCCCTTCACAAGTCTTCCAAACAACCGGGTAAAACCCGTGAATCGCAGCAAGACATTAAAACAATCCAATAATACTTGTACGGAACATATCAGCCAATTAAAAAGTGCACACTTCCAGTCTCTTTGTGGATACGGAATGCGTACTTTGCCTGCCCCTCGCAGACACTACAGGAATAAAAACACAAACAACCACGTTGTATTTGCATAAATCAATAAATACAGCTCCCGGCTCACGGATAATTCTTCGTGAGAGTATGCTTGTTTAAAAATGTGTAGCCGACGCGGCGTTACCAGGGTTGAGTGGAGTCGATAAGAGGTTCACATTTTATAGCAAACAGTGAAAATAATAAGAGCTAGAACTTATATAAATTAGCCTTTGTTATTTACTTCTGCGCAAAGGCATTTTCTTACATATTTAGGTTTACGTCATACTACCACGCGGTCTTAGTGCATAGCTGCTTATTGCGTTATCTCTTTTAATCTTTCAAAATATCTATTAGCTTTCTATAAACGAAATCTTCAAAGTCCAAAATCACAAATATTATGCATTAAGTTTAACCTTTGCTTCACTCGCCTCGAATGCACGAGCGCACGGGCACATACGAGCGGTAATACACGAAATGTTTTTCTTTTTTAATTTATAGTTTATACATAATAAATAAAATTACTTAATTTTACTGAGTTCTTAGATTTACGCGAATATTACACATGAAATAAAACTATTTTACGGATGTAACTATTTTTTCCCTCCCGTGACCATGGGTGCTGCAAAGCACTCGAAACGTCGGGAACTAAAAATCAATAATAAACCGCGATAAAATCCGTAAAATAGTTTTATTTCATACTTAATTTTAGTTTTTTGTTGTTTCGTGTCTTAAATCTTGTGATATTGCAACGAAAATCAACAATCTGTATATAAAATCTATAACATTTTGATAACTCTTTCTCTCCTTTAATACTCACATCATACTCGATCGACTCGTCACATACACAAACAGTAGCCCTCCCTCACCGGATCCCGAATCAATTTTTATATTTAGATGACACGGTATTTTTTTACTTTTTCAATATTTCCCCCTTCTCGAATTTATGTCGCATCCACGCTCAATGAAGCCGTGTTGAGTATGTTATGTTACGTTTGTGTTATGTATGTTCTTCTAGCTGTACCCATGTTCGTTCGCGTTATTTACAATCGTGTATTTCACACACTTTTTTATTTTTCAAGACAAATGGTAGCCTACATAAACTACCAAAGGGAATGCTTCCCCTGGATAAAATATATTTCCTTGCCGAATTTGATCAAGATCTATTTAGCGATTTGGACGTGAAAAGGTTACAGACAAACAGACAGAGTTACTTTCGAATTTATAATATTACTATGAGACAAATAGTAGCCGAATTTTATTAAAATCTTTCCAGGTTTGGTTTCGGTTTGGGCGTGAAAAGGTAACAGATCTGATGACTTGTAACACAGGTTTTTCTTTCAAAAACCTACATCAGGCACCAGTCTCCCACAAAGGTGGAATCTAGTTAAGGCAGTATTATAAACCTCAAAGCAACCATTTTTGTACAGAAAAATATTATTATTAGAGACAAGCAGACAGACAGCGTTACTTTGAAATTTATAATGTTAGTATGAAAGTATGGATGACAGGGTATTTTATTTACATTTTCTATATTCCTTCTCGAGTTTATGCCGCATCCGATGAAGCCGTATTGGGTATGTTATGATCCATTTGTGTTGTGTATGTTCTTGTGTACTCGTGCTGTGAGTGTTGACTACGTGTGCGTGACCCGACGCAAAAAGGAGGGTGTTATGAATTTAACGTGCGTATCTGTGTATGTATGTGGCATCGTATCTTCTAAATGGCTGGGCTGATTTTGATTTAGTTTTTTTTTGTTTGAAAGGTAACTTGATCGAGAGTGATTTGAGCAATGATTAATTTTAGTCGAAGTATTTATAATTTTTAATTTATGTTTTACTTGTCTTTTTAACCGACTTCAAAAACAGGAGGTTCTATGTTCGTCTGTAAGTATGTTTTTTTTCTATGTATGTTATCCGATATTTTCGTCAATTCTGGACCGATTTGGATGATTCTTTTTGCATCAAATTTAGTATAGCTCCAAGTTGGTTCCTTTTTAATTTTATCGGTATTGGACTTTATTAATTTAATTTTTAACGAACGATTTAGCGCAGTGGTTAGGAGCTTAAGCCGCTCCGCCCATTGTGTCTAATAGTCGCGGGTTCGATATCCGCACGGGACAAATCTTTGTGTGATCTACAATTATTTGTTCTGGTCTGGGTATTTCAAACATTCAGACCGAAACAAATAATTGTGGGTCACACAAAGATTTGTCCCGTGCGGGGACAGAACCCGCGATACTCGATCTAAAGGGTAGGGCGGCTTAAACTCTTAACCACTAGGTCAAGCCGTCCTGCATATAAAAGTCGATTCAAAGTTATGTGTGATCATGTGTGCGTTATTAGATTTTATTGTTTTAGATTATGTGTGATATAAGCTCAGACGTTAGTTTGAGCATATACCCGTATCGATAAACATGTCTAAGTCATCACGCCAAATCCCGTGTGGGGTAGGCAGAGAGTACAGAGTTTCAGCAGGTTCTTTTCTTACATACCTCTCTGGCTTCCTCCACTCTCATAGTTTGTGTGTTTGAGTGATATACGCTGTTGGCCGTGAGGCCTTTACAGCTTCACCGGACTTAAGGGCGAGCGTGCAAACACTACGCTCGAGCCAGAAGGGCAAGGGGCGACATACTCGAGGGTGTCTCAAGGAGGAACGGCCTCGGTTTGGACTGTCGCTACGGGGGGAGGGGGTGTAATTAGTCCACCGGTTGGCGGGCTACGACTTCGTCGTCGACGTCCGTATCCGGAGCGGAAAGAAGCGATGTCAAAGCATCGGGGGGATCGGTGAGACCATGTCGCGGCCGGCAGTAGCGGCCTGCCGCTACCCGACCCCTGGGTTGGGTTCGTAGTCGGCGGCGGCTACGATTAGCGGATTTGCATGGGAGGTTGAGTTCGCGAAGTGTCGAGTTGTCGCCTTTTTAATATAGGCGCGAATAGATTCGAGACCGAGATCGGAGTGGAGGTCGACATTTCGTACGAACCACGGGGCTCCTACAGCTTTGCGGAGGAAGCGGGACTGAACCGCTTGAAGTCTATCGATGTGAGAGTGGGCTGCATGCCCGAACACATCACATGCGTACGTCATGATGGGGCGCACGCAAGTTATGTAAAGTGTCACCTTATTTCTAAGGGACATTTTACTCCGCTTGCAGATTAGTGGATAGAGACGGCCGAGCACAAAGGTTGCTCGGTGACGGACCCGCTTGATGTGCGGGCCGAAGGGCATGGTATTGTTTAGATATTTGACCTCTTTGACCCAGGGAATGGGTCGGTCGAACATGGTCACTTAACCGAGATTCCTTCTGGGGTGGATCAGGGAGGGGCGCGGGGTGACACCTCTGGAGAAGAACCTCGAATCGCCAATTCCTGAACCAGTCCCCTAGGGTATTGGCGGCGGCCTGGAGCTTTTTTGTGATGAAGGCCTTGCTTCTATTGGAAAAATAGAGGGCGGTATCATCCGCGAATAAGGCTAGTTTAACATCACTCGAACGAGGAATGTCGTTCGTGTAGAGGCTAAATAGGAGGGAAGAGAGAGCTGAGCCCTGCGGGATTCCAGCTCGGGTGGAGGGGGGGGGGGGGGGGGGGGGTGGAATGCATCATTTCGACGCGATATCGGAAGGCGCGATTTGACAAGAAGTCTCGTATGATGAGCACGAGTCTGTCCGGCACGCCCATTTGGTAGAGCTTGTTGATCAAGCCGTTGTGCGAGACTTTGTCCAATGCCTTCGCGACATCGAAAAAAAGGGCGCCCGTGTAGACGGGTTTTGGTCTGTTGAGACCGGAGAGAATGTGCTCCGTGATGCGGTGCACTTGGTGGACGCAGGAGTGTTTGGCTCGAAAGCCGAACTGCTCGTCGATAAAGACACCCCTGGACATTACAAAGTCTTTGAGCCGCGCCAGAAGTAGGCGCTCGTAGACCTTAGCCAGGGAGTTGAGGAGACTGATAGGGCGGTAGCTCGCGGGGAGATCGCGAGGTTTGCCAAGCTTGGGAATGCCTATGACGTCGGCTTCCTTCCACTTAGTGGGGAAAGTTCAGTTCGTCATCGCCAGTTACGAAGACTCTTGACTTGCACTTCAGATAAGACACTGCCTTTTTGGTAAGTAAATAATAATTGAGTAAATGTAATTACTTAGACATGTTTATCGATACGGATGTAAGACTTGTTTAAATTGAGCATTGCTAAGAAAAATTTCGCTCAAAGCGTGATTAGCTACGCACTATGATAGAATGGGTAGTTACAGTACTAATTGCCAAACGAAATTATAATTTTTTCAATGGCAATGCATGACCCGTTTCTATACTTATGGTTTATGCATTAACACCATTGAATTAAATTTTAATTTCGTTTGGCAATTAGAACTGTCACTACCCATCCTACGTGAAAAATACTAGTGTTCGATTTTTTAAAATTTGTTTAAATGCTGCCAATGCGTGCGTGCGTGTGTGTGTATGTACTACAATTGATGCACCTTACCTTACGTGCGAGGGCCCATCTAGACAAGTAATTCATCCTAGGATATAAGATTCGGTTTTTTATGTGGTGCGGAATACTTTTTTCCTTACATATGGTTGAGAGAAGTGATGGTGGCTTTAGTGGTCATAATTGTAAGCGGATGCTGCTTATATATCCAGGATCTCTTGAATGCGGGGAGAATGTTCACGCGTTAACTAAATGCAGGCGTATTAGAAAAACATCGACGTTAACATCAATTCAAAAATATTAATGTATGATAAATATAAAAAAAGAACATCGATGTTCAAAAACATCAATGTTGTTTGTGTGTGTGTCTATGTAAACCTTCAAAGATAACATTGATCAGCGACATCTAGTGTAGATTGAATGAATTAATAATGTCAAAATTAAGTCAGCAAAATCTAGTGTAAACTTGGTAAATTAAGTTCGTATTTAATAGATATTGTGGCTTAGCATCCTAGAGTATACCAAGATAATATTGGATGAACTAGTTGAGTAAGGAAATATCGATGTTCCGATGTAAAAACATCGATGTTTATGGATCATCGATGGATATCGACCATCCTTACGGCCCACTTCACTTGCATCGGCACCAACGGACACCGCCAACCGCGGCCCTTTATTGTATAATAGGCCCTATATTTTAGATACACACCTTTTTATTCAGTCCGCGCCTACTTATTTTCTCTGAGCTAGGCATTAAACAACCTCCATACTAATAAACATTTTATAATGGCGATATAATTACACATGACAGAATGAGAGAAATTAGTATACAGCGTGTATTATTAAGCTTTATCTATCTAATATACTCGTTTATAATTACGTCATACTTTCACTCAAAATTATCTTTTCCCTCATATCTTGGTCGTGAGGCATCAAACTTAATTGGGTACCCTTAACAAAAAAGACAAGACCCCTAAGTTTCTCGTTGGTAGGTAGTAGATTAGATAAAAATATTGTAAACTTCTCAAATTTTAAATGTCCCCGGAGAGTTTAAACATAATATAAAAATTAAATTTGATAGCGTCTATCTGTGATATTAGATTCGGTTGTTTTTTATTATGGGTTATATTCAATTTGATTGTTTTTACGCGTACAGTGACAAAACTCTGTAATTATCTCCCTCCCCCTCTCTCTCTCTCTCTCCGCTCTCTCTCTCTCTCTCTTATCTTGCTCTCTCACCCTAAGATTAACAGCAGTAGGCTCGCTCTTTAATACATTGGGACTTTACATCATCGGCGAACAATGGGTACACAAAGTAGGAATGTCTCCGCCGTTCGTATTTCGGTAATATATAATAATATCAGCGTATACTGCCCACTGCTGGGCAAAAGCCTTCTCTCACAAATCGAGGTGAGAGAGATTAGGTCATACTCCACCACGCGGACCAGTGCGGGGTAGTTGGAGGCAAGTTTGTGGCCACCTGGTGTTGAAAATTATCAAGCCGCCTTTAAGGCTTTCAACTTATCTTAACGACCACCATATTAAGTGGTACCCGGGACTAACGGCTAAGCATGCCTTCCGAAGCGCGGAGATGCTCGAATATGAAAATGCCATCTCAGGCCGACCGAGTCGAACGCTGCTTAACTTTGGTAATTGGTAAGAAAACCGTGGTGGTACAACGCTACAAGCACCTCCTCCTCGGTAATATATGCTTTGTGTGTGTGTGTGTGTGAATGATCTACGCTGTTGGCCGCGGAGCTTTTACAGATTCACCGGACAAGAGGGCGAGCGTGCAACCACTAAGATCGAACTCGGCTCGGGCAGTTGCTATGGGAGAGGGCATATACTAGGAATCTCGCCGTGGTGCTCTGCACCGACCGGCGGGCAACGGATTCTTTGACCTCGCTGCGAGGTCGATGTCGGATGATTGGGCGCGTTCGCGATAATCGAGTTGTCGACTTTTTAATAAAGGTGCCAATAAGTTTGATCGGAAAACAATATATGCGTGACAATATCTTCAGCCACTGCACTTTTAAGTCATCATCGCCGCAAACGAGTTCGGCAAGCAGTTAACGCGCGGATGTCTCTCTCTCTCTCGCTCTATCTCTCTGCCTCTAAGATTCTGTAAACGAACGGCTTGGTCCAGTGATTAACAATATAAGCCGCTTCACACACTGGATCGCATAGTCACAGGTTTGAGCCCCGCATTAGATAAATCTTTGTGTGACCCACAAATATTTGTTCGGTCTGGGTGTTTGTTTATTTGGTTATACACGATACTTGTAACAACTCAATCTGCAGATTCGCATTATTTGTCGCTAAGTAGTTAACTGGTGTATCTTCAAAGACCAAGGTTCAATACCGATGAAATAAAAATGAAATCACTTTGGAGCTATACTGAACCTAATGTAAAAATAATCATCAAAATCGGTCCAGAATTGACATAAACATCGGTGAAAATACACAAAAAAAGGAAATAAAGTAATAGAAAATTATTAAAATATACCTACCCCGCAAGGGATCTGGCATGATGATATAGATTAAAATATACAGAAACATGCAACATATGTTTAGAAAGTAACAAACTAGTTATTTTATTAAACGCTGTGTGTGTGTGTGTATACCTGTGGGTGTGTGTGCGTGTGTGTAAATATTCTATTTATATGTAGGTTAGTGTAACAAGCCATTTATTGAGTATATGTTTTACTTGATAATTTGTGGAGTTCCTAATATTGTGGTTTTTGTTTATTATGTTCTAAATATGCGAGTGTATGAAACTTAGATGACGTTGAACAAAAGTAGAGTTACAGGGCAGAGCTACAGGGATCCGGAAATTTCGCTCACTTTTTAGTATTTCTAGGTGGCCCCTTCTTGAAGTCTTTATATGCATCTTAGTAGAGACAATATTAATGTATAGTGCGCGGACATTAAGAATAGACAACTCTGCATATAGCTAATCAGTTGGGTATCGATAAGGTGTGTGCAGCATAACTTTTAAAACTGCTGGTTGTGCTCTCTCTAGATCTAACATTTAGGTTTTTTCTGACCCACCCCATGTAACAATACAATATACTACAATGCATTGACACACAGTTAAGTTTATCAGTTTTCTTGTGTTTACAGGAGCATTTTCGCGAAGCAGGATCATTACGTATTTGTCAATTCTGTTATGTGATCTTTTAAGGATAGATATTGATCAATCGTAACACCCAGCTATTTAAAATGATCAGTCCTTTGGAGTATAGGACAAGTGCACATAGAGATCAAGATATGTTCGCAACAGTTGGTATGTAAAGTGATATTATAGTTCGGCAGTTCAGTAGCTTAAGCATGAGTGAGCAAATTTAGGTCAAGCCAACTGGCGATACTTACAATTCCTGACTATGCTTTTGAATATACTTCATCCCAGTTAATATCATGAAACAGTATAAGCGTATCATCTGCGTAACATATTATGTCTGCATTAGGAATATTAAGTCTAAGTATACCAACCACATAGATTGTAAATAAAACTGGGTCAAGTAAGCTACCCTGTGGTACACCAAAGCAAATACTTAGTTCGTTACTTATAGGGTCCGCTGTCCACATCGTCACACATTGTCTCCGGTTGCTAAGATAACTATAAAACCAACTCAATACTGTCAAGAAATTCACTTATGTTTTTATTTTATGACTAAACATTCGCACTGAGTCCGTGTTGTATCTATTCTCTATCACCTTATTTTCAATTCACATACACAAACACTCAGACCGAAACAAATATTTATGGGTCTTACAAATATTAGTCCGTTAGAACGGGACTTCTAGATCCAGTTGGTGGAGCGATAAGCTCTGAACCACTAAAGTAAGCCATCCGTCCATCAATTTATGAGATAGAAAAGGCTGTATTATTTTAAATTGTTACGCAATGTTGCTGGCAACATATGCCACAATCAGTTCCCAAGGGACTACAAACTCATATTAACAGAATACATTGTTCCAATGAAGAATTGACATGCTCAAAGCGATTTTAATTCAAGGGAATCAGTGAACTGTGAAATATTGCTTTACAATATCAACAGACAGCTTTAAAACAATAAAACTTTGCACTCTTTAAGTGGGCCACCATAAATTTGTATATGCTAGGGATATGACAATAGGTTTTTTTTTAAACGTAGCCCCATACTAGGATTTATTCCTGTATCGTGGGTGCGTTTCCAAACATGAAAATTCACATACACAAAGTGTACACAGTAGGTGGAGCGGCTTAAGCTCTTAACCACTGTCCTAAATCGTCCGTCAAACTTTATAATGCAATAAACTAGATAAGTGTCACTATGCACACATTTATACTGCTACGAATCGACAATAGAACGCAAACAAGTGTATGTGTCCAGTGAAATGGCAATAGGCTAACCTCATATCCAATGGAACCTAACTTTGACGGCGATATATATTTGTACCTACACATCTCTACCACTCTCACTTGGGCAATAAACATGTGGCGGTGCGTGTTATTTTCTTTTTTCGATCATATTGTATAACACATCCACAACATACCTTTTATTCATTTCGCACACACACAATAATGCCTTTATTTCTATAAGGATGACAGCATGATGAGTACTGAGCTTCGCTCCGTCGCTCAAAGAAGTCTGCAGTCTGTGAACATGTCCTTGACCGCACCCGCCATAACATCAGATTTGATAGACCACAAATTCTCGTGAAAGAACACCGATTCCTACCAAGGATGGTTCGCGAGGCTATTGAAATTAAAAAACATCCTAATTTCAATAGAGAAGGTGGCTGGACGTCTAACACCTCAGTCCTTCCCGTGACCATGGGTGCTGCAAAGCACTCGAAACCTCGGGAACTAAAAATGAAAAATAAACCGCGATAAAATCCGAAAAATAGTTTTATTTCAAGCATGATGAGTTAAAAAAAGATAATAAAACACACTATGTTTTATTTTCTTTTTTTAACTATATTGTGCACAATAGGTATCCCCAATATATCTTGATTTATGGTCACCGCACAAAAGTAACGAGTTCGTCGAGCATTAAACGCCCGGATGTCACGAGGTCGCCTTCCTGGAGCTGTTTACGAGTCGCCACGATCTGCGTGCACTTACAACTTTATAATGCAATAGACTCGATAAGTATCACTATTTACCCATTAATACTATTAAAAATCGTCAATATAACGCAATTAGTTGTTCAACCTGGATTCACTAAATATCACTTTTAATCAATGCAACTTTATTCACTTAATGTCAGACAATGGGTGTTTTTCTACGGAAATAAACTCAATAGCAGTCCACATCCACAATTGTGCCCAATATAAAGGCAATAGACGTCGACCTATTATATTGGAGTTGTAAAATTTGTCCTACCCTAGTATCATCATTTTCATCACTCAATACAGTTTGAGTTATGGTCACCGCACAAGTTGTGAGTTCTGTGAGCAATAAACAGGCGGATGTCACGTGGCCGCATCCATCGACCTGTTTACGAGTCGCCGCGATCTGCGCGCTCAACACTTTACACTAACAACTTTATAATACAATGAACTCGATAAGTGCCACTACGTATGCATTCATACTGATATGAATAGACAATATAACGCAACTAGTTGTTCAACATGGATTCATTCAACGTCACGTTTAAGCAACATTATTCATCAATGTCAGACAAAGGGTGGTTTTTCTATTGAAACAATCGCAGTGACAATCAGAAAGATGCGACAGAATCCATTATAATGGCAGTAAGCTTACCTCCTAATATATTGGGATCGTAAAAATCGTCCTACCCTAACATCGTCGGTAATATACGGGTGTACACGGTACACCTCTGTGTATGTTAATTTTAACGAGTTGCCGCGATCTGCGCACTCGTTCACTTTACACTAACAACTTTATAATGCAATAAACTCGATAAGTGCCACTATGCGCGCATTTATACTGCTATGAATCGACAATATAATGCAAGTAGTTATACAACCTAGATTTATTCAATGTCACTCTCATCATTGCAACTATATTCACTCAATGTTAGACAATGAGTGTTTTAGGCATGCCTCCTATTATATTGGGAAAGTAACAATCGTTCTACCTAAATGGCATCGCGAGTGATGTGAGTCATGTAAGTGAGGGTACACCGCTGTATGTACGTTAAATTGTTTTTTCGTCACTCGTCAGTACACTTTCAGTCATGGTCGCCGCACAAAAGTGACGAGTTCGTCGAGAAACAAACGTACGGATGTCACGAGGCCGCCTTCATCGAGCTGTTTACGAGTCGCTTACTTGCGCGCTCATCACTTACCACTAAACAACTTAATACTGCAATAAATTCGTAAGTGCCGCTATGCACGTATTTATACTGCTATGAATCGACAATATAATATAACTGTTGCCCGCGACTTCGCACTTGTATTTTGTAAGTTCACTGACTTCGAAGGTATAGCTAATACACTCATGTTATACATCACCTATTATTTCCATAAAATGCGAAAAAGATCTTCTAAAAATTAACATAATTAATCAACCTCGAATATGTTTTAATTTTATACAACAATCATTGTTACATAGTTTGAGAACCATAGTCGTAAAATATGCAATCTTTTGTTCACCAGTTCATTTTTTAAACGAGTATGGATTTGTCAGCCTACTGGTAGGCGTAAGCGCAACTGATTTCCACGCGATCGAACATGTAGCATCGACGTTCTACGGGTCATTATTGTCTGTTACTAAACTTGAGTTTAAATTTATTCGCTTGTACAACTCACCTCTTTATTTTGTTATTCTTACCCTTTTTTTAATTTATCACTTTTTATCTTTTTTTGTATGGTTAATTATTTGTTTGATAGTTTTTATCATGGAATATAATTTTGTGCTTGTAATTTCGTATATAATAGATCGGATCTTAGTGACTGTTATAAAAAACTCTAAACATTTTAAACACGTAAAATGTTTATTGCATATCTACAGCTGGATAAAAGTAAGTTTTCGTTTGCGAGGATTACTAGTAATAGTAGTCCTCGCAGAGAATCCTATTGGGATAATTTTATATATTACTGACCAGATCTGTGTGTTTATTATTACTTTATCAAAATAACTTAAAAATTTAATTTGTATAATAAATAACAGTTGGATAGTGGATGCTTTCAGTCGATTTTCGTACTGTTTTAACTTGGTTTGCTCGAGATTATAACTAAGATTCATAATAATGAATAACTTAATCTTGTATTACCAGAATGCTCGAGGGTTGCGCACTAAGACGCAAATATTTAAGCAAAACTTACTAATGACGAAATATGATGTAATTTCGCTTACGGAGACATGGTTGACTGACGGTATATACAATAATGAACTCCTTGACGATAGGTATCTCATCTGGCGCCGGGATAGAAATTATTCACGTACCAATGAAAAATACGGGGGGGGCGTGCTTCTAGCAGTGAGGCGCGATTTAACAGCGGTGGAACGCCCGGAGTGGGCTTCCACAGCTGAGGATATATGGGTCAGCATTACATATAGAAATACTGACCATCAACTTAATAGATTGCATGTATGTACATTATATCTATGTAATGAAAAGCATGGTTATTCCTTTGGTGCTCAGCTGCAACATTTCAGCGATAAATTGTCATTTATTGTTAATTCTTGTCCTCAAGATACTTTCATCATTATGGGAGACTTCAACCTGAGTAACATTGTATGGTCAAATTATGGAAACCACCTACAGCCATCAGGAATAGCGGGCGAGTGTCAAGTTTATTTTTTCGATACGTTATCTGAGTGCAATTTAGTTCAATTTAATTCATGTCAAAACGCTAATAATAGGGTTTTAGATTTAGTGCTGTCGAACTTTGAGTTGTATTTAACTTCTTGTGATGATCCTTTAGTACCTGAGGACGTCCATCATAAAACTTTAAAAATCTCCCTCTGCCTGGATATGCCTATGTCTTTAAAAACCAAACCAAGATTAAAATACTTCTATGAATCTGGAGATTACAACAAAATTAATGCATCGCTAAACGAGATTGACTGGAAAACTCATTTAAACAATAATCCGTTAGAACATGCTGTTAACTATTTTTACCAATGCCTGTATGCTATTAGAGATAAATTCGTTCCGTCCAAAATTGTAAATTCTTCATCTTTCCCGCCGTGGTATAACACCCCTTTAAAAAAAGTTCTCAAAGAAAAACATAAATTCCTTAAGAAATATCGCATCTACGGCAATGTAGCTGATTACGATACCTTTTCATTATTAAGAAAGAGAGCGAAAATACTACAGGAACAATGTTATAAATCATATCTTTTAAAGTGTGAAGATTCCATCGCAAAGAACCCCAAGCTCTTTTAGTCATTTGTAAAGTCAAATAAAAATAAAGGAGAATCGGCTGAGTCTGGAGAGGAGATTTGTGAGCTTTTTGCGACCTATTTTCACTCGATATACCTATCTATTTCTTCTGATCCAGCTCGCGACACTAATCTAATATCTGAGGATAATGCGACATCTTCTAACTACCTCCGTACCATAAGTGACATAGAAATAAACCCAGACTCCATTTATAATCTACTCCAATCAATAGATGCATCTAAGGGCGCTGGGCCAGATACTATTTATCCTTAACTGTGCTGAAAACTTGACTAAGCCCCTCACTCTATTGTTTCAGAGATCTATCAATGAAGGTATTGTTCCCACTTTATGGAAGTCCGCTTTTATCACCCCTATATACAAAACTGGTAACAAAAGTGAGGTCAGTAATTATCGTCCAATTTCTAAATTATGTTTATTTGCAAAAATTCTTGAACGCCTCGTTTACACTCAAGTTTACAGCACCCTATCAAGCTTTTTTATTCCCGAACAACACGGATTTATTAAAAATCGTTCAACCACGTCGACTCTACTATCATTCACTGAGTATGTATCAGCAGGTATGGATGCTGGTGGGCAGGTGGACTCTATTTTTACTGATTACGGTAAAGCTTTTGATCGAATAGATCACAAGCTTTACCTAAAATTTTACTGCAAAAGCTTTTATCAGCTGGAATACATGGAAATCTTTTTAGATGGTTCACCTCCTATGTAAAAAATCGATCACAGGCTGTAGCAGTGAATGGTTATTCTTCTCGGTGGAATATCGTCCCTTCAGGTGTCCCACAAGGATCATTGCTAGGTCCATTACTATTTAATCTCTTCATTAATGATATTAGTTCCTGTTTCTCTCATTCTGGATTTCTGCTGTATGCTGACGATATGAAAATATTCAAAAAGATACAATGTTTTAACGATTGTCGTCTTCTACAGCAAGATCTTCATAAGTTTGAAGAATACTGTGAACTGAATAAATTGGACCTAAATGTATCGAAATGCTATAGTATAACCTTCAGTCGGAAACTAATTACAACCAATTACACATATACCCTTAAAGAACATGCACTCAAGCGGGTCGACGAAATTTGTGATCTCGGTGTTATTCACGACTGTAAACTGTCCTATGAAAAGCACATTAATCACATTGCCAAGAAAGCTAACCAAGCCTTAGGTTTCGTATTTAGAACATGTTCTCAATTTTCCAGTATAAAAGTTATTAAAATTCTATACTGCTCTTATGTGCGTAGTACCCTCGAGTATTGCTCCCAGGTTTGGAATCCGCAATATGACGTCTACATCGATAGACTCGAAAGTATCCAACGAAAACTACTTAGATTTTTACAATATAAGTGTAGGGGCCAAGAACAAGTATATGCAGCGAGATGTAAGAAGCATCATATACTACCTCTAGAAGAGAGGCGAAAAATTGCTGACATTTCCTTGTTGGTGAAAATTGCGAATTCCAAAATAGATTCGCCATATCTCCTTTCTCAGATAAAGCTCCGGGTTCCTAAGAGAAACCTAAGACAACCCATCCCTCTATGTATCCCACACTGCGCTACAAAGTACAGACAAAACTCATTTTTTGCTCGTTCAGCAAACACTTATAATCAATTGGTTGACATCTCCATTCTAGATTTGTTTTTCTCAAATACGAACACATTTAAACAAATATTAACAAATAAGTGGTTCGATATGGTTCTCTAACTAACTTAATAGACACATTTTTGTTATTTCTTTTCCTTTCTTTATTTTCATTAGTTTTTAATATTATCTCTTTTTAACCATAAAAAAAAAAAAAAAAAAAAAAAATTTCGAACATATATGCGAAAACAGTGTAAATGTGTATTACTCAGAACTAAATTGTTATTAGTTTAGATATGTTTTACTGTATTGTTTTCCAAATAAAATAAAATAAATAAAATAGATAGATAGGTTCAAGCACCATGCATTTTTATGTTACATTTCAATTTAAATATATTGAATGTAGATCACAGCTCATACATAGCATTGCCCGACCGATAACGATTGCCGGGGGTCAAACAATGTTGGGTGCACTCTGATCTTGAACCGTGCGTGGGAAGTCGGGATACCTCAATCATATTTACTCAGTCATAATCAGTGCGGGTTGGTGGAGAAATGTATCCACTTATAATATATATACTGCCTCGTTGGTCTAGTGGCGAATAATGTGCTTTGCGCTCATGAGGTCCTGGGTTCAAATACTGGGTCAAACAAATGTAGTTATTCTAATGAAAAATTAAGTAAGTATATGGCAATAGGCTTACCCCCTATTAAATGGGACCTAACATCGTCGGTAAAAAGTGGGTGTAGACAGTATCTCTATCACCGCCCGCTTGGGGAATATAGGCGTGACAGTGTTTATTTTTTTTTAATATTATAATTCAATTGCCATTCGTTAGTCTTGCAAATATTCGAAAATGGCTTAGCTGATTAGAATTTTTTTTGTACTGTTAACCTCTGAACTGGGGTGGTGGTGAAAAAAACCCAAAAAATGGACAAAAAATTGAAAAATATAAATTATTTATTTTTATGGGAAATGCCATTTCTATTACTTTTAATAAATGGCGTTCTTATGAATAGTTACAGTCAAATAAATTTTAGGTGCTACGAAACTGACTGAGCCACATAAGTGAAATTGATATTCTGCTGACTTGCATGGGAAGTAAGAACAAGTCAATCATATTAGTCCAACCTATGATATGAACCCAGAACCTCCTGTTCGCCAGACACAGCTCGTTATAAAGACACACACCGTCACGCCTATATTCCCCAGAGGGGGTGGCAGAGGTGTACTGAGTACACCCCCGTTTCGCCGAAGATGTAAGGCCCCATGTAATAGGGGGCGAGCCTATTGCCATATACCGGGCACAATTCCAGACTCCGGACTCATACTGGGAATTTTTCGTTAGAAAAACTACATTTCTCCGACCTAGGATTTGAACCCAGGACCTCGTGATCACAAAGCGATGCGCTTTGCCACCAGACCAACGAGGCAGTCACGTTATAAAGTTATATAGTTTTATTATATAGTTTTATACGACAGCGTTATATAGTTTTCAAAAACTCGAACAGGAATAATATAGTTATTTTGGCAACAAAATCCGTTTCATCCCTTCATCCCCTTAAGCGATTCAGAGGTACTAATAAATATTTATTGGTTGTTGTCAACTTGCTTCAAGCGCCATATATTTTTATGTTTTATTTCAATTTTAATAATTGAATGATTCTAGCCCGTTGCTTTAGTAGACAGATAACGATTAATAGGGTCCAACAAGGATATCCGTAGTCTAAGACAGCTCAGACATATTAGTCCGAACTATTTTTTTATAAAAACGAAGCCTGACAATAGGATTTACTCCTGTGTTGTGGGTGCGTTTACAAACATTCTAATTCACATACGCAAATACCCAGACCGAAACAAATAATCGTGGATTACACAAATATTTGTCCCGTGCGGGAATCGAACCCGCGACTATTAGACACAGCGGGGTAAGCTCTTAACCACTGCGCTAAATCGTCCGTCATTCATTCATTATATGAACCCAGCCCTCCTAATCGCTAGCCACATCATCTAGTATTCACAAATGCAACTGAAATAAGAAAGTATTTCTCAATATTCATGCCCTGCAGTGCACCGCTCGCATCGGCCACATAAATCCGATACATCCTTTCATCCCTTCGCAAGCGACTCAAAGATACCAATAAATATTTATTGGTTGTTGTGAACTAGCTTCAAGCACCATGTACTTTTATATTATATTTCTATTTATATATATATTGAGTGTAGATCGTAGACCGTTACATTATTTGGCCAGTAATTATCGATATCAAACCGTGGTGGACACAGTCTGACTTAAATGGAAGTTATATTCTACTGACTTGCGTGGGAATTGACGTGACTTTAATCTATGATTCTCATAATTACTGGCCGCATTATACACTTTTTAAAAATTTTAACCGGGATAAGATAGTTCTGGACAAAGAAATCCGTTTTGTCCTTTTCTCCCATCGCGAGCGACTCAAAGACCAATAAATATTTATTGGTTGTTGTAAATTTGCTTCACGCATGTATTATTATGTTATATATCAATTTAAAGACGCCTAAAGACTAAAGTTTTTAGTCAATGTGTGTTACCAGTGATGATATATGGATCAGAGACGTGGTCTCGTACTATAGGTCTCATAAAAAAGCTCAGAGTTGCTCAGCGAGCTATGGAGAGAGCTATGCTCGGCGTTTCTCTACGTGATCGAATCAGGAATGAGGAGATTCGCAAGATTAGCAAGCTGAAGTGGCAATGGGCGGGCCACATAGCGCGAAGATCGGACAGGCGTTGGGGCAGAAAGATTCTAGAGTGGAGACCACGTATTGGCAAGCGCAGCGTGGGACGACCACCTGCCAGATGGACCGACGATCTTGTGAAAATCGCAGGAAGTCGTTGGATGCAGGTGGCATCGGAACGGTTACGCTGAAAAGCGATTGGGGAGGCCTATGTTCAGCAGTGGACAAGTATAGGCTGAGATGATGATGATGATGATATATATAGTTTTACGGAAAGCCTGCTTAAGTAAAACATTTACTAATCCTAACATAAATTCGTATTCGTTTAAAAGCATAATAATAATATATTAAATTAAAAATATAATTTAAAAATTGAAAAAATAACATATTATTGAGATATATTTTAAATTGAAAATTGAAATAATTTTATTAATAGTTGCTAAAAACATTTCAAAATATATATATATATTTTTTTTTCTTGTACCATACACCAAACCACACGCTTAACACTCACACCACACATTCACTTACTCTTACGCACTCACACAAATATGGACACATACATTGTCTTGAGGCATCCTTTGTTAGAAATTACTATTTATTCTACCTCCTTTATGTTTTATAATTATTTTTAATTACGGAATTGGTTATATCGTTGTAAATTTATTTAATTTTTTTTTGTTATGGTCTTATGGGGTGAGGCCCTGGTGATCTGTATTACAGGTATATTCCTACCTACTTCAGACACCAGCTCCTCGCATTATTTGAATTTTGTAGCATTACAATTTTAAAATTTGTATTTTTTATGAGGAGAAATAAACGATTATATTATTATATTATTATTATTATTATATCAATTTAAATATATTGAATGTCGATCGCAGCTCATCGCATTGCCAGATTGATAATGATTAACATATAAGGCACAGTTTGGGCTTAAATGAATTTATGTTCTGCTGACTTCTGCAGGAAGTAAGGGAAGAAGTCATTATACCTGACTTATGATATACTCGAGAACCCCAACATAAAGTTTTCTAAGTGGAACAAATTAGGAATTTTGGCCACAAAAAACCGTTTCATCCCTTCGTCCCTCCGCAAGCGATTCAAGGACACCAATAAATATCGTTGTTGGTCGGTTGTTGTAAATTATCTTTAGGCGACATGTATTTTTATGTTGTACTATGTACTCTCTGCCTACCCCGTAAGGGATTTGGCGTCATGATATAGTATTAGTAGTATTTTTATGTTACATTTCAATTTAAATTTATTGAATGTAGATCGCAACTCGTTGCATTGTTCGACTAATGTAGCGTAATAAGAAGAGAGAAACAGATTATCGACGATTCGGACCCAGGACCTTATAGTTGACAGCCACACTATGCACCACTGGACTTACAAGGCTATCTATTTTATACTATTTTTATTAATATTTTCTTGTTATTTCGATATCTATAAAGTACCGCGATTATTTTTGCAAATAATCACAAACGATTAGTACTCGTATATCTAACGTGTCGGCTACCAAAATCCTGTAAACAGGAGTTTAATTGATACACTCATCGATATATACGTTACGGCAATCGATTATGGTAATCGAGTAAAGATCACGTAAGTGATAAAATACTTAAATGTATGACGACCACGGTTTAGCCTAATGGTTAGAGCGTAAGCTGCTCTGCTCACTGAATCAAGTAGCCGCAGATTCGACTCCCACATAGAACTAATCTTTGTATGACCCATAAATGTTTGTTCGAATCTGCATGTGTGTGCATTTCAGAGATCAGTTACTTCTCTCTGGTGTATATGAATTTTATGTTGGTAAACACAGACAGCACAAGAATAGTTCATAGTGTGGAGCTAAAAAGATGTAAAAAATAGACATTAGCCTAAATAGTTTTAATATAATGCTGTCCCACACTTGAACATCGTTATTTGTCATGAGTGCCTATGCAAAATTCGACGACGATTCGACTAAACTCCGCTTCATCCACTTGGATCCATTGGATAGCTGCATTGATGGTTCCTAGTTCATTTTTTCCTTCACTCAAACTCATCCTCTATCTATCTAAATCATCACGCCAGATGCCTTGCGGGGTAGGTAGATAGTCCCAACCTATCATCAGTTTCAAATAAAGGATTCTAAGATACTTGCTATACTAAACTCCGCCCCATCCACTTTAATACATTGGATGGCTCCATAGATGGATCCTAGTGCACTTTTTCCTCCATTTATCATTCCAATCAATTCCAAATAAAGCATTCTAAGATACTTAAAAGTGGATCCATCGTAAATCTGATTCAGTAGTACCAAGTTCACAATAAATTAGATAGCTACTACAAAAATACTTTATCAAAATCCAACTTATCGTGATCATAGAAATACTACGCTTCGGTATTTGGATAAGACCAACTGATTGTGTAAGAATTAATTTGTCCTATTTTTATCTTTTATGATATGTCATACGAATGCCATCAACAACATACCATAAATATATAGATACGAATAGCAATAAAACACAACAATTTAATTAATTATAGTTAAACCCTAAAATAAATGCACTCTTTTGATTTTTAATATAAGGTAAGGTAATTAAAACGCAAACGCAGAAATGGATTTACAAATTCAATACAAGATCTAAATTCTACCACAAACTAACTAACCTAACCTAAAATAGTTTTTATTTTCATCGACACAAGGAATAAATCTATAAAACACCTGTTTGGAAGTTCCAAATTATTATACCTAGATCGTAAATACGTATAAACACATTTTAAAATTTTCTAAGCGTGGAAATCGATCGCATATTTTTTCTCTAAAATCTTTCCATAAAACCCAGCATCTTTAAAACCGGCGCTCTTATCTCGCGCTAAAATGTTATCTCGCACAAACACTGTCACAGATAACAGAATTGATGGCGCGATAACGCCGATAAACTCGCATACTATATACTAGTTGTAACACAGTCATGTGCGACGCCGCTCTGGTTGTCGGCGCCGCCAGCAACCTTGGCTACCAGGTCCTAAAAGAACTCATCAAAGTATACCACGGAAGAATATATTTTACAACCGAAGATGACACTAGTGGTTACAACATCCTCAAAAACCTGGAGACACAGGGCGTCGATCTCAAATTCATACAAATGGACGTGACATACACCAAAAGCATCATAAAACTGAGGCACCACATTCAAGATTTAGACGACAGAATAGATTTGCTGATCAATGTCACGGATTACGTACCCGAGAAGAATTTGTCACATGCAGAAATCGTCCGGAGAACTTTGAGCGTCAATTTCTATGGTAACATAAATTTTGGGAAGTTAGTTTACCCATTGTTGAATGAAGACGCGAGAGTTATCAATGTATCTGGACCAGCAGGACTTCTGGCAACCATAGAACATGAGGATAAAAGGCGGAGGATAAGTGATCCCACATTAACAGAAGATAATTTAGTAGCAATATTGCAAGAATACGAACAGGCTGCAAGAAGAGGTACGGAGAAGACAGAAGGCTGGGGGATGAGCGTTCAAGCTGTCAGTAAAGTGGCATTGAACGCTGTAACGTTTCTTCAGCACCGAGAATGGTCGGACAGTGGTATAGTCATAAATTGCGTGAACCCTGGAAATGTGACGACTCGTGAAGTTAAAAAAACAGCGAAGTTGTACGAGCAAGGCGCTAAAGCAATCCTATATTTGGCGTTGGAAGCACCTCTCACGTTGAAAGGAAATTTCGTTTGGAGTAATTATTCCGTTATTGAGTGGAATTCGGATCCGTACGTGGAGGTGACGAGTGTGTAAGCCCGTGTTAATCTTAAGTGATTTGACTGACGGAATCCGCCGGGGCGGAGATTAATGGTCTTCTTTGTGATGTTAAATTATGTGGTAATGTAAAATGTGTTGGAATATTTATATTGTAAGTTAAAATAAAGTGTTTTAAGTGAATTTCAGATGATTCGTTTTAGGTTAACCCAGGTTTTTTGGTTTATGTTTTAATTCGGGAAAGACTGAGTGATTGGACAACGTTTCTTCGTACTATAAATCAGAGAGAACTTAATTATGCCTATATAATACATTGCAAAACTAGATGGAGATAACCGCTGGATGAGATTTTAATTTATTTGTCAGTATCATACGGTCTAGATACCATAATCACTAAGTTGATTGTGAACATGTTCAAATTCACCGTATTTTCTTAAAAGTTTCCAAAACCCTTTGAAACCTAAGGGAGAATAACTTTGACACATATAATACAGTACATACGTGTACAGTAAGACTATCTAGAAATCTAGGAATAGTAGTAAAGTATAGACTAAACGCTACAATACAGTAAACATGGTTTTTTTCATAATTGTTACTAAACAACAAAAATTATATACCAAGACACTATGCCGTGCCCAACTTTTACTGAACTTTTTACGACTACATATTCCTCGAATGGAGGCGACAGAGATGTACTGTGTATACATGTAGCTAGGAATTTCAAATCCTAAGGCAACAGGGGTCCCAATTTGGACTCCCTACAATAACTGAAGTTTGTTTTTTCTGTAGAAATAGCACATTTAGTCCTAACTAGGATTCGAACGTAACACCACTTATGCCACCCGCACTAAACGCTATTAGATTCCCAAGGTTATCAAAATAGAGAGCCTAGACAAATGTCAAGCGTTTTGTTTTTATTCTCTTGTCGCAAACGCATTATTTTGAACACGTGACTATTTGTTGCCAAGTTTTTTATTTTCTATTAGCGGTAACTACTATATACTACTATAAATTCACTTGTCTACAAGCACTGTTTTTGTAATAACATTGATCCCCTCCTTAACAATGATCCAAAACACATATGAATTCTAAGATATTCGCATCCAAATCCGTCGTTTTCATCTCAAGTCTATCACACTTATCCCTCTTCAAACAGACAGTGTTAAGCCTCTGTCAAAAATAATCCCCTACTAGAACCCTGTCATCTCAACATAGAGACTGCACAATACCCTGCGTTCGGTATTCAATGCCTGCCATCCTCGGGCTTAATTTTATTGCACCATTTTATATACGTCTATGTATCACAAACTACCACTTGCCTCCCGGCACCAAACGTTTCGTAGTAGGTGAGCGCTCGTAAAATCACTTTTTACTATCTACAGAGGTAATTTCACTGATCGTTACGCGTAACCCGTAAATTGTATGAAAATGTTTCAAGTTTAATTCAACTATTTGAATCTTAGTTCGTTAGGTTAAGGTAGGGTTTTGATTGCTTATTTCGGTCTGTTTTATAAATGTAGAGCAATAGAGTTTTTTACTGATCTGATAAACATTGATAGAGGAAGTTTAATTGGAGGGTAGGCAGCAAAGAAAATGCGTAAATACACAATAATTATACCTTAAAGTTTATCAGTTGACTGTTAAATAGGTTATCTGATTTAAGATAATCAACTTAGACCTGAGATTGCGTGGTAGCCTCCCCTTAAAAGGAGGGGTCTGTAATTGTTAGGTACACTAAAAAACAGTTTGTTTGAATGATAAAAGATAAAACGACTCCCTTATTAGTCTAGTGGTGCATGTTGCGGCTGGGGGTCACGATGTCCTCGATTCGAACCCTAGTTCGAGTGTTATTGAGATATTTCTATTGAAAACTTCTGAGTAACAGTCGGAAGTCTGGGATCTTGCTCCGTGTAATTGCTATATGCTCGTCCCCTATATATATATTACATTAGAAACTAACATCGTGATCCAAAAGTGAGTGTACAGACACCTTTATCAGCCTCGTTTAAGGGGGCTGCCGTTAAAAGAATTAAGTCTTACCCAAGAGAGTAGGACTACGTATCGCTAGACGTGGAAAGCGCTGGCCCCCCACAATATATTTCAATATATTAACCGATGACACAGTGAAGGTTGCGGGTAAATCTGGATCATCATCATCGTACCAGCCAATAGTGGGACAGCCACTGCTGATCAAAGGCCTTCTCTCACAAATCGAGGTGAGAGAGATTAGGTCACACTCCACCACGAAGACCCAGTGTGGAGCGGTGGAGGCAGCTTCGCTGCCTGCCCTCGTGGCTACCTGCTGTTGGAACTTATCAAGCCGCCTATAAGGCTTCCAACTTGGCTTAAAGTGCCTTCCGAAGCACGGAGACGCTCGAATATGAAAATTCCACAAACGGTCACCCATCCTATCCCGACCGAATCGAACGCAGCTTAACCTTGGCGATCGCTAAGAACACCGCGGTCACACAATGCTACGAGTTTATCTGGATATGGATGGAAATCTAGATACGTACAGTATAAAGTGTTCTGACGATCGTTCTGACCATCTTCGAGGAAGCCTCAGTCCTACGACTTATGAATGATGAAGTGCCTCCGCAGGATTGATATTTATAATCATGCAAAGCAAAGTTACTCGTGGGTAATACGTCCCTGCGCTGCAATGAATCTTATAGTCCATTCGTTTAATAATAACTCATTCCTCCTATTTAGATAAAGGTATGCACAAACGAAGACTTACTTTAAAGAATCTACTTTTAAAACGTTATATTAAAATAATAACCTTTTTAAAGATCCACCGCGTTTAATAAGAAAAACAATCTTGCCTTCTGCAAATATAAATTAATTTAGCTGAAAAAAAAAACAGGAACAAGCAAAGACCCACTCGGAGAGATTTCTTAAAATTGTAATTTGTACATTAATTCCCTGCGCATCGGGATTATAAAGAAATTTTCCCTAATTAAAGTGAAGCTCTCTACTACAAAAGAAAATGTTTATTAAAAACTTGGAAATTAATAAACAAGTAGCCTTTGCATTAAATACATTCCATGAGAATAGCTAAAGAGCTGTATTATTAATAAACGAGGTTTAACCACGCCGAGGTTAATCATTGGATTTGACAAACATTTTATTATAACATTGACAAATCCGAGGATTGACCTTGTTACTGAACCTCGTAAATAAGCCTCTATTTGTTAGAGTTCTCTAATATAATAGATGCTCACTATACGTCGTATAGTAAGTGCCACCCAACTAAAAATCACAAGAGTCATATGCTTGTAGATTTTTGCCCAGATCGAATCAGAAACGAGGAGATCTGAAGGAGAACAAAAGTCATCGACATAGCACTAAGAATAACGAAGCACATAGCACTGTAGAACTGATGGCCGATGGGAGGGCAGAAAGTTTCCCGAGTGGCGACCACGTAACGGAAGATATAGAATGAGTATCGTGCACAGAACAAAATCAGTCGTGGTGGGGACCTTTCTGGAAGGCCTTTCCGTCCTACAGAAATCGTCTTTCAGCTAATGGTGATGATGGCAATAAATGCAAAAGTTTAAGTGTTTCTTACTTAATCACATGTCAACAGCTGAACGAAATTACACGAAATTTGGCGGAAGAGTGGTTTATAAGCTGAAACAAAATATATTTATTTATTTACATACTAACACCAGGTACACTATTTAGGTAAGTATAAAAGAAAATATAAAAATAAGAGTATAATTAAAAGTATAAAAGTGAAATATACAAGCTCATTTATTCCATTCCCTCGCAATACCTCAGACACTCAGATAAAATATCACTTCATGCATCTTTCATGCAAACAGATCGCATCCAGAACTGCCATCAAGGAAAGCGTTCAGTGCGGCGAGGGCGGGCTTGGCGAACGAGTACGCGCTACTGTTCTATATGTTGGAACAGAAAATAGTCTATGCTTCCTGGCAGTAGTTAATAGGAGCACAGAATCGACACAACTTATTATGCAGATTAGGGGCATCAATTTTGCCCTGAAAATATTTCATCAAGTCACAATTTCCTCCATGCTTCTTCTTACTCGCAAAGAATATATAATAGTGAAAAACAAATATACTCGATGCAGTGTATTGGCGTAATGCCGTCTACCTTTTAGACATGTGTCGATCGAATATTCGTAACAGTTGTACATAAAAAATGCATCATTTGTATCTGAAGCTCGACCTTACATTCAGTATACAAAAGCGCTAATCATAGATAATTACAGAACAAACAAAATACTTTATAGTTCATTCCAATCTCTATCTGAATCTCGATCTTACATTCACTGAACTTACCGTCTCACAGAAAGAAAGAAAGAATACGGGACGCGATATCGGTCGGTGGACTGACTGTGCTTCAATGTAGCTGATTCAAAAGTTCCAAATTCGATGGATGATTTAGCACTGTGGTAAAGAACTTTAGCCGCTCCGCCCACTGGGTTGAATAGTCGCGGGTTCGATTTCTGCATGGGACTAATCTTTGTGTGAGCCACAATTATTCAAAATCAGAATATTTTTTATTCATGTAATCCATTACCGTATTTAGTCGTCAGAAAAGTCGTCAGACAAAGACTCCACTACTTCGGAAAGTCATTCTGTGGAGAAGAAGGGCCAGACATTCTACGGTTACTATTTAAAATAGTATTTTTACAATTTTTTCCATCCACATTTTGTTGTGGGGTATGGGAGAACAATGTAGTGTCAGGCGAGTCTAAATTAAATTAACCAAGTTATTATTTCGTATTAGTATTTTTTCGGTCTGGGTATTTCTGTATGTAATTTTTAATGTTTGTAAATGCACTCACGACACAGAAATCAATCCTAGTGTGGGGGGGTTACGTTTAAAAAAGAATAACGCATATTAAGATTTGAATCTCTGCACTGTTTCAGATACAAATCAACGAAACTGAACAGTGAGGCACTCTTGCCATGTCTACTAACTTTCCCAACCCAGTAGGTTTACTGTGGAGAACGGCATTGCGCTGATGATGTAAGGTCTCATTAACATAGGAAGCAAATTGGTATATTATACCGGACACAATAACTCAACAGTGCTATGAAAAAATCAATAAATATATCCCCAAATTTTCCAACCTAGGATTCAAACACTACTAAACCTTGTGATCACCAGCTTAACTTTGCGCAACTAGACCAACAAGGCACTCAAATTGAACAAAGCGGTCGTTAGGTTCAGTTGCCTGTGCCTTGGATTTGATCAACTTAATGAAACAAGGAAGCGTCTGAAGGCATCACACGAAGGCCCTTAATAACACGTCAGAAACAGATTCAGATTCAAAATATTTTTTAACCATTATAGATCTGTAAGGAAAAAAACCTGTTGGAACTTTGTACTCTGCCTACCCCGCAGGAGACCTGACGTGATGATATTGATGGCAGTGTTGGGCATTTTCCAATAAATTTTTAATTGTAGCATTAATCAACTGAAATTTATATTGCGATTAAATTAATCCCCTTAATTTACTCTATACGTACATAAATCGTAACAACGAATTTTGGACGTCAAATCCCTCAGTCACTCCCATAAGTATAGGTGCTGTAGAGCACTTCATACGTCGGTAACTCAAAAACCAAAAACAAACCGCGATAATGTCCGTAATATTATAATTGCAATTTAATGACGGACGATTTAGCACAGTGGTTAAGAGCTTAAGCCACTCTGCCCCCTGTGCCTAATAGTCGCGGGTTCGATTCCCGCACGGAACAAATCTTTGTGTGATCCACAATTATTTATGCGGGTATGGGTATTTGTGTATGCTGATTTTCATGTTAACATGCATGTTAACGCAACCACGACACAGAAATAAATCCTAGTGTCGGGCTACGTTTTGGTAAATAAATTAAAAAAATATATTTCACAATGAATTTTTGGCCAACTCTGATGGATGGATAGATGTTTTTTTGAAAACATTAAATAAACACCGTCGCGAGTACATTTCCTGGCGGTCGCAGAAGTGGGCTATGCACGTCTATATCTCACTGATAGTGTTCATTCCCAGTGTTACAGGGATGATAGTAATTATGCCGAGAACCAACCAGAATACTAGCATATACTGCAGTCTAAGATGAATGAGCGTTTGTGCTAATTCTATATTCAAGCGTCTCCGTGCTTCGAAAGGTACGACAAGCTGTTGGTCTCAGTAGTCACTTAATGTGTTCGTCCTTAAGCCGTATTAGCTACCTTATAGGCAACTTCATAAATTTCAACAGCCGGTGGCCACAAACTACGACTGGTGGAGGCGGACTAATCTGCACTGGGTTCGCTAGGTGCTATTGACCTATCCCCAGCCACTTTGTGGAGCATACACAGGTCATTATGGTACAAAAGAACGTCTATACATGATGAATTTATCCAGCAACGTGGTATGCAGGAGCTGTGGCACAAAAACTGAAACCATAAAGAATGTTCTTTGCAAATGCGATGCACTGAGGGCGCCGCGAATAAATCTACTGGGGGCGGTCTATCCATCATCAGGAGAGTACAAGCTCATCCCCCCTGGCGCAATTCACAATCCATTACAGAGAGTATTTGGGACACCAGGTACGTACAAAAGATCCCATTGGGTCGAAGTGCCCTTGAGCCAACTCAGCCCATTAACATGCCAACCAAGATAAAATAGGATGCCCAGCCACTGCTGAGAAGAGTTTAAGCTTATTTATAATATTAAATAAATAACTTATGACTTAAAGCAAAATAACATAAATGAACAATAAAATAGTGTTGTATCAACGAGTTTTCCTCGAACGTAGCCCGTTGGAAACTGGCCTTTTTTACAGTTAAGAAGTTAATTAATTGGAGTTTCAGTGAGTTCTGCCGAGTCAGTCGATCCGCTAATAAACGAGTCTAGTAATTGGCAGCTCAGATGGAAATGTGTTAACGATGTTTCTGTACAAAGTATTCTTCTGAATATTACATTTTGTTTTCAGAATGTTTATTTCTTTATTATAAAACTGTCATTCTTAAAGTGGGTCGAGATAAATGCTGCTTAGTCTTGTTAATCTATTTAAAAACATGGTGTTTATGGCGATCATTACCTAATTACATATGTGCTTTCTAAATTAGTTATTTTTTTATATTTAATTCATTAGAACGTATGTACTTACAGAAGTCATTAGTCTGTAAGAAAAGAACCTGATAGTGGTCTGTACTGTTTAACTACATCTAAAAGATATGACGTGTTGGTATACCAAGATATATAGATTAATATTTTTTGTACGTAGCCCTGTAAAAGGAATTATTTCCAGTATCATGTGTGCGTTTACAAACATGAAAATATACACAAACACCCAGACTAAACAAAAATTTTGGGGCACATCATTTTGTAGGGTGGGAAGTCAAACCCGTGTCTACTAAATTCAGTCAGCCGAGCGGTCTACACTCAGGCCACTAGACCAAACCAAATCATCAAGGAAACTAACGCCTTTTATAATGTCATTAATCAAGTACAGAGAGAGACCCAAGCACAGACAATTTGACATTTTAGTAACTTTGGTGAGAGAGAGTGGTGTCATGTTCATCATAATCTAAATAAAAATCTAGTGTGAAATGGAGAGCATATCAACACAATTGCGTCACTCTAAAATCAAACTGTTTTTGCCCTCAGGTCAACAAAATTCATTACCAAGTTATTGAGCACAAACTAATAGCAAACTATCTCGCTTTTCAATTGGAGTTTACATTAAAATGATATCTGAATTTAATGGACGGTTTATTTGGAGCCAAACAAAATGTCAGTCGCAGGACGACCTGACAGAGGTAAGGGCAAGCTTTATTGACGTGATAGAATGGGATAGATAGCTTCTGTAAGTACGTACTACAACCAAACGGCTGGTCAAAGTTCAAGTATTTAGAACGTCTCACTGAAATAATTTGTAGATTTACGATGATTAAATACATCTACGACACTTGAATAGCTCCTTATGTGGGTCAACGCCTTAAAGATTACAGTTCAACCTTTTAAAGAAAACCTAAATAGACATCCCATGCAGATGTCAACGAGTCTTCCTCGTTATCTATCTATTATCAAACTATCATGCCTATGCATATGCTCGGCTCAGCTATAGAATTATAATGTGGGGAAACAGTACAAATGCACCTACACTTTTTATTCTACAAAAGAAGCTAATACGGATCCTTGGTAATATTAAACAAACTGATAGTTGCAAACCTCTGTTGCAGAAACATAAAATATTAACATTACCGTGTATCTACATATTTGAAATATGCAATTCTTTCCGGAAGCATAGCACTTTTTTCACAACACGAGAAAAAGACTGAGTCATCCCGCTTCTCGGTAAATACTACACTCAAATAGCACATACGTGATGTCTATAAAGATATACAATAAACTACCCAACCGAATAAAAATTAACCTAACTTTAATAAATTTATTAATGAAACAAAAGAATTACTGATTACACAAGCCTAGTATACAGTTGACGAATACAAGCTGTAACATAATAAACGCAAGACCTAAAAGTAGTTTGTTCTAAATCGGTAACTGAATCGATTCCAACATATTTTAATGTATTTTACATATTTTTTTTAAAATTGGAAAAAACGCTTTTACTCCTTCAGTGCGCTATAAAAAATTAAATTTATTCTTGATTCATAGCAAGACGTATTGCTCAAAACGCATACATACACGTACAAGTTTCATTGTTAATTGGGGTATAAAAGTGCTTTAAAAAAGGGTAAAAACCTTTAAATTTGAAATTTTGGTTTTCGTTTTGACTTTATGTAGCAATCGGGGTGTCTGAGGTCTTGCGTTTATTTTGTTACACCTTGTATATAAATGACAAAAAAATGATTAACACAAATAACTACCTAATAAACGCTACCTAAATAACACCAGAATATTTAAAATCTTTACGTGACATAGACTCTATGTATACCGTCACGGCGGATCCCAGGTACGGTAAGCATTAATAGACATAAACTATATTCTTATAATAACAAATGTGTATGTATGTATTATAATTATATGTATTTAATATTTGTATAGTAAGTAACTGAGTATATGTATGTATATCTGAAAATATAGTATTTATTTCATATCAAATATTGCTATTTTCTAGTAACATTATATTGTATAGCTGCCCTCTTACTCACTTTCTCATCTCTCAACACTCTATGGTTAGCTAGAAGATAACTCATATTTGAGTTAAGCTCGCCTTCTGTATACTTTTAAATTGTAAACTTATTTCCATCCCAGTGTATACAATAAAGAATAAAGAAGAATAAAATGTAAATTGGCATACAAGATAATATAATAGACATAATGTATATATTCAAAAATCTGTTACTACTGATTCCTTCAAACAATAATTTAACTAACTTTGAAGCAAAGTATTTCAATCTAAGAATATTTAAATATTTATTATTTTTAATCTAAAATACCTAATACACACTAGTTATTTATTTTCCATGAAGTTTTATACAAATTATTAGCACAACACATTAGCCTCCTTCTTGCCGTAGGTATCAAAATGCTGCTTATGAGCCACACCGGATACCATCCCCCCACAACCATCGATAAAATATTTCACCCATAGATATCCATAGACCAGTGGATCTATGTTACAGTTGTCGGGACCCGTGTTTATTTTTATTAATACGTACCTCCAAAACTGTCTCGCTTATGCAATAGCTTGATTCAATTTCAAAAGGTGATATTTAGGAGGAGAAAGTGAGAGGAAGTTAACACAACCAAAAAAACATGTTGTAAAAAATCAACCACCAAATTGTGACAATACACAAGAATTTTTGAGCATTCCTCCTCCTTGCGTCGGTTTCCTCATTACTGAGGGTCGTGGTCATATGTTAGAGAGCAGTTTTCTGCGGATGATGAGTCGTCATCCACTCCTATCTGCAGCCGAGTGCAGAGCATCGTGAAACGTGGTATCAAGAGCTGTGCGAATCTGATCCGTCCAGCGTGTTGGGCTCCTTCCTGGTGGTCGCTTGCCTTCAATTTTACCGGTGACCATCAGTTTTTCGAGGTTTTGAGCATTATCGACCTTTAAAAAATAAGGAATAGTTCCGCAAAACATGAAACAAGGCGGAGTTCATCACAAATATAATATCTGTGTAGTTTATAGATATGCTCTACTATTACTACGTTCACTAAAAATAAAAATTTGCGGTTTCTTATAAATTCCACCTGATACCTATGCCACCAAAAAGTCTAAAACTAGTTACAGTTGTTTATTTCCGTTAATTAACGCCACAATCGTGCATTGGTTGTTAATTTTTTCACACTTGTCCTTTACACCTTGCCATCAAACACTACAACATACATCTTTACCGTCGTCCATCTCCCAAACAAAAGAAAATATTTTATTCCCAAAGCAATTTACACCTCGTCTCATAATCATTTTATCAAAGACGTCGACCCTTTCCAAACAACTTTAATTTTAATTACACACAGTCGGAAAGTCTGCAAAACTCCGCGATTGTGCTCCAACTCCTGGCTCTGGAACCAGTTGACGGATGACAACCGACAACAATAAATTTTCGGACAACTTCTAACTTATTAATAAATTAGAGGAGGCGAAGTGAGAATCTCAATTATAAAGACGTTGAATCGTTTTGGGGGCTTTGGTGTAGAAGTTAAGTATGCAATAATCGTGGCTTGTTAACCAGCCGGCTTGTGAAACTGATCTATCTATATCATCACACCAGATACCTTACGGAGTAGATAGAGTCTCCGAAGAAAATATATATCGGACATTATTAATATTATGTGAATACTGAAAATGTAAAATTGTTTAATAGGTTGCAGCTCGTATTTGGGCTGGCTCGACACGGGACGTACTACCATCTTCACAGAAAACCAATATGAAGGACTGACGTTGTTATTGTCTTTCTTTTATGAGTAAGAGATCCGGAAGCTCAATCCTCCTCTCTGAGGAGGGGACTTAAAGACCAGCAAGGCATCGGTAACTGATGTTGGTGATGTAGGCAGCGGTGATTATTTACCATCAGACAACCCGCAAGCCTATTTGCCCCCTCTTCCATAAAACAATGCTTCCAGTACATGACTATGTAGATCCCGATTTACATCAAAGTTATGTGAATTTTACGCATTAAATAAACACTCCAAAATACTATAAAACTCATTTCTCATTACAACAACATTATAAATTATCATTTCCAAAGCGCACTCCTAATTTTAGCCATTACTATAGCTATGCGTACCAAAAAATTCTGACATCCTCAACAAAGTGGCTGTCCTCATAGAGTATTCATTTGATGGCCCAATCCACTATCCCAGGAGGGGCCTCTGTGAAGGCTGGAGATGCAACTGTGCATTTTAGAAAATATTACTGGCCAGAGTTCTTATTTCTGGATTACATTCACCCCATAGTGAAATGGGCATGAAACTGGTAAAAAAAAAATTATGAGCAAAAACTAGGCATGAAACCGGTCAAAAAAAATTTAATGAGCAAAAAATGGACATGAATCTAACAAAGAAATAAATATAATGAGGAGAGTAGTTATCATCTCCACTTCCCTGCACTCTACCGTATGAGTGGGTTGAATGTAAAGTAAAGGTGTAACAGTGATTAAACATGTCATTATCTACACGCCTGCTAATCCTTTAAGGATACCAAGCTTAATAAAGGTTAATTTATTAATTTCTTTACCAGTAATAGAACCAACGCCTGGATTTCACTAGATAGTTCTCAAACAATTAACTTATTAATATGTTCGCCTATTATTATCATTATAACATGCTATTTGATGGATGTTACACCTTTTATTTTTTAAATTATCGCATTGATATTGTCGTAAGTAAAATATATGTTGACGACTTAATGGTAAAAAAGAAACGCTCGAAAAGGCGTGTAAAAACCGTGTAAAAAACAAAATATATGATTTATTTTATGTGCAATATTCGACAGTCTCGGTGGTCTAGTGGCAAAGCACATCGCTTTGATCACGAGGTCCTGGGTAAAATCCTAGGTCGGAAAATGTACTTTTTCTAACGATAACTTCCCAGTATGAGCCCTGAGTCTGGAATTGTGCCCGGTATATGGAATATGCTCGCCCCCTATTACATGGGATCTAGCATCCGACGATGTTAGGTCCCATATAAAAGGGGGCGAGCCAGTGTGAGTGAGTACACACTCAGTACACTTCTTGCCTCATCCGCTTGGGGAATATAGGTGTGACGGTGTAAAAACATTTCCGTAAAATTATGAACTTAATATTCGCAGTATACTCATAACTCTATTCCACAGATCAATACCGAACAGCGTTTAAGGGAACGGTGCCAGGGAACTGCGAAAGTGTTCGCAACACAAACATGTAATGATGACACATGGCGAATTATTTCGCTATCACAATACGCTGCATGTCACTATCGTAACAAGTTAGGGAGACAAACTTTGTGTAAAAATAGTGGTGAGGTCTCTGATGAACCGGCGAGATCGAAAATTTCCTATCTATTTAAAAAGGACAGTAGGAGAAATTAAAAAAAAAATAAAAAAAAATGTATACGTATAAATCACTAGTAAAAATTATAAATTTAGTTTCGTTCGGTAGAGATGAATGCGACGTTTCATAGTTCAGCATTCATTGTGCAATCATTCTCATTCGGCTGACTAATTCAGACACATCGAAGAGAAAAGCAGTATCCTTACAAATAATATAATATTCTCCCGATGATAGATGTACTAAACTATTATGTAAATTTACTACCTTCATAATATTGCACTTTAGTTATCAAAACGAAACTAAAAAATCCTGTTTTTTGGCGAATGACGTATAAAATTTTCCTCATGAATCCTATATTTCTTCTTGCACCACCAAATGAGATAAATAATTGAACTAGTAAGGAAGATGTCCTTGCATTTGAAGAATTAAGAACCAGTCCAAAATATGGGTCTCATTATAATAAGACGAAAGACGTCCCTTGCAAGACAAAAGATTCCTCCAAATAATACCGCGACGACAAGATGGATATAATAACTGAAAATTGCAAATTCTCGTTTGTTGGCGGTTTGATAGAAAATTCGTGATGTCTTTTTGGAGCAGGAGTTATCCTACTGTCCTACTTAATATTATAAATGTGAAATTTTGTATGTTCAGATGATTGGATGTTATTTACTTAATCAAACAAAACTTTAACTTACAAATCAAAAATGACTGATTCGATTTGGATGAAAGTTGGCACACAGATAGTTTATTACCTGGATTACAAATAGAGTACTTTTTATCCCGGGAAAATATTAGATTCCTGTCTTAAGTCAACGCGAACGAAGTCACGGGCAAAAACTTGTCTAACATTATGTTAACAAAATGAACTATTATTTCTAATTTTATTTGTTTTCAGTGATCGTTCGTAGAATTTTAAAATTGTGACTCTATAAATAAACTCTTAATCCATTGTTATCGGAATAGATTATTTTATAGACCGCTGTGTTCTTACCGATGACCAAGGTTAAGCAGCGTTCGACTCGGTCGGCTTGAGATGGGTGACCGTTTGTAGCATTTTTATATTCGAGCGTCTCCGTACTTCGGAAGGCACGCTAAGCCCTTAGTCCCGTTTACCACTTAATGTGGTAGTCGTTAAGTTGGAATGCTAATACATATAGGTAACATGATAAGTTCCAACAGCAGATGGCCACAAACCTGCCTTCACCGACCCACACTGGGTCCGCGCGATGGAGTATGACCTAATCTCTCTCACCTCGATTTGTGAGAGAAGGCTTTCACCCAGCAGTGAGCGAGTATAAGCTAATATTATAAGGAGTGACTCAAACTACCTATATTAAGAAGAAGGCAAAATACAACGCACCTTTCTTCTTTTAGTTCCTCATTAATTATTCTCAATCCCGTCGCCACAGACTTATCACGATTTCATTCCACTTGATTTCATCCACAATTTCTTGTTTAAAAAAGCCACCTACATTTCCCAAGCGGGGGTTGAGTTGTGTACAGCTACATGCCGCCGGGGGATGGGGGACGAGACTTTAGCACAATACTGGACAGCTATTGAGGTTTTTTGATGGAAAAACAGATTTTTTGATTGAAAAGCACAGCGTACTATGCGCTACTAAAGCAACTAATAATGACCGAGCCGAGAATATTATGACCGAGCTATCCTTATAGACAGAACCATCCACTACAATAAACCAGATATAACTCTTATGGACAAAATAAATAAAACTACACTCCTCATTGATACTGCTGCACCAAAAACTCACAGTTTTCAAAACATAATACATGAAAAATTATCACAGTACGAAGATCTGAAGAACGAAATAGCCGGTATGTGGGTGGCATCTACTAAATGGCACCTTTGACCATACCATTCCCCCATACCAGTACAAAATTTTACAGAAAGCTGTGATCCTGAATACTTGTAGAATAGTGAGAAAGATTCTACAATCTGACAACACACCCAGCAATTTAGAATGTTGACTTCCAATGATGCTTTCTTGGCCTAGGCCCGTATGCATATATGGCGGGAGACCCCCCCCTGCACCAACATCAGCAAGAGGGCCTTTTGAGTCACGGACCTAAGGTGCGGGGGCCCTAAGCGTCCTTCACAAGCGACCTCGACGAGGAGGACAGCGTGGTGTAGCCCACGTCACCGTGAGCACCGCGTCGGTGCGGAGAGAGCGTGTCATCAAGTCTCTCCCCGATGGCGGGCTCTTCAGAGCGCGGTACAAGAGGGGCACCGGTGCGTTCCATACAAAGATCCCGGAGCCAAAGTGCTGCTGTCGGCCACCCTGGGGTTTTAGTCTGGGTTCAGTCTTGACACGCCCCAATCGAGCTTCCCTCGAGGCTTACGGAAATTCTATGCAGGATTTTCCCCAGAAAAAAAGGAGCGTGTGCATAAGAATATTACCGGCTCTTATAAGAACGGAGCTAACAAAGGCAAAAAAGAAGCTAATATTAACAAATCAGCCTATACATTACATACCTTGCTGGGCAAAGGCACAAATCGAGTGTAACTAAACCAACTAGTCAAAAAATAATTTTATCCTAAATCCCAGCGGATCCCACCACGTTGCACACATTTTGTATTTATTCTGTTTCCGCAATCACTGCGCTTATTCTGACTACGTGTCACACCCGTAAAAGTTTTCTTTTCTATTAAAATAACCTAACCTGCCCGAAATGTTCGTAGCGCTTGGCAGCCGCAATGTTCTTAATGATCACTTTTTTTCCTGGGGAAAATCCTGCACAGGACATCAGCGAGCCTCGGGGGAAGCTCGCGGGGTGTGTCGAATTCCTACCGACTAAAAACCCCAGGGTGGCCGACAGCACTTTGGAGGGGCTCCGGGATCTTCATATGGAATGCACCGGTGCCACTCTTGTGCCGCGTTCCGAAGCGCCCGCCATCGGAGGGAGACTTAATACAGGCTCCCCCCGCACCGACACGGTGCTCACGGCGACGTGAGCCACACCACGCCGCCGTCCTCCTCGGGGTCGCTCGTGAAGGACGCTCAGGGCTCTGCACCTTGCGTCCGCGAACCCGAAAGCGCCCCTGCTGATGTTGGTGCAGGGAGGGGTCTTAATGATCACCTAACTTAAGCAGAATGTTTCTGGCATTTTCATATTCGAGCGTCTCCATTCGGAAGGCACGTTAAACCATTGTTCTCGGTTACCGCTTAATGTGGTAATCGTTGGAAGTCTTGTAGGTGGATTGATAAATCCCAACCATGAAGCTGTAAAGGCCCAGCCAACAGCGTAAATCATTCATCCCACCATAAAACGATGACCCTAAGGAGTCAAGCAGAAAAAAAGTCAGAAAGAACTTTAAGCGAAAACGAACGATACAAAAAGACGGTGGTGGATTGGCATGCGCTAAGCACGGCCTTGGCGAATGCCGACCCTCCCCCCCTGCCTCTCAGCTCGGACTCCATCCCGTCCCCTCAGGACACCGATCAGGCCGTAGATGCCTTCACCGAGCACATCCGATCGGCTGTCAGTCGATCGTCCAAGCAAGTCGAGGCGGAAGATCTGTACCTCAACCGCTTTCGACTGCCGGACAATGTTAGGGATCTCATTCGTTCAAAGAATGCTTCTATCCGAGCGTACGACTCCTACCCCACCGAAGCCAATCGGGCCCGGATGCGCGCTCTACAACGAGAGGTAAAGCGTCGTGTCGCGGAGGTCCGGGAGGAACGGTGGGGTGTCCTCCTAGAGGGCATCGCGCCGTCGCATCTGGCCTACTGGCAGCTGGCGCGTAGCCTCAAATCCGACTCCACGACTGACATGCCCCCGCTGTCCCGCCCTTCAGGCGCACCCCCAGCCTTCGACGACGACGAAAAGGCCGAGCTTCTCGCCGACTCCCTCGAGAGCCAGTGCGCCCCCAGCTCTCAATCCGTCGACCAGTCCCACGTCGACGCGGTCGACAGGGAAGTCGAGCGCAGGGCATCCCTCCCCCCCGTCGATTCCTTACCTCCTATCACCCAAACGGAGGTCGAAGATCTAATTATGGGTCTCAAAACTAAAAAAGCCCCCGGCTCTGACGGCATTTCGAATCGCGTTCTGAAATGCCTGCCCGCACAACTCATCTGCCTCTTAGTGGCCATATTGAAAGCCGCCATGGCGAACTGCACCTTCTCCGCTAAGTGGAAGGAGGCGGACGTCATAGGCATTCCAAAGCCCGGCAAACCTCGCAATCTCCCCGCGAGCTACCGCCCTATCAGTCTCCTCAACTCCCTGGCCAAGATATACGAGCGCCTACTTCTGGCGAGGCTCAAAGACTTCGTAACGTCCAGGGGTATCCTTATCGACGAGCAGTTTGGCTTTCGAGCCAAACACTCTTGCGTCCACCAAGTGCACCGCATCACGGAGCACATCCTCTCCGGTCTCAATAGACCCAAACCCATCTACACGGGCGCCCTCTTCCTAGATGTCGCGAAGGCATTCGACAAAGTCTGGCACAACGGCTTGGTCTACAAGCTCTACCAATTGGGTGTGCCGGACAGACTCGTGCTCATCTTACGAGACTTCTTGTCGAATCGCACCTTCCGTTATCGCGTCGAAATGACGCGCTCCAATTCCCACTCCATCAGTGCTGGAGTCCCACAGGGCTCAGTTCTCTCTCCGCTCCTGTTTAGCCTTTACACGAACGACATTCCTCGTTCGAGTAAGGCGCATCTAGCCCTATTCGCGGATGATACCGCTCTCTACGTCTCGCATAGGAATAAGGGTTTCATTACCAGACACCTTCAGGCATCCGCCAATTCCCTAGGGAATTGGTTCAGGAAGTGGCGTATTGAGGTGAACCCGGACAAGAGCGCTGCGGTGTTCTTCTCCAGAGGTGCCACCCCGCGCCACTCCCTGCGCCGCCCTAGAAGTAATCTCGGCCAAGTGACCATGTTTGACCAACCCATTCCCTGGGTCAAAGAGGTCAAATATCTAGGGGTCACCCTAAACAGTACCATGTCCTTCGGCCCGCACATCAAGCGGGTCCGTCACCGAGCATCATTTGTGCTCGGTCGTCTCCATTCGTTAATCTGCAAGCGGAGTAAAATGTCCCTTAGAAATAAGGTGACACTTTACAAAACTTGCGTTCGACCCATCATGACTTATGCGTGTGTTGTGTTCGGGCATTCGGCCCCCTCTCACATCGATAAACTCCAAGTGGTTCAAAACCGCCTCCTCCGTAAAGCCGTAGGAGCCCCCTGGTTCGTACGGAACGTCGACCTCCACTCCGATCTAGGTCTCGAACCTATTCGCGCCTTTATTAAAAAGGCGCCAACACGTCACTTCGCGAACGCATCTACCCATGCGAATCCGTTAATCGTAGCCACCGCCGACTACGATCTCCCCCCCGACCCCTGCCGCCACCGCCGGCCGCGACATGTTCTCACCGACCCCCCCGATGCTTTGTCATCCCTTCTTTCCGCTCAGAATATGGGCGACGACGACGACGTAGTAGTAAATCCCCTCCCATAGCCGGCGGTTGACCGGTGCACTTAGTAGTGCACCCGTCCCCCTACAGCGACTGTCCCAACCGAGGGCGCCTCTTCGAGGCGCCCTCGAGTATGTCGCCTCTTGTTCTTCTGGCTGGCTAGAGCGTAGTGGTTGCACGCTCGCCTTTTAGTCCGGTGAAGCTGTAAAGGCCTCGCGGCCAACAGCGTACATCATTCACACACACACACACACACACGTTGTGACCGTATTGGTTTCGTGGTAAACGTCGGGTGAAACCACGAGGCACAGCTAGTTATTATAACCTGCCCAGCCTGATAAGAACAATAGTCCAGCAATTTCGTTACAGAGAACCGTCTGGTCAGACACATAAAGACAGACATATACCCCCATTCGTCGCAGACGAACTGCCATTTATAAAAACCGACACTGACTTATGACTAGAGACCTTGTGACGTCATCATCAAATTTGAGGTCCCTTTTTATCCCTACATATCGCATACATCTTGAGATATGATACAAATATTTCAAAGTTTTTTGTTACTGACAAAGAAGACGTTACTTACAAGGATTTGTTGGCCCGCGTCCAAAATCAGAACTGTCACTGAATGACAGTCGCAGAGTTTCCGTTTGCTATGAAAATTAGCCTCTTTTTTTAATTAGTACCCGTGCGTACCCAACTGTTGAAAGATTTCCCTGAAAGTAGGAAACTTTAACTAAATGATAACCCTAATTTCACACCAACGCCCCCCTCCTAATGTCATCCACAGGCCAAAATATCCTTGTCGCACCATGAGTGGTTTTTTATGGGATTAAGCCCTCCACACATTCTCGCCACTGCAACCCCTGTAAGCCAGGATCTACAATGGTCTCCTTAGATGACATCAAGGTTTGAAGTTTAGTGTGTCCCGGGAGCACTTTAACTGCCTTTGAAGCTGTCTGGTAGCAGAGGTTTACTGAGTACACCCACTTTTTGCCGACGATGTTAGGTCTCGTGTTATAGGAGGCGAGCCTATTGCCATATACCGGGCACAATTCTAGACTCCGGACTCATACGGGGAAGTTTTTTTTCGTTAGAAAAGCTACATTTTCCCGACGTAGGTTTTAAAATCAGGACCTCGTGATCACAAAGCGATGCGCTTTGCCACTAGACCACCGATGCAGTTGCCTTGTTTCGGAACCGCCAGCAAATTTAATGACAAGCAAAAGAATATAGGAAGAATATAAATAAAATTTTAATTTAAAAAGACCATTTTAAAAGCAAGCTTTTATAGGAAACATACAATAAATATATCTTGTTTAGTTGAGGAGTTCCTATGGCTTCCTTCGGGCTCCATCATCGGTCCTTGGACACTTGCCGGGTCTAACATACTCGTCAAGACAAATCCAACGAGCCCAAACACGCCGGGGTTATATTGAGTAATTGATTGGGTGGTTCCATTTGCCACCTTTCGGCTTAATCACTGATGATGATATACTGATAGTACTATACATCCAGATAGGGTCTGAACTTGAACGCTATCTGATTGTATAGTGTTGTATAGTATTTGTCAATACCAATCTAACAAGCCTAAACATGCAAAGGTTACATTAAATATTTCACATGTTCCTAGTGCCACCTTCTGACTCCATCATTAAACCAGCTCCATGGTACCATATTATTGCATTTTCATCGAATTTACATACGTATCCCAAATTTCAGCTCAATAACAAAAATACATAACAAGATTTGAACCGGAAAAACAGTCAGACAGACATACGAACAACAAGTTAAATAAAAGCTTGTAAAAATCCCCTTTACTTAAGCTTTTATGGATATATGCTTAACGGAGATGTGTGAAAAAATTTATTTTTTCTTAGGTCATATTAAAAAAGGAGGCTGAGCGAGAGCGGGAGGAGACCTCCTCCAATCCTGTTTGAAGAAGATGCGTCAGGCGAAGGCATTGGGCTTACGCCGCAAATGACCTCCGTCCTCCATGAAGATAGGGCTGTGGGCGCCGGCCAAGGGAAACCCGTCGCCCGAACAGTGACAGGCCCATGAAGAAAGCGCGCTGCGTCTTGCGCGCCCTCACGAAGGAGAGCACGGGATGAAGACGAGGTCTGTACAAAACAATCCAGGCCCGCCCGCGTCGTAGATTATGCCACTCTCGATTCCTGCGGCAGGGCACTCGGGCAAGAGACAGATACCGGAGGTTTGAGTGGTTGCGAGCCCCACATAACTCCCACATCACCAAAGCCCGCAATGTGACACTATGCGCTAGGCATACCTCCCCGAAAAAAAAGGCCTTATTGCCTTATTAGTCTAGTGGTGTAAGCGTGCCTGGCGATCGCGAGGTCCTGGAGTTACAAAATATTATTGGGGTGATCTATTGGAAAAAAAATCCCAGTACCAGGGTAGAGCTAGTAGCCGAGTATAATGTCAATAGGTTATAGATTACTGATGTGATTCCCTATATTTACTTTTTGTTTTCAAATAGAAAATACATACACACAAACACATACACACAAACACACACACACACACACACACCCATACACACACACAAGCGTGCTCGCAGACAAGATAAGATATAAGAATAAGTTCAGTTTAGTAATGCTGTGAAAATATGATAAAAATTGTATAACCTACATAATTATAGATAATGAGAGAGAAGAGCCAAGTTTTTTAATACAGGCATTATTTGCTTCAGCCTTCAGCCACTAAATATTGTAACACCAAGCTTTGTGAAATAAAATAAATTCTTATTATTATTATCAATAGAGACGCCCCCTATTACTTTGAGACTTACATCCGTATCTATAAAGATGTCTAAGGAGTGACTTTTACTCAAGTAATTACTTAGTACATCATTTTTAATCTATAGTTAAGAAAATGTTAAAAGTAATAAATGTTAGTTTTCATAGTCAAGTATAGAATTTAAACACATGACATTACTCTGATTAGTACATTCTTAAGACTAATGAATATTATTTATTTACAAGAGAAACAATATAATACACCGTTTAATAAAATTAAAATTAAAAATACTAAATGTCAGAAGAAAGAATGAAAAACAGATATACAATGCGAAAGTGGAAGGATGTAGGTACCGGGGAAGACCTAGACTGTCTTACCATGACCAAATAGACAGAGTCTTATCTGAAGGACAAGTCAAGAGTCGTCGTAACCGGCGAGCGTGTATGAGACGAACTACGAGAGTGGAGGAAGCCAGAGAAGTATGTAATGAAAGAACCTGTTGGAACTCTGTACTCTCTGCCTACCCCGCAAGGGATCTGGCGTAATGATATAGATAGATATTTAGATAGAAAAATACTATATACACAAAATACCTGCAAATGTTCAAATAAAATTAATATTTACAAACCACTTATTAATTAAATGTCTATAGATAGGGTTGTTAAAATATGCATATCCTTACACACTAAACTTTCGCTACTCCTCAAGGTAATATAGGCGTAAGGATGTATATAAATATTTTTCAATCTAACACTACTAATTCAAATTACGGACGGACGGACGATTTAGCGCAGCTGTTAAGAGCTTACGCCGCTCCGCCCACTATGTCTTATAGTCGCGGGTTCGATTCCTGCACGGGACAAATCTTTGTGTGACCCACAATTATTTGATTCGGTCTGGGTATTTGTGTATGTAAATTTTCATGTTTGTAAACGCACCCACGAGACATGACTAAATCCTAGTGTGGAACTACGTTTAAAAAAATGTAGTAAATTTGTCCACCATAGATCTACTTATTTCTCTAATTTGAGATGTTAACTTTTACTTACAATATTCTGAAGTCAACAGCCTTACTTAAGTACCCAGTACCTATTGAAAGTAACAAACAAATTTATCATCAAAACACAACGAAATAACATTACCATCTCTTTTATAAAACAAAAAGTCTGATGCAGCTAGGGGAAAAATAAAAATTGTTTATGACCAAACTCAGGTGATGGTAAAACTGCACTGCAGCACTCAATAATGCATAGAACACGAATGCATACTGGGGTACAAGCCGGGCGCAAGTCGGGTGCAAGTCGGTTGCAAGTCGGGTGCAAGCCGGGTGTATAAAGGTGCAATATATCCGGGTGAACTCGGGCAACATGTGGTGAAAACGGCCTCGTACCTGACACAGAAATGTTTGTATTTCTACGAAAATATATTTATTTAAGTTCTATATGACCGGTTCACCCGAATACTGGATTCCCGTAGCACTTCGTTTATAAAAATTGTGTATTTCTTTTTTAAATGTTTTTATTTTATTAAAAGAAATACTATACAGACTAGGTACTGGTGAAGACCTAGACTATCTTAGCATGAGCAACTAGACCGAGTCTTATCTGAAGGACAAGTCAAGAGTCTCTGTAACCGGCGAGCGTGTATGAGGCGAACTATGATAGTATAGGAAGCCAGAGAGGTATGTAAGAAAAGAACCTGTTGGAACTCTGTACTCTCTGCCTACCCCGCAAGGGATCTGGCGTGATGATATAGATAGATAGATACATAGAATGGTTCAAGTCGTATATCTCAAATCGCACTCAAAAAGTTGTTTTGAATGGTAATGAGTCAGATTTTGTACCTATAAGCTCCGAAGTCCCACAGAGTTCAATTTTAGGTCCGTTGCTATTTGTGATGTTTATAAACGAAATACATGTTTGTTTTGAATTTTGTAACTTATTACTATATGCCGACGATTTGAAGATCTACCATAGTATAGAAAATTCCAACGACCATACCAGATTTCAAAATGATCTTGGTAGATTTACTTCTTATTGTACACGTAATAAGCTATCTTTGAGTATAAATAAATGTAAAACCATTACTTTCACAAAAAAAAGACACGTAGGCAACTTTTCATATAGTCTGTGCGGTGAGCAACTTTTCAAAGTTAGTACAATTAGGGATTTGGGAGTTACGATAGATTGTAAATTACATATGGATGTACACATAGATGGCATAATAAATAAAGCTTTCAAAATGTACAGATTTGTCATGCGTTCTGCCACAAAATTCACGAGACCCTTTACTTATGTTTATATATATAAATCTTTGATCCGCCCTCAAGTTGGATATGCTGTATCTATCTGGAATTCACTCAATAACAAATATATTTTAGCCCTTGAAATGTTCAAAAACATCCTGCGCTGTGTGCATTATAAATGTTGTCATGGAAAATTATCTTATAAACAACTAATTGATAAATTTAATCTTGTTTCATTAGAATCTAGACGTAAAAAGCTTAAAGAAATGTTACTTTACGACCTGTGCCACAACAGATTTGATTGTATTAGCTTAATCAATAAGATTAGTTATAGAATACCTACTAGAACGCATTGCCGTATTCCCTGCCAACTATTCACAACAGCCCGTTGTCGTACCAACGATGGCACACGTTCCCCGCTATACCGCTTAGTTTATAATTATAATACTTATTTTGATATAGCTATATATAATTGATATAGCGGCAACACGAGCTGGTGCTTTTAAAACTACAGTAAAGGAACTTGTTCGATAAAAAAAAAATGTGCAAAAGTGTTAACTATAAGTTGGTCTGCTGCTTTCTTTGCATTGTAATAATATTTAAAATATGTATAGTAATCTGTGGTAAACGGTGTGGGTGCCACAATTATTAACGCATTTACTTTTATTTTTTTGTTTTGTGTTTGGACAAGTTATTATGTATTGTGACACTGTTTGTTTACCCAATAAATAAATAAAAAAATAGAAGAAATACTAGAAAGACTAAGTATTATTTATTTTCAAATATTTTTTTTATCGCCATACTTATTTATTGCAATTAAAAATAGTAATCCGGTTCTAAATACTTAAACGCAGAAGATTTGTGTGGTGTTACCATGTCACTCTTTTTTCACGTATAGGCTGGTTTAAAAAATAATCTTGTATTCGCCAAAATAATCAAAATCAATTTACAAATATTTGAATAAAAGTTAAAACATGCCCTGAAGTTACGCTCTGATTGTTTGGAGCGTACAACAAGAAAAAAAGCACCACAAAATATCACTGCCTAACAAACATCACTTCACAGCACTCACGACCATAGTCCAAAAAATAAATAAATAAAACCTGCACACACCTATTTCATTTTACGCAAAAATTCAATATTCCATAAAACACAAACATACCAAAAAAAACTAACGGTTACATTAAAAATACAAACTCGAGTGCCTTTCCAGGGGAAACACGACAAAGTACGGCAAAAAAATAGGCAAGGACCGGGAAAAATTTACAAAACACCGGAGGAAACCTGCCCCTGAGAGCTGAAAGCCCTTCACTCAACGTCGGGACTGTATAGACGGAATAAATGATAAACCACAATGTTATATGGGACGCATTAAGATTCCGATTTTGTAAAAAGGCATGTTTAATAAGTATCTGAGGGAATCGTTTATTTTGCGTACCGGCCAGGTATTTGTGAGAGCGAAACGAGGGAGAGGATTTCGGGGATGTTTTTAGAGAGTTGGTGAAATAAAAACAAAAATGGGGATTGCCGTAGTGAAGATTCCGTGCTAAATTTTTTCCTGTACACAATTTGTGGTGAAAAAGATATTACATAGAAATTAAATAAAAATCACAAGCTCGCTGGATAGAGATCAGACAGATCAGGTTCAAGATTTGAATCCTAGGCCAGACAAATTGTAGTTTTTCTAATATTAAATTATCTTAAACAGTACGAAGTTTTAGTAAATGTTTAGTATAATGGCAATGGACTCGCCGCCTGGCATCAGCCAAGCTTTTTTCTTTTTTTTACCAGAGTAAAAACCTACATAGGACTTCCACGAGCCCCAGGAGAGTCGCGTGGGGCGTGTCGAATTTCTACCAACTAAAAGCCCCAGGTTGGCCAACATCAGCACTTTTGAGGGGCTCCGGGATCTTCGTATGGAACGCACCTGTGCCCCTCTGGTGCCACACTTCGAAGAGCCCGCATCGAGGGTAGACTTGATAACACGCTCCCCCGCCCCAACGCAGTGCTCACGGCGACGTGTTCCACACCACGCCTCCGTCGTCCGACCCCGAAGGCCCCTCCTGTTGATGTTAGTGCAGGGGGGCGAGGGTTGTCAATGTTGACCAAACATTACCTAACCTAACATTTTTGGCAATATGTACACAATACACCTCTGCCACTTAGGGAAATATAGGCGTGACGTATCTTTCTTAATTGCTTAGAGAATTTTTAATTTGTATTATTAATTATATTTTTGGTCCAGACAAATAAGAAAAGGCGAAGCGACAGAGGTATATAAGGAATAACCTGTCCGAACTATATACCTACTCCGTAAGAAATCCAGCGTAGTGATATAAATTCAGTTTTTAAAGCCTAACCGTACATTAGGAAATAATCCTTTATCGTGTGTGCGTTGACAAACATGAAATTTACAAATACATACCACATTGTACATAGGTACACACATTTTCATATAAATTACAGATAACGTGTGGAACAACGTTTTAAACAAAAACGAAAGATTTTTGACTTTCACTTTAACAAGAACTTAGGTATGTATACCGACAAACAGAGAACATCCCCCTTTTTGAAGTCTGTTAAAAAGTAATTGCCAACACAACCGCTAACCACTGGTGGTCTTAAGTTTAGCTCATCATATATCATGGCGTCACGGCACATCTCACTAGCAGGTTCACAGTATCAAACTATTAATTCAGCCGGGCAGGAGACAATGTCCGGGTAAGCCGCGGTATCATCACGCCGTGGACAATGGGGGATTAGCGGGATATGCAGGCCGCCTGATAAAACTGGGGGGATTGTGTGAGCGCTCTTCATAGGGACAAGTGAGCAGGTTTTGTAGTTAAATTTGAGCATATTAATTGGGTGTCGTTATGGAAAAACTACGCCGTAAATAAAAAGAATTAGTAGTTCTGTTACAAAACTGTAAAACAAGAAACACCGTCACGCCTATATTTTCCAAGCCAAGGTGGCGACGAATTTCGTTTCCTATTTAATTCAATTTAATCTTTATTATAAATTTAAGGGTGTCCTACGTAGTTTTGTTCACTAATGAAGTTCACTCAGTGACACAACTTGAAACCTCTACATCCGAAAACACGGTCAAATTTTCAAAGGACATGTGAAGTAACGAACTCGAATAAACCACCAATGGCTTAAAAGCGACCAGTTTTCCACATACAGGACTAAAAGTTATCTATTTCATCACGTCAGATGCCTTGCGGATGCGATTGCCTGGTTGGTTTAGTGGCGCATAGTATGAGTGACAATGACGAAGACTTGGATTAATTCAAGGTTAGACAAAATGCATTTTCTATCGAAAATTTCTTAATTGTAGTCCGGTGTCTGATATTGTCCCCGATATAATGTCAACAGACCCGCCCCCTAACATCGTCAGCGATATACGGGTCTGCTACCTCTGCTTTGGGAATATAAGCGTCATATTTGTCATAAAGTAGCACTGAATCAAAAATAAACTTACAAGGTATTACGTTCTTAACCCTGGCAAGGTACCAAAATATAACGTTCTTTCTAACCAAGAATGCGTAGAAGCAAAAATCTCAGATAGTTTTTAAGAATATTAAAACATTTCTTAAAGACTAAACTTACTTCCCGTCGACGTAATACGGGCGTGCTACTGACTTTGAAAAATGGTGGAGATGAGAGAAATTCAACTTTTATTCCTTCAAGACGGAATCGGTCATGAGCACCAAAAATTGGTTTTTGATAACTTCTCTATGAGATTTTTCTTGATGTGGCGACTTTTGAACAGAAATAGAAGCTCTATTTTTTGTAATGGTCTGCAACTTGTTGAAATACATGAATTTTATACAGTCACGCGATTATTACAGTCCTGTTTTAACCCCTAACGTAAAAAAGACGTGTGTATCTGTGTGTACCTCCTCGACGGATTAACCAATTTTGATTTAGTTTTTTTTGTTTGAAAGGTGACTTGATCGAGTGTTCTTAGCTAGGATTTATAGGAGTCGGGGTATTTTTAACTTTTAAATTAAATTTTTAGTTATTTCTTAGTACATATTGGTTTGTAGTCTAGTGACGCATAGATCAGCGGAAGAGTTCAAATCCTAGGTTGGATAATGTCATATAACGTACACAAATTCAGATACTGAACTGCTATCAAAAATATTTTGACGGAAACACGAACCCAGAACTTCTTGATAGTCAGGCGATGAGACTTTATTTACAAGAATCGTAGCCTAACATTGACAATTATTCCCATTTATAGATGCCTTTCATAAACATAAAACTCATACACAAACACTTCGACCTGGGTGTGGGGCATTTGTAGCGTCACACTTGTTCCTTGCGGTGAGCAAGGTAATCTTCCCCTAGGTCTAGACGTTTTCAATTGTTTCAGAGAGCTTAGCATGAAAAGATGACCGCTAGCGTGATGCTGGGTTAATATGCCATCCTGGTCGCACTCCAAATTTACTAAATAAACAATGTGAAGGCGCGATTACTCGTTAGTGTCACACTAGCGTTAAAGTTTTCGTATTCAACAACGATATGTTCCTGAATATTCACAAATAACAAAAAAGTGAGCACTCTTTTGAATGGAAAATGTGAAAGTTTTTGAACGCAGCCACGCGGAACAAGTCCACTTGTAAAGTCCAGGATTGTGTTCCCGTAAACATGTTTTGATATTTTATTCCGATGCCATTACTGAGAATTTATCAATACTTTGAAACAATACAAACATTGGTCGCTGCGGTACTCGGAAATACTATTTTTATTTGCGTAGGCTTTGGAAATAGCAATAAGAAACATCTCAGTTTCAGTTCCAGTTATAGTTTATGGGTCATCGTTTACCGATGATTCCGTTAAGTTTCAAGTTTTAGGACATAAACGAAAGAATGATATACATTTTGTAATAAAGGAGGCAGGAAGCAGCGTTCCACTCGGTCTGTCTGAGATGGGGGACCATTTGTAGGATTCCATTTTTAAGCATCTCTGTAATTTAATTAAAAGTATGAAAACTAACTTAAAAACAAGGTTTTATTTAAATGCGTTAAAAATAATAAATTAACTTTTTCTTTAAAACTTTTACTATGAACTTATAACGTCATTACACAATTATCGTCATTACATAAAGTACTTCATTTGACTAAATTCATATTCATCTATGTTATTTGAATTACCATAATTGCCACATCTGAAAAAATAAATGTCAATAGTAGAAACTAATAAACATTTGTAAATAAACGTTTAGTTAAAGACCATTGATTTATAAAAACTCTCGTAATGTTATACTTTCAAATAGTAGAAATAATTAATATCAAAAAAAAATATTATACAAATTAAATTTTAAAAATTAAAAATCACGTCAGAGTCAAATCAAGTTATTTAAATTACTTGTTTATTTACACAGGTAAATCTATAAAAGCTTGGTTTTAAAAAAGCTTTTTATTTTTTACTTTTTAGTCATCACTGAACAGGATTCTCAGTCTGTTCATCTCATTCAACGCATCATTGTCAGCAAGTCCTTTTACTTAATACCCATTTTGTAGGAATGCATAGAAACCTTAGTCCGTCATCTTTAGAAGTCCGCTATATTGGATTGAGAGTGTGGGCACTTTATTTTTCGAGTTTTTCTCAGCAAGCCCTTTCATTTGATACCCATATTGTAGGAGTGCATTAAAAAAATAACTAGTCCGCCATCTTGGGTGTTCCGCCATGTTGGATTTAGAATGACGTCACACAGCTAACCATGCATTGCCATCCAAACTAAACGTGTATACAAAATTTCAGCTGCTTCAAAATTGAGTTGCAGGATTCCACCCGAACAAACATAGCTAGGGCGGGTCCATAACTCCGTGACTTTTTGAATGAAACACAGGTTTTTAGATAAAAAGTTATTTTATTTTTCAACATAGTCTCCTTTGAGTTCTATACACTTAGTACAACTTTTCTCCAATTTTTTTATCCCTTCCGAAAAATATGATTTGTCGAGGTCATCAAAATAGGCATTTGTTTGTGAGATGATTTCGTCGTCAGAGTCAAATCTCTTTCCGCCGAGCCATTTCTTCAAGTTTGGGAACAAGAAATAATCACTCGGGGCTAAATCTGGAGAATAGGGTGGATGAGGGAGCAATTCGTAGTCCAATTCATGGATTTTTGTCATGGAAACTGCACATGTGTGCACCCTTGCATTGTCCTGGTGGAAAAGAACTTTTTTCTTGGCCAAATGCGGTCATTTTTTTTTTTCAATTCCTCATTGAATCAACCCAATAAGTTGGTATAATATTCTTCATTGATTTTTTTTCCCTTTTGAAGGTAGTCAATGTGGACTATACCGCATGCATCCCAAAAAACGATCGCCATAACTTTATTGGCTGACAAACCCACCTTTGCCTTCTTTGGCGCTGATTCACCCCGAGGAAACCACTGTTTTAACTGCCGATTGGTCTCCGGTGTATTGTGGTGGATCCACGTTTCGTTCACGGTTACGATACGATGAAAAAACTCGTCCATATTGCGGTTGAACAACGCCAAACATTCCTGTGAAATTGTCACACGGTTGCGTTTGTGGTCGATTGTGAGCAAACGCAGCACCAATCTTGCGGTAAACTTTCTCATACCCAAGTGATCATTCAAAATTGAAACTACTGAGCCATGTGAGATGCCTATGGTTTCCATAATCTCTCTCACTTTCAATCTCCGATCGGCTAAAACCATATCGTGATATTTCAATTGTTTCGGATGTAGAGACCTCAACTGGGCGTCCAGAACGTTGGGCATCTACCGTGCTTGTACGGCCACATCGAAATTCAGTAAACAACTTCTTTACCATGGAAATGGATGGTGCAGAGTCCCCATAATATTTATCAAGCTTAGCCTTGGTTTGAGTCATGGTTTTTTTCCGCAAAAATAATGCTTAGTGAGCACACGAAATTCATTTTCTTCTCAAAACGCACGGTAGTCTGCGATCAACGGCTGCCAAACACAAACTAAATGACGCAGCCTGTTCAAATTTTGACAGAAGTCAACTGACAGTTGCCTGTTGGCAGGGGCAGTGTTGCCATTTCAATTAAGAGGCGGGAAATTCAAAAAGTCACGGACTTATTGACCCGCCTTAGTACATTGCAAGTTAAATAAAAGCTTGTAATAAGCATGTTAAGCCGTTAGTTTCGGTTATCACTAATGGCCGGTTTCAATATTCAACTCAAGGATAGATTTGCTCACTGGCAGTAAAATTTTGACAGAGCTTCCATACATAACACACGACATAGAAATAAATTCAATCGCAGTTACGTCTGCCAAAAATTCACACGTCTTTCATGGGGCACTGTGTTAGATTTTATAACAAAATTCCAATTGATAAGTTCAACGCTTGTGTAAAACGAACACTTTGTAAGCAAGCTTATTATTCAATAGAAGATTACTTAAAAGATAAAATGCTTGGATAGATGCTATTCCAGCTCCACTTGAGTCATGATAACCTATTCAACTGTTATTAGTTAACATTTCCTCTCTTCCTTCTATTAATTATACATAATGAAATTAAAGCAAAAGGCGCAGCTAGCCATGCATAACGGAGTGCTTGTCCCAACGCTGTTATATGGCAGTGAGAGTTGGGTATGTAAGAAGGAGAACGAAAGCAGGATAAATGCGGTCGAAATGCGATCTCTGCGGAAGATGTGCGGAGTCACGCTGACCGACCGTATTCGCAACAGCGTAGTAAGAAAGCGAGTAGGTATGAAAGATAGTATCGGTGTAAAGATGAGAAAGGGTATGCTCCGTTGGTTCGGGCATATAGAAAGAATGCCAGAAGAAAGAATGACAAAACAGATATACAATGCGAAAGTGGAAGGATGTAGGTGCCGGGGAAGACCTAGACTATCTTACCATGACCAAATAGACCGTGTCTTAGCTGAAGGGCAAGTCAAGAGTCTCCGTAACCGGCGAGTGTGTATGAGACGAACTATGAGAGTGGAGGAAGCCAGAGAGGTATGTAAGGAAGGAACCTGTTGGAACTCTGTACTCTCTGCCTACCTCGCGAGGGAGCTGGCTTGATGATATCGATAGATAGATAGATAATGAAATTTTTTTGTGTATTTTTTTTGTAAGATGGGAACCATGTAGCCATTCTCATAAATAGTATAATTTGCTTTTTTTACCTTAGACTTACCTGATGAACAACCTACATTGTTCTCCCATTCCCCAAGATGATGACAACAAGATGTAGATGAAAAAGTTTGTAAAATGTTTATTTTAAAAGAGTAACCGTGGAGTTTCTTGACCTTCTTCTTCACAGGAATGACATTCTGAAGTGGTGGTAGAGTCTTTGTTACTTTTCTGACGATTCATAAATACTGTAATGGTATAAATGAATAAAAAAAAATACAAAATATGTCAAAATTCCATCCGCAGTAGGCAAATCGATCCTTGAGTTGAAGATTGAAACCGGCCGTTAATGTGATAGTCATAAACCCAAGATAAATGCCTTATTTACGCGGGTTAATAAGTTCCAATCGCAGATGGCCATAAACATGCATCCATCAAACCGTACTGGGTCCGCGTGGTGGAGTATGACCTCTCTCTCACGTCGATTTGTGAGTAAAGGACAATACAAGCTTATATATTAATAATACCTTCCTATTATGTAGCTTCCACGGTATACGATAATAGCCAGGAGCGTGTTAGCATTGGCGATGCAATATCATTTGCCAAGTAGATCAGATCCACATTATGGCGCTATGCCGAGATGGTCCACTGCCGATATTCGGCAAATACAGCTGACCTATTTGTGTTAATGTACCCTATATTATATCTATCTATCTATATCATCACGCCAGATCCCTTGCGGGGTAGGCAGGGAGTACAGAGTTTCAACTGGTTCTTTCCTTGCATACCTCTCTGGCTTCCTCCACTCTCATAGTTCGTCTCATACGCTCGCCGTTTACGGAAACTCTTGACTTGTCCTTCAGATAACACTCGATCTATTTGGTCATGGTAAGATAGTCTAGGCCTTCCCCGGTACCTACATCCATCCACTTTCGCAAATTATAACTGTAACTTTTAATGTTAAGAGTTATCTACTCGTACCTTAATAACTGCATCATCACGCCCCGCTTGCGGGTTATGCAAAGAGCCTAAAGTTCCAACAAAGGATATTTTGTAAATTATCTGCTTTTTATCACACCTTCCGCAAAATCCGAAAGCTGAAATAGAAATACGGAAAACATTACAGTTAGCTCGTAAGCAACTCGGGATAACTTACTGCGGCCGCTGAAATTAGGTGCTAAACTCCGCCATTGCGCAGTCATTCTCCGGTGTAGACTGGAACCGGGCACGGGTGACAGAACATTAATGTTTGTGGACACAACTTAATTTGTTTTTAATTCACATAGTGAGGGCCTCGTTAGTTGCACATACATAGCGCGGCGGGCCATCACCAGGACTCAAATCCTAGATTGGACAACGTGTAATTTGTCTATCCAAAAATTATGACGCAGTCCGGAGTCTTGGAATCGTGTCCGGAATAATGGAAATCGAATTATTTCCCTTTGACATTAAGACCTAACATCGTCGGCGATATATGGGTGTACACAGTGCACCTTTGGCACCCTCGCTTGCAGAATATGAGCGGTGACGGTGTCCTAACGCGCTAACATATTGCGGCCGCTGGAATTAGGTGCCTTCACCCGCCACCCGCCAGTGTAGACCAGAACCGGCCACGGGTGACTCCTTATAAATGTTTGCGGACATAACTCTGAACCATAGATGAAAGGTAATAGGTAACTCAAAAATAATAGTATGTTTTGAGTAAATCGAGGTTACAGTCGAGGTATGTAAGGAAAGAAACTGTTGGAACTCTGTACTCTCTGCCTACCCCGCAAGGGATCTGGCGTGATGATATAGATAGATAGACAGTCCATTTTTTGGCACGCTCTGTAGACTAAGCCGCTTCATAAATTTTAAAATATGAGATGTCGTTAGAGACATCTTGATTGTAGGAGTGACGTAAGATCGTGGATAGATCCCATGACTGTATAATATTGATACGTCGTCTGCTAATAAAAATATAAGAGGAAATAGGAAAACGTATGAGTATCAAATAAAAGTTGCAACATAACTAATTGACGAATTAGTTTGTACAAAAGACGGAGCTCCCAAACATGCCTCCACCGGCAAATACACACGAGAAGAATCTTTGTAAAACCCACAAACACACACACACGCAAGCACGCACACGCACACACACACACGCACGCACGCACGCACAATACCTTCATGATCTCATTTAATAATAAAATACTAATTTAATTATCAATCTAATTTTAAGATTATCGGATACCCCGTAAAGCAATGGCAGTAATGGTTCATCCTTTTCGGAGCACGGTTTTAGGATACAATTCGCCGATTCCCAGGTTGTGCAGAGCTGTTAATAAATATTGCATAGACGCAATCGACATATTTTCAGTAAAATCGCATGAATTTCGTAGACTTATTTTCGAAAACTTACCCATCTAGCATTTACTTGCCAAAGCTCACGACATTAAATAATTTAAAAAAAAAAAAAAAAATTTTGCAATTTTATTATAGTGTGATTAATTAATATTTCTTTATATTTCATTTTATTGTTATTATTTTTCATTCTGGAAATTAGTGATTAAATTTTTATTATGACTTATTTTCACAATTAATTTCATACAAAACACTAAACTTATTAATTACTATTGTCTAAGTAATAATATATCTGTCAATAACATATAGAATAAATACTTGTTATGCAAGCTGTATTCACCTGTAATTAGTTATGCAATTGGTCATGAACTCAAAATTTGTATCACTTGCAAATGAATTATTGTACATAACTGGTGGTGAATCTAATTAAATAAATAAAAATTAGCTTACTCTTATTATGAGGATGTTCCTTTTAATTGTTTCACGTTTCTATTTATTTATGCAGTACTTGTTTAAGTGGTGAGAGCCTGGTTACCTGTAACACAGGTTTACCTAGTGCAGGCACCAGCCTCTCACAAAGGAGTTCAGATTGAGCATGCTGTACGTTACGTACATTTAAAACCAGATAACCTTAGTGAAGAAAATATTATGATATTATTATTATTTGTTTTGGTCTCAGTGTTTGCGTACATAAAATTCATGATAGCATAAACACCAACGACGCATAAATAATTTCTAGATAAAAATCTCAATTTTTTTAAATCATACAGTTTCTTTCCGGATTATTCTACCAACACAAACGACTTAGTTCAACCGTTAGACTTGTATAACGATGTTTATTCCACAAATATTGTGGCATAAAGAGCCTACAACCGCTTTAGAAACATTTATTATAACATAAATAAGTTCTAACCTTTGCTTAGAATCTGAATGGGCCTGAAAAATGACTGGGTAAGGTCAAGTTGGCAGAGCGCCTATTGTGCCAAAGGTTTAGTACAAATTTCGGTAAGAAATGGATTTCTGTGTTTGACATTTAATACTAGACATTTAAGTGTGTTAAGTGCTTTAGTAGTCGTTTTTTTATAACAAGAGGCGACTAAGTATTTGATAGGTGTATACCTAGTACCCATTGTAAGAATATTGTCTTACAATAGGTCTCATAAAAAAGCTCAGAGTTGCTCAGCGAGCTATGGAAAGAGCTATGCTCGGCGTTATCGGGCCACATAGCGCGAAGATCGGACGGGCGTTGGGGCAGAAAGATTCTAAAGTGGAGACCACGTATTGCATAGCGCAGCGTAGGACGACCGCCTGGCAGATGGACCGATGATCTTGTGAAAATCGCAGGAAGTCGTTGGATGCAGGTGGCATCGAACTGGTTACCCTGGAAAGCGATTGGGGAGGCCTATGTTCAGCAGTGGACAAGTATAGGTTGAGATGATGAGACCTAGTACAGTACCACAAGGATATTTTGGCCCGCGGACGAAATCGGAACTAACGCTGTTATCAAGTTAAATGTCACTACATGACAATCTCAGAGTTCTTTTTTTGTTAGTAACCGTAACCACCTGTTAAAATATTTCACTGGAAGTAGGAGAATTTTACTAAATGATAACCCTAACTTCACACCAAAGCCAGGGGAGCTTTGGTGTGAAATAAGGGTCAATGTTATCTACGAGCCTAAATATATAGGTGAGGCGCTCGTGGCGAGTGCAACCGCATTGTTGTTAGCGATCGTTAAGGTAAAGCTGCGTTTGGATCGGTCTGTCTGAGATAGGTAATCGTTTGTGGCATTTTAATATTTGAGCGTTTTCGTGCCTAGGAAAGCACGTTACGCTGTTGGCCCCATTTACCAATTAATATGGTAATAGTTGCCAAATTGGAAGCCTTAAACTCAAACTCAAATAATTTATTTTGTATAAATCCTGCTGTGTAGCTTACAAATACTCAATTTACATTTTTTTAATCGAATTTCCCTACAAACCTACCACCGCATCGGAATGCGGCCTCCACTGAGAAGATCCGGCAACGAAACTCTGCAGGCTTGTCTTTTTTATTAAATTCTCCTTTTTCTTTTCTTTTTTTTCAATCATACTGTGTGGATACAATGTTTAGGTTACAATTAAATAGTTTATGATCTAGCTCCAGAATAATGACTTAGACGACTGATATATGAATCTAATGATGATATTTATAAAGAGTGTCAAAAGGATTCCAGATGGACCAGTCTCACAAGCAGTACGATTTCAAGTATGACTACTGGAGCAGCACTCCCCTCGACCACATGGGAGGGAAGGGAGTGACCCGCGCCAGATAGCCAGTCTTATAGGTGGCTCGATAAACACCAGCAGCAGGTGGCCACAAATCTGCCTCCCCCAATCTGCACTGGGTTCGCGTGGTGGAGTATAACCTAATCTCTCACTTTGATATGTAAGAGAAGGACTTTGCCCAACGGTGGGACGGTATATGGTGATTTATTATACCTAGAAAATTACCAGTGTGTGAATAATTTTATGGTCACGTGCAAGTTTTCAGTAGAACAAAAATAAATATTATCTTATAAATATTGTATAAGACGAACTATGAGAGTGGAGGAAGCCAGAGAGGCATGTAAGGAAAGAACCTGTTCGAACTCTGTACTCTCTGCCTACCCCACAAGGGATCTGGCGTGATGATATAGTAGTAGTAGTACATACTCATAAGTATTTAATGCGTATGATATTTCTCAGAGTATTAACACAAGCCCCTTCCTTCTGTAGAAAGGGAGAGCCTTACTTAAATTCTAAGCAAGTCATATATTATGATAAGCAACTATTATATTTCTGATTTCCAAATGGCAGACTCAACAATATGACAGATGATATATCGACATTATAACAACACTAACTTTCACAAAAAATGATATTAACTATTCGGTAACAGGTACAGTCAGCAAAATAAGTACTTCTATGTACCTATATCATTACGCCAGATAACTTGCAGGGTAGGTAGAGAGTACAGAGTTCCAATGAGTTCTTTCCTTACATACCTCTCTGGCTTCGTCCACTCTCATAGTTAGTCTCATACATGCTTGCCGGTTACAGAAGCTCTTGACTTGCCCTTCAGATAAGAAACGGTCTACTTGATAATGGTAAGATAGCCTAAGTCTTCCCCGGTACCTACACCTTTCCACTTTCGCATTGCTTATTTGTTTTGTCATTTTTTCGTCTGACATTCTTACAGAAGTACTTAATTTTCTTTACGCTAATACTCTTTATTTTACAAATGCCGTTGAACATAGCCAAAAGCAAATATTAACTACATGTTTAAACATTCTTTAGATAAAAATGCTGCCAGCGTTCTAAGTACACTGCCAACTGACAGCGGCGTGAAACCGCTTAGCCCTATGTAAATATATATATGTATTTTTTGACACCCGTTTTTTGATGCTAATTCTTTGCTGCTTTTATTGTATATAATTGTACATATTGTTTATTATAATTTGTTATTTGTATAATGTTTCACATTGGTAACAAATGGTGATAAAAATAATGTATTTGATACAAACCAAAATTGTCCAAGCGATTTGAAAAGGCTATATTTTTAAAGCGGGGAAGTGGTAATGGCGTACAGTATACCCCCACACATTGCCGACGATATTAGGTCCTATTACAATTGACGGCGAGCCTATTCCTATTAACCGGACTTCGGAAGTTACTGATAATTTTCTATAGAAAAACTATATACATTTATTCTACCATAGGACCTCGTGATCGCCAGCCGACTATCGAAACAGATTTGAATCACTAAGATTATTCAATGTCTTTACTCATTAGTATTCTGACGGCTTAGTCGTAATTATGAGCTTGGGCCGCTGCGCAGGCTCAATCCACGCACGAGACAAATGTTTTCAAGTATGTGAATTTCTGGCACTCTAGTAAAGAGCTACGTTTTTAAAAAAAAAACATAAAAATATAATTTATTTCGCCAACCGTACTAACGAAAACCTTACATAGACACCAAACTAAACTAATATTGCCATGAATATACTACAGAACTATGATCAACGAGGCAGAGCCACAGACGTGGCTCGCGCGAGGCGGCGGGAAACAAGGCATAAAACTTGGAAAATCGCCGGCCGGCACCCGATCCATGTACTGTCAATAATTGATAATAGATGACGTCATTATGTCAGGATGTGATTGATTGGAACTGTCTGCGCCTCGAGCGAGATACCGAGCTAGGGTGGGGGCAAACGTGGGAATTCGCTTTTCATATTTGACTGGTTATGGAAATCTGAACTGCAGTTATGATTATCCTTAGCATTGTCCTTCACATTCGCATCTTTGCTCACATAGTGTCATAATTTCAACATTTGTCATTTATTTTATTACAAATCGGATAAGGAATCTGAAATTATGAAAAAGAAATCGGGTCTGCGCAGGGGGTCCACACGGTTAAGTATAGATAGAAAAGTTCATTTTGCAACGAGTGCCATATCAGACAGTATGCCATATAGACATTACATGTTTTAACATTTGTAGGTTGCCGCGTGGTTCCCGGCTTAGAATAGGACCAACCCATCTCATCCCATCGGGTGTCGTACAAGGCGACTAAGGGAAAACTAGGGAATGGGCAGCAGCGTTCCCTTAACACTTCTACAACCAAAAACTGCACTCGCCAACCCGCCTGCCAAGCGTGGCGAGTATGGCAAACACCCCCCAACCAATATGGAAGAAAGCAAGAAAACCAGGCCCCTAGTCCCCGGCGGTCCTGTTCGTCCTGGCCACGGTAGCAGCCATGGTAACGACAGGACAAGGAGTGCTAAGAATCTCCGGCAGAGATTCGGCTACCACCAAAACCGAAAATTGGCCCTGGTGACAGATTGAGGACAGATGAGAAGCTAGTTGAGCTGGAAGAAGAGTTAAACAAGTTGCGGTGGAGTATTGTAGGTTTATCGGAGGTCCGAAGAGAGGGCGAGGACACGATAACCTTAAAATCCCGCAACTTGTTTTACTACCGGGAGGGCGAACAGCAGTCCCAAGGTGGTGTCGGATTTATCGTCCACAAGTCACTCATAAACAACGTTGTGTCCATCACTAGTGTGTCGAGCAGGGTAGCGTACCTGATACTCAGAATATCCAAAAGATATTTGCTGAAGGTCATACAGGTCTACGCACCGACCTCGGCATACTCAGATGATGATGTCGAAGTTATGTATGAGGACATTAGTAGAGCCATACATACTTCCAAAGCACACTTTACAGTAGTTATGGGTGACTTCAATGCGCGACTGGGCAAACGGGGCGATGATGAGTTGAGAGTGAGGCAATTTGGATATGGGCAGCGCAACCCCAGGGGTCAGAGGCTGGCCGAATTTCTGGAGAAGGAGGGACTCTTTATGATGAACTCTTTCTTCCAGAAGCCGTCTCATAGGAAATGGACCTGGATGAGCCCTGATGGTTCCACAAAAAATGAGATAGACTTCATCATGAGCACCAAGCGACAAATATTTAATGATGTCTCCGTGATTCACAGGGTAAAAACCGGCAGTGATCACCGAATGGTCAGAGGCACATTAAATATTAATGTCAAAATGGAAAGATCGCGTCTGATGAAGTCTACGCTCCGACTTCTAATACACATATCCAAAACCCCGAGAACTTTCAACTCGAATTGTCAAACCGCTTCGAATTGCTAGACAGCAGCGCATCAGTGGACGAAATCAACAATAGGTTGGTAGAGACTGTCCATACGGTCGGGTCTAAGCATTTTAAGCCCCACCGTAAAAATAGGCCTCAAAAGCTATCTGACTACACCCGAAACCTCATGGCTGAGCGACGTACCATGAGACTCCAAACCTCCGATGATGCTAAGTCCTATAGGCAGCTCAATGGACAGATATTGAAGTCCTTGTGACACGATCTACGGTCCTTCAACACAAGACGTATTGAGGAGACCATAGAGCAGAACAAGGGCTCCAAAGTGTTCGCAAGAGCCGCGTCGATTGGGCAAAGCCAGTTGACGAAGCTGAAGACGGAGGACGGAAATGTAACGTCGAATAGGTCAGAGGTGCTCAGGGAGATAGAGAGGTTCTATGGACAGTTGTATACCTCAGTAGCTGAACCTATTATTGACTTGGTAAAAGACCCAAGAGCCAAGCTAACCCGACACTAAACTGAAGATATCCCGGACATCAGCCTGTACGAGATTAGGATGGCTCTCAACCAACTTAAAAACAACAAAGCGCCGGGTGAAGACGGAATTACCGCAGAGCTTCTGAAAGCGGGCGGATCGCCGGTACTTAAAGTCCTTCAGAGGCTGTTTAATTCCGTCTTGCTCGAAGGAAAAACGCCGGAAGCATGGAACAGGGGTGTGGTGGTACTCTTTTTCAAGAAAGGTGATAACACTTTATTAAAGAACTATAGGCCCATCACACTGCTGAGCCATGTTTACAAGTTGTTTTCGAGAGTCATAACGAATCGTCTCAAACGCAGGCTTGATGATTTCCAGCCTCCCGAACAAGCCGGTTTCCGGAAAGGTTTTAGTACCATAGACCACATACATACGCTGCGGCAGATTATACAGAAGACCGAGGAGTATAATCGGCCACTATGCTTGGCGTTTGTGGACTATGAGAAAGCCTTCGATTCGATCGAGACTTGGGCGGTTCTTAGATCTCTCCAGCGATGCCGCATTGACTATCGGTACATCGAAGTGTTGAAGTGCTTGTATAATAACGCCACCATGTCAGTCCGAGTACAAGGGCAGTGCACGAAGGCGATCTCCATTAAAAGAGGAGTAAGACAGGGAGACGTCATTTCTCCGAAACTGTTTACGACCACCATAGAGGACGCCTTCAAGCTCTTGGAATGGCGAGGACTTGGCATCAACATCAATGGCGAATACATCACTCACCTTCGATTTGCCGACGACATTGTGGTCATGGCGGAGTCGCTGGAAGATCTAGGACGAATGCTCGGCGACCTCAACAGAGTATCTCAACAAGTGGGTCTTAAAATGAACATGGACAAAACGAAAATAATGTGTACCATCCATGTCGTACCCACCGCACTCACCGTTGGGAACTCTACTCTTGAAGTTGTCGACGAATACATTTACCTGGGACAGGTAGTCCGGTTAGGTAGGTCCAACTTTGAGAGAGAGGTCAATCGACGAATCCAACTCGGCTGGGCAGCGTTCGGGAAACTGCGCAACATCTTCTCATCCAAAATACCTCAGTGCCTTAAGACTAAAGTTTTTAGTCAATGTGTGTTACCAGTGATGATATATGGATCAGAGACGTGGTCTCTTACAATAGGTCTCATAAAAAAGCTCAGAGTTGCTCAGCGAGCTATGGAGAGAGCTATGCTCGGCGTTTCTCTACGCGATCGAATCAGGAATGAGGAGATTCGTAGAAGAACTAAGGTCACCGACATAGCCGTTAAGATTAGCAAGCTGAAGTGGCAATGGGCGGGCCACATAGCGCGTAGATCGGACGGGCGTTGGGGCAGAAAGATTCTAGAGTGGAGACCACGTATTGGCAAGCGCAGCGTGGGACGACCGCCTGCCAGATGGACCGACGATCTTGTGAAAATCGCAGGAAGTCGTTGGATGCAGGTGGCATCGGACCGGTTACGCTGGAAAGCGATTGGGGAGGCCTATGTTCAGCAGTGGACAAGTATAGACTGAGATGATGATGAGGTTGACATTAGTAATAATAATAAAAACACATGGTTGTAGTGAGTGTGACCTCGTGACAAAAACGGACCCCAACTCAGCTTAATGCTGTCTACTTGCGTAAGTAGGCATCCTTATAGATAGTAGATAACCAGCGCTGGTCTTCCGTTGGGCCGTTTGAGTTATAGGCTAACCTCTCGCACTTCCATATGTGAAAGAAGACCTTAGTCAATCAGTGCGACAGGATATATATATATATATATATATATATATATATATATATATATATATATATATATATCCTGTAATTCTTAGGCATGCAGGTTTCCACCCGATGTTTTCCTTCACCGTTAAAGTAAGTGATGATTATTTTTTTAATACGCACATGATTACGGAAAGACACATTTGCGTGCTTGGGTTTGAACCCCAGACCTCTGACTTTGCAGTCCAACGGTCTAACCACTAGGTTATCACTCCTGCGACAGTATATGCCGATTTATTATCACTAGTAAAGGGGATGATACTTTGTTATTTTAAATTAACACTAGGAATTATTTCTGTGTCGTGGGTTCGTTTACAAACATGAAATATACACGCACAAACACCCAGACCGAAACAAATATATGTGGGTCGCACAATTATTGCCCCATGCGGGAATCGAATCCGCGACCATTTTATCCAGTCGGCAGAGCGACATAGCTCTTAACCCCTGCACAAAACCGTCCGTCCGTCATACACAAGCTGTAACCTAATTAACGCAAGACCTGAAAGTAGTGTTGTAAATCGGTAATTGATTCCAACCATTTCTGATGTATCTTTTTTTTAATTGGCAAAATATTCTGTTACTCCTTCAGTGCGTTATAACTAATTAAATTGATTCTTAATTAAAAGCAATACGCAGATTACAAATGCATTCCTAAAACGTATTTCTCAATACGCACATATACACGTAACAGTTTCACGGTTAATTGGGGTTTATTGGGTTCCATAAAAAATATAATAAACTTTAAATTTGGTTTTATAAATAACACATATTATAAATATTACTAAAACACATAACGTGTACAGCCACTCTCAGCGGACTATCAGTCAATGTCAGAAAGCTTTTGTATCGATAGCTGCTTCACTGCCCGCCTGTCAAAAACCTTTCAAATAGAGGGGCTGCGAAACAACTAGAAGAATGCAGAGTTATGTAATTATATTAGCCTACACTGCCCACTGCTGGACTCAGGCCTTCTCTCACAAATCGAGGTAAAAGAGATTACTCACAAATTGAGGTAAAAGAGATTAGGTCTACCACCATACTCCACCACGCGGGCACAGTGCGGATTGGTGAAGGCAGGTTTGTGGCTATCTGCTGTTGAAACATACCAAGCCGCCTTTAAGGCTTCCAACTTGGCTTAACGTGCCTTCTGAAGCCTGGAGACGCTCGAATATGAAAATGCCACAAACAGTCACCCATCTTAGGCCGACCGAGTCGAACGCTGCTTAACCTTGGTAATCGGTAAGCGGTAAGGCGGTAACACCGCGGTCGCACAGCGCTACGAACCGCAGCGTTATGTAAATTTCACACCAACGTTATGTAAATGAATCTAATTCTGAAACGTAATCATGAAACAACGGATTGGCAAAATAGTTAGAACGTAGGCTGGTCCACTGACTTAAACGAAATTCTATACGACAAGAAACATTCAATGTGACTCACTAATGTTTGTTTCATTCAAGGTGTTTGTGTATGTGAATTTAATGGCTTTAAAAGCACTCACGATACACACATGATTAAAGTGTGATAAATAAAAATTTGTGAATTGAAGATTAAACAATACCGTTTCATTATTTAATTCTCCTCTTCCATTCTCTCCACCTCCCCGACAATTGTCCGAAAAATACCATGGTATTCCGTGTGCTTAGTTATATTAAAAATGTGAAAGTTTGGATGTTTTGATATTTCGATATTTGGATGTTTGTTACTCAATCACGCAAAAACGTCTTAACTGATTTGGATGTAATTTAGCACACAGATAGATGAAATAAAACAATTTTTAGCGGTGTATTTTATGATTTTTAAGTTCCCGACGTTTTGAATGCTTTGCAGCACCCATGGTCACGGGAGGGACTGAGGTGTTAGACGTCCAAAAGGCATAGTTGTTCCGGGGTACCCTCAAACTTCTTAATTATTTTTGTTGGTCCGATCTACGCAGAATGAGCTTACGGTGTCTTGAGGTCTTGCAGTGTTATGCTTGGTTTTGGATTTGATTATATTAATTACCGGATCCCAAGTTGATGGAAGCACCTAGCCATCTTCTCTATTGAAATTAGGATGTTGTTTTAATTTCAATAGCCTCGCGAACCATCCTTGGCAGGAATCGGTGTTCTTTCACGAGGATTTGTGGTCTATCAAATCTGATGTTATGGCGGGTGCGGTCAAGGATATGTTCACAGACTGCAGACTTCTTTGACTGACGGTGTTTTAGGTCAGCTATGTGTTCTTAAACCCGAGTTATTACTGATCTTTTTGTTTGTCCTATATAAACCGCGACAAAATCCAAAAAAAATAGTATTATTTCATGTGTAATATTCGCGTATATCTAAGAACTCAGTACACAGATAGATTATTACCTGGGTTAACAAATAGAATACTTTTTGTTTCCGGGAAATGATAGGTTACTGTCTAAACTCAACGCGGATGAAGTCACGGGCAGAAATAAGTGCTAAATAAAACCCATTTTTTCTGTAATACTCACAATATTATTCAAAGACTATTTTTTTTTCTGCTACCTCCATTTTTGGTGTTTTTTTGTATTTTAATAATAGATTTTATAATATTTAATGTTTAGCAAGTTACCTGTACTTGCGTGCAATTGTCTTGGACGTATTTGTATGATCTCTAGTTTGGGACCCCTCGATACAGGCATGCCTAGTGACGGGACCATGTATAAGAATTTAGTTAATGAATGTACAGCCAATTTACAAATTTTTAAATGTGTAATTGTGTTCTTGTATTATAAATTTAAATTTGTATTTTGAGAATAAACATTTTTTCATTTTTTATTTTCATTTCATATAACTCGCTCAGTTATCCTTCAATATTAGTTAATTTTCTTCATGTTGTTTCTTCTCTCTATGTTTGCTTACTAATAAGAAAGGGGAAAAAATGACTTACCGGCTTCCGTAACGACTAAGCTAGACTCCATTTGACAGCCGCATTATTGTAAAATAAATCCTGTAACAAAACAAATAGGTTAAACAAATACTATAAATATTATAAAAAATATTAATAACAAAACACAAAACTAACTGCTAAAAATTTACTGTGAAAAAATATTGTAGGATGTGTCAAATAGCAGCATAAACTTATTTGGAATTGGCGTTACCCGAATTACAATAACAAAATATTTTTAATATATATTTACAGATTATTATGACCACATATGGGCACATGTGAGACAACAGATAAATATTTTTATTAAAAATCTTCTTTCTCGTCTCGTTTTTTTATGAATTTGTGATCAGTATCACCAGTGCAGCTACTTCTGCAAATTTCAAGAGGATAGGATGTATAATACACATACATAAGCGACTAGTCCGCATGGCGACCTAACTTTCCAACTAACGAATCATTTAACGTTTCAGAAATTTGAAACCGACGCGTCACGCCAACCATTTATCACTTAGTACCAACCACGATAGTTCTCGTTAAAATAAAATCATCTTAACCTACCCGGAGGGGTGGTTAACATAGACCCTTATCAAGCCGGAACACTTAAAATCATTGTCTTTTCTTATCCATAAAACATTCTCTTCCATAAATTAGGAACGACATCGTTTTACAGCAAAATAATCTTAATACAGAAAACAGATTATTATACTGTTCTTAAAAAAAAATAAAAAAATGCATATACAAATACGAACACATGTTGGTTTTTCACACGAAGATAAGATTCGTCTCGCGCAAGGACCGATTCCACGATTAAATTCAAATGGTTATTTGCGGGCTAAGTGTACAATAATGAGGTCTTAATACAAAGTGCTTATGTCGTGTATTTTTTTTTTATTATTAAATATGTAAACACTGCGGGCTCGGTTCGTCCCGCACCTTTTTTATGGTTTAGTTTTATTTTATTAATTCTGCTTTATTGCAGTTAGCATAGTACATGCCGCTTCCTTTTCCTTTTTGTTTTTCTGTTTTGGTTTCTAGTTTAGTTGTAACAGTGATTGGTTGTTGCTTTTGATTAAGACGGTACGTCAGTAGAGGCTGAAGTTTTTTTGTCAGTTTAGATGTGCCCTAGAGCGAGAATGCCTCAGTCGTGTGAGTGTGGGACTGCTGGTGGGGGTTTCCTTTAGACCTTTAGGCCTCCGCCTCCAACAGCTTTTCAACAACTGTCATATCTCGACTGCGAATAGCCATCTTGATGTTGTATTCTTTTATTTTCGTGGTCGTAGCTGCCCTCGCCCTGCTTATTAATGTGGCCGTGCGTCCCCTTCACAGCTATCTGTGTAGTAGACGCAACTTCCCGTGTGGCGAGATATAGCCACGACCGCGTGTGGATAGCTTCCGTGGAGCTTTAGTCTCTTGGGCGTCGCCCGCACCACCACCACATTTTCACTCGTTAGTCCCTGAGACTCATGCACAGTGAGAATGCGCGACCCGTTTCCCGATGCATATCCCTGACCGAGGAGGATTTCCTTCTCGGCCTGGGTGTGCACCAGGAACAGGGTGTTCTCCTGGTGTTTCGGAATTTGGGCTTCCGTGTACTTACTGAGGCTCAAGGACCTCACGAGGGATTTGGACGAGTATATGCCCCCGTATATCTCGTTGAGGGCATACGCTACGTCCATTGGGTTCCTGTGAGTGCAGAGCAGCTCCCTGTTGACACGCGCCACGGAGTCTCGGCGGCTGTAACGCAGTCGAAACAGGTTTTCCCTATCAATTAACGGCAGCTGGTTGCAGTCGCCGACGAGAAGAGCCTCTCTCGCGCCAGTTACCTTGATGGCCATAACTACGGCTCCAAAGTGGTTCATGAGTGCCTCGTCGATGATGATGCGCGTGCATTTATGTCGTGTATTTACGGGCATTCCAAATCAAATCAGCCTATTGCAGTCCACTGCTGGACATAAGCCTCTCCTAATTCGCGCCACAATACACGTTCCTCCACCTTCCGCATCCAGTCCCACCCTGAGACCTTCTTAAGGTCGTCGGTCCACATAGCTGGGGGGCGCCCTACCTTACGTTTGCCGAGTCGCGGTCTCCACTCTAGAACACGTCTGCTCCATCGGCCATCGGTTCTTCGACAGACATGGCCAGTCCACCGCCACTTTAGCGAGCTTACTCTGCGAGCTATGTCAACTACTTTGTTTCTTTGACGGATAACCTCATTTCGGAGTTTATCCCTCAAACAGACTCCGAGCATAGCGCGCTCCATAGCTCGTTGCGCGACTTTGAGCCTATGGACTAGCTCTACTGTAAGTGTCCACGTCTCGCCACCGTATGTCATGACTGGTAAGTCTACAACCAGTGCCGAACGCACTGGTTGTAGACTTTCGTCTTCAGACATTGCGGTAAAGACGAAGAGAAACCCCGACGTAGTTTGCTGAACGCTGTCCAGCCCAACTGGATCCTTCTGTCGACTTCTTTCTCGAAGTTGTTCCTACCAAGCTGGATAACCTACCCAAGGTAGGTGTATTTTCGAATAACTTCGAGTATCGATTGTTCGACGTAGACTGGTCCCGGCGTGCCATGTTCATTGAACATGATCTTGGTTTTATCCAAATTCATGCCGAGACCAACACGTCGAGAGGCTACATTTAGACTGCATTATTTCACTTAACTGTTGACAATGTCGTCGGTAAACCGAAGAAGCGAGATGCACTCACCATCTATAATTACGCCCAGTCCCGCCCAATTCAGCGTCTTAAAGACGTCTTGAAGCGCGTTGGTGAAGAGTTTAGAGCTTAGAGCGCATTGGGATATCACATCCCCCTGTCTCACCCCTCTGCGCAGCTTAATGGGGATGGTCTTTTGGTCCTGGAACTGTACGGTCATAGTGGCCGTATCATATAAACATCTTAACACTTCGATAATATGCTAGCCAATACGACATCGTTGCAGAGCATCCAGAACTGCACAGGTTTCGATGGAGTCGAAGGCTTTTTCGTAATCTACAAAAGCCGTACACAGCGGCTGATTGTTCTGTGCTACTGTTCGGTTGGTCTGTACAATCTGCCGAACAGTAAGGATGTGGTTTACGGTGCTGAAGCCTTTTTGAAACCCGGCTTGCTCCGGTGGCTGAAACTCGTCGAGTTTTCTGGCAAGGCAGTTTGTGACTACTCTCGAGAACAACTTGTATACATGACTCAGACGTGAGATGGGTCTGTAGTTCTTCAGCAAGGCTTTATCGCCATTTTTGAAGAACAGAGCCACCGCACTCCGCTCCACACTTAGGTGTTAGGCTCTGGTGAATGATGGAATTGAAAAGGCTCGCCAGCTCTTTGAGAACCGGAGTCCCACCAGCTTTGAGGAGCTCGGTAGTAATTCCATCATCACCAGGAGATTTATTGTTCTTAAGTTGCTCGAGGGACGCCTTGACCTCGCCCTAATCGACATCTGGGATGTCTTCCGTGTAATGGCGCGTGGGGCTCTGTGGCCAACGTCGCCGGGTCTCGTAGGCTTACCGCTCCGTGATGCATACAGTTCTCCACTGAAGCCCTCAATTTCCTCGAGAATCTCGAACTTAGAGGTCACGGTTCTGTTATCCGCAATTTTGAATTTCGCCAACGGGGGCGTCCGTGCCTTTGATCTGCTCGATCGCAGCCTCGACGATGCGTGTTGAAGCGTCTGAGGTCGCGCCGAATCAGCTTTCGGATTCTAAGGTTAAGTCCTTCCGATCTGACGAAGACGTCTGCGTAGGTGGCATTTCTCGTCTACTTCTCATGAGTTCGAGAGTCTCGGCCGAGAGTTTAGAGTCCCTGTTTTTGCTTTTTCCGCACAGAATCTTTCGAGACACGTCTAGTAGCGTTCTGATCACCGTGTCGGTTTTCTCGTCAATATTGCCAATGGTTTCCAGCAAGTTAAAACGGTTTTGAAGTTCCAATTGGAACTTTTTGGAACCCAATCTATCTATCTTGAGGCCCGAGGCCAAAATCTGAACTAACGCTGTCTGATCAGAGTTTTCTATCGTCCAATCCATCGATATATAATTCGTACTAGATCACCGATCATAAACAAAATGATAGCCAAAAACGGCGGCGTTTGTAATACAGCCATACAGGGATCTTTTGACTCGTGGCCAAAATCGGAGCTAGCGCTGTCATTAAGGGAAATGTCACTTCATGACAATCGCAGAGTTGCCGTTTGCTATGACATTTACCCAATCAATTTTTTTAATTAGTAACCGGGTGGAACCACCTGTCGAAATATTTTCCTAGAAATAGGAAAATTTTACTAAATTTTAACCCTAATTTTACACCAACGCCCTGTCAATGACATGTACGGGCCAACATATCCTTGTCGGACCATACGTTTTTTTTTTTAAACTTAGCCCCACACTAGGTTTTATTCCTGTGTCGTGGGTGCGTTTACAAACATGAAAATTCACATACACAAATACCCAGACCGGAACAAATAATTGTGGATCACACAAAGATTTGTCCCGTGCGGGAATCGAACCCGAGACTATTAGACACAGTAGGCAGAGCGGCTTAAGCTCATAAACACTGCGCTAAATCGTCCGTCCATCCGTTATACCAGTATATAGAACAGGTCTATACGATTTTATTGATGCAAAATTTAAGATTTCGAAAAAATGGAGTTCATACTGTATACCTTTGAGGTACAGAGTTGATATGTCAAAAAGGCAGAAGTGGTCTTCTTCTAATACCCGGTAAATTACAAAAGAAAATGATCAGGTGTAATAACAAAATAGTGCAATTATTCATTCAATATCGGTGAAACATGTTTAGTGCGCACTTAAACTCAGCTGTGACAGTCCAGTGGGGAATTAATTTCATTGCCTTTTAAAGGGATGTAAAAATTTAGTTTTATTACCCACCCAGCCCCCGCGACGTGGCTTTATAGTAGACCGACAAGGTAAGGGACAGCTCTACAAAAATTTGGTACACTTTCTGTTAAGAAAATCGACGACAATGTGGCACAACAGCACGCAGACGTACTCAATGCCCTCATTGCAGTAAACAAACATGATATAAAGCTGTAAAAGCACCGTGGCAAACAGCGTAGATCTTTCACACACACACACACACACACACATTTAATCACAAATTGATGGAGCCGAACACTGCTTAACATTCGTGATACCTGCAAATACCGCGTACTAGCTCTACAAGGACCTCTAAATTCTAATAATTGCGACAAAAAATAATTGTTTTATAGCAAAATATCTTCACTAAAAACTAGACCTACATACCACTAGACGACATGCAATTCCCAGAGGCATTTGATCCTCAATATTTTTACGATGCAGATAAAATATAGCTGCAGCGCGCGTCATTGCCTGCACTTTACGACGTCATAAGGTATTCTGTTTGCTGGAAACATACAGGACACCGATAGTCGGTACGTGCCCGCTATTCGTATGAATATTTATAAATAAATACCTATCGTAAAGTTCGCAGTTCACAGGTGGATACTTACACCACGAAGCCGGTCGTAATAGTAATTTAGGAGTGGCCTATGTTTCGCAGTAGAAGTCTTATGGTTGATAATGATGATAAGCTATCGTGCATTATATTGTCGTACAATATATCGGAGTGTAAGACAACATTTGTAATATTTTGTAATTGTGATAATAATACGTACGAAGCTACGTAATATATTCTCTACCCAAATACCGCAGTGTCTCAAGACAAAAGTTTTTGACCAGTGTGTGTTACCAGTGATGATTTACTGCACCGAAACATGGTCACTCATGATGGGCCTCATAAGAGTGCTCCTCTGTGAAACCGAATCAGAAATGAGGAGATCCACAGGAGAACTAAAGTCACCGATATAGCTCTCAGAATTTCCAAACTTAAGTGGCAGTGGGTGGGGCACATCGCTCGTAGAACTGACGTCCGTTGGAGCAGAAAGGTTCTCGAGTGGCGACCACGTACCGGAAGACGTGGAGTGGGCAGGCTCCCACAAGGTGGAGCGATGACCTGGTGAAGGTCGCGGGTAGAAGCTGGATGCGTACAGCACAAAGTCAGTCGTTGTGGCGATCTTTGGGGAAAGCCTTTGTCCTGCAGTGGACGTCTTTCGGCTGATGATGATGATAATAATAAAATTTAAAAATAAAACACTGCCAAATTTATCTTTATAATATTACTTTTAAAATCGTTGTTAGAAAATGTGTAGGTATGAAAGATACCATCGGTGTAAAGATGAGCAAGGGTATGCTCCATCAATTCGGGCATATATCGGAAGAAAGAATGATAAAACAGATATACAATGCGAAAGTAGAGGCATGTAGGTGCTAGGGAAGACCTAGTCTGTCTTACCATGACTAAATAGACCGTGTCTTATCTGAAAGACAAGTCAAGAGTCTCCGTAACCGGCGAACGTGTATGAGATGAACTATGAGAGTGGAGGAAGCCAGAGAGGTATGTAAGGAAAGAACCTGTTGGAACTCTGTACTCTTTGCCTACCCCGTAAGGGATCTGGCGTGATGATATAGATAGATAGATAGATAGATTTTGTGTGGATACAATGTTTAGGTTACAATTAAATAGTTTACGATCTAGCTCCAGAATAATGACTTAGACGACTGATATATGAATCTAATGATGCTATTTATAAAGAGTGGCAAAAGGATTCCAGAGAGTACAGAGGGATCTGTCGTGATAATACAGATATATAGATAGATAAAATTGTTAATTCCTTACATACAAACATTTATCTCGTGTCCATTTTTACCCAAATGGCCCGACGGAGGTGTACGTAATACATCCACACTAAGTTCAAACGCCATGACTGAAGTAATAGTCTGAATAATTCATTAAACACGGTGCAATTTTAAATGGAGAGATGTATTTGTTTAGCAGTGGGATACTGTTAGCTAAATTATCATAATCAATTTATAGCACCACGCCAGATCCCATGTGGAATAGTAGAGAGTACACAATTTCAACAGATTCCATCCTAACAGACATCGCTCGCTTCCTTCTCTTAGTGGGTTTCATACACGCGGGCCACTTATGGAGATAGTTGACTAGCTTATCAGATAAAATAGGGTTTATTTGTTCATGACGAAATAGTTTCGGTCATCTCAAAATTAATAATAATAAAAAGTACTTAATTCTAAATCTGTAAAATATCCAGACCGACATAATTCCGTATTACTTTCCCGGTGTACCTGCAATCCGAGCCATCCACTCGAGCTAATGCCTTTATAACCGAAGATATGTTGAAACCACCGAGGTTGATCCAGAATACTTTACGACGCAGTAAAACATCGGATGCACTTTAAAATATAATCTATTCTCTTTTATTATAACACACGTGAACGGGAATGGAACGCAATCGTTACGTTTATTTAAAAGAAGCCCTTTTTATTTAGGCACAACCAGTCAATAAACAGGATAAAAAACATATGATACCAATAGACCAAACTGTACTCTACATATAATAATAAATGAAGTTAGTGAGCTCTAAATTAAGACAAAGTACATAAGTGAAGGACAACATATAAAAACATAAAAATGAATGAATAGCAGAAGTAAAAAAGACGAAGTAAACGAATAAGTGATATTCTACGGGAAAAGGATTTTTTTGAGGAATTTATTTTTAATGCCGACTGAGGAGTTGTTGAATAGGTCTACATCTAAAAATATAGAGTTGTATGTAGTAACACTACGGCACATATAATTATTCAGTGTATAGTTTTTGCGCAGAGTTGGCCGGACAGCTGATGTAAAGTTAATCTTGGACAAGAGCGACGAAGCATCTAAAAAGTTATTCATTAATTTAAATAGAAAAACAATATCAAATAGTGAACGTCTGTATTCAAGTGAGAATTAAAAAGTTTCAACCCTTTAATATGTGTATTTATTTATAGACAACGACATTCATGGCAACAATTTGATCTAGTGGTTAAAACATAGGCCACTCGGCTCGCTTGATTGAGTAGTTGCTGGTCAATACGGGATAAATTTTCATATAGTCCACAAATATTGTTTCAGTCTAGGTGATTATGTGTTTTTCATGTTGTTTACAAACATGGAATTTCAACACTTGAAATTCATATGTACAGACACCTAGCCCGAAACAAATCATTGTATTAAACGAAGAATTGATTCGTACCGGGGATCAAACACGCGATTACATGATCTATTGCAGGGCTGTCCAAAGCACGGCCCGCGGCTTGTGTTTGTGCGGCCCGCGACATAATTTTATCTACCGCCAATACGAAAATATTGCTGTGACAACATTTATTTGGTACAACTTTATTGTCTTTAAAAGTTAAGGTTTTTGTTTCGCAGCCCTCAAACCTATTTTTGTTGGACCGAGATCGTAACTGGTTTGGACAGCCCTGATCTAGTGAAACGAGCGGTCTGCGCTTATATTTTATACATTATGGTAAGCCTAAAATTAGTCATAACTTGTTCTTAAACTTGGCGCTTTCAAACGTCCCCAAACATTTTGTCAATCCGTGTGTTTCCTAACTAGTTTGTATAAATGCAAATTTTTATCGAGAATCATGTGGTTTCATATATTATTTACTATTCTTGCATACCTTCATAATCCTATCTCCAAGAGGGAGAAGACATTCCTAATGTACCGAGTATTTTTCTTTCTCGAAATTCACTGTAGTTAAAAAGTTAAATTAAAGTTCAAAATGCCTTGTTGGTCTAGTGACGAATTGTGTGCTTTGCGATCACGAGAACCTGGGTTCCAATCCTCGGTACACATGGACAAATGTACTTTTTTTCACGTCACGCCTATATTCTCCAAGCGGGGGTGGCAGAGGTGTGCTATGTAGACCCACTTTTCACTGACGATGTTAGGTCCCATAACGTAATAGGGGGCGAGCCGATTGCCATATCCCGGGCACAATTCCAGACTCCGGACTGATACTGAGAATTTTTCGTTAGAATAACTACATTTGTCCAAGTGTGTTACGTTGGGTCCTAATGTTATATTGTTATTATATCAGCCACACTTTCTGACTTCGGATGGTACTGCCAATTTTCCGGTCGAAAATCCCACAAAACAATTCGATCTAGCATCCGAACCCAGGACATGCTACAGGTACTTAGATAGCTCAGTGATTAGACCAGACGCCCGAGCATGGCGAATTATGTAAATACGTTTTCTATTGTCATTATATTTAAAAAATAAACAAACTTTTTAGTAGTATTTTTATGCAGTATTACAGCAAAAATCTCAATGCACTAAATACCCAGTTTCATATATATCATATCATTAAAAATTCTATAGATACCTACTATTTTTTCAATATCTTTTAAAGATGACCTACATCTTCCCCTAGCAAAGGAAATTAATAGGTATAATGTAAACAGCGTATAAAATAAACAGCAGAACCGTGTCTTCAATCTACGGTGAGCCTTATATTGTTTTCAGCTGCGACTGGAGGCGGCTTGATTGATCGCTTCCGCGCCACGCGCACATATGCAGCCTAAAATACGTGGAGAAGGCATGCTCAGTGAAAAATATTTATTGCTGGATATATTTTTAGTATCTGTACCACCCAAGACGCTGGACTGGAAAGGTCGCGGCATCAATATAAATGGCGCATACATCTCTCACCTGCGATTTGCAGACGACATCGTCATCATGGCTGAAACGTTGCAAGACCTACAGCAGATGCTGGACAGCGCGCTCCACGTCCCACTCCATCAGTGCTAGAGTCCCACAGGGCTCAGTTCTCTCTCCGCTCCTGTTTAGCCTTTACTCGAACGACATTCCTCGTTCGAGTAAGGCGCATCTAGCCCTATTCGCGGATGATACCGCTCTCTACGTCTCGCATAGGAATAAGGGCTTCATTACCAGACACCTTCAGGCATCCGCCAATTCCCTAGGGAATTGGTTCAGGAAGTGGCGTATTGAGGTGAACCCGGACAAGAGCGCTGCGGTGTTCTTCTCCAGAGGTGTCACCCCGCGCCACTCCCTGCGCCGCCCTAGAAGTAATCTCGGCCAAGTGACCATGTTCGACCGACCCATTCCCTGGGTCAAAGAGGTCAAATATCTAGGGGTCACCCTAAACAGTACCATGTCCTTCGGCCCGCACATCAAGCGGGTCCGTCACCGAGCATCATTTGTGCTCGGTCGTCTCCATTCGTTAATCTGCAAGCGAAGTAAAATGTCCCTTAGAAATAAGGTGACACTTTACAAATCTTGCGTTCGACCCATCATGACTTATGCGTGTGTTGTGTTCGGGCATTCGGCCCCCTCTCACATCGATAAACTCCAAGTGGTTCAAAACCGCTTCCTCCGTAAAGCCGTAGGAGCCCCCTGGTTCGTACGGAACGTCGACCTCCACTCCGATCTAGGTCTCGAACCTATTCGCGCCTTTATTAAAAAGGCGTCAACACGTCACTTCGCGAATGCATCTACCCATGCGAATCCGTTAATCGTAGCCACCGCTGACTACGATCTCCCCCCCGACCCCTGCCGCCACCGCCGGCCGCGACATGTTCTCACCGACCCCCCCGATGCTTTGTCATCCCTTCTTTCCGCTCAGAATACGGGCGACGACGACGACGTAGTAGTAGATCCCCTCCCATAGCCGGCGGTTGACCGGTGCACTTAGTAGTGCACCCGTCCCCCTACAGCGACTGTCCCAACCGAGGGCGCCCTCGAGTATGTCGCCTCTTGCCCTTCTGGCTGGCTAGAGCGTAGTGGTTGCACGCTCGCCTTTAAGTCCGGTGAAGCTGTAAAGGCCTCGCGGCCAACAGCGTACATCATTCACACACACACACACCTTGCTAATTCGTCTCACCGAATCGGTCTCCGGATGAACTTAGATAAAACTAAAGTTATGATCAACAAGCATGTTGACCCGGGACCGATCGCCGTAAACGGAGCCTCCCTCGAAGTTGTTTCTGAGTACGTATACCTAGGGCAGGTGCTCCAACTAGGTAAAAACAACTTCGACAAGGAAGGCTGGGCAGCATTTGGAAAACTCCGTCGAGTCTTCTTATCGCCCATACCCCAATGCCTAAAAACGAAAGTTTTTAATCAGTCCTACCTGTAATGACATACGGAGCCGAAACGTGGCCACTCACTGTGCGGCTTGTCCACCAGTTCAAGATCGCTCAACGAGCTATGGAAAGAGCTATGCTCGGAGTTTCTCTTAGGGATCGAATCCGGAACGAAGTTATTAGTCAGAGAACCAAGGTTACCGACATAGCTCAGCGAATTAGCAAGCTGAAGTGGCAGTGGGCAGGTCACATATGCCGCAGAACCGATGGCCGTTGGGGCAGACTGGTTCTTGAGTAGAGACCGCGTGTCGGCAAACGTAGTGTAGGGCGCCCTATAGCTAGGTGGGGCGACGATATTCGTAAGGCAGCGGGCAGGGATTGGAGAAGGAGAGCTGAAGATCGAGCTCAGTGGCGTGCCATGGGAGAGGTCTACGTCCAGCAGTGGACTGACACGGGCTGATGATGATGATATTTTTAGTATACAATATATCATTAAGATGCCAAAGAACCTGTTGGAACTCTGGGAGATAGATTATGATGCCTTTATGACAACCACACAACAGGTTTTTTCTTAAGCTAAGTTCTGCATTGAAGATTATTACACCTCATAGTTGTCGCGTAAACCTGGCTAAGCCGGGCGTCCACTGCAAAAGGGTAATGAGCAAGAAACAGTCGAGCGGAACAGATTACAACTAGTTAATATAGATTTTGCCTTCCACTAAGAAAGTAGTTTTGACTATTTTAATTAACTGCCTTCCACTGCAAAAGGTAAATGATGGCGAGAACTGAGCGAAGGGCTTTACACGGAGTTGCAAAGGCCGCGGCAGGCGACCGGTGGCGCGGGAAGAGTACGGGGGGGTGAGTGTGCAGCGGAATCCTTCACAGACAAGTCGGCGACATCGTGTCGCAGCGAACTCGTTTTTACCTAATTTTACTTGTTTGGTCCGTTCCGCTTACCCTTAATCTCTCTCGCTATGGTAATGAGTAAAGTGGAGTCCGTACGGAGTCCGCTCAATTTGCATAAGGGACCGAGTCCATATTTAACTATTTTTAATCATTCATCACTTTCTGCTCTCCAATGAAATTTGCCATTGCGAGTAAAGCGGAATCCATACGGAGTACGTTCCGCTCGCAGTGGAAGCCCGGCTTAAGACTACGCCTAGGCATGGCGTAGTTTCCGCGTAAACTTCGCGTAAGCGTCTCGTAGATACTGCGAAAGCCCGGCATAGACTTCCAAGTAGGTTCAGTGTATATTTCTCGAGAGTCCGGCGTAGATTTCTCGTAAGCGTGGCGTAGTTACCGTGTACACATATCATAGATTCTGCGTAGACCCGTAATCACCGTATTTCCTCAGCGATGTTATGTTTATGATTGTAGCAGCTTCTACGCAGCGTTTACGCGGTGCATATACATTCAAAAATCTATACTGTGCCAACCTTCAATACGTAAGGTCTAATAAGAAAGGACCAACCTAGTATCGGATTAGTTTCAGCTACGCCAAAAGCCACAACTTGGATTGCCGAATGCAAGCTAATGGCGACAATCCGGACAGTGCGTCCATTAAATAAACAGTCTCTTGAGTAAAATCAGAAAACAATTACACAATATCGTTATTAGGATCACCCTCCTTCAGCCTGATCCGAGTTTTCTAACGTTCTATTCATTAAAACATCTAGTAGATTCTCATCATGAACTAAATAACGGCTAAAAAACGGCCGCGTTTGTATATAAAGTCATACAAGGATTTTGTGGCCTTCGGCCAAAATTGGAACTCACGCTGTCATCAAAGGTATGCCACTTCATGAGAATCGCACAGTTGCCGTTTACTAATGAAATATTTTCCTGGAAGGAGGAAAATTTTACTGAATGATAACCCTTATTTCACACAAACGCCCCCTATTAATGCCATTTCACGGGCTAAAAAATCCTTGTCGCAATTTACTAGATTACGAATCATGAACAACATGACAGCCAAGAAACGGTCGTGTATGGATATGCTTAAGCATTGATACGAAGCTAGCAACTGTAGAAATTAGTTAATTATTGTCTATGTCTTTTTGGTAGAGTAGTTTTTATAAACTCTAGCATTTAAAAGCGTCCTCACGTTGGCTAGAGATAGATCGAAATATTTCGAAATAAGACCACTCCCATAATTGTGCTCGTAATTTTCGATCTATTTTTGGGACCTTCGCCTTTATTCTAGCACAAATAATATATTGACTGCCTCGTTGGTCTTGTGGCAAAGCGCATCGCTTGGTGATCACGAGGTCCTGGCTTCAAATCCTAGGTCGGACAAATGTAGTTTTTCTAACGAAAAACTTTCCAGTATGAGTCCGGAATCTGGAATCGTGCCCGGTATATGGCAATACGCTCGCCCCTTATTACATGGGACCTAACATCGTCGGCGAAATGTGGGTGTATACAGTACACCTCTGCCACCCCCGCTAGGGGAATATAGGCGGGACCGTGTGTTTTCTTGTGTTTAAATAATATATTAATGGTTCTATCACACGATTTTGCAATTATAAAGAAAAAAATACATATTTATTTCTCCAGAGAAACCAGGACCACTTAAAGGCAACGTAAAGAATAATGTATGTGTGTCTGTCCTGTCTTATCCAAAACTTCCTGCCTTCTTGACGCAGCACGCGGCAGGCGCCGCCGCGGCAGATCCTGTGTTTACCTAACCTCACCAAAACGTTATTGATCCAAACCTTAAACACGCCATTGCCAAACTAACTGTAAACACCATAATAATTACAACTCACCGCCATTTTGAAGTTAATGTCTTGTATCGTCTTTATGTGTACTTCAAGTGCAATGTTTGGAATTTAAGTTTGCAAACTATAGGCCTGTATTCACCTTCAAACTTCAATCTCAGTTTCCATTGAGTACCGCAGCTAGCAGTTAATGGACTAAAACTGAGTGGTGCGGGTATGTCACAATTAAGATTTTGTTTACAAGCCTTTATTTAACTTGCACTGTACAAATTTTGTAATGCGTTTTTCAAGCACTTGCAGAATTACGATCGAGCTGAAATTCACTGAACTCACGTATACCTATTTACAAGCCTGAACACGAGGGGGTTACGTTATATAGTTTACATGCCACCTTCCGACTTCATCATTAAGCCAGCTTCATAGTTCCATATCATTGCACCGACTTTACATACTTATGCCAAATTTCAGATCAATCGGATACCCGTAATTGCTTGAAAAAATGGAAGATCGCAAGATTTGAACTGGAAAGGCAGACAGACATACGAACATTGCAAGTTAAATGCAAGAATGTAAAAAAATGTAAATGTAGTAAATTGTAATGTGTTACACCCTTTTTCCAAAAACGAAAATTAAGGAAAACCATAAAAATTGCCCTTATTTTGTCATTGTGCCGTGTCCCGTTGCCCCTCTAAGACCATAAGTGTAGCACAGTAGTTGCTCGCTATTTCAAACTTGACGCTAGCGAGTTGATATGCCATCCTTACCACGATACAAAATTGTGACAGCACGCTTACTCGCTAGCGTCACGCTAACGTCAATCTTTTCATGCGGAACCCTCAGGGCCCTTATTTGCCATGACCTACCGCGGCGGGTTAAGATAACTTCGTGAAATGATCGTGTAATAGTATTCTGAATCATCATCATCTCATCCTACACTTTTCCACTGCTAAACGTTGGCCTCCCCAATCGCTTTCCAGCGTAACCCGCCCGATTCCACCTGCTTCCAACAACGTCCTGCGATCTTCACATGATCGTCCCACGCTGCGCTTGCCAATACGTGGTCTCCACTCTGCCCCAACTTTTCTTCTTTCTGCCCCAACGCCCGTTCGATCTTTGCGCTATTTGTCTCGCCCATTGCCACTTCAGCTTACTAATCCTATGGACTATGTCAGTGACCTTGGTTCCTCTACGAATCTCCTAATTCCTGGTTCAATCACGTAGATAAACGCCGAGCATATATTTCTATAGCTCGCTCAGCAATTCTAAGCTTTTTATGAGACTTATTGTAAGAGACATCGTATTCTATACGCTGCTGGAGTAGGCTTATGTAGTACATGTACTAAGAACTAATAAGAATAGTTCAGAATTGTGAACTAGAACGAACTATTCCGCTTGCTTAATCGGTCATCGTTCATTTAGTACATTTTGGATCTGAACGAGGCAAAGGAACGAGGTTTCAGTGACATTTATAATCTGTAGTATGGAACAGAAGTAGACAAGAGGTTCTAAATAGTTCCAATTAGTACACGTACCTAGTACATTCTCGAAATCGTCCGCCACGATACGCCTGTTTGTAACTAAGAGTACTCGAAATTTTGCCGAAATTTAGTCAACAATTCGACTGATTTAGTTTTAAATATTTGTTTTGTAAGGTATTCGATATTTTATTCAGTTTTATATAAAAATAAATATTCCTAAGAATGACAGTCCCCGTTACAAAGTATGAAAGAAAATGTATTAAGAATAATTGTGTTCGGTGCTATTCGGAAGCGGCGTAGGGAAGCAGTGTACTATTGAACTAATAGTACTAGAAGATCGAACTAGTTCACTTGACTAAAAGTACTAAATTGGAGCACTCTTTTTAGTGACCGAGCAAGCACAAGCCTACGCTGGAGTAACATTAACCGATGGTTCTATCGATCGGACTAAGGAATCGGACCACGCGGTCACAGAAATCATTTCACAAAGTCATCTTAACGTGCCGCGTGTGATCAAAGCTAATAAGGACCTGGGTCCTAACACAGACTGGTATGTGTTAATTCTCCGTTTCTTTCTAACCTTGCAACGCCATTTTGGCAAAGGCAATAGACGGGGAACAATGGCAGGCACGTTTTAATTTCATAGAGAATTTACGGACTAATTAGGAGGAGCAACGTTTTAATTAGTCGTAGCGAGTAATTTTAAAAATTGTATCTGAAGAGTGAAAAGATCGTCCCCTAATTTAGGGTCAAAGTATTCTAAGATCAGGAATTTTGACAGACGATTTAGCGCAGTGGTTAAGAGCTTAAGTCGCCCCGTCCACTGTGTCTTATAGTCGCGGGTTCGATTTCCGCCCGGGTCAAATCTTTGTGTGACCCACAATTATTTGTTTCGGTCACTCACAACACAGGAATAAATTACAGGGCCTACGGATTTTTATATAAAAGAAAATGTGCCTAGTATATAGCACTAGGCTCGGCCCCTTTTACATGGAACCAACCGCTTGGGGAATATAGGCGTAAGGGTGTTTCGTATTCTAAGATTTTTTCATCTGCCTATATCATCAAGCCAGATCCCTGGCAAGTTACTTAAGATTTTTGTAATACCAATATTTTTATCGTCTATCAATATATCTCTATCATCACGCTAGATTCTTTGAAAGGTAGGCGGAGAGTATTGAGTTCCAAAAAATTCATTCCTTACAAGCCTCTTTGGTTTCCTTCACTGTCATATTTGCATAGTGTTACTAAAAAATAATTCTATTAGTACAGTTTTAAACAAATCTTTTGAAGTTCTTAGATTTACGCGAATATTACAAATGAAATAAAACTATTTTTCGGATTTTATCGCGGTTTATTTTTGATTTTGACGTCGAGAACGTTAAAATCAAAAATAAACCGCGATAAAATCCGAAAAATAATTTTATTTCATATCTTTTATGTCAAGATTTATTTTAAGTATTATTTTATAGTAAGTACAGTTACTATTGAGGCGTTCTTAACGGTTTGGTACTGCATGTTCTAAGCGATCGCCAAGTTTCTGCTCAGTCGGTGTAGATAGGTGACCGTTTGTGGCAACTGCATTTTCGAGCGTTTTCGTATTTCAGAAGATACGTCAAGTCGTTGGTTCCAACTGCCACTTAATGTGATAATCGTTAAGCTTGGTTGGAAGGCTTCATAAGTTCCTACTGCTTGGGGCCACAAACCTGGCTCCACTAATCTGCACTGGATATGTGCAGAAGAGTATGTCCTATTCCCTCTCACCTCAACTTGTGAAAGCCTTTGCCCAGCTGTGGTACAAGCACTACTGTTAAGTGCAAACCAAAAAGAAAATAAAACTTCCCCAGTATTCACACTTAATAACTTCTTACATTTGAATAATAACGAAAAAGGTAAAAAATATTCTGTAGACTCTAAATCCGTCGCATTAATATGTAAATCATAAAAAAAATATATTATCTTTGCCTAAGAAGTTCGGAGTTAAAGAATAAAGCAGAGCTGAGAAAAACAAAAATTATGTTAAGTCATTCATTCTATTTTTACAATTGGATTATTTATGCAATTCTTTTTGGGACAACCGAGTTGGTTTAACGCTCTCCTTGTAACTGCGTCTATCCAGCGTTCGAGACTCGGTTCATAATTCTAATTATAATACGTGTAATGGTCGTCATATGCTGGTTTAAGAAAACATTGTATAAAACAATCTAAACCCCTCTTCTACCTACCCTACAACGGATGATGGATCTGACGTGATGATACAAAAATGGCCATTTTTTCTAAAACCATATTATAAAGTGGCAAAGAAACATCTGCACTTACGATTAGATGGATCAAATCGCTAGGTGATATGGATCAAATCGACGATCAGTTTTCAATAAAAAAAAATCAATTATACAGAATATTTTTAGAAAATCCCCATACTCTGCCTACCCCAAAATCATCACCCTATTCTTACCTTCTAAGCAAAACCCAAGGAAAGATACATAGACGATATCCGCGGAGAGCGTACGAAACTAAAATCGTTTTGCATATACGCAAATTGAATCAATTTTTCGTACGAAATTGTGCCCGAAGTGAGGGCGGGTGTTCCCGTAAAGCTGGGGCCGGATGGACGACAAATCGTTACGATTTGTCGGGATCTCAAACGATCTATAGCATAGGAATCGCAGTAGTTGAGAGATGAGAGTCAGGTGGAGTTAATCCTGCTAATATTGTAAGGGTAATTTTGGATGTCAGTTACTTTATTCCGACAAAACTGCAGAACAGATTTTATTAACTTGGTAGAGGGCGATTATGTTTTGGAATAGCAAATGATCTATATTGTAATATAGGTATATTTGGTGCAGCTTTTAAGTTCTGGAGTAAAATAATCCACGTTGTAACTGTAATAGATACGACTTCACTCCACACGTGGACGTGAACCCTTAAAAATCGTGGAATCTTAAAAATAAACACAGTCGCCCATATTCCCTCTGTGGAAGAAGGTAGAGGTGTACTGTGTACACCCACATTCTGCTGCCGATGCTAAGCTAGAAACCAAAGTTAAGAGGAGATTGTTAGGCTAGGAGCTAATGTAAGGAAGAGTTGGCTAGGCCAGGAACCAGTGTTAGGAAGAGTTGACTAGGCTAAGATGCGGACGGACTGCTACTAAGATTTTTTTGAAATAGGAAAATTCTTCCTTCCATGGGACCTAACATCGTTGGTGAAATTTGGGTGTACTTAGTACACCTCTGCCACCCTCGCTTGGGGAATATAGGCGTGACGGTGTTTGGTGTGTTAATCCTAATAACTGTTTGTCCGACCTGGAATTCGAATTCCGGACCTCGTAATTGCCTCGTAAATATAGTACAGAAAGTTCTGGACAAAAAATTGGACAACAAGATCGTCTGATTAAATACATTATACGCTGGAAAAATGGACGCGCCAACATAATTAATGCTAGTATCTTACAAAACAAAATGTCGGGAATAAAACAAGGAATGTTTTCTTTCGCTTATTCTTTGATCTGTTGGGTTCAAAAGACTTTCTGTAATACACACATACGGCTCTGTCATAGGATGGTCAGACATATTTGAAAAACTGACACAATCGTACATCTTCATTTTTTATATTTCCGCGAATGTTACACATGAAATAAAACAATTATTCGAATTTTATCGCGGTTTATTCTTACATAAGTAAGAAAACTCCTATTTTCTTTTTTCAAATTGCAGGTTGAGGGAAAACTAAATGGATTCCCGAGACACCCTTAAGTCCAAACTTTTGTAGGCCCGGTGTAAGTTATTATGCCCTACATCGAGCCTACAAAAGTCCCTAGTCTGCCCTTTATTCCCCTCCAACTGTAGAAAGGAAGAGCTGAGCGCGGCCACAGAAGGCGAATCCAACTAGCCACTCACTTAGCGGGACAAATATGAAACAGTGACACGAAAAGAAAAAAAAAAGCTCCATAATGGATCCTGGCTTACAGGAGTTACAGTGGTAGTAATTTAAGCACGGCGCGTTATGATAACATCGTGAGATGGTCGCATAATACTTTTGTGACATCAGGTTTTCCTCGATACAGGCCTATTGAGTGCATGCCTAGTGAGGAAACTAACGGATAAAATTGATTTTAGGGTAAAATTAGCCCCCTGGAGGACGTGGTGCGTTCAGTGATAAATTTTAACTTTGTTCAATAGAATTAAGTAACCACTATATTGTAAGCAATGTTCGATGTCATGTTCTGCAGCAATAAATATTTTTTCACATACAGAATACGAACCATTTCACGTTTGTTTCACGAAGTTATCAAAACGCGCCGCGTTCGGTCATAGGCATAGTCATAGTCATATAGAACAAAGATCCATTAGCTATACTGGCCAACTGATTGACAACTGTAAGGAGAGTCCAGGTGTAAATCTGCGCCTAGCATTTGTGCCTGACATTAAGGTGATCTGGATATATATTTGGCTCAGACGTGACACACTCGTACTCAAGTTTATTTGTTTGTTGTATATTTCTATATCATCACGCCGGATCCCTTGTGGGGTAGGTAGTACAGAGTTCCAACAGGTTTTTCCTTACATACCTCTCTAGCTTCTTTCACTCGCATAATTGGTCTCATACATGCTCGCCGGTTACGGAGACTTGACTTGCCCTTCAGATAAGACGCTTCTTCTCTTCAGATGGTTAGTTAGTCTAGGCCTTCCCGGTACAAACATCCTTCCACTTTTGCATTGTAAATCTGTTTTGTCATTCTTTCTTTCGACATTCTTACTATATGTGCCGAACCAACGAAGCATACCCTTTCTCATCCTTATACAGATACCTTATTTCATGCCTACACGCTTTCTTACTACGCTGTTGCGAATACAATCGGTCAGATTAACTCCGCACATCTTCCGCAAAGCTCGCATTTCGACCGCATTTATCCTGCTTTCATTCTTCTTCTTACATACCCAATTTCCACTGTTATACAAGAGCGTTGGGACAAGCACTCCGTTATGTCTGCCCAGCTGCGCCTCCTGGCTTAAGTGCCAAGTAGCTGTCCCATCGCACCATTTACTCTATTGCCTACCCTCACTCTTCTCTCTATGTCAGCGATGTATTTCCCAACCTTACTGAAGGCGCATCCAAGAAATACAAACTCATTCACTTGCCCCAGCACATTGTTACCAAACACAATCCTTTTTTTTTCATAGGTGCTGCCAGAATACCAGCGCTGCACCATAAGTGTTTATGGTGCAGCAATATGCTGAGGCAGTAGCCTGTTTAGCCCCACAGAATCGCTGGCATATGCTGTATTTTGTATATTTACCTTTTGTTTATAGTTTGTTGTGTGTGGTTAAATAAATGTATTTTCTTTCGTTCTTCTTTCTTTTCTTTCTATTTAAATTACTGAGCAATTGATTCTAGAACGTTCTGTGGGTGGGTTGAATTATTGATGTATGTTTTATATAATCTGTGTTGTGATAAATAAAATGTCTCTCTTTATTTCTTCCTATATAAGAAATTTTGTCTGTACCTGAGCAATTAGCACGCTAACGTGACGCTAGCTACTAAGCGTGCTTTCACTTTAATAAATTTTTTTATAAATAAAAACGTAGCCCCACACCAGGATTTATTCCTGTGTCGTGGGTGCGTTTATAAACATGAAAATTCACATACCCAGACCGAAACAAATAATTGCACACAAAGATTTCTCCTGTGCGGTAATTGAACCCGCTACTATTAGATAGTGTGCAAAGCGGCTTAAGCTCTTAACCACTGCGCTAAATCGTTTATTTAGTAAACTTGCAGTGTGACGAGAATGGCATACCAACTCGCTACCATCACGCTAACTTCAATCTTGTCGTGCTAAGCTGTCTAAATGGGCGTCACTAGGAGTACGATTGCGGGTTACAATGGAGATAACTGAGCTCCTGAGCTCTCCCGTGGGACATTGATGGATTTGCAAGAGGATTTGGTTCCTCAAAAACATGGGTAAACGTGGATCATTTGAGCATGAATATGGTGACAAACGATTAGATAGCGGCATAGTGTGTTTAACATATGTTCGGTTATATTCTTTATTTAAAACACGTTTGGGACTTTCTTCTTTATTTCGTCTTTGAAACATTATTTAAACTGAATATTTAGCAATATATACATACATACACTCACGCCTTTATCCCACTGGGGTATACAGAGACTACAGTTTGCCACATACTACGATTCTGACACACCTCTTTAGCTTCATCTACGTTCATACATCTATTCATACATTTCCGTCGATGGATATATGTAATGGATAGAGTTCTACACACTTGACCCTTTTCCAGCAATTTCCCTTAGCAATATATCTAAATATTATTTTAGTTAATTATAAATCCAGGATTTAAATTCTAGCATACAAATCTAGAACTTGAATATCATTTAATATAATAATAATAATAATTATTATATCATTTGCGTATCATTAATAAATAATAATGACTTGGAATTGTTCCATGTTATACGTGCGGTTATACCCCCCAAAGCGACTGCCCAAGCCAAGGCCGTTCCTCCTTGAGACGCCCTTGAGCTAGTTGCCCCCTTGCCCTCCTGGCTCGAGCGTAGTGGTTGCATGCTCGCCCTCTTGCCCGGTGAAGCGGTAAAGTCCCAGCGGCCGAAAGCGTAAATCATTCACACACAAAAAAAAAACATGCGTTTATAATCAATTTTTACATGCTACTTATTTATTTATTTATTTATTTATTTCCACATATACATCTACTTTTATAGAGTATATACTCCAATACAGTAGTGTTACCAACTATAAAAAAAAAAAAATTATTTATAACATATAACCATGCTAGCTGTCTTTGTGAATTCACTCAAAGCACAGTGGAATAAGTCTATCTTGGTGTCAATAAGATTAATGGTGCGGAGCGCGCGCGTCAGCGGCGCCTCTTTTAGTAAGTTAGTGCGAGCTCGCGGCACCACCACCAGCGGCGGCCGGCGGCGCCGCCACACGAACCTGTTCGGAACACTTATTCCTATACGTACTAATATTTCCCTATTTTCTATTTTACCCCTTAAAACTTTAAAAATATATGAGACAAGTGCGAGGTCTCTCCTAACACTTAATTCATTGTACCCGACCATACCCAAAATAAATAGAGTCGGATACATCAGTGGGTAAAACGGGTACACCCCGTACTGTCTCATATATATATACCTAACAAATTTATTTTGTACCTTCTCCAACATAAGACTATACTTAGTTTCATGTGGAGCCCAAATGACTGCGTTACATTCGAGATGGCTCCTAACTATCCCGTTGTACAAGGCTTCAATAGCTTTCATGTCCGTAAATCCCCGAACCATGCGAAGCAAAAATCCTAGGTTTCTAAAAGCTTTTTTGCATATTTGAACAATGTGATCGCGAAACGTAAGCTCAGTGTTAAGCTTTACTCCTAAATCCCTGACATCTGTAACTCTCAACACTGTTTTTCCGTCAATAGTGTAGTTCCAAAGAATCGGTGAGCGCGATCTGGAGAAACTGATAGCTACACACTTTGAGATGTTAAACTCCAATAGGTTATGGTTACACCACCTCGATACCCTGTCTATATCCCTTTGCAGCTTCTGACAGTCGTCTTCACTATTGATAGTAAGAGATAGCTTCAGATCGTCAGCAAATAGCAAAGCCTTTGCATTTCTTACAACTTTTGGCAGATCGTTTACCATTATTATAAATTGTAATGGACCAAGATTGCTACCCTGACTTACACCAGATCGTGTGTAATACGGTTCCGACATGTGTCCTGCGTACTCCACATACTGCTGTCTATCTTTCATATAACTCGCGAAAAATTGTAGTAGATGCGGAGTGAAACCGACCCCTGCTAACTTTTTGAGCAATATGTCATTTTGAACTAGGTCGAATGCTTTTTTAAAATCAAAGTATACAGTATCGTATTGCCCTCTATTGTCAACAGTTGGTACCACATCGGCCATATAGTTAAGCAGGTTACTTGTGGTGCTTCTTGCTGGTCTAAACCCATGCTGAGCGTCCGAGAGTTGTCCACTGACCTGTGCGAATATGCTCTTATGTATAGCAGCCTCGAACACTTTTGCTGGTGTAGACAATATTGCTACCGGTCTATATCCCTGTACCTTGTCGCCTGATTCTTTCTTGGGTACTGGTACGACCCTAGTTAATTTCCATTTCTCTGGGAACACAGCCGTCTCTAGACTTAAGTTGTATATGTGGAGCAGCGGTTCAGCCATAATCAATTGGCAGTCCTTAAAGATGAAAGGTGGGATACTGTCCGGTCCCGCCGATTGCTTGGGCTTAAGTTGTTGAAGTGCCCTTTGCACGTCGATTAACCGCAATCTGTCAAGGGTTATGCGCGCCGCTCCATTCTCGCCGCCTGATTCCGCTATTGCTTTGTCCACACACAACTGTGCCCGCTCAATATTATCATCATCATCATCTCAGCCTATACTTGTCCACTGCTGAACATAGGCCTCCCCAATCGCTTTCCAGCGTAACCGGTCCGATGCCACCTGCATCCAACGACTTCCTGCGATTTTCACAAGATCGTCGGTCCATCTGGCAGGCGGTCGTCCCACGCTGCGCTTGCCAATACGTGGTCTCCACTCTAGAATCTTTCTGCCCCAACGCCCGTCCGATCTACGCGCTATGTGGCCCGCCCATTGCCACTTCAGCTTGCTAATCTTAACGGCTATGTCGGTGACCTTCGTTCTTCTACGAATCTCCTCATTCCTGATTCGATCGCGTAGAGAAACGCCGAGCATAGCTCTCTCCATAGCTCGCTGAGCAACTCTGAGCTTTTTTATGAGACCCATTGTAAGAGACCACGTCTCTGATCCATATATCATCACTGGTAACACACATTGACTAAAAACTTTAGTCTTAAGGCACTGAGGTATTTTGGATGAGAAGATGTTGCGCAGTTTCCCGAACGCTGCCCAGCCGAGTTGGATTCGTCGATTGACCTCTCTCTCAAAGTTGGACCTACCTAACCGGACTACCTGTCCCAGGTAAATGTATTCGTCGACAACTTCAAGAGTAGAGTTCCCAACGGTGAGTGCGGTGGGTACGACATGGACTTTAGATATTATTTTCGTTTTGTCCATGTTCATTTTAAGACCCACTTGTTGAGATACTCTGTTGAGGTCACCGAGCATTCGTCCTAGATCTTCCAGCGACTCCGCCACGACCACAATGTCGTCGGCAAATCGAAGGTGAGTGATGTATTCGCCATTGATGTTGATGCCAAGTCCTTGCCATTCCAAGAGCTTGAAGGCGTCCTCTAAGGTGGCCGTAAACAGTTTCGGAGAAATGACGTCTCCCTGCCTTACTCCTCTTTTTATGGGGATCGCCTTCGTGCACTGCCCCTGTACTCGGACTGACATGGTGGCGTTATTATACAAGCACTTCAACACTTCGATGTACCGATAGTCAATGCGGCATCGCTGGAGAGATCTAAGAACCGCCCAAGTCTCTATCGAATCGAAGGCTTTCTCATAGTCCACAAACGCCAAGCATAGTGGCCGATTATACTCCTCGGTCTTCTGTATAATCTGCCGCAGCGTATGTATGTGGTCTATGGTACTAAAGCCTTTCCGGAAACCGGCTTGTTCGGGAGGCTGGAAGTCATCAAGCCTGCGTTCGAGACGATTCGTGATGACTCTCGAAAACAACTTATAAACATGGCTCAGCAGTGTGATGGGCCTATAATTCTTCAGTAAAGTGTTATCACCTTTCTTGAAAAAGAGTACCACCACACCCCTGTTCCACGCTTCCGGCGTTTTTCCTTCGAGCAAGACGGAATTAAACAGCCTCTGAAGGACTTTAAGTACCGGCGATCCGCCCGCTTTCAGAAGCTCTGCGGTAATTCCGCCTTCACCCGGCGCTTTGTTGTTTTTAAGGTGTTTCAGAGCCATCCTAATCTCTCAATATTATAGACTGAGTGAAAAAAGCTAGCAAACTCTTGAGCACACTGTGCGGGAGACAAGACCTCACCGTTTTTTAAAATTTTTTGTGAATTCTTACTATCTCTTTTTGATCTTACATATCTCCAAAAGGACTTTGGGTCCTTTAGGAGTTGATTTTGTATGCGGTGCCGGTACTGGTTCTCTGCTGATGCTATCATTTTCTTAAGTATTGTCCTACACTACTAATTAGTCCGATGAGCCGAATGCACGGCATTTTAGCCACACGGCTGGGCAAATGGGTTACACTCTACCACGCAAAACAAGAGCGAAGTAGAGAAGTCAGGTTTGTGGCTTCTAATTTGGCTTGTCGACTACCAGATGATGTAGTAACCGAGACCAACAGCTTAACGTGCGTTACGGAATACGGGAATTCTCGAGATTGAAAATGACAAACGGTCACCCATAACCTGCAACACACCGCGCCGGTGACGTCAAACGTAAACACGGCTTCTTCTCGTCGTGATTACGCCGCCGCTGCCGCCTGCGCACCGGAGAGGACAACTGGGAAAGCAGGTAAGGTGCCTCGCACTATCACGAAGGGTCAATTAATGAGCTTCATCAAGGTGGAGAAGAAGAAGCCTCCTTAAAGTAACCGGTGTGGCTCTGCACCGGTCGACGATGGCACACTCCTGCGTTCAGCAGTACCGACGACGCTGTTGTACGTGTCACGGCTACACTACACCACCAAAGCCGATGACATTGTGGAGTTTCCCCGCAAGAAGAGCTTGTATACTCTGAGGTTCGAGAAGCTGAACTCGCACAGAAGCTTAAAGCTTTTAATTCGTTTGTTGTGCGAGTTCCCACTGCCAAGTTGGAGACCTTCATGAGCGAGGACTTCTGGCCGAGGGGTGTTGTTTTTAGAAGATTTCGTGGGAGACTGCGAGATACCCCTGTACAGCGCAACATGTCACCGGCAACACATGTTACTTACTTTATAAGTTTTTATATATAATATGTATGTTAGTCTGTAAGGTATATATATATATTCTATGGGCCTGTAAGTTGAACAAAATATTTTTGTAAAATTTCAGTTGCCTGAATTAAATGACTTATTATTATTATAACAGAGCAACCAAGCCGGACGCTGCTTAACCTTGGCGATAACTATGAACACCAGAGTTCGTCAGCGTTACAAGGGCCTCTCATTTAGTGTAATTCTCTACAATTTGTTGGTCCGACAATAATATATGAAATCATAGTCCTCAATCCATTTCTCTACATTTAAACATATCACAGCCACGCTGGGTTAAGCATCCTTCCTCCAGCACTTATATTCAGCTTAAACAAATCCCTGTTTCGCTCCGAACTTTAACCGCCCAGTAATAAAGTTGAGAATCGTTACACATATGTTGACTCCGTGAATTTTACTAGCGCCCGTTATCGTTAAAATAAAAGAGATATAAAGACGTTTGTCGTTCAGATTTGAGATGGCGGATTATTGCTGACATTACAAAATGGCTTCTTATGTTGAGAAAATATTGTGAGACTTTGATGGAAGAAAAATAGGGTATTAAAGCCCTTCTATCGTATTATGAGATTTCAGTGAACTAGATTTGAACTTTGGGCTGCGTAAATACAAGGTTAACGTTCTACCGCTGAGCTACTAGGCCACTTGTGTATTTTATATCTATCTCTATCTATATCATCACGCCAGATCCCTTGCGGGGTAGGCAGATTTGTGTCTTGGTGAATGATCTACGCTGTTGGCCGCGGGGTCTTTACAGCTCCACCGGACAAACGGTAGGCAGAGAGTACAGAGTTCCAACAGGTTCTTTCCTTACATACCTCTCTGGCTTCCTCCACTCTCACAGTTCGTCTCATACACGCTCGGCGGTTACGGAGACTCTTGTCTTGTCCTTCAGATAAGACTCGGTCTATTTGGTCATAGTCTAGGTCTTCCCCGGTACCTACATCCTTCCACTTTCGCATTTTATGTTAACACAATAACGCCTATATTTCTCAAGCGGGTGTAGCAGAGGTGTTCTGTGTACACCCGCATATCGGCAACAATGTCATAATTCATATATATATTTGCCTCGTAGGTGTAGTGGCAAATGATGCGCTTTGCGATCACGAGGTCCTGGGTTTAATCGAAAATCCAAGGTGGGACAAATGTAGTTTTTCTATCAAAAAAATCCAAGAATCATTCCGGATTCTGGGATTATTTCCGGTATATGGCAATATGCTCCCGCCTTATTACATGCGACCTCACATCGTCGGCGAAGAGTGGGTGTACACAGTACACCACTGCCACTCCGCTTGGGGAATATAGGCGTGACAGTATTTTTTATGACCTTATGTAGTAGGGTGCCAGTGCAATTCCAGACTTAAAACTTCTGCTGTAAATTTTTCAATAGAAAATCCACACTTTGTCCAACCAAGAACTCGAAAATGAAATAAAAAATATTTATTCAGCACAACACATCAGAAAACATAAAAACAGTTGCAAAAAAAGGAAGAATAAGCTACAATGAGCTGTTACTGCTATTAACAACGTTTGCTTCGGTGTGAGCTGTGCCGAGAGGCATTTGGCTCAGCATGTAAACATACTTCGATTGTAAAACAAGATTAACTAACTGGCTTAAAACAAAAACTTATAATGAGATGGAGGACTTCTTACAAACTAAGTACTAACACTTACGCACATACTCAGACTAATAAACATACACATGCATGCACTCTTTCTCTCTATCTCTCTCTCTCACTCACACACACACGCACGCACGCACGCACGCACACACACACACACACACACACACACACACACACACACACACACACACACACACACACAAACTCTCAAACTCATGTATTATTAATAATAATGATACATTTATTTTAAATTGTAATATTGTTCCTCTATATAAGTCTTCATATAAGACTAAATAAGAATAATAAGTTGTTGGTATTTTTGATGTTTATTTCCTTTTATTTTATATTTAATGTTTCACTTTAATACCTATAGAAAACTGCCTCTGTTCAGAAAGAGCGTAATCTCCTAACACAAGCAATTCTTTGCTTAAAAGGGGATTACAAATCCGACAATGTAAATTACTATAATAGGTGATTAAAATAAACATTTTTATTTTTTTATGTGCTAGAGAGGAACAGTCTTCTCCATCGCTAGTTTTCAGTCAAAGTCTCCTCAATCGCTAGTTACTGTGCATAATTGTTACCCTTAAACTAAAGGCCTCCTTATCGACAGCATCACTATGCGCCATTAAACTAACAAGAGGCGTTTTTGTATTGAATCCATAAAAAAAGAACCTGTCTAATAGTCTGTAACGAAAAAAACCTATTGGAAAACTGTACTCTCTGCCTACCCCGCAAGGGATCTGGCGAGATAAGTATCTCAGTTATGTCACCATAAATAAAACCGCCAGACTAGCACATGTGGGACTTAATTTTCTAGCGACGCTTCTAGGCAATATTTTAGATCTAAACCTGGAGGCAGTGGCACTAGATACGTAACCTAAGTATATTAATATAGCAACAAAATGAAATAAAAATATTTTTTTCGCAGTTACCGAGATTTACTTTTATTATTACAATATAGATACACATTCTTTACTATAAATACAATTGTATTTATCTATTAATTTATTTGTATTGTATTACTTGCGGTATTTAATATTGATTCTGCCTTCTTCTGAACTGAGTGCTGTCTTATTTGTGAAAGTTTATTCTGCATACATATTTATTACCTATTTTTATATTTTCTATATATGTACAGGTTATATTATTACCCGTGACGCCACTTACAAAGGTTCTGCCAGAATACCAGCGCTGCACTATAACCATAGTTCAGCAAGATGCTGAGGCAGAGTCCTGTTTGGGCCCACACAATCGTGTCTTACTTTACATAACTGCCTATTTACTCTGTTCTGTAGTGTGTTGGTCAAATAAATGTTTTTTCTTTCTTTCTATTCGGAAAAGAATCTGTAAATATGAGGAAGAGTATGCTCCGGTGATTAGGGCAAATAGAAAAAATTACGAAATATTAACGAAGAAACGAACGAAGAAGGTAGGAAAATTTTACCATGACCAAATAGACCGTGTCTTATCTGATAGGCAATTCAAGATTCTCCGTAACCGGCAGCCGTGTATGGGACGAACTATGAATGTGGAGGAAGCGAAAGACCTATCGGGAAGAGCCTGTTGGAACTCTGTGCTCTCTGCCTACTTCGCAAGGGATCTGATATGATGACATAAGTTGTTTTAAAAAAATAACCTAACCTCACTTTAGGAATTATTCCCGTGTCATTGGTGCGTTTACAAACATGAAATTTACATACATAAACACCCAGACCGAATCAAATCTTTGCGAATCAGCCAATTTGTCCTACGTGGGGATCGAATTCGTGATCGATTGATTCAGTGGGCGAAGCAGCTTAAGAATTTACAACTGGGCCAACTCATCTGTCAACTCCACTTTGAGAATGGAGGAAGCCAAATGAAAGAATCTGTGGAAATGTTGAACTCTCCGCCTACTCTGCATGGGATCTGGGGTAGAAGCAAAACTTGGAACAAGTAACCATAAAACAAAATCACTTACCAATTTATTATCGGTGTTCTCCCATGATTTATTCGTCGGTAACTAAAGGGAGGTTGATTGTTTATTAATTAGTATTTTATTGGCGATCGCAGGCGCGCCTGATATTATTTATATTGTGATTAATGGCTTAAACTTTAACCGAAGAACGTGCTTTCTTTACTGCGCCATTTTGGAAAATAGAAAATAAAAGATTACAAATACAAACATTTTATTTTGTAATCATAACAATATACAGAATTGACAGCTCTCTCTCTCTCTCTCTCTCTCTTTCTCTCACACTCTCTCTCTCATCACGCCAGATCCCTTGCGGGGTAGGCAGAGGGTACAGAGTTCCAATAGGTTCCAACATACTTCTCTGGCTTCCTCCACTCTCATAGATCATCTCATACACGCTCGCCGGTTACGGAGACTCTTGGCTTGACCAAATCTTTCTGTGACCCACAAAAACTGCTTTCTAGGTATTTGTGTATTTGAATTCACGTGTGCAAACGCGCCCACGATCCAAAAATACTTTCAAGGGCTGGGCTACATTTTAAAGGTAGCCACTCTTTTAGCTCCATGGACTTATTCTAGAAAATACGACAGCACAGATAAAGTCTGTGGCCAGCAAGTGGAAAGTACTACTCGTAAAGCAAGTTATGAGTTCGACTTTCAGTACCACTAATAATAAAACGAATGGACATGTCTTTGGATGTCCACAGAGACACTATAAATGCATCAGTTTTATCGCTAGGATTTCTAAATCGCGTCTTAAATTGCTGAATTGAAGGAAAACATCGGAAAACTACATGTACATGCAAGGATATTTTGGCCCGCGGCCAAAATGGGAACTAACGCTGTCATCAAGAGAAATGTCACTTAAGGACACAATCGCAGAGTCGCCGTTTTTGTAATAGTACCCGTGCGGACTAATCTGTTAAAATATTTCCCTATAATATTAGCCCTGTTAAGAAACTGTCCCACTGTTGGGCACAGGCCTCCTCTCAAACTGGGAGGGTTTGTGTTGTGAAATATTTGGAATATCTGGAAGTATAAAAATTTTACAAAATGATAACTCTAATTTCTCCCTAACGCCCTGCCAATGACATACACGGGCCAAAATATCCTTGTACCATATATATGGCACAAAAACAAACCAGATGAAATAAAACTATTCTTCTTTTTATTTTATCGCAGTTCATTTTATTTTACTACCACTTTTTAACACCGTTTCTTGTCTATCTTTGATTATATTTCTGTGCGGTACAAATTTTGCGATTATTGTGATGAGTTCGACATTTGAAACTTTAAACATAGCTCTGAGCTACGTTAAAAGTTTAAAAAAAAATCGAGTGCTTTGCTGCACCCCAAAAATCAAATATAAACAGCGATAAAATCCGGAAAAATTAGTTTATGCTTTAACTATGTGATTATTATGTTTTTTGTTGAATATTACATTATTATTATATAATACATACATACTTAGCTCAGTGCTATGTTTAAAGTTTTAAATGTCGAACACATCAGAATAATCGCAAAATTTGTACCGTGACCATGGGGTCACGGAAAGGAATGAGGTGGTTGTTAGACGTCCAAAGGCATAGTTGTTCCGGGGTACCCTCAAACGTCTTAATTATTTTTGTTGGTTCGCTCTACGCAGAATGACATCACAGAGTCTTAAGGTCCTGCAGTGCATGTGTTATTCTTGGTTTTGGATTTAATTATATTAATTACCGGATCCCAAGTCGATGGAAGCACCAGAAAAACAAAAAACATTGGGTACATGCCATTATTGCATTATAGACTCGCCCCGTATTTTTTTGGGACCAAACATCGTCAGCGAATAGGCGTATCTCTAGCACACCTAATCAAAATCAGACAACATTTATAAATCGTCAGAAAAGCAACAAATGCTCTGCCGCTACTTCGGAATGTTACTCCTGTGAAGAAAAATGCTGATGTTTATTTTTGGGACCGAAAATATCTCAGCAAACTAGTAAGTCATCCCAATTTGTATATCTACGTACTGTAAACACCATCAAATATAAATAAAACCTGAAATAACGTAACGAAGAAAAAAATGTTTTTATTTTCTATTCGTGGAAACCATTTGTTTTTAGAATCTTGATAAAATTGTTTTTTGGTAGCCGTCTGTTTCATGGTCAGACACTCCCACTTAAAATAAAAGCATACCCTTTTCTTATAACTGACTATAAATAGTAAAGATCTTTCCCTATATCGTTGCTAAGACTTGTTTAATAACAAGGACAGCCAAACCACCTTCTCCATTCTCGTATAGTAGGTACCTGATTCCAGGTACCTACTATAGTAGGTACCATTCCATAGAAATTCAGAATACATAACATTCCGAATATAATTTGCCATCTCTTCAAATACTTAGGTAAACTATATATAATAGCAATATTAGCCAATACTATCCCACATCGGGGCAAAGCCCTTCTCTCACAAGTCGAAGTGAGAGAGATTAGCTCATACTCCACCACGCAGACCCAGTGTGGTGCGGTGGAGGCAGGTTCGTGGCTACCTGCTGTTGGAAATTAGCAAGCCGCCTATAAGACTTCCAACTTGACTTTACGAACTATATAATATGTCTTACTTAATTTCAATGATTTGAAATTCTATTTGGGACTTTCGATTTTTCCATATTTAGGTCAGTTCCTCTGGTACTAAATATTATATTATTATAAAACGTGATTTAGCGTTGACACTATTTAACTTCTAAGATGCGAAGATGTCGTCACTATGGTGTTATATATATATATATATATATATATGATAGAGTTGTCACGGATTTGATCTCCACATGAGACAAATCTTTTTGTGATCCTTATTTAGTGAAATTCATACCCATAAAAGTAAGTTTTTTTTAGAAAAAGAAACCTTTTCTTGATACGTAACAAATGTCGCCTATTTGAAACGAGTTTAATGTCACGTTTGAGTTAACCTTCTTTGAAACTATAAATAACGTCATACAACAAAGCCAGCATTCGTAACGGAAATACCATATACGCCACAGTATCGTCCAGATTTAACCTCAAGCAGACTATAAATATCTTCAAAGAGCATCGTAGCACTAATTCTGTACTCCACTGCTCCAGCGAAAGCCCGATAATGGTTCACGGGCTTGACCGTGTGAGGGCATCTGTACAATAAAGTGTTGTTAAATAATAAAAACTTTTATGCAGAGGTACACAAATTTTTTCAATGCCATTTCTGGCAAAAGTGATATCGCAATTGTGGAAGGCCAGTACAAAGATGAGTGTGAAGCTAAGACCTGGCCAAGATTAGCCCAGGCTAGGGATACGTGGTGTACATGGAAGGTGGGTTATGCCCAGCAGTGGGTGAATTGAACTGTAAGTGATTATGATGATTTTTGGCTCCAATGTGGTTCTGATTCTGTTACGGCTCCTATTTATTCCATCAACAGACATACATTTACACAGTGTTAAAATAAGCACAAAATACAGGTAGACGTAAAACCGATTTATGTTGTTCAATTCTAAACTCAAAATTATACGTCAAAATGTTCCGATGCAAATATTCTCCCGGTGATTACGTTCCTAATAGTTCGATATTATTTTGGATTTTATCCGGACATGGTAGCCTTTGAGGATTGGTTGAAGATGGCTGATAGCGAAAGTCCGTCCGCCTGGAAGGTTATGGGGGTGACCTTTGCCCAGCATTGGGACAATATGGGTTAAGCAAAAGAAAATTTAAGTTTTTTAAATACACCGTTACGCCTTTATTCCCCAAGCGAGGGTGGTAGAGGTGTACTGAGTACACCCACGTTTCGCCGACGATGTTAGGTCCCATGTAATAGGGGTCGAGCCTATTGCCATATACCGGGCACAATTCCAGACTCCGGACTCGTACTGGGAAGTTTTCGTTAGAAAATCTACACTTGTCCGACCTAGGATTTGAACCCAGGACCTCGTGATCACAAAGCGATGCACTTTGCCACTAAACCAACGATGCAGCTTAAGTTTTTTTCTTCTAAAAACACTACCCCTCACTTTGGATTTATCCCTGTGTCGTGGATGTGTTTACAAACATGAAAATTCACATACACAAAATTCACAGACCAAAACAAATAATTGTGGGTCACCCAACGATTTCTCCCGTGCGAGAGTCAAACCCGCGACTATTAGACACAGTGAGCGGAGCAGCTTAAGCTCTTAAACACTGCGCTAAATCGTTCATCAAGTTTCCCTAAAGTTATTACCCAAATGATTTTAATTAGCTTTATCTGCATGTAATAATACAAATGTATATGATTAAGGTTCTACACACAGATTTCGAAAAATCCAGAGGCGAGAGCTAATGTGTCAAGCCTATATTTCGTACTTATACAACGTTAAAAATTGACTTGGCTAACACTTCCAATATATAATTCATGAAAGAAGTTGAAAGAGTTCTTACAACAATCAACTTTCTGTATGCCTGCATTTAGTTTGATATGTATCAATCAAAGTAACAAATCATGAAAATGGATGGGCCTAGGATGTAAACCCAGGACCTCGTGATCGTTACGTGGAATATTGGGCATTAGACCAATGAGGCAGAATACTATTACCCGAGAAATGCACAATAAAACTTAATATGAACCCCTTGACTCCAATTTTACGTTTCAATTTGTATTCTCAACGCTCACCAACCCATTCTTATTAATTGCTCTTAATCAAATGATAAATTCTCGTTCTAAGAATTAACGAAACTAAATTCCATAATTTTACGCCATAAACAATGATATTTACCCATAAAATATTCCACAAAACGGCCATATTTCACGGCAGCGGAGACACAAAATGGTTTCAACTTAATTAATCTATATCTTGATTTGTAGGCGTCTGTTAGTGGAGTGGTCTTTTAACTTGTTATAAAGGATAATATAATATATTTTCTACGACTTAGACGCGTTCCATCCTTTTTTGAAATCTTTTATTTAACGTGCACTGGTCGTATGTCTGTCTGTCTTTCTGTTTCAAATCTTGTGATCCACTTTTAAAGCACTTGCGGGTATCCGATGGAGCTGAAGTTTGGCATCCGTATGTAAGTTCGATGACAATGCAATAATATGGTACCATGGAGCTGATCTGATAATGGTGTCAGAAGGTAGCCATAGGAATATGTCAACCACAAAACATAGCCCCCTCGTGATTAGGCTTGTTAGATTAGTACTGACAAGTACCTACTATATTTTTTTAATTAATTAGTTTCCAAAAAAATATAGTGCAAGTGTGTGTTCTACTGGTGCATTAGCTCTATAGTAACAAGTGTGTACTGATAAAAGTAACATACTAAAAGCTATCAGGAGAAAGTGTGTGTGGAGTCTTATGGCGGCTCGTGATGGTGTGTTTTGAAGGTCTCCGATTTTAACTGCTGTCCGTTCCTTTAGCCTTTAATGACCCATTACTGGGTAAAGACCTTCACACACAAGTCGAGGTGAGAGAGATTAAGTCATACTTTAACACGCAGACCCAGTGCGGATTGGTAGAGCCAGGTTTATGGCCATCTACTGTTGGCACTTATGGAGCCGCCCATTAGTCTTCCAACTTGGTTTGACCAACACTTGAAGTTGCAACCGAGACCAATGGCTAAAGGTGCATACAATGTTTTAAAATGCCACAAACCCATCTCCGACTGTATAAGCCAAATGCTGCTTAATCTTGATGATCGCGGTAACAGTGCTACTAGCCCCTCAGTACATAGTCGTGAGTTTATCCATGTAATTCGCCACAAAATTACCCTCGCATTTACGCGGCTACGTCATAATCACGCAAGCCCGTGACGCGCTTTGCAAATGCATTTCAATATCAAAATCGGACCACGTAACTTGCTGGAATAGAAGTGGGGGCGGAGGCCCCCGCCCACGGTCTATTTCCGGACGTGACGTCACACTCACACCCCCGGTGACGCAAGCAGACTGAAACTTTTGAAATACTTTTTTCGAACGCGCCTGGCATTGGCGTGCGACGATGCAGTTTAAGCTTCGTCACAGATAACCTATATTTGTCGAAATGGTTAAAAAAGTAGATTGATACGTCTTAATAGAGAAATAGGAGGGGAGAATAAGGCTGAAATGTTTCTATTTCTGTTCCGAAGGGAAAGTAGGTTTAAAGGTCGCGCAATGCGTGGTCGTCAAGAGCTGGAGGGCATTATTTTCTGTTGTCCCTTGAACTTTGCGATATTTATATTAAGATCCTTATGCAAGGCGGCGATTAGGACAGAAATAGAAGTTATAAAACTTATTAGTGCATTAATTTTATTTCCAGTATAGAAAAAATATCTACCTATCTTTATCATCGCGCCAGACCCCTATTGTAATGGCAATAGGCTCAATTATTAGTTTAGAATTAAGTCCAGTAGTAATGACTTCTTTACTTTTTCGACAGGAAATCCCAAAAGCATTTGGCCGACCTAGGAAAAAAATACATTTTTTTTATTCAAAACTACAAGTTCGTGATATAGAATGTGGGTCTCATCATTTTAAGTTAAAAGAAATACTTGTAAAACTATGTAGACAACAAAACTTAAAACAACAAGAAAAACGAGAAATCAGAAAAAATTATAATCGACTACAAATATCCCTCCTCCAAAAATACTTTACTTAAACAGCGTACTCTCGAAAACTAACAACACACTAACAATTACGCGAGTCTATTGACCGGAAAAGGGGGCGTGGGGAACTGTTGAAAGCTCTTACCATCCCGAAGGTTACAGCGATACCACAGTATCTTACACTCGCTTTAATGCTGGCTCGCTATTTTGATAATCATTAGAGTTTTGACAACGAGAAATATTGCTCAGCATAAATAAATCTATTGTTTTACTAAATACATACCCAAGGAGTAATATAAATAACACAAGACCTCAGATACTCTAAATTAAACCAAACTTGCAATTTCAAAAAACATATCCCCCACACTAGAAATTATCCTGTTTTATAAATAAATGTGTTTATAATCACGAAATTCGCTCAGACCGAAACATACATTTGTGGGTCACACGAAAATTTATCCCGTGCTGGTTAGAGCCCGCGACTACTGGATCCGGTAAGTGGCGTGGCATACGCTTATAACTTTAGAACTAAGATGTTCTCTTAAACATCTGTAAATACTTTTTAGGCACGTAAATACATGGTGCAGTTTTAGTCTGGAGTGAATGCCCAGGTGATGTATCCAATGTCTACCGTTCACTGGTTATAATAAAATGAGTAAAAAGTACACTCCAATAAGTAACATCTACCTATAGACCTATCCGAATATCAAAGCTAAAATAAAAATCCGGAACACCGAAGGTATCTACTGGCCAGTTGACGAGCCGCGTCGCCCCTCAATGTCATTTTGCGCTTAGTGTAAGTTAAAAATTCGTTTTTAATGCACTTAATTAGTATTGTTATGGAAATCTCACTTGTTGTAATGTTCATTTTTATTTTATTTTTAGTACTACTGAACAGTATGCATTGGATATATCACCTGGGTTTTCGCTCCAGGACGACAGTGTATAGCACCTAAATTTTTATTTATACATTTTTATAAATAATGATAATTGGAACAGCCTACCCTGCAAGGGATGTGATGTGTTTTTCTATCAAAATATTCTCAATCTCGACTGCCTCGTTGGTCTAGTGGCAAAATACATCGCTTTGTGATCACGAGGGCCTGAGTTTAAATCTTGGGTCAGACAAATGTAGTTTTTCTAACGAAAAAGTCCCGTATGAGTTCGGAGTCTGGAATTGTGCCTCCCCCTATTACATGGGACCTAACATCGTCGGTGAAAAGTGGGTGTACCCAGTGTTCTGGTGCAGCGGGTGTGGCAGAGGAACACCTCTGCCACCTTGGGGAAAATAGGCGTGACGGTGTTTAAAATCTCTCAATAGCTGTACAGAGTCTGAAAACAATGCCAGACTGTAAACTATTATTGAGAATTGTTAGGGGGACTGTTGATTATATTATCTTTAGTACCTAACATCGTCGTCAAATTGTCTATGTAGTCACATCTTCCAGACCCTGCTTGAGAAATGTATGCCTAAAAATGTTCATTTTATTTTCAATAGCTCAATACCATTATCTTCCATTCCCCGCCTTATAATTTCTGTTTACCCTCCATAGCGTGTACAACTATTATTAGTTAATATTAATTCGCCTGGAAGGCGTGGTTAGGGGCGAACGCTCTCAGGTATCCGACGATTAGAAACGATGCTATCTGCACGCACTCTAATGATTTTAAGCAGTAGTTTTCCTTAATTCATTAAAAACCTTTTAGCAATAGTAGGTATAAATTGGTAGTTTTGCGGATATCTCTTTTATCCGTAGCTCTATCGAAGTGATTGAGTATTGAAACTTTATACACGCATTATGCTATGAATGTTGTGTGTATGCATATACAAATGAGAGGGCCACATTATAATCATTGGTAGGTACATAAATCTAAATTAAGAAAATATATCTATATCATCACGCCAGATACCCTGCGGGGAGTAGGCAGAGAGTACAACGTCAATTAAATATATCATCTTATTAAAAGAATATATTAACAATCGAATCAGTTTTCCTGTTTATAAAATAGTGCAATATTTATAACTCTAGTGATCTTAGATTTTAAATAATTCAGAAAGACTGTCAACTAAGTGTTGTATCCAAAAATACCCGTTTTGTAATCGAATGATTGAATTTGTTGATACGTAGGTGTTATATCAGCTAAATATCGAGTCTTTCTGTGACAAATAAAATCTCTTAATTTCTTTCTAGCAGTCCGGAGTCTGGAAATGTGGCGTTAATGACAATAGGTTCGCTCCTAACTATAGTAGGACCTAACATCATACGCAAAATGTGGTTGTACCTCTGCTACTGGCACTTGAAGAATACAAGCGTAACGTTCTTAATTTATATGCACACTTCCGTCATGAGCAAAAACGTTTACTAATCTGTTTAATTTAAAATCAAAAAAGAAAAGAAATGGCTAGTGATAACCTAATACGCTACTTTTCGTTCAGAAACTGTGGAGCACTTTCTTTTCTCCAATATGGTCTAGGAGAGTGATGGCGGCTTTTCAAGTTATACTCGTGAATGAGTGCGGCTGGTGGGGACTGGTCCGTCCATTACTATCCTTTAACTGATTAAACCTGTAGTACTGTTGAACTTTGGCTCGTTTGGCATCACTGGAGTCCTTCTTCTCCACAGGAATGACATTCCGAACGGGTGCTAGAGTCTTTAATAATCAATTTTTTTTTTCTTGACTATTCATAAGTACTTCTTGGTGTACATAAATAAAAAACTTTTGATTTTGATCTCATTCTATTATAGCCGAAGGGCAAGAAACTCCACCCAAAGCAAAAGTGTAGATGAAAAATGAGTTAAAACCTTATTCTGAAAGAGTAATCGTACAGTTTCTTGCCCTTCTTCACCACAGCAATGACATTGCGAAATGGTAGTAGAGTTTTCGTTACTTTTCCGACTATACTTGATGGTTTAAATGAATAAAAATATTCAGATTTTTAAATAAGGAGAATTTTACAATTTTATCTATATCAACACGCCAGATCGCTTGCGGGATAGGCAGAGAGTACAGAGTTCCCACAGGTTCTTTATTTACATACGTCTGGGCTTCCTCCACTCTCATAGTTCGTCTCATATACGCTCGCTGGTTACGGAGACTCTTGACTTGTCCTTCAGATAACACACGGTATATTTGGTCATGGTAAGACAGACTAGGTCTTCCCCGGTACCTACATTTTACAATTGTTTTTCGATTTCATTTTTATTGTATGGCATTATCCCACTCAACCAAAGGCTTACTCATACAAGCAGTAATTACAAAACTTTAATAGAAATGGTCGTTAAGAGAGTTAAACAATAATCCTCGTCGTGTGGGTCGGTGGTATTACGCCCCAGGTGAAGGTTAGACCAATAAACAAATTAACTAAACATAAAAGCTTCGTGTAACCGCCGTTAGGTGGTACTAACCGGAACGCCAAGATTGCTTTGGACCCCGGCGGTTTTGCGATAACAATTAGTTATACCGGGGACTTAAAAATTAAGCGTGTTAAAATCCGTGAATATAGTTTTTTTTTAATAAACGTAGCCCCACATTAGGAATTATTCTTGTGTCTTGGGTGGGATTACATGCATGAAAATTCACATACACAAATACCTAGACCGAAACAAATAATTGTGGATCTCACAAAGATTTATCCCGTGCGGGAATCGAACCCGCCACTATTAGACATAGTGGGCGGAGCGGCTTAAGGTCTTAACCACTGCGCTAAATCGTCCGTCTAAGTTTCCTTTAAGGTGTGAATCTATGAGCACAATAAACAATTAAAAGTATGCTACTGTCATCATCGCTTAATAATGCGAGTAATTAGGAACACTTAAAAAAAGAAAAAAAGCACACCTAATGGTGATTTTTCTTAAGTGTCCATTTTAATTCTCCTTAATTATGAAGAAAATTTGACAGACCCACATTCCCCAAGCAGAAGTGTTTGAGATGTATCTGCTCACAACATTTCAGCGACGATTTGAGATTAACATTTTTCTAACCGATCAATTTATACGTATGAGAGGTTATATTAATTACTCATCAACATTTATATAAATTCCATTGCGAATATAAAATAAAATATTAATAAAAAAGACATATTCGAGGTGTACGGTTTGACCGCACAAATGCATCATCAGCGCATTCACTTCGCGAGTCGCGAGGTTCGCGATTGACGTGTACTCATAAGCATTATCATTTCACACATTATCATTAATCAGTATTTGGACAATATACCAAAATCAAAGCATATCAACTGTATTATTTTATAACAACGTACGTGGTGTAGAGCGCTAGCCATACATGAGGAATATGCCATTATACTCAAGAACCTACGATTCAATCGATCGTAAATTATTTTCACGTTTAAACAATCGGCGATAAAATCAGTCAGTGCACGGCAGTGAGATCCCGAGAAATTTTTACAGCATCCTTCACGAGTGAGATTTTATAGTGGTGCCAAGTAAGGGATATATTTTACGCGTCAGATTCGAATTGCCCGCCTCTGTTTGCATGTGATATATGATCGGTGTTGCCAACGCTATACCCTAGCGTGGTGGAGTCCTAATTTTTTACGCTGGCAACAATATTTTCTCAATTTGAATTTCTAGACAATGACACATTGTTAGAAACGGACCCGTAGCGACGTCTATCGGACTTTTCATTAAACTTAATCATAGAGCTTGACGATCAGATTTTGGTGCATGGTTTATATGTAAACTCTTCTTTATGTATAATACCATCCGGGTTTAATTATTATTGACTATAGATAAAGGAAAATATTCTTATAGTAATGTTTGAGTAACCAGACGTAGCGATCATTCTTTGAATGAAAAGATCCAATCATAACGTTGCCATGAACATTTTAGAAAGATAGATTTTCTGTAGATACATTAACGACACTATAACTAAAGATGTAAATGTAGGTTTACAAGACACAATAGGAACATCTTTTAAAACAGTATTAATTAATAGCTCAGAACGAGCTAGTTCACCTTCAGGTATGTGAGAAAACTAAATTATGGCGGCTATGTTTAGGTCGATTATATGCTTTTTGTTTTTAGGTAACCTTTTCATATGATTATAAAATTGATTAAAATAATAATCTCCAAACTTAATAGTACAACACTAAAAAACTAAATACAATAACGAAATATAAAACAAAATAAACCGTTCAAAAACAAAAATAACTATAAATTCTCGACTCTAATATTCTAGTTATCGCCGTAGCACGCCATAGCGTTTCGTAGTACGTTCGTAGCACGTCGTAGCAGCAATAACACGTAGCCAACCGGCGCTACGAGTTTCAGACATGATGCAAAATTATATATTTTACGCGAAAATTTCGAACTTAAACTAGGTATCATATTGTGTATTTTATATTCTATGTATACGTTATTACGTATACATAACTTAATAATGTTTTGTATGAAATAGAGGTTTTTTAACGTGCTCCACGTGGGCATAAAATAGCTTAGAATTGAACACCGTTAAAACACAGTAAAATATATTTAGAAAATAAAACACCGTAACGCCTATATTCCCCAAGCGGGGGTGGCAGTGTACTATGTACACCCAGTTTTTGCCATCGATGTTTGGTCCCATGTAGTAGGGGGCGAGCCTATTGGCATTGTACAGTGACAGAGTAAGGACTGATACTGGTATTTTTTTAATCAAAAATTAAATTTTCTACCGCCCAGGATTCGCCACTAAGTCAGTATATTCACTTTGGCTAAAACAAGCGGCAGTTGTTTGCAGACTTCTAAGACACTGGTATCATTGTAACATCAAGAAGGGTTCGTAAGGGGACCTAGCTAAACTAAAAGAGACCTACTTAACTATCTATATCATCACGCTAGCTACGTTATGAGTAGGTAGAAAGTACATAAGAGATAGAATAATAAAATGCTCTAAAAAGCAATGTCGTCAATATTAGGGACAAATGCATTCATAGATTTTAAAAAAACGCACTCACGATTCGGGAATCGAACTCAATAATTTTGAATATTTACTCAAAGACTCGGAGATACGCTCGCCTCCTGTTACATTGGGACTAAATAACATGACATATTTATTTATTAATTTCAAATATTATTTGTAATTTGATGGTTTTCAGAAACCCAACAGCGATATGGAGCAAAGCACTAGCATAGTATTATCAACTAGCGACCCGCCCGGCTTCGCACGGGTGAATTCTACACGTAAACCTTCCTCTTGAATCACTCCGTCCATTGGTAAAAACCATATGAAAATCCGTTTAGTAATTATTGAGTTTATCGCGTTCAAACGGACAGACGCGGCGGGGCGACTTTGTGTTATAATATGTAGTAATAGTGATAGTGAATAGTAATTCAATATTTATTAGATGCCAGATTCTGACCCGATATTTTCGGTTCCGAGCAAAGCACTAACTTAAAACAATATTTCATAGGACGCAGGTTCCTAGGCCCAGCTTTTGAGGTGTATTCCCCTTTCAAGTCACGTACGGATCATATGCAACGTACAACGTGTAACGTAATCATGGCAAATCATAAAAGCAGTTTGTTTAAAATCGGCAAATGAATCGATTCTAAAATATCTCTTTTTTTAATGTGATTAAAATGCTGTTACTCGTTTTAATCGTTCCGCAAAACGCGTATCAAAGAAAAATTTAAGATAAATCAAAAGCAAATGAAGTAATCTTAATATTATCTACGTATGAAAGGAGGACTTTTTATGTATATCATCACGATATAAAAAAGCAGTGATAGCCTAGTGGTTAGACCATTGGACTGCAAAGTCGGAGGTCTCGGGTTCAAACCCAGGCGCGCACCTCTTTGTCTTGGAAAGTATGTGCGTATTAAAAATTAATTATCACTTGCTTTAACGGTGAAGGAAAACATCGTGAAGAAACCTGCATGCCTAAGAGTTTCTCGAAGGTGTGTGAAGTTCGCCAACCCGCACTGGGCCAGCGTGGTGGACTATGGCCTAAACCCTCTCAGTTTGAGAGGAGGCCCGTGCCCAAAGATGGGACAGTTTCTTATCAGGGCTAATATTATTATTATTATTACCACGACATATCCCTTCCAGGGTAGGCAGAGAAGCGTCTAGGCACATAGAGACGTCCAAGGGTATGTATTTATTTAAAAGATTGAGAATAATGTGATCTTCCTTGGGGTAAAATCGTCCTTATAAAACCTAAACGTTTAAGAGGCCTTTTTTTTGAGACATGTGAGCCTAGGAGGAAGATAAAATATATCATCAGCTGGTTATCGACTGATAAAACTTTTTGCCATATTGGAATATTAGGTTCAATCAATCAATCAATCAATCAGCCTATCGCAGTCCACTGCTGGACATAGGCCTCTCCTAACACGCGCCATTGCACACGGTCCTCCGCCTTCCGCATCCAGTCTGTCCCAGCGACCTTTTTGAGGTCGTCGGTCCATCTAGCTGGGGGCCGTCCTACCTTACGCTTACCAAGTCGCGGTCTCCACTCTAGGACACGTTTGCTCCATCGGTCGTCGGTCCTTCTGCAGATGTGACCAGCCCATTGCCACTTTAGCTTACTGAGTTTGCGAGCTATGTCGGTAACTTTGGTTCTTTGTCGGATTACCTCGTTACGAATTTTATCCTTCAAAGAGACGCCGAGCATAGCTCGCTCCATAGCCCGCTGTGCGACTTTAAATTTGTGGACCAGTCCCACTGTGAGTGTCCACGTCTCGGCCCCGTAGGTCATAACAGGTAGGACGCATTGATTGTACACTTTAGTCTTCAGGCATTGCGGAATAGGCGAAGAGAAAACGTGACGTAGCTTGCCAAATGCTGCCCAACCCAATTGGATCCTGCGGTTGATTTCTTTCTCGAAGTTGTTTTTACCAAATTGGACAACTTGTCCAAGGTAGACATACTCCCGAACAACTTCGAGCATCGAACCATCGACGTAGATCGGTCCCGGCGTGACATGGTCATTAAACATGATCTTGGTTTTATCCAAGTTCATGCCGAGACCGACACCTCGAGAGGCTCCATTTAGGTAATATTAGGTTAGATGATTTAATACCAGAGAATCGGAAAAGGATTACATTTTAATTCGCAACATTAAGCTTTCCACCTGTATCAGTGGAGCCTAACATCACCGGCGAAATGTGGGTGTACCGTGTGTGTAACAACGCTGGATTAAATAAAAAGTTACTTGAAATGTAATATCATGCACATAATGTATATTACCTATCTGAGAAGTTATACTGCTTTGCCTGATAGACCACTGCCTCTCAAATGAGACATTCAAAGCTGTGAAATGGTTTTGCTTGCATCACTCTCTTGGTACACCTATCTTGGTACACTTAAGTACTGAAAAACTCGTAGCATGCTACGGGGCACTACGAATCTACTACGAAACGCTACATACTACGGATATACCAAATGCCAATATTTGCGAAAATGAGAGTATTATATACTCTGTGACCGTCAAACATAGCAATTCTGGTACTTAAAGAGCCTATGCTACGAGATGCGATCACAAAATTAATTAGAAATTGTTTGTACGGGATAATTGTTTCCAAAGGCTCTATTAGACCACTATTTCCCGTAGCATAATTGGCTACGCGCGCAATCGAAAACCTCATTTGTCATCCTAACCTCTTCAGCGAGGAGCAGAACACACTTCCATAAATACCGATACGGTGCGGTGTAAACGATCTGTTTTCAATCACTCCAGTACTTAACTCAGCGCATGCCTGTCGCGACTTGCTGATAATTATGCCCTACACATGTCAATCCCGGTCATACTGACCGAAAGCTTCGAGGCGCGGGGAGCAGCGGGGGGGGCGGTCCACACCGATGCACTACACTCACACAGCAGCGCGTTTGGGCCCGCGCGTGCACGCGTCCCGAAACATGGCCGTGCTCGTGCCCGTGACAGCTATCGACCGCGCACAGGCCGAGCGCCACCCAGCGACTGACGCGCGAGCCGTGCGCGCGCACCGCCCGCCCCGCCCGCGCCGCACCCCCGCCCCAGGGCCGGCCCGGTGCAGGAGCCCGGCAAGTTTCTTGGAAAAGCCGTTACGGCGAACATGTTGTTGTTCGAGCCGTTCTCGTTGGCGCGTAACCTTTTTCAAACATAAAACGCCAATCCTAGGGAAAAATCGTTTGAATTCAAAAAAGGAACATTAGTGTAGTTTTTTTTTAGTTTAGAGCAGTAATTGTGTTAGGTGACGCGACGCACACCCCTAGCCGCCCCCGGTGGGCCCCGTACTCCACAGGCGTCGCTCTCATGTTTATTTTCGGCTCCGGCCGCTGTGCCGAGAGCGCCGCGTGCCAGCCCGTCGCCATGGCAACACACCCCAGACGCCGGCGAAGCCTCCCGATGATTGCCGAAAATAGACGAGAGTTGAGAGCTAGAATTGAGCGCGAAGGAATAGGGCATGTTCTTTACTAAGGAAAATTGCCGTGGTTTATTCCAACTGTGATATAATTGAGTAGCGACAAATTAATGTGTTAAGTAGTTTGGTACTCTGTATCTATTTTGAGGCTTTTGGTTGTAGTTACGGGTTTAATTTTAGTAAACGGTGCTGACTTAGGATTTCGTATTTTATTATAATCTAACGAATAGAGAATTCACTTTGACAGTTGAAAAGTGCTAGTTACTTTGAACAACAAACGGTACATTCCTTGGGGAAGATCCCTGAGCTCCTATTAATGTCTGGTACGATGTCTGTGGATGTCTGCCACTTAGGAATTTTGCCTTGGGGAATTCCTTTACAAGTCTGATGAACCAATTCGTTTTCCCCTAGGCTTAATAGATTCCTATGATACCATCAGCTGCTCCTTACAAAGTATAAGACTAGAACAAGCAAAAAATGCACTTTGAATACCTATCACATTGTATTTAGCCACTTGGTAACATACTAAGATGCATCGAGTACTTAGGTACCAAAGCGTAAGACAGAAACTACTGCACCTATCATTCTGCATATTGCCTTAGACTAAGCAACAAACAACATAGATACTTCGAGTACTTAGGTAGGTACCTAATCGTAAGACATCATTTGACTACATTTTGGCTTAGTATATGCAATAGGTAGATAATATGTATGTATGGATATACCAAAACGAAGTCCACGATGCCTGCGAAATGCAATAATCATAATCATTTATTTTGCTCTCAATACTCACCTCACCACACCTCAAAGCCATATTCAACTGCATATTCAACTGTTTGGATATTTCACATTTGATACTCATTCTCTTAAAGACTGATTTACGTCAGTCCAAACTGGAGTCGGGCTGGACCCCGGTCGGGGCGCGGTCAAACATCTATATTACACTTTTGTATGATGCAATTCACGCTTGACCGGGCCGAGTTCGAGCCCCGATATGGTGTAGCGTGAATCATTCTTACAACTGCAATACCAGAATCGACTGAAGTTATAAAATAAAATGTAAATAAACTTTTACACTTAAAAGCAAGGGCAATCCAGTGCGATGTGATATACGTGGCAATCTAGAAGCCTGCCCTGAGACCCTACACCGACTCCCTTCTGCTCAATAATAAGTGAACACAATGTCTCCGCTGACACGAACAAAATATTCGCCAAGTGGCAATCGTCATATTGTTGATGGCGAAGATTCTAGAATTACCTTTTTTTAATTGTGAAAAATCTTACTTTAAAGACTTTTGCGAACCTCGGGAACCTTTGCGTGTCGGACTCCTAACGATTACAAAACCGCAGGTTGGCTAGCATGGGTACTACGGAAGGGTCCGTGATCTCCACGCGGAAAGTTGCTTCCCCAATCACTTAGGATAGAGTGCAGATAATGGGACTCTAGAGCTCTCCCAGCCTCGCCTTGAAGCCAACCAAAAGACGAACTCAACAATGCTGGATACATTAAAGGAATATAGGTAAGAGTACGTACTCGCTTCGGAATGCCTTGTGATATGGGTTAGTAGTCTGCACCACATGGTATTTATTCAATATAGTATCGTAATAATAGACTTGGACAAGTCTGATAGCCGGATCCATTTATTGTAATTGAATAAGTGCCATCACTGCCAATTTGCAAATTACGCCTGTAAGTGTATCCAATGCGAGGGACATCTATTAAAAAAAATGTCCCGTGTTATAGATGGCGCTTTATAGTATAATTTTTTTTAAGGGGCTACCGCGAAATAAACGTGTTTCTGTACTCCATGCACTTCCAGAAGAATACGGATTAGAGACATAATATTTCGAATATGATTTTTGACTGTACATTTTAAAGAAATGCACGTTTAAAGTCATCTGTTGCCTCTATTGCTTTACATTTTCTGATTACAACGCGAAATGCTTAAACAACTAATCAATAGAATTAACGTATAAACATAGCAAATAATAGCAGCAATGTTCTTGTAAAGCAGTTTTTTTATTTAATAGCGTAGCTGTTTTAGGAAATTATAAAATTTGTTTTTGCACAAACGTCGTTTAATTCCGGGCGCGGTCGATATATCCGTCCCTTATTATTCTTCACACTGTCACTGTCCCGTTCATAAATGGTCCATCACAATAGGCCCTTACATCATCATCATCATCTCAGCCTATACTTGTCCACTGCTGAACATAGGCAGCGTAACCGGTCCGACGCCACCTGCATCCAACGACTTCCTGCGATTTTCACAAGATCGTCGGTGCATCTGGCAGGCGGTCGTTCTACGCTGCACTTGCCAATACGTGGTCTCCACTCTAGAATCTTTCTGCCCCAACGCTCGTCCGATCTTCGCGCTATGTAGCCGCCCATTGCCACTTCAGCTAGCTAATCCTGAGGGCTATGTCGGTGACCTTGGTTCTTTTACGAATCTCCTCATTCCTGATTCGATCATGTAGAGAAACGCCGAGCATAGCTCTTTCCATACTTCGCTGAACAACTCTAAGCTTTTTATGAGACCTATTATAAGAGACTTATGTCATCACTGGCAACACACATTGACTAAAAACTTTTGTCAGTCCAAATTACTAAATAAATAATTTGTCGTCCAAAATACCTCAGTGCCTCAAGGCACTGAGGTATTTTGGACGAGAACATGTTGCGCAGTTTCCCGAACGTTTCCCAGCCGAGTTGGATTCTTCGATTGACCTCTCTCTCCAAGTTGAACCTATCTAACCGGACTGCCTGTCCCAGATAAATGTATTCGTTGACAACTTCAAGAGTAGAGTTCCCAACGGTGAGTGCGGTGGGTACGACATGGACATTAAACATTATTTTCGTTTTGTCCATGTTCATTTTAAGACCCACTTGTTGGGATACTCTGTTGAGGTCACCAAGCATTCGTCCTGGATCTTCTAGTAACTCCACCATGACCACAATGTCGTCGTCGTTGTTTTTGAGTTGTTTGAGAGCCATCCTAATCTCGTATAGGCTGATGACCGGTATATCTTCAGTGTCGTGTCGGGTTAGCTAGGCTATTGGGTCTTTTACCAAGACGACAACAGATTTCGCTACTGAGGTATACAACTGCCCATAGAAACTTTCTATCTCCCTGAGTACCTATGACCTATTCAACTTTACGTTTCCGTCCCCAGTCTTCAGCTTCCTCAACTGGCTTTGCCCAATAGACGCGTCTCTTGCGAACACTTTGGAGCCCTTGTTCTGCTCTATGGTCTCCTCAATACGCCTTATATTGAAGGACCGTAAATCGTGTCACAAGGACTTCAATATCTGTTCATTGCGCTGCCTATAGGACTTAGCATCATCGGAAGTTTGGAGCCTCATGGAACGTCGCTCAGCCATGAGGTTCCGGGTGTAGTCAGAGAGTTTATGAGGCCTATTTTTACGGTGGGGCTTAAAATACTTGGACACGACCGTATGGACAATCTCTACCAGCCTGTTGTTGATTTCGTCCACTGATGCGCTACTGTCTACCAATTCGAAGCGGTTTGACAATTCGAGTTGAAAGTTCTCGGGGTTTTGGATATGTGCATAAGACGGTGGGAGACTTCATCAGCCGCGATCTTTCCATTTTGACATTAATATTTAATGTGCCTCTGACCATTCGATGATCACTGCCGGTTTTTACCTTGGAATCACGGAGACATCATAAAATATTTGTCGCTTGGTGCTCATGATGAAGTCTATCTCATTTTTAGTGGAACCATCAGGACTCTTCTTCTTCTTCTTCTTCTTTAAGTTATGGCTTCACACTAATTTTAAGTGTATTTTGCCAGTGTCCAGTGAGATATATAATCGTGTTTGTTTAAATTAATTCGACTCCCCAATGAATTTGATGATAACGATGATAATGAAATTAATGAAGTACCCCACCCTGGATAGTAAAGCGGTGGATACTTTACATACCAATTGCAACGGCCGTTTTGAGGGAAGTCGAAAAGGCACGTTTTATCACTTTGTTACAATTACCTTTACTCATGCACATATAAGAACACATAATGGTTAATAATCCACCAACATTACACATTATTAGTCGAAATAACACAAGTTTGGAAATTAAAACAAATTGACAATATCACTCTTCGACTTCCCGCCAAAACTCTATGTCCCATCAGGACTCATCCAGGACCATTTCCAATAAAGCGGCTTCTGGAAGAAAGAGTTTATCATAAAGAGTCCCTCTTTCTCCAGAAATTCGGCCAGGTTCTGACCCCTTGGGTTGCGCTGCCCATATCCAAATTGCCCGTCTCAACTTATCATCGCCTCGTTTGCCCAGCCGCGCATTGAAGTCACCCATAACCACTGTAAAGTGTACTTTAAAAGTATGTATGGCTCTACTAATGTCCTACATACATAACTTCGACCTCATCATCTGAGTGAGGCCCTTACATATTTATTTAGATATGGTTTGTAATATTTCTTCCAAGGTTAGAAACTACCAAAAATACCTTCGTCCTAGCCAGATTTATGCTAATGTTTATTATAGTATTATTCAAAATTAATAAAATAGTACTTGGTCTAGAGTATTACTTACTAATAACATTTTCATACGTTTAAGAGAATGACTTGGTTTCCGGAAGGTTTCCGAACGAAAATATAGATGTCATACATCAAAAATCTGTCATTTTTTACAGCTTGTTCATTTTGTAGGTTATGTTACAAAACGAAATGTTTTGATTGTACCTTAAACTTAAATAATTATATACTACGCTAGGAATCAAGCCCACTTAAATCATGGCTATGATCAGAGCCGGGTTGCAACGGCTGGCCAATGCATTTACTGGACAAGGTACGAATTTTAATGAACCCAAATCAATCTACAACTGTAAATTACTCACATAATAAATTATATTTTCTTTTACAGCGGGCCTATTATCGAGATTTGCAGCAAACTTGGCTCCATTAGAAAATAAATCAGATGCCGAAACATCTAAAAACGTTATAGCAGAATGCAATAAATTGATCGAACAAAACGCTTCCCGTAATTTCGCCATAGTACATTTATTGGGTAAACAGTGGAGAGTGACGGATGGAGACCTCCTCGTAGTAGAAGGTTATTGGCCACCAAATATAGGAGACCAGCTGACATTGGATAAAGTCCTGTTAGCTGGTACTAAGGACTTTTCCCTCATTGGTCGGCCTCTGGTACAGCCCGGATTGGTTACTGTGACTGCTACAGTGATATCGAAAGGGCTCTCACACACAAGAACTCATTTTAAGAAGAAAAGGAGGAAGCAGTTCATGAGAATCAACTTTCAGAGAGCCCAGCAGACCATGTTGAGAATAAATTCTATCGAAATTGCTAATAAGATAAATGAAGCCCCTAAGAATGTGTTCTAGTTGTGTACTTTAAGTAAGTAATAAAAATAGTGTACTATATTATATGGAATTTATTGTTTACCCCTTTGTTAATTTATTGAGATTTAGTGCCTCAAGAATTGTTAGACTTACCTATTCTATTATCATCACTACATCTCTTAAGACTCAGTAACTGGTATAGTGCAGCTGGATATTCTAGTCAGTGAGGCCCTGGATGATAAAAAATCTAGGTTGGAGTGTTTTCTCAGCACCCATCAGGTTAAACATTACATCCAGTATATGGGCTTGCTTCCTATTTCATTGGGCCTTTTCATTGTTAATGGTATTTGTGTATATACAACTCTGCTCATCCACTAGGGTAATGTAGGTAGATTCAATGGGCATTTCTAATGAGGGATAATTAAATGAAAGTATTAACTACTAAAAGTCAATATATTAAACAATTCAAATACCATTCAATAAATAATTATTAGCTTAATATAAAATTGACATCATTTTAATTTAACATTATTACAATATTCTTGAAATTGAGTTTTATGCTCCTCTTTCATAAATCTTTTCATTCCTTTGAATAAATGAAACATTTTATTGTTCTCTAATAATTTTGTTAGAATTTCAACAAATGTTTCATAATCCCCACCTTTTTTATATGCTGAGATAGCCAACTGAAATTCTTTATATTGTTCATCTTTTAATGAAACTTTGATCTCCTTTACAAAATCTGTCAAAGCTGTAGGAGCCACTTTTTCAATGATATCTTTCGTTTCATAATTTTCACTATTAACTTTACTATCTAAATTATCTTCAAAACCAAATGGTTTTATCTTCAATTTCTTCTTTTTGGTATAAATATTGACACAGGCTTCATCTGCATTCCTCTTATGAATCGTAACCAATGGCTGTGCTTGAGTGGACTGTGTTTGATCATTGTCTATTGCACTAAAAAGATCCTTTGCTGCTTTAGGTTTAAACTCATTTACATAAGCAGAAGATTGAGCACTTTTGTAAAAATCCATAGAAAAATCTGCATATACTTCATTTGAATTAGGATATTGACCAACTGATTTTCTATTTGAAGATTTTGAAACTACTCTGGAATTCGTTGAAGGGAATGAGACTCCAGTAACATAATGAGAGCTAGTATCTTTGCTATTAGATTCATTCGGAAGCAATGGTTTAAGTTTTGGTGCTGGTAATGTAGTTTCAGCATTCTTAAAAAACCTGCATATCTCACTGACACCCTCACCAAATTTATTTGATACTTTTATATGATCTCGAAGCCATGCAGACAACTGGCTCTTCAATTTGGGACTATTAAATCTTGTATCACAAAGTAGGATAGCACCATAGTCATTTTGGTGTCTTATAACTCTACCAATAGCCTGATTTACTGCTCTTGTGGCTTCCAAAGAGTACCATTCATCACCTGATAAGAAATCCCTGTTTTTAGACCTCAGTTCTTCTAAATACTTCTTTTTCAAAACAATTCTTGGATCTTTTAATGGTGGGAAAGGTAATCCAGTTATAATCACTGCTCTCCCATTCATATCAGCAAAATCTAAGCCTTCTGAAACCTTGCCTCTACACACAGCTAAGAAACATGCCCCCTTAGAACTGGGGTCACTAATTTTACTATAGTAATCACTTATTACTGCATTAAAAGTATCTTTCCTTTGTGGCTCCACAAATATTGGTTTAATATTATTGATGCTTGACCAAATGCCTTCAGACTGCCACATCTCCTGGCATTTTGACATGATTGGATATGATGGGAAAAACACTAAAAGTCCATCAGGTACTACACGGCTAAAACTTAATATAGTTCTTCCTAATGATGATATATACTTAGGATTATCCCGGTTCTGATAATTAGAGTTCAGTTGGGTACCATCCGGACCTTGGCCTATAATTTTAACACATATTTGATTTGATTTCACAATGTGAGGATTTTCCAATTGAAGCCCAATTGGTATACCCAATTCAGAAATCAGAGGTTTTAATGGTGCAAGTGTTCCACTTGTTAATATTATGCTTCTGACATTTTGTTCTAGGAGTTGTTTCATACCAAACCCTGGACTGAAGCACCAGTAACTGAGAACCCTCTCAGCTGTTTTAGAGCTAGTTGTCTTTAAAGCTCCCCACCCATCAGTCTTCTTATTCTTTTTATCTTCTACTTGAACATGAACTTTATAACATAGTTTCACTCTCTCTTTATAAGCATGTGTTGTTCCACTAAACACTATATTTAATAAGTCCACAATCTTCTGCAACCCAACTCCTTTTCGCTGGAAAGGTGATGCACTTGCAGTTGACAAATATTGTATGAGGTTATCAATCAAAGTTATAACAGCCATTTGATTGTGATCCTTGATCTCGGCTTTTGAGAGCAATTCAAATATAAAAGCACCAGGATATGTGGAGCCATCATTCCTGACAGTTATTTCATCTACTGCTTTTTCTAATGCCAACATCATTTCTTTTAAAACACATAAATCATCACATGTAAAATCTTTTGGCTGACTGTTGTCAGCCATTGCTTCCATTTGCTCCTCACTTCCTTCACTGAATGATTTCATAACATGTGTTATTTCATCGATGCACAATGCAATATCTGTTGTCCGAATTTGCAAAGATGCAGATTCCTCACACATTTTCTCAACATTATGTGCTTCATCTAAAATAACTATATTGTTCACAAGTTCGACTCCATTAGCTTTTCTAGATTTTGGGTCTAATAAATAATTATAAGGCATGAATATGATGTCTGCTTCTTGTTTTAATTCTTTAGATAAATAGTAAGGACAACATTTTAGTTTTTTACCAACTGTAACGAGATCTTCTATATCCAAAATTTCATCACCTTTTACAGCTCTGTCATCTTTCTTCGACTCTACATTATTGAAGAAGTGGCAAGTCCTTGATTTCACTCTTAACTGGCACATGTGTACTTTATTCATGTTATTTGTTTCTTTAGAGACTTCCGGGTGAATGCACATCTGATCTCGAGACCCTAAAACACTAGCTTTGACGTGCCTATAACTGGATCTTTTCAATTCTTGCATGGCCTGTGTAAGTTGAGAGTGAGTTCTCGAAGAATAGATTATTTTCGGCATACCCCATGACGTATTGTCTTTAGATTTGCCTGCTGTTTTTAAGCTATCTCGTAATGTGTTACTGTGTTCTGAAAAATTTCCGACTTGCGCGTTCATTTGTAACTGTGCCTTTTTTACTAATAACCATGCCAGTGAGGAGCAGAGTAAACTTAAAGTCTTTCCAGTACCTGTGGGAGATTCCAATACCGCATTTGAGTTGTTTTGGAGGCTCTGGATAACCCTTTCCATGTACGCCTTCTGTACATCGTAAGGTTCAAACGGAAAGTTGACGGGAATACCACATATCATAACCTCAGGCATTTTGGCACAATTATAGATTTTCTATTCAATTATAAAGAAGATATTCATTTTTATAATCAACACAAACACTCAATGACGTTTCACTCTCTCCAGTCGATGTAATGTCATTTTTCCCGCCAATAAGATCAGTCAGTCAACCTCACAGATTAGGTATTCTTCTTCTTCAAGTTATGGCTTCACACTAATTATAAGTGTATTTTGCCAGTGTCCAGTGAGATATATAATCTTGTTTGTTTAAATTAATTCGACTCCCTGATGAATTTGATGACATCGATGATAATGAAATTAATGAAGTACCCCACCCTGGATAGTAAAGCGGGGGATACTTTACATACCAATTGCAACGGCCGTTTTGAGGGAAGTCGAAAACGCACGTTTTATCACTTTGTTACAATTACCTTCACTCATGCACATATAAGAACACATAATGGTTAATATTCCACCAACATTACACATTATTAGTCGAAATAACACAAGTTTTGGAAATTAAAACAAATTGACAACTTCACTCTTCGACTTCCCGCCAAAACATCACAGATTAGGTATACAGTTACTGGTCAACCTCCTAAAAAATATTTGATGCATTCTTTTGTTGGCAATTTCTCCGTTCTATATTATCACTCAAAAATAATATTTTTTAAGAATAGTAGTAGTCTCAAATACAGCCATCAATTTAAACATTATTTTATGCCGTACTCACTTAATATTTTATACCTATAGTAGAAAATTATTTTAAATCGTTCTTCTTCTTCTTCTTATTTTTATTAATGGCCGCACACTTTAACAGTGTATTTCGCCAATGTCAAGTAGTAATAGAGTATAACAGTAAATTATAAAAATTGGCTTCTTGTCGCCATTACGGCAAAAAACAAAAAGCCTTTTAAATCGTTATATTTATGAATGCATCCCATGGTATGTCGACTTGCAATGTGTCAGTTATTTGTCATTCGTGAAACATAACCTTAAATAGTGGATGTTTATTTTTAAATAACCCTCAATTTTATTTATATTATTATTATAAATGAATACTACAAATATGAGCATTCAAGTGGAACAAGAGTACACGTCTGTAGCGTGCAATCGAACTCCCGAAATCGCAGACTGGAACAGCGGAGGCATTATTTGTTTTGGTGCTACAAATGCTGTTGTTATTTACGATACGGTAAGAGAATTTACTACACGAACCTACTATTAATACATCAATAAATAATATAGTCTGCCTTGCCCAACTAGGCATAGTGCTATATAATACGGGTGGCCATCAAGGTATCGGGTTCGAATCCTTTGTCGGTCTCATTGTTGTTTTTAAACTCGGTCGTACCTATATTACCCAAGTGGTGGTGTCCAAGGTACCATGAACACATATTTTGCCGACGATGCTAGGTTCCAATGTAATAGGAGGCCAGCCATTATACTGGGCACAATTTCAAACTCCTGACCACAAGCACACTTTGCTCGGCTTAGGATTCGAACTCAGGACCTTGTGCTCTCCACCCACAGTATGTGTCATTAGACAACAATGCATATTTTATTATGGTTTATGGTGTACTTTTTTTTACAAATTGATGTTGGAAGCAAATTTTACAATACCCAGTCCAGCTATCATCATCAATTGGCTCACACTTCCATTTAATTAGACTTATACCATACCATAAATCTTCTATCTATACATATAATAATATCTTCTATGCATATAATAAAACTGTAACCGAGCCGCATTTGTACATTGAATATTTTTCGAAAATTTTAATGTGTGTACATTTCCTTATCAATATAGACACTGAAACAATTTTTATTGCAATTATTGTCTGTCTGTATGTCTCTTGGTGTTTCAATCACGCAAAAACTACCAATGGGATTCCAATGAAATTTGGTACAGTAATAATTTGTACTCTAACTTAAAATAATAAATACTTTTTAACCTGGAAACAACAACCAAGCCCGGATAATCGCAGGATAAAACACAATTTTTTTATTATTATTATTAGTCCTGAGCTGCAATGTTATGTTACAATGCGTGATTTTTCCTTCATATGAAATCCTCCATAAACTCATATTGAACTCAGGTTCGTCTGCTCACAAGAAACTCTATAATAATAATAAATCATTTATTTCAGAAAACTGAAGTTTCACAACTATAATTATGAGTCATTTACAGGCCCATAAAATATATATAACTTATAGACTAACATACATATAATATATAAAAACTTATAAACTAAGACACATGTGTTGACGGCGACCTATCTAGCTGTGCACGGATATCTTGTATGTTGATGTTCATGGAAGATTCCATGAATTCTTATGAAGACGACACCCTTCGGCCACAACTCCTCTCTCATGAAGGTCTCCAGCTTGGCTGTGGGAACTCGCACAACAAAGAAATTAAATGGTGTATTGTTTTGCGAGTTCAGCTTCTCGACCCTCAGAGTGTAGAAAGTCTTATTACGGGCATACTCTGCAATGTCCTCGGCTTTTATGGTGTAGTGTAGCCGAGATAGATATAAATGTATTGTGTATTTTTCTTACAGAATATAAAAGGCAAAAATCCCTTAACAGTCCTAAGTCATCATCGTTCAATCGTAAACTCAGTGAAATGGGTCGCTAAATCTGATAACAAATGCAATGAACTAGTTTCCTGCTCAGCAGACAAGACTGCTGCCATATGGACCCTTGATGATGGAGTATGGAAGGTGACAAGTACTTTGACAGGGCACACTGATGGTGTAACATGTGTATATGGTGTTTATAATGGAGATGTATTAATTGTGTATACGGGCTCAATAGACTCTACCATCAAAGTATGGGAAAGGAAAAACGGTAAAAATAATCTGTGATTTAATTATAATAATTATTATTTAATTCTTTTACTGAAATGGATATAAAAACAAATGCTACATTTACAAAAACATAAACAAACACTGAGACACACAACACACACACACCGTCATGCCTATATTCCCTAAGCGAGGGTGGCAGAGGTGTACTGAGTACACCCACATTTTGCCGACGATGTTAGGTCCCATGTAATAGAGGGCGAGCCTATTGCCGTATACCAGGCAAAATTTCAGACTCCGGATGCATACTGGAATTTTTTTGTTAGAAAATTACATTTGTCTGACCTAGGATTTGAACCCAGGACCTCGTGATCACTAAGCGATGCGCTTTGCCACTAGACCAACGAGGCAGACACAGAGTTCCCTTCTATGCAAACACTGAGACCTAAACTAATATTAGTGATTCAAAGAGATCTTACCCAGTGTGGGGGTGAGACCGGAAACTTCTTTATTCAGTGGCGGAGCAGCCCACACTCCAACCATTAGACTAAGCATTCAAAAATGCATAAATGGGATAAAAGCCAATGCTTATTGAAATCCTATCTTTAGGTTGATAGATGATTAGGTCTTCTGTGACTTTTGTGTATACTAGAGCTAGACTACATTTTTCGATAAGGCTTAAAATATTAAAATTGCAGCAGACTTACCACTGACACATTAGAATTAAAAAATATAATAATCCATTTTAAAACAACAAACCTGAAAGAGATTGAGTATATAATTTAGTAAGAAAAATTTATTCCTGTAAATGATATAGTATTCTAGTAAGGGATATAGTATTCTTGAAAGTGATAATATATTCTTGTAAGTGTTGTAATATTCTTGTAAAGGATGTAGTATAATTGAAGAAGAAAGAATACTATATTTCTTGTCTATACATCTATACAAATAAATAAAATTGAAGCAATTCGTTCCTATAACAAAACCTAAAAATGCTAAATATCCCAATTGGTATTCTAAAAGCCTTATCAAAAGTCTCCAGGAAAAGAATAACATTAGAGTGCGATTTAAAAAGTACAAAAATCCCTTGGATAAAATATCCTTTGAGCTATTAAAACACAGGACAGAAAAATTAATGCGCGTATGCCTTAATAATTATTACAATCGCCTTGAGCAGAGCATATCGAGAAACCCCAAGTATTTTTGGACATTCATAAAACATAAGCGCAACTGCAGTTCTTATATACCTTCCTATATGTACTTAGATCAAGTCGAAGCGAGTGATGAGGTTAATATCGGTAAGCTTTTTGCTAAAAACTTTTCTACGATTTTCACTAGAGATAGTTCCACTGCTGATAATATTAGTATTAATCCCAACACAAATTTTGTTGTGGATAACACAGCACATTCCCTTAATTCTATCATATTGTCAAAAGAAATGGTTCTTAAAAGACTAAAGAGACTTGACCTAAATAAGGGTCCTGGTCCGGATGGTCTTCCACCTATATTTCTATCCCGCTGCGCCGAACAGCTGTCTGTTCCACTTGTATATATTTTTAATTCATCCCTTCAAACAGGTCTGTTTCCCAAAGTTTGGCGAGTAGCTAAAATTGTACCAATTCACAAGGAAGGGGTAAAAACTAACATTAAAAATTACAGACCAATTTCTATCGTGTCATTAATCCCTAAGATTTTTGAATCCCTAGTTTATCCACATCTAAACAGTTTAGTTAAAACCCAACTCACTGAGAGACAACATGGATTCATTCGGAATAGGTCCACTACTACAAATCTTGTAGCCTTTACTGATACCATTACCAACTATATCGATCGCGGCATCCAAGTTGACGCTGTATACACAGATTTCAGCAAGGCTTTCGACAGAGTTGACCATGGTAAGCTTTTGGTGGAATTGGTGAGATATGGCGTCAATGGCTCCATCTTGAAATGGTTTCAATCATACCTTACTGAACGCAGGTCTTACGTGGTAGTAAATGGTACTCAGTCTGATGAGTTCATGGCTACATCGGGAGTTCCACAGGGATCGCACTTAGGGCCTCTTTTATTTTTGATACTTATTAATTCCGTAACACATTGCTTCCATAATACTACGGCATATCTGTTTGCTGATGACCTCAAAATTATAAAACCAATAATGGCGATTGGTGACTGCGATTTGCTCCAGGAAGATATAAACAGGCTTTCTGAATGGTGCGTGGGCAGTGGGATGTTCTTGAACGCTAGCAAATGTAATCAAATAACTTTCACCAGGAAAAAAGAATATACACGTACATCATACGCCATCAATAATACCGCACTTAAGCAAGTCGGAAGTATACGTGACCTAGGTTTAGTTATAGACAATGAACTATCTTTAAATGCACACTTAGATAATATTTTACTGAAAGCATCCAAGATGTGTGGTTTCATTGCAAGAAATACAAAAAAATTCAAGCGTGCAAGAACAAAACTATTGCTGTACAATGCCTTAGTGCGTAGTAACCTGGAGTACTGCTCACAGGTTTGGTCACCTTTTTACGAGGTTCACAAAAATAGAGTCGAGAGAACACAGAAGCGATTCCTTAGTCTTCTTGCGTATGATCTTGGGGTCCGTCACTCACTTAAGTCCTATACAGCTCGACTCAAATACTTATAATATGCTTTCCCTTGTGGATAGACGCAAGATTATGGATTTAATGTTCCTATACAAGCTACTTAACAATGGCACAGACAGTCCTGAGTTGCTGGCGCGGATAAGCATCTCTGCCCCATCTAAATTACATCGACCTCAAGTTTATAAACTGTTCAATGTGCGGTCACATAAAACCAATTTAGGACTAAACTCTCCCCTAACCAGGATGGTCAGACTATATAAAGATCTTTGTTTAGCATTAGACCTAGATATCTTCAATGACAAACTCAAATCTTTTCAAAACAAAATCTATAAACATTTTATGTCAAAAAATATAAGTACGTGAATTCTTTTATTATTAAATTTGATATTTCATTTCATCTTTTATTATTAAATTATATAGATTGCTGTGTGTGATATGTATATATATATAAATTTTTATATTATTTTTGGCATTATCATCTCGTATTGTTTTTGACAAATAGTATTATAAATTATGTGTCTTGGTTGTTGATTGATTCATTGTTTATTGTTTTGGGCCACATCATATTCTATTGTTATTTTAAATTGTAATGAATTGGAGACATTATTTCTTTCATTTCTAAGTTATTTTTATTTTTTTTTTGTTTTTCTAACATTTTTATTATAGCTATTTAATATAAGATTTTGATGTTTATTACTTAATTGTTAGCTGCGATTGCCTTTAATTGAGGGAGCACGTGACAGGATGTTTATGTGAGAATTAATGTGTAATTGAATGTGTATCACTCGTTGGCGATCCTTATATGAATAAATTAATAAAAAAATAAATAATGTGTCTATTTGTAATGTCAAAATAATAATAATAATATAATAAGCTTTTTACTCAATGCATATAAAAGTATATATGGTACAGGATAGGACTTTCACCGGCAGAGAGCAGATATTATTATGTACAAATAGTATATATTATAAAAAAACTTTTATTTTAATACAAAAATAACAATACAGTGATTCTGGCCCCGTTAAGAAACTGTCCCACTGTTAGGTACGGGCCTCCTCTCAACTTGAGAGGGTTTAGGCCATAGTACACCACGCTGGCCCAGTGCGGGTTTGCGAACTTCACACACCTTCGAGAAACTTAGGCGTGCAGGTTTCCTCACGATTTTTTCCTTCACTGTTAAAGCAAGTGATAATTAATTTTAATACGCACTTGCTTTCGACAAGACAGAGGTGCCTGCCTGGTTTTGTACCCGAAACCTCTGACTTTGCAGTCCAACGGTCTAACCACTAGGCTATTACTGCTAATTAATTAATTAATAAAAAAATATTTAGTTAAATTCCACGCGGGCGAAGTCGCGGGTAACAGTCAATAATATTTCTATTATTTTATAATTCAAATAACCTTATGATTTAATACAGGCACATCAACATGCACACAGACAGTCGGCCTACACTCGGGGCTTTGCCTCACTCTCCATGCCCACATACTCCCAACAGTGGACAAGCCCATCCTGTTCTGTGCACTAGACGACCATAAGATACATGTGTATGAAGGAGCAGAGTACCATAAAGTCCATACCCTGGTTGGGCATGAGGACTGGGTAAGGGGAATGGATGTACAGAATATTGGTAAGTTGAAATTTGAAGGGTTAAATCTTTTTTTTTTTTTTTTTTAAAACGTAGCCCCACACTAGGATTTATTCCTGTGTCGTGGGTGCGTTTACAAACATGAAAATTCACAAACAAATACCCAGACCGGAACAAATAATTGTGGATCACACAAAGATTTGTCCCGTGCGGGAATCGAACCCGCGACTATTCGACACAGTGGGCGGAGCAGCTCAAGCTCTTAACCACTGCGCTAAATCGTCCCTCCTTTTACAGTTCCCTTCTATGCATGGGCAGAACAAGAATATGAAATTGAGTCATGGTCTAACTAATGCCCAAAAATGTGCTGCACAATGATTATTCTTATATTTTGGTAGCTTTGAACTGGTTTTAATTTACTTAACGAAGTAACTATTATAAAGGTTGACTACGATATGTTTTTTCTATTTTTAAAAACATAGCCGCACACTAGGAATTAAATTTCTGTGTCATAGGTGTATTTACAAACATGAAAATGATATACACGAACACAAAAACAGAAAGCATTTTTTTTTGCTTTTTTAAAAAACATACCTCCACACTTTTTTGTGTGTGTATGTCTGTGTGTGAATGATCTACGCTGTTGGCCGCGGGGCTATTAGAGCTTCACCGGACAGGAGGGCGAGCGTGCAACCACTACGCTCGAGCCAGAAGGGCAAGGGGGCCACTAGCTCAAGGACACCTCAAGAAGGAACAGCCTCGGTTTGGGCAGTCGCTATGGGGAAGGGCGTATACTAGGTGTCTCGCCGTGGTGCTCTGCACCGGCCGGTGGTCATGGGATTCTTCGACCTCGCCGGCGAGGTCGTGTGTGCGGTATCTGTACCTCCACACTAGAAATTATTACTGTATCTTAGATGCGTTTACAAACAAAATTCATATACACAAACACTCTGACCGAAAAAAATATTTATGGTGCACACAGATTTGCCATGTGTGGGGTCGAACCTGCGACGATCCAGTGGGTGGAGTAGCTGGAGCTCTTAACCAACAAGCCATCGGTCATTGTTTCTGGGTTGCACAAGTGCTAGCCTACACTCTAAACATTAATCCAAACTTTTATCATTTTTGTTTAAGAATGGATTTGACCCATTCCCTGGGTCAAAGAGGTCAAATATCTAGGGGTCACCCTAAACAGTACCATGTCCTTCGGCCCGCACATCAAGCGGGTCCGTCACCGAGCATCCTTTGTGCTCGGTCGTCTCCATTCGTTAATCTGCAAGCGGAGTAAAATGTCCCGTAGAAATAAGGTGACACTTTACAAAACTTGCGTTCGAGCCATCATGACTTATGCGTATGTTGTGTTCGGGCATTCGGCCCCCTCTCACATCGATAAACTCCAAGTGGTTCAAAACCGCTTCCTCCGTAAAGCCGTAGGAGCCCCCTGGTTCGTACGGAACGTCGACCTCCACTCCGATCTAGGTCTCGAACCTATTCGCGCCTTTATTAAAAAGGCGTCAACACGTCACTTCGCGAAAGCATCTACCCATGCGAATCCGTTAATCGTAGCCACCGCCGACTACGATCTCCCCCCCGACCCCTGCCGCCACCGCCGGCCGCGACATGTTCTCACCGACCCCCCCGATGCTTTGTCATCCCTTCTTTCCGCTCAGAATACGGGCGACGACGACGACGTAGTAGTAGACGACGTAGTCCCATAGCCGGCGTTTGACCGGTGCACTTAGTAGTGCACCCGTCCCCCTACAGCGACTGTCCCAACCGAGGGCGCCTCTTGCTCTTCTGGCTGGCTAGAGCGTAGTGGTTGCACGCTCGCCTTTAAGTCCGGTGAAGCTGTAAAGGCCCCGCGGCCAACAGCGTACATCATTCACACACACACATGATTCAAGATTAAAAGTGTAATTGTAATTGTTAAAGATTACAAAATTTCATTGTAATCGTTAATGACGTTAATGACTGCCTCGTTGGTCTGGTGGCAAAGCGCATCGCTTTGTGATCACGAGGTCCTGGGTTCAAATCCTAGGTCGGACAAATGTAGTTTTTCTAACGAAAAATTCCCAGTACGAGTCCGGAGTCTGGAATTGTGCCCGGTATATGGCAATAGGCTCGCCCCCTATTACATGGGACCTAACATCGTCGGCGAAACGTGGGTGTACTAAGTACACCTCTGCCACCCACTCTGGGGAATATAGGCGTGACGGTGTAATCGTTAATACACCGTCACGCCTATATTCCCAAAACGGAGGTGGTGAATCATTACTCTGATTACATTTTTCCCATCTCTGGCTCAGAACTTAGCAATCTTCTTTTACTTCCAGATGACTCCACAATCCTCTTAGCATCAGCATCACAAGACACATACATTCGTCTCTGGCGCATCGAGAAACATGTCGAAGTAGCTGCCTCGACTGGGATCCGAGTGGAGCAGAAGGTGTTCCTTGCCCATGGGACACAGTGGGCAGTTAAACTTGAAGCTTTACTGGCCGGACATGAAGGATGGGTGTACGGAGTCCAGTGGCAACCACGAGGAGTTGGGGGTGAGTTGATGAAGATCATTTTAGTGAACCTCAAAAGGATTTTTTGTGTGTGTGAGTGATCTACGCTGTTGACCGCGGGGCCTTTGCAGCATCACCGGACAGGAGGGCATTAAAAGAATGCTTCCTGCCCTTTTGGTCAGTAACACAAATATTTTTCTAACATTACTCAGTAAAAAAGTGTTTTCAATGACATAATCACATTGCGATATCTCGATGACTTCAGAGGCTTATAGAAGTCAGAGATACTAAAAAACACACAACATTTTTTTCAAGTAGACCAAACCAAATTATTAAATTAAAAAAATATATGAATAGTCAAGAAAGAAAAGCATAGTGATTGATTACTTAAGGTCTTTACTGTCAGTTGAAATAAAGTACGAATGTCGCCACTCTTGTTAATAGCCTTTAAAAGCAAACATACTATAATTCATATGGAAGACCAGAATGTGGCCACTTTGACACTAAGATATTTTTGAATTATTATTACACAGACGGCTTAGTCCAGTAGTTAAGAGCAGAGCTTAAGCCGCATTGGTTACTGGATCAAGTAGTCGCATATTCGATTCCCGATAAATCTTCGTGTGACCCACAAATATTTGTTTTGACCTCGGTGTTTGTGTATGAATTCATTTCGTGATTGTAAACGGACCCAAGGATATCTCTTAGTATATTTTTTTTAATTGTTTTAAAAAAAACCTAGGTTTTTTTTAAAAACAATTAAAAAAAATCTTAACACTTGGAAACAGAAAGAGTTTCGTTTGATGTACTGACAAAAACCTACACATGACTTTCGAACTAACATCAACAACTTTCGAACTAACATCAACGACCTTCGAACTAACATCAACAACTTTCGAACTAACATCAACAACTTTCCAACTAACAGCAACAACTTTCGAACTAACAGCAACAACTCTTTTTGTGACAGACACAGACAAACCCCCAATCTACCGACTCCTATCGTCATCCCTGGACAAGACGCTCATCATCTGGGAACCAGAAGCCTCCCCCAGCCGAGGGGAGGGCGAGGGCGCGTGGGTGGAGCGCGTTCGTGTGGGCGAAGTCGGCGGCAACGGACTGGGCTTCTACGGTAGCAGATTCGGACCCGGCGGGACCACCTTTATGGGCCACGGATACAATGGATCGTTTCATATTTGGGAGTATTGTAAGGTGAGTTTGTTCCATTTGGCTATAAAAAAAGAAAAACTTTTAAATCTATCTATCCTTGCGAGTTAGACTGAAAGTAAAAAGTTCCAACAGATTTTTTCCTTACACACCTCTCTAGCTTCCAATGTGAGCTAAAATAGGTACCAATAAATAACGTCACGCCTATATTCCCCCAGCGGGGGTGGCAGAGATGTATAATGCACATCCACATATCGCCGAAGATGTTAGGTTCTAATGTAATATCACACAATCGGCACAATTCCGGATCCTCAACTCCTATTGAAGATTTTTCTATAGAATAATTACACTCTTTGCCTACGCTTAAGGTATCTGGCATGATAATATAGGAACTAGTGTTGTTGAATAAAAATGAGCGATGAAGTCGAGCGTTTAGCGCTGAGTCGACGCTCATGAGCGTTGAAACACGTAGAAGACGCGAGCGTTTTAAATGCCGACTCGAGTGTTTTTACAACATTAATAGGAACCCACACTTTGTCGCATCCAGGATACGAACGCTGTGCTTCGTGTGTGGAACGATAACGTTCGTTGACGGACGATTTAGCGCAGTGTTTAAGAGATTAAGCCGCTCCGCCCACTGCGTCTAATAGTCGCGAGCTCGATTCCCGCACGGGACAAATCGTTGTGTGACCCACATTGATGTCTTTCGGTCGGAGTATTTGTGTATGTGAATTTTCATGTTTCTAAACGTACCCACGACACAGGAATACATCCTAGTGTGGGGCTATGTGTTTATAATTATTAGTTAGCCTCCAGTGGGACACTGATGGGCATCTCTTTCATTCTACTCTATTTAGGGCTATTGAGCGCCAATCGTTAAAGGCATCCAGTTCGTCCTGACATCTCCACCAGGGACTGCAGCGACGCCGTTTAAAAAAATTTAAACGGCTTCAGATATTTATAAAACAAAACCTATCATAGGCCACTAGACTAACGAGGCAGGCAGTTTTCATTTCATTTCCTTTTATAGTAATCGTCGGAAGTGACTAACGCGAACTTAAATTACGATAATCCGGTAACCTGGACCAGTGTTCCAAGATGGAACGCATGAACAATTCTGTTTGTATATAACAATGTCTGTACGTCACTTGCGGCCAAACCAGCGCTAAAAAACCAACGCTGTGAATTTATAATGATGCCCATCATTATGCCTTGTCATATAACTGAATGAGGATTCCTTTTCGCTGGGGAGATTCAGGGAATATTATATAAAAAAAAAAATTTGTTTTCATGAAAACCTAGCCCCACGCTAGGATTTATTCCTGTGTCGTGGGTAACAAACATAAAAATTCACATACACAAACACCCAGACCGAAACAAATAATTGTGGTTCACACAAAGTTTTGTCCCGTGTTGGAATCGAACCCGCGACTATCAGACACAGTGGGTGGAGCGGCTTAAGCTCTTAACCACTGGACTAAGTGTTGATGCACCAACCAGGACGCATCATTGACGTCATCCGCCACTGCAGGTCTACGGTATAGTGGTGCGGCGCCATCGACCAATCAAAGCGGCCGTTCGACTCGTCGCCTATCAGAGAGCGTTCTTTTTTTTTGTATAATATTGTCTCTTCTGTCGTCGCAACTGTTGTAACTAAAGGCACGGAATTATACTGAATCTATCAATTATTCAAAAGGCAGACAGCTTCCCATCTTTATGTCAAACGCAAAGACTAAGGCTAAATAAAATCGCTCCAGGAGACATCGCAATGGAAGCCGTCGGTAGTGTGTGGCGGACACTTCAACTCGGTAGAGGACGTGAGGTGGGAGCCGGCGCACGGCCGGTACCTTATGAGTGTGTCCACCGACCAGACCACCCGCGTACACGCGCCCTGGAACACTCCGCAAGGTAACTTACAGAAAAAATAACTGTTTGCTGGACTAAATACTCTGGGGCTGTACGAAGATGGGTCGATGATGTGGTAAAATACGTAGGTAGAACTTGCTTTGCAGGATGTGTGACATAGGAGCGTGTAGCGTATACCCTGCAATGGGTAAAATGAGCTGAAATTGATGATAATGATAATATATCCTGGGATAGTAATGTGAGTAGCTCCACCCCGCCATGAGTGATGTGAGATTGTGGGGAAAGCGATTCTGATTCCTCAAGATCTGCTCAATTGAGTGAGACACAAGAGAGACGCACCGGAATATTCCGTCTGGAGGTACCAGAGCCCCTTACCGTGTCGAAGGAAGTAACCGAGGGATTTTTAGCGTGCTTATAGTCCCACATACCTCAATCCTTCCCACAGAGGACTGAAAATCTTCTGAAGATTTTTGCTCTGAGAAAAAGTAAAAAAGGGCCTATACCCTTGAATAGAACAGCAAAAGTCCAAAACCACAAGCTATAATTTACATTTCATGTCCGTTCACCGAATTTTATAATATTGACGTGACAAATTTGTTTCTAAGGCGACGTTCACCGATATTTGTAACTTTAAAGTACTCACCGAATGATGTTGCTGAAGCTGATCAGTGAATCTTGCTGCTAAAATTGTCAATGATTTATTAAAAATTGTACGTGTTCATTGACTTTTGCCTCTGGTTGTATCCAGGCAGGGAATGGCACGAGCTGGCGCGGCCGCAGGTCCACGGCTACGACCTGGCATCTTTGGCGCTGGTCAGCAGCACCACGTTCGCGTCCGCCGCCGAGGAGAAGGTCATCAGAGTGTTCCGAGCACCGCATAACTTCGTGCACAACTTCAAGAACATTGTTGGGCAAGTAATCGAAGGGGATAGTGGAGGTGAGTATTTATATTTTATTAACATAGCCCCACATAGATTTTTATTTTCTTTTTTTATGGAACGTAGCCCCACTAGGATTTATTCCTGTGACGTAGGTGCATTTACAAACATAAAAATTCACATACACAAATACCCAGACCGAGACAAATAATTGTGAGTCACACAAAGATTTGTCCCGTGCGGGAATCGAACCTGCGACTATTAAACACAGTGGGTGGAGTGGCTTAAGCTCTTAACCACTGCGCTAATCGTCCGTCCGTCCGTAATTATAAAATGTTGGTAGCCCATTTCATCATCATTATCACTATGACGTCTACGGCAGGATAAAATATTTTCTTACAAATCGGATTAAATACCCGCGACCCGCACCAGGTTACCGGACCATTTTGTGGAGGTCTACGCACTCCATATCTTCTGGTCCGTGGTCGTCACTCGTCAACCTTGCCTCAAACGCCATCAGTTCTACGAGTGATGCGCCCACTGCCACTTAAGTTCTACCCACTCCATATCTTCTGGTCCGTGGTCGTCACGCGGCAACCTTGCCTCAAACGCCATCAGTTCTACGAGTGATGCGCCCACTGCCACTTAAGTTTTACCCACTCCATATCTTCTGGTACGTGGTCGTCACTCGTCAACCTTGCCTCAAACGCCATCAGTTCTACGAGTGATGCGCCCACTGCCACTTAAGTTTGGCAATTGAGCGCCATGATGGTTACTTTAGTTCTCTTGTGGAAGTCCTAGTATCATATACCGTGTCGACGAAGGCTATTGCAGAGTCTTTTTATCCCGTAAAAGTATACCTCAGTCTTTCCTACAAAAGACTGAAATTCTTGTGAAGCTTTTAAGCTAGTATATCTTAACCATCACGCGTTTACTCAGGGCAGTAGAGGTGTATAATCACATTGGAGGGGGGCGATCCTATAGCCATCAAATTGGGCCCGATTCCGGAGTCCCAACCGCTGCTTAGAATAACACTTTTGTCCAACCTGACACCTCGCGGGCCGCACCATGCACCACCACTCGTTCAAAAAAGTACTATATTCTACAAATGTCGATTAACAGGTCCCGAAGGTGCATCAGTGCCATCTCTGGGTCTCTCCAACAAGGCGGTGTTTATGGACGCCGATGAGCAAGCGGACGCTGGTGACGAGAATGACGGGTACTTCGTGCCGTTAGACCTGACAGGTGAGTGACACTGCTGCTGTCAGGTTCACGCACTTGGTTATTTATTAAAAACAACAATTTGCCGACTGTTCAAGGCATATCCAAACGTAAATAAAACGATTTTTGTCTTCAGTCAACTTCAGGTTCTCATATATTTAAAAATAATTAAAACAGTATCCTCAGAGACTAGACTGCCTCGTTGGTCTAGTGGCAAAGCGCATCGTTTTGTGATCACGAGGTCCTGGGTTTAAATCCTAGGTCGGACAAGTGTAGTTTTTCTAACAAAAACTTCTCAGTACGAGTTCGGAGTCTGGAATTGTGCCCGGTGTATGGCAATAGGCTCGCCCCCTATTACATGGGACCTAACATCGTCGGCGAATCGTGGGCGTACTCAGTACACCTTTACCACCCCAGGTTGGGGAATATAGGCGTGACGGTGTGTTTTTTTTTAGTATCCACAGAACGGCCTATCGTCTTGTACAACAGACTTGTGACTGGGTTGCCATAATTAAATAATACATAACTAGTGTTTTAAAACATGTGTGTTTCGTACATCGACACTATTTATTTTATATATTTTAGTTATAATTCTCACACTACCTACTAGCTGCCTCGTTGGTCTAGTGGCAAAGCGCATCGCTTGGTGATCACGACGTCCTGGGTTCACATGCTAGGTCGCACAAATTAAGTTTTTCCAACGAAAACTTCCCAGCATGAGTCTGGATTTGTGCCCAGTATATGGCAATAGAAGCCTATTACACGGGACCTAACATCGTCGGCTAAAAGTTGGTATACACACTACACCTCTGCCACCCCGCTTGGGGAATATAGGCGTGACGGTGTTTATTTAGTTTATTTACTATTTTGCTACCTACTACACGTATCTGCAGGTCTTTGTTTTGTTCAGACACCATTGGTATATTAGTGCTCAGTACTGAGCCCAACGACAGGCAGAAACCAGGTCCGTAGTTAGGCAGCAGTTAGACTGAATACCAAACTGACTGACTTTTGGTGATAAAAAGAAAGTTTACAAGTGCTCATATTGCTGAGTGGCACTTTTGAATTAGTATGAAAGTGGAACTGCACCACAGCAATATGGCCGTGGCAGTCGACGATGTAACAGTGCGTTTCAGTAACCAACCAAAACGCTCTAAGTGTGAACTTACATCCAATAAGCTTGTTAATATTACAATCGTCCACCCAAGTGGAATGGCTTATATGTGTTTGACAGTGCTGACGTCGATCTACCCCTTGACATTACATCCTGCTCACTACTGTATCTGCTATCTAACTCAGAATGTGCTATCTGCTATCTAACAAAGCGATGACGTCAGGGCCTAGTTGGGAGACACAGTGCACAGTTGCTTAGGCCGTCTCTTTATATTTTCTTTGTGGAATCAAGTAACCTCAAAAACAGGTTACGGACGACCTGTTCCAGTGGTTAAGTAACAACCGTACCAAATTGTCGGTTAAGGACATTGTCGAAAATTGCCCCGGAACCAACAAACATTTGACCCAAACCATCATTTATCTATTTTATTAAAATAGTGGCTAATATCCGTATCTAACAGACAATTTGCAATCTAAAACGAATATTTCAAAGTATTGTAAGTACTTACATCGAATTGATTGTGTAAAACGTAGTAGGCGTATCTATAAGCTATCTAGATTACTTATCTTGTTAGACTAAATACTATTATAGATAGTTCCTTAGTGTGTCGATAGGTATCTATGAAAATATAATTAATCTTTAAATCCACTTAATATATTTTTGACTACACAATATAACCTCATATGTATTAATAGCTACTAAATTATAACCTCAAAATCTAATAATTTTTGTGCAATATTGCGCTTCCCCTGCTTGTTCGTTTAATAATAAATGCGTTACGAGAATTTATGGGTGATTTGAAATCGTACAAGTATTTTTTTATTGCTGTTGGTTCTGGGGCAAATCATGTATAGGCGCAGAATAATGTCCTTTGATGTTTTGTTTCGCAGAGCCGCCGACAGAAGAAACACTGATGCAAAACACTCTATGGCCGGAGCTGCAGAAGTTGTACGGGCATGGGTACGAAGTGTTCGCGCTGGATGCCAGTTCTGACGGAGAGATCCTCGCGTCTACTTGCAAAGCCACGGTTGCGGAACACGCTGCGGTCTTATTATGGTAAGTCTTCTTGACCTTAACTTAATTACTCGTACATAACTAAATCGATATCCCACACGATTAAGTTATCATATATATTGGCGCTTGGCTTTTCTGGATGGCCGATTCAATACTGGTAACCGTGAAAGGTGGATTTATTTTTGTTTTCATAGTCGTCCGCATAGTGGGCGAACATAAAGGAACTCTTGAAATAACACTGGGGTCTCGTTCGGTACACTGATCTTCCTTGATATGCGAACATGCGCACAATAGTTGAAGATTTATATCACATGGAATGCAGTAAGGGTAGCTGCTCCGCGATACGTCCGACCGCTTGCTCTGTTACCAATCGAATAACAACGCAGCGCCGTCCACCATCCTACACCGACTATATGTCATCGGTGATTCGTCATCTGACAGATGTCATCTGTCATCGCTTCACAACTAAACACACTCGAGCAATCATAGAGTAAGTCTATGACAAGATTAAAAGGTTACTAAATTAAAATAACTGCTCGTCATTCCATTAACTGATTTTCAAATAATAGGATACGATATATACAAAATACTAGGAAAACTATTTTGTTTTTAAAAAAAACGTTGTTCCACTTTAGAATTTATTCCTGTGACGTGGGTACGTTTACAAACATGAAAATTCACATACACAAATACCCAGACCGAGACAAATAATTGTGGATCACACAAAAGTTTATCCCGTGCGGGAATCGAACCCGCGACTATTAGACACAGTGGGTGGAGCGGCTTAAGCTCAAAATCACTGCGCTAAATCGTCCGTCAATTTCGCACAAATTATGTTTGAAGTCATTAATGGTAAGATAGTCTAGGCTTCCCTGGTACTACATCCTCCCACTCTGCCGTCCAAGTCATAAACACAGTAACTTCGTTCTAGTGTAGAACAAAGTTACTGCGTTTATGGTTTGGACGGCAGCACTTTCGCATTGTATAGATTATCTTACCATGACCAAATAGACCGTGACTTATCTAAAGGGCAAGTCAAGAGTCTCCGTTACCGGCGAGCGTGTATGAGACGAACTATGAGAATGGAGGAAGCCAGAGAGGTCTGTAAGGGAAGAACCCGTTGGATCTCTGTACTCTCTGGGACCTGTTGGAACTGGCGTGTATGATATAGATAGATAGATGAAGGCAACGATTATCAAAACTCGCTGCGGTGTGTGCGTGGTGACGTAATAACATATGGTTACCTTGACATAGATACCTAATTCATCATAGCAAAAAATGTATTTTATTTTTTAGGGAAACAACAAATTGGCAGCAAATACAAAAACTCGTATCCCACCAGCTCACCGTGACACAGCTAGCGTTCTCTCCGGACTCTCAAAATCTACTGTCAGTGTCGCGCGATCGGAGATGGACTTTATATCGCAGGCGGGAAGGTTCTAATTTGTTTGACATCGCAGCGTGCACTGACAAGACGAATGGCGTTCATACGAGAATAATATGGTGCTGTGCGTGGGCGCATGACAGCAGTGTTTTCGGCACAGGATCTAGGGATGGGAAGGTAAATTGTAGACCTGCGTTCATCATCATCATCATCATCTCAGCCTATACTTGTCCACTGCTGAACATAGGCCTCCCCAATCGCTTTCCAGCGTAACCGGTCCGATGCCACCTGCATCCAACGACTTCCTGCGATTTTCACAAGATCGTCGGTCCATCTGGCAGGCGGTCGTCCCACGCTGCGCTTGCTAATACGTGGTCTCCACTCTAGAATCTTTCTGCCCCAACGCCCGTCCGATCTTCGCGCTATGTGGCCCGCCCATTGCCACTTCAGCTTGCTAATCTTAAGGGCTATAACGGTGACCTTGGTTCTTCTACGAATCTCCTCATTCCTGATTCGATCACGTAGAGAAACGCCGAGCATAGCTCTCTCCATAGCTCGCTGAGCAACTCTGAGCTTTTGCGTTGATCTTTGCTAAAATCATTCAGTGATATGAAACATGAACGAGATCCACAAGATACAAAACAGTTGTACTAAAACAAATGCCTCATTTGTATCTGAATCTCGATCTTACATTCACCAGTCAGTATACAGTCGTACAAGGATTTTTTGGCCCGCGGCCAAAATCGGGACTAACGCTGTCATCAAGTGAAATGTCATTACATAACAGTTGCAGAGTTGCCGTTTGCTATAAAATTTACCCAGGTTCTTTTATTAATTAGTAACCGTGCGGACCCACTTGTTGAAATATCTCCTTGGATGTAGGATGCAGTTTCAGTTTGAAATGTCTAACTGAATCTACATCACGATCTTACATTCACAAAATTTCCGTCGTACCGTCTTACAGAACGAACAAACGATATAGATAGGTAGGTTACCTATTTAATCATAGTAAAAAAGTATTCAATAGAGATTGTATAGTTTCGTCATTCTTTTATCCAGGTTTGCGTATGGACAAAAACTTCGGACACATCTAACTCTTCCCTCAAAGAGTACAGACTCTACGGCAAGCCTCTAGAATTGAGCAACACCTCGGTCACAGCTGTGGCGTTCGCACCTCACGCGGGCGCCGGTAGAGTGATAGCCGCCGGGTTCGAATCCGGAGTTATAAGAATATACAACTTTGACGTGACTGTTGAGTGGAGCTTGTTATACGAATTTGATAACAGGTAAGTTTTATATTTGATATTGTAGATTTCAGTTCTTATCCAGAGGATGTTATGAGACCTATAGGTCGTGGCTGGCGATCATGCCATCCTGACAACACTGTAAACGTCAATTTGTGAACACGACAATAGCTCCAGGGAAACAGGAACGACTTCGATTTGGGCTATCGCTATGGGAGGGAGCCCATACATACATGGAACAGACGTGGCGGGGACTTTAATTTATAAATAGATATAGATTTGGTTTGTTTTGTCTATAATTAACTATGAAGCTGACCGACCGTATTCGCAACAGCGTAGTAAGAAAGCGGGTAGTTATGAAAGATAGTATCGGTGTAAAGATAAGAAAGGGTATGCTCCGTTGGTTCGGGTATATAGAAAGAATGTCAGAAGAAAGAGTGACAAAACAGAAATAAAATGCGAAAGTGGAAGGATGTAGGTACCAGGGAAGACCTAGACTATCTTACTACGACCAAATACACCGAGTCTTATCTGAAGGACAAGTCAAGAGTCTCCGTAACCGGCGAGCGTGTATGAGACGAACTATGAGAGTGGAGGAAGCCAGAGAGGTATGTAAGGAAAGAACCTGTTGGAACTCTGTACTCTCTGCCTACCCCGAAAGGAATCTGGCGTGATGATATAGATAGATAGATAGATAATTAACTAATTAACTCCTCAGCGCCGCTCACCACCTCACAGTAAAGCGACTGACCTTCAAGCCAAGAGTGAACAACGACAAAGCGATGCTGCTAGCCAGCTGCGGAGTGGACCATCTCGTGAGGATATACAGCATCGTTATCTCGTGATAATAAAATGTTATACTCTTAAAAAAAGTTTTATTTAGAATGAAAGTAACCCCGCTAAAGAAATTATTCCCGTGTTGTGGCTTCTTTTATAAACATGAAATTCACACACGAATACCCAGACCGAGAATATTTCTGGGTCACAAAGATTTGTGCGGGGTCGAACCCGCGACTACTCGACCGGTGGGTGGAACGTTTTGAGCTCTTAACTACAAGATCTAGTAGTCCGTTTGTATTATATTTGTGTATGAAACTGGAGAGCAAGGAAGTGGGTGCTTCACTATCCTGGACCACCGCACGCACACCTAGTGTGTTGATATGAAGGTGCGTATCAGGGGTCGGAAACCGGTTAACTTTTCAAACTGGTTTCAGTCCTTGACCCCAAACCGAAATATTTTCGTTTCTAGTTAAAGATTACCGTTGAAAACCTGAAAAATTTAAAAAAAAAAAAAAAAGAAAAGAAAAGAAAAAGAAAAGAAAAAAATAAAAAAAAAAAAAAGAAAAAAAGAAAAAGAAAAGAACCGGTTCGACTTTCAGTATCGGTTTTTAGCATCATATTGTAACCGATATTGACACCTAAATTAACCGGTTAATTTGAGATTGCTTTCGCTCGTTGACGTTTCCAAGGTCACTATCGGACATACATAGCAGTGTTGAGCATGAATCGATTAATTTTTCAAATGTAGGATCAAACAGTTGAACTTTCAACCGCTGTAATTTGTTTTAGAAAACGTATCCAAGATGGCGGACGTGACTTTTGAAGTAAAATCAACATGGGTGTTACTCTTGAGGTTCTAAGGGATGCTGATTACGAATAAGGCGTTGATTTCTTGATTCAAGATGGTGGACGTGACTTTAAAAATTAAACCAATATGGGAGACACTTTCAGAGATTTTCCCCTAAAACCCCAAAAAGTAATCGCATATATATTTTACATAAAAGGCTCCGTCCGCCATCTGGAATCAAGAAATTGACGCAATATTCGTAATCAGGATCCCCTAAAACCTCATATCGATCACCCAAGTGACACCCATATCAATTTTGCATTAAAAATCCCATCCGCCATCTTGGATGCAAAAAATTAACGCCATATTAGTTATCAGCATCCCTTAAAACTTCATAAATGATAGTCTTGTTTTGTCTCGAGTCTTTAAGGCGAACTTTCACTCAAGCTTCTTACTCCCGATTCAACTCTTGCAACACTATACAGAAGTATACATTGTACACCCACATTACACCAACGATAGGTGCGGTTAACACTCACATTGAGGCGCTCGTAGCGCTGTGCGACCGATGTGTTCTTACCGATTACAAGGTTAAGCAGCGTTCGACTCGATCGGCCCGAGATGGGTGACCGTTAGTGGCATTTTCATATTCGAGCGTCTCCGTGTTTCGGAAGGCACGTTAAGCAGTTGGTCCCGGCTACCACTTAATGTGCTAGTCGTTAAGCCGAGTGGAAGCCTTAAAGGCGGCTTGAATAGTTCCAACAGCAGGTGGCCACAAACCTGCCTTCACCAATCCGCACTGGGTCCGCGTGGTGGAGTATGACCTAATCTCTCTCACCTCGATTTGTGAGCGAAGGCCTTTGTCCAGCAGTGGGCAGTATAGGCTGATATTATAATTATTATAACACCTACATTGCACTGACGATGTGATTAGATGATTGATTGTTAATCGAAAACATTGCAATTACGATTGATTAATTGTTAATTTCTAAACACTTGATTTCTGCCCGACACTGATAGATAGGTAGTAATTCAACGACACGGTGCACGTGCGAAAGAGATAGGAATATTTGTCCCTAAAAATAGAAGACGGACGCCGCGCCGTCGAGAATGTCGTGGGCACCGTCGAGAATATCGTGGCCGCCGTGTCTGCGTTTAACCGGTTAATTGCGATATTAAGAAACGTAATTTAAAACTGGACTTCGAACGTTTTAAACCGGTTTTTAAAAACCGGTTCCGACCCCTGGTGTGAATAACTGATAAACAAAGGAAATATCAATAACAATTTATAAAGTAGCTGAACGAAGTACTAACACTTATCTTCCCATTAAAAGGTTCATCCATTTGGAAGCCACGAGTCCATAGACAGACCAAGCGCACAAAGGTGTTGAATTTGTAACTCCCCTTTTTATGTGCATGTTTTCACAAACATGAAATTCAGATTCCCTAACAGTCAGATCGAAACTAGTATTTGTGGGCCATAGATTCCTCCCATTGGGGATCGAACCCTCGACTAATCGATACAGTAGGTCAAGCGGCTTAAGCTCTTAACCACTAGGGTCAATATAGCGTTCTCCGCGGCTGCGCACCCCATCAACAACAGCGCTACCCACAGGGTCTATGTTAATTAGTAATATAGCCTATAGTACCCATAGCCTTCTCTCACAAATCAAGGTGACAGAGAAATAGCCCACCTCCACCACGCGGACCAGTGCGGATTGGTGGAGGCATATTTGTGGCCACCTGCTGTTGGAACTTATCAAGCCCCCTATAAGGCTTCCAACTGGACATAAAGACTACCACATTATCGTGCCTTCCGAAGTACGGGGACGCTCAAATATGAAAATGCCACAAGCGGTCACCTGTCTCACGCTGACCGAGTCGAACGCTGCTTAAACTTGATGATCGGTAAGAACATCGCGGTCGCACAACGCTACGAGCGCCTCTGCTGGATAGTATTCTGATGAACTGATGGTGAAAAAATTATTAAAATCCATTTAGAGAAAGAAATCCATAGAAATTACAAACAAGCAAACAAATTCTCTTCACTCTTTATAAAATTAGTATAGTTCACTTACAACTGTTAGCAGACCTAAATAAATAAGTAATATTTTATAATACACACTGAAGCAGTTTCTTGATACTCAAAGCTTCCACTTGTTTCTTGTCGAAATTTTTTTGAAAAATGGAGGTATGACACGGGTGTGCGGCTCTGGTAGTTAATTGAAACACCCATACCATTTTTATATTTATTTATTTAATATATTTCTAAAACTAAATACATATGGTAAAGGTTTGACTGTGAGATCGTTCAATTGATCGTTCCATTTAAACATTCATTGCAGGAGTTGTATCAATATACATTTGTTTAATAATAATATCATGTGATCAGTTTTGACCGTTCTGATATTGTTAGCACTTGTGGTACGGTCAAACTAACGCGTACCGCCGCGTCCGCGGTGGCGATCCCGGCGGCGATCAGTATCGCGTGCAGTCGCCGCCCAAATAGCGTTAGCAGGACGCAGTACGCGTTGATGTGAACATTTCTATCTTTCTATCTATCTATAACCTCACGCCAGATCCCTTGCGGGGTAGGCAGAGAGTACAGAGTTCCAACAGGTTCTTTTCTTACATACCTCTCTGGCTTCCTCGACTCTCATAGTTCGTCTCATACACGCTCGCCGGTTACGGAGACTCTTGACTTTTCCATCAGATAAGACTCGGTTTATTTGGTCGTGGTAAGATAGTCTAGGTCTTCCCCGGTACCTGCATCCTTCCACTTTCACATTGTATATCTGTTTTGTCATTCTTTCCTCTGGCATTCTTTCTATATGCCCGAACCAACGGAGCATGCCCTTTCTCATCTTTACACCGATACTATCTTTCATACCTGCTCGCTGTCTTACTATGCTGTTGCTAATGCGATCGGTCAGCTTCACTCCGCACGTCTTCCGCAGAGCTCGCATTTCTACCGCATTTATCCTACTTTCATTCTCCTTCTTACATAGCTCTCGCTACCATATAACAGCGTTGGGACAAGAACTCCGTTATGTATGGCCAGCTGCGCCTTATGGCTTAAGTGCCGGCTCCCGAGTAGCTTTCCCATCGCACCATTCACTCTGTGAACATTTCCATTCAAATATTACTGCAGGAGCTGATCGCCACCGTGCACGCCATCACGGACGTGGCTGGACGCGTAGGTTTGGCCCTACCTTTACTCGGCATAAAATTTTTAGGGTTTTCTTTGAAAAGTCACTTTGTAGCATCTTTGATGTTCTATTTTATTTAGTAGACTGTTAAGTATAAGGCAGATGTTTTTTAAGTGTTCTGTCACCGCAGTAACTTTCAACATGGCGTTGCCACGATGGCCATGTAGCGATGTAAAGAGGCACCACAGAGGTAAGGAATGTTTAATGGAAAATGTTGATGACGATTAATCTTCAACCTAAAGAAGTTTCCTGCGGGAGAAAGGCCTCCCCAAAATCACCACGACGACCGGGGGGGCCTTTTACCTTGTAGGGACCTATTTCATTTTATATACAAGTAATTTATCTATCTATATCATCACGCCAGATCCCTTAGGGATAAGCAGAGAGTACAGAGTTCCAACAGGTTCTTTCCTTACATACATCTCTTGACTTCCTCCACGCTCATAGTTCGTCTCATACACGCTCGCCGGTTACGGAGACTCTTGACTAGCCGTTCAGATAAGACACGGTCTATTTGGTCATGGTAAGATAGACTAGGTCTTCCCCGGTACCTACATTCTTCCACTTTCACATTGTACATGTCATATCAATCTTTTTATACTAGTAATGAAATAAAATATCCATATAGCCAGTAATTAAATATATTTACATAAAATAAGTCTCAAGATTTACAATAATTACAAAGGCACTTATAAACGTGTTCCAGTAAAATGCATAAAAACCAGAATGTATAGAAGCATTATTGAAGCATCAACATGGTACCAAAAATCAGCCAAGGTACTACAAAAATATAATAATGTACATTTCATAACAAATATGTTAGGCTCAACAAAGAAAATGCCGAATTTGAATTAAAAACTTGGTTCCCAACTAAAGTTCTGCTAAAACCGTTTCCATTGTGTCTAGACCAAGAAGCAAATATAAAGAGAAGATGACATCATGACATTTCCTAATACAATCTAGCGTGTATCTGCGCCGGGTGGTGCGGGATGAAGACGACGTTACACCCCGCCCACTTCTGTATTTGTCATCTAGCTGAGAATGACAGACTGACGTACACCACGCGGTGACGTCAGGGCCTACTTGGAACACACAGTGCCCAGTTACTTAAGCCGTCTCCTTTTTATATTTACTTTGTTTTCTTCTTTCGAATGTCAAAATACTGATAAGAGAAATCCGTGGGTAACTATTGACCCGCTACATAGCGTTTATTAATAAAGCCGATAGGATTCAGAATGTATTTGACAACGTTTAGAGAATAACCGTAGTTTCTTGAAAACATTTTTTTAAACTGTCTCCATTTCCTGTGGTCTGTTCACAAAAATTGCGTTGCTTTATACTTCTATTTTCAATAACTATCATCTCCTACATATTGTTTCTGCAGTCCTAAACTATGTCTGTATCATTATAAATGTATGTGAGTGTATATAACAACATTTATATATTTACGTATATTTGCCCGCATCTATATGTAATACAACATTTAAAATAACAAAATATATTAAAATTGTACACATTATTACGAAAACACTATTAGGGGGCATCCAATAATTACGCGTATAATAATTTAGGATTTTAAAAATCCTAAGTTATTATAAGCATAATAAAAAAATATATTCACTTTTGCTTTTCTTAACGTATCGTATTATGTACTCTTAAAAACCTTATTATATCGGCTATTAAAAAAAATTACTTCGAGTATTGTCTTTTAACAACTAGAGCGTAAATCTCACGTAACGGGGGTCCCACCAAATCTGACCAAAGGGGGGGGGTCCACATTATAAGAAACATAGCTCGCGTTATTAATGGATGCCCCTTTATAAAGACAATTTGCACTACGTTTGCTGATTATTATGTATAAAGTTTAAATTCGGTATATTTATAATCTCTCATTTATATAACTAGTTTCTTCTCTTAATAAACTAAATAGACTCGATTTAAAATCACATTTTGATATTTTATATCTCTAACCTAGGGCTTGGATATTCAGTTTCCGAAATTATCTCCCGAGCCATACTATATAATCACGCCAGATCCCTTACGGGGTAGGCAGAGAGTACAACGTTCCAACAGGTTCTTTCCCTACAGACCTCTGAAAGCATACGATAAAGCGATTTCAAAAGCGACACCTGGGGTCTTATTCGCTGACCAATTAAACAAATAACGCGGCGCGTCACGATAACTTCGTGAAATGATTGTTAAATGGTAATCCAGTTGCATCATCAATATATTATAACAAGATACACTCTCCCGTTCCAAAGTTACACAAAAAAACGTCTCCAAATCGACGCGAATAGTTATACTTATAATATAAAGATAAATTAGGGCATATTGTATCTTACTCGTATCACTTAAAGTTTTATTTGCATAGCAATGAATAAAAAGCAATAAAATTTTACGACCGAAGCTCACCGGTAGAACACGAATTGTGTGGTCCGCACCTAAGGGAGAAAGGCCAGTTGCGGATAGCATACGATGTTATAAATGAGTAAAATAATCGAAACATGCATCATTTAATGCGAATTAAGACAACACAGTATAGAATATCGTTAATGTGAAAAAAAAAATAAAACAACCCATCATTTTTTGTTACTTCTTTTTAATAATTCTTAGTTTTGAATTGTCCATTTCGGCATGTTCGTCGCGCGGTCAACATGCGACTAAAAGCGTAACACTGCTAGTTTTTTAGTACCGCCCACTTTTATCTGCCTTTACGTTTGCAGTTTTGATTTTTTTTTAAAGTATCCCCACACTAGGATTTATTTGTGTCGTGGGTGCGTTTACAAACATGAAAATTACACAAATACTCAGACCGAAGCAAATAACTGTGGATCACACAAAGATTTGTCCCGTGCGGGAATCGAACCCGCGACTATTAGACACTGGGCAGAGCGACTTAAGCTTTTAACCACAGCGCTAAATCGTGTGCCACTAAAGTGGTGGCATTTTTAGAGAGTGTATCTGCCTATATTAAATCGATGAGTTGTACACAAAATCACTTCACGATTATTCCATAGGTTTCGTAACTCGCCGCGTTTGGTTATTGCGAATAAGTGTCCTGTAGCGAGTACGTATGAACTACACCAAATGTAATATACCGTCACAAATACCCAAACCGCAACAAATGTTTGTGGACAAAGATTTGTCTCGTGCAGGGTCCAAACCCGCGGCTGCTCCAGTAATCTGCACGGCCTACATTCTAACCAAGCCCTCGTCGAATTTGTTTGCCCTACTTAAAAATGATTTCTACCATAATTGATCTGATCTAGCTTACAACTAATATTTCAAAATAATTCATCATTTCCTAAACAATTAATGAGCCCTGACTATTTTCTGTTTTATTAATGAATGTAGTAGTATTTTTCATGTAAGGTGGGTGTGACAGATGTAAATGTCAAGGAAAATTATACTTTATTCACTGGCAATAAGAGGTATGACCCGTTTCTATAATTATGATTTTATGCCTTAACGCCTTTGAATAAAATATTAATTTCGTTGGCAATTAGAACTGTCACTACCCATCCTATGAGAAAAATACTATAAGCCCTATTCTGGTAGCAGTTTTTCAGTGAAAACATTCCTAGCTTACTTAGTAAGGTATTTTCTCCAAGTATTTTTCACTTAGAGGGTCTGCACTCTGCCTACTTCTTCGGGAATGACAAACAGAAGCGGTGGTAGATTTATAATTAGAATTTTATGTGTATTCTGTACATTCGCGTTACATCTAACTGATATAAAATAATAATTTTATATCAGTTAGAGAATTATTGGGTTTCAAAAAGTTCGCCTTAAGAAGAAATGTAACATTTGTTCTAAAAAATACACTGACATTAACAATAGCAAAGCAGATAGCTATATTTGGCCTTAAACTGAGTCGTACTTAAACTTAAAGAGGAAGCGATTACTACATATCGAAATAGTCTAATTTTACGATGTCTTGTGACTATAAATGCTGTTAATCAAGACCGATTTAGACTAGGAGGCAGATCATCAACAATGCAAATAAGATACAGTATACCCATTGAAGTGTCCCCTGAAAGAATCTGAATAAAACTAATACCTAAGTATATACACGGTGTAATTGTAGGCGTCCAGGAAAGAAAACCCAGGTAATGTATCCAATGCCTACTGTTCACTGGTACTAACAAAATGATAAAAGAACACTTCAATATGTAATATCTCCATAAGAATATTAATTGAGTGCATTAAAAACACCTATACGCGAAAATGTATAATAATATTAGCCCTGTTAAGAAACTGTCCCACCGTTGGGCATGGGCCTCCTCTCAAACTGAGAGGGTTTAGGCTATAGTCCACCACGCTGGCCCAGTGCGGGTTGGCGAACTTCACACACCTTCGAAAATCTCTTAGGCATGCAGGTTTCCTCACGATGTTTTCCTTCACCGTTAAAGCTAGTGATAATTAATTATTAATACGCACATGCTTTCGAAAAGCCAGAGGTGCGTACCTGGGTTTGAACCCGAGACCTTTGACTTTGCTGTCCAACGGTGTAACCACTAGGCTATCACTGCTTTGCACGCGAAAATGTATGTGTAGAGAAAATCGATGCACGTAAAAAAAAAGAAAAAAAAATTGGTCAAATGTTAAGGACGAGCAACTCCCCCGTCTAAATCAATCTTTTCTCAAAATGTGAACGTACAAATATATTTCAGAGCTAATTTTGCAATCAATACATAAAAGTTATCCAACTAAGTTATAAACTGACTGACTGTAAAAAAACTAAAAAAAAAAGGGAAACCAACTTCAATAAGAAAAAAATAAATGTTTGAAGTCGGTGCAAAGTAACCCACTGCACTAGCTGTATCTTTAAAGTCCAAGGTCCAATACCGATGAAATTAAAATGGAAGCACCTTGGAACTATACTGAATCTATTGCAAAAAGAATCATTGACGGAAATGTCGGAGACCAAAAAAAAGAGCATACATACAGACGAACATATAACCTCCACCTTTGAAGTCAGTTAAAAATTCATACAATTGAACTATTTTGTTCATGCAACTGTACATTTTAATTTATTCTTCTTGTATTTTATCCTATAAATAACTTTTATCTGATCACAGAATCAGCTCTAAACGAAATAAAAACTATAAAAAATATTTTAAGCAAAAATTAACGTTGATTTTGTTCACATTTAAAGCTAGGATAAAAAAGTTATATTCCCAAAAATGAGGAATGACAATGTTTTAACAAAAATATATTTTATCATATAGCAGATGTGAATTTATTGAAAATGCTGTCATTTTGAGCAAGTAGTGAAAAGTTTGAGGTATTTATTATGTGGTGATATTTTTTTATTACGAAACTTATAGTTTAGTTCTCATTTCCACCTTTTTATTTAACTTACATTAAGAGCACATTTATATAACACTTTTATAAACATTTACTAACGGATCCGAGAGTAACTTCCACTAAAAAGGTCGTTATAACCTATCCAGTCATCGATAGGTTGATATTTTCACGTCAGGTGTGTTTAAATAGTGGTAAAACACTATAAACAAAATACACATTCATAAGTTAATTTTGCTCCAACTGTCTCGTTGTTCTAGTGGCAAAGCGCATCGCTTTGTGATCACGACGTCCTGGGTTCAAATCTTAGGTCCGACAAAAGTAGTAAAAATTCTAGTATGAGTCCGGAATCTGTAATTGTATATGGCAATAGGCTCGTCCCCTATTACATGGAACCTAACATCGTCGGCGAAAAGTGGGTGTACTCAGTAAACCTCTGCCACCCCCGGCTTCGGGAATATAGGCGTGACGGTGTTTATTAATTAGTGTATACCGTAACCGGCGAGGGTATATGAGACCAACTATGAGAGTGGAGGAAGCCAGAGAGGTATGTAAGGAAAGAATCTGTTGGAACTCTGTACTCTCTGCCTACCCTGCGAGGGAGCTGGCGTGATGATATAGATAGAGATTAGTGTATATTTGTTTACTCAACAGTAAGAAAACATGTGTCCATTCGCATAGACCAACGTGGAAAGCGCTTGTATATGCTCGTATTCACCGACGATCTTAGTAAACTTATCAACGTAATTTAAGGCGAATCTATGGCCATTTTACCAGACTTTAGTCTGCTACTAAAAATCATTGAATAGAAAAACCACACTTTCTTCGTCGTCAAAATTCGAACTCAGGACCTCATAATCGCCCGCAATACCACCCGCCACTAAACAACAACGAAGCAGATATAATAAACTTTATATCAATATCTCAAAGCTCTCTTTTACACGATCAAAACTTGTTCAGCGCTCCGAGCCGAAGTTTGTGAAACGAGGTTCCATATCAAAAATAGCTTTAGCAAAACTATTTTTGAGGAATACTGAGGATTTTCTATTTTAGCCCCACACTAGGATTTATTCCTGTGTCGAGGTGCGTTTACAAACATAAAAATTCACGTGCACACTCAGACCGAAAGCAATATTTGTGGGTCATACATAGATTTGTCCCGTACAGAGACCCCGCGACTATTCGACCCAGTGGGCGGGGCGACTCAAGCTCTTAACCACCGGCCCAAGCCGTCTGTCATAAAAACTGCGTATTTGATTCCTACTGCAACGTAAGATTACATTAACTTTTTTTATTATATTGTAGTGCGCACCCTGATCTCATTATCTTATCGCCCAATAGTGTCCGACCGAAGCTTCATCTTCGGCCAATCCTTCGACAAAATGTGCCGAAGTTTTAGCCGAAGCGGAAGATTTTGTGAAAAATAAGTACCGATATTGAACGATCTACTACAATTTACGACTTGCGAATGCTTTTATGTAAATAAAAATAAATATTACAAATAATATTATTCTAGTGTTATTATTATTACGGCGCCGAACATGCCAGAATAAAACAATAGATGGCGCTTAACACAAGTTTTAGGTAATTTTAATCATCTCGTTAATTTAATACAATCAACATATCTTTTTCAAAATTTAGCCAATCATGAGAAAGGGTATGCTCCGTTGGTTCGGGCATTTACAAACAAGAACTAGACTATCTTACCATGACCAAATAGACCGAGTCTTATCTGAAGGACAAATCAAGAGTCTCCGTAACCGGCGAGCATGTATGAGACGAACTATGAGAGTTGAGGAAGCCAGAGAGCTACGTAAGGAAAGAACCTGTTGGAACTCTGTACTCTCTGCTTACCCCGCAAGGGATCTGGCGTGATAGTTAGTTAGCCAAACATAAATCAAAGTTCTTAGGGTTATAAAACCTTCGGCTTCGGCGAAAAATCGACCTTCGGTCGGACACAATCGCCCAATGAAAATATACTGATAGGAACACACCCATACCTTAATTTGCGGCCGTGAAAGTTTTCTTAGTCTTCTTATTTCTGATATTGTTGAAAAGTTTTATTAAACTTGATTTTTTCTTCTTCCCTTCACTGGTGCTACTAATTTGGCTAATGCAGCTGAGTGATTTGGAGTCTTCAGTCTTAAGGGCCGCCGGCAGCGAGTCCATGGACCGGTGAGTGGACGGTAGGAAGTACTTGTCGTAGTCCAGCAGGTCGCCGGTGGAAGCCATCTCTGTGATTCCTACGGCAGACCGCGAGGGGTACAAGCCGTTTGGTCCAAACAGCTGTGCGGGGTTGTATCTGGAAAAAAGTTAATAGTTTACCCCATCGATCATATAAAGGTAGATGCACGCACGCCGCTCGAAAAACGGCTCCACTTGAAGGGAGATAAAAGTGGGCGGCACTAAAACACTAGCCATGTTTTGCTTTTAGTAGCTTGCTTACAGCACGACGAAAAAAATTATACAAACAAAATTACAAAAACGTATTGTGTATAGTTAATTTTATGCACATTTTACTTCGATTGTACACTTGGTACTGTCCTCTGTATTTTCATCTCCCTATGGTTATGAAAACTGAATTCTGAGTTAAGCTCGCCTTTGTACATAAACTGTACCATCTTATTGTTGTTATAATTATACGTGTACAATAAAGAATAAAAAAGTATAGAGTGTCTTATTTTCAGAACGTTAAAGGTCAGATTGATGATAATCTATACTGTGTTGTCTTTATTCGCGTTAAAATGATGCAAGCGAAAGAAAACTTAATCTCTAGATCAAAGTCGCTAGAACAAAAACATGGAGTCGTCATAACGTTGCTTTTATTATATAACATATTTGTTTAAGTGTTTCGATTTGTGTAATTTTAGTTTTCCACGAAATGAGATCCAAAGAGAGCACGGAGGACTGTTGTAGCACAAACGAGAGGGGGCGAATATATATACTTAGCGCGTTTACTGTGGTTCGAATCACTTTTGTAAGGAGGATATGTATATAATGACGAAAGGTTTAATAGATTAAAAAAATGGCTGTTCGGAGTTAAGATCTTCAGCCGCTCCGTCCACTGTGTCTAATAGTCGTGGGTTCGATTCCCGCACGGGACAAATCTCTACAATTATTTGTTTCAGTCTGGGTATTCGTGAATATGAATTTTTATGTTTGTAAACGCATCCACGATAAAGGAATAAATCCTAGTGTGGGGCTACGGATCTTTATTTTAAAAAAAATCATTTACAATACCATAAAAGTACCTATATTGTGTTTACGGCACATTTTACAAAGTCTAAATAAAATATATGTGTGTACAATACAAACAAAAAATATTGTACTAATGTTGTGTTAATAATTACTCTACTCAGTTTGTGTTCTACCGACGAGCATCAATCGTAGAATTTTATTGCTTTTTGCCCATTACTTTGCAAATACAACTTTAAGTGTTACGAGTTAGGTACAATATGCCCTAATTTATGTTTAACTATAGCTGCTACGTGGAATTGGGGATGTTTTTAGTGTAACTTTTGAACGTGAGTGTGTAGCTTGTTATAATATATCGATGGTTTACCCCATTAAAATAATACATTTTGTCAACAACATTGTCTAAATTATGCTCTGACATATATGAGTACATTCTATCTACCTATTTATATCATCACGCCAGATCCCTTGCGGAGTAGGCAGAGAGTACAGTGTTCCAACAGGTTCTTTCCTTACATACCTCGCCATACCATATGAGTACGTTATTCTCAAAAAAAAAAGAAATAGAAATCGCCTATATTTATTTCTCAAACAAAAATGTGTACAGCCCACATTTCGCCAACAAAGTTATGTTCCAATGTCCTCATCCCGGGAACAAATTCAGACTCCCAGATTGCTACTGAGAATTTTTCCTAAAGCAAAACCTTAATTACACTGTCTGAAGGAGGATTCGAACCAAAGCCCTAGTGATCGCGCTGCTAGACCAAGGAGGCAGAAGATTTCTTCAAATCGTAGCCTCACACTAAGAATCGTTCTGTGTCGTGGGTGCATTTACAATCATGAAATACACATACACAAACACCCCATAACAAATGTTTGTGGGATTTGTCCCGTGACAACTCGTTCCAGGGGGCATAATAATACCAGCCTATACCGTCTCACTGTTGGGCAAAGGCCTTCCTTGACAAGGTGAGAGAGATTAGGTCTTCTTCTTATCGTTTCGACGGCAGACATGTCAAATCTATATAGAAGCGGCCCAAAACGCGGCCACCTCGACCGCATTGTTGGTAGCATTCAACAAATCCTGCCGCGTGCAGGTGGTGGGGCATGCAGAGCACGATGTAAGGTTGGCCATCGTTTGGATAACACCGCACAAACACTTCAGATATTGTCTGTGAGCCTCCGCCTTAACAGTTTTCCTTGAGGAAGTTTTCCTTGCTCCGGCCGACCCGTGTCCGAAGTCTATTTAAAGACTCCCAGACCGGCCGTGGTAATTTATGTCCAGGTGGGAGACTCTCAGCAGGTGGTACAAAAAGATTTGGAAGGGGCACTTCATCTCTCCAAAGGTTGCATCTCGCTTTGATGGCTCCAAAGTTCTCGAGAGATTAGGTCATACTCCACCACGCGGACCTAGTACAGGTTGGTGGAGGCAAGGTTGTGGCCACCTGCTGTTGGAACTTATCAAGCAGCCTATAAGGCTTCCAACTCGGCTTAACGACTACCACATTAAATGGTAATCGGGACTAACGACTTAACGTGCTTTCCGAAGCACGGAGCGCCTTTAGCTCTTAAAAATTATTTATTTACTTTGGCGAGTCTTACCTTTGATGTGTGGTGGGCACGGCCTGCGATAACGACTGCTTTAGCTTGTGCCAGAAGTCGTACATTGCCCGCCCATTCGACTTGTAGTGCAGCTGGTGGTAGAACGTGAGGTTCGGCGGAAGCTCGCATTTCCGGTACATTATTGGCAGTAGTTTGTGTGTCGTTTCTGCAATTAAATATATTTTTACCCGACCACAGTAAAGCCAAAACGATTTCTTTTTAAAAGTTTTTATTTAACTTGAAATGTTCGTATGTCTGTCTGTCTGACTGTCTATCCGGTTTAAATCTTGTGATCCACTTTTCAAGCACTTGCGGGTATTCGATTGAGCTGAAATTTCGCGTACGCATGTAAGTTTGATAACAATGCAATAATATAGTACCATGGAGCTGGTCTGATGATGGAGTCGGAAGGTGGCCATAGGAACATATGAATTATAAAACGTAACTCGCTCGTGTTTAGGCTTGTTAGATTAGTATTGACAAGTGCTATAAAACCAAATCACATCGTCCAAAGAAAACATTCCGAGCTGGTCTATAACTATGAGTTATCTCTAGACAAGAGGAAAAGGGGAAGGGTATGTCAAACGAGAAGCTTTTACACACAGTTCTCCCATAGATTTTATTGTTTTCTGGGTGGTAACCTCTACAATAAAATTAATACTTTGCTTTGTATCTACTCACTACATAAAATCGATTGTAAATCTGCAGTAACCAATTGGTTAAAAACACTAGATTATGACGCAACTGAAAACATAATGCACCCCATGATATGATATAGTAATATAAAATGCACATACGTTCTCACATTCACTCACTTGCACTAACACACACACGCAACACACATACACACACATGCACACACACACACACACACACACACACACGCACGCACACACACGCACGCACGCACACGTACAATCCCACATACACATTCATTTTTTACATATTTTTTTTTTTGCATGGGCTTAAATTTTAATATAGTTATATGCTTTAGTAATTCTAATATAATGGTAATTTATAATTTATTAGTAATTTATTCTTATTATGCTAAATTTTAATTATTATTATAATTTAATAATTTTCATCACTTCGCCTACAACTATCAGGCTATCGGATATTGCCTTTGCTAGCTAAATAACATAGTCTTAAAGTAGAGTGGGGACCTGGTGACCTGTAACACAGGTATTGCTATACCTATCTCAGGCACCAGTCTCTCACAATATAGTTAGAACGATTTAGTTAGTTTTAAGCACAACATGTACAATTATTGTGATGAGAAAATAAATACATTATTATTGTATCTCGCTGAGATTCACGGGCTTTACCCGGACCTTTGAAAGGCTTGCATGGGGACATGGGTCCAACACGTAGAGGCCCTTTGCGAGAAGTTAATGTTATGTAAGCCACCTGCTGAGATCACTTGCTGAAAATGAAGAAACATAACCAGCGAACTGACCCCGGCAGGTGCAAGGACTATTGTAAATTATGGAAAGAAACAAGGACTATTACATTATTATTATTAAATAGTGTTCAGGGTCTGATCATGAAGCTGAAAGGTAGCCAATGGAACCACCTAACTACTCAATATGGTACTCAATATCCGCCGTATAAGAGCTCGTTGGATACGTCTTGACGAGTAGTTGAGACCCGGATTGTGTCCAGGGTCTGATGACTTAGTTGGAACAAGGCCATAGGAACTTCTTAACTAAGCAACATATCCTTGTTCCATCCATCCATAGGTATTTTCAAATAAAAATTATTTTAAGATAATAAGCAGTGATTTGATCTTTGGTGGCCTAGTGGTTATATCGTTGGACTGCAAAGTCAGAGGTCTCGGGTTAAAACCCAGGCACGCACCTCTATCTTTTCGAAAGCATGTGCGTATTAAAAATTAACTATCACTTGCTTTAACGGTGAAGGAAAACATCGTGAGGAAACCTGCATGCCTCAGAGTTTCTCGAAGGTGTGTGAAGTTCGCCAACCCGCACTGGGCCAGCGTGGTGGACTATGGCCTAAGCCCTCTCAGTTTAATACGAGGCCCATGTCCAACGGTGGGTCAGTTAACAGGTTAAGTTGTAACATAATAAACGCAAGACCTGAAATTAGTTTGTTCTAAATCGGCAACTGAATCGATTCCAACTATATTTAAGGTATGTTATTTTTTTTAATTATCAAGAATTGCTGTTACTCGTCCGGTTTGCTGTAATTAATAAAATTAAATCAATATTCAATGCAATACAGTTATTTGAACTAATATTATACACCGTCACGCCTATATTCCCCAGACGGGGTGGCAGAAGAGTACTGCGTACACCCAGGTTTCGCCGAAGATGTTAGGTCCCATGTAATAGGGGGCGAGCCTATTGCCGGGCACAATTCCAGACTCCGGACTCATACTGGGAATTTTACGTTAGAAAAACTACATTTGTCCGACCTAGGATTTGAACCCAGGACCTCGTGATCAAAAAGCGATGCGCTTTGCCACCAGACCAACGAGGCAGTCTAATATTATAAATGTTTGTATAATTAGATGTTTATTACTCAATCACGCAAAAACGGCTCAACGGATTTGAATGTAATTTGGCACACATATAGTTTGGATGCCTGGATTAACACAGGATACTTTTTATCTCAGAAAATTTAAGGTTTAAAGTCAACGTAGACGAAGTCGCGGGCAGAAACTAGTTTGACTATATTTTAGTGCTTATTCCATTTATTTTCAGCTATTATCGATCCCCTGTTAGGCAAAGGCCACCCTCCGCTGTTTCCATTCAGTTTTACTTTCGGATTTAAAGCACCAGTTTTTCAGGAAGGAGTCCAGAAGCTGTGTTAGACATGGGGCCAGCTCAGTTTGATACCAGGCCTTCATCAGAATAATTAACATGGTCCGCGTACACTTTTTTAAACTTTTTAAATTTAAAATAGATGGTACTCACCGATGCTAACTGCCTGTGCGTAATTGCTGTAGAACTTGTTGGCGGGGCTGCTAACGAAGTCGGGGGAGCACACAAGTATGATCCTCTCACAGCGTTCAGAGATCAGCTTGGCGACAGGCGCGTACTGCGTGCTGTGTCCAGCCTGCAGCCGGTCCACCGTGCATATCTGATGAGAACCACACAAACTTAATATGCAAGATTGTAAAACGTTAAAAAACGTAAACGGTCTAGTGGCGAATAATGTGCTTTGCGATCACGACTTCCTGAGTTTAAATTTAATTTAGACGGACGATTTAGCGCAGTGGTTAAGAGCTTGAGCTGCTCCGCCCACTGTGTCGAATAGTCGCGGGTTCGATTCCCGCACGGGACAAATCTTTGTGTGATCCACAATTATTTGTTCCGGTCTGGGTATTTGTTTGTGAATTTTCATGTTTGTAAACGCACCCACGACACAGGAATAAATCCTAGTGTGGGGCTTTTTTTATAAAAAAAAAGAAGAAAAAAAAAAAAAAAAAAAAAAATCCTAGGTCGGACAAATGTAGTGTTTTTATGGAAAAAAATCCCAGTATCAGTACGGAGTCAGGAATTTTACTCGGTATATGGCAATAGGCTCACCCCCTATTACATCGTTGGCGAAAAGTGGGTATACACAGTACACCTCTGGCACCCCCACTTGGGGAATATAGCCGTGACGGTGTAACACCTGAGCCGAGAAACTGACCAGCACAAGAATGTGAACTTCAACAGAAGGCATGAAAATATATACCATTGGTGCACATTTTCGTATTTCATGGCAGCGCGTACGTTGCAGGCTATTTAGAATGGCCATTGATTTTGTGTGCATTCATAATATTTTTTTCACATTTTACATTTACACCCATGACACAAGAATAATTGTTTGTGTCTGTAAATGACTACACTGTTAGCTGTCCCGTGTAGCCTTTACAGTTACACGGGACAATAGAATGCGTGTGGAACAGCTACGTTCCAGCTAGAAGGGCGATTGGGGCAAACAGCTTAAGAGCGTCTCGCGGAGGAACGACCTCTGTTTGGCATGAGGTCTGGTCACGGTCATAATCTAGGTATCACTCCGTGGGTGTCTGCATATGCGGGCGGGCAAGGGATACTCCGACCTCGTCGGTGAGGTGGGTGCCTGATCCTGTGTGATGTGTACTCAAAAGGAGGGAAGTGAAGGAATTGAATAGTAAGAATCTGCCAACATTTTCAATATTCTTAGATACGATATGCGCGAAATGGAATATGATAAAACGTCATCGTACCCATGTCTCGTGAAAAAGACTATAATGTGGGGCAAGGATAAAACAATGGCCCAATAAATAGTAACAAACCTGGAAGCCATCTTCGTCCAGCCTCTGCAGCAGTTCGTCCACAAACTCCTGGTCCTCCTTGGCGTAGAGTACGAACGCGTGGTACCGATGCTCGTAGCCGGGCTGGTCGTCGTACGTGATCGGGCCAGTGTGAGGCACTTGCACCTTATTCTCGTTATTGTTGTTGATGCATATCTGGTTCTGTTGGTTCACTGTGGAGTAACAACCATCGATAATATAGGTAGATAAACGCTCGCAGCACGAAAAATGGCACCACCAAAAGGCAGGCAAAAGTGGACGGTACTAAAAAATTTAAAGGGTTTCTCTTTTTTGAAAATACAACTTTAAGTAATACAATTAAGGTACAATATGCCCTAATTTTTCTTTATATCATAACAGTAACTGCTCACGCGGGTTTGGAGACGTAATTAGTGTAACTTTTGAACGGAATGGTGTATCTTGTTATGATATATCGATGGTAACAACAGTTTTTATTTTTAGATATTATTCTTACGTGAATATTACACATGAAATACAACTTTTAAGCGGTTTATTTTTGATTTTTAAGTTCCCGTCGTTAAGAATGCTTTGCAGCACCCATGGTCACGAGATGAACTGAGGTATTAGACGACCAAAAGACATAGTTTTTATTCTAGATTTACCCCCCACACTACATTAGTTCATTCTACTCTTGGAATTACTTTTCTGCTGTGTCTGCGTTCATATATACCTATGCTAAAACAAATACTTGTTGCGTAACACAAAGAATCGCTTTTTTTTTCGAATTTGTACCGGCAAACTTCACGATCCGTTAGACCAGTACATTGTTTTACCGTAAAAAAACTTTGCCAAACGGTTGTCTTGATAAGCTCCAATAGTAGATGGACACAAACCTGTCTATGTCAATTCACGCCGTACTCTGTTACCTCGGTTGAGAGAGTAAGCCTTTGCACTTCAGTGAGACTGTACAGATCGATATAATATCATGACGACCCTGTCACGATAATAACCTCGCCCACTATAAAATGGGCTGTTTAAGATTATGGCATATATGAATTTTCGTAATATTTAACTTAACAAATACCGAGGGAAATGCAAGAGATGAAGCGAACGACGTGCCAGAATCACAGATTGTGGGGAGCTATAGTCTCTGCCTACCCCTGATGGATAGACGTATGAAAATTTCCATCTAATAATGACTTCATTCCTACTGACGGCGGATTTCGTTTTAATGTCTTTCTGGAATAACAATTTGTAATAATATATAGGTCAAACTTACCAAGCGGCTGATTCCTGCTTCCCAACTCCTTGAGATCAGAACACACGTCGTCGTATACGTCGAACCTGTCGAGACGCATGAGGATGTCGAGCAGTTGCCCAATGGTGGCCGTCGGCTCCTGCTGCTGCCATATGTTCAGCACCCTGCTGGTCCTGTCTTCGTACTGCTGGATGACCGCTGCCGTTTCTGCTGATATTTTGACCAGGGTTGCAATTCCACGCCAGTCTCTGTAGATTAATAACTACATAAACAAAAATAAACACCGTCGTGTCTGTACAGGGTGACAAGAAAAGGTTTCATGCCAAAAGTCTTTATACGTCAGTCTACAACTTTTATTCAACTTTTTATGATTCGGAAATCGTTTCTCGGTTTCAATTGATCAGCTGATCCAATGAACTTGTATGGGAAAGCGAAATAAAATCGCGAAAAAAAATAAGTTGCTGAATCGTTGTTCAGACGGGCGTATAAATGCAAGTTCTTTAGACATAAACACACCGTCACGCCTATATTCCAGAAGTGGGGAGGGCAGAAGTGTACTGTGTACGCCTACATTTGGTATGATATCCTTTTTCTCTGTCACCCAGCTTCGCCTAGCGGAACTAGCAAAGGCGATGCACTAGCTAAATAGCAATAAGCAATTGCTTAATAGCTGTACTGGCAATAGCTATTACACGCACACAATTCAAGACTCCAGGCTCTTCAGGATTTAAAAAAAAGCGACTAGTGATCGTCGGTCCCATATATCTACAAGAGTAATGAGGCAGTCCATAATATTTTTTTATATTACGTAGACATTCATAGGCGACGAGGCTGCGGTGTTGTTAGCGATCACCATGGTTAAGCAGCGTTCGGTTCGGTCAATCTAATACAGGTGACCGTTTGTGGCATTTCCATATTCAAGCGTCTCTGTACGTCCCTTAAAGTCAATTTAGAAATTCGTTATCAATGGTATAGACAGATCAGACTGCTGCCAAACCTCGTGGGACTATAGGAGGAGGTGCGCCGCCACTACGTGGTTCTCGTGTGGTCACACCGATTGTCGGGCGTCCGGCGCAGCAGGATAAAAATCCAGAGCTTGCATTACCGTATCCTTTGAGGCAGCAACGCTCCTGGCGCGCTTTTCACCGCTCGACATCCGGCGGACGTGAACACGAGGGTCTACGACCAGACTCGCGGCGTACACCAAAGCGGCGAGGGCGTGCCTGCGCTCGCAGAAGTGAGACGGCGGGAACGACGGCGCGCTCTAGGGGAGTGGCGCGAAAGGCTCAGCCACATAGCGCGCGTCGTCCAAGCCATCCTGCCGTCCTTTGGATGCCTAGCACCAGCGCCACTTACTCAGATAATCACCGGTCACGGTGGTTTCGATGATTATCTGAGGAATATCGGTCGCGACGCAACGACGAACTGTCACCACTGCGGTGGGGACCAGGATTCCGCCCAGCACACACTCGAAAAGTGCCCAGCGAGGGCTTCGGAGCGGCGGATCCTGGTCGACCGGATCGACCCGGACCTGTCCCTGCTGGCAGTAGTAGCAGCAATGCTGGCAGGGAAATTGGCGTGGGGGGCCGTACCCTCCTTCTGCGGGACTGTGATGTGCCAGAAGGATGAGACCGAGCGGGATTGGGAGAGGACCGATCCTGCTCGACGAAGGGGACGGCGCCGGGGCGGAGGCACAGCCCGCCCAAGGCCCAATAGCCCGCATTCTTAAGCCCTGGAGCTTAAGAATACGGACTGACTCGCGTCCCCCGTCGTAATATATGGAAGACGGCGGCGTTGTGGCCCACGTCGCCGTGAGCACCGCGTCGGTGCGGGGGAGAGCGTATCATCAAGTATTCCCCAGATGGCGGGGTATTCAGAGCGCGGCACACGAGGGGGACCGGTGCATTCGATACGGATATCCCGGAGCCCCTCCAAAGTGCTGATGTCAACCACCCTGGGGTTTTTATTCGGTAGGAATCCGACACGCCCCGCGAGCTTCCCCGGAGGCTTGCGGAAATCCTATACAGGATTTACCCCAGATAAATAAAGGTATAGACAGATAGCTAAGAGCACAACCGCGGCCCCGCGCTTGTTGTCTGTTGTGTGTGAATGATCTACGCTGTTGGCCAAGGGGCCTTTACAGATTCACCGGACAAGATGGCAAATTAGCTCAAGGAAGCCTCAAAGAAGAACGGCCTCGGCTTGGGCTGGCTATAAGGGAGGGAACATGCTAGGTGTTTCGCCGTGGTGCTCTGCACTCGCCGGCGCGCAAGGGATTCTTCGATTTCCCTGGCGAGGTCTGTGTCTGATCCTGTGTACGGTAACCGAATAAATGGAAGTCGCGGCTCTTCGCGTAGCACTACGAGAATTACCAAACATTGATATTATACATCTTAATATATAAAATTCCGGTGTGCGTGTTCGTTATTCTTCTCTTCCTAAACAGCTTGACCGATCTTGATGATACTCATGGGGCCACTTTGATGGTCAGCTAGAGTTGGACACACGGCCACCTACCGGTGGCGCTGTTGTCGACTGCTAAATATTAATAAAATAGCTTGTATCTGTATTAACTTTATAGGTTGTATGCTTGCCTTCGTTGGAAAGCGCGGGCGGGCCTCCACACACGCGGGTCAAACAAAATATTTTTTAGAAATTATGATTAAACTACAATACTACTTAATTTGGAGTTTCTTGTTTTTTATTATGAATTTTTGTTCAGTATTAGCAATGCAGATAGTCAATAAATGAATGAATAAATTAGAAATGCAGTTAGTCTTGTGAATTCCGCGAAAAAGAAAACAACAGTCTGCATAATAAAATAGAATAAGTAATTAGGTTTTTGTGATGACGTTATTTGTTTATCAAATTCCCATGGACGTAAAAATACTGTTACGTAGAATTATTATCATATGGATACGAAATAAATGTAGGTAACAGTAATTCCCTGACGTTAAAGTATAATACAAGGTTAAAAGGTCGTACCGTCTAAGCACATTCTTCACAAGATAATAAATTATTTGTTGTTATACAAATAGGCCAAATAGACCGTGTCTTATCTGAAGGGCAAGTCAAGAGTCTCCATAACCGGCGAGCGTGTGAGACGAACTATGAGAGTGGAGGAAGCCAGCCAGAGAGGTCTGTAAAGAAAGAACCTGTTGGAACTCTGTACTCACTACCTACCCGGCAAGGGATCTGGCGTGATAATACAGATAGATGTTATACACAAATCGAAATTATATTGAACATGTAAACCTATATCATGCAAATACAAACCGAGAAAGTGGTTTCTCCCAACAAACCAGATCCAGGACTCTTATTCACTTAAACCAAACGCGACGCGTTACGATTTTTTAGTGAAATGATCGAGTACTGTTCGATTTTTTATCTATCTATCTTTATCTATCTACTGTGCGTATTACACTGGAGTAACTTTAAAAGATGATTTCTCGATGATATCGTAACGCTACGTACGATTTTTTGCTCATAGCGAAAGGGCCCAAAGTGGTACCCAATAGGGTAGTGTAAAAAAAACCATCCTCACGCCTATATTCCCCAAGAAGAGTTCGAGGAGATGTACTGTGTACACTTACATGTCGTCGACGATGTTAAGCCAATGTTGTGTGTGTGTGTGTGTGGTCTATGCTGTTGGCCACGGGGCCTTTACAGCTTCACCGGACAAGAGGGCGAGTGTGCAACCACTACGCTCGAGCCAGAAGGGCAACGGGGCAACTAACTCAAGGGCGCTTTGTGGAGGAACGGCCTCGGCTTGGCCAGTCGCTATGGGGGAGGGCGTATACTAGGTGCCTCGCCGTGGTGCTCTGCACCGGCCTGCGGGCAAGGGATTCTTCGACCTCGCCGGCGACGTCGGTGTCTGTTCCTATGTGCGGTATCTGTATTCGAAGGAAGGGAAGTAAGGACATCTGGAGGGTCGGTGAGAATATGCCGCAGGCGAAGATAGCTGCTGATAGGAGGGGATAAGTCCCAATGTAATAGGGGTCGAACCTATTGCCATTATATCGAGGAATATTCTAGACTCTGGACTGTGCTTAGTGTACTAAGATATATGAAAAATTTTGTTTGTCTGTAAAATTTTAATTTTAAAAGACTAACCGTGAAGTTTCTTGCCCTTCTTCTCCACAGGAATGACATTCCGAAGTGGTGGTAGTCTTTGTTACTTTTTTGACGATTCATAAATACTATAATGGTTTACATGAATAAAAAATATTCTGATTCTGTATATTGTTGACATGATTTATTTTGCGCTTAAGTTTATTGAGAGAGTTAATAGAGGTAGATTTGTCTGAAGGAGTGCTCGGGGATCCACCACACATATTTTGAAGTATTATTGTAATCTTACTGTCCTGTGAGAAAAGACTCGGGTATAAATTGTACATATCTTTCTTAATTCTTCATTGTACACACAAATTGTTACAAACAGAGCTGCGCAAAATGTAATCAGATTAATGATTACAATTGCATTTAGTAATATTCAATCATGATTCAAGATTAAATGTGTATTCGTAAACTTTGAAGATTACAAAATGTAATTGTAATCGTCAATCATTAATACACCATCACGCCTATATTCCCCAAGCAGGGTTAATCATTAATCTGATTACATTTTGTCCATCTTTGGTTAGAAATAATTAAATAACAAAGTCGAGTTCTCTAACAGCAAACCTTTGAGCGATAGAGACACAAATCATCAAAAATTTTTCCCAGCAAAGTAAGGGTCAATTCACAATGTAGAAGAGTTGAATTCGTCATTGAATCGTCTGAACGCCGGCCGCAGGTAGACGCGCGCAAGCGCGCATTATCGCGCGTTGGCAGGGGTCTTCATATTTTTTGATGTTTGTGTTTTAATTTTCAATTTATACATTACTTACAACTTAAATAAAGTTCAATATACTAACAAGCGTGAAATTCATGTCGCGCTTTGCTTTGACTCTCCGCCCACGTGCATTGAGCCTAATATTACTATAATAATGCAAATTTATTGTGGTCAGCTTGCTGGTGTGTTAATTATTATAACAATACCACATAATATCAATGATTACTGTTATTGTTACAGCACTAAAATATTATTTCATGCAGTTATCAGAACATTTTTTATATTATTATTATTTATGTGAGTTTTAGTTTACAACAGTTTCTGCCCACGACTTCATCCGCATTGAGTTTAGACGGGAACCTATCATTTTTCCGGGATTAAAGTATCCTATGTGCTAATCGAGGTAAAATCTGTGTGCCAAATTTTATCTAAATCCTTTCAGCCGTTTTTGCGTGATTGAGTAACAAACATCCAAACATCATAAACATAAAAACTTTTAAATTTCGTAGGATAAATTATTTCTGTACCTTCATTGAAAAAGTTGACATTAAAGTTTTAAAAATTGCTCACACTTTTTTACTACATTTAATTGAATATTGATAATGGTTATTGATAGACACTTACTTAATGATTATTTTGTAGAGAGAGAGTAGTTTTCTTAATATTAACTAAAATAGTGCACATTTTATTTGACACAATGATTTTTTTCATACTTTTTTGTGTAAATTGATGTTAATTCACATGAATCATTACACACTTCGTTTGGTTTAGTGTCGAAGTGGTGTCGAATGATATAAGTATTTCACATGTAAAACGCTATTAAAAATGGGTTCATCTATTGAATAACATTGGTGCACACTGTACACTGATACACATGTAATTATATCAACTAGCACCATTTTAATCTATTCCTGCTCGTTGTGTAAAAGGGGTTAATGCAAGTTGTCAGTAATGCAAAAAAAAATTGGAACAGCAGTTCATTTTATTTTGTGACGTATGGAATTATATCATCTTGCACATAGTTAATGCCGAAAAATGCTGAATTATATTAATATGCTCAAAAAACCTTTCTCATTTTGAGCCTTAGGAACATGGGGATATATACAAGGTGTATCATAAATAATGCAAGCCCTGAAAGTAGTATTTTTGCTAAATCGACAACTGAATCGATTCCAACTACATATTTTTAAAGTATGTTAAATTTTTGACTATATGATTTAGATCTTTGGGTATCACGCGAGTTTCATCCCTAAAATGCAAAGGGAGGTCATTATTACCTACATCCTCAACTAGTAGGCAGTTTGGCAAAAATTAATTGTGAAAATATTAAAGTCAATTTTTCAACATCAGTCCTTTAAAAGCAATGTATGAGGCTGTCATAAAAAGTCACTTAAGTAATTTGGTCTCCATATGAGGCCAAATAAAGGGCGCTGCGCACCCTTAACGTGGTTGCGGGATTAATTGATCTGTTTAGGTGCTAGCCAAGCGAATTCACAAAAGCCTCATATATTGTATTGTCTTAGAATATTGTATTAAATTGTACATAGATAATTGGATTAGTATTTAGTGTCTGTGCTACGCTATTTCAGTAGGTTATTACCTGTAAGAATAGTGTACTGTTGAGAATAAGATAAATGAATAAAAAAATGGATATTAAAATATTTCACAATTTATTTTTGGTTTTTAAGTCCCCAGGTTTTAAGTGCTCCACAGCCCCAATGGTCACTGGAGCGACTAAGGCGTTTGATATCCAAAAGTAATTGTATGTGAGTGAGAGGATTGATTTATTTAAAATTTCATATGATGAATTACAATTAAAACTACAATGGAATTACTTACATAGAAAAAAATAAATGAATAATGCCACCTCAAGAAAAAATGTATTGTGTGAACAGTCACTGACTCTATAATTTAAACTGACCCCTAAGTGAAAACTCATCGGATATTCCCAAAAAAACCCAGGTTTAACATTGTTCTGGTCAAAAATAACTTTCACGCTCTAAAAAATATATGTCAGTTGAATCGTAATTATATAAACGTCCACATAATTACCTTGGTAGCTTATCAGGTCCATCGCTGGGAATTATTTTCGGCGTATCCAATAAACACAACAATCTTTTAGTCGTAAATGGCAAAGACGACACTGACAACGATCGAATGTCGATATCAGAGTTCATTTTTAACACAATTTATTGGTTTTATGCATTGTTTAATGCTCAAAAATTCGCAGAAATACCTCTATATTCTATTTTATACAACTTTCTTGTGAAATCAAAATTATATCAAAAATATAAAAATTGATAAGACGAAAGACACTAAGACAGATACCACTAGATACCACAGAACACACAGACATCACACAGATACTAGATATTATAGCCATTTCACATACAACTAACTCGGGTAGTTTTTTTTAGCGGGAAATCGAAGAGTGATGTTGTCAATTTGTTTAATTTACAAAACTTGTGTTATTTCGACTAATAATGCATAATGTTGGTGGAATATTTACCATTATGTGTTCCTATATGTGCATGAGTGAAGGTAATTGTAACAAAGTGATAAAACGTGCCTTTTCGATTTCCCTCAAAACGGCCGTCGCAATTGGTATGTAAAGTATCCATCACTTTACTATCCAGGGTAGGGCACTTCATCAATTTCATTATCATCTTCGTCATCAAGTTCATTGGGTAGTTGAATTAATTTAGAAATGAATATTCGTGAACTTTGTACAATGGCATAATGTAAACGCAATTGCCACGAAAAAAAAAAAACTCGGGTAGTGTAGTTTGGTACGATTAAATTTGGTGCTGCCAATGAACATAAAAGTGTATGCCCCGAATAAAGGGGATACCTACGTTAATGGAATTATAAACGTAAATAATTTCTAATGAAACCACAATTTAATATCGATAAAAATGGGCAACTAAATTATGGCGGCAACCTGTCATCATAATCGTTATAAGAGAATTAAAAGCACTTTCTAAGGTTTTCCACGTTCACAGAGTTTTCCTACCCTGAACACCATTTCTGTTTACCTCCTCTCAAGGTCTAAGACATGATTACGTCGTTAAAATAATGATTATTCAGGTAACAAACAAACAAACGATCTGGCGTGATGATATAAATAGATAGATAGACATACAAACACACTGACACTAGCTGTCTACACTGACAACAGTTCTGCCAGCCTAACTCCGAAGGGTAGTGGTCATGTAGTGGTACGCACAGATTAATGATGTGGTGAAACGTAGAACGGGCTATAAACGTAGTGCTTATATTGATTTGGACAGATACCTACCTAAGAAATATTTTCCGTAATGCAAAGAAAATATGGCGTTTACGTAACCCCTTGTTCGCATGGGCACTTTTTCATGGCGTAGCTCTAAAGCGCTATGAATGCTTACAAAAAAATATACTGTTAGGCGTAGTATCTACCTAAGTCCAGGCCGTGGAAACTTAGTACAAAGGAAACGATGTACTACAATCCCATCCTGACTGAAAATATCTTTATACTAAAAACAACTAAGGACCAAGGCCTAAATACCTAGAGACTACTAAGAAAAAATTTGAATTTTCCTTTCCTAAGGGTGTCGTAAGTGGCCAACCTGATATCAGAGATTTCAGCCAAATTTACTATTTATCTATATATCTCTATCATCATCTAAAGTCCCTTGCATGGTAGGCAGTATCTATTTGGACATATTGGTTTAAAGAAATAGGTTGTTTTGAAACAGACCACTTTTTGATACCAGTTTTAACGAGAACTATCTATCTAGCAACTTAAACTGCATAACATATAAATAATATTATGTGGAAACCCTGTTGCAATATACTCTAAGTGATGATCCCACACTGATGGTGAGTCAACATATAAAATGGTTTTCCCACTAAAAAATAAAAACAATTAATTTATTATATGAACCTAATTAATATTAATTAGCTTCATATTTCGTTAAATTGAAGGTGTAAGAAATGGGTTCATGCAGTTGGAAAAGAAGACCTTCGATATTGTTGTTGTGCCCATTAAATTGAATGTGGAGACCATTTTATGAAGAAAAAGGTCAATCAAAAAGGCAATTCCAAAACTAGAACTCACTGCTGCTCTTTCAACACAACAATTAGAAGGATTGTTTCTACATTACTAAAACAGGTAATTCTGTTTTAGGGAAAATGATCCTCTTACTGATCAAAATGTATTAATTATTTTATTACTCATTCGATGCTGGTTAGAACAATAAGTTTGCAACTCGAAAACACTACAAGTTCTAATAAACTGATTTGTATTTATCCCTCTACCAACTTATTAGCTACTAACTTTTACTACAAAAAGAGTGTACAGACCCCTTGCAGGGCAGACAGAGAGTACAGAGATCTCACAAATTTATACCTTACATACCACTAGATAATGATAATTATATTAAGTGTAATGTAATGAAGTAACTGATAAATAGTTGTGACCGCTTCGTTGACAAATAATGATGAGGTCCTGGGTTTAAATCCTAGGTCAGACAAATGTAATTTTTCTATTGAAGATTTTCCGGTATCAGTCAGTAGTCTGGAATTATGTACGGTATATAGCAGTAGGTTTGCCTCCTATTACATGGGACATAACATCGTCGGCGCATAGTGGGTAAACAAAGTACACGTCTCTGAATGCGTGACGGTATTTTTTTTGTTTTTAATAAATTGTCAATTTGTATATACTTTTCAGGTCCTATACTGATGTGCAGTTTGATGTGTTGGTGACGACTGCAATTTAAATTTGTGTTTCATTAAACACAAATCTAAACTGCAGGCGTCATTAGGGTCGAATTTACCTTCATAGGTCAGGTGATATTTCAAACTAGTTCAATTGTTATTCAGTCAGTTTATTGCAATAAATATATTTTTTGTACGTTTTTGTTCACGGCTTTTATTTTTTTCCTCTTTACGTAAAGGGCAGACAACAGCATATGAAGTGTAACACTAGATTCCATTTTTATTGCACATGCAATGTACTAGTTTCGCTTGGTTAGCTGTTGATAGTACGGACTTATGAAATCGTTTCTTTTTTCTTTCTTTTATCGATGTCGATAAAATGCTTAACATCACTATATGCTTTGTGCCTACGTCTACTAACTAAATAGACAGTAGTGACCACAAAGCAAAAACGAAGAGGAGATGGCGTAATAAGATTTTCCTATACAATTTAAGCGTGGCGCTGTGCCACACTTGTATTTACCATCTGGCGGAAAATGGTTAAAACTAAACGGTTCGTCAATGTTACTTGTAAGTTCAATTATATTACGGTAGATAGCATTTTTAATCTATATTAAAAAAGCCAAAGCAAAAGCATTAATTAAATTACGAAAAAAATACTTAAAAGTGAAATATTATATTATTTGTGACCAGAATGTCGATCCCAGTAATTTTTGCATGTTAATATTTAATGGCTCCGCGAACTCGAGCGAAAGTGTCAATGGAGCGAGTTGCGATGACAAACTGAGGTAAGCCACGCCCACCACGGTGATGTCAAGGCTTTTAGGAATTCAAAAGGCTCGCTAGCTTAGCTCATCTCCTCTTCGTATATGCTTCGTGGTAGTGACTGTGACCGGCATACTCACCCATCGATACCCTTTGCTGGCCACGCTAATGGACGACAGCCCACTTTTGTGGTGGAACCTAAACCACTTCTGATTTCCACCGACACGGTGTCCATGATAATTCATTTCTGTGGATGTTATCAGCGTTACCGCTACCTACCTCCTTTCTTTATACCTACAGGCTTAAGCCACGAATTACTCATGGTACCTCTAACCCTTTAATAGACACATGACCAAATTTCACTCGTAATATGGAGAAGTTACAGTCGGACAAGGATCTTATGGCTTGCGGCCAAAATGGGAACTAACATTGTTATCAAGTGAAATGTCACTTTGTAACAGTCGCAGAGTTGCCGTTTGCTATGAAATTTAACAAAGTTTTTTTTTTCATTAAAAACCACCCACCTGTTGAAATATCACCTTGAAAGTAGGAACACTTTACTAAATGTTAATTCACACCCTGTCAATGTCATCCATGGGCCAAAAGATCCTTGTCGAGCTTTATGTTGATAGAACACTTGATAGACGTAAAGCGCAAGTATAGTTCACAGAGTACTATATACAAACTGGTTTAACAAGGATATTAGGCTTGTTGATGACATTGACAGGAGGTTGCTGTGAAATGGGGTTATCATTTAGTAAAATTTGCTACTTCCAGGGAAATAACATATTTCAACAGTTGAGTCTGCACGGTTACTAATTAAAAAAAGAATTTGGGTAAATTTCATAGCAAACGACAACTCTGCGACTGTCATGAAGTGACATTTCACAAAAAACCAGCGTTAGTTCCGATTTTGGCCGCGGGCCACAAGTACCTTGTTTGACAGTATGGGTATAAGTTATTACAGAACACCAATAAAAATAATAAATCTGGTTTGAGACGCTTTATTGTCATTCACAAGTGCATTCACTATCTCGCTACAATCTAATGACGATACAGATACAGAGTACGTTATGTTACATTGTTACAAAAAATCATATCACACAATCTTGTTATAGGAACGAAAAAATATTCAAACGAGGTAAAATAAATATATGCACATGAAATGTTTGTCCATGGATATAATACAATGGATTGAGCACTCTGCGAAAAAACGGGATGACAAGGATACTCACTGAGAGCCCTACGTCCCTTTCTAAGTAGGGTGACCAAACATTGGTACGATTATGGAGTTGTTGTCATATAATTAACGTATAATTCTCAGACACTGTTTATTGGCGTATTTTTTTCTTTCTACGCATATGCCACATCGTAAATGAGTAGTAATCAAAGTTTTTAATAAAATCATCTATTTTCCTGCTGGCTGTACATTTTTTACGGAATCTGTAAATACAGCTCCAAATATCGCAAAAATTTAGGATAGTCCCCTAGAGCCGTTTTTCTGTATCTACAATGGTTGAGATAGCTGCCCTTACTGCCCTATCTTAATCCATTCTGTATATAAAGACGAATTGAGAACCTTGTTCGTTTTGAACTCGGTAATAAATGGTTTACAGCGTATTTAAACCATATCATCAATAGGTATAGTCCGTATTAGTTCTACCTTATGGTCAACGTACTGCATCGTAATGGTCCCGAGACTGACACCTTATTTTCGTAGTTATGGCATGTATATGAATTTATAACCCTCAACGAATTGAGTACTGTCAAAATATTGCTAAAAAAATTAAACTCTTACTCACAGAAACAACATTGAATTTTCTATGATTTAAACAACTCGAGAAACCATGATGAGGTGGGGCAAGAACCGGGAGCCCGGTGTCACGCTCGCACCCATTACGATGCAGTACGGCGACCATAAGGAAGAACTAATACAGATTATACCTATTTATGGTATGGTTTAATTACGCTTTAAACCATTTATTACCGAGCTCAAAACAAACAAAGTTCTCAATTCGCCTTTATATACAGGATGGATTAAGATGGGACAGTAAGGGCAGCTATCTCAACCGTTTTAGATACAGAAAAACGGCCCTAGGAAACAATCCTTAATTTTTGCGATAATTGGAGCTAAATTAACAGAAACTGAAAAAATGTAGTCAGCAAGAAAATGAGCAATTTAATCAAAAACTTTGACTACTACTCATTTAAGATGTGGCATATGCGTAGAAAGAAAGAATTTCGGTAATAAACAGTGCCCGAGAATTATATGTCGACAAGTCCATAATCGTACCAATGTTTGGTCACCCTACTTAGAAAGAGACGTAAGGCTCTCAGTGAGTATCCTTGTCATCCCGTTTTTTCGCAGAGTGCTCAATCTATTTGTAATATATCCATGGGCATGTATTATATATTACGTCATCGTGGTTAAGTAAGGCCAGAAATGCACTAGATTGCCAACTGCGCGAAAAAAGCAATTTCTTTAGTACAAAGTGTTTATTTATTTATTTTATTTTCTATTTTCAGATTTCGTTTATTCAACAGAAAACCCGTATGTTAATTGAACAGTTAGAAATTTGGTGGCGAAATTAAAAGATAGGTTCCGTAGGGCTGGAACTTGCCATTTCTGGTCAAACTTTTTCAAACAAAAATCAAATTAAATTTACAATAACATTTGCACACGTTAACTAAAAAAAAACTCAACGAAAACAGATATATTTAGAATAGAACAGTACTAGTATGTACACTAAATACTAGAATATAAGCTCTTTTTATACTGGAATGTTTAATTTTGACTTCAATAATTTTCATAGCAGACACTTAGCACCACTCATATCTGAAGCCGCGTCCACGCTAGGCGATACAAATAAACACCGTCACGCCTATATTTCCCAAGCGGGGGTGGTAGAGGTGTACTGTGTACACCCACTTTTCGCCGACGATGTTAGGTCCCATGTAATAGGGAGCGAGCCTATTGCTATATTTATTTCTTTATTATACAGACACAATTCCAGACTGGACTGATACTAGGAATTTTTCGATAGAAAATCTACATTTGACCGACCTACGTTGAACTGACCATTATTCGCAACTAGAACAGCGAGGCAGGCGATAAAAAGAAATAATAAATGCTTTTCAATAATATAATTCCGTGTTACAGTGTCTTTCAATTGTAGGTGTTACCACAAAATAAATTAATATACAAGATCCATGTTTTTAACCTGTTGGAACTCTGTAGTCTCTACCTACCCCGCAAGGGATCTGGCGTGATATAGATAGATAGATTCATGTTTTTATGAACTCTGTATTTAGTGGTTTTTATTATAAGGTCCAACAAGTATGGTATGGACATATTGTACATACATTAAAAGAGGTGTACCTCACACCTCTTTAGTGCCTTTTTCATACGCACTCCCAATGTACAGTGGAATACCAATTCCAATCTTCCAATAGCTTAGTCCAATACATACTTGATTAAAAAAGTAGATAAGATCATTGCGCACAATCAATTAGTAACCTTAAACATGCGTTCAGCAGGTTGTTAGTTTAATGTATGAAATCAATTTCAATATATAAAAAAATATTCGCCTAGCTAAAATGCGGCTTCATTCTCACTGATATTCATATTAAAATTGTATTCGAAAATGATGTATAACTACAATTGGACAAAACAAGCAAATAAACATGTAACGCGCCGCGATATACGATAACTTCCTGAAATGGTCGTTTAATGGTATACGGGTATTATAATTTATATTATAACCCAATTTTCCACTTTCCGAACGCACCCCTTCGTTCACGCCGCGCCACCTGCGTAGTGCGCGCTGCCCGCGCTTCCCGCGGTAGTCTCCAAAAGCTAGACATGGGTAACTCAGCGAAATTCTTGCATTAATTCAGTAACTCAGGCGCAGTTTACTGCGCCGGCTCATTGCGTTAACTCAAAATTGCGCCATGGCGCAATTAAATAGAACGCGCCGAGTGAGCAGCGAAGCGAACATATCTAAGTGTTAAATACATTTAAATGCATTATGTGGGCAACTCAACATCTTTCGAATTTCCCGATCCTGCGCTGTGCGCCAACACATTTTGAAGGAGTGAGTTAACACATCCGGCGCAGTGAACTGAGTTGGCGCAATTGCGTGGCGCAGCGCAGTGTTACACATGATTATTAGCCGCCCAGTACGCTACCGGACATAGACGTGCTCGTTTGTTATCGTTATAATTATTCTCTAAGCACCTTTATTAAGTGTATTTCACCTTCCACCTTTTGCAGAGGATACCGTCTAAAGTGTTTAGTATACTAATTTACGCACAAAACGGTTGTTTTCTTCTAACCATCGGCGAACGAACGCACGCCGCCTGCCTGAGCTTGCCACATATTCTAGTGGCATATATACTATTCCACGATCATTTCACGAAGTTATCGTAACGCACCGCGTTTGGTCAGCGAGTAAGGGCCCTAACGTTTCATCTATGCTCAATATTACAATTGTATTTTGCTTGATAGTATACCTATACATTGTATATGAAAAACTAATTATAATACTCAGCATATAAATATAGTTTGTATGTTCAAAACCCCCTTTAATTGTTGGGGGCCATGCTTTTTAATTTCGGGCCACTTGCCTACGTGGGCATTAAATAAACTTCATTGTAGTTTCAACACATCACCAATATTCATATTACAACTTTGAATTTACATAAAACATTATTGTGAGCAACTGAGTGGCTATAATTTTTTATACTCGTATATAGACTTGGGGCAACTTTTATTATATAATTCTTCCTATCACACCAATAATCAAAAAAGTGATCTTATGAATATTCCCTTGAGAATTAAAACTATTTTATTTCAATATAGGTATTAAAACACGGTATACACCTATGCCCGCATTTTCAAGGACGGGCGCTTTTTCAACGTGCGTTTTTGAAGAGCTGTAAGCGCTTTAGTACCGTTAATCGTTTGTTTTATTCACGCGTTCTACTATTGCGCGTTGGAAAAACACTGTTGCGAAATAGGGGTTACTGGCCGTAAAGTTCGGAGTAATCTTAATTTCCATACAAAAAATTAAATGAAATTATAAGAGTGAAGGAAGCCAGAGAGGTCTGTAAGCACAGAACCTGTTGGAAATCCGTCCTCTCTGCCAACCCCGCAAGGGATCTAGCGTGATGGTATAGATAGATAGAAAAAAATAAATGAGTTATCATAGCCACTGAGTTGCATTCCCTCCTAAAAACTATGCTAGGTACACTGTCAAATTTTCGACTAAAATCTACAAAAGCATTTGAGTTTCTACTTTACGATACTTAAATATTCGATAAACATTAGTTGCTACTTTAAGAATAATACCAATAATCGTACGTGTTAAACATTGACTTAACAGTAGTTATTCATTTTGCTTTTATTTACCAAATTGACCCAGTGTTGTGTATAAAAATTTGTGCTTCGGATCACAGCCGGCGACAACCTTACAATATTTTATACAATGAGGGTGATATTCCAGAATTCTACTATTCTTGTATTGCTTCTGAATCTTCTGGATACCAGAAGTTTATTACTAATACATAGTTTTTTAACCTTTTGAATTTCCTACGCAATCAAGGAGCGTTTACACCACGAGTTTTTGTAGCGCAGTCAACAAATGTAAACAGTAGAACATCTTACTACAAATAATCTGAATAAGTATCACGCACACAGACGCGCGCTCTACGCGGCTTGTTGGCAGGTCTATAGCCGGGTTTCTACTGCAAGCGGAACGAACTCCGTAAGGAGTCCGTTTAACTCGCAACAGTAAATTTCATAGAAGTGCTTCCATCAAGAAAGAGTTAAGCAGAAAGCGCTAAGTAAATAAAAATAAGGGACTCGCTCGCTTAAGCAAATGGAGCGGACTCCATATGGATTCCGCTTTACTCGCTACGTTAAATGTCGTAGAGGCGCTTCCATCGTCAAAGAGGTAAGCGGAACGGACCAAACGAGTAAAAATAGGTAAAAACGAGTTCGCTGCGACACGGTGTCGCCGACGAGTCTGTTAGATTCCGCTGAGATGCTATACTGTTTATATTAGTGACTGTGACTGTAGTAAGCATTTGAAAGCGAGTTTCAAATTGGTAATAAAGGGCAGTGTCTGTAGAAACAAGCTCCTGTATTAATTATAATCTATGGTACAAAACAATAAGGAAAATCTCGTGAAGCTTTGCCTAGTCTAGCGTACTCACTCCTCAAACGTTCGCTAGCAAATTCTTGCGGTATAAACGCACCTTAACCTAACTAACTTGAAACAAAACACCATATTTATATGTGAACAAAAAAGTTTTAACGACAGTTCACGAGGATTTCTTTTAATAAATAGTTTTTGGATTTTATAAACTATTTACATATCGCACAAAAGATAATACATTTTATATTGTTATTAAAAGATCCGCCGTATTAGTAATCTATATTTATACCCAATATATGTCTGATATGTTGCTTTATGAACAATATTTAAATTAATATCGACATGTTCGCAGGTGCAATGTGGCGTACGGACGATATTGTAAGTGAGTAAACTGGAATTTATGTGGCAAAATCCGCAAAATTAGTGTGACATAGTAATATATTGTAGAGCTAATAACTGAAGGAACAAAACAGGTTGCACTATATATAAGAATTGTATAGTTAAACTAGATTAAAAAAAATACGCCGACACGCCTATATTCCCCAAGCGGGGGTAGTAGAGGTGAACTGAGTACACCCACTTGTCGCCGACGATTTTAGGTCCCATGTAATAGGGGGCGAGCCTACTGTCATATACCGGGCACAATTCCAGACTCCGGAATCATATTGGGAAGTTTTCCTTAAAAAAACTTTTTTGTCCGACCTAGGATTTGAACCCAAGACCTCGTGATCACCAAACGAGGCAGTTAAAATAGAAATTACAAGAAACATTAAGTTTATTCCGGTGACCATGTCGGTACTTCCATCTACTGTAAAATAGAAATTCTAAATAGAAAGAAAAACTTATGGGATGGGAATCAACACAAAGAAAAAACCAAAGCCCTGTGTTCCACTATTCAGTGGTAACCACTCTAACCGCTCAACTACCAGAGTTTTGAAGCGGTACATATTTATTTCTGTATATTCACATCCTGAGAAACCCGATCTCCTTCCTCCATGTAGAATCATTATTGATGCCATTAAGTCAAACATTAAATAAATACCAAACATAGGCTGTGGTCCGAATCACGCTAAAATGATATTAGCGTCATTCGGACCGCAGCCATAATGTCACTTACTTATGTCAAAATTGGCCAATGTACAAATAATCTCAAAACTGTTGGATAATAATGTAAAAGGCATATGCCGTTACAACTTTGCCTTAATGCCAATGTAAATAGAGTAAAAAATTTGATAAATTATTTGTTAGTATAATATACCAAAGTATATTGTATTTTTGTATGTGGCAAGAAATCACCTTTATAGAGGGTGTTAGGTACAGATGTGAAAAAACTAAAACAGATCACACTCCTTGTCAATAGGCACAACTTGACAGTTTTATACATATTGATTCATCATCATCATCATCACCATTTCAGCCTATATTTGTTCACTGCTGAACATAGGCCTCCCCAATTGCTTTCTAGTGTAACCAATCCGATGCCACCAGCATCCAACGACTTCCTGCGATCTTCACAAGATTGTCGGTCCATCTGGTAAGCAGGCGTCCCACGCTGCGCTTGCTAATACGTGGTCTCCACTCTAGAATCTTTCTCATCGAATCTTTAACATATTGGTTACCGTCATGGTAATAGTTTATCGTATGGGTACTATGACCTGTTTCAGGTTTTGCGCACCTGTTCTTTACACCGTTTTACGTTAATTAAACCTGTATTTTTATTTTACGTCTTATTAAAATCTTGTTTACTAAAGTATCACCAGAAAAATAAAACGATCCGCTACATACAGTTTACCAGACAATACAGTTTCAATCAGAGTCAATTCAAACATGCAAATTTAAATCTTAAGCGGAAAATCACAAAGTTAACATGTCTGAAATATGTCACTTACTGGCGCCAATTTAAATTTTTTAATGCCGCCTGCGCATATATGCGAAAAATAAATCTATATTTTTTCCGTCCAAACTGTACAATTTCTTTAATATACATTACATGATATAAATGTACGTCTTTATACATCTATATGTTATGAAGATTATATATTAGTTATTTGTCACTTTAATAAGATAATGTAAGTTAATAAGTTAGCAACTATGTAAATAATTGTATCGCTAATGCTTCTGCTCCACCTGGGTTAACGTTGTTAGCGGATGTGTTATAGCCCTTTAAATGAGACGGTAAAAATAACACATTAAACGAGTGGCCACATTAATGCCGGCACTCGAGTTATCGCCAAGTTTTAACGACGCTAACATACCGCATCTCAATTAACACATTAAAATATTGACTACATCTGCGTGATACTTGCGCACAGATGCAAAGACGTTCTTTAAATTGTAAAGGTGTCAGTAATCGCTAATCTATCATTAAAACATTGCACAAAACAAAATAAAGATACGAAATATTGATTTAATTAGTGATAATGCCACTTTATTTAATGAAATGTTAACGATGAGAGCAACTGAGTGTTAATTAGGTACCAACTTAATTAACGCATTACGTCATAGGTCGAGTAGGAGCATTAGTATTACTAAAAAACTTGAGAACTACCCTTTCGAATGACTTCTAATTTTCACCAATGTTATTACCGTTAGGAATCGTAAGCAAAAGTTGCCCTGATGTATGTTATAATATTACAATATAGTATAGATCAACAAAGCTTTTAGTAACATCAAAATGTATATCTACCACCAGATTAAAACCCGGCATCCACGGAGAACTTCCGACGAAACGAGATGAGAGGGCAAGAGAAAACGTGACACAAATAGAAAGAGAGATAGGGAGAGAGAAAGCGAGAGATAGGGGGGGGGGGGAAGTTACCCTGCGTTCGCACGAGCGCTTCTTCAATGCGCGTTTATCAATCGCTGGATTGAAAGAAACTGCTAACAGAACATTTTTAGGCGCTATTTTACACGCTTTAGCAAAACCCGTGGATGTTAGAAGTGCCGTGCGAACGAGGAGTTACTGACTGTACTTTGACGTTTGTCTCAACTCAATATGAAAAAGACAAGTGAGAGCGCAGGAAGCCAGAAAGGTCTGTAAGAAAAGAACCTGTTGGAGCTCTGTACTCTCTGCCTACCCCGCAAGGTATCTGGCGTGATAATTTAGATAGATTAAAAGGACTGCGCGAATAAATTGCAAGCTCACAATTCGTAATGGCAATATAAACAGGTTTAATTCTAAATAGTTGAGGCCTATTTGCGACAAATTTACATTAAGTTCTTTATATTTAAAATTATATAAATTCTGTATGGCAAGAAGAGAAATCACATAGCATAAGAATTTATAAATAATATAATGTTCTGTAACTAATAAATAATATTACATACAAAGACTTAAAAGCTTCAACTTTCAAGAGGCAAGATACAGTATAATAACCTTTAAGTGTGCGATAGACTAACTAAAAGTGAAAAATAAATAGAGTACATGAAACTAGATGTACACCTTGACGAGTTAAATAAGTTAACTAACTATTATAAGATAGGACGACCACAATCGTGAGAAAATAAAGGTTTGGTCAAATAGCCGCCGGAGCGCGACGGAAGCGCTCGGCTGCGCTCGACTACGTTCGGCCGGCGGTCTGCGGTAGACTGCGCGACGCACACGTCCAGGGTTGCCAACGCACATCCGCCGAATTCCCCAAAAATCTAGGTCAAATTCCCCAAATTTGGGGAGAACAACATTCCGATTCCCCTCAAATTCCCCACAACATTAGTTTGTTTCAGGGTATTTTTTAGGTGTCTTTCTTGTAAAATCAGCTAATGTTATTTTTATAATTATAAAGTTTATAAATAACTGAACAGTTCATTAAAACAAATGAGTCGTTGAAGCACATTAATAAATATATTTTATGGCCAAAACAGGAAATTAAAAAATAAATGAAAAACGTTATTGTAGTCAATTTCATAGAAAAAATATAAACACAACTCGAGTCTTTGTCATCAATACTTGGGAGAAAAGCTTTAAAAGATTCAAGTATTAAATACTCTGTCCCTGTTTAAGAAAAAAAATAAGTAAAATATATTTTCCGAAAGCTGTTACCCATGTAACATAAAACAAGATTCTCAATAATTAATCTATTTAAATTGATCCATTTATTTAAATTGATTCCGCGTGAAGAAACTTCATCTTTTGTCCAGGACGTGGCATTCAGATCGTACCTAGTAAATTTCCAGGACACAATATAGTTAGAGAATAGAAAAAAGTTATGTCAATTGAATCATTTTTTTAATTTTTAGCCTAATATGTCAAAAGCCCCACATTTTCTCCACATAATGCCAATCCCCACTAAATGCCCAATCGAATTGAAATTCCCCACAAATTGGCAACGCTGCACTCGTCACACTGCGGGAGCGACGTCGTGACGGTCGGGCCCCACGCACGATACTACGACCCGCTCGGACGAGTATTGGCTTCTCGCTTCCCCCGTGCTTCCTTTGTAACCGCGTAGAGTGGACGGCGGTGGGTCGTGATATTAGCCGTCGCGCCGAGCGGGGCCGCACGTACATTTCAGTACATTACAACTCCCCAATCCGCACCACTGTCGCGCTGCGTCGGCTATGTGGCGAAACCTTAAAACTATTCATTTTTTCAGAACTCATTCGCCATGACCAATTAAACACGTAACGCGGTACTTTACAATAGCTTCGTGAAATAATCGTTTTAAGGAACGACAGCCGGGTTTCCACTGCGAGCGGAACGGACTCTGTCCGTTCAGCTCGCAATAGTCAATTTCTTAGAAGTGCTTTCAACAAGAAAGTGTTAAGGGTCTACCATGATTGGCCGTTTTACCACTAGGAGAGTGACAATGATCCAATTACTTTACAAAAGATTAATAATATGCGATATTGAGCGCGCGCTCGGAAATAAACGACGTATGTGTAAAAACATTATATCATTGACTAAAAACACTACACTTTAAAATACAAAACTGCTTTACAAGAACTTTGTAACAATTAATTATGTTTTTAAGTAAATTATTAATATATAATAATATTTTTTTATAAAAATAAGAACTAATTATAGTTCTTAAGCATTTTGCGTTGGAATCAGAAAATGTAAAGCAACCAAGATAACTAGAATTTTTCTATCGAGAAAATTTCGTTTAATCGTGTATTCCTTTTACCAGATTCTAAAAAATATAGTCATAAATTATAAATGTTATAATATATATGTTTAAAAAAAAAAAAAAAAAAAAAAAAAAAAAAAAAAAAAAAAAATCGAAATTTTAAGTCTCTAGTCCATATACTTCTTGAAGTGAAGTACAAAAACACGTTATTTTCGCGGTAGCTCCTTTAGTGCAAAGTGTCGAGTGAATAAAAATAGCAAGGACGGACTTGTTGCGCTTTTGCAATGGAGAGCAAATAATTAAAATAATCTCAACTCTCTCTTAGTCGAAGATGAAAAACTTATTTTAACTATTTCTCGCTCATTACCCGTTTGCAGTGGAATCCAGGCTAACAGGTGGCATTCAGTATTCTATTACACGTCAATTTCACGAAGATTTCGTAAAACGCCGTTTTTGGTCATAACGTATAGTCTTTTAGACTAATTAAATGAAAGTTTGTAGTTTGCAAGATTTATTTAATTTTGTTCATTTGAACAAATTTGGTATCGCCCAAAATGGCGGCATAGTGAATGATAATCCGTCATTTTCTATCATAAAAGTCCGTACAAAATACTAAATAACTAAAAATAAATTAAATCATCGCGTTTTTAAATTCCTTAATAATTTAAGATGGTTGAATTTGAAAACATTTGTAATACGTTTTTTTATTTACCTACAATTATTAAAGTAATGTTTGGGAAAAATTACCGAAAACGTGAAATATTTTATAGAGATTTCGCAATTAAACTTGTAACTTGTTAATTGTTTATTTATCAGTCTTAAAATATATTAATTAAGTGTTATTTTTTTAAATAATTGTGTTTAAATTAATGTAACTTAATTATTAAATGGACAGAAATAAGCAATGACATATCATATTTTTTTTATTTACATTCAAATTTATTACAATGCAAGTAGTCTCAATTTAGGTGTCATGTTATTGCTTATTTAAGTCCATAATAAACGTTTTTTTCTTTTTATTAAGTGATATGTATCAATTACGATTTTTTTTGCTTGTTTATAAAGTGTGTAGTTAATAAATATCGGTGTATGCTTCTGAGGAAGCTTCTTTAACTTCGTGAAGTAAGACACCTTCGTGTGTAAGATTCACGAAGCAAATATAAGGAGGTCGGCCTAAGCAACTGTGCACTGTGCCTTCCAGCTGGGTCCTGAAGTCACTGCAGTGGGAGTAGTTTTCGTCAGTCTGTCGTTCTCAGGTAGATGGCAAATACAGAAGTGGGCGGGGTCTAACGTTCTCGCGCCATCTGGCGCAGAGATAAGCTTGTTTGTATAAGAAAATCTAATTAAGCCATCTCCTCTATAAATATGCTTAGTGGTAAGTTTTTTCCTGTAGAATTTGTGATTGTAAATGCACCCACGGCATAGGAATAATTCCTAGTGTGCCCGGACGTATTATTTTACAATAAAAAAATAATAATCAACTACCTACCGAAAGTAATTCTGCATATCGACTTTTAAATATTGTCTATTCAGACAGAAATCGTATATTTATAGATACATATTGGAAAACTACATTATCAGGTAGCAATTATTGTATCGTTTTTTTTCCGTAGAAAAATATGATATTATTATTATACATATTCGAATAAACCACTCGTTTTCTGTATACGTATTCCCGAATAATCGAATTCCCAGCTCAGTCTCAAACCCAATCAGTCGTGCTACTATTCGTATAACATCGGCAATCCTCGGCTAAATTCGTGACGCCCAAACGCAATTTGAATATCCATTCAAATATTAAACGGTTTCTATAAACTTTTAAATTTCGAATCACAGAATCCGTGCATCGAATATTCTCGAATTTGATATATTATAATTAGAAAAGAATAGTCTCGTAAAAATTGACTGCGACTTCATAAAGAACTTTACTTACAAATCGGAACCATTTTTTTAACTTCCAATTAATCTTCATATCTTTAGTTCAATATATTTTTATTTGTACAAGCTATAACGTCAGTATAACGCCAATTTTAAACCTTCGAAATCCGAATTAATCAAACAGTTCGCCTTCACATTTCGAAATTCGAACACCAAACCAATTTCCAAAGCATTCCGAATTCCAATTCACGGCAATTATAACGCGCCATTTGAATCTATTACCAATCATCATTCCAAATTTGAATCCAAAAATTCTTGCCAACTTATCAATTTTAAATTACACCAACCATCATTATAAATACCAACATTCATAGCAGAAGTATCACAAAGCAGGTATCGCCTGCGCACGTTCTATTTCAATTATGAGCTGCCCTCTTTCCTTGCATATATCCTTCCCACCTTTTAGCCGTATTTATCAATATAGGGTCATTGTCCAAACCTGCTAGAAGGTAGAGCTGGTTCACATGAGTCGCGTGGTAGTCCCACCTCGCTATGTTGGGGCTGACACCCAGAGTGAAGTGTCTGAGATCGTAGAAACTTCCACTGCCGGTGTCGAAGAGTGGCAGCAGTGTCTTGAGAGAAGTCATGCCGTCGTCGAACATTTTCTTGGCGAGAGAGATGGAGTTCTCGCCTTCGATGATGTGGAGGTCGTAGAGGCCGAGAAGAGTGTAAATGAAGCCGTTGAGAACGAATAAGGGCGGTTTGGTTGGGTATTCTTCGTACCTGGAACATAAAAATAATTTGACTGCCTCGTTGGTCTAGTGGCGAATAATGTGCTTTGCGTTCATGAGGTCCTGGGTTTAAACCCTAGGTTGGACAAATGTAGATTTTCTATCGAACAATTCCCAGTATCAGTCCGGAGTGTGGAATTGTGGCTGATAAATGGAAATAGGCTCGCCCCCTATTACATGGGACCTAACATCGTCGGCGAAAAGTGGGTGTACACAGTACTCTTCTGCCAACCCCGCTTAGGGAATATAGGTGTGACGGTGTAAAAATAGTTTAAAACTTTTATTGAAATATTATTGAACCCTGGACACCTTATGATACTTTACCGGGTTATGATACTTGTTAAAACAAATCTGAATATATTTTCCTTGGTTCGAAAATTACCTAATCACCAATCAAGACGACTTCAAAGTCATCTAGATTGGCATTCTGTGTGCACTGATAAATTGAGCCAACCACACATCTAAAATGAAATAAGATTTGGTTACCCCAACCAAAGTAACCCCTGTTGGTGGCAACCAAGGTGCCTGCCCTCTGTTGGTGGCTTCCCACCAACCCCCGAACCTAGGGTTCCGACCGCGTAGAATGCCTTTTCTATTCTATCTATCATCTATATATCTTTTCTATTCTAGCTATCAATACTAAGCTCTAAAATTTCGCCATAGGTATGTTGTCAGAACGCTCATAACGGTTCCACGAGCCATTTCACTTGGGCGAATAAGCGTAACGCTTACAACTGCGTAAAACAGTCATTTCTAATAATTCGACGGATAGTTATTTGACGAATGACTTGGTCCAGTGGTTATGAGCTAAAGTCGCTCACTAGATCGAGTAGTTGCGGTTTTGATTCCCGAATGGGACAAATTGTGTGATCCACAATTATTTATTTCAGTCTGGGTGGTTAGTGTATATGAATTCCATGTTTCTAAACGCACCTACGACTCAGGATTAATTACTGGTGTGTTACTCAATAATTACAAATAAAAATTAGGTAAACTACTTACCTGGGACTAATCGGCCATCGACCAATTGGTCATCCCAGGTATCACTGGAAGGACGTGGTTGAGGGGGCTTTGCATGATCTCCAAGCCGAAGACTGGCAGGTAATCGCGCAGAACCGTGAGAAGTTGCGGAAACTCGTTCCAGAACCAAGATTCACTTGTACACATGTAGATAGACTACTAACCATACATATTTGTCCATCCACATAGCTTTAACCCCTCCCGCAGGACTTGGTACGTCCAGTAAATAGAGCGCTCGCTTGGCGGCCTGCAGGTACGTCGTATCTCCACTCTGGTAGTACGCCCTCGACAGGAGAGAGATCGCGTGGCCTTGGCTCATAGCCGAGTGCCTGGAAGAAAACAAGAATCTGTCAGGTTAGTATTGGAGCACTGTGTGACCGCGCTGTTTTTACCGATCACCAAAGTCAAGCTCCGTTCTGCTCGGTCGGCACGGAAGGCACGCTATGCCGCTAGTCTCGGTTACCACTTAGTGTGGTAGTCGTTAAGCCAAGTTGGAAGCCTTGTAGGCGGCTTGATAAGTTCCAACAGCAGGTGGTTACAAACCTGCCTCTATCAATCCGCACTGGGTCCGCGTGGTGGAGTATGACCTAATCTTTCTCACCTCGATTTGTGAGGGAAAGTTTTTGGCCAGCATTGGGAGAGTAAAGGCTAATATTGTTATTTTAGGTGGTAGTGACAATGACAGTGATCGATGCTTTATTTGTTAGCGGTTCAAACTTCAGAGTTATCATCATCAAATTATATCAATTATTAAGGCGGAGGAAGGGGGTCAAAAAATGTGACATCTGTGACAAAGAGGGACCGAGTCATAAGCTTTGTGTTAATGTTAATTAGATCATGATGTACTCGTTTTGGTTTACTGAAGGTTTTGGCTGTTTATTTTTTGTCTTTCCCCTTTAACTTGCATATTTAACTCATTTTTTAATTTTTTTCGTATTTCTTATGTCCTGTAGTTAATAGATATGGAAGCTGTTAAACTAAGAATGATGTGTATAGTTGTAAGTGGATAACAGATTAATAGGTTATGAAAAATCTTATAATCTGTTCTCCGTTTCTGTACCTTTTGAATAAAATAAAATAGCAAATGTCAAGTCCAGCGATCTGTCGTGTAGTGACATTTCACATGATGACGTTCTTATTCAATTTAAGCGTGGCACTGCGCGGGGTGGTACAGGACAAGAGGGACGTTACGCCCAACCCACATTTTTATGTATTTGCCATCTGGCAGAGACTGGTAAAAACTAAACGGTTCGTCCATGTCAATGTTACTTGTAAGTTCAATTATATTACGGTAGATGGCATTTTTAATACAGAAGTATTCTAATAAATTACGTTAAAATACTTACAAGTGAAATGTAATATAATTTGTGTGACAGAATGTCGATCCATGTAATTTTTGCATGTTAAGATACATAACTTCATTTGATGGTTTGTTACTTGACGGACGATTTAGCGCAGTGGTTAAGAGCTTGAGCCGCTCCGCCCACTGTGTCTAATAGTCGCGGGTTCGATTCCCGCACGGGACAAATCTTTGTGTGATCCACAATTATTTGTTCCGGTCTGGGTATTTGTGTATGTGAAATTTCATGTTTGTGAACGAACCCACGATACAGAAATAAATCCTAGCGTGAGGCGACGTTTTTAAAAAAAAAGAAAAAAAAAATAGAAATGGTTAAATTTTTAGTAAAAATAGATAATATTCAATAGCTTAGCGAGCTCGAGTGGACATGTGAACGTAGCGAGTAGCGATGTAAAACTGAGGTAAGCCACGCCCGCCACGTTCACGTTAATGCTTTTAGGAATTCAAAAGGCTAGGAGCCTAGGCCACCACCTCTTCGTATTCGTTAGTTCCGATTTTGGCCACGTGCCAAAAGGTCCTAGTCGGGCTAAAGTGCATATAAACTTAATGTCTCACCAGCCGGGCTTGAGGTCGGCGACGCCGGCGGCGATGCGGCGGCGCACGGGGATGGGCCAGCCGCCGCTGCGCGAGCGCTGCGCGCGCAGCAGCCAGCGCGCGGCCGCGTAGAAGTGCGCCATGTGCTCGCCGCGGGACACCGTCGCGTTGTCCAGCGCGCCCGACCCGCTCAGGATTATACCCGATATCTATGTCAACACCGGCATTTGAAATGGTTGAAAATCATAGAGGTGAAAACCAAATCGAACTTATGCGACGCGGCGGACTTCGCGGCGGACGAAGTGATATTTTACTTAACTAGCTAAAAATCATAAAACCGTGTTCACAAATCCACAGGTAACATGACAGATCCAAATATCAAAACAAAAAAACGACTGCAAACGTGGGTGCGTTTGCACAGGATTAAATCCTAGTGTGGGGCTATATTTTTTTTCTAAAAGCCATTTGAAAATCATAGATGAACTGCCTCGTTGGTTTTTCTACCTGGTTGGTTGATCTAACATCGGCAGAGAAAAGTGAGTGTACACAGTACAACTCTGCAATCCCCGCTTAGGGAATATAGGCATGACGGTGAAAATCATATATCATAAAACAAAATTTAATCCATGCTGCAGAAGACGCCCACCGGCGTTTATTAATTCCCCAATAGTGATATATTACTTATATAATAATATTAGCCCTGTTAAGAACCTGTACCACCGTTGGGCACAGGCCTCCTATCAAACTGAGAGGGTTTAGGCCATAGCCCACCACGCTGGCCCAGTGCGGGTTGGCGAACTTCACACACCTTCGAGAAACTCTTAGGCATGCAGGTTTCCTCACGATGTTTTCCTTCACCGTTAAAGCAAGTGATAGTTGATTTATTAATACGCACATGCTTTCGAAAAAGCAGAGGTGCGTGCCTGGGTTTGAATCCAAAGCCTCTAACTTTACAGTCAAACGGTCTAACCACTAGGCTATCACTGTTTTTTTATATATTACTTAACTGGTTAAAAATTATAGATTACAAAATAAATTTTAACCCATTCGCTGCGGTGAAAGCCCACTGGAGTTTGTTAATTGCAAGTCCAGGGTTCTGTTTAATAAAAGGGTATTTGACATGTGCCAGATGACGCTTTGACAAATTTTGTCAAAATAAGCCAAGACTCCGTTCCTCGCTATAATATTTTTCACATACGATGGGTAGTGACAGTTGTAAATGCCAAACGAAATTATTATTTAATTCACTGGTATTAAGGCATAAAACCATAAGTATAGAAACGGGTCATGCCTCTTATCGCCATTGAATAAAGTATAATTTACAACTGTCACAGTACCCATCTTGCATGAAAAATACTATTATAAGAGTATTTTAGGAACCACAATGAATGCTTTAACAAAAACACCAATGATATTATATGCAAAAGAGATAGATAGATCGAGAAGTGATTTAGTTTTAACGCAACTCTCGTTTCTGCCACTACTTACCTTAAATTTATTCCTAGGGGATCGTCTCTTTGGTCTGTCCTGGAGGGCCCAGCCTTTCTGCATGTCGATAATGAGGTCCCGAGTGATCCGGCGCCACTGCTGGTCCACACCTATACCGTAGTATATGTGATCCTCCTGTCAATTATCACAGAAGATAAACCCATTAGGAAAAGTTGATATCTTTTCTAATCTTTGCTTATATTTTTGTGTCTAAATAAATACAGTATGTATTTTTTTTTAAACCTAGCCCCACACTAGGATTTATTCCTGTGTTGTGGGTGCGTTTACAAACATAAAAATTCACATACACACATGGGTATTTGGTACACAAACGTAAACGGTCTGAGTAGACCGGAACAAATATTTGTGGATCCCATAAAGATTTGTTCCGTGCGAAAGACTCTAACCCGCGACTATTAGATGCAGTGGGCAGAGCGGCTTAAGCTCTTAACCACTGCGCTAAATCGTCCGTCACTATCATAGGCGACTTCCTAGAACTAAATTAAGTTATTTAATGATTTTCGTAAGGGGCTACCGCGATAAACACGTGTTTTGTACTCCATGCTCTTCAACAAGTATATGGATTAGAGACTTAATATTTGGAAATATGATTTTTGACACTATATTTTAGGATCTGGTAAAAGAAATACACGATTAAACGAAAAAAAAAGACTAAAGTCATAGCTATTACTTTACATTTTTTATTCTAACGCGCAACATTTAAGGTTTCGCCACATAGCCGGCGCAGCGCGACGGGGCGCGGCTTAGGACGTTGTAATGTACTGAAATGTATGGGACACGTCACACAGCGCAGCCCCGCTCGGCGCGACGGCAAACGTCACGACAGAACGTAGCCGAGCGCTTCCGTCTCGCTCCGTCGGCTATTTGAACAAACCTTTAAGAACTATTCAATAGAATTTACTTAAAAACATAGAGACTAATTGTAGCAAAGTTTTTGTGAAGCAGTTTTTTTATTTCATAGTGTAGTTTTATTTTCGAAAATGAGAAATAATAGTTTTCGCACATACGTATTTTATTGCCGAGCGCGCTTTCAATATATCCGTCCCTTATTATTCATTTGTAAAGTAATTGCATTACTGTCTCCCTCCCAGTCGATAAATGCAACCTTTGTGTGATCCACAATTATTTGTTTCGGTCTGGGTATTTGTTTGTGAATTTTTATGTTTGTAAACGCACCCACGACACAGGAATAATCCTAGTGTGGGGCTACGTTTTTTAAAAAGTAAGAAGAAGAATTTAAAAAATGGTCGAATTTAGTCAAACATCTTGGTTAATGACGTTATTTGCTAATCCTACTAATATTATAAATGTGAAAGTTTGTATATCTAGATATTTGGGTGGTTTTACTCAATTGAACCTGGATTAAAACATAAGATACTTTTTAACCCGGAAAAAATGTTAGGTTCCTGTCTGAAGTCAATGCGGACAAAGTCACGAGCAGAAGATAGTATAAAATAATATTCACACTAAAGTACAGAAACTATTACTCACCTGAGCCGAAATCAACTGCGTACTAGTAACATAATGAAGATACACTGTCTCCTTCTTATCCTTGTTCTGCAGAACCACAATCAACGAAGAATTCAACTTAAGCTGTATATCCACAGTGAACACAAAGTCCTGAGTTATATTCACTTTGAGCCACACTTGACTAGCAACATTTTCGGAAGTCGAAAACCTCAGAACATTAGACTGAACAGAACTATCGTATTCTCTTTTCATAAAAGCATCTTTACTAATAATCCAACTCTCTAAATGTTTCTCTCCGTCATCTATTATACGTCTTTTGGGCTCAGGCTCCGTGATATGCTTGCTGTAATGTGCCAAGCCAAATTGAGCTATCTGCGTTGGGTAATAGAAGCCTCGGGGTTCCCACTGGGTGCTCACTGGGACCCCTTCGATTCCGCTGATGCATTTGACTCGGTCCCGCACTTCTACGTTGTAGTTCTCGAAGGTGGTAAAGGTGCCTCTAGGGTCGTATTGTTTCTTTGGGTGGTAGATTTTACCGTAGCTGTGCGACCATTCCAATTTTTCGATGCCATCTATAGTTGTTATTTTGCCGTAGATCTGTTGAATTATTATATATGCGTTGTATTCTTATTTTTTCATTATTAAAGCAATAACATATGGGTCATTCTAAGTTAAGAGGTACCCGATTCACTTATTTACAACTATTTCCATAGAGTAACGTTACCGAAACAACTGATAAATTGGCTGCGCTCCTAGTTCGCGCGATCCTTGTTTTATCTTTAGGCCCAATGAATTATGTTTAACGCCCCAACTTCCCGCGGAAAGAAAACAAACACCTTTCTCAAAGGAATTTAAAAAGTCAGGGAGGAGACGCGAAATATGTGGAACAACATGTTGACGTATTTTTTTATGAAAAGATAATTTTAAGTAATTATACTTCCTAGATTGCAAGAATATATTTATCTTATTGTCTTAAAATGATTGATTTTGATACCTTATTGGATTTTTATGTATTGAAAATTACTGATACACGAACAGACTCAGTTAAGGGACAGATTAGGGAGAGATGTTTTTCATGTTTGAGGTACTATTGTGACTAAATAAAGTATATTTGAGTAATGAATTTAAGCGACTATTTAAGAGATACTAACATTATTGATTTTTTCATCGTGGACGTCGCTAGTTCCTCTTAACTTAGAATGACCCATATGATATCCTCTTTAGTATGTACTATCCTTAAACCTTAGATGAACTACTTATCTAGATGGTGTATCGAGCGCGCTAAAACGTCATAAAATTAGGGTAGATAAATTGTAGTACGCACACGGATGCGCACGCGCACATTGACAATATTTAAAAAAAAACAAATAAAACGAGCACTTGGCACCACGCGCACATAGTGTGTAACTGATGATGCTTTTTACGCCATTTTTTTTTTAGCAATGCTCTGTCTAGACAAGTCTTAGCCTAAGCTTTACACTAAGCATAGTTTGTGGTCGAATCCTAGATAGGACAAAGTGTGGTCCTATCGGAAATTTCTTTTTCTTAAAAACCGTAGGATTTGTTATTTAAAATAGGATTTATTACTGTATCGTAGGTGCGTTTACAAACATGAAAATTTACACACACATATACCCAGACCAAAACAAATAATTGTGGGTAACACAAAGATTTGTCCAGTGCGGGAATCAAACCCGCGACTATTGGACCCAGTAGGCTGAGCGGCTTAAGCACTTAACCAAAATATCCATCCATCGATTTAGCGCAATTGTTTAGAGCAGTTTGGGGTAATTCAGACTGCCTCGTTGGTCTGGTGGCAAAGCGCATCGCTTTGTGATCACGAGGTCCTGGGTTCAAATCCTAGGTCGGACAAATGTAGTTTTTCTAACGAAAAATTCCCAGTATGAGTCCGGAGTCTGGAATTGTGCCCGGTATATGGCAATAGGCTCGCCCCCTATTACATGGGACCTAACATCGTCGGCGAAACGTGGGTGTACTCAGTACACCTCTGCCACTCCCGCTGGAGAATATAGGCGTGACGGTGTGTACAATGAGACATAACGTAGTCGATTAAATGTTATATATCTACTATATATCTCTGAAATTCGCGCTTGGGGTGTACAGGCGTTCATTTATTCTTTACTTCATTATCATCAGCTTTCTATAATCTACTGCAGGGCATTAACCTCCTTCCGTTTGTGCTATAGTCCGCCCTGTGCCAAGCTTTACCTAATTTAATTAATAACATAAATACCACACCACCTCATACTTATGTGTGTGTGAATGATCTACGCTGCTGGCCGAGAGGCCTATACAGCGTCACTGAACAATAGGGCGAGCGTGCAACTTCTAGGCCCCAGCCGGAAGGGCAAGGGAGCAACTACCTCAAGAGCACTTTAAGGAGGAACGGCCTCGGCTTGGGCTGCGGCTATGGGGAAGGGCAAGGTGTCTCACTGTGATGCTCTGCACCTGCCGGCGGACGAGGGATTCATCGACCTTGCCGGCGAAGTATTTGTATCCGAAAGGAGCGGGGTAAGAGCGTCGGGAGGGTCACCACATACCTCGAAGTACTTGTGCACCAGTGAGAAGGGCACGTACACGTCGTCGCGGCCGGCGTCCCGGCGACACGGCACCGAGTACTCGCCGTTGATGACGCACTCGATCTCGTCGCCCGCGCCGCCGCGCTCCGACAGAGCGTTCGACAACACCGACGCGACTGTGAATCAGAACTTATGGTTGAAATAATCTTCTATTAAGGTTGCGTACCTCAATCGGTAAAAACGGAAACCTTATATGATAGTGATCCTATAAGCGTTCCGTTTTTACCACATAGATAGACAAGTCAGACGGGCAACAAGGTGTTGTTGTATGTGTGTCCGTCTTTCTGTCCGACGGTTACTGACTGTTGGTAACTAGTGGCGAAAAATGCGCGTAGCAATCACGAGTGGCTAGGTTCGCATCCCAAGTCAAATAAATGTGATTTTCGATAGAAAAATATCTATTTATTTTTAGTTGAAATTGTGCCCAGTACAATGGCAATAGGCTCACCTTCTATTACTTAGGACCAGAGTTGTCATCATCATCAGCCGAAAGACGTCCACTGCAGGACAAAGGCCTCCCCCAAAGATCGCCACAACGACCGGCTTTGTGCTGTACGCATCCAGCTTCTACCTGCGATCTTCACCAGGTCATCAGTCCACCTTGTGCCCCCACGAGGTAGAGTAATGACCTGGTGACCTGCCTGCCCACTCCACGTCTTCCGGTACAAGGTCGCCACTCGAGAACCATTCTATCCCAATGGCCGTCAGTTCTACGAGCGATGGGGTGACCTTAAGCCTTCTTATGAGGTCCATCGTGAGTGAACATGTCTCGGTGCCGTAAGTCATCGCTAGCAACATACACTGGTCAAAGACTTTTGTCTTGAGACACTGCGGTATTTGGGACAAGACGGTATTACGAAGCATCCCGAACGCTGCCCAGCCGAGTTGGATTCGACGATTGACCTCTTTCTCGAAGTTGGACCTACCTAATTGGACCGTTTGTCCCAGGTATACATAATAGTCTACAACTTCGAGTGTAGAGTCTCCAACCTTCACATGAGTGGGTACGACATGGGTGTTTGACGTGATTTTTGTCTTGTCCATGTCTATTTTAAGACCCACTTGTTGAGACTCTGTTGAGGTCATCGAGCATAGTGCCGAGGTCTTTCAGGGTCTCAGCCATGACCGATATCGTCGGCAAATCGAAGGTGAGAGATGTACTCGCCGTTGATATTGATGCCATGTGCTCTCCAGTCCAGAAGCTTAACGTCTTCCAGCGCGGCGGAGAAGTTTCGGAGATTGTGTGTGTTTGTGTGTGTGTGTGCGTGCGTACGTGCATGCGTGCGTGCGAGCGTGCGTGTGTGCGTGCATGCGTGTGTGCGTGGATGCGTGCGTGTGTGTGTGTGTGTGTGAATGATCTATGTTGTTGGCCGCGGGGCCTTTACAGCTTTATCGGACAAGAAAGTTTTGGAGATATAACGTCTCCCTGTCTCACGCCTCGCTGCAGTTGGATGAGGCTTGAGTTCTGGCCATGGAGACGGACTGACATTGTGGCGTTTTCATACAAACTCTTCAACACTCCCATATAACGGTGGTCTACTTAGCACCGCTGGAGAGACTGTAGCACAGCCCATGTCTCAATCAAATCAAAGGCTTTTTCATAATCCACAAACGTTAAACATAGTGGCCGATTATACTCCTCTGACTTCTGTATAACCTGCCGCAGCGTATGTATGTGGTCTATGGTGCTAAAACCTTTTCGAAATCCGGCTTGTTCGGTAGGCTGGGTGTGAGACGATTCGTAATGACTCTCGAAAACAGCTTATAGACATGAGTCAGAAGTGATAGTCTTCAAAAAGGGCGACAAAACCTTATTGAAAAACTATAGAGATTTTCAATAAGGTTTTGTCGCCCTTTTTGAAGAAGAGAACCACCACACTTCTGTGCCACGACTTTGGCGGTTTGCCTTCGACAATGACGGAATTGGATAGCTTCTGGAGAGCCTTTAGTATCGGCTTCCCACCAACCTTGAGAGGCTCAGTTGTCATACCGTCATCGCCTGGCGCCCTATTGTTTTTGAGCTGTTTGAGAGCTATACAAATCTCGTACAGACTGATGTCTGGGATGTCTTCGGTGTAATGTCGGGTCAATCTGGCTCTTGAGTCTTTGGCAAGAGTGCGTGGGGAACAGGTGGGCGTGTTGACATGTATAACTCTCCGTCGAACTTCTCGACCTCTCTCAGGAGTTCAGGTTTGGAGGATATAATCCTGTCGTCTCCGTCCCTCAGCTTGTTCAACCGGCTTTGCCCAATAGGCAGATCTTTAGAAAACACTTTGGAGCCCTTGTTCCGCTCTATAGCCTCTCTTATTGTGCTGGGGTTGTAATCGCGCGTCTCGCGAATCAGAGTCTTAGAGATCTGCCTATTGAGCCGCCGGCATGCAGAAACATCGTCCGGAGAATGCAGGACGATCTTTCCTAAATTAATTTTAGGATATGGTCTGAGAACTTTTTGGTTCTTTTTGAACGGTGGGCAGAACTTATTTCCGACCGTATGGACAGTTTCCACGATGCTGTTATTGCAATCCTCCACGTCTACGCACTAGCACTCGCCCTGACATTCGAAGCGATTTAGCAATTCGAGCTGAAAACTATCATGGTTCTGTATTTGGACAGGGTCTAGACGCACGAGCGCAGACTTCATCAGTTTGGCCTTCACCTTTCGAGCTTGAAGTTAATATTCAATGTGCCTCTTACCATTCGGTGATCGCTACGTGTTTTGACCGAGTTGATCACAGAGACATCATTGAATATTTGCAGCTTTGTCGACATGATGAAGTCTATCTCATTTTTTGTGACGCCATCGGGACTCACCCAGGTCCACTTGCGGTGTTCCCGCTTCTGGAAGAAGCAGTTCATCATATAAAGCCCCTCCTTCTTCATGAAGGCCGCCAGCATCTGCCCCCAGGAGTTCCGTTTTCCAGTACCAAATGTCCCTACTCTAAGCTCATAATCGCCTCGTCTGCCCAGTTTCGCGTTAAAGTCCCCCATGACAACAGTGTAGTGAGATTTCGAGGTATGTATGGCTCTAGATATACATCATACCTCAGATATAACGTCCACCTCGTCATCAAGGTGTTTCGAAGTTGGTGCGTATACCCATATAATTTTCCCTGGTCGACACACTCTCGATTTTAAGGACAAGGGACTTAGGGACGATAAACCCGACACCGCCCTGCGATGATGGTCGCCCTCCCGGAATTAGAGCAAGTTACCTGATTTGAGTGGTAGTGGTGGCGCGCGTGTTGTAGGTTGCCAGGGCCAATGGTCGTCATTTGTGGTAGCTAGGTCTCTGCCGGAGATTGTTAGTACCCCCTGCCCCACCGTTACCATGACCGCTACCTTAGCCAGGACTAGCAGGGCCGCCGGGGACTGGGGGCCGTTTAATTTTAGTGTCGTTCATTGGGGGGTAATTGCCATAACCGCCGCGATTGGCAGGCGGGTTGGCGATCGCAGTATGGCATTTTATATGAGATGAGGGAACGCTGCTGCTCAGACCTCTTGTCTGGTGTCCCTTGGGTGTCTAGTACGACACCTTCAGAAAACGATGTTATTCCCAGCAGTAATTCATCTGACTAGGGCTATGGATGCCATAGGTGCCACTATCCCAAAGAGTCACCAGAGACCACACTCAGCCCAGACAAGCCTTCCTCCGATGTGGCACTGGAGTACTGCCTTGTCTGAACTACCGCTGTTTGCGGTATTTTTGCGCTGGATTTGGTCGCCTCTAACGAACCGCTGTCTGTCCAGCATGCGGTGGGGAGATTGTACACTTATGCCTTCTCAACACGGCCAGACCAGAGTTGGTCAAAAATTAATTACGAAACAATTAAGTTGCAATTAAAATATTTCGGATTTCGTTACGCCTTATTCCTGGTTTTAAAGTACCCGACGTTTTGAGTGCTCTACAGCGCCCATGATCACATAAGGGTCTAAGGCGTTTACGTCCAAAATTCATTGTTATTCCGGAGTACCTCAGGGGATTAAGTTAATTGCAAATGAAATTTCAATTGATTGATCTTACAATTGAAAAATGCCCAACACTGCATGGGATCTAACATAGTCGGCGAAAAGTAGGTGTATACAATGGCACCTCTACCACCTTAGTTTGAGGAATATAGGCGTGAAGGTGATTCAATTGAAAATAAACAACATCTTGAAAAAATCGCAATATGTGTATTTGCCACCACCCATTAAAGTGGAGGTTCTTGACAAATTTCTAAAAAATACTTCGGATGTTTTAAATCATGTTAACAATTTAGTAATATTAGGCGATTTCAATTTAAGTTTTCTTGATGGGAAAAAAGATAATGACCGTAATCTCACTTCCTCAAATTATAACTGTGCCTTGGGCACTACTCTCTGGTGGATTTTATATATCTGAATAATTAGAAGCAAGTTAATAATACGAGTATAAGTAATGTTGACAAAAAAACATCTTGACATTATTCTAACAAACTTGACATGTGTGACTATGATGGCACCACCCAGTTTGGCATCAAAATTAGACCCTAAACATCCTGCTTTATTACTAAATATATCTATCAACTATTCGCATGATCGCGATGAGGCGCTCATAGCGCTGTGCGACCGCGGTGTTCTTACCGATTTCCAAGGTTAACCAGCGTTCGACTCGGTTGATCCGACATGGGTGACCGTTAGTGGCATTTTCATATTCGAGCGTCTCCGTGCTTCGGAAGGCACGTTAAACCGTTAGTCCCGGCTACCACTTAGTGTGGTAGTCGTTAAGCCGAGTTGGAAGCCTTAAAGGCGGCTTGATAAGTTCCAACGGCAGGTGGCCACAAACCTGTCTCCACCAATCCGCACTGGGTCCGCGTAGTGGAGTATGACCTAACCTCTCTCACCTCGATTTGTGCGAGCAGGCCTTTGTCCAGCTGTGCGCAGTATAGGCTGATATTATATTGATATTATTATTCGCATGATAGCCTTGAGCCTAAACCAAGGGATGACTTTAATTATTACAAGGTTGACTACAATAACGTTATTTTGACATTGAAAAAAATTGATTGGAGTAACAAATTTTCAAAATCTAAATCAGTAAATCATATGCGGTCAACTTTTTATAAGTTATTAAGAGGTGTAATAAAAGACCATGTACCGATACGAAAACGACTTTGTTCTGAGTTTCCACGGTGGTTTAACTGTAAACTCATAAAGCTATTGGCTGAAAAAAAAATAAGGTTCGATCAAAATATCGAAAATACAAAAACCCCCGCGACAAAATAGCACACGAGATGCTTGGAGACCGCTGTTATAAACTTCAAAAAAGACTATATACGAGTATCTCGCATAGAAAAAATTTAATTAAGGAAATTATGTCGGGGATAAACGTGGAGATGTATCTCTCCCAGTAATCATGCATTATGATAACTCGTTTGGCGACATTGGTAGTGATATAGCCAATCTCTTTGCAAATCAATTTTCTTCCGTTCACATTAATAATGCGTCAACTATGCGACGGACGATTTAGCGCAGTGGTTAAGGGCTTAGCCCGCCCCGCCCACTGCGTCTAATAGTCGCGGGTTCCATTCCCGCACGGGACAAATCTTTGTGTGATCCACAATTATTTGTTCCGGTCTGGGTATTTGTGTATGTGAATTTTCATGTTTGTAAAGGCACCCACGACACAGGAATTAATCCTAGTGTGGGGCAACGTTTAAAAAAAAAACAAAAAAAAAAAAAAAAACTACTAATCTGTACGGTTCCTATTTTAACTGCACAAGTCTCTATGCCGGATCAGATTTACCGAGAGGGAAGTAATGAAAAGAATTAATCAATTAGAAGGAAGGAAGGGTGCAGGTCCAGATGCTATTCCTCCGGTATTTATAAAATGATGTAGTTCTATTCTCGCTTTGCCGCTTTCTTTTATTATCAATCGATCCCTTAGTGATGGTGTATTTGCTGATAAGTGAAAAAAGCCCGAATAGAACCAATCTTTAAAAAAGGTGAGCAGGGTGATGTCAATAACTACCGACTTATATCAATCCTCTCTTGTTTCTCAAAGTTATGTGAATCTCTTATTTGTCCAACGCTTTCACTTTATATCAATAATTCTATCACACATGCCCAACACGGGTTTAGGTCTGGTCGTTCCGTTTATACCAATCTCGCCACATTTGTGTCAGATTTATCTATAGAAATCGATAAGGGTAAACAAATTGATGCAATATATACAGACTTTTCAAACGCTTTTGATATGGTCAATCACAATTTACTGTTAAAAAAATTGAGGCGCATGGAATTCACTCAACATGGAATGCACTCAATATAAGACCACAATATGTTGCAGTAAAAGGATATGAGTCCAGAGTTTACTACGCTGAATCCGGCGTGCCTCAAGCATCGCATCTAGGACCAATACTATTTTCTATATTCATTAATGACATTACAGACTAGAGATGAGTCGTATTTATTAGAACAGATCCAAAGAACAGGTATTTTACGAGAATAGGCGGTACCTAATCCCATTCTGACAATACCTAATCCACCTAATATTCATATTCAATACAAACTATAAACTAATGTTTAGCCGTTTAGCGCGCTCACTCACACTTGTTCCCGCGCTCTCTCACTCACTCATATGCTTATCGCTTTGCTATCACGCTTACGTGTAAGGGTGGTGGGAGCGAGACAGCGCTATACAACGCGTATTGATATAAATCAAATGTAAACATAATGAATTGAAATCTTTTAAATACGCCATCTTGCAAACGCTAAACTTTTGCGGAATATTTAATATCGCAAGACTCAAAACTTCATACATTCGTAAGTTAACAGTCCTAAGCCTGTAAAAAGTATGAAGGGAAGATACTAATTCATCACTAAGTGATTCATCGACGATCGCAGCGCAGAGTGCACGGTTTTATTTTTGCTAACAAGTAATAAATGTTTATAGTGGTTTTAAATGACAATTTCGCGATTTTTTTTTTACTAATAACTTGTTAATAAGTGATTTATACATATAATACATACAATTACTGTGTTTAATGGTTAATTATATACCTATTGTATGATATAAACTAAAGAAAAGTGAAATAAAACTGTTTACTTTAGTGAATATCAAAGTGCACCGACTGAACGCGTAAGCGCCTTTTTATGCACGGCGCTTACGTCTTTCTTCTCGCCAACGCTATCAATACCATCGGGATAACAACTAAGGTCATTGTCCTTTTTGTTTACTTTTTGATTTGAAATAACGTACCAAATAAACGTTTAATAACATGAAATGCGAAGGTTGTTTAAAGGATTCCAAGGCCTATTTGTGTTGCTCCTCAGCGTGCTGCAGAAAGCCTTACTGTAGTTTATGTATTGATCCAACAAAAATTACTTCTAAGAATACCTGGAAGTGCCCTTCATGTTCCGCCAAACTAAAAAAAGATGACAACACGCAAACACCTATTGCAGATAATGACTTCTATAATGTAACTATGCGTAAAAAACATGACGTGTCCGGAGACAGCAACAACATATCTTCTGAAGATGTAAGAGGCTTAATGTCAGAAATCAAACACTTAACTGCGGAAATTTCGGGCTTAAAAGTTGGAAGAAGCCACTCTGTCGTTGTCTCGCTGCCATGAACGCCTTAATGACCTAGGAGGGATTATTGATAACAACACATCTCGAATTAAGGAACTTGAACATCACGAAAAAGAGAACCAGGTTTTGCGCGCGGTGGTTGCTCAACTGCAAACTGAGGCCAATCAGCAAGCTCAGAACCACCTCCGGAACGAACTAGAAATATCTGGTATTCCGGAGTCCACAAACGAAAGTCTTGGGCACATTGCTCTTCTGGCAGCCCACAAGGTTGGAGTGAATCTAACAGACGGTGACATTGATTGGATAGCTAGAGTGGGGCCGAAAAATTACCCCACAGAAACAAATACAAACAAGAACGAATCCACACGACCCCGCCCTATTGTCATACGTTTACTTCGGAGGGACAAGCGCGATCAATTACTAAAATCAGCAAAACAAAGACGCAACATCACCAGCAATGACTTAGATCTGACCGGTCTCCCAATAAGAATCTTCTTCAAAGAGCGCCTGACCAAAGAAAATAGGAATTTATTTCGTGTCGCCCGCATTAGAGTCAGAGAACTGGGCTTTGCTCAGTGTTTTTGTAGCCAAGGTGCTATATACATTAGAAAATATAACGGGAAACCTGCAACGCGAATTCGTAACATCGCAGATCTGGACCGCATCACTGGAGCGATGGACATTAAGGAAACTTAGAAATTACCTAATTTTAATTTTTCACAGCATGTATGTGACCATAAATCATAACATTTTTGCTGTTGCAAAATACATATCACTAGTAATTTTTATAATACACTATCATATTAATATTTATTATACCGATATAGTTCCTATAAAAATCTTCCTCAAAAACTTACAAGGTATATGTAATTACGAAACAAAGTACTGCAACTACTATAAATATGGTAATCAAATATCAATGCACAAATTTAATATACATCAACAATATATTATTATGTTGACCCTATTCTTTTATCCTCCTTAATATGGCGTTTGATAATATTGCTGACCAGATAGATTCATATGTCATTGATCGCCATGTCATAGAGGAGGCTGAGCTTTGTGAATCAATACTTTTACCACATTACAATCTAAGGATTCTTACTTTAAATATCAGAAGTATCAACAAAAACTTCGACAATCTATTGGTTGCTATAAAAAGACTGAAAATTGAGTTCGACATTCTATGCCTAACAGAGTGCAGACTTGATGATAACACCATCATCCCTCAAATACAGGGCTATGCCTTTTATAGAACGACGAAATTTATAAACCAGAATGGCGGCGTAGTTGTTTACGTCAAGGAATCTTGGAATGTTATATGCGTCGAACCTGTGCTTGAGGATGCGGACTGCATAATAATTGAAATCCCCAATAAAATTACATTATTTGCAATATATAGATCACCTTCATTCAAAAAAATTGATAATTTTCTCCTTAGAACAAAACCTTCTTGTATATAATGATAGAAAAAATCTTGTCTTAACTGGTGACATAAATATAAATATTGCTGGAACGGTACATGACAATACTAGCTCTGAATACTTATGTCTCATGGCTGAATATGGAATGGTTTCTGCCATATCCCATCCTACAAGAGGTTCTTCCATACTGGATCACTTTTTCGTTAGAAGTAAACTTCCAATGCGTAGTTTAGTTTGTCAAATAGATTTGACAGATCATGATATAATCATTCTAGGCATCAATTTGAATAAAAACATAGATCACAAACCTAATAGACTAAAAGTAAGAACAGATATTGAAGGATTAATGAAGGAACTTAACAAAATTGATTGGGATAGTTGCCTTAATCAATCAGATCTGAATGAATATACAGCAAAATTTATGGGCACTTTACTAAAAATTATAGATAAGCATACTGGTAAATCCTTGGTTAGCCGATCAAAATTTAATATAAAACCTTGGGTAGCACCGGGCCTATTGCGGTGTATGAGACACAAAGATCGCCTGCACAAGCGCGCCAAAGCAAACCCTAACGATCCAATGGCCAAATTAATGTACACACGCTACCGAAACTATTATGTAGACTTGATGAGAAAAATTAAGTTCGATTACAATAAAAAGGTACTAACGGAAAGCAAAAATCATCCTAAAAAATTATGGAAGAATTTGAAAGAAATATGTAATATAAATACTAGTAATAGAGAACCAACAGATTTACTGAATATTCCAGATACTACTCATTATAAACAATCATTAGATGCATGCAATACTTATTTCTCTAATGTTGGACATAGATTAGCAAATAAAATTTTACTATCCCATAATACAACCGAAAATGTCCTTGCTTCCAAAATCAAATGTAATAATACACCTATCGCCTCTTTCTTCCTGCAACCTACAGATGCGCAAGAAATAAAAACTCTAATCAATAGCCTACCAAATGATAAAGCTCCAGGACTTGATGGTATAAATAACACCTTAGTGAAATCCATTCAGGATGCTATAATAGACCCTCTCATTTTTATCTTTAATAGAAGTATGGAATCCGGCATTTTTCCGAATGTTTGGAAAACTGCTGTGGTTTCTCCAATATATAAATCTGGAGCAAAAAATAGCCCTGATAACTATCGCCCGATTTCGCTGTTAGGAGCATTTTCTAAATTATTAGAAAAAATAATTAGTAAGCAATTAGTGAAATATCTGGAACAACATAACTTAATATCTGAAAAGCAATTTGGTTTTCGCCAAGGCAGATCAACAAATGATGCAATTTTCAAATTGACATCTTCAGTTGCAACACTTCTTGACAAATCTGCAAACTGTATGTGTGTGTTTTTGGACCTTTCGAAAGCCTTTGACACTGTTTCTGTCCCCATCCTTTTGACTAAGTTGGAACACAAGGGTATTAGAGGCACTCCTTTGCAATGGTTCAAAAGCTATTTATCAGCACGGAATCAACGTGTAAAGGTATCTAACTATCTTAGCAACACTCAAAATATTACATTTGGTGTACCTCAAGCAGTATATTGGGCCCAACATTGTTTAACTTGTATATGAATGACATCCATAGTTTACCCCTGACTAATTCAGAAATAATCTGTTATGCAGATGACACTGCATTACTTGTACATGGAAGAAACTGGGAAAACACTTTTAAAAGTGCTAAAAAGGCAATGGAAACTATATGCAATTGGTTAAACGACAACCTTCTAACTTTAAATGTAACGAAAACCAATTACATATGTTTCCACAAGACAGCAAGTTCCGCACCTTCACCATCTATGAATATGCATATGCACGCGTGTGATTGCTTAGGAACAGGCGCTTGCTCCTGCGAAATCCTATCTAGAGCAAAAAATGTTAAATACCTTGGGATAGTGATAGACCAAAAACTTAATTTTCAACAGCACATACATTTTTTTATCAGGTAGAGTAAGAAAAACAATTAACATCATAAGACAACTCAGAAATGTAGCCTCCATAGAAACATTAAAAATAGCCTACTTTGCTTTGTCACAATCCCTTCTTTCATATTGTCTTCCAGTTTGGGGTGGTGCTGCGAAAACGCACATGCTTCCGTTGGAGCGTGCCCAGAGGGCAGTACTAAAAACAATGCTGAAAAAAAACCATAGGTACCCAACCACTTCACTCTACAATGAAGCTAAAGTGTTAAGTGTCCGCAAACTATATGTATTAGGCTCAGTATTATTCATGCATAAAAGCATCCTACAATCCTTAGATTACACAGACATGACCAAAAGAAGACTTTTTAGAGTTTCGTTACCGGTAATTCGCACAACTTTTGCAAAAAGATTTCATCCCTATATAACTGCTATTATTTACAACAATACATCTAAGTTATGTGACATCCGATTTTGCTCAGTACATGGGGCTAAAAGTAAGGTAAAAGAATGGATAAATACCCTTTCATATGAGGAAATTGAAAAAATAATAAATACATTGCTATAATAGGTACTTACATACAATATATTATACATAAATATATCTTAATTACATCTATAAAACTATGTGCTATAAAATACTTCATGGTTTTTTTTTATTATTATTTAAAAATTACGAGTCAAAATTGGACTGATTTTTGGTTTGTTTATGTTTTTGTTACTTTTTTACCTCTAATTTTGGTGTTTTTTTTTTGATTTTAATAACAGATTTTATAACATTTAATGTTTAGCAAGTTACCTGTACTTGCGTGCAATTGTCGTAGACGTATTTGTATGATCTCTTTAGTTTGGGACCCCTCGATACAGGCATGCCTAGTGAGGGGACCATGTATAAGAATTTATATAATGAATGAACCGCCAATTTACAAATTTTTAAATGTGTAATTGTGTTCTTGTGTTGTAAATTTAAATTTGTATTTTGAGAATAAACATTTTTTCATTTTTCATTTTTTCAATATATCATTAAATTAATAAACGGACGATTTAGCGCAGTGGTTAAGAGCTTAAGTCGCCCACTGCGTCTAATAGTCGCGGGTTCGAGTCCCGCACGGGACAAATCTTTGTGTGATCCACAATTATTAGTTCTGGTTACATACACAAATACCTCTGGGTATTTGTGTATGTAAATTTTCATGTTTGTAAACGCACCCACGACACAGAAATAAATCCTAGTGTGGGGTTACGTTTTTTATAAAAAGAAAGAAATGATAAAATAGAAAACAAGTATTAGTTTATTCAACCAATTTCGTGCCGAAATATCTAAGCTAATCAAAAAAAAAAAAATTGATTCCATTTTGAAACTTCCATTTTCTTAAAAGTGTTATTATGACTGTACCCGTTCTTAACTAACAAAACAATTTAACATTCAATTAATTCAAATATCGATAATTCGATATCAGGATTTGATATAGAATAGGCGGATTGAGATCACTAAGTAACGGTATGTGTATGAGATCATTGAGATTAGGTGGATTAGTTATTTGAATTAGGTATGTATGCAGACTAGGAACAGGTGTACTTAGTACCTGATTTACCTAATACGACCCATCTTTATTACAGACCATATAAGACATTCTAAATTCACATTATTTGCTGACGACCTCTAAATACATTAGATAATCAACTCCCTATCGAATGCGCAACTCTTGCAAAGTGATCTTTACGGGATTGGAGACTAGTGTTATATGAATGGCATGATCCTCAATGCAGGAAAGTGTTATCATATAAAATATACAAGGCAGAAGCAACATACACCCTCAAAGAATACTATAAGAGGAATGGTCCTGCAAGAAGTAAGCAAGATTAGAGACTTGGGCGTTACTTTGGATTGTAAGTTGCATTTCTGGTCTCACGTAAATGGGATTGTAAAAAAAAGCAGCTCAGATAATTGGGTTCATCAAGAGAAACACAAAAGAATTTCGTCAGCCTCAACCGAAAATTTTGCTTTATAGCGCTTTGGCAGTCATGTTGAACATGCTAGCATCATCTGGAACCCATCTTACGCAATACAGTCGCAAAGAATAGAAACTATCCAGCGCGCATTCACAAGACATTTAGCTTGTCTATCTTCAGGCATTTCTCATAGGGCTCCATATGAAAAAAGACTTAATTTTTTTAAATTAGTATCTCTCCATGATCGCCGTATAAAACACGATTTGTTGTTCCTACACAAAATTATACATGGCAGTATGGTTTGTCAGTTACAACAATATATAAAACTTGCGGTATCAAGCAGAATTCCTAGATATCTCATCACAAAAATACTCCATATTCCTGCCCATAGAACCGACATAGGCCAACGATCCCCCTTAACAAGAATATGTTGACAGTATAACACTATTTGCAGCGGCTCAGAAAAAACTTCTTTTTTGACATCGAAATTTTTCATTATTTTAATTTTTTATAAAACATTTTTTCCTACTCAATAATTTACCTCGCTAATTATAAATAAATTAATAAATAAATTAAATCCATGTTATATTCATTATTAATTTCATATTCGTAAATATGAAATTATAAATATGTAATTATCATTAATCTAAAATGTTCTTTCTCACCTGTACCAATATACTTACCTACATACTATTCTTGTAAATGCTGTATACGTCTGTTATTGATATGCATATAAGACTATATTGTTACCATATATAATATGACAAAAGTGTTATAATATGTATATTGTTGATGTACCAAATAAATAAATAAATACAGGTGTTCTTTAATATTTTTGCAATAATTTTATATTATGGTTAGCCTGTAAGTATGCTTTGTATGATGGTCGCTTAGTACAACATATTTTTCACTACCCTTCAATGTCATTATAAGTGGATTCTACTGTATATTATGAAAAGGCCTTAAGAAGATGATACATACTGGGTCTTGGTGCCAGGTCTCCGCAGTGCCCCCAGAACAGCATAAGCAGAAGCACTGCAGCGCAGAGCGCGCCGAGTGCCACTCGCAAATTCATCCGCACCAGCATCTTACCCACCACCTGCATATAAACATGGCAATAGCTTAGTAAAGTGGTTAAGAGCTTAAGTCACTATGCCCACTGACTCGAATAGTTGCAGAGTCTAACGCCACATGGGAAAAATCTTTGCTTGACCCACAAATAAACCTGCTGAGTTTTTCACCTGATCTTCTCAGTGGAGGCAGCATTACAACTCACTGGTAGACTAGTAAGTAAAAATGTAAACCTGACAATTCGTCCCCCCAGGGTTTATAAAAAATAAATGGTTTGAGTTTGAAAAATATTTTTTTCACTCAGGGTGTTTATGTATGCAAATTTCATGTTTGTAAATGCACCTACTATACAGGAATAAGTCCTAGTGTGAGGCTATTTATATAAAAATAAAATAAAATAAATAAATAACCTTTGCATGATAATGTGCAGGGAAGTGGACATGAAATGGGACTGCCTGAGAATGTAAATAAAATGTCAGGAACATATTAACGGTAACTGGTGAGAGTGCATGAAACAAACTATAAGAATGGAGGAAGCCAGAGATGTCTGTGAGGAAAGAAGCTGTTAAGGTACAATTTACCTAATCCGCAAGGTATCTAGCTGGTTGGACAAATGTTACAGATAAATAATAAACCATGATAAAATTATAAAAATTATGTTTGAAAAAAAAGCAATGATAGCCTAGTGGTTAGAAAGTTGGACTGCAAAGTCAGAGGTCTCAGGTTCAAACCCAGGCACGCACCTCATTTTTTCAAAAGTATGTTCTTTTTAATTCTGATTCTGCATGCCTAAGAGTTTTTTGAATGTGTGTGAGGTTCGCGTCGTTTTGATTCACTGTAAATCTTTCATATTGAACTAAATAAATAAATAATGGCTATTCTGTTCGATCGGCACAGCTTTCTGGGCCTTCCACAACAATGATGACCTTATTGTGCCCATCTATTTGCGTTTATTCTATTATTTGACCCTCCCAATGCCTCAGATGATATGCTCTATTGCTTATTGGCAAACCTTAAGTTTGGACTTTTGAGTCTTGGTTAGTAACCATATTTTAGCACATTTTTAAATTAGCTTGCTGTTTCAAAAATAACATGTAATGTAAACCATGGGTAAGGGTTCACATAATATGTATCATCACAAAGATTATTATGGTAGAGGTGGTTAAAAACTGAACAAGACTGATTAGTAGCTCTTAATTAGCTAAGTTAAATAAGTAAATCCCAACGCATTTGATACCAATCATGGATCAGTTGATGGTAAATTGAATTCATTAGTTAATTTTTTTAACTTGTGTCCTATCAGTAGAAATGATATGAAAATTCAAACAAAATAACAGATTATTCAGTCTAACAAAATCTTGGCACAGATGCACAGAATCTCAAAGTAGGTATGTACCTAAATTTATAGAGGCACTATAAAATTCAAAGAATGTTCTAAATTTAACATTACTTACTGGCCCTACAGCCCAGATTTGCGTGGGTGTCCCAAATTCAAGTTCGGGGCTAATTTAAATTAAAATGTAAACAGAGAGACTACTAAGAACACTTGCTTGGATTACATTTTAACTATAGTTGTAATCTTTACCGAAAACAAATATCACGAATTCATTTTTACTCACTTTGTACACAGAAGTAACATTCCATTCGTCCCACAAATGTTTGTTTAATAAATTTACGATTGTCATAAGAGATGCCACATCACTAATTACATTGAAATCAAAACTTTACTCACATTATTATGAACTTTATAAATATTTACAGTGTTATTATTAATTTGAGAAAGCAATAAATCGTCAGTTCAGACCGCAGCTGACTTTTGACAGATGTCGGCTTGACGGCTAAAATTTTGATATTTATAGCCACGTTCCGTTCTCCAATATATTTTTAAGATTCTGAAATAAAAATTTGACCTTATTATTAAAATCTAAATCCATAAATAACCGTACATTTTTATCGAATATTCGTATAAATTTCAATAATATTAATAACATTCATTTATCTATTTATTTTACTTTTTTCCCCTTTATTTGGAATTACAATCAATTACACTAATAACTTACATAAAACAAATACAATAAAGAATTCGTAACTGTGTAACCAGCTCGGTCATCCTCAGATAGGTAATTATTGAAGATGTATGGACGGAACCTTATAATTTTTTTGTTAACAATTCCCGCTTGCCTAAACTAATCGCTTTCGTATCCTAATATCACGGATCCGCCTGACCGCGGTTGAAAGTGATGCACCTATTTTATTGATATATCTAAGTCCTACTTACCAATTACAGATTTTATTCAACACACAAATTTTAATTAGATATGAGACATCTATTTCGGTCTTATTTAAATCAAACATAGTCTACCAATTTTGCGCATTATTCTCGTTTATACCAAAGTTTCGGGACACTAACACGGCTTCTGACGACAAATAAGTTTATCTCTAACACAATTCCACCGCCGGCTAGAGCGACGCACTCAATCGGATTACCGGGCTCGCGTGAGTAGCTATCTACCTATTTGTTGATTGCTTGCTATGATCTAGGTATATGGTCTGTGGATTTGGTAATAAAAAAAGAACAGTTTATTTCAGTACATTATGTAGGTTTTAATAGGTCAGGTGTTCGGGCCGTAGATAAGTTGCTCAGCTAAATGGACCAAGTAAATACCAGTTCCATTAGTCAGAATATTTCGTGTCATTTGGACCATATGTAGAGGTAGTAAATGGCGCCATGAATGAATGGTGCCATTAGAATAAATTGGTGGGTACACTGTCCCCTCTGTAATCCTGGGAACCTTCTCACCTCCTATAATAAACAGAACATTTCTTATTTACCACGGAACATGTGTAATAATAAATGGAACATGCCAACGTAAGATGTATTGTAAGTTGCATTTACCGTAATACTTCGATACGTATATATATTTTATGCGCCGGAGGCTATATGTGCAGCTGCCTAAATAGTGCAATCAGTGCAGCATGTACCCCGTATCGCAGGCAAGTCGCATCCGACCGATCGCTAATTCGCTCAATTGGTAGCCCCGAGCAGGTCGCGTGCATTATAAATTATTTTATGCATCATACTTAATTTTGCTACCTAAATACCTCTGTCGGGTACAAATATTATATATTATTTAGTCAGGATCTTATCCAATAAGCAGGCACGTTCGAGGACATTCTGTTACATGGAGAGATAAGAGAAGTATATTAGACAATGTAAGTAGGTACACTGTCCTCCCTGTTACCCCCAAGAACCTTTCCCCATACGGAACATGAATATACGGAACATTTCTTATATGCTACGGAACATGTGTTGTAATGAACAGAACATACTTGTTGGAAAATGTATTGTAAGGTGCATTTATAGTAATATAACGGTAGGTATTTATATTTATGTGCCGGTGGTTATATCTGCAGCTGTCTAAACAGTGCAATCAGTGCAGCATGTACCCCGTATCGCGGGCAGGTCGCATCCGAGCGATCGCTAACTCGCTCTATTGGTAGCCCCGAGCGGGGTGCCTGCATTATGAGTTATTTTATAAATCCTACTTATTTTTACATCCCAGATGCGACGGTCGAGTATGAATATTTTATACTATTTAGTCAAGTTTCACTTAATAAGAATTTGTGATAACTGTGTGTTTACTTTCAGAGAGATATATGATCTATACCGTAAACTACTCGGAGTGTGGAAGCATATTAAATAAAACAGTCACTCCACACATTCTTGGTACCTATGCACGTAACATTTTTGTTATAGGTTAAACTATACCAAATAAATATACGATTGATGCTTAGCGGTTTCACATCTTTTTAAACTTTTTAATATACCACGTTTTTTAAAACGTACTAGAAATTATGAAATAATGTCTCTAAATCATCACGCCAGATCATTGCAAAGTAATAAAGTAAAATAATTTAAAACGAAAAACGTGGAAAGCATGCTATAGATTATAGCAACAAGGCGTGTAATATAGATATATTATTTCATAATTTTTAGTTCGTTTTAAAAGCGTGGTATATTGAAAAGGTTTTTTTATAAAAAACAAAAATTCTACGTTTTAGTCGTGTATGATAAAAATCATAAAATAAAAAAATTACGAGGCTATTTTGATAAGGTCAGGAGTTTCTACGGCCACATTCTGACCGCATCATCAGACTCTGAACGCCACCTAGGTGTATATCCAACGATAAAGAGTATACCAAACATGACGAGGCTATGTTGTTTAGTTTAGGAGTTAGGTACGGTCAGTGTCTTAATTCGATTAATATTCTCAATTTTTCAAATCGCTTGCACACATTTATTTCCCATCGAATCCATTATTTTTGTTGGTCTAAATAAATGTAAATGTGTTGCTAATAATTTGGTTTGTCAACGTTTATTTATGTTGGTTAAATGAAGAGTATTACCGATTTAATAAGCTGAGATTATTAGCCGACTTACCTTGCTGACTGTACTACCTAGAGATATAGTACTCATCAAGACAAATACAACGAGCCCAAACCAAACCCATTGAGGTGTTACTGTAGCCACCTTCCGGCTTTATCATCAGACCAGCTCCATGATACTATATTATTGCATTGTCATCCAGTTCTGACCTATATTCAAAGTTTCAAGTCTCTAACTTAGCGGGAAGTCCAACAGACAAACACTAAAGAGAGTTGATAAAAATGTGCTAAAAAAATCTTTAAATGTACTCTCGTACGATTTCGTACAGGGTGTGGTATCGAACCTTGTTCTTTCATTAGCACTTTATGCTTAGAAACAGCCATCCAACTATACTTTATTAGGTCATAGATAAAGCTGGTAACATTAAACATTTATCCTGCTAGCGAGATCGGGGTATTTAAACGAAACCCACAGCGCATTTCAGTCGTTCCACAAACGCCCCCTCAAAACGTAAAGCAAAATTCGATTACAAACCAACGTATACAATCAATTACAGCTGGCAACCCCACTGGGAGCAAAGGAGGTCAGTGTGCACGCGACAAATAGGTCAGGGCGGATGCAGGACCGCGGGCGCGCTCGGGCGCGCTCGTCCGCGCTCGGCGGACGTCGGCGGCGCATGCGCGGCGCCGGCATCGATCGCCGCCCACGCGGCCGACCGCCGCTAAGTCCTCCGCGAGTCGCGACGTGAGACCCGGGCTTGGCCCCCAGAGATGGCGGCGTGAACGCGCGCCGCCAGCGGCCACCGGCGGACATGCCGCGATGGCCAGAGAGGTAACCGCGACGCGAGGCGCCCACCGACGCCACCGCCCCTTTACGTAACCGGTTACTGACACGCCCGGAGAATGGTTACTATACGATCCTCGCACGCTTCTAGCCGCCCCTAGTATAGTGATAGTGATGGTGATGAGTGTACCGGTGATCGCACCCACGGCCTCGGTGATGCCTCAGCCGGCGTCCTTTTCACACCCGCCGTGTGTACTATCGTGCGTCTTGCTCGCTCTGCCGACCCGCTGCACATGCAGGCTGCATTATTCAAAATCTGTGCCAACTTACATGGTGTCCGTATATAAGGAATTGTAGGAAATCGAAACGTTTTTTAATACGATATGTTGTTATGTTTACGTATAGTATATATATGCAAATATACTAGCAAGTAGAAGTATATAAAACACTAATAAAAATAATGTAATTTTCTACATATTTTATTCTGTAGGATTAGTGTGGTCACACGCGTAGCATTCTCGTAGCATCATAGCGGTTCCGTAACAGAGTAATGTAGCATTGCGTAGCGCGTAGCCTCTCGTTCTGTACTCCGTAGCTATATGATATAGAATGTTAAACATATCTATAGAAGGTGAAGAACACGCATGTTTTTAACATTGAGTAATATACTATATCTTTAAATATGTATTTTTATATCTATGCATAAGTAATATGGCTCTAAATATTATTTGTCATACATTTAACTACAACGTGTGACATAACAGTAAAGCCATAAGATGGTTTGTAATATTGTTGGTTTTTTCCTAATATTAAGCTAAAAATTTGATTGGATACATTGGTTTTAAAATAAACAGACTTCTTGAAACGACGAATATCCCTAATCGACTTGTGCATGGAACACGAAAATGTTGAAAATGCAAGCGAAGTGAGTTAGGAAGGAGCCAGTTGAAGCTATGTTTTTATGCGCATCCTCCAACGGATTTAACTTCATGGCATTTATGTACGTTCACTAATACCTTTAAATTGTTTGATACATCTATATACATAAAACTAAGGCGTTGATAGCGCTGCCAGACCGAGGCGTTTTTAACGATCGCGTGATAACGACGATGGGTGACCGTTTGTCGAATTTTCATAATATAATGTTACCTTGACAAGTTCCAAAAGGAAGTAGCCACAAGCCTGCCTCCATCAATCCACATTGAGTCCGCGTGGTGGAGGATAACCTATTCTCTCTAACCACGAAAGAGAGAGAGAGAGAGAGATTTGGGAGAAAAGAACTTCGCCCAGGAGTAGACTAGTATAAGTATTGTTATTATCATATATACATACAATTAGAGCTTCTATATACACCATATTTGTATTTAATCTCAAATTATATGGAATTTGTATGGAGGTTTGAATGGTCAAAAGGTTAGTCGCGGACTCGATCTTCACAATACTTTGTGTGACTCACAAATTGTTGCTGACTGGACGTTTGTGCATATAAAATGCATCCACAACACAGAATTTCTAGTATATAGCAATATTCAGGAAAAAAGATGTCGTGCATTGTTTATTTAGAACAGGAAGTTAGAAGCCAGAAATAATACTCGCTTGCGAAACGCTAACCACTCTTCACCAAAACAATTATATAAATTGCCTACGTAAATAGTAAAAGGAGATAAGCCTATGAGTGTGATACGCCGCGTGATATAAAACGGTACAGTATTTCAGTCGATTTTTACGACTTCAACAGAAAGCAGGGGTGGTGCTACTCTATTTAGTAAGTACACACTACCACGAGGATCTTTTGCCAAAATCGAAACTAAGCGGGCGTTTGCACGGACGCTTTATCAACGCGCAGTGCTGGACCGCTGTAGAGCGCTTTTCAAAAAGTGTACGCTCTGCCATTTATTTCATTCCAGCGCTTGACAAACCCGCGTTGAAAAAGCTTTCGTGCGAACGCCCGCTATAGCTCCAGTGAAATGTTATTTCATCTCAGTCGCAATGTTGCCGTTTGCTATGAAACTTACCCCAAGATCTTTTTTAATTAGTAACCGGGCGTACCCACTTGTTGAAATATTTCCTTGGTAGTAGAAAAGAAATATTAAATGGTAACTCTCATCTCACACCAACGCCCCCCCCATTAATGTCATCCATTGGCCAAATGATCCTTATTGCAATGTACGTGCAGCATTTTTAGTCTATCCTATGCTAAAGGGCTTTCGTTTCTTAACGTAGCCTCGCACTAGTTATTTTTGAGGTCGTGGGCACAGAACAATATATATTCGGGGAGACCGTAGGTGGGCAGATACGTTATCAAAGAAGAAATTTACAAACATCTAGACCGAAATAAACATTTTTAGATCACACGAAGATTTGTCCCGTGTGGGGATTTGAATTTGCGATAACTCGATTCACTTATTAGAGCAGCCGATACTCAGACCACTGAACGATGCCCTCGTCAGGGTATAAATAGTATAATTTATATGCTGTCATCATGACATGGAATTCCTCGTACATACAATAATTACTCCCCGTAAGTCCGCCCACCTGAATTTCAGGTTATCGCTCTCGTTGCCGCTTCCCGGATCAACAAAAGTATTCTGCAAAAAATCTCACTTTTGAATCAACTTAAGATTTTACAAAGAATTTAGATTTTTTTTCAGTATTAGTACTGTTAGGTGAAATACAACGCTTTTTCCAGTCTTATATTGCAATTTGACTGCCTTGTTGGTCTAGTGGCAAAGCGTATCGCTTTGTGATCACGAGGTCCTGGGTTCAAACCCTAGGTCGGATAAGTGTAGTTTTTCTAACGAAAACTTCCCAGTACGAGTCCGGAGTCTGGAAATGTGTCCAGTATATGGCAACAGGCTCGTCCCCTACTACATGGGACCTAACATCGTCGGCAAAACGTGGGTGTACTCAGTACACCTCTGCCACCCCCAGCTTGGGGAATATAGGCGTGACGGTGTATATTGCAATTTCTAAAAAAGGACTAACATGGGCCCAACACTCGATTTTTACATCCTGAACGCGCCCTTCACTATGCCTTTTCACTACGTATGTGTACAGCCCGACAAGGATCTTTTAGCAAAAAATCGTAACTAACTCTGTCATCAAGTGAAATGTCTTTACATTACATGGCCAAAAGATCCTTGTCACATTATACCTATTTGACAAAGTAAATTCCTTGCGGAATTTACGGACACAACAACCAATGCTGATACCCAGGTTCAAACTCAAATTATTTTTTTATTATAAATCCTTCCCGGAAATTAAAACTCCGTTAATAAAAAAGTCATGGCGGAGATGGAGAAGATAAGTTGTCCAGTAGTGGGATATCCTACCGGGTACCTACTTACAAATTGTCAACTATTTTTTCTACTAACCTAACACCGGCCCGGAGCGCAGCTTCCACTGAGAAGATAAGGCTAGAAACTGAGCGGACTTGTTATTTTTTTATTTAATTTTCATTCTATTATTATCTACAATCACCTAATGACTAAGTTACATAAGTTTAAAGCTTAAACCAATATTGTGAAAGCTAGAACTTCAATAATAAGAATATAAGATAAATGTTATGGAAAATAAGCGATAAATTTATCATTTAGAGCAGATCCTGATAAGCGAGATAAAATCCCTCTCGCCGTCCTTGGCGGGTAAATGGACTCTGTCGATATTTTTGATACGACTTCATAAAGTAAAACCTCGTCACGCCTACATCCCTCAGACGGGGGTGGCAGTGATGCTTTATGTACACCCACATTTCGCAACAATGTTAAATTTTAAGACGAATCCGACGCTGCTGGAAATTTACTGTCAATAACACATTCTCCTAGGATTGAAACCTGGTCCAAGCCAAGATTTTTGTATCTATTCTCTTCCTGCAATCGGTACCGCATTGTTTTAAATTTTCGCTGTTAAATATAATTCCCTACCAGATTTAATTTTCTATTATCGTTAACAATAGTAGAGAGGCAACTTTTCTACATGCGCAGGATCTCTTAAGGGCCTACCTCGATCGACCATTTATTGACTGAGTGAGTGAAAGTAATGTAATCACTTTAAAAATTAATTATATGGGACAGATACATTGAGCGCGCGCTCGGAAATAAACGACGTATGTGTAAAAAAAATATCAATTAAAAAAAAATATAGAACTGCTTAACTACAGCTACAATTATTTGCTAAGTTTTTAAGTAAATTGTATTGAATAGTTATTAAGCGTTTCGCGTTCGAAACAGAAAATGTAAAGTAATAGACATGTCTTTAGATTTTTTTTCTATCGAGTAAATTTTGTTTAATCGTATATTCCTTTTACCAGATTCTAAAGTATAGAGTCAGAAATTATATTTCTAAATATTAAGTGTCTAATCCATATACTTCTTGAAGTGCATGAAGTACAAAAACACGTTTTTTCGCGGTATCCCCTTAAACATACCATACACGAGTGTCCTAACGAGGCAGTTAAAGTAATCAAAGAAAAGCAGCGTTTTTTAACAACAGGTATTTATGAACTATGAGAGTCGAGGAAGCCAGAGAGGTATGTAAGGAAAGAACCTGTTGGAACTCTGTACTCTCTGCCTACCCCGCAAGGGATCTGGCGTGAGGTTATAGATAGATAGATAGATAGATTTATGGCAATCTTTAAGTCTTGCTACACTACACCTACGTCTGTTCATTTTGCTTAATACAAAAGACGTAATATATTTTCTTTTTCTAGCTCTAAAGTTACACTTGTTAGCACAATATTTATAGAACCAAAAGGGAATATTGTCAAAATCAAAACACCCATCTCCACTTGGTTTGCATCAAATACATTATTTTTGTTAATCTACATATATTTGAGTATATTGCTAATAATGGGGCTTTAACAACACCAAAGTTTTTATAATAAAGAGTATTAACGGTTCGAAATACTGAGAATGTTCAGTGACTTACGTCGCTGACTGTACCGAAGTCGTGTCCATACTTTCTCTGCCCAGCGTGCATGAAGTCGCCTTATACGTCATGTAGTGCAGTAGCACTATACTTCTATCCTTCTCACCACACGGAGCCAGCAACACGAGACGATTAGGTATAATGTAGTGGTGATCGTAAACGCTTGAATATCGCTCCGACCTTGCTAGTTTATGATCGCAATTTTATGTGCATATGGACAGACAGATAGGCGATGTAAATGTCTATAGCAATTGAATTTATGTAATTGATTCGGTCGTTAGATCTATGCGCGATGTGTTAGGCAACAATTTGAGTGATCATTCTAAACGTAGTCAAACCCTTTAGAGACTATGGGAAAGACAGATACTTCATTTTCGTCACTAGATCCTAGGTTCGACTCCCTACCGATCTAGTACCAGGTTTTTCTGTCGAAAAATTCTTTGTCGTTCGGATTCTGATGTATCCTGTATAATGGTAATAGGCTCATCCGCTATTATATTGACAGCGTAGTATAGATGTACACAGTATATCTTTGCCAAACACGCTTGAAGAATGTAGTTCAGACGGTATTAATTTTTAAATTTTACTCTATCCTTTAAATAATATTTAACTGCTAACTCTTTACCTTCAATAGATTTTAATATTATTGTACAATTCTAGAAAATGGCCCATAAAGACTTATAAAGGTACCAGAGAATACTTAGTCTATCTTATCATGAACAAATAGACCGTGTCTTGTCTGAAGGGCTAGTCAAGAGTCTCCGTGACCGGCGAGCGTGTATGAGACGAACTATGAGAGTGGAGGAAGCCAAAGAAGTCTGTAAGGAAAGAACCTGTTGGAACCCTGTACTCTCTGTCTACCCCGCAAGGGATCTGGCGTGATGATATAGATAGATAGATAAAAGACTTACGAAGTATACGTAAAGATTCGAGATACTAACATAAATAAAACTATCTTTATCAATACCCTCAATATTAAAATTATAAACTATGCGAATATTTCGTACAATCGAAACATGGATCCTCACGGCGCACGGCTCACTACAGATCTCTTGTAATTCCTCCGTTTAAGCATTAATCTTATAACGAGGCTCGTAAAGTCCCTCCCCAAGGATTTTTGAAGAGGACAGAGGTCACACCACAGCTTGTATAACAGCTGGATCACTCTATACTAAGAGGCGCGAGAGAACCGATTCATACCTACACAACGATACGCATGTGTAATTACGTAACCATATAAGCATCGACCACACGTAATCCACCATAAACGCAACGCGTTTTGATGCGATGCACATATATCGAATGTTAACCCGTAGGACAACACGTAAGCATACATTGGTAATTTATTACGCGTTGAGGAGTTCCTATTACCCCCTTTCGGCTCCATCATCAACATTTTATTGCAGCATATTATTTCATTGCCACTGGCACTGAAGTTAAACTATGTATGCCAAATTTCAACTCAATAAGATGCCAGCAAATGTTATAAAGTTCATTACAAATTTTTGACCTCAAATAAGGATAGACAAGCATACGAAAAAACCAAGTTACGTGAATGCTTGTAAAATGGGAACGAAATAGTAAACTTTTATTTATATCTTTAGAGAGAGTGCATCTTTGTACATTGCGATGTTGTTTTGTTTTTATAAATAAAGATTAATTATTCATGCTTGGGTCTCTATTTTATAGGCTACTCAATGGCTGCTCAGCCACAACGTATGTAATTTATGTATTTATTTGTAGGTCAACCACCACCACCGTCACGCCTATATTCCCCAGAGGGGGTGGCAGAGGTGTACTGAGTACACCCGCGTTTCGCCGACGATGTTAGGTCCCATGTAATAGGGGGCGAGCCTATTGCCATATACCGGGCACAATTCCAGATTCCGGACTCATACTGGGAATTTTTCGTTAGAAAAACGACCTAGGATTTGAACCCTGGACCTCGTGATCACAAAGCGATGCGCTTTTCCACCGGACCAACGAGGTAGTCTAGGAGTATTTATAGGTAAATCAACAGTTATCATTTACAAAAAAAAAACAAAAACAAAATCAATTAAAATTTACAGAATAACAAGCCAAATTAAAGATGTTTACAAATAAAATTAATATTACAAAGTACAATCTAAGTGCCTGTAAGTGTCGAACTAAATGGGGACAATTTACAATCACTGTAATTTTAAACAAATCAAGATTGCGATGATGCGCATACTGTCTTTGTTATCACGTCAAAACCCTTAAAGTGCCTTCATCTTATTCAAGTTCTCACCCACACGCCAAATATACGTATTTTTTTTTACAATTAGTGAAAACAAATGGAAGATCTAGAATATTTGATCTGGAACATGAATCTGTTTTTGCAGCATCTTCAATATTTTTACATACTCGTATTTTGGAATAATAATCGATTACTGAATACTGACCTTCATTATCTCAAATCAGTCATGCTATACCGTGGTTACGTCTGTGGGCGAGTGGGCTGTCCTTACTTAGGCTGAGGTCACTCAAGACTCGCACCGTTATGGGAAATCGATGATTATAATCCATTTAATGACAGCGAATCATTTCGTTTATTGAACGAATCTTGCTAAAGTATTTCCAATTTAGAATTTGGGTGGCTGCCGCTGATGAGACGACGACGGTAATGAAAGTTGTTGAACGGGGATTTTTAATTGTCTTTTCAAATTAAGTTCATATATAATTCTTAATGTAATCAACCGCTCCGTGGTTGCACACGGTGGTGGTTGTGATCATGGGGCCCTTATCAGTAATATTCTGTGCTCGGTATAATAGTAATAAGTCCACCCTCTATTAAATTAGGTCCTGAAGTTGTTTGCGAACTGTGAGTATACACAGTACCCTTTTACAACCCCTGATGAAAAAAATCGGTCGTGATGGTGTGAATATTTCTTAAATTCTTATTACAATGTATCAAATTAGTACAATGTATCAGTGTATGTAATGAGCAATTCGAACTGAAGAGAAAAGACAGATTTAAAAGAATACAACGTCAATTTAATAGATTCCGAGCTGAAATCCGATTGTTGGACAAGACAAATGAAAGTTTCAAGAGAATTGAACATGTTTATTCCAAAAAACTTCTTTTATTATGATAACTTATTCTTTTCATTTCAAAATTGAACATCATCATCACTCCAAATCTGTATAACTTGTGAAAACTTATTAGACTTGTCAAAGAGTAACCTCGCATTGATTTCAAAGAACCCAGCGATGTAGTATCAACACCAAATAAGATAACCCCCCACTAATAATCAACTAATACTACTCTAAAACGTCATTACCAGTGACTGGCATACCTTCACGCCATCCCAAAATGCTGGGAGTCCAATAAAGCCCGATCTTGTAAAAACAAACGGCTCACACACTCCACTTTTACATTTGCACCTTCCACTTATTTGTCTGCCTCCCCAACCCGCCCCTCACCCGGAGTGGGGTGAAAAGGGCATAAACTGTTGCAGTTTATGTCAACGCCCCCTCGCTCACTACCTGCCAGTACTAATTTAATTACAAAAGAAATCAAGTTAAATAAGGAGTGAAAAGGAGGGGGGTGATTTATAGAAAGTAATAAATTTTGTGTCATCATATCACGTTATCATCACTCCAAATGCGGGTTAGCAGAGAGTAGATAATTCCAACAGGTTCTTTCTTTATACACGTCACATTTTGATACAGTCTATCGACTGTTTTACTGCAATATTTTTTTTCAAATAACATTTATGTCTTTTGTTGTTTTAATAACAAAAAATTTATTTTATTAAGTTTATTTAAGTAATTATGTTATTATAATCTCATATTCATTCTTTAAAAATTAGTCATATATAGTTACGGATAGTTAATGCCTTCAGCATTTTCGTTTCTTCCTGGCATACCTATATTAATAAATATTACTTATGAAAAAATTACACACATTTCTACTATACACCTGTATCATCAGGAAAACCAAGATTTAGCATCTCTGACACATCTGGAATACATTATCAATTTATATACCTTAATGATTGCTCATTAGTCGAGTGGCACATGAGCCGGCTGGCAGTTTGGAGGTTCTCTGTAACGTATTAGCTTTTGCCCTCGTCTTCGTCTGCTTTGACTTTAGAACCTTATATTTTTCCGGGATAAAAAGTATCCTTTGCGTTAATCCAGGTAATAAACTGTGTGCCAAATTTCAACCAAATCCGTTCAGCCGTTTTTACGTGATTCAGTAACAAACATCCAAATATTAGTATTAAGTAGGATAAGTAGGACAAGTAGGATTAGTTGACCGCTTCGTTGATCTGGTGGCGAAGCACATGGCTTTGTGATCACGAGGTCCTCGGTTCAAATCCTAGGTCGGACAAATGTAGTTTTTCTAACGAAAAATTCCCAGCATAAGTCCGGAGTCTGGAAATGTGCCCGGTATATGGCAATAGGCTCGCCCCCTATTCCATGGGACCTAACATCGTCGGCGAAACGTGGGTGTACTTAGTACACCTCTGCCACCCCCGCTTGGGGAATATAGGCGTGACAGTGTTTTTTTTTTAGTAGGATTAGTCATAGGCTTCCTTTTACAAGATTTTATTTAACTTGCATTGTGCGTACGTCTGTCTGTCTTTCCAGTTCAAATCTTGTCATCCCCTTTTTAAGCAGGATAGGAACTCCTCAACTACGCAAGATATCTTACTTTAGATTTTTAAATTAAAATTATTAATAATCAGCAGTAGCCTCCAATCTACAATTATACCTGGTATCATGCACTGCATATAAATGCATTGGTACCTAATATCGTCAGAGAAATGTGGGTGTATTCAGTGCGCCACCCCCGCTTAGCGAATGTAGGCGTTAATATGTTTTAAGTAAATTATAGTCTTACAATATAAGGTCACGGTAAAAAGATTAAACGACGTGCGTGGGGGAGCTCAAAGAAGTAGCGGTTACAGGTTCAATAAGACCAAGCTTAACTGAATGTAACGCTGTGGGAGTTTTATGTACATTTATATCAAGATAGGATTAATCAAACCCCATATGAGTGGGACGATAAAGGTGAGTACAACCCACAGATAGAACTGGCGATATATCTACTAGCTATTTATATATAATACATATCATTATGATAATTAAAAAAAGTGTATTCAGAGATGTAATACCAAATGTATACGCAGGAGAAGCTTGTTATACTGAACACAAATTAAAAAAAATATTAATTGATATTTTTTATTTTACTGTTATCATTTTTAAAAGAAGGTCTTGTTGCTCTACGTGCCTTCCCGTGCAGTCCGGCTGAGAAAATATATGCTTTTGAATACCTACCGCGTGCTATTCTTCAGTAGAACTGAAGTACTGCAGAGTTATTCTGATTTACTGCCTACTGGCGACAACGAAACTCTGTAAAGTCGATATTAGAAATACGTATTTATTTACACAGAAATTTATATTATGCGATTATAATAATTCACGTATATGCCGAACCCGCTCCACAGTTAAATGTGACTACGACTGTTTTGCTACGATATTTCGTAGCAACGTAGGACACTCGTAGACGAATCGACCAGAGGGCCTAGACAAATTGCAAGCGTTTTGTTTCTATTCTCTTGTCGCAATCGATTGCGCATTGTTTTGACCACGTCACTTTTCGTTGCAAAATGTCGTTCCCATACATGTTTCCGCTTTCTATTAGCGTTAACGACTGTAGATTGTCAACTTGGCTATAGGCGCAGATACTGACAAACAATTAGTGAAACTATTAGAATAATCATAATTTACCTTATACCTCTATGTATATGTTTGTAATATGTATGTAATGTGTGTGTAATATTTACTCACTGCTAAACATATCATTCCTATAGTTACAGCATTTTAACCCTTGTAAAATTGTGGCCGTGATTTATTTTAAATTGTATATATCTATCATTACGGCCATTACATCCCAAGTGAAAGCCCAATGAGTTTAGTGCATAAAGTATTCAAAATGTCCACATTTCATCAAAATAATCCCAAACATTTTTGGCCTTTGTCCTGCAATAGACGTCTTTCGGCTGATGATGATGAATCCAAAACAACCCATACCGATGCCGAGTGAGCTTACAAAAATCGTCATGCCTATATGCCTCGAATGGGGTGCCAAAGGGGCATAATAGGGGACGATTTCGGAATGCTACTGGATTTTTTTATAGAAGTAACAATGTCGGACGTAGGATTCGTAAGACATCATGATCGTCTTGATTGATTTTAACTAATTATTTTTTTATTCTTTTAGTCACTTTCTACACCATCTACTTGATAAAATTGCTAAATACATAATACATTCGAAATTGAGCTTGCTTCAGTTCATTCTTATCATAGCACTAAAATAGTGTTAGTAGGGTAATTATCAGAACACGAGTAATTCATTTAAAATGTTTACTGCCGACTTTACCTATGTTAATGTATGGGTTAGTGTCACACCATCGTACAGAACGGCAGATAAAAGCTATGTTTTGCTATTATTTATTTATATAAATAATAAACAATAATCTTTGAAACAGAGCGTCTAATTCTATCTATCTATCTATCTATATCATCACGCCAGCTCCCTCGCGGGGTAAGCAGAGAGTACAGAGTTCCAACAGGTTCTTTCCTTACATACCTCTCTGGCTTCCTCCACTCTCATAGTTCGTCTCATACACACTCGCCGGTTACGGAGACTCTTGACTTGCCCTTCAGCTAAGACACGGTCTATTTGGTCATGGTAAGATAGTCTAGGTCTTCCCCGGCACCTACATCCTTCCACTTTCGCATTGTATATCTGTTTTGTCATTCTTTCTTCTGGCATCCTTTCTATATGTCCGAACCAACGGAGCATACCCTTTCTCATCTTTACACCGATACTATCTTTCATACCTACTCGATTTCTTACTACGCTGTTGCGAATACGGTCGGTCAGCGTGACTCCGCACATCTTCCGCAGAGATCGCATTTTGACCGCATTTATCCTGCTTTCGTTCTCCTTCTTACATACCCAACTCTCACTGCCATATAACAGCGTTGGGACAAGCACTCCGTTATGCATGGCCAGCTGCGCCTTTTGGCTTAAGTGCCGGCTCCCAAGTAGCCTTCCCATCGCACCATTCACTCTATTACCTGCATTCACTCTTCTCTCTATATCAGCGGTGTATTTCCCATCCTTACTGAAGGCGCATCCAAGATATACAAACTCATTCACTTGCTCCAGCACATCGTTACCAACCACAATCCTTGCATTCGTTCTGGTTTCTTCCCGTTCAAAAACCATAATTTTGGTTTTCTTCACATTCAAATGTAAGCCATTGTTCATGCAGTCGTCTCTCATAACTGTGACTAGTGTTTGCAGATCAGTGGCTGTTGGCGCTATCAAAACCGCGTCATCTGCATACAATAGGTGGTTTATCACTAGATCCCCCATTTTTACCCCTTCAGTCATCGCATACAGTCTTTGAAGACTTTTATCCAGATACACTATAAACAGTCTAGCGGACAACACGCAACCCTGCTTGACGCCGATTTTAACGTCAAACCAAGGTGACATGTTACCACCCACCCGTACGCATGCCTTGCTGTCCACGTAGGTGGACTGGACTTATACCATACTCTGGCAAAATGTTCCAAAGTCTCTTTCGCACGACTCTATCAAACGCCTTCTCCAGGTCCACAAAACCGCAGAAAACCTTCCGGCCTACTGCCAGATGCTCTTCTACGATGTTGCGGAGGGAGAAAACTTGATCCGAACATCCTCTTCTAGACCTGAAACCTCCCTGTGCCTCACACACTCCATCGGACTTCGTCTCCAGCTTTCGTCTTCGATCTCCAGCGTCTAATTCTCCTTATGGAAACTAAAAGCCTAACTTCAGATTGTTTATTAAGAGAGGCCTAAATTTAGCATACATTGAACTATTTGCATGCCTCCTTGGTCTAGTGGCAAAGCGCAACGCTTTGTGATCACGAGGTCATGGTTTCAAATCCTTGATCGGACAAATGTAGTTTTTCTGATGAAAGACTTGCCAGTATGAGTCCGGAGTCTGGAATTGTGCCCAATATATGGCAATAGGCTCGCCCCCTATCACATGAGACCTAACTCGTCGGCGGAAAGTGCGTGTATTCAGTACACCTCTGCCTCCACCGCTTGAGGACAATAAGCGTGACCGTGAACCATGCGATAGTTGACATATTTTGGGAATAAACACGAAAATTCCTAATTTATCCAAAGTTCGGTTAAAGTACAATAAAAAAAGTTGATGAACATTCTCTCCTTTTCAATTTATTACAACCAAAGAAATTTGGCAACATATTTAAATATTATTTAGATCAAGGAAAATGAATTTTATGAAAAAGTGAGTGAATGTCGCCGACCGTACTTAGATTTTATGCTTAAAATAATCTAGGTAATATTATTTTCCATGATCTAAGAGCAGCAATTAAGTAGCAATATACCACTACAATATATTTTTAACTTTTTCCATGTTTCAAAAGCATCAATTAACTACAATGTCACTACCAAAGAACACAAAATAGATATGTCAAGATTTTAAAATCACTTTCCACACTAGAAAAGTTCAGACTCAAAATCCTGTGTCACATTACACCTTCCAAAAGTGCATCATCGGCACCGCTAATTTCAACATCTTACGGCATCAAGAGATTACGGGCTCGCTGCAGTGCGGGGCCCGGGCGGGCGCGGGGCGGGCCGGGGGGCGCGCGGGGGCGCGGCGGGGGCGGGCGAGGCCGCGCGACCCGGTCACGATTCCCGCCCAGTGCCGCCGCGGCGCTCGCCGCCGCGCCAAGCGCCGCACACGACCGTAACTTAACCTCTCATTCAGTGAACAAATAACAAATAAATATTTTCTTACTTATATTTTACAGTGTTTACTAAGTTTATTTCAAACGACGTGCTGGGAAAATGATAGTCGAAATTCAAGAGGTATGTGTGTCTTTCGTATTGCCGATCGTATTTGCCTAGAGAAGTTCAATGGATTTTTAGAGGCCGAAATATGACAATAGGACGTTGCACCGAACGGGGCCGTTAGAGGTCAGAAATTAAGCACCGACGCGTTTTGATAATAGAGCACTTTAAAAATGGCACTAGAAGTTTTATGTTTCAGTTTCTGAAAAAAATGCATGTGTTTTTTCTTAGATGGCTTAGGTGCTCCCGTGATTAACTGTAGTCATAATTGAACCTGTTAATATGTTCTATAAATGTGAACATATCATCAACTGATAAGTGTTAAAAAATACAACTTACTACTTTTTTAGCACTGATTCTACAGCAATAAATAATGTCAAAACTTTTTAATAGCTCCAAAGTCCCAGTCTAGATTAAAGATCGTACAGGACGACTATGTCAGTGGGTCGACGCACATTGCGTGCGGGCGGGGGCGCGCGGGGGCTCGCGAGGGCACGCGGGGGAGCGCCTGGCGCCGGCGGGGGTGTGCGGGGCGGGGGCCGAGGTCGCAGGGCGTTGCACCGCTGCAGCCAGTGCAGGCTACGGTGCCCGCTACGCGCTACGAAAGCGTAGCAAGACTACGCCGTAGCTTTGGGCGTTGCAATTTGTATGATAGATTTTTAGATATAGTAGATATAAGCTTACGGTGAAATATTGTTTGATTTCTATATTGATAATAGTTTATCATGAATATTAACACACAGAAGAAGTTCGAAGTATATAAAAAAGAATAACTTCTAATATATTAATTAAAACGAAACCTTGTTAAATTTGAATTAATTGAAACTCTACTAACGACCCATAAATACTGTAATGATTGACATGAATATAAAATAATTTGATTATTATATGGATTTTTAGTGGTATTTATCCAAATTAATATATTCCATCTTAATATTTATCACAGAAACAATGATAGAGATTTTTAAAGGTTATTTATCTTTTTTTAATGCCATACCCCATAAAACTAAAATAAATTATGTATTTATTACTTACGTACAGAACAAACTTAAGTTGCACTTAAGTTGTTTTTAAGTGTTGAACCTAATGTTATATAATTGTTTACAGGAGGTTAGAGGAAAGAGGCCTTTCAAGATATGGGACAGTTCGAGGAACGTGAGGAAAGGACTGGTGGTCACTAGTTTTGAAGAGTTGATACATAGAGGTCAGTTTATAAAAATAAGATGAACATGAAAGTTGTAGGCAGAGGTGAAATATCCACGTTTTAGCAAACCTTCACATCTTTTCATTTTGTGAAAAGAAACTGCTTAACGGATTTCGGTTATCTTTACTATAATAAGCCTTTATCTGTATGCCAAAGTAATTGTTGAAAGCGAAAAACCTGACAACGCAAAAAACACTTGATAACAAGGTTATAATTTTGATTTGAAAACAGATGCTTTTAAAAACAAGTTTTTTATATTGAGACCCGACTCGCGGATCTTAGTTGAAGAGTTCCTATAGCCTCCTTCCGGCTCCATTACCAAGCCAGCTCCATGGTACCAGACATTGAAAGACGTGCTTAAAATATAGATTACAAATTCAAAGCACTTTTAACCAGAAAAACAGACATACAAACATATCAAGTTGAAAAACAACTTGTAAAAATAAACTATACAGAATTTGGTTTCAGCAATGTAGATAGAATACCCCATGCTATGTGTTTAGTTGGATACCTATCTATCTATCTCTATCTATAACCTCACGCCAGATCCCTTGCGGGGTAGGCAGAGAGTACAGAGTTCCAACAGGTTCTTTCCTTACATACCTCTCTGGCTTCCTCGACTCTCATAGTTCGTCTCATACACGCTCGCCGGTTACGGAGACTCTTGACTTTTCCATCAGATAAGACTCGGTTTATTTGGTCGTGGTAAGATAGTCTAGGTCTTCCCCGGTACCTGCATCCTTCCACTTTCACATTGTATATCTGTTTTGTCATTCTTTCCTCTGGCATTCTTTCTATATGCCCGAACCAACGGAGCATGCCCTTTCTCATCTTTACACCGATACTATCTTTCATACCTACTCGCTGTCTTACTATGCTGTTGCTAATGCGGTCGGTCAGCTTCACTCCGCACATCTTCCGCAGAGCTCGCATTTCTACCGCATTTATCCTACTTTCATTCTCCTTCTTACATACCCAGCTCTCGCTACCATATAACAGCGTTGGGACAAGAACTCCGTTATGTATGGCCAGCTGCGCCTTATGGCTTAAGTGCCGGCTCCCGAGTAGCTTTCCCATCGCACCATTCACTCTGTTCCCTGCACTCACTCTTCTCTCTATGTCAGCGGTGTATTTCCCATCCTTACTGAAGGCGCATCCAAGATATACAAACTCATTCACTTGCTCCAACACATCGTTACCAACCACAATCCTTACATTCGTTCTGGTTTCTTCCCTTTCAAAAACCATAATCCTGGTTTTCTTCACATTCAAGTGTAAGCCATTGATCATGCAGTCGTCTTTCATAACTGTGACTAGTGTTTGCAGATCAGTGGCTGTTGGCGCTATTAAAACCGCGTCATCTGCATAAAGTAGATGGTTTACCACTAAGTCACCCATTTGTACACCTTCATTCATCGCTTTCAGTCTTTGAAGACTTTTGTCCAGATATATTATAAACAGTCTAGCGGACAACACGCAACCCTGCTTGACGCCGATTTTAACGTCAAACCAGGGTGACCTGTTACCACCCACCCGTACGCATGCCTTGCAGTCCACATAAGTGGACTGGACGGCTCGCAACAGAGTGCCATCTATACCATACTCTGGCAAAATGTCCCAAAGTCTTTTTCGCACAACTCTGTCAAATGCCTTCTCCAGATCTACAAAACCGCAGAAAACCTTCCGGCCCACTGCCAGATGCTTCTCTACGATGTTGCGGAGTGAGAAGACTTGATCCGAACATCCTCTTCCAGACCTGAAACCCCCTTGTGCCTCGCACAACATTCCATCGGACTTCACGCGCATTCTCCGTTCAATAATTTTACCGTACACCTTGGCTGCCAAGCTGATCAAACTGATGGCTCTGTAATTGGCGCAGTCATATTTTGAACCCTTGCCTTTATACAAGGGTACTATGACTGCGCGGCGCCAATCTGTAGGGACTCTACCGGTCCTCCAGCAAAGGTTTGCAAGGGCCCGGAAAGCGTCCCGGACGCAAGTTCCACCATATTTGATCATCTCGGCAGATATCATGTCTACTCCCGCAGCTTTACCGTTTTTCATACTTCCTATCGCCCATTCAACTTCTTCCATAGTGATGTCCTCCGTTGATTCTGGTGCCGCAATCTCGCCTTTAGGCACGTCTGCGGCATCAGCATCCGGGTCATCTCCATACATTTCTCCAAAATATTCACTCCACCGGTTTAGCACAGCTTGTGTGTCTGCAAGAATGTCACCATCTTTAGATTTTATCCTTTCCATTCTGGAGCCTGACGAATCACCTCGAGCCTTTCTCACCTTGCTCCAAAAGAGTTTGGTGTTGTTCTCGAAGTTCTTCGCCAGCCTCTCCTCCTCAAACATACTGGCTCTTTCACGCTTTTCTTTCACTAAAGTTTTAGTGGCATTCTTGCATTGCCGGTATATTTCTTTCTTCATCTCTGTCATACTGGCATTCAGGTTCAAAGAAGATACATAGTCCTGCCACGCTTTCTTCTTACTTTCTACGGAGCTTTGCAGCTCCGCATCCCACCATGCATCACCTTTTGCTGTAATATGCTTCTTTGAGCAACCACATACTTCTTTCGCGGATTCCACCAAACTCTCTTTCAGGCTATTCCAGCATTCATCTACATTTGAGTCCGAAGAGCCTGCTGTCAAAAGCTTGTCCCGGACTCTGTCTTCATACATTCTCCTCACGCTCTCATCTTGCAACTTTTCAACATTTAATCTTTCAAGGTCTCCGAAGGGGATACGCTCTCGCCAGTGCCTCCACTTCCTGAACAGACCACTAAACCGCGCAACTACGAGATAGTGGTCTGATTCCAGAGTGGGGCCTCTATACGCACGCGTATCTTGTAGTTTGCTTCGGAGACGGTTATCAACCAGGATCAGATCTATCATGCTTTTTTGTTCATTCCTTCTCCACGTATACATATGTATGTCCTTATGCTGGAATATCGTATTGGACACAAGGAGACCCCTTTCCAAACAAACATCTACAATGAGCTTACCTGCATCATTCACTCTCTTATCACCATAAGGACCCAGAGCAGCGTCGCAAGTTTGCCGCCTGGTTCCTACCCATCCGTTCAGATCGCCACACAGAATCACCTTTTCGTTAGCCTCAGCCAAATCCAGAACTTCCCTGACATTATCCCAAAACTTCTCAAGGTCCTGGGGTGTCGACGAGCTTACGGGAGCATACGCTGCGACCAAAAATACTCTAGTGACACCCAGTTTTAAACGGACCCAGAGAAGTCTCGCATCGCACAGGCCATAATCTCTCACTCCAGAGGCCAGGCGACGGGACAGCAAGATACCCACCCCCATGCTGGCACGACTGCTCTGCGGTACACCAGACCACAAAGCCATCGTTCCATCAGGCAGATCACAGGTTTCACTGCCCCTCCGCTTAGTCTCTGTTACACACAGAGCATCCAGGCGTCTCTCTTTCATTACATCAATCACCTCATGCATCTTATCTTCCATACCACCTCTTACATTCCAAGTGCCTATTCGGCACTCTGCACCCCACGACTCGCCAGTTCGGGCCCGGCGTGATGGGTGGCGGCCCCCATCGCCGCTTCCACCTATATTCGTACCGACGGGGGCGGGCCGGTACGCGTCGCCTCGGGGGGACGCCCTAGCCCGCACTGCGGTACGTCTTCGGTCCAAGATTGCAGCCATAATGACTGGCAGGGGTCGCGACGAGCACGCTCTTGGACAGACCCCCAACATACATACATACATACATACATACACGCCTTTATCCCACTTAAGTAGGCAGAAACTAGAACTTGCTACATACTTTGATTCTGACACACCTCTTTCGCTTCATCTACGTTCATACATCTTCACACATTTCCGACACTTGACCCTTTTCTAAGAGACTATTAATTTGGTCGTGATAGGTTTTCCTTGGGCGACTTCTTCCGACGCTTCCACTCACATTTGCTCGATATATGTGCAAGAATAGGTTACATGATTTGTCTCACCAATGTTGCAGCACAGTTAAAATATCTAGATAGTTGACCATTTCAGTGCTAGCGGTCCGTATAAGAATCATGCACACAGGCGCGCGCTCTCGAAAGTATTCAGCGGGAACCGTGGCGTACCGTCTGAGACCTGCCGAGAAGCCGCGTAGAGCGCGCGTCTGTGCGTTACTCTTATTCTGATTGCTAGTACTAGAATGCTTAACTGTTTACATATGTTAACTGTGGTTGAAGCGTCTGTCGGGTTTGATTTTCCTTCAGTTTTCTTTTAGTGCCCCTTACCTGCCCTTTAGAGGTTTATTTAACAACGTGATTGTAATTTGTACACATCTACCACCGCTTTTGTTCTTAAATAGCCTGGCAGATAACAATATGTGACATAATTAACACAAGGTCTAACTTTGTGTAATACGTTTTACTGTCCCACATTCCAATGGTTTCATAGTTTTGCTAAGTAAGAGAGAATTTTGCGGTATTTAAAATTTCACTATTACCCATATACAGCTTCGGTAATTAACCTCTTCGCGTCAAATCGCCATGACAGGAAAATACTTGAAGATTGGCAACACGAGCATCATCATCAACAACTTTCTATAACCCACTGCATGGCATAAGTCTCCTCTATTTTTTAACATTCTTCACGGTCCTGTGCCAAGTAATTCCTCCAACAAAGTAAGGAACTAAATACTGGATTAGACAACGGAGAATAGTTCAAGACATTCGCAAAGGTTTCTCTTCACACCATAACCAACACTCCACGATTACGATATCAGAATCAGAATCAGAATGTTTTTTGTTCATGTAAACCATTATAGTATTAATGAATCGTCAGAAAAGTAACAAAGACTCTACCACCACTTCGGAATGTCATTCCTGTGGAGAAGAAGGGCAATAAAAACTGCACGGTTACTCTTTTGAAATAAAAAAATTACAAACTTTTTCATCTACATTTTGTTGTGGGGTATGGGACAACAATGTAGGTTGGTCATCAGGTGAGTCTAAGTTAAAAAAAGCAAATTATACTATTTATGAGAAATAAAAATGTCGAATATTGATATATGTCGAAATCTACCTACTGCAGAGGAAATGTGTAATTTCTAAATCTGTCTGTCTAATTTATGTTGTGTTAAATGGATTGTACCAACACGGACGTATATTTTATGTACAAAATCTTGAATCTGGTAACCCTGTTAGGTTACCGACAGGTCAACTAGGTTATTCGCGCGGATGCGCTCGCCTGACCTGTTTCCAGCCTTGTCGGGGCCAGCGGTCTAGGAGATAAGCACTCGCGGGTAAGCCTATATGATGGACTAACGTGTAATAGGGCATAGAAAACATTTAATCTGGAATATTACTGTTATACACGAGTAATATCACAAACATAGTGAGTCCTAGAACAAACATATCAAATTTCTGGTGAGTCTAGTTTGCACATCAAATCAAAAAAAAAAGATCGCAGTTTAAAACAATATCAAATGGTTCTTAATTAGTTATATCTTCTAGACATCCAATGCAGGACAAAGGCCTCCCCTAAGGACCGCCACAACGACCGGCTTTGTGCTGTACGCCAAACCTTTTTAAGATCGTTTCAAGCTTACGGTTTACGGTTTCAGACATTTATTTCTCAAAAAGAATACAATTCACTTATAACATGAGAAATACAAGTTCATCTTAAATATTAAATACAGAAGGACGGTAGGTACTCATAAATAAATCACAATCGTTTTAGTGTTGTGGGTAAGAAGAAAAAGTAAGTGAACAATTACATGTCGTTTCTTGAAGGCAAGTGTATATGTATGTGTGTGGCGCTCAGATAGTCTATTAGCGGGAAAATGTAAGGTTCCTGTCTAAAGTCAACGCGAATGAAGTTAGGGGCAGAAACTAGTATAGGATAAAGTTGTGGTAATTTAATTATTAATGGGATTTATATTAAAATATACAGAAATTCTTTAGGATGTGATGTTTTATAGTTTTTTTATATAAGGCAAAAGATTTAATTTCTTTGATGTCATTAGGTAATTTATTGTACAGTTCAGCTCCTTCGTATAGTATGTTTTTCTTCCCATAGTTCGTGGTTTTCTTAGGCAAATGCTGTTCTTTCGTCTAGTAATACGTTTTTGTGTTTGTCCTTTTATTGTAAATGTTATTTTAGAGTGTATATTTTTATTTAATAGTTTATGTACTAATATGCATGTGTTATATTTATATATTTGCGATAGTGTCATCAATTTGGTTTTTTTGTATATTGTTTCAGTAGGAGTTAGATCATCATCATCATCATTTCAGCCTATACTTGTCCACTGCTGAACATAGGCCTCCCCAATCGCTTTCCAGCGTAACCGGTCCGATGCCACCTGCATCCAACGATTTCCTGCGATTTTCACAAGATCGTCGGTCCATCTGGCAGGCGGTCGTCCTACGCTGCGCTTGCCAATACGTGGTCTCCACTCTAGAATCTTTCTGCCCCAACGCCCGTCCAATCTTCGCGCTATGTGGCCAGCCCATTGCCACTTCAGCATGCTAATCCTGAGGGCTATGTCGGTGACCTTGGTTCTTCTACGAATCTCCTCATTCCTGATTCGATCACGTAGAGAAACGCCGAGCATAGCTCTTTCCATAGCTCGCTGAGCAACTTTGAGCTTTTTTATGAGACCTATTGTAAGAGACCACGTCTCTGATCCATATGTCATCACTGGTGACATATGGATCAAATTGAAACATGTCAAAATTATTTTATTTTGACATGTTTCAATTTGTTTTAAGCTTTTAAAAGTTAAGGTTTATATTGTTTACAACTCGACTAAATTGAAACTCTTGTAGAGGCAGGGCTAAAGTACACACTATACGAGCATACGGCAGCAAACGATTTTGCGAATGCACTGATGATATATCATGTTTTGGCAATTTTCTGCGATAGATCTATGTTGATAATTGCAGGTTTTTACTACTGCTAAAGTATCTGCTGCAGCTATAAGAGTGAGATTTGACCCTTAGCACTGTATGGTAATAGTGGTTTGAGCACAGTACACATGAAGTTATGATTTTACCAAGTAGGTTTGCTGGTAATCCTTCTTACAATAATTAAATCTGAAGTAAAACATTTTACAAATGTTACGCATAAATCAAAAAACTCAATACTCACACTATACCCACTTTCAAAATATAGAAAGTAAAAGGATGTCACTTAGAGCACAGCCTAAAAGGTGACAAAAGAGTGAAAGATCGTTACAACTCTAATTGAGTTCTGTGATTTCAACAACCCTCGTCGAAACTTCACGGTTTTTTAAGCTAAGTAGCCTTCAATTATCTGTGACCATTCTTTAGGGATATGATTTTAAAATAATGGAAACAAACTAAATTAAATAACAAACCTTACCAAAAGCTTTGCTAATCGTACATAATCTCCACAAACTGAGCCACGGCGATGCTAATCAGCAACAGAAATTAAGTATTCGCTAAAAATATCTTGGAAAGTAGGCCATACACTATTGATTGCGGCTCGCCCGGAGACTTGCTGGATTTAACAGTAATCAGGGAACAATCAGAATACATTCCAGACTAGTTATATACACAAAACCTTCCAAAATTCCGAAAGTTTGAACCAGATTTTTGAAAGACAAGTTCCTCTCCTCCTCCTGAGTCTAAGGCTCGACGAATACTTAAGTAAATTTCAAACGCTTAAAGACAAAGTAGGAAGTCTATTTATCTGTTCTACCATTATGTCTTCTATTACTACCATTAACTAGCATTAGCTAGGATTTTTCTTAATCGGCAAAAGACTCTTTTCTTTGTTATTGATGACATTTTTTCCACTGCCTTGAGCACTGCCTTGCCTTCCTTGAGCGAAAACAAAAAGGTTCTTTTATTTTCATTTAAATCACTAAAGTAGTATTTCAGAATTTGAGAATATTTATTTTCGATTTTTGGCGGAAGAAAGAATGACACAGCAGATATATAATGCGAAAGTGAAATAATTTGAAGGAACCGTGACCAAATAGTGTTTTATGGGAAGGGTAAGTCAAGAGTCTCGGTCAAAAGTCTCGGCTCGAGCGCGTATGAGATGAACTATGAGATTGGAGGAATCCAGAGAAGTCTGTAAGGACAGAAACTGTTGAAACTCTTCTCTTTACCTACACGGCAAGGGATCTGGCTTAATGATAAATAAATATCATTTTTTCGGTCAATATATTATCAAAAACCAATTATATCGACAATCTACAGATTTACATCCTTTACAGGAAAAGAAAAGCTATCAGTAGCTGCGAGCGAGCCAGTCCGCTTGGTGCTCGAGAGCGACGGCACGCAGGTGGAAGACGGCGAGTACTGGCGCACACTACCCCCCAATACTGTGCTCCTGTTGCTACGCCAGGGCGAGAGATGGTACCCCACTGGAGTCGACGTCATCAAGGCTGGTAAGCATTAAGCTTTAAAAAGAGTTATGTTCCTTTCGTGAGCTGCTTATTTGAGGAGTTAGATAGTACTTGCTGCCATGGGTCAAATAAGTAGGTACAAGCAAACTCTTTTGTGTAAAATTTTAATTTTACTATTATGGTAATTTAGCTAATTATCACTCTTTTTCCATACTTCGTCAACGGGCCATTGACTTGGAAAAATCTTGCTTTACGACATATATGAATAAAATAGAATCCTCTATTATAAATAATCCCAAATCCTTTTGGTCTTTTGTAAAAAGTAAGAAAAGTAATAGTATGTTTCCTAGTTTAATGCAATATCGTGATGAGACTGCAAGTACAGGTGTGGAGATCAGCAATCTTTTTGTTTCTTACTTCCATTCTACATTTCAAGAACCTGATTCTATCGCCTTTAATGTAAGTGCTGGTGGGACCTCTTATGTTAGTGAATGTATATCATCTATTGGTACTGTTGAAATTTGCCCTTTTCGTATATTACCCTTGCTTAAGTCACTGGATCTTTCCAAATCTGGTGGCCCAGACTTTATACCCCCCATATTTATTGTCAACTGTGCCGATAGTATTCTTGTACCGATATGCATTTTGTACCGGAGGTCGCTGGAGGGCACAGTACCACAAGTATGGAAATCTGCATTCGTTACCCCTGTACTCAAAAAAGGTAATAAGTCGGATGTCCAAAACTACCGCCCCATATCTAAGATATGTTTATTTGCTAAAGTACTGGAGTGAGTTGTTTATACTGCTGTATATGCGGCTGTAAAATGTAATCTTGGCGCCGAACAATATGATTTCATCAAGAATCGCTCAACAACATCCAACTTAATCCTTTCACATGAATTTATTACCGAAGGAATGGAGCAACGGGCGCAGGTCGATGTACTATACACAGATTATAGTAAATGTTTCGACCGTATCGATCACAGACTACTTTTGCAAAAACTATTAAAGGCTGGAATCCATGGCGATTTGTACAGGTGGTTTTCGTCATATATAGAGAATCGTACGCAAGCTGTAGTACTACAGGGATATACATCGAGATGGGTCAATGCCCCTTCTGGCGTGCCCCAAGGCTCAATACTGGGGCCTCTCTTGTTTATATTATTTATTGCAGACATTAAAACCTGCTTCCAAAACTCTTATATTCTTTTGTTTGCTGATGACATGAAGGTTCATAAACTTGTCAATAGTATATCAGATGCCTATAAGTTACAAGCTGATCTTATTGAATTCGAAGAATACTGTACCTATAATAAACTTCAGTTAAACGTGTCTAAATGCTCTCATATTACATTCTCGCGTCAAAGATCGGTAATTGGTTTTGATTACATACTAAATAACCAGATAATAAGCAAAGTTAGCAATATAAAAGATCTAGGTGTCATACAGGATAGTAAACTTCTCTATAACCAACACATAGACAACATAGTAAAAAGAGCATCAAAGGCGTTAGGGTTTATAATGAGGACTACGGCCGATTTCAGTTCTCTAAAACTAATCAAAATCCTGTACTGTTCTTTCGTTAGAAGCCATTTGGAATATGCCTCACAGGTTTGGAATCCTCAATATGAGGTATATAAATCTCGAATTGAGGGTGTTCATAAGAGATTTTTACGATATCTAGATTATAAATCGCAACAACTCTCCGAAAATTACACCCATAGATGCAAAAGATACCACTTTTTACCACTGGAACAAAGGCGACTCATTAACGATATTTCTTTCTTGCTTGGTGTTGCTAATGGTTCTATCGATAGCCCGGAACTAGTCGCGAAAATAGGATTAAACACAAATCCAACAGCTCTTAGACAGCGAACGTTGCTCCACACTCCCTTTGCGACATCCAATTATAGAAGAAATTCGTTTTTCTTACGTAGTACGCGATCATTCAACAACCTTTCTCGTGACTTAAATCTTGACTTATTTTGTACCAACATGGGCACGGTAAGACGGCTCCTAACTGAACAATTTTTCTGAGCAAGTGGCACTTAAACTGCAAGTTTTTGTCCGTTGTTTTTTGTACCTTTTCTTTTTTTTTGTTGCATTCTTTAAGTTCTTTCTTTAAGTGGTTTTTTGTGTTTATTCTTTTTTTTTCTCATTAAGTAATTAATCATTTGTTTTACGGAGGATACCTTTTTGTTTATATTGTTTTCTTTTTATTTTATTTTCAAATTTATTATGAAATTAGTGTGTAACAACATCATAACTAACTGTGGAAGCTTGTTATTAGCAACTTGTTTACTGTTAATATTATTATAAAATTTTGTTATTAGCCTGTAAGCTTTCTTAAAAATAAATAAATAAGATATTTACGTTAGGAAAATAGTGCCAGCTTAATTGATTATTATAGAACAATCAGGTATTAATATGAAGTCTAAAGAAATATAAATTTTAATTTCTATGACATTAGTTTGACAATATTGGTATATAATTTTTTCAGCGATATCGGCGATCCCAAAAATAGTATGCGAGACAATCCACGCGCTCGAGTTGCACGATGAGACGCCTTCATGGAAGATCATGGACAACAAGGGGCGCGTCACGGTGGTGCTGCACTGGGACCAGCGGCCGCAAGCGTCGCCGGCTGCGCGCTCGCCGTCCCGCCAGGCCAAGCCGGACCGGCGGCCCTCGCTCGTGATCCAAACGTCGCTGGAGCGGCCACAGCCGCCGCCGCCGCACATCACCGTCGTAAACCACGACGAACCTGGCCCTGCGCCGCGCTCGCGCCTGGCGCGTGCACCCGGCTCTTTGGAACAACCGCAGGGCGGCGTGCACGTGCACACGTCCGAGTGCCGCGCGCAGGCCTCGCCGGCGCCGCTGGCGCGCCCGCCGCCCGACGAGTGCGACTTCCACTGTTGCGCGCTGCACGAAGAGGGTCGGCGCATCGCCGTGCACAAGTCCGTGGCCACGTCGCCGATCCAGGATGCACAGCCGCGCGCCTCGCCGCAGGGCCGACCCAAGGGCCACGTGCGCTTCCTGGACGCCGAGTCCGCGCGCCGCGGTGAACGCGACTCCTCCGAGAGCGAGACCGAGAACACGCTCGTCGAGGACGAGGCCGTCACATCAGAGAAGTTCCTGCTGCTCATCGATCAGCTCAGCGTCGATCAGAAGCGGCACCTCACCATCAAGGACATCGGCATCATCCTCGAACGGCTCAGCTCCAAGATTCTGGATGTGGAGCGACTCGACCGCGAGTCCGAGTCGGACGACTGTTACAACTGGACGATCAAGGCGACCATCCGCGGGGATGCGCTGCGCGAGCTCGGCGTGATCTACAACGGGAACTACTACGCGATCAGCGAGCACCCCGGCTACCGGGAGGAGAACGAGGAGGCAGGCGACGAGGGCGAGGAGGAGGAGGAGGAGGACCGGCTCTGATCGGGCCTGTGCGGCGCCGCCGTGCCGGCCGCCGCCGCCGCCGTGCGCCACGCGCTGTGCCGCATCGCCGCGCGCTGACGGCCGCCGCACGCCGCCGCACGCCCCGATAGCCACACCCCCAGAGCTCCGCGGATCCGGGCGGAGCTCACCGGACGGGATCGGACCGGATCGCCGTCGCAGTGAATACTTAGAGACTTAATATGAAATTTGTCGCGGAGCCGCCTCGCGCCGAGACCCGCAGCGTCGAGGCGCGGGGCGCCGTACCCTAGTTAATAATAGCGGAATTATTGTAAGTAAAACTGACTTCCTATCGATTTCTAAGGTGATTTAAGTGTACGAGCCGTTCGACGGGCGGCCGCCTCGCCGCTCGCATGGCGCGATTTGTATATACGTCACCGGGACGCGACGCCGCATATATTCATCATCGAAGTTATTGTCAATGTTCTTAGGTAATACACCCGTATAGCGAGAACCGCGGCGTGCGCACCACCCCCGGTCTCCGTTTATGATCATTCAGTCCCCGCTGCGGCCGCTCTTCGCCCGCCGCCGCTGTCGGGCCGCGGCCGTTCACGTTTAAAGATGGCCTAATTGGAAGATAAGTTTCCGTACACATCATTCTCATTGATAGTATTCGTCGAAGTCGAAAATTAATAACACCACAGTGTATTATGAGTAAGACTCACAAAACAATAAATTATAGGAAACAAAACGTAGTCGGTCCGTAACATGCGGACATGTTAATGCGGACGAGGCAAGTACTTTGCTCATTTTTCAGTTATCACGTTATATATTCGAGATTGTTAAGGCACGACGGCGTGGGCGCCGTCGATGGGACTGGGAAACGTTTCGGGTCGGTAGTCGGTGACGCGCGACCCGGGCGATACGAGCACACGAGCACACAAGGGCGCGTCACCAGCGCGGGCTGCTCGAGCTGTGACGACGTTTCAGAGAGAGCACGTAACATTATGTAATAGATATATTAAAATTATTATAATTAATAAAAAAATGAATGTTATTAAAAAAGGTTGTAACTAAAATACGAATATACCACCACCGCATTACATCGTGCTGAATAAAAAATGGGTATTGGTAGTATGTAAGTTGATTCTTGTATTTATTAGCTATTATGGTATCGTAGTATTAATGTATAATGTTTTTAATTTTTGTATAGTAACGGGAATACGTGGTGAACACGCATTAATGTATGATATAAACAAAAAAAAAAACATGAAAGTCTAATAAGTTTTACAGCCCCGCGGGGTTTCATAAATTGTATAGTTATTTAAGGTGTAATATTAACGATTATTATGATTAAATATTATTGAGAATAATACGTGGCTACCTACACGTGATGGGGTAGCGTTGTTCCGAGGGCGGCGTGATATTTTGTTTGGCGTCTGAGTGAGTTTTAATGTTGCCACGAGGGTTGATGCCTGAGCATTTTGTAATGTTAGTGATAAATGGAAATTTGATGACGTTATTATCCACTATTGAACCAGCCCCATGTCAGCACATGTTGAGTTAGCGTTTGCAGGTTTTTTACGCAAATGAAAAAACACCAGCACGCCTATATTCCCCAAGCAGCGGTGGCAGAGGTGCACTGAGTACACCCACGTTTCGCCGACGATCTTAGGTCCCATGTAGGGGGTGAGACTATTGCCATATACCGGGCACAATTCAATGTGCAAAATGAAATCCTCAGACATGCAAACCAGAAATGGAAACTGGGCTATTTCAAGCAAGGCAAGCTAAATTCGATATACATTATGGTTTAGAATATTTTTGACTACATTTTGACTATATTTTTGCACGATATTCAAAATGCGTACTATCTAAAGTTGTTGGAAAACAATTTATGTGGGGCTTGCGTATGTACTAGGGTTGGTGCTCGTACAGCTTGATAGGATTAGAATATCTTTCTAAAACACAGAGGTATATTCGAGGTCTTAACGTCCTCGCTTTCATCAGGGCCCGAGCTTTTACTCTCAACTCGAATATGCGCAAATTTAGCCGTGTATGTGTGTGTGTGTGAATAATCTACGCTGTTGGCCGCTTTTACAGCTTCACCGGACAAGAGGACGAGCGTGCAACCACTCCACTCGAGGAAAATTGAGCCAAGATCGCGCTACAATTATCCTTATAATATTAAGAGTTTCTTATCAAGACTTAACATTACAAAATGTTCTAGTTACAATTTTTTTTATGTGTACAAATTTTTCAATTATTTTTTTAATCGTGCATTGTCATTTTTTGTTATATATACCTACATTTACAACATTTTATATTTTCAAAAATTTTGATGTTTTCATAAATTTCGATAGGTATTTCATTTTAAGGTTTTGATATTGTGACTGGTCCTGATGTTACTTAATTTTCAATTTACTATCGCTACTAAATTTTAGAGGCTGTAAGTTTCGTTAAAAAATCATAAATAAGTGGCCGGGTTTGGAGGGAAAAAATGTCAGTTCTTATATCTTTAATCTTTGTTAAACTTTTTACATGATAAGCGATAAAGAGAAAAGATATAGGATATTCTAGAATTGTACACGTATTCTCGGATACACTTTGTAGAGTGTTTTTTTGAATTTGCTAAAATTCTGCAAAGTGTATGCTTAGAATTTATTCTGATTGAATAATCTCTTGAAGTTTTTGTAAGGTAATATTGAGAGTCTTCGATGTTAAATGACTGCGATTTTTTTGCGTGTACCTCTTCTATCTACGATTATGTAAATTGGTAGGTATTTATTTAGGTAGACTGCCCGTTGTTAAGTAAAACTGCCTTATTAAAAGAATAAAACCATAGTAACGCCACTCACCCTCGAGGTAAATTATATACGTCCGAAGGAAACTAATTGATACTCACCCACCTATTAAAAATGTTATCATTTTATTCATATTGGATCCCCGTGCTGGATTATTAATTCAATTCCTTATTTAATTTAAATCTGGCACTTTTTAATATAATCCGAAATAAGAGTTTTTATATCAAAGTTGCCAGTTAATTGTCGTTCAACGTGGAGTCTACCTAAAGCTTGCAATTTTATTTATTATAGATTAATCAAATGTGTTGATTCGGTATATTTTGCAATTCGTTTTGTACAGCTAATTGTGAGTCTATGGTGTTACGGTCTGTTACGCACATTATAATTATATCTAGTTAATAATAGGTTCCGTTTTAATATTTTTATGTGTATAGAAGTAATGAGGTAAATTGTAAAAATGGTTTGTGAGGCTGCGGTTGATACGCGGCTTAGCTGTGGAGAATTGAGTGACACAGCTCCGGGGCTTTTCGACACCACTGCAATAATGTATTATTGTAAAATATATAACATAATTATTCTGCAGAATATTGAACTATAAATTTGGAAAGTTATTTGTATCGATTTCTCGTAGTAGGCTATTTGGAGGATCGGTTGTGTCGCTTAAGGCTTCATCTGATATGTACAATGATATTGTTGCACTGTCCAGTCAACAGTGGCATTCCGGTCGATTATAACTTAATTACTTAGTGCAAAATCATTTTACTCAAAGTTACACATTCTACAAAAACATAAACATATTTTCCTATGACCATTCTAATCTGCGTTACCATTGCCCATGCGTTTATGCAAAAAAACGCATTTTTAATTATGGCGGTTTTTTTGTTCAATAAAATGAAACCTGTTTTTAGTGGATTTGTATTTGATAGATACTAAGTAATTTAAGAATGTCTGAGTGTTATGACTTTGAGTACATATGAAAGTGATTACTTAATTCAATAATGCTTCTACGAGAATAATAAAAACCTTTCGGAAAATTAATATATATATCATCACGCCAGATCCCTTGTGGGGTAGGCAGAGAGTACAGAGTTCCAACAGGTTCTTTCTTTGGAAAATTAATTAAATTATAAACGTAAGTCGGAATGCCTGCAGAGCACTAGTTGCCTCGTGGTGCATTTTATAGTTCCATGACTGAAATAATGTTAAGGTATCATCTACACTGTTGAACGCAGCCGTAACAATATTGTGACTGGGGATCGTGGGGATCTCGGGACAAATCGATTAATAATAATAATTTAGCTCTGTTAAGAAACTGTCCCACCGTTGGGCCTCCTTTCAAACTGAAAGGGTTTAGACCATAGTCCACCACGCTAGCCCAGTGCGGGTTGGCGAAATTCACACACCTACGGGAAACTCTTAGGCATACAGGTTTCCTCACGATATTTTACTTCACCGATAATTTTTAATACGCACATGCTTTCGAAAAGACAGAGGTGTGTGCCTGTGTTTGAACCCGAGACCTCTGACTTTGCAGTCTAGCGGTCTTACCACTTGGCTATTACTGCTCGTATTAAAAATCGATTAGCTGTTCAAAGACCGTACTTTTTGGGATTGATATATCCTATATTCCCACCATTATCTCCCGTACAACTCCCGTAAGTCAGGATCTAACATAGCCTCTATAGATGACGCCAAAATTTGAACCTCGGGATGTCCTTAATTAAGAAAACATAAATTAAAACATAGTATCACATTCCCATATAAATTTAACGTGTAATGTAAGCGGAATAGCATTAAGCCACAGTATCATTAAAAAAATAATGAATCGATTACGGATGGACACCTGAACAAAACTAACTTCGTAAATATCTCTTGGCGTGCAAAAACGTTACAAATAATGGTGGAGATAAAACGGTACATAGATACCAAGTACGTACTACTTAGACAGACCGAACCTCATCTGCTCAGTAGGTTAGTAAGATCTAGAGAACCCTGCCTACTCCATAAAAAATGCATTGTATATCGGTTGCACCATTCTTTACCTCTTAGGTTCTTTTTTTAAGTCCAAACTAGCGGTGCATACTTATTTTCATCTTTACATCAATTTCTATCTTTTATATTTAATAATAGAATAAAATATAGGTCGTTAATTAACTCCCACTCGTCGTACCTACTGCTCAATTACTCAAAACATGGTACGAATTCTGCCTGATTTTTACCTTCACGCTCTCCAGTCACACGTACTCGAAATATTCGTTATTATTCGAAATATACATACTAAATAACGACTGGATAACTAATACTATGTAACGATAACACAGGTTTTTGGGAAAACGCTTTCGTTCTCGAACCTTGTTCTTTATAGGTGATAATTTTTTTTTAAATAGTGTGACGTTATTGATTGTTATTTTTTTAATTCAGTTCTTAAGATGGCGTGGTGAATTGTAGCATTCAAATACTTGCATATTAATGATTTTTTTTTTTTATTAATTTGAGCCATTGTTGTACAAAAGGCCTTCCTCACTCTTACACATTCCACATAATTTTATAGAAATACATTAATTAATATTATTATCTGGCTGTGTTTCACGAGTTTTCCGCGGACAATTGGAGTGGTGCCACAAAAGTCTGCAAACATACAAAAAATTTAAATAAATATCGTGGTTAAAAAACATATCTTTCGTTATGTTACTTTCTCAAAAATATTCGAGCATCCTGATCTAAACTTTAACACGAGCAACTAAGTTTAATATTAAGCATTAACTCTTGCCATTATACTTAGAAATAAAGTCTATCAAGATATCTACGTGGATTATTGTTATTTGCTACAGGTCACCACCCATCAGTGAGCAATTGTGCAATACAAATACGTAAATTACTAGATGTTAGATAACCATACATTACCACCTAAGCTATTAATTTTAACATTGCGTGCCAAATCGTTCTTTTTATAATTATTGTAATAGATCTCTGGAGGCTTTGACGATATATTGGTTAAAGAAAACAACTTTTCTAAAAGGGATTATAATATTAGGCTTTACTGTCCCACTGCTGGGCAAAGGCCTTCTTTCACACATCGAGGTGAGAGAGATTAGGTCAGACTCCATCACGCGGACCCAGTGAATTGGCGGAGGCAGGTTTGTTGCCACCTGCTGTTGGAACTTATCAAGCCGCCTATGAGGCTTCCAAGTCGGCTTAACGACTACCACACTAAGTGGTAACCAGGACCAACGGCTTAACGTGCCTTCCGAAGCACGGAGACGCTCGAATATGAAAATGCCAAAAACGTTCACCCATCTCAGGCCGACCAAGACGAACGCTGCTTAACCATGGTGATCGGTAAAAACACCGCGGTCGCACAGCTCTACGATTACCTCAAAAAAGGATGATTTATAAGTAATTTCGGATAGAAAATCAACAAAAAATACTAGCTAAAGCATAGAGGCTCCAGGATCTCCGAAAACAACACTCCGGTGCCTCGCTCGAACAAGCTCATCTTCGGAAAATATTTTAGCTCTCCAAACATTCTTTAGATATACTCTAAGGGTGTGGAGGGACCGATTATGTTCCCCTAAGATAACTCTCACGCTGCGTAGACTCACTCACACCTGTCCAATAAAATAATAATGTTTCCTTTAACCAATAAAACATCAAAATCTCTAGATGTAGAGTTACGTCGAAAACTATCGTAAAAATTATTATAATGTGTAAAATCTATCGAGTGGTTCACAAAGGTGGCTGAATTGTCTTTTTTTTCTACCTGGCTGTCCCACCCTTATAAAAAAAGAGGATCTGTAATTCTGAAATAATCTAACAGTATTCCAGGACCACTTAGGTGCCGTTTTATGAACTGAAAATTTCAGAATAAGCTTGAGTTGACGCTTCAACCCATCAACCAGCAAATATCTTGGTTGCTTTTGTGTCAATTTTTACGACGGTTTAAATAAATTTCCCCTACGGGTTTTTTACTTTGAAAGATTCATTTCAGAAATCGATTTCATTTAGGTCTGGTTTAGTCGTCTAAAAGCCGGTTTCTAATAGCCAGCAACTATAGTTAATGTTGTCAAACTATCGTTTCTAGTTCTTTAAAACGGCTTAACGATGTTTTTATAGTTTAGCAGTAGCCCTGATTACCGCTAACTATTAAAATATCTTCCTGTTTACACTAGGTCGATACTTATCGGTGACTGAAATTTTGGCGAATAGTATCGTAACGACATTTAATATAGCGACAACCTGTTATAACTACAAGGATTACAGAGTATCTGATAAGAAAAGTTAATGTGCCAAAATCATAAAACTTGACTGTGACAATATTCTTGATAAAATTGTCATTGATGATACTTTTACTGTGCGTGAACAAGCAGTGCCATTTATAGTCAAGTCACGGCATTTTACTAGTAATAATCTGTCGTCACGGTCCCGTTAAAATCGACTGTTATGGAGAACGCCTGTGTACCACGCGAAGCTATTATTTTGTGGGTGCCAAGTTACCATTTGTAAAACTTAGTTAAGTTAGTTCTGGCACGTACGAGATTTGATTTTGTACTGAAGACGCAACTGTGGTTTGATATCTTTAAAGTATTAAGGGTTGATGATTCGCTTTATGAGTACAATTTCTATAAGTCCAATGTAGGATTACATTTTTCGTATGATAGCGATGGCATATCTATTGGCTAAATACTTTTGATGGAAAGATTACTGTTTCTTATGATGGCACTTGAATGGCGTTATTGAGTTTGTTTAATAAAATACTTAAGGCAAAAGTTTTGAACGATCACTCGTGCCAATTGATATATCAAAGTAAAATTTGTGACTGAAACGCACAATGAATTTCACTGCCAGTATGTCAGACTCTACAGATTTCAAAGCAGAGTTGTGATAGGAACCGAAATAGTTTTACATACGCAACTTATATAACGCATTTTAAGAACTCTCTTTAATACGAAGATAGCATAAACCTACCGAATCTGGACCTATTGGGCATTCGATGAATTAAGCTCATCAATAATGATCATGACATAGAAAGGCGATTTTGGCAGTATTTTGTAGCATTTAAAAACCTTACGATAACCTTTGCTCAAAAGCGTACCAATAGACAAAACCTAAGGCCATTTCATGTGGATCTAAGTATAGAAGTGTGAGAAACTAAATTTTTAATAACTGCAAATGACACTTAGCATAAGGCATAGGTTTACTCCAAAGAGGAAATTTCGGTAACATTCTCAGTGAGATTTGCTTCTGATTTGCTACTGGGATCCCACTCCATTATTCTGCCGTGGTAATCAAAAAGCTCGTTAGGTCCATAAAAAAGAAAGTTATCAGTTATCGCTTTCTTATTTAAATGTTTTAAATGTTTGTTAAATAATCATTCTTCCTGGATTTCGTACCTCTAACAAAATCAGAAATGCTGAGTCTTGTCCGATAAATACCAGCAAGGAAATAATAAAAGAGTAATTTACAGCAATAAAGGACAATATGTCATCGTCTTACTGTCTTTATGATTACCACGACAGTACTGTACCAATAGAATAAGCATGGGGAAGGAGTAATGCGTTATATTCCTTACGTATGTGGTCGTAATGGTTCCGTTATCCTCAATACCCATGTAACCGGTATCACGGATCGATAACGTTGTAATGTTAACGGAAAACGTTATTTTTGTATCGTACTAACGGTAGGCAGTTACCGGATTATGTTACATACGATACTTACCCGACAGAACTTCACTGCCACTAATTTAAAAATAAAAATATTGGAAACGACTTTTTTTAGTTTGTTTCATTTTATACCATATTGTTTTCCCCTAAAATCGACTCTACCCTTAGTAGAGTCGATTTGGAATTATGAAAACAGTTCTGTGGACGTGTCTATCTATACAAACGCGATCGATATCATCAAACCAGATCCTTTGCGGGGCAGGCAGATGGTACAGAGTTTCAACAGGTTCTTTCCTTACAGACCTCTCTGTCTTAAAGATAACTAAATGCCAATAAAAGACAAGGAGAGCAAAGAGCGTGTAACATTTTGTTAAGATGGTTAAGGATTTGTTTATATAGAGTGACTTAGAACGTAGAGAAAATTTCAAAGACAAACGACTGAGAATATTTAAATTAATAATTATCGTTTGGGATATTTAATTAAGATTATATTTTTCATTCATAACTATAGTGATTTTTTTGTGATTTCGTGTCGCGTGCTTCCCGGCTTGCCGTGTGGTTCCCGGATTAGAATAGGACCAACCCATCTCATTCCATCGGGTGTCGTACAAGGCGACTAAGGGATAACTAGGGAATGGGCAGCAGCGTTCCCTTAACACTTCCACGACCAATAAACTGCGCTCGCCAACCCGCCTGTGAAGCGTGGCGAGTATGACAAATCCCCCCAATTATTATGGAAGCAATGTATAAAACCAGGCCCCTAGTTCCCGGCGGTCCTGTTCATCCTGGCCACAGTAGCAGCCATGGTAACGACAGGACAAGGGGTGCGAAGAATCTCCGGCAGAGATTCGGCGACCACCAACAACGAAAATTGGCCCTAGTGACATACAACGCATGCACGTTGAGGACAGATGAGAAGCTAGTTGAGCTGGAAGAAGTAATAAACAAGTTGCGGTGGAGTATTGTTGGTTTATCGGAGGTCCGAAGAACGGGTGAGGACACGATAACCTTAAAATCCGGCAACTTGTTTTACTACCGGGAGGGCGAACAGCAGTCCCAAGGTGGTGTCGGATTTATCGTCCACAAGTCACTCATAAACAACGTTGTGTCCATCACTAGTGTGTCGAGCATGGTAGCGTACCTGATACTCAGAATATCCAAAAGATATTCGCCGAAGGTTATACAGGTCTACGCACCGACCTCGGCATACTCATATGATGAGGTTGAAGTTATGTACTAGGAGGGATCAAAAAGTAGTGAGAACGACATACTCATTGGTAAAAAAAAAACTGGCAGGCATAGCTCAGATACATATTTGTAATATTAATAAAAAAAAAACTTCGATTCTCTTTTGTTTTTTTCCGAATGTAGTCATTTGTTTGCTTCGTGTCGGAACGTGTTCTCGAAAATGGAGAAAAACGAAGTGCGAGCCGTTATTAAATACCTCTGTTTAAAAAAGTTAACGACGCAAGAGATTCATTGCGATTTGGAGGCAACATTAGGAGAGTCTGCTCCGCCGTATTCCACTGTCGCAAGGTGGGCTTCTCAATTTCGAGTAGGGAGAACGAGCACGGAAGACGAACATCGTTGCGGCCGTCCATCGACGTCAGTCGCCCAAGAAAATGTTGCGAAAGTCGAGAAAATTATATTGAGCGATCGAAGAGTTACCATCCGATACTTAAATCAAGAAAAGGGCATTTCATATAGAAGTATTCAATCCATATTGAAACAATCTTTGAATATAAGAAAAATCTCCGCAAGATGTGCCAAGAATGTTAACCGACAGTCAGAAACAAAATCGACTTGACATTTCAAAGATATTGTTGGACAAGTTTCAAGAAGATTCTGAACGGACGATTTAGCGCAGTGGGTAAGAGCTTGAGCTGCTCCGCCCACTGTGTCGAATAGTCGCGGGTTCGATTCCCGCACGGGACAAATCTTTGTGTGATCCACAATTATTTGTTCCGGTCTGGGTATTTGTTTGTGAATTTTCATGTTTGTAAACGCACCCACGACACAGGAATAAATCCTAGTGTGGGGCTACGTTTTTAAAAAAAAAAAAGAAAAGAAGAGAAGAAGAAAACTATTTATCTCGTTTCGTAACAATGGACGAAACATGGGTCCATCATTTTGATCCCGAGACAAAACAGCAATCTTCGCAATGGAAACGGCCATCATCACCGACCCCAAAGAAGTTTCGTGTCGTGGCATCGGCTGGCAAGGTTATGGCCTCAATATTTTGGGACTCAGAAGGAATATTGTTGATTGATTACCTGGAGCGTGGAACCACTATTACAGGCCAATATTCAATCAATCAATCAATCAGCCTATCGCAGTCCACTGCTGGACATAGGCCTCTCCTAACACGCGCCATTGCACACGGTCCTCCGCCTTCCGCATCCAGTCTGTCCCAGCGACCTTTTTGAGGTCGTCGGTCCATCTAGCTGGGAGCCGTCCTACCTTACGCTTACCAAGTCGCGGTCTCCACTCTAGGACACGTTTGCTCCATCGGTCGTCGGTCCTTCTGCAGATGTGACCAGCCCATTGCCACTTTAGCTTACTGAGTCTGCGAGCTATGTCGGTAACTTTGGTTCTTTGTCGGATTACCTCGTTACGAATTTTATCCTTCAAAGAGACGCCGAGCATAGCTCGCTCCATAGCCCGTTGTGCGACTTTAAATTTGTGGACCAGTCCCACTGTGAGTGTCCACGTCTCGGCCCCGTAGGTCATAACAGGTAGGACGCATTGGTTGTACACTTTAGTCTTCAGGCATTGCGGAATAGGCGAAGGGAAAACGTGACGTAGTTTGCCAAATGCTGCCCAACCCAATTGGATCCTACGGTTGATGATTTCTGTCTCGAAGTTGTTTCTACCAAATTGGACAACTTGTCCAAGGTAGACATACTCCCGAACAACTTAGAGCATCGAACCATCGACGTAAATCGGTCCCGGCGTGACATGTTCATTAAACATGATCTTGGTTTTATCCAAGTTCATGCCGAGACCGACACCTCGAGAGGCTCCATTTAGGCTATGCAGCATTTCGCGTAACTGTTCCAGTGACTCTGCCACGATGACGATATCATTGGCGAACCGAAGATGTGAGATGTATTCGCCGTTGATGTTAATGCCCCGCCCAGTCCAGTCCAGCGTCTTGAAGACGTCTTCGAGTGCATTGGTGAAGAGTTTGGGGGATATTACATCCCCCTGTCTTACACCTCGACGCAGCTCGATCGGGTTGGTCTTTTGCTCCTGGAGCTGGACGGTCATTGTGGCGGTATCATACAGACATCTCAACACCTCGATATAGCGCCAATCGATGCCACATCGCTGCAGAGCATCCAGAACCGCCCAGGTTTCGATGGAGTCGAAGGCTTTCTCGTAGTCCACGAAAGCCATACACAGCGGCTGATTGTACTCTTCGGTCTTCTGTACAATCTGCCGAACAGTATGGATGTGGTCCACGTTGCTGTAGCCTTTTCGAAACCCGGCTTGTTCCGGTGGCTGGAACTCGTCAAGTCTTCTGGCGAGGCGGTTTGTGAGTACTCTCGAGAACAACTTGTAGACGTGGCTCAGGAGTGAGATGAGTCTGTAGTTCTTCAGCAAGGTTTTGTCACCTTTTTTGAAGAACAGAACCACCGCACTCCCTCTCCACGCTTGTGGTGTTAAGCCCTGGTGGATGACGGAATTAAAGAGGCTCGCTAACTTTTTCAGGATTGGAGTCCCGCCTGCTTTTAGGAGCTCAGTAGTGATTCCGTCATCGCCTGGCGACTTGTTGTTTTTGAGCTGCTCGAGAGCCACTCTGACCTCGTCCTGGTTGACATCAGGGATGTCTTCCGTGTAGTGGCGTGCGAGTGGGGCTCTGTGGTCGTCAGCGCTGGGTCTCGTGGGTTTAGTCATCCGTGATGCGTACAGGTCTTTGTAGAAACTCTCAATCTCCTCGAGTATCTCGAACTTGGAGGTCACGGTTTTGCCATCTGCAGTATTAAGTTTCGTCAGATGGGATTTACCTAGCTGGCGAGCGAAGACTTTGGTGCCTCTATTCTGTTCAATCGCAGCCGCGATGGCGCGCGTGTTGGAACATCGGAGGTCACATCGCACCAGCTTCCGGATCTTCCGGTTGAGGTTCCTCCCATCCGGCGAAGACGCCTGCGTGGATAACATTTCTCGTCTCTGCCTCATAAGTTCGAGAGTCTCGAGCGAGAGTTTAGACTCTCTGTTATCGCTTTTGCCGGGAAACACCCTTCGAGACACCTCCTGTAGCGTTTTGACCACTGTGACGTTTTGGCCAATATTATGCAGCCTTAATTCCCAAGTTGAGGAATGCCATTAAAGAGAAAAGGAGAGAGAAACTTCAAAGGGGCGTGCTGTTTCATCACGACAACGCACCCGTGCACAGGTCGGCAGTTGCGATGGCTGCCATTCAGCAAGCTGGCTTCGAATTGATTGACCACCCCCCTTATTCACCAGATCTGGCGGCTAGCGATTTTTATCTGTTCCCCAAATTGGAAAAATACTTAAGGGGAAACAGGTACGAAGACGATAACGAGGTGATGGATGCCGTGGAGAGCTTTTTGCAGGACCAAGACAAAACTTTTTTGTGAAAGGGATTGAAGCGTTGGACTCGGTGTGTAGAGAGACTCGGAAACTATGTAGAAAAATAAATTATTAAGTTATCAATAGTCATTATATTCTATCTCATTCTCACTACTTTTTGATCCCTCCTCGTATAAGGACCTTAGTAGAGCCATACATACTTCCAAAGCACACTTTACAGTGGTTATGGGTGACATCAATGCGCGGCTGGGCAAACGGGGCGATAATGAGTTGAGAGTGGGGCAATTTGGATATGGGCAGCGCAACCCCAGGGTTCAGAGGCTGGCCGAATTTCTGGAGAAGGAGGGACTCTTTATGATGAACTTTTTCTTCCAGAAGCCGCCTCATAGGAAATGAGCACCAAGCGACAAATATTTAATGATGTCTCCGTGATACACAGGGTAAAAACCGGCAGTGATCACCGAATGGTCAGAGGCACATTAAATGGAAATGGAAAGATCGCGTTTGATGGAGTCTACGCTCCGACCTTCTTATGTACATATCCAAAACCCCGAAAACTTTCAACTCGAATTGTCAAACCGCTTCGAATTGCTAGATAGCAGCGCATCAGTGGACGAAATCAATAACAGGCTGGTAGAGACTGTCCATACGGTCGGGTCCAAGTATTTTAAGCCCCACCGTAAAATGGGCCTCAAAAACTATCTGAATACACCCTAAACCTCATGACTGAGCGACGTTCCATGACGCTCCAATCCTCCGATGATGCTCAGTCCTATAGGCAGCTCAATGGACAGATATTGAAGTCCTTGCGACACGATTTACGGTCCTTTAATACAAGGCGTATTGAGGAGACCATAGTACAGAAAGTATTCGCAAGAGACGCGTCTATTGGGCAAACTCAGTTGACGAAGCTGAAGACGGAGGACGCAAACGTAACGTCGATATAGAGAGGATCTGAGGATCGTCGGAGATAGAGAGGTTCTATGGGCAGTTGTATATCTCAGTAGCTGAACCTGTTGTTGACTTAGTAAAAGACCCAAGAGCCAAGCTAACCCGACACTACACTGAAGATATCCCGGACATCAGCCTGTACGAGATAAGATAGGCTCTCAAACAACTCAAAAACAACAAAGCGCCAGGCGAAGACGGAATTACCGCAGAGCTTCTGAAAGTGGGTGGAACGCCGGTAGTTTAAGTCATTCAGAGGCTGTTTAATTCCATCGTGCTCGAAGAGAAAACGCCGGAAGCATGGAACAGGGGTGTGGTCGTACTGTTTTTCAAGAAAGGTTACACCTTACTAAAGAACTATAGGCCCATCACACTGTTGAGCCATGTTTATAAGTTGTTTTCGAGAGTCATCACGAATTGACTCGAACGCAGGCTTGATGACTTCCAGCCTCCCGAAAAAACCGGTTTCCGGAAAGGCTCTAGTACCATAGACTACATACATACGCTGCGGCAGATTATACAGAAAACTGAGGAGTATAATCGGCCACTATGCTTGGCGTTTGTTAACTATGAGAAAGCCTTCGATTCGATCGAGATTTTGGCGGTTCTTAGATCTCTCCAGCGATGCCGCATCGACTATCGGTACATCGTGTGAAGTGCTCGTATAATAACGCCACCGTGTCAGTCCGAGTACAGGGGCAGTGCACGAAAGTGATCTCCATAAAAAGAGGAGTAAGGCAGGGAGACGTCATTTCTCCGAAACTGTTTACGGCCACCTTAGAGGACACCTTCAAGCTCTTGGAATGGCGAGGACGCCAAGTCCTCGCAATTCCAGTATGCCGAGGTCGGCGCATAGACCTGTATAACTTCCTTGGAATGGCAAGGACTTGGCATCAACATCAACGGCGAATACATCACTCACCTTTGATTTACCGACGACATCGTGGTCATGGCGGAGTCGCTGGAAGATCTAGGACGAATGCTAGGTGACCTCAACAGAGTATCTCAACAAGTGGGTCTTAAAATGAACATGGGCAAACGAAAATAATGTTTAACGTCCATGTCGTACCCACCGCACTCACCGTTGGGAACTCTACTCTTGAAGTTGTCGACGAATACATTTACCTGGGACAGGTAGTCCGTAGAAAAAATAAATCTCTATATCATCACGCCAGATCCCTTGCGGGGTAGGCAGAGAGTACAGAGTTCAAACAGGTTCTTACCTTACATACCTCTCTGGCTTCATTCTCTCGCATAGCTCGTATCATAGACGCTCGCCGGTTACCGAGCGTTTTGTCATTTTAATAAAAAATAAATATTATTATATTAGTATCCCGTGGGTATCATCAACTGTAAAAAATAATACTTATAAATGTTTTCAAACTCAATCTTCATAACAGTTACAATACAAAAACAACAATTTTGTACAGTTTTCTTAACACACAAGAACACATACTTTTAAAAAAACATTCTCGGCCTGAACTGCATCGGTGGCTCGCCGTAGCTGGACTTGTCCTTGCCTAGCAGCGTTTTCACGATCAAATTCCTGGGAGAGAAAGGATTCCTCTTGTGGAACAGCTTCTTAATCATCGCATTCCTGATTTTCATGTCTCCCTCAGCGAGTTGTTTTTGAGTGTTCATTGAGAAATTCATTGGATTCGTGTTTTCCTGCATGGCTTTTGCTTGAAGGTTCTTGATCCAATTCGGTCTGTTGTCTTGAGCGGTTTGTGTCCCAAAATTCCTCTGCGGGTCGTATGAGAATGATGTTGGTGGCTGTATTTTCTTTTTGAACTTGCGGAAGATGGACATCTTTCTCTCGCTCTGTGTTGCAATACTTTTCACTTCAATTTCTTTTAAGCATAGAGGAACTTGAGACTGATGATGATGTGGGTTGTATCTGTTGTCTAGTGGACTGTAAGGCGGCGCAGTCGGCTGTTGTTGTGCGCGGTAAGGTACCCTGTTGTCTGGAACCGGTTGTTGTTGCTTCATCATGTGCAGATCTTGGATTTGTTGATGATATTCAGGTACTCTCGTGTTATAGGGCTGGTGATAATCGGGATGATACTCTGGCGGTTGTTGAAACGATTGACGTTGCATTGGAAAAGGCGGGTTGTAGTAATTCTGGCCGTACATCATGTAGTTCATCATCTCTTGCTTAAACGGAGGCTGTGGTTTTGGTTTAGGTTTAATTTCAACGTCTATAGTGCTTTCGCTCTCACTCAGTTCCTCTATCACGTCTTTCTTCTTTTTTAAGAAGCCAAATGAGCGCAAAACTTTTGATATTTTATTTTCTTTGTGCTGAAATTTAAAATTATTATGATTCTGTAAATTTATTTATATGTTACTACTTTACGACTGGAAGGAGTGGAGGTAAGAGATACTCTATCTACCACCTCCAATCTACCGGAATCCTAATGGGCTTTGGCACAGAAGTCAGATATGAAATTTGGGAAAAGAATATATAGATACAGCCAACATTTAATTTAGAAACATTATATAAAATATCTATTTTCAGGTACCTTTTCTACTTCAGTGAATTCGGTGCTAACGTCAGTGTCAGAATGCGTGACTTCCAAGCTTAGACCTTCCAACACCGTATCTGAATAGCTCTGGTTCGTGCTGTAATACGCATCGGAAACCACATTGGATCCTATAGCTTCACAACTTTTTGAAGAATACTTCAATTTAGGTGTACCCACTTGTGCATCGTGCTTTGAAGGTTGTTTAATACTCCCTCCCACACTTCGCGATGTCAATAATTTCATGTCACCCGCTTTCTTCTTACCCACACTATCAGTCTTTCTAATCGCACCATGTGCTACGAATTTGTGTATTTCCTTTATCATTTCTTCAGTTTCAGAGTTAAAAATCTCATTTGTAAGAGTTTTTGGCTTGCTACATTGGGTTTCGTCATGAGAAGTTTCTTTTGGACTAACCGCACAATTAGCACATGTGAAACTTGGAGTGGGCATCACAAATCCGCCCTGCATGCAGTTCATAGGACACATTATTGGATAGCAACAAGGATTTGTGAAGGAAGACTGCATATACGGAGGAATTTGGCATTGACCTACGGTATAGTTATTAAATCTTTGTCCACTATTCGGTATGGCACTGCCTTGGCCCTTATCACTGTTTTGCTGAAGGATACTTATATCATTTTCTCCAGTTTTGGAAGCGTTGTCAGATTTATCACACTGTGAAGTTGTTTCTTTTTTTATCTCTTGCAGAAAGCTCTGCAATATATCCTTAATTTCACAAAGCGCTTTGTCTGTCTTGTCAATGGATACGTCTGTATCTTGTGTTTTGTTACGAGAAGTGTCAACCATGTGCCTTTGCTGATTATCATACCGGGAGTATTGAACACTGCTCATGGTATCCATATCTTGCATTTGTTCTTGTTGGTCTTGCATTTGAGCTTCCTTGTCTGCTCTCCGTGCACGTCTTGCATTTCTCTCGTTTCTTTTTTTGATTAAATCTGCGGTTATATCGCTTTCAACGGTTTCCACATATTCATGATGTCTCCTCGGTCTGTTGGGTGGGCACTTCGATTTCGAATGGACCATATAGTCATCAAACTCTGTGTAATATTGTGATTTAAGATTTAACCTCGGCCTTAATGTTCTGGGCGACGGTGGTACTTCTTTATAATAGCCATATGGCATCAAATTGTCCTGTACAAATTTTCTGCGAGATTTAGGACTAGTTTTCTCCTTGACAGGAACTAGATCGTACAATTCTGAATTGTTATAGACGTCTGGCACTCGTCGTTGCGGTCGCTGATGTCTTTTGGAACTGTATAAACGGGTATCACAAATGCTTCTCATATCTTCTAAATCGTTGTGTCTATGTTTTATCCTTTTATCATTGTAACAACAAGAACACAGTTCCGGATCCTCTTGAATGTTTTCATGAATAGAAAACTCTTGATCCCGGCAAACGGGTACGGAGAACTGAGTGATATCTGATTCTCGTTTACCGAACATTTTCATCGGTCTATATTGCCTCCGTATGATATCTGCTATGAAATCTTGATCTAATTCGCGGCGATTCACCTGTCTTTGTTTCCGAGCTTTTACAGGCTGATTTTCGTAAATCGTGCAGTAATTGTCCATGTTCTTTCTTTTCATATACTCCTTGTGTTTTTTATCTTTGAGTTGGTTCGGAGAAATAGACCTGTATTGTTGTTTATAATGTTTTCTTTCGTCATTTCGATCAGCGTAATTTGCGTGGGAATGTGCATTCCTCGGATTGGCTAACGAATGGAAACTGCTTGTGGAATAATTAGCGCTAAAATTCTCGTAAGCGGAATGCGTCTTATGTTTATGCAGCTTAGAATGGTGTTTATTTATATTTCCCAACTTATGTTTTCTTTCTTTATTATTTAGTGTAGTGTGCCTATTATATTCATCGTTCATCTTGCCACTGGCTTCTACATTGTGAATTTTGTTATGGCGCTGTTCACTGTCACTCTCATCAGACTTTCTGTAGTTGCAATCTGAAAATTTGTAGAGAAGTCTTGTTTCGATGCCATCCGATTTTCTATCAGTAGAAACCTCGGTTTGTTCCTTGATGGTTCCTACAACGTGATCTGTTCTGATCTGATCTGAATCTAATTGACAGACTAAGCTTTCAGATGTTTTGGAGGATTGAGTCTGGAGCTGGACCACGTCCTGGCAGTGCTTGCTCACTTGGTCCAACTGCTCCTCGAGACCGATGATCTGTCGTTTCAAGTCGGTAACATTGAGTGCGATGCTAGAGTTTATTTTGATGTCGGGCTGAGATGAACTTCCTGCAACATTATATGATATCAACGCCGGCTTCCTAATAAGCTATAAAGTGGACAACCTGTTAACTAAAATTAAACCTTTTGTATAAAACACGGTAGATGAAAAAATATATATTTCCCCGTAAATCAGATTAATCGTTATTTTAACCACTTTGTATGTCTGCTAGCTGTTTACATTTAAACATGAACCTTAGCAACCTATTCATGCTTTCATCTGAAACGACCGTGAAGTCACCACTATGAGTGCAGTTTACCCGCATAAATAATATGCATACATAAAATGTGCATTCTATAGCTATATCAGCATGCCAGATCCCTTGCGGGGTAGGCACAGAGTACAGAGTTCCAACAGGTTCTTTCCTTACATACCTCTCTGGCTTACTCCACTCTCATAGTTCGTCTCATACACGCTCGCCGGTTACAGAGACATTTGACTTTTCCTTCAGATAATACTCCTTTAAAATGTATATTCACTCACATATATAGACGCCCTTACAGTTTAAACTTAACAACATGACCGACTGTTATCTATGTTTCCCGACTATTTCTTACCTATAGCTCTTCGAAAAAATTCCCGTATAGCCCGGTACCTGCGTTTGGTACGGGGCGATATTCGGCGACGTGGAGTGCGCAAGGTCATTACCAACCCTCACCTCAACCACGTCTATAAATCAAAAATAAAAATTATCATAGACAAATTCAAAAAAAGTAGAAAACTGGGTATAAATTAAAAAATAATCATTCGGAAATGCGTAGACCCTTCGCGTGGGCGAAATCAGTAATAACCATAATAAGTTGAAGTTTATTAAGACGAAAGATAGTTGTGCTCCCCCCAAGCTTTTTGTATACTCCAATATTATAACTGAAGGTAAAGAAGTTTGCAATACGTTTAATCGCTTTTTCTCTTCCATAGGCGCTAACCTTGCGAATGTAAACGAAACTATACAAACTTACGTACAAATGAATTAAAAGAGTGCAGCAGGATTAATGTGTTTAAAACTAAACTTAAGAAATATATATACGGGAAATATTAATAAAACAGGAAATAATGACATACTAGGACTTGGATAGGACTGGATAAATACGAAATTTGTGTAGTGTCTGAGACTCGAGCACGACGTCAAAGTGATAATTATAGTCTTGAGATTATACATTATAATCTCATTTAAGTGAACTATGTATGTTCTTATGAGAAATAAAGTTCTTTAAACCTAAACCTATTAAAGAAGGTTGTAGATTAATAAGTTAAAACAAGAACAAGTTATCGTAATGGATATATGCATGGTATGTGTAGGAGCGGTATGTCCGCACTCGTACGAGCGCTTTTGCAACACATGGTGTAGAAGCGCTGGATGCACTTTTCCAAAAGAAATGCACTGTTAGCCGTTTCATTCCAGCGCTTTTTTAACGCACCTTGAAAAAGACCCCGTGCGAATGAGGGATAAGATATCGATATCAAGATCACACGCCTTCCCGCTCATGTAAACAAGAATGGATAAAACAGTTTGTTTGATAAAACATGTTTTCCGTACCTGTATCACATTTTTACGCATGATTTCCATCTACCTATCGTAATTTGAAGCACTGCCTAACAGATATCTACAATACATACATATAACGTGCACAATCTCAATAATTTGGTTAGTAACTACTGAACTACTAAAGCTACTGATTCGTAAACTTTACGTGGATTATACGTCCTAGCGTGCTAGCTACAGGTAATAGCCCTGAGCTGAGTCCCACATGCTGTCATTTTGGGGACAAGTGAAAAACGATCATATTCCTTTAGCCAACATTAATTCCATATCTGCATGTCTTAGAATACAGACGCTCTCCTTTGCTTAATTCTTTGCCCACGGAAGTAAGATTAAAATAAGTTAATGACCTGTGAATTTTCTTTTCGCCCAATTATTTATAAAATTTCAAACGTTCCATTGTATAAAAAAATCATGTTGAAATAAAATAAATACCAAAAAATAATTACTATTACGCTTATTGATAAATTTTAAAGTAATATAAAAATACGTTTTGACTTTTGAATTTCATCTGACTTTCGCGCGGTTATACTTTTAAGTTGTCAATATTTTTTAATTGCCAGATTGTTTTATACTTTTCCTGCAAAGAGGATTGTTTACAAGAATAGGTTATCATCATTTTCATTTATGTAATAAACTACACTTTTCCTTCACAGCATTATGTACTGACGTCAAATAGTTTCTACCCCGAGGAGTGGCACCAATATATTACTTAATAACTATACTGTTACGTTTGCGGGGTAATTAAATGCCGAATATCGTGCGACGTACGCACAAAACAGTACGTCGAATTCACACACAAGCACACACTAGTACTACTCTCGTTAGTACCCAAATACTGCTTCCAAGTCGCTGAGTCACTCGTAGTATCCGTATATCGTTGCTAAGGTCGCCGGTGTATTTCCCTTAGATCACTTGTTCTCGATTTGATCGCCGTCGCTTCCGAAGAGAGACTGTGTCCGTCCCTGCGCTCTGTGTTCCTTTTATACACGTATGAAAGTTATAGAACGGATGCGAACCTTCTAAGTACATCGATAGAAGTACATCGAACAATAGCCGGCGCGCCCCACAAAGCGGTATTATTATTACATACCTTGTGTACCGCGACCGCGTGCCGGCGATAATTAAAGGGGAGGAACCTTCTAGACGTAAAACGTCTAGAAGGTTCCTCCCCGCACTTAAGCGCGGATTCTAGATCTTTCTTGACAGATCGATAGGGGGAACCTAAAGGTATGTAATGCGTTTTAAAATTACCATCCCCCAATGAGGGGATCACGAGATATCAGGGTGTATTGGAGTCGTAATATTACCACCCTCTTAGTCATGCTCGTCCCGAGCTCTATTAGATCCGTGATGCCGCGCCAATCTGTCCACATGGATTACCTTCGATTTTCCCCTGTGCCCCTTTAATCCTTCCCCTGTGCCTTTTTAATTCTATAGGCAAGATCCACCAAGCTGGAAGTTTAGGAGACTTCCCTTTTCGTCGGAGTGGATTATGAAGCCACACTAAGGTCCCCTCTTCAAAACCGTTGGTGATCGCGTTTCGGTCATATCGAGTTTTCATTTTAATACCGGTTTTCAAGCCGTGTTCTCTAACTCTCTTACGCACCTCGTCCAACTGGTTTTGAAGATTACTTACATAATCCGCGACTGGCTTAGGACTATCTGGTGGTGTGCCTGTTATTGCATCCACCGGAAGCCTCATTTCTCGGCCGAAATTCACTCTTGCTGGAGTGTGACCCATACTGTCATGAACCGCAGAACGACAGGACATCAGAAACAGCGGGATGTGTTGATCCCAATCTCTCTGGTGATCATCCAAAACCGTTGCCAAGCGGTTTTCCAGGGTTTGGTTAAACCTCTCGACGATGCCATCCGACTGCGGATGCGCTGGAGTTGTTTGGGTCTTATGGATACACACACTTGCACATTTCTTGGAGGAGAGCCGATTTTTAGTTCCCTCCTTGGTCTAAATGTAGTTCTAAAGGAACGCCATAGTGACAGACCCCTTCATGGACCAGTTTCTTTGCTACAGTTATAGCCTCTTGGTTAGGTGTTGCGAAAACTTCCGGCCATTTTGTAAAGTAGTCTTGTACAACTATGATGTATTTGTTGCCATCATAGGTCTTCGGGAACGGTCTAGCAACGTCGATAGCAATGCGTTCCAATGGTGCGCCAACGTTGTACAACTTTAGTTTACCTTTACTTTCTGTCTGCGGACCTTTTACTGAAGCACATGCAGTACATTTAAGGCACCAATCCTCAAAATCCTCTCAACAACGTAGCCAATATACCGCTGCCGCACTTTAACCAACGTTTTCTTCACTCCAAGATGTCCATCAGAAACGCCGTCATGGGTATGCCGTAAAAGGGGAACCACTTTGCACTGTGGCACTACCACCTACATAGTCACTTCTTTACTATTATTAGACTCCCATTTTCTATATAGCACACCATTTTCCAGAACTAAACTGTCCCACTGAGCCCTCTAGTAGTAGTACAATAAGCAGACACTTCCTGTGCCTTCTTTATTGTCGTTCCGGTCCATGCATAGTCGAGACCATTAGTTTTTATGAGTCGGACTTCTTCTCACGGCTCATTCTTTCGGCAGTGCTTGCAGTCTTCCGCATATGGTCTGCGTGATAACGCGTCAGCATTGTTGTGTCCTTTGCCACTCCAGTGTTCGATCTCAAAATTCCTGTAGTTGCTCGAGCCATCTTGCTACCTGACCTTCAGGATTTTTTAACTGTAGCAATCATTTTAACGCAGCTTGATCTGTCCTGGCGTGTGGTTCCCGGCTTAGAATTGGACCAACCATCTCATATTACTGTCGATCGACTGTTGTGCATAGACGTTGTTATTGATTGTTCCACAGTTTTTATTTGCAATGAGTAGATTCTAGTACATTTTTGAAGTGAAAGTGCTAACAAATCCAGCTTTATACTATTTTAATAATAAATTGATGTATTACAACCATAAAATAAGATCAATTTGTCGTCAAAACCAGTAACAATTATCAAAAATCATAAATTTGTGCAAACGAAGATACTGTGAGGGTCCTGCTCGGCGTTACGCGTAAGCGACATACTCTGCACGGCGCTTACGATCTTTTGTCGCGAGCTTTCAGCACGGAGGTGCAGTGATTATTTCTCCTGGAAGTTTGAATTTTTAACTGCTATAATTATTTTAACCAACAGCGCTTACATCGCTGTGCTTATTAGACACCTGGCTATTTTATTTTTATTTGGCTTGCACTAAAAATGACGCCCTCAATAAATAATTGTGCCGGGTGCAAAAAAGCGATCAAATCCAAGGAGTGGTTGAAGTGCTGCATGTGTACAATATGATTTGGAATGTGCCAACTTCACAACGAAAAAGTTTAACCAACTGGATATGGACCAAAAATATAATTGGAAGTGCCCTGAATGTCGTTGCAAGCAGCCAAAAGGTGACAACACAAATACACCTATTCGTCCAACAACGACAAATCTAGATAACTCAGAGGTGAGCAATGTTACTGTACGTGCTAAGCAGAGTTGTTTATCCCCTGTAGTAGCAGATCAGATGACTGATTACATTACGGAAGACAAGCTACGCTCTATTCTAAAACAAGAAATCACTGTGGCAATTAAGTCAACTATGGAATATATGTTATCGGACCAATTAAGGACAATCAACGAACAGCTTTTTGGCTTTCAGACGTCTATGAATTTCCTGAACGATGTATTTGAGAAACTTAAGAGCAAGTTAGAAGAGAAAGAGAGTACTATCACGACGTTGAAAAAGCAAAATGACGACCTCCAAATGACTGTGAAAGACCTTAGTAGCAGACTGAATTCAGTAGAGCAACATATGCGTGAAAATAACGTGGAGATCGTTGGTGTGCCTGAGTTTCGCAACGAAATCTCAACTAATACGGTGTTGCAGCTAGCTAAAACAGTGAAGAGCCCTATGAGTGACGAAGACATTCTTCAAGCAACCCGAGTGGCTAAAATAAACAGAGACAACAATAAGCCACGTTCGATTATAATAAAACTTCGTAGTTCACGCAAACGAGATGCACTGCTAGCTGCTGTTTCTAATTTCAACAAGAAAAACTCAAAGGACAAATTATCTTCGCAGCATCTGGGACTAGGTGGCGATAAAATTCCAATTTTCGTCTCCGAACACCTAACGCCACATAACAAATCTCTTCATGCGGCAGCACGTAAGAAAGCGAAAGAATTAAACTACAAGTTTACTTGGGTGCGAAACGGTAAAGTATATGTACGCAAGGATGAAACTTGTCAAGCAATCTCAATTCGCTGTAACGATAGTCTGAGACTTATAACATAATAACATTTTAATTTATATGTCCTTGTTAATATTTGGAGATACTTGTGTTAAGATGATATGTTAATAATGCTTGATATATACTATCAGAATGTACGAGGCCTTCGAACTAAAACAACCGACATATTTAACCGAATATTACAGAGCAATTATTCGATCATAGCTCTCACTGAAACCTGGCTTAATTCGTGTATTGCTAATAGAGAATTTATTGACGCAAGGTACACAGTGTATCGGAGAGACCGATGTTTGTCCAGGGCATCCAAAAAGGACGGTGGTGGGGTGCTGATTGCAGTTGCACGCAATCTCCCTTCGTTTCGCATTCAATCTTGGGAAAGTGACTGCGAAGATGTATGGGTTACGCTGAAACTCAACATAAATAATATCTCACGTGATGTAGCAGTTTGTGTCGTCTACCTACCGCCACCCGTGAAATTGGAAACTTTGGACAAATTCTTCGAAAATACCTCTAAAGTCTTAAATCATACTAGTGACATAATCATCCTTGGTGATTTTAATTTAAATTTTATAAGTTGGATGAGCGATTGCAATCAACAACTTTCACCATCAAATTACAACTGTGCCTTGGGCTATTCGTTGGTGGATTTTATTGGTTTAAATAATCTGAAACAAGTAAATAATATTTGTAATGTTGACAATAAAATGTTGGACTTAGTTCTCACAAATATGACAAACGATACTACCACTGTTCCCCCCAATGTACTATCTAAACTGGATTCAAGGCATCCGGCTCTGCTTCTGAATCTCTCTGCTGATCCGTCACTCGAATACCTTGAACCACGCCCCAGAAATGATCATAATTTTTATAAAGCTGACTATATTAACATCGTATTAGAACTTAATAATATTGACTGGCACGCTAGGTTTTCCGAAACCAGAACCGTTAACGATATGGTGTCGATTTTCTATGAGTCATTGAGAAGCATTATATCACAACATGTACCTAAACGAAGAACAAAGTTTTCGGTATATCCTCCGTGGTTTGACCGGAAACTAATTAATCTTTTCTCTGAGAAAGATAAGACTAGATCTAGGTACCGCAAGTACAAAAACCCTAGAGATAAGCTGGAGTACGAAATTCTTAGAGAGCGTTGTCATAAGCTTACAAAATTTTGTTACAGTAAGTACATTGCTTGCGTAGAGTCAAATATTGAGAAAAATCCTAAATTACTATGGCGGTTTGTTAAAGATAAACGCAAAGGTGACCAATCAATCCCAGGCATAATGTACTCAAGTAACTCTTGCGAGAACGATGGCCCTGGTATAGCCAATCTATTCGCAGAGCAATTCTCATCTGTCTATAACAACACTTCTAACCAGTTAACATGTTCTGTTCCTACTTTGTCACATAAATCCTTGTGCAATATATATTTCAGTATAATAATAATAATAATTTTTATTGTCATAAAATTGAATATAATATTTTGTGAAGTCCCTGACATCTGTGCTAGGTAATAACCTGTGTTACAGAAGTCAGTGCCCTCTCCCATGGTGTAAGGTGTTAAATTATTTCATAATATGAACAAAGCAAATTATTATAAAAATAAAAACAACAACAATGAATAGAAATTAGACAAGGGAATTTAAATGTTAAAATTCTTAAGCTATAAAATATAAATTCTGTGCGCGCGCGCGTGTGTGTATGTGTGTGTGTGTGTGTGTGTGTGTGTATGTGCGTGAGTAATGTAGGAGAAAGTACGTGTTTACTAAAAGACAAAGGTATGAGAGTCTTATGAAATTGCTTTTAGTATTCGTTCTGTGTCTTCATAGTTTAACGACTGCAGCCATTTATTAAGTTTCTGTTTCACCGTGTACCGTGTATGTTTATATATAAAGAGACTTTTGTGTATTTTATTGTAAATCCGAGAGCTTAAAGCACAGAAGTGTCTTCGCGCAAGTGCAGTACGACACTTAACCAATTGACAGACTGGAAATCCAATTCGTCGATTTGCTAGATTTTTATCAAGATTTTTATCATGGAGTGTCGCCGCAACACAGTTCGAAGGATGTAGAGCTGCCTTACAGTAAGAACTTGAGCATCTAAGTACAACTGAGTAGTGGGATAGTCTCTTTTTTTAAAAAATATTACCTTGAGGACTGCTCGCTGAGCTCGTTCTGCCCTCAGTATTACAGTTTTAAAAGTCCCACCCCACACTGGTATGCAGTACGTAATTATGGACTCGCATAGACTGCGATAGACTAGTGTAAATGTATCATAGTCAGCGGAATGTCTAAGCTCCTTGAAGAGATATGTTAGTTTTCGAAGTCGAGAGCAGAGGGAATCAATGTGTTCACGCCAGTCCAACCTTGCGTCAATATGCACTCCTAGATATTTTATATTAGGAACCATAGCAAGACAAGGACAAGTACACTGTGAATTGTCCACACATGTGTGTGCCTCAATCTTATTTGATTCAGGAGGTGTTTTGGCTGAATTAGGTAGGAAAAACTGGATAACTTTTGTTTTTGAAATATTAAGAGTGAGTAGATTAGAAGATAGCCAGTCCATTACCGTGCGCAAAGAGAGTTCAGCTCGTTGTCGGGCCTTAATCCAATCATTGTCGTATACAAGCAGGGCTGTGTCATCTGCATATACGAACGTGTCACATTGTTCGAGGGGTAATAGACACAAATCGTTTATATAGATTTGGAATAATGTGGGCCCCAAAATACTACCTTGCGGAATTCCGTAGCTTAGGTTATTTTCATTACTAATGACGGAATCAATTTTAACTAATTGGCTACGTCCAATGAGGTAATCTTTGTAGATGTTTAGGGCCAATCCACGTATTCCAATATGTTCCATTTTGGCCACAAGTCTGGGGATAGAGACCGTATCGAAAGCCTTAGTTAGGTCTAAAAATACACCGTAGCATTTAAGGCGATTATCTAGTTTTTCTACTAAGGAGTTTGTAAAATCGGCAACGGTATCTTCTGTAGAGATTCCTGATCTAAATCCATATTGATTGCGTGCTATTAGACTGTTTTTACTTAAAAATTTAACCATACTAGTGTTTAATATACGTTCCAGAATCTTGGATAGGGAAGTTAAAACCGAAATTGGACGATAATTAGAAACATTGTCTCTAGCCCCACCCTTGTACACAGGATGAACTAAAGCACGTTTAAAAGCTTTAGGGAAGGTACCCGAGTTGATGGCATTATTACACACGTGAGCTATATACGGAGAAAGAGTGCAGCTGGAGTTTTTTAGGACTAGAGCTGGAATATTATCCCATCCGGCTGCACTATCTCTGCGCAAACTGCAAATTATGCTTTGCACATAAGTATCATCAACGAATGGTATAACAAGAGAGTTGCTAGGAGATGAAGATGAAAGTCTGGAAACGTGTTGATTGATTGGGGAAATTTTTGACGCAAGGTTCTTACCAATATTTACGAAGAAGTTATTGATGCTGTTTATCGATGTTAGAGGATCGGCAGAAGAATTAAGTAAGATATTGGCTGGTTGCCTTTGACGACCACTGTGTGTGATATTTTTGACAACGTTCCATAGAGCCCTTGGATTGTTTTTTGCTTTGCAAAGTTCAGATTTTTCATAAGCTCGTTTTAATTTCCTGAGCAGCGAGTTACAAAAGTTGCGGTACCGAGTGTACGAGGTTTTAAAAATAAGATCATGTGGATTCTTGCTGACTTTTCGATGCATTTTATCACGGTTCCGAATGCAGCGAAGTAGGCCAGGGGTCAACCATGGTTTAATCAATATTTTTCTATTTGAAGAATGGACTACTGTACTGTTATCATTTATGGCAGTCTGAACGCCTGTAATTAAAAGATTAGTTGCTAGATCTGCGTCAGATGTATGTAATATGGGGCTGAAATCGTATTTTTCTATGTCTTTTTTTATAGATTCATAATTATATCGGATTGATCTGTTTTGTGCTAAACATATGATTGGTTTGGTTATATTCAAAAATAAGGCAATAGGTAAATGATCCGTAATGTGTGTATCTAAGACCATAACTCTAGCTGATGTCCTGCTTTTCATCATGATATGATCAAGACATTTGTCCATTCTAGTAGGAAGCACATGAGCGGGTAATAGACCTAGCGTAGCTGTTAGAGTTAAATAATCATCTGAATGTCGATCATTGTTTCCAGGCATTATATCAATGTTCATGTCGCCTATAAGGATAATATTATGATATGATTTTAGAGATGTTAATATATCATCTAGACAGGAGTAAAAGTTCTCTAAGTTAGCATAAGACGGGGAACGATAGATAGCAATTATAGCAGTGTTGTGGCAACAACTTATTAAACAGTTGGCATCAGAAATTATTGGTTCTTTTATGACACACATCAAGGTATTTTTGACATAAATTACAACGCCGTCATTTTGTATAGGATTATTTTTAGTGTGGTGAGATGAGTATCCATGTATGATGGGTATATATCCTGATACTTGAAGCCAACACTCTGTTAATATAATAAAGTCGAATTCTGTTTGTGTTAGAGATAACATTGAAACAAATTGGTCCAGATTCTTATTAATGCTCCTGATATTGATATGAATGATCCGTAAAGTATGGCCGCATTGCCCAATATAATTACAGCATTCTTCTGGAGAATACATAAAAGAGTCAGCAATTGAAACTTGGTCAATTTCGTGAGAAATTATGTCTATGTTCATCATTTTTAGTTATAAGTATGTAGAGTGTCACAAAACACTGGGCGAGACATTTCAGAAAGATTTTGGCAGCAGTACGAACCCGTGTTGTATAGTATAAGTGATATTGTATATGTAATATGATACATGTTGTGCTATGAAGATTCTGTGTTATAATGTTTTTGTATGCATGTATTATGTACGTGTGTGTGTATAGGTTAACGTGTGAGATTAATTTTAACAGAATAATAAAACAATAAAAAATTAATAAATAAAGAAAGAGTAAGTCAAACTTTAGGACTTCATGCTGAGATATTAGTCATTTTGAGAGCCGAAGGCGATCAAGATCTGCTTCATTATCTATAATTTCGTGTCGATCTCCATCTTGTTTTTTGAGAAGAACTCTTCCTAATGAGGTCCAGCAGTATTTATAGTTATTAGTTTCAGCAAAACTGCGAGCTAAATAGTAAATGCGTCGCGCTTTTGGTGTTAATTTTTCAGATATATAAACGGGCTTGCTAGGTCCATCCAATTTCAAATGTGTAGTATTCAGTTTGTTTTGTTTGTGGGTATTATTAAATATCCGTGTCTTCTTTATGATGTTGTCCTTTGTTAGAGCGCTTAAGAACTCTACTGTTATTGCTGAAGTGTTCGTTTTATTTTTGGTGCGAAAGACGTCTTTAATTTCATTATTATTTATTGGAATGCCAACTGCCATGGCAGTTTCTCTTACAATAGCATGAAGATCGTCTTTATTTTCTTGATGTTTTTGGGGCACATTTCTTATCTCGATTTTTGTGGAATTCATGTGTCGTTCCAAATTATCGATTTTTTCCTCTAGACCAAGAATATGGCGGCGCGTCGTTTCCCGTTCAGATTCCATAGTTGTAATTTTCAATTTTATGTCGTCATATTCTTTTGATAAGAAACTTAACGAATCCTTTATTTCTGCATTTTGGGCTTTGATTTCATTAATATCCGACTGTAATTTTGCGAATTTCATGTCTGAACGCTCCGTTGAAGCTGATAGTAGTGAGCGTAATAAAATTAGTTGTGCAGTCACAATTGCCGCGTTTTCTCTTCAAACGGCTTGTAACATTTTCGATACCCACCGCTGAGATATCCGGGGTAGACACCGTTTGAAGAAATAACTGGGGGCATGAAGTTGAGGTAGAACCTTCAGCCTCATCCAGTGGTGTCTTAGGAGGGGTCCGATTTAAAGGCATTATTACAATATTATAACGGTAGTAGTTGTATAACAGTAGGATACCTTGAATTATTATATATCAGTCTTCCTGATTTTCACTTGGGCCAGATCCGAAGAGACAACCGCTAAACGCTCTCGCCTATGAATTGTGGCAAGCGCTTACACGTAGTAGGGGCGTAAGGGGGTGTATCGCATGCGCAGCGGTACTAGGACGATGACCTCTGTCTGCAGTGTTGCTGTCCTGCACTCACACTACGTGCACGCTACTAAGATATGTGCTCCTGGTACTTCACTGAATTTATTTTATTGAATATTTTATTTAAAATATTTAAAAAAAGCAAATACGGGAAGACGCGACTACTCGCTCTCGCGGTCCGGGGGGAAGGGGAAGTGAAAGGGATGTTCTAAAAAAAATAAAACAATTGGACATAACGAAAGGTCCTGGTCCTGACGCTATACCACCAGTATTCATAAAGCGATGCGGTTCTTCTCTTGCCCTGCCGTTATCCCTAATAATAAACCAGTCCCTGAATGAGGGTGTTTTTCCGGAAGAATGGAAAAAAGCGCGGATTGTGCCTGTCTACAAAAAAGGTGAACAGAACAATGTACAAAACTATCGTCCCATTTCCATACTTTCCTGTTTCTCAAAACTGTTTGAATCTCTTGTCTGTCCTATATTAACGCACTACATGGATGATACCCTAACAAATGCCCAGCACGGATTTAGGACGGGTCGTTCAGTACACACAAACTTAGTGTCATACGTAACATATTTATCAAGGGAAATCGACAGAGGAAAACAAGTAGATGCAATCTATACCGATTTCTCTAACGCTTTCGACAAAGTTAATCATTCTCTATTAATAGAAAAGCTTAATGCACTTGGCATACATGGAAACCTAATACGCTGGTTTAACTCTTATCTTGAAAAGAGACCTCAGATTGTATCTGTAAAAGGATATGACTCAAAAGTTTATTATGCGGATTCCGGAGTACCACAGGGCTCCCATCTCGGACCAGTCCTATTTTCTGTGTTTATCAATGACATTGTAAATAGAATTCAGCATTCAAAATTCTTATTATATGCTGACGATCTGAAAATATACAATACAGTGAACTCATTATCGGACACGCATCTCATCCAGTGCGACATTGACAACATTAGGGACTGGTGCCGGACGAACGGTATGACTCTCAATGTAAATAAATGTTGTCATATAAAGTTTACAAGGAAAAAAATAACTACGCGGTCCTCATATTGCACTGACAGATCAATACTTAAAGAAATATCTGAAATTAAGGACCTGGGAGTTAATTTGGACAGCAAATTAAACTTTAATCATCACATAAATGAGGTTGTCAAGAAAGCTGCCAATATTATCGGGTTCATAAAACGAAACACTAAAGAATTTCGTCTTCCAAGATCAAAAATAATTCTGTACAACTCTCTTGTACGTAGTCATCTCGAATACGCAAGTGTAGTTTGGAGCCCCATATATACAGTTCAGTCACAGCGCATAGAAAGCATCCAGCGCATGTTTACTCGACATCTGGTTTTCATGGCACCAGGAATATCACATCGAGTCCCATATAACGACCGGCTAAAATATCTCAAAATGGACACACTTAAACACCGACGTATAATCCATGACATAGTTTTCGTGAATAAGGTTATTAGTGGCAAGATAGATTGCAATTATCTACTGTAAAACATTGCGTTCGCTGCACCTAGTAGAATCCCCCGACAACCTGTAACTAGATCTTTCCACATACCGCTATTCAGAACCAGTGTTGGACGGAATTCTCCTCTAGCTCGATCCTGTTCAGAGTATAATGCCATTTGCAAAGACTCGACCAACTTTGACATTTTTCACGATACTTTACATAATTTTAAGAAAAAATTATCTCAACATTTTATTTCTTCATAACTTATATACATTAAAATTCTCCGTATTGTTTTCATTTCTGGATGATTAACTTTTATGAATTAATTAATTTTCATATATAATTTCTAATTTATTATCTTAATAATTAATTAATAACTATTCATTTATTTCACTGTCAATTAATGTATTTTACCACCTTGCATTAGTGTGATATTTTATAATTGGTTAATTCTAATGTAATATGCAAAATCTTAATCAATGTTGTGTACATCTCTAATTGATATGCATATAAGAACAATATCTTATCGTCCTATGTTGTATGATTATAATATGTATATTTTTGATGTACCTTTAATAATAAATAAATAAAATACCATGGGTGTCGTACAAGGCGACTAAGGAACAACAAGAGAATGAGCAGCAGCGTTCTCCTAGATACTTCCACGACCAATAAAGTACGCTCGCCAACCCCCCTGCCAAGCGAGGCGAATAAGGCAAATCCCCCCAATTATTGTGGAAGCAATGAATAAAACCAGGCCCCTAGTCCCCGGCGGTCCTGTTCGTCCTGCCCACGGTAGCAGCCATGGTAACGACAAGACAAGGGTGCGAATAATCTCCAGCAGAGATTGGGCTACCACCAACAACAGAAATTGGCCCTGGTGACATACAACGCACGCACGTTGAGGACCGATGAGAAGCTAGTTGAGCTGGAAGAAGGAATAAACAAGTTGCGGTGGAGTATTGTTGGTTTATCGAAGGTCCGAAGAGAGGGCGAGGACACGATAACCTAAAAATCCGGCAACTTGTTTTACTACCGGAAGGGAGAACAGCAGTGGGGTGTCGGATTTATCGTCCACAAGTTACTCATAAACAACGTTGTGTCCATCACTAGTGTGTCGAGCAGGGTAGCGTGCCTGATACTCAGAATATCCAAAAGATATTCGCTGAAAGTTATACAGGTCTACGCACCGACCTCGGCATACTAAGATGATGAGGTCGAAGTTAAGTATGAGGACATTAGTAGACCCATACATACTTCCAAAGCACACTTTACAGTGGTTATGGGTGACTTCAATGCGCGGCTGCGCTAACGGGGCGATGATGAGTTGAGAGTGGGACAATTTGGATACGGGCAGCGCAACCCCAGGGGTCAGAGGCTAGCCGAATTTCTGGAGAAAGAGGGACTCTTTCTGATGAACTCTTTCTTCCAGAAGCCGCCTCATAGGAAATGGACCTGGATGAGTCCCGATGGTTCCACAAAAAATGAGATAGACTTTATCATGAGCACCAAGATATTTAATGATGTCTCCGTGATTCACAGGGTAAAAACCGGCAGTAATCACCGAATGGTCAGAGGCACATTAAATATTAATGTCAAAACGGAAAGATCGCGTGTGATCGATCGAGACTTCAGTCTACACTTCGACCTTCTTATGCACATATCCTAAACCCTGAGAACTTTAAACTCGGATTGTCAAACTGCTTCGAATTGCTAGACAGCAGCGCATCAGTGGACGAGATCAACAACAGGCTGGTAGAGACTATCAATACGGTCGGGTCCAAGTATTTTAAGCACCACCCTAAAAATATGCCTTAAAAACTATCCGATTCATCCGAAACCTCATGGCTAAGCGAAGTTCCATGACAATCCAAACCTTTAATGAGACTAAGTCCTATAGGCAGCTCAATAGACAGATATAGAAGTCCTTGCGATACAAATTACGGTCCTTCAATACAAGACGTATTGAGGAGACCATAGAGCAGAACAAGGGCTCCAAAGTGTTCGCAAGAGACGCGTCTATTGGGCAGAGTCAGTTGACAAAGCTTAAGACGGAGGACGGAAACGTAACGTTGAATAGGTCAGAGGTGCTCAGGGAGATAAAGAGGTTCTATGGGCAGTTATATACCTCAGTAGCTGAACCTGTTTTTGACTTGGTAAAAGACCCAAGAGCCAAGCTAACCCGACACTCCACTAAAGATATCCCGGACATCAGCCTGTACGAGATTAGGATGGCTCTCAAACAACTCAAAAACAACAAAGTGCGAAGACGTAATTACCGCAGAGCTTCTGAAGGCGGGCGGAACGCCGGTTCTTAAAGTCCTTAAGAGGCTGTTTAATTCCATCTTGCTGGAAGAGGAAACGCCGGAAGCATGGAATAGGGGTGTAGTGGTACTGTTTTTCAACAAAGGTAATAACACCTTACTAAAGAACCATAGGCCCATCACATTGCTGAGCCATGTTTATAAGTTGTTTTCGAGAGTCATCACGAATCGTCTCGAACGCAGGCTTGATGACCTCCAGCCTCCAAAACAAATCGGTTTCCGGAAAGGCTTTACTACCATAGGCCATATATATACGCTGCGGCAGATTATACAGAAGACTGAGGAGTATAATCGGCCACTATTCTTGGCGTTTGTGGACTATGAGAAAGCCTTCGATTCGATCGAGACTTGGGCGGTTCTTAGATCTCTCCAGCGATGCCGCATTGACTATCGGTGCATCGAAGTGTTGAAGTGCTTGTATAATAACGTCCACCATGTCAGTCCGAGTACAGGGGCAGTGCACGAAGGCGATCCCCATAAAAAGAGGAGTAAGACAGGGTGGCATCATTTCTCCGAAACTGTTTACCTTAGAGGACGCCTTCAAGCTCTTGGAATGGCGAGGACTTGGCATCAACATCAATGGCGAATACATCACTCACCTTCGATTTGCCAACGACATTGTGGTCATGACGGAGTCGCTAGAAGAACTAGGACGACTGCTCGGTGACCTCAACAGAGTATCTCAACAAGTGGGTCTTAAAATGAACATGGACAAGCGAAAATAATGTTTAACGTCCATGTCGTACCCACCGCACTCACCGTTGGGAACTCTACTTTCGAAGTTGTCGACGAATACATTTACCTGGGACAGGCAGTCCGGTTAGGTAGGTCCAACTTTGAGAGAGAGGTCAATCGACGAATCCAACTCGACTGGGCAGCGTTCGGGAAACTGTGCAAAATCTTCTTATCCAAAATACCTCAGTGCCTCAAGACTAAAGTTTTTAGTCAATGTGTGTTGCTAGTGAATACATACGGATCAAAGACGTGGTCTCTTACAATAGGTCTCATAAAAAGCTCAGAGTTGCTCAGCGAGCTATGGAAAGAGCTATGATCGGCGTCTCTCTACGTGATCGAATCAGGAATAAGGAGATACGTAGAAGAACCAAAGGACCCAATATAGCCCTCAGGATTAGCAAGCTGAAGTGGCAATGGGCGGGCCACATAGCGCGAAGATCGGACGGGCGTTGGGGCAGAAAGATTCTAGAGTGGAGACCACATATTGGCAAGCGCAGCGTTGGACGGCCGCCTGCCAGATGGACCGACGATCTTGTGAAAATCGCAGGAAGTCGTTCGATGCAGGTGGCATCAGACCGGTTACGCTGGAAAGCGATTGGGGAGGCCTATGTTCAGCAGTGGACAGGTATAGGCTGAGATGATGATGATGATGATCTGTCCTCAGTGTAAACTGTCTTTCTAGAAGATACTTGCTAAAATGTTGCAAGGTCTTCACCACTGCAAGTAATTCACGCCGAGTAACACAGTAATTCCTTTCCGGTTTAGAAAGTGCCTTGCTAAAGTACGCTATCACCACGTTGCGATCTCCTTAAACTTGCGACAAAACTCCGCCTATACCGGTGTTGCTGGCGTCAGTGTACACAATAAATCTTCCTTCCCTATTTGTATATCCCAATATAGGGGTTTCACACAGGCGTTGTACAAGTTCGCCAAAGGCACGCTCGCAGTTCAAGTCCCAGACGAAGTCGAGTTTTTCTTCTGTCAATCAATGCAACGGTTTTGCGATGTCCGAGAAATTCTTGACAAACCGTCTGTAGTATGTGCATAACCCCAGGAAAATTTTTGTTTTATTCCTTGGTACGGGCCATTCTTGAACAGCTTTTACCTTCTCGGGATCAGTTTTGGTGAGATGAGATGATGTGTCCAAGATAGCTTACCTCCTTTTTAAAGAGAGCACACATCTTCGGGCTTAATTTAAGGTTAGCTTCGCGGATCCTGGTAAACACTTTCTCCGAATTCCTCAAGTTTTCTTTAACACTCCACCCCATGACAATAACGTCATCGAGATCGACCAGGTATACGTCACCGAGAAGGCCGACCATCACTCTTTTCATCACGCGTTCAAATTTTGCTGGAGCGTTGCATAATCCAAATGGCATAAGATTGAACTGCAATCCATTCCCGATTCCGGTGCTGAACGCAGTCTTCTCCTTGTCCACCGGACTTATTTCCACCTGCCAGTAGCCATTTTTCAAATCGATGTTCGAAAACCACTTCATACCATTGAGCATGTCCAGCGTGTCATCGATTCGGGGCAGAGGGTAGCTGTCCTTCTTTGTGATATTATTCAACATCCGATAGTCAACACAAAACCTTGTACTGCCGTCCTTCTTCTTTACCAAGACCACCGGTGATGACCATGGCCTCGGAGAATGTTCGATTATTTTGTTGTCAGCCATATCCCTAATCATTTCAGTTACCTCCGCTTCCCTAGCCCATGGTATGCGTCGCGGTCTTTGTTTTATGGGACGGGCGTCACCTGTGTCGATCTGGTGTTTCACGAGTCCCGTCCTTCCACAGTCACTTCCAGTTGCGAAGATGTCCGTATATTTCAGCAATAAATGTTTGGCTTGCCGTAGTTCTGAAGGTGATAAATTCTCCTAAGAAGATAGATAGATAATACTTTATTGTTCCACCAGAAATACAAGAAGGAAATAAAAAGATACAATATTTCAATTGAAAGATAGTGTAACAATGGGCGGCCTTATCACTAATAGTGATATCTTCCAGGCAACCTTTGGATGGAGAGGATCTAAAGAAAACACAAGATTTAGGGGTGTACTTAGCTAACAGAACATAGCAGTACACAAATAAATCTATCATCAACTACTTAAAGAATACCTATATATACACAAGTAAAAATAATATATACGGGCCAAAGATAATTCTATAATATAAAGCAACTAGCAAAAACATATAGAAAACATCCAGCAAATTTAATTTAATTAATCGGTGATGTAGAACTTTTTCACCTGACCTCTTTCTATAAGGAGTGCTCCATCTATTCATATATTATGAATAGATGGAGCACTCCTTATAGAAACAGGTAGTGAGTTCCACAGTCGTACGGCTTTGACCGTAAAAGAGTTATCGTCGAGAGAGTGTAGAGGTATTACGAGAGCCAAGTTTTCTGATGACCTTAAAGAATACGAGTTGGAAAAGTGAAGGAAATTGAATCGTTCCTTAAGGTAACGCGGGGAAGACTGACTGAACAAAATATTGTACAGAAGACAGAGGATATGAGTATTCCGGCTAAGACGTATAGGGAGCCACTTGAGCTTAGAACGAACCTGAGATATATGATCATATTTGCGCAAGCTAAATATAAATCTTATACAAAAGTTTTGAAGACGCTCAAGTTTATTTAACTGGTCATCAGTGAGATCTAGGTAGCCGAGAATAGGAAGCAACAGAGATTGTGCTAGAGCAATTTTAGTGGTAATAGGCAGAAAGTTTCGCAGTCTTCTAAGAGATCTTGCTGCAGCGTATAGTTTGCGACTGGCGTCTTGCAGCTGACTAGCCTAACTCATACAGCGATCCATCGTTAAGCCCAAGTTTTTTACAGTTTCACTGTACGGAATCGACACTCCATTAAAATTAATCCGCGGAAGTAAAGTCCAGTCCACCTTTGAGATAAGACGCGAACTGCCAATGAATATTGCTTGGGTCTTAGTGGGATTAACTTGCAGGCCATAGTTTTTGCTCCACTCTGTTATACGAAGTAAATCATTATTGACAGTCAAAGAGCAAACAATTAAAGAAGCTTCCAGAAGTTTTCAAATGTGATCTTCCTTGGTTTCTGTGACAGCCTGCTTATCCGTAGAGCTATTCAACCGCCTTAAGTACTTTGCTTCTTTGCATCTTCCAACCACACTGTTCTTCTTCAGATGGATTTCCTCGTTACTTAGGTTAAGAATTCTCACCCTAGTATTTCGTTGAAACATCAATAGTGTAGCGTTGTGTGATTGCGAACCTCTTTCACGACGAGACATCCACTTTGCTTAACGTTTGCTGGAAATTTAACTGTCACTAAATTCTCTGATCTCGGCGCTAGTGTGGTATCCCTAAGGCAATAAACGGTGCATGGTTGTGATCCTCTAAGATAAACTTCTTGGTCAGGAAATCTTAATACTCCTCTTGCGATACACACTGCTCATTCCTTAAGAAATCCAGACCCAAAACGCAATCATCAGTAATATTGTCAATTAACACTGGCTTGAGATACATGCGCTCACCAATTCTGAGCTTCACGTTTGTTTCACCGAGGACGGTTACTGGCTGTGCCCGTCGCTGTATGAAGATGACATGATGGAGATCGCTTTTCCCACAATATGGTACGTTTCAGCAGCTCTAGTCTCGCGATTTGCAACGATAAAACTGCAACTTTGGTTGTTCACGGTACCATCGGTGATAAGACTATTTCCATTATAAACTTGAGTTGTGACGGTTGGGGCCCTAATTTGACCAGCCAGCGCCCGCCCCGCGGCCCTGACGACATTTAGTTTAACGGTAGATCTTCTTCTACCTAGGTTCCGGAATTCGCGACCCTTTTCCTCTTCTTAGGGCACTCCACCCCGTATACCGTCGATAAAAGCCATTATCAGTTGGACCTCGATAGCTGCTGGCGTTGACGCAAAGGCTCGACAAACTAGCCTTTCTACCTCCGATGCCCACTGCTGGAGACTTTCACTAAGCTTCTGGGCTCTGTCCCGGAGTTGGATAGACGTGCCCTAAATAGTTTTCTCCGTAGCGCGTCTCTAATGCCTCCATGAGTGCCTCGAGTGTCATGCCTTTAGACGGCAGATTCTCCAAAACCATAAGACCAGGCGGAAATGCTTGGAGGGGACTCCAAGCATTTCCGCTTGCAAGTATTTCAAGCTGGTACCTGAATGATGTCCCGTCAAAGCAAGAAAGGTCGAATTTGGCTGGTGACGATGAGGCCACTGCAATGGGTTCCCGGGATCTGAGCTTCCTCCTCTCTTTATTCAACACTTGTAACCGTTCGTCTTGTTCTTCCTTCCTTAGACGAGACGTCTCTAACCTCTGCTTTCAGATTTTTTGTAGCAGCCTTTAACACTTCTGTGAAATTCTTTACTTTTTTCCCAAGCATTGAGATGCTAGTATCTATTTTACCGAGGACAGCGTCCTGGTTGGCTTAGATTATAACTTGTAGCTCGTGGCGGCTGTCCTCTTAGTTGGCCTGGATTACTTCTTGAAGCGCGCGGCGGCTGGCTTCTTGGTTGGCCTGGATCACTTCCTGAAGCTTGCGGCGGCTAACCTCTTAGTCGCGGCGGCTAACTTCTTGGTTGGCCTGGATCACTTTTTGAAGCTCGCGGCGACTGGCCTCTTGCTCGCGACGACTGGCCTCTTGATCGCGACGGCTAGCCTCTTGGTTAGCTTGGATTGCCCGAATGGCAGCCAACAGTGTTGCCATACCCGCTGAGTTTCCGCCTGTTGTTGTCGCCACTGTCGTTGAAGTACCCGCATCAGCCTGCTGCTCCTCCCCTTGAAAGCTCGGCTGACGTGCCGCATTCATTTCCACTTGACGTCTGGTCCGTCGATTACATACCTCGTCTTCACGCGGTAGAATCGGCATTCCGCTTCTGACACCAGTGTTACGTTTACGTGGTTATTAAATGCCGAATATCGTGCCAAGTACTTTATTAGGCGCTGTACGCAATTTCAGTACGTCAAATGCAAGTAGCACAGACACAAAACACACACTATTACTACTCTATTTAGTACCCATATACTGCTTACAAGTCGCTAAGTCACTCGTATATCTTTGCTTAGGTCGCCGGTGTATTCCACTTAGATTGCTTGTTCTCGATTTGATCGCCGTCGCTTCCGAAGAGAGGCTGTATCCGTCCCCGCGCTGTGTTCCTTTTATACTCGTATGAAAGTTCTAGAACGGACGCGAACCATCTAAGTACATCGATAGAAGTACATCGAACGATAGCCGGCACGCCCCACTTGGCGGTATTATTATTACATACATATTTGTACGTGAACAAGTAGGTACTTGTGTACCGCGACCGCGTGCCGCTGATAATTAAAGGGGTCCTCCCCTATAATTATCGCTGGCACCTTCTAGACATAAAACACCTAACGCACTTAAGCGCGGGTTCCAGATCTTTCTTGACGGATCATTAGGGGACCTAAGGGTGTGCAATGAGTTTTAAAATAAACATCACCCGATGAGGGGTTTACGAGATATCGGGGTGTATTGGAGTCGTAACAATACGTTACGACTACAATACGAACTATGAGAGTGGAGGAAGCCAGAGAGGTCTGGAAGGAAAGAGCCTGTTGGAACTCTGTTCTCTCTGCCTACCTTCCGCTGGCGTGATGATATAGATAAATAGATGAACAATACGATTTCTGGCACCACATGGTGGACACGGAGATGCAGTAGCTTAACTATTTGTATGCGTATGTAAATGTATTAAGCTATTGGCTGCGAGGCCTTTACGGCTTCACCGGACAACCAATACGCTCCAGCTAGAAGGACAAGGGGGCAATTAGCCTAATAGCGTCTCAAGTAGGCACGGTCTCGCCTTGGGCTGTCGCTATGAGGGTAGGCTTATACTGTCTCGCTTTGGTACTCTGCACAAGCCGGCGGCTCGGTGTCTGATTCGGTGTGCGTTATCTGTATCCGAAAGAAGGGAAGTAAGAACATCGGCATCGGTGGCTTAACTAACAACTTTAGCTTATAAACGGCAAACAGCTTCTGCTTACAATCAGCTTGTTAAGTTTATTGCTTACTTTTCTTTTGCGTAACGATGACAATCCACCTATTTTAGAAAAACACCAAATTTATTTTAGAATATTTTAGGCCCCCATCACAATTGTCAAGTTTGACAGTTTATCTTTTCAAAAGTATTTCTTACACAAAATTTTTACATAAGTACAAAAATGTTTTCGAAATTATTTCGCCCAGTGTATAAACCTAACATATTTCTGATAGGCAGGAAAGTGCCACCGAAAAGCGTTCAGGTGCGATCCGGTGGGTTAATTCCACCGTCGCAGTATGACATACCACTGCCAAAGACGTTGAATCTAGGATACGTAGTGAGGGTTTATTGGGAAACCATACCTTTATTTGTCACTACATTTATAAGTCTGAGCTTACTTGTTTCGTCAATTTTATGGGCATGCAGGAATAAGGTATGTTATTTATACTATTTAAACAATAATGGGGTGTGACCTAGTGAACCTAGTGAAATTAATTTGATCGTATTCATAAGCGATTATTATAATACACAATTACTAATCACTCTGGTTGATTAAATTTTTGTTGGCAATAAAGTCGACGGGTCTATGGAAGTCGTTGGATGCAGGTGGACCGGTTGCGTTATAGAGCGATTAGGGATGTCTATTATTAGGAGTGGGCGGATTAACATCGACGGGTTTTTTTTCGATAAGATAACGAACACCTCCGCTATATTGATCAATGTCCAATCTTTGACTGTTTGCTCCGCTTAAAAATCACTGACGATCCTCGGCAATATAGGTACCTAGTTGCGACGGCTGTAGTTCCCTCGTCGCCTAGGATTATAATGATCGCTTCCTAACGACGTTTTGTACGAAACAGGTGGACGTAGTGTTCTCGTCCCATAACCGTGCCAACATCTCTCGCACCATGGACCTGCGCAACCCCACGGTGCACAAGATCGTGATCCTGAACCAGCGCTACGAGCCCTGGCCCGAGATGCAGGACGTGCTGGACAAAATGAGGGTGGCGGAGAGGCGGGCGCTCGCCAGGGCCCAGTCCTGCAGCTTCACCTAGCCGTACTACCACTATTGTGAATACGGATGTTATGATACTTTTGTCCTTGGAATAAAGAATTATTTATTGATTGTCCACCGAATATGTAATATTGGTCCACCTTAATCATTTGAAGACTATTAACCATCTTCTATCTATCTATCTATTTATATCATAACGCCAGTTCCCTTGCGGAGTAGGCAGAGAGTACAGAGTTCCAACAAGGTCTTTCCTTACAGACCTCTCTGGCTTCCTCCACTCTCATAGTACGTCTCATACACGCTCGCCGGTTACGGAGACTCTTGACTTGCCCTTCAGATAAGACACGGGATATTTGGTCATTACGCCATTACACCTGTACATTAAGATTCTTATTGAATGGTTTAGGTCAAACGATAGTTCCTTCCTTAGGACCTTGCATTTTTAGGAAAGAAAGTTTATTTCATTCAGGTCCAAAAAGTTGAATTCCCGATACGTTGAATATCAAAATGTTGAGTCCCAAAACGTTGAATTCTAATTATGTTGAACAAACAATTCTCATGATGTTGAGCATATCATAATGTTAAATTTCAAAATGTTGAATTCCCAAAATGTTGAGTCCCAAAATATCGAATTCGTATTCGTTACGTTAACGTTCTTGTAGTAGATCCTAATGCTTTTAGCATGCGACCATTACCTTTCTTATCATTACGCTGCTGCTCGTTTCCTGGTTAATGTATTCTCTATACCCCCTAGAAGTTATTACATACCAGTTCAATTGATTGTACTATAATATTTAGCCTTATGTTCAATAACCGGCGGAAGTAATAAAATCTTGGTCAGTGTACCAGGACAACATAATAGACTAGATGATCTGACCCTATGAACAATAACAGGATATCCAGTACAAGTGTTCAGCTACCCACGTGGCGGCGGACAGTAAGCGGGCATTCGCACGGACGCTTTTTCAACTCGCGGTGTTACAGAGCTGTACAGCGCTTTCAAAACAGTACTGCTTGTAATTTATTTCATTCCAGCGCTTTATTAACGCGAGTTGAAACAGATTCTGTGCGAACGTAGGGTAACTAGATGCAGAATATCCTGTCGCCCGCCACGAACACCTGCACTGTTATGATAACCTGGAACTTTAAACTAGCAATAGATAGCTTATTCCACTTAGCTGCATTTATAATAAACAAATTCAACATTTCGGGAATTCAACATTATGATAATCCAACATTTCGGGAATCCAACATTTTAAAAATTCAACATTTTTGGATTCAACCTTTCTGAAATTCCACATAATGAGAACCAACATTTTGGGAATTCAACATTTTGACATTCAATATATCGGGAATTCAATATACTGAGAATTCAACATTTTGCAAATTCAACTTTTTGGACCTGAAAGGTTTATTTTAGTTGTGTTGATTTAAAACTAACGATTTCCAATTTGAACTGCCTTTTCCGTTGGCTTAATAACATGTGTTCTTACGGTGTATATATGCACATTGGCTTACGATTGATGTAATACATAACTGTGAAGATTCAAGGGCTACCTCGTAACGACAAAAATTCAGAATGTTGTTGTTGGTACGAAATAGGCAAACGGACCAGAATTCATGTAACATCTGACTATGGTGGTGAATCACAATTGCCAAAGAACAGGAAAATATGAAGGAAAACTTATGTAGGAATCTAAAAGGAAGAAAAATTACATTTTCATCCAATGTCGACGACCTTGAGTGTTTCACTGTTCTTATCTGTTTTCAAAAACAGACAACAAGGAATGGTAGATAAATGGGTAGATACCATGTTGCTAGTGTCATAAGTGTCCTCCTTGACTTTGCATTTATCCTAGCTTTCATTTTTTTTTCACTGTTAATGTGTTGGTGTACCACATGTGTACCATATAGAGTATTTTACCTATCTACTCGTATCTAGTTGCCATTGCGCTGATATAGATGACGACGATGATACAGTTTCGTTTGTGACTTATATTCAGACTGTATTTTTTTAGGTCCATTTTACCTTCGTGTTGTCAGTTGTGCCTCGCTATGGAGGTAAAACAGTTGAAAACTAATGTTTTAAAATTCATATAATATTTTATATCTCTGCCTACCCCGTAAGGGATCTGGCGTGATGATATAGATAGATATAATATTTTCATTTTGGGCAATAGACCGGTCACATTAGCTGAACAACCGATGACCGGTGGGACAAACGAGTTCTTGAGTGGAGACCATGGATTGGCAAACGTAATGCAGGACGCCCTCAGGCTAGATGGAGCAATGATCTTCGTAGGGCGGCTGGCAGAAACTGGATGCGAGTAGCTGAGGATCGTACCCAGTGGCGTGTACTTGGAGACGCCTATGTCCAGCTGTGGACTGCTATAGGCTGATGACGATGATAATGATCTTCATTTTCCATGACTTCATCAAAGATGTTATTGATGAGTTTCGTTGAGTATAAAATTATGCTTTCATATCATCTTATAACAATTAAATAACGCTTACAAATTTAAATATACGACTGTTTTCGTTTAAGTGGTCCATTTTGACTTCCTTTCCCCTACAATCAGGTACATTAAAGGCACATACACATACTTACTGCATGTGTTTTTGAAACAATACACCCACTATCCGGATTCTAACGGTGTGGTGTGAGCAATACTTGTCGTTCCACGCCGACCTAAGAAATCGTCTTTATGAGAAGTGCCCATTTTGAGAAGTCCCAGCACTAATACGACTACACAATAATTGATCGCAAATGCCCGACAGATTAAAATTCGGCTTTAGCGAAATTTTTTTAGTAGAATTGGTGCCCATAGTTCGCTGGAAAACCGTCAGGAAATGTAGATACGGGATCTGCGTGCATGCAGTTCACGTTTTGTTTTCGAAACTGGAATACCAGTAAAAAAGACGTACGTACTGAAAATGCCTGCGACGCACGCCTTCGTGCGTGCGAATCTCAGGTACCAGGCGTAGAACGTAAGACGCGAGCTGCGTTCGTGCCCTTACAAAAAGGCACAGTGACACTAGGATTAATTACTGTGTCGTAAGTGCGTTTACAAACATGAAAATTTACATACACAAATACTTGCAGCACATTTCTGGCGCACGCGACCCAGACTGCGTGGGTTTAGAGGCGGATCATGCGGCTGCTGATAAAGTGTTAGTGGAATCCAATCTCGGCCAAAGTCAAAGTGTAGTTTTACTATTTAATTTTTCCAGTTATATTATTAGGTACGTCCTGTGGGACCTACACATCGTCGGCTTTGCCACTCCTCCACCTCTATATAGTCGTAGTGATTAAATAGTGCGACAAGGATATTTTGGCTCGTGGATAACATTGACAGGGGGCGTTGGCGTGAAATAAGGGTTATCATATAGTAAAATGTTCCTCCTTTCAGGGAAATATTACAAAAGGTGGGTCCACACGGTTACTACTTAGAATGAATATAATCCAGAAACCACAGGCGCGCACCAAATTGAAGCAACATTTACTACTTCCAATGGAATGACTTTCACGTTTACGCGAGTAGTCGCTCTGTGACCGTGGTGCGAAATAATGTGGTCTGCACGTGTCAAATTAAATTGAATTATGACGTCTTGTGTCGTGCTTGCCTGTAAAAATGTTGTTAAGCTTAAAGAGAAATATGATGGGGTGATATTTCATACATAACTAGCGCATTCAAATGCCTTTATATTTAAATATTGAATTAATTCTTCTGGCTGTAATTGTCATAGTAAAAGACGCGTCTATTTTGTTAGTGTTGCCAGTATAACAATTTTATTTTCCTTACTTTTTTTGCTGAGCGCTTTATTACTATGAAATGGTATTAATTTAGCTTACTACTACATTATGGTTTTAATATTTTGTTACGATGATGAAAATGTATTTTACCTATATTACATTACTTAAAACCTTAATAGCTTTAGTATATCTATTTCTTGAGTTTATCTTGCATTTAAATACACGTTACCGCGACAGTGATTGTATTATCATCTACTCTAATATCATCAACGTTTACCCCATAAAGTGGTTATGTTTCCGGGCGGCTAACATTACGCGGTTGGAAAGTGCGGCGAGTGGGGGGCGTTTGTTGATTTTTGGCTTCATCGCGCGGCGTGCAATTACGACTGGACACCGCCTCTGGGTTATATTTATTTTGCGGGTTACTAATTAACAAAAGAACTTGGGTAAATTTCATAGCAAACGGCAACTCTGCGAATGTCATTAAGTCACATTCCGTATGGCAGTAGGCTAAAACCATGGATATAAAACAAAGGATTGAGTACTGTCAAAAAACTGCCAAAGAAAATTAAACTCTTACTCACAGACACGACATTGAATTTTCTATGATTTAAACAACTCGAGTAACTATGATGAGTGAGAGCAATAACCAGAAGCCCGGTGTCGCGCTCGCACTCATTACGATGCAGTACGGTGACCATAAGTAGAACTAATACGGACTATACCTATTTACGATGTGGTTTAAATACGCTGTAAAACATTTATTACCGAGTTCAAAACGACCACCATTAAGGCAGCAACGGATTGCCGGTTGTGGGCGATCGAACGTCAGTGCTTCCAGACCATCATGATGCGCACTGGACTTATTCGCCAGGCTGAATACACTGACTTCCTTAAGAGTGTGCCTATCTTCAAGGATTTGCCCGAAGACACCCTCATAAAGATCTCCGATGTCTTGGAGGAGACACATTACCAGAATGGCGATTACATCATCCGACAAGGTGCCCGCGGTGACACGTTCTTCATCATATCTAAGGGACAGGTGAAAGTGACTCAGAAACAACCGAACAGCAACGATGAGAAATTCATAAGAACTCTCACGAAAGGTGATTTCTTCGGTGAGAAGGCGTTGCAAGGGGATGATCTACGAACGGCGAACATTATCTGTGACTCACCAGAGGGCACGACGTGCCTCGTCATCGACAGGGAAACCTTCAATCAACTGATCTCGACCCTTGATGAGATCCGAACCAAGTACAAGGACGAGGGCGACAGCAGGCAGAGATTAAACGAAGAATTCGCGAACTTACGTCTCTCAGATCTGCGCATCATCGCGACTCTGGGTATTGGTGGTTTTGGTCGCGTGGAACTAGTCCAGATCCAGGGAGATCCCAGCCGATCGTTCGCCCTGAAGCAGATGAAGAAAGCGCAGATCGTTGAGACGAGGCAGCAGCAACACATCATGTCTGAGAAGGAGATAATGTCAGAGATGAACTGCGAGTTCATTGTAAAGTTATATAAGACCTTCAAAGATCGTAAATATTTGTACATGCTGATGGAGACTTGCCTTGGTGGAGAGCTATGGACAATTTTAAGAGATCGAGGACAATTTGACGACGCCACTACTAGGTTCTATACTGCTTGCGTCGTTGAAGCTTTCCATTATCTCCACTCTAGGAATATTATTTACAGGGATCTCAAACCAGAGAATTTACTACTAGACTCAAAAGGTTATGTGAAGTTGGTGGACTTTGGGTTCTCCAAGAAACTGCAAGCGAGCCGCAAGACGTGGACGTTCTGCGGAACGCCGGAGTACGTCGCTCCGGAAGTGATCATGAACAGGGGACATGACATCAGCGCGGACTACTGGTCCTTAGGTGTCCTCATGTTTGAATTGGTTACCGGATCACCGCCATTTACTGGGACCGATCCAATGAAGACTTACAATAAGATCTTGAAGGGTATTGACGCTGTGGAGTTCCCCCGCTGCATCACCAGGAACGCCGCGAACCTAATCAAGAAACTGTGCCGTGACAACCCTGCAGAGCGTTTAGGATACCAGAGAGGTGGTATCACGGAGATTCAGAAACACAAATGGTTCGACGGTTTCAACTGGGAGGGTCTAGCGCAACGTTCTTTAGAACCACCAATCACACCAGTAGTAAAGTCAGCAGTCGACACACACAACTTCGATCAATACCCACCAGATGCGGATGAACCCCCACCCGATGACCTTTCCGGATGGGATGCAAATTTTTAATTTAGTCGAGTTACAACGCCATACGATCAAACGAGGCAAATGTATCACAAATATTGAGCATGTTTGAGCTTGCGTGATACCAGAGGCGGCTATCCAAGTCAAACTCGTTGAAAAATTTCGTAAGTTTATACATGCATCTAATACTGTTTTAGTACTAACGACGTCAGTTTGTCAACGAAGCGACCAGGTGATTGCGTATCTATAATTAATACTTAATCTTTAAATATAGTATGGCGTTCACATAATAGGTTTGTAGAATGAGTAGGCTGTTTTCTCATTGTGGTACTATTGTTCCAAGAACGGTCGAAATTTAATAATGCCATTATAATTAGTTCTTAGCTCTTGCCAGTTGTTTGTCAACTGATAGTGTTGTTTAGAGAATCCATTTTAAATCGAACATTTTACTGGCTGAATAAAATAACGACACAATCAAAAAACAAAAATAGGCGAAATTAAGCTTTATATTATTCAAATTAGAGTGTTATTTCAAATAATCATATCATTATAATATGTTTGAGTAGTGTCAATATTACGTTCAGCCATTTTGAATTTGTCATTATCGTCTCTGAATGCCACTGTATATTGTAAATAACTTAATCATAATCTTTAAAGTCTCAGCTATTATTTTTATGATCACTTTAATTTCATCTTCAGTAAATCGTCATTTGATTTTCCACCTAAAAAGTGCAATACTAATAATCTTGTATTATATTTTTTGTACTTATTTTAACGTATTTTATTAACGTTTATAAAGCTTCCTTACTGGGCTGGAAGAGCTTCCTTACTGGGCTGGAAGCGAAAGAAAAACTTAGAATGCCCCAGTAGCCATACTTTTGCTTGGCTGGTGGTAAGAGTCCACCAAAGGTAGTAACGTCATCCGATCAACGACCAGAAAAGGAAAATTTGAAACAAACCCTATATCAACCCGTCTGGCCAGCGTGGTATAGTAGGCCAAAAACCTCTTAATATGTTAAGACACCAAACGCAAAGGCCCCCAGTTCCCGGTAGTCCCGCTGTCCGCTGCCACGGTAGCGGTCGCGGTAACAGCGGGGCAGGGGGTGCGAAGAATCTCCGGGCTACGACACAAGGCTACCAAAAACACCTGACCCTGGCTACGTACAATGGACGCTCTCTACGGCTGGACCAACACCTCGCTGAACTCGAGGTAGAACTAGGTCGCATAAACTGGCACATATTGGGGTTATCCGAAGTCCGAAGACAGGGCGAGGACACGATAACCCTTGAGTCAGGCCACCTGTTTTACTTTCGGGAAGGTGATCGGCCCTCTCAGGGCGGTGTCGGTTTCCTGGTCAACAAAGCTCTCACTAACAACGTTGTGGAAGTCAGCAGTGTGTCGACACGGGTAGCGTACCTCATAATTAAAATCACCAACAGGTACACCCTGAAGGTGGTACAGGTATATGCGCCGACCTCGACATACTGCGACGACATAGCCGAAGCCATGTATGAAGACATAGCCAAGGCATTACATGGCACCACCAAGGCTCACTACAGCGTTGTTATGGGGGACTTCAATGCCAAAGTGGGAGTACAAGAACGCGGCGAAACGATAATCGGACCCCACGGCGTGGGGCGCCGAAACCACAGGGGGCAGATGCTGGTCAACTTTCTGGAGTCGCAGGGGCTCTTCTTGATGAATTCGTTCTTTAAGAAGAAGCCTCATAGAAAGTGGACATGGCGAAGCCCCGACACTGTGTCGAGGAACGAGATAGACTTCATCATGACTGACAGGAAGTCTATATTTAGAGACGTCTCCGTGATCAACAGGTTTAATACCGGCAGCGATCACCGACTTGTCCGAGGCGCTCTAAATATAGACTTCAAGGCCGAAAGACGTCGCATGATGAGGTCTACTCTCAGACCTACTGCGCCTCAAATAGCTTTAGGGTCCGAAAAGTTCCAACTGGAGCTTCAAAATCGTTTCGACCTGCTGGAAACCGAAGGCAATGTTGACGAGAAAACCGACACAGTGGTCAGAACGCTACAGGATGTGTCTCGAAGGGTGTTTCCCGGCAAAAGCGGTAACAGAGAGTCTAAACTCTCGCTCGAGACTCTCGAACTTATGAGGCAGAGACGGGAAATGTCATCCACGCAGGCGTCTTCGCCGGATGGGAGGAACCTCAACCGGAAGATCCGGAAGCGGGTGCGACGTGACCTCCGATGTTCCAACACCCGCGCCATCGCGGCTGCGATTGAACAGAACAGAGGCACCAAAGTCTTCGCTCGCCAGCTAGGTAGATCCCATCTGACGAAACTTAATACAGCGGATGGCAAAACCGTGACCTCCAAGTTCGAGATACTCGAGGAAATTGAGAGTTTCTACAAAGACCTGTACGCATCACGGATGGCTAAACCCTCGAGACCCAGCGCTGACGACCACAGAGCCCCACTAGCACGCCACGATACGGAAGACATCCCTGATGTCAACCAGGACGAGGTCAGAGTGGCTCTCGAGCAGCTCAAAAACAACAAGTCGCCAGGCGATGACGGAATCACCACTGAGCTCCTAAAAGCAGGCGGGACTCCAATCCTGAAAAAGCTAGCGAGTCTCTTTAATTCCGTCATCCACCAGGGCTTAACACCTCAAGCGTGGAGCGGGAGTGCGGTGGTTTTGTTCTTCAAAAAAGGTGACAAAACCTTGCTGAAGAACTACAGACCCATCTCACTCCTGAGCCACGTCTACAAGTTGTTCTCGAGAGTACTCACAAACCGCCTCGCCAGAAGACTTGACGAGTTCCAGCCACCGGAACAAGCCGGGTTTCGAAAAGGCTACAGCACCGTAGACCACATCCATACTGTTCGGCAGATTGTACAGAAGACCGAAGAGTACAATCAGCCGCTGTGTATGGCTTTCGTGGACTACGAGAAAGCCTTCGACTCCATCGAAACCTGGGCGGTTTTGGATGCTCTGCAGCGATGTGGCATCGATTGGCGCTATATCGAGGTGTTGAGATGTCTGTATGATACCGCCACAATGACCGTCCAGCTCCAGGGCCAAAAGACCAACCCGATCGAGCTGCATCGAGGGGTAAGACAGGGGGATGTAATATCCCCCAAGCTCTTCACCAATGCACTCGAAGACGTCTTCAAGACGCTGGACTGGACTGGGCGGGGCATTAACATCAACGGCGAATACATCTCACACCTTCGGTTTGCCGATGATATCGTCATCGTGGCAGAGTCACTGGAACAGTTGAGCGGAATGCTGCATAGCCTAAATGGAGCCTCTCGAGGTGTCGGTCTCGGCATGAACTTGGATAAAACCAAGATCATGTTTAATGAGCATGTCACGCCGGGACCGATCTACGTCGATGGTTCGATGCTCGAAGTTGTTCGGGAGTATGTCTACCTTGGACAAGTTGTCCAATTTGGTAGGAACAACTTCGAGAAAGAAATCAACCGCAGGATCCAATTGGGTTGGGCAGCATTTGGCAAACTACGTCACGTTTTCGCTTCGCCTATACCGCAATGCCTGAAGACTAAAGTCTTTAACCAATGCGTTCTACCTGTTATGACTTACGGGGCCGAGACGTGGACACTCACAGTGGGACTAGTCCACAAACTCAAAGTCGCACAGCGGGCTATGGAGCGAGCTATGATCGGCGTCTCTTTGAAGGATAAAATTCGTAACGAGGTAATCCGACAAAGAACCAAAGTTACCGACATAGCTCGCAGGCTCAGTAAGCTAAAGTGGCAATGGGCTGGTCACATCTGCAGAAGGACCGACGGCCGATGGAGCAAGCGTGTCCTAGAGTGGAGACCGCGACTTGGTAAGCGTAAGGTAGGACGGCCCCCAGCTAGATGGACCGACGACCTCAAGAAGGTCGCTGGGACGGACTGGATGCGGAAGGCGGGGGACCGTGTGCAATGGCGCGTGTTAGGAGAGGCCTATGTCCAGCAGTGGACTACGATAGGCTGATTGATTGATGATTGATGATCAAAACGAACAAGGTTCTCAATTTGTCTTTATATACAGAATGGATTAAGATGGGGCAATAAGGGCAACTATCTCAACCCTTGTACATACAGAAAAACGGCTATAGGGGACTATCCTAAATTTTTGCGATATTTGGAGCTGAATTTACAGATTCTGAAAAAAATGTACAGTCCACAAGAAAATGGACAATTTAATCAAAAACTTTGACTACTACTCATTTAAGATGTGGCATATGCGTAGAAAGAAAGAATTACGGCAATAAACAATGCCCGAGAATTATACGTTAATTATATGTCAACAAGTCCATAATCGTACCAATGTTTGGTCACCGTACTTAGAAAGGGACGTAGGGCTCTCAGTGAGTATTCTTGTCATCCCAATTTTTTCGCAGAGTGCTTAATCCATTGTATTATATCCATGGCCAAAACATCCTTGTATGACTGTATTTTCTTTGATGTAGGCGTGGCGGTGACAAAAGAGTTTCCTTTAGAACATTCTGGACACAAGAATGACATTAGAAAAACAGCATCTCAAATATGTCTCAATACAATAGTTTTCAATCACCAACAGAGCCAAGCCAAATGTGATCGAATGAATTTAATAAAATTTCCTCATATTTATTTTATATTTAAGTCATCCAGGACTAACTTAAAATTAAATTATGTATAGTTACTAACGTGTTCTCTACATTATTATATTAAAAGTTGATCTGCAAGCACTTTCAATATGAGCAAAGACGTCATAAGAACGCACTGTAAGCAACGGTATAAAGGCATTGAGAATTTTTTGAAGAGAATTGCATTTAATTTAGGTATGTATGCAGATTTAGTTCAAATCTAATCTCTAGTTACATTTAGCTCACTTGTGTGACAGGTAGATTTACACGAATATGAGCAGCGCAGGTATTTCACCCCGCGCAGCTAAATTTTATGTCCATTTCCCTGCTCACTACTGCGGTTTACATTCTCCCGATTGCCACTTTTATATCCACTTCTCTGCTCACTAATCCAGGGGCAAAATACCGGTGTAGTTTATTTAGGTACACAGCATGGTATTTTCGTTGCTATTGTCAATTGATTTTCAATAATGACACCATTATTTATTAGAAACAACAGCACTTACTAATTAGGAACACTATCAGATTTTTAACATTTACGCCCTACGTGGAGCACATCAGATTCTATTAAAATATGTTACCTTATTCCAGAAACGATATGAATTATGATTCATTTGCATTATTTACTTGTTTCACTCTATTTCAATAACTTACTGTTCCAGGCAACACACCGTCACAGACCGAAGTAAAAATCATATCTTGCATTCCAATAGATGTGTCAGATTTACAGCAGAAGATTATCAATTTAGAGAAGCAACTGAACGAGGTTAAAGGCGGGAAGATGCACGACAACGAAACGTCATGCCCCACGGCTATCAACAACTACTGCCGGGCGTCAACGTCCAGGGTGGCTTGCGAGGAACTCAACATTGGCCAAAATATCTGCCGATCCCAGAAACCAAGCACCAAAAGCTTCAAGCAGTCATCAGGAAATAAATCAGTGCCGTCCATTCCCCGTTCCGGCAGCTGTTACTGCGAATCTAAAATAACGTGCCAACGAAACACCACCGCTTGTAACCCTTTAATAATTTGCGAACCGCAGAAGGAAGAACGCAAATGCAATTTCTTCAAAAAAAGGAAGTCTCCAAAGAGTAAAAAGGTTAAAACACATTTGGTTTATTACGCTCAAACCAGTAGCACCCCTTTCAACGAAACTGACAAGTTGAAAGTTCTAAACGATATGGCAGTGAAGACTAGCAATGACATGTCCCGGTCGTATTTAGCTGATATGATCCGTAAGCAGTATAAGCCTAAAATGCTCGGAGGGAACATATCCGAATTGAGCGAGTTCTCTTCCCCGGTATGCAGAGATAGTCCGCAAGGTTGCAGTAAACCTTGCCTATACGAGTCTGATTTCTGCTCGTGTTGTCGCGAACCGTTCCATAATATCGACAACCAAAAACAGAAAACCACATTTAACAACATATTTAACGATCCATCACATAGCAACATTACGAACTCTAGTAAAACTTATTATGACTCTAAACTTTACGATTTGATTCCTGTGAAAGAAAAACCTATAAAACTTAAGAAAGATTCAGAAGTGCCTGTTAAACCTAAGCCAGAGGTAGAAGTTATTTGTTGTCCCAAAAACATTCGTCCAATACCCCGCTTTCATCCGTATATTGTAAATTACCACACTGTAAGCCCTATAAAAAATAACTATATGAAAAATGTCCCCAGGAATTTAAAAAGGCGAGATACTCTTTATGAGAAGGTGGTCAGTAAAAGGAAAAAAATAAATTTACAAATGGATACGTTATCTTCAAAAAGCTGCTGCGTTGAGTTCGGGAAAGTTTACATGAAGAAAATGCGAAATAAGTCAGTACCTGTGACAATTTTAGAAACACCTGGACCGCCGAGACCTAAGATTAAAGTTACAAAAGCTATACAAATTACTGGACCAATGCATAAAAATGCTGGATGTTTAACAATTTCCATAAATAATACCGAATGCCAAACCATAAATGATAACGCAGAAGTGAACAAAACCGAAGACAAAACTGAGGCAACGTTGAACCAAATTAGGAGTATACTTCAGTCCGTGCTTACAGAAGTAAAGACGAATAAATCAAAGAGCACTTCAGACGACAAACCAAAAAAAGATGCCGTAGTTCAAAAAGGAGCTTCACAGAGTCATTTGCAGGGCTCGTCGTTTTTGAACAGTTTTACTTACAGCCCTTACAATATGAACCCATATTTCGCAACAACGTCCCAACCTCTAAATTCTAACCACTTGTATTGTCCCCGGGATCCATTGAAATGCTTACAGAACTTCCCTCTGATCATACAACCAGGCCGTCCCCTATGCAACAGTTGTTGCAGGAATAGCTCCCACATTAACAGGAAGAATACTAAACAAGCAACAACTACTTCTACTAATACGGATAATCTGAAAGAAGAACGTAACAAAGAAACTGAGAAATTAATTAAAGAGATTTATAAATCCATGGCTTTAACCGCCAACCTGCCAGCTAAAGATGCGTCTTACAGTGAAAATGAATATCTAAAGTCATTCTACGATTCTGGAGATGAACCTATTGAAATTACAGAAGTAGAAAAAACTAATAACGTTGCTAAAGCTATATCAGAGGTGTTTTTAAACAATAGAGTACATACTGACACTTCAGATGGATATGATAATAAATTTACGTCAAATTCTGTTAGCACAAAATCGCAATACGCTAGTACGGATACGGTTACAAAACGTGAAAGACTGATGCAATACAATAGAAAAGACAGCCACTCTGTAAGCACTGCCATCGAAGATAGAACTCCCATTGAAGAAGAACTAGAAATGTACACTGAAACTGAATCTGAATCGTCTAGCAGTGATGTTCAAAGTGAAGCTGCCTCGGAACCAGTAAAAGAAATACGAGTTAATCAGGTGGGTAGTCAAGTCAGTAGGTAAGGCGCATAACATTTATTTTCACACTGTTGCCATGTCCCATCATACATAGGTAGACTGTGTATTTACTAAGGGACCGAGTACCGAGACCGATCCGAGACATGTCCCCAAAAATATATGTCATGCGACGTCGGAGGCACCGCGTCAATGTTAACAAAGCGACGTCGCGTTACATTACTCCCTTAGTGAAAACGAGACTTTGGAATTAAACTAATGATAAACCAAATAGATAGAATTCTACTAATTGCATGGCTGTTTGAACAAGTGAAATTTCGATTTTTTAATCAAATCTTCCATAGGGATCAGATGCGGCCTGCATTGAAAACATCCAGCGAGGTGTTTTTCGGGCAATGCAATTGTTTTTTCATTAAATCCTATTTCTATTCTTCCAATTGATTTAATATTGCATTTTTAGCTAAGCTACCAATATTTATATTCCAGAAAAAAGAAAAAAAGAGCCTATTTAGCAAGATGTTCCAGTCGATGTTCAAATCTAAAGAGAATTCCAGAAAAGCTGATACCAAACCTGATATCGAGACTGAATCGACTTCAGACTCTGACGACTACCAGACTATATACAGCCAAAAGGTAACGAAACCACAGTACAGGACGCGAGTCATCAAGATGCCGAAGATTAAAACCCACTCGAAGATATCAAACTCGAAGCATATGCACCGAGAATCAAGTCCAAACAGATATCGAAGAGTCCCTTACATGGAGCAAGAGAACAGAAGACATTGGAACGAGAATTTGATTTTCGAAAAACATAACGAAAAGTATTCTTCTGAAATACCCGTTTCCAAAGACACCCCTCAGAAACCGGTGTACTATCAGAACTACGAAGCTAGAGCTGCTGTAGTGACTCCGGAAGGACCAGAATGTGAAAGCGAGAATGAGGACAGAGTGACTACCTATATCCAGAAAGACCAGAGAGATGTTCCAGAGCTAAAAGGGAATTATCGCGCCAAAGATCTAAAAGAGGGTAAAGGTTTGGCCTGGCTAAAGAAACACAAAATGGGGATACGTTGCGGAGAACAATGGAAGAAGATGATAATTGAAGGCTGATTTTTAATATTGTCCTGTGATTGTAATGTTTCCGTCGGTGCAGTCCACGAAATCGTTAGTACAAAAATGTTGAATAAAAATTTCAGTCTTGTAATTTGCTATTTATTTTCTTTGCCTTATGCTGTGGCCTTATGGCGGCAACGAGCTATGCCGCGCTAGCTGGTGGCGCGCCGGCAGCGTCCATCATCATTGATTATTAAGATTTGTTCCAAATTCTTGGTTATTTAGGTTATTAACGAAATCACCCATAGACCGTCCTTAGTGATGGAAAAACGGGATTTTTCCTGATATCATAAACACACAGGTATAAGTTTAATATATTTCAAGTATTAATTTAATCGCGTGAAATATATTAAATTAATACTTGAAATATATTAAACTTGCCGGAATACCGGAGTACCGGAAGACAGGCCCCCGACAAGATGGACCGATGGAATTTCTTATTGTATTCTAATTATTGTACCCACACAATATGATTGAAACAAATAGAAAAGAAAAACGATAAAGAGAACAAAGACAAGCCCGCTGTTTCTTCTCAGTGGAGGCCGCGTTCCGATCTGGTGGTAAATTAGTAGCTAGATTATAATAATGTGTAATATTAGCCCTCTTATGAAACTGTCCCACCGTTAGGCACGGGCTTTCTCTGAAACTGAGAGGGTTTAGGCCATAGTCCACCACGCTGACCCGATGCGGGTTGGCGAACTTTACACACCTTCAAGAAACTCTCAGACATGCAGGTTTCCTCACCTTTTTCTTCACCTTAAAAGCAAGTAATGGTTAATTTTTGATACATGCTTTCGAAAATTCACTGGTGCGTGCCTGGGTTTTAACGGGTTTAAACACAACTCAAATAAACTTAGACGGACGATTTAGCGCAGTGGTAAAGAGTTTAAAGCGCTGTCCCGCACGGGACTAATCTTAGTGTGATCCACAATTATTTGTTTCGGTCTGGGTATTTGTGTTATGTGAATTTTCATGTTCCTAAACGCTGTGTCATGGCACCGGAATAAATCCTAGTGTGGGGCTACGTTTTTATCAATATAAAAAATAACGCGAGACCTGACTTTGTTGTCTAATCATCTGCTATCACTGCTCTAGTAGATTATATAAAAAGAAAATGTAATTTGACAATTTGTAAGTACCCCCGGAGCTTTATACGAAATAAACTATTTGAATTTGATGATCCTGTGAAGGTCGCAGGTAGAAGTTGGTTACGTACAGAACACAACCGGTCATTGTGGCGGTCTGTGGGGGGAGACCTTTGTCCTGCAGTGGGCGTCTTTCGGCTGAAGTTAATACCAGCACGGGCAAAAGGCCGGGTGTCAGACAGAGTTAGGGAAAAAATTAAATGTGAGATAATAAAGTTGCGATTTCAATATTTCGGATTTCGTCGCGGCTTATTGGTTGCAAAGTGCCCGACGTTTCGAGTGCTCCACAGCACCCAAGATCACGGAAGGGACTGAGGCGTTTGACGTCTAAAAGTCATTGTTATTCCGGAGTACATCAGGGGATAAATTTAATTGCAAATGAAATTTCAATTGATTGAAATTTCAACTACAATTGAAAACCTAATGCGGTCGAAATGCGATCTCTGCGGAAGATGTGCGGAGTCACGCTGACCGGCCGTATTCGCAACAGCGTAGTAAGAAAGCGAGTAGGTATGAAAGATAGTATCGGTGTAAAGATGAGAAAGGGTATGCTCCATTGGTTCGGGCATATAGAAAGAATGCCAGAAGAAAGAATGACAAAACAGATATACAATGTGAAAGTGGAAGGATGTAGGTGCCGGGGAAGACCTAGACTATCTTACCATGACCAAATAGACCGTGTCTTAGCTGAAGGGCAAGTCAAGAGTCTCCGTAACCGGCGAGTGTGTATGAGACGAACTATGAGAGTGGAGGAACCCAGAGAGGTATGTAAGGAAAGAACCTGTTGGAACTCTGTACTCTCTGCCTACCCCGCGAGGGAGCTGGCGTGATGATATAGAAAACCTAACCCCTAACCTAAAATGCCCAACACTGGTGGCAGGCCACCGGCATAATGTATTGTAACCATTTAAAAATTGGTTTAGTACAAATTTATTTCTAAAATTAAGTATTGCAACAATTTAACTTTTTATTAATAATAACAAAACAAACTCTATTTTAAGACAACATAGCTCGAATGGGATCAACTTTCGGTGATTTTTAGGCTCTAGTTCTGACAAAGCAACGAATTCCTGTTTTTGCCTACAGACTTTTAAATACACATGTAGGTTTATTTAGTTTTTTATGAATACGAAATAATAAATCCAAGATTTCACCGAAAGTTGTTCGTCGTCACAAAATGTTCCTTATTATAATTAACAATATTACACACATTTTGTGTCCAATTTTCCTGCAGCATATTTTTAGCAGTATTATTATAAGTATATACATTCTAACAATACTACTATAAAGATTATAGTTACCCTCTCTCCGCTTTGTACACTTATGGAAAAGCTATTGGTCACCTGCGCTAATATGTATGTTTCGTAACTCAAAAATAATGTAACCATCAACTTGTGCAATTGATAATAATATATATAATAATAAATTCTTTATTTACGGACAACATTGATCCAAAGTGTTAGTATACAGACGACTTATGCCTAGTGTTAGTAAAAGGAGAAAACGAAAACAATACAAATAACTAAAATAACAAATAACGGTCCTAATTGATCGTCCTCCACGCCATCTGCTTAAGGATACGAGAAGACACACTCGCATGCTTGAAATTATTTCATTAATACACATCACATTTGAAGAACGTATAGAACAGTGATTCTATCATCACGCCAGATCCCTTGCGACGTAGGCAGAAAGTACAGAGTTCCAACAGCTTCTTTTAGGAATAGTGATTCTAAATAGCAATTTTTCCTAGCCGAAGTGATATTTTTTTTCTATCTATTTAGAATCACGATTCTATATGAAACTAGCAGTTTCCCACGGCTCGACAACAACGCCACCTATCGCGTACAACTATAGCTAAGAACCCTCTACGTGTCCCTATGAGTTCCAAAAAAACTTTCATCAAAATCGTTTAAGCCTATAGGAGGAGAAGAATTACGAACACATGCACATTAGACATGGGTTGATCTTTACTGGTACGATACCGTGATATGTAACATGAACGTTAATAACAAGAATCGAAACATTTGTACAGAAAAATATGCCTCTTTTGTATCTGAATCTCGATCTTCGTCTACATTCACCAGGTAGTATCGGCGATAATCTTACAGAACAAACGAAATGCTTTCAATCTGAATCTGAATCTATCTTACATTCACGAAACTTACCATCTCACAGAACGAAGGAATACGCGAGGCGATTTCAGTCGGTGGGCTGACTTAGGATTCGAATCTTTGCACTGTTTCAGATACAAATGATCGAGTCTGAATAGTGAGGCAGATTTGCCATGTCTACATACATACACTCACGCGTTTATCCCACTGGGGTAGGCAGAGACTACAGTTTGCCACATACTTCGATTCTGACACACCTCTTTCGGTTCATCTACGTTCATACATCTCTTCATACATTTCCGTCGATTTAGTGTGCCACGCACTTGACCCTTGCCATGTCTAATGCACACCTAATTTTATACATAAAAATAAAGTGGTTGAAATGTATAAGAAGATAAATTGATCGTTACATAATTTTTATGTCATGAAATATATTTTACGTCTTGTTGTTAGCGACTGTACGTTTAGCGATTCATTTAAATCGCGATAATAGTATAAGGTTTCTATAGAGGGCCAATAAAATTACTCATGTCATCTTGAAAGCGAACTTCTGTAGGTCTCTAGACTGTAGATAACGGAGATCGTCTATCACGTACCTGGAATAGAAGAATAACGATTTAATGACGATATTTATAGCCCCTCCCCCACTGCAGCAAAATATGCGATATGCAAAATGACCAACCACGCAAAATGGACTATATCTGTGCATAATATGCAATCAACTAAAACAAAATTAGGTATAGACACGCAAAACTTAAAACAGGTGATGGTACCGATCTAACAATTTCCATTATGGCAACACTTACCAAAAGTTAAAGAGAAAATCAGCAGTTTAAAGCCGTTTATTTCTTATTGTGATAACGGTATTATATCAATAGACTCGCTCCCTATTACATTGGGACCAAATTGTCTTCGGCGAAAGGTGTTTTATCGACAAAAAAATCCGCCCAGTCCCTTTTTTATAATAGTATAGATTAAAAAACTTACTTATAAAATAACAACGGTAAAGGCGCAGTGGAGAGATGCCACAGCGCGTGCGCATCCCACGTGTTGTACTTGGGGGGAAAGTCGAACAGTTCCAGGGTGAGGGCTGCAGCCGAGAGAACCGTAAACGCCAGCATTCGCCACGCGTACTCCCGACCCTGGCGGTACTGGTGACAGGAGAGGCTCAGCCAGATGATGGAACCCACAGCACCTGACGTGACATGGGAAGGTGAAGGTATTTATTAGAAAGAGAGAATATAATGCTCTTTATCTTCTATACATATAATAAATCTGTAACCGAGCCAAATCTGTCCATTGTATATTTTAATTGTTGTACATTTCCTTATCGATATAGAGACCGCAACATTTTTTTTGGAATTATTGTCTGTCTGTCTGTTTCTTTGTGTTTCAATCACGCAAAAACTTTCGAGACGAACGGATTTTAATGAAATGTAGTATGGTAATAACTTATACCCTAACTTAAAATAATAAATCCTTTTTATATCGGATAAAAGAACTAATCCGGTATAATCGATGAAATTTTAATATTTTTAGTCTTGAGCTGCAATTTTACGTTAAAATGTGTAATTTTGCCTACACATGAATTCCTCCATGAACCGATATTGAACTCAGGTTCGTCCCCTCACGAGAAACTCTATAGTGGTTAAAAGCAGTCACCTGAAATTGTGCATACACGTTTGATTTAAACACTCAAACATAATTTCGTGCATGAACGATGCTCTTCTAAAGAGAACGATGAATGGCCTGGACACGAAACTTTGTATATTTATTAACGTGATTTTGATCATAAAAATGAACTGTATATTCTTGCGAGAAGACGATGAGACGCTCGTATCGCTGTGCGACCGCGGTGTTCTTACCGATCACGAAGATTAGGCAGCGTTTGACTCGGTCGGCCTGAGATGGGTGACCGTTTGTGGAATTTTCATATTCTAGCGTTTCCGTGCTTCGGAAGGCACGTTAAGCTGTTGGTCCCGGTTATCACTTAGTATGGTATTGGAAGCCTTATGCCTATAAGTAAGTAAGGCTTGGTAAGTTCCAACAGCAGGTGGCCACAAACCTGCCACACCAATCCGCACTGGGTGTTGGAGCATGAGCTAATCTACCTCACCTCGATTTGTGAGAGAAGGCAATGGGCAGTATAGGCTGATATATATTTATTATAACACTGCGAGCAACACTAATATTGAAGAGATGAAAACTTTGAAAGTCTTACCGAAGAAAATATTGAGCTGCATATTGTAGTCGTAGTTAATGATGCCGGAGTACAAATACCGCACATGCGTCACAAAGTAGAACAACGGCACCAGAAGAATAAACAGGGTCAGTTTCGTCCTCTTGTGGAACACCCTGCACACACATCACGACAATTATCTCCAAAAGAGTGGCCAGAACCAGATACATGAGAAAACTGTAGTATTCCTCAAGGGATCTGGCGATATATGTAAATAGGAAGGATGTGTATTATTCCTAATGTCTTAAGACGTTGATTTGGAGCAGATCACGTGATAGGGGATAAAGGTACTGTCATGACAGGCTGTTTGATTGATTTGTGTCATATTATTTCGACTACTTTCATCATTATCATCATCATTTCAGCCTATACTTGTCCGCTGCTGAACATAGGCCTCCCCAATCGCTTTCCAGCGTAACCGGTCCGATGCCACCTGCATCCAACGACTTCCTGCGATTTTCACAAGATCGTCGGTCCATCTGGCAGGTGGTCGTCCCACGCTGCGCTTGCCAATACGTAGTCTCCACTCTAGAAGCTTTCTGCCCCAACGCCCGTCCGATCTACGCGCTATGTGGCCCGCCCATCGCCACTTCAGCTTGCTAATCTTAAGGGCTATGTCGGTGACCTTGGTTCTTCTACGAATCTCCTCATTCCTGATTCGATCGCGTAGAGAAACGCCGAGCATAGCTCTCTCCATAGCTCGCTGAGCAATTCTGAGCTTTTTTATGAGACCTATTGTAAGAGACCACTTCTCAGATCCATATATCATCACCGGTAACACACATTGACTAAAAACTTTAGTCTTAAGGCACTGAGGTATTTTGGATAAGAAGATGTTGCGCAGTTTCCCGAACGCTGCCCAGCCGAGTTGGATTCGTCGATTGACCTCTCTCTCAAAGTTGGACCTACCTAACCGGACTACCTGTCCCAGGTAAATGTATTCGTCGACAACTTCAAGAGTAGAGTTCCCAACGGTGAGTGCGGTGAGTACGACATGGACGTTAGACATTGTTTTCGTTTTGTCCATGTTCATTTTAAGACCCACTTGTTGAGATACTCTGTTGAGGTCACCGAGCATTCGTCCTAGATCTTCCAGCGACTCCGCCACGACCACAATGTCGTCGGCAAATTCAATGTACCGATAGTCAATGCGGCATCGCTGGAGAGATCTAAGAACCGCCCAAATCTCGATCGAATCGAAGGCTTTCTCATAGTCCACAAACGCCAAGCATAGTGGCCGATTATACTCCTCGGTCTTCTGTATAATCTGCCGCAGCGTATGTATGTGGTCTATGGTACTGAAGCCTTTCCGGAAACCGGCTTGCTCGGGAGGCTGGAAGTCATCAAACCTGCGTTCGAGACGATTCGTGATGACTCTCGAAAACAACTTATAAACATGGCTCAGCAGTGTGATGGGCCTATAATTCTTTAGTAAAGTGTTATCACCTTTCTTGAAAAAGAGCACCACCACACCCCTGTTCCATGCTTCCGGCGTTTTCTCTTCGAGCAAGACGGAATTAAACAGCCTCTGAAGGACTTTAAGTACCGGCGTTCCGCCCGCTTTCAGAAGCTCTGCGGTAATTCCGTCTTCGCCCGGCGCTTTGTTATTTTTGAGTTGTTTGAGAGCCATCCTAATCTCGTACAGGCTGATGTCCGGGATATCTTCAGTGTAGTGTCGGGTTAGCTTGGCTCTTGGGTCTTTTACCAAGTCAACAACAGGTTCAGCTACTGAGGTATACAACTGCCCATAGAACCTCTCTATCACCCTGAGCACCTCTGACCTATTGGACGTTACGTTTCCATCCTCCGTCTTCAGCTTCGTCAACTGGCTTTGCCCAGTAGACGCGTCTCTTGCGAACACTTTGGAGCCCTTGTTCTGTGCTATGGTCTCCTCAATACGCATTGTATTGAAGGACCGTAAATCGTGTCGCAAGTACTTCAATATCTGTCCATTGAGCTGCCTATAGGACTTAGCATCATCGGAGATTTGGAGCGTCATAGAACGTCGCTCAGCCATGAAGTTTCGGGTGTAGTTGGATAGTTTTTGAGGTCTATTTTTACGGTGGGGCTTACAATACTTGGAGCCGACCGTATGGACAGTCTCTACCAGCCTGTTGTTGATTTCGTCCACTGATACGCTGCTGTCTAGCAATTCGAAGCGGGTGGCAATTCGAGTTGAAAGTTCTTGGGGTTTTGGATATGTGCATAAGAAGGTCGGAGCGTAGACTTCATCAGACGCGATCTTTCCATATTGACATTAATATTGAATGTGCCTCTGACCATTCGGTGATCACTTCCGGTTTTTACCCTGTGAATCACGGAGACACATTAAATATTTGTCGCCTGGTGCTCATGATGAAGTCTATCTCATTTTTTGTGGAACCATCAGGGCTCATCCAGGTCCATTTCCTATGAGGCGACTTCTGGAAGAAAGAGTTCATCATAAAGAGTCCCTCCTTCTCCAAAAATTCGGCCAGCCTCTGACCCCTGGGGTTGCGCTGCCCATATCCAAATTGCCACACTCTCAACTCATCATTGCCCCGTTTGCCCAGCCGCGCATTAAAGCTACGCGGACGATATGGTTCTGCTGAGCGCCTCGGTCTGTGGACTTAGAAAGCTGCTCAGTATCTGTGAGGGCTATGCAACGGATCACGGGCTCCTTTATAATGTAAATAAGAGCCAGTGTATGGTCTTTCAGGGTGGACTAAGGAAAGTAACAGAAATGCCACCTATTCGACTGAATGGCTCACCTCTAGAAAGGGTAGATACTTTTAAGTATCTTGGCCATTTAGTAACACCTGCCCTGAAAGACGATGCAGATATTGAACGAGAGCGAAGAGCGCTGTCGGTTAGAGCGAACATGGTAATCCGGAGGTTTGCACGGTGCTCGATTGACATAAAAATAACTCTTTTTCGAGCCTATTGCACTACTTTTTACACATGCAGCTTGTGGACAGACTACACGCAAAAATCGTACAGCGCTCTTCGAGTACAATTTAACAACGCGTTCAGGATGATGCTGGGGCTCCCTCGCTTTTGCAGTGCATCGACAAAGTTCGCGGAAGCGCGCGTAGATTGCTTCAACACAACTATGCGCAAGAGAGGCACTTCGCTCGTGCGGCGGGTGCGGGGGAGCTCCAACAGCATGCTGGCCACGCTCGCGGACAGGCTCGATTGTCCCTACATTACCCACTGATGTAAGCTTCACGTTGCACACAGGGAGTGACGACATTGGGACCAATTCATCTTATGTGACATTAATTCAATTTTATGGCAATGATTTTAATTTTTTATAATTTTTTTAATGTTTAATGTGACTGCTGATTTGACTTTATTTTATTTTATTGATTTTGTGAGTCTTTGATACTTTTTAAATAAATTATTATTATTATAAAGTCACCCATAACTACTGTAAAGTGTGCTTTGGAAATATGTATGGCTCTACTAATGTCCTCATACAGAACTTCGACCTCATCATCCGAGTATGCCGAGGTCGGTGCGTAGACCTGTATGACCTTCAGCGAATATCTTTTGGATATTCTGAGTATCAGGTACGCTACCCTGCTCGACACACTAGTGATGGACACAACGTTGTTTATGAGTAACTTGTGGGCGATAAATCCGACACCACCTTGGGACTGTTGTTCCCGGTAGAAAAACAAGTTGCCGGATTTTAAGGTTATTGTGTCCTCGCCCTCTCTTCGGACCTCCGATAAACCAACAATACTCCAGTGCAACTTGTCTATCTATTCTTCCAGCTCAACTAGCTTCTCATCCGTCCTCAACGTGCGTGCGTTGTATGTCACCAAGGCCAATTTTCGTTTTTGGTGGTAGCCGAATCTCTGCCGGAGATTCTTAGCACCCCTTGTCCTGTCGTTACCATGGCTGCTACCGTGGCCAGGACGAACAGGACCGCCGGGGACTAGGGGCCTGGTTTCGACTACTTTAGTTTTCAATATCTACAGAAAGCAGAAACGGCACTACTACTCGGGGCCCCACCAGGGAAATAGGTATATAGGTACTGTTAACTTAAAGACCATTTTTCACTATTCGTAGCCTATCTAGTCCTGATAGTAGTATTAAATTAACTTTATCTTTACATTCTTTATTACCAAAAATAAAACATTACACTGAATTAAAACATGTACACACATAATAAAGATAAAAATTACATTGTAAACACTAATCATATCAAAGGCATCTATAAACATGTCCTAATAAATTCTTTCCTCGAGTATTTACTTAGTACATCATTTTTGTTCTATATCTATTCAATTTTAATAAACCACTTAAGTAGTTACCCAACATTATTAATAATATTGTGTGCATTAGAACTCATTATGCATAGAAAGAAGCAAAGTTTATAACTTATCTGGCAATGCAAGCAATGATGATTGAGAAAGACCGACTCAAATGGTTATACCTGACAATAGCAGCTACGAAGAGGCCCATAACCATAGAGAGGGCGCACGCGTAGTCCATGAACTCCGTGAAGGGGCTGTCTCGCATGTGGAATATCGTGGACCATACCCACGCGTTCATACATACCTGTGGGAAAAAAAATCTTTACTAGTTTTTGGCCGCGAATTCGTCTGCGTTGACTTTAGACAGGAACCTTACATTTTTCCGGGATAAAAGGATATCTTATGTGTTAATCTAGGTAATAAACTATCTGTGTGCCAAATTTCATTCAAATCCGTTCAGCCGTTTGTGCGTGATTGAGTAACAAACATCCAAACATACAAACTTTCCCATTTATAAAATTAAAATAGAATTGTGATATTTGTGACTAGGATTATGCAACAGAAGGCCAAAGATTAAACACCACTTCTTTAGAAAAAATAATTTAATCTTACTTTGCCGTGAAAAAAAGACAGAGTAATAAACTGCGTATATCCACATCTCCTTCTCACATATAATAGTAGCTTTGTTAAAAAGATGGAGTTACACTCCCTGGTAGCACCAACTAATTATATACTGCATAAACATTACACAGGTTGTAAGGCACATGTGCGCAAAACCTTAACAAGTAATACCTACAACCCATCATTACCACATTTTTTTAAACCTGGGCTAGGTACACTATGATTTATTCCTGTGTCTTGGTTGCGTTTATAAACGTGAAACTTCACATACACAAATACCCAGACCGAAACAAATAATTATGGGTCACACAAAGACTTGTCGCGTATGGGAATTGAACCCGCGACTATTCGACCCAGCGGACGGAGCGGCTTAAGCTGTTAGCCACCAAATTGCTAAATCGTCAATCATTTTATCAATTATTCTCAATATTCTTCTCCAGCCAAAAAACATCTTCTGAAGGACAAAGGCGTCCCCAAAGATCGCCTACCGACGTCAGAATTTAAGCTATACTCATCCAGCTGTTACCCGCGACCTTTACCGAGTCATCGGTCCACCAAATGAATAGAACACTAATTAAACTACTTTTATTTTATTTCTAGTTAATGTTGCCAAGGTAAAAATTTGGCCATGGTTTCACGTACTCGTACTTGTCCATTATACCCTGTATGCAGAGACGGGCAAAATGTAATCAGATTAATGATTAACCACCCCCGCTTGGGGAGTATAGGCGTGATGATTAACAATTTCGATTACAGTTTGTAATCTTCAACGTTTACGATTACACTTTTATTCTTGATTCGTGACTGAATATTTATAAATGCAATTGTAATCACTAATAATAAATAATGAATTCAGGAAGCATAGATATCATGTAGGTTCCTCAAGCTCTACCTACTCTGGAAGTGATAGGAGTCAAATCAATAAAAACCACACTACTAAAACTGTTTCGGTTTCAATAAAAACTCTTGTCCCTTGCGCTGAAAAAAGCTGAAGCGCTTTACAGCGCATTAGAAACTAAAGGACTGAAAGCAGCGCGCGCGACTAACGCGCGTTGAAAAACCGCTCATGCGAATGTAGGGTAAGACCTCAATTCAACTATTAACTTGATAATATAACATTCACATTTGAATTGAAATCTTACTGATATTGATTCAAAATTCATAATAGCTGGTACTTAATCTCACTTACAAAAGCAAATGCATGCCAGAACAAGACAACAGGCATTGTGTGTGGACGAAAAAGTGGGAATTCTGTCCGAATCCTCTTATACATGTGCAGGTTGGCTGCAAAATTTAGCACCGATGCAAATACTGATGCTGGCTCTTGCATACCCAGGAACCTTGTGAATGGCCACTGTAAAAAAAGTATTCTACACTGAACTAAAGTGTATGCATGGGAATAATTCAAAATAAGGTAGGCAAGAGAAACTGAGTAAAATATTTATTTTAATATTGTGGAAAATGCAATAACAACCATCTCTATTTATAATGTTATTATAGTTCATTCTCTACTAACCTACATTTGTAGAGGATACCTAGTGTATAGGAAAGTAGATACATTAATACAGCAATAGCTAACTTTTTGATTATAGGTATATCTGTTATACTGTTCCTAAATGGGCAAATTAAAAAAACAAATAGCTTATTTCAATACATCTATGACAAATCAGTGAATGTTAAATATTATATTACCTGAATTAGTACAATATATACATAACTTTGACAGGGCTTCAAAACATTTGTCAGATAAATCCAACTGGGCCAATGAATAACTTAATTTTGTGTCTGTGTCTGTTAATATCCTTAGAAATAGTTACCCTGCCATGAAACTTGGGCAAGCTGTCCCCACTAACTGCAAACTTGTGCACAGTGTGCCACATGCAGTGGTAGCAGCACTCCTCCCGGCAGCTCCACTGCAGCAACCAGCACCACATGTCCTGCTGCTGAGCAGCCATTGCAGTTTTAAACCTCTCCCCATCTACAACCAGAAGATATAATGGTCTTCTCATTGTGGTTAAGAGCATAAGCTGCTTTGCCCACTGTGTCGAATAGTCACTAGTTCAATGCCCACATGGGACAAATCTTGACCCACATTAATTTGTTTTGGTTTGGGTATTTGTGTATGTCAATTTTTATGTTTATAAACATACCCAAAATACAGCACAGGAATAAACCCTAGTGTGGGCTATGTTTTTTATTTAAATTACTTTAAGCAGGTCTAGTTTTGATTCAGAACATCTCCTCATCTTGACATCCTCATCCACTGCTGGGCATGAAGCTCTGTAATGCGTGGCACTGCTCTGTAAAGATCATTGCTCCACCTAGCCTCATAATATCTATCTATATTATCACACCAGAACCCTTGCGGAGTAGGAGTACAGAGTTCCAACAGGTTCTTTTCTTACAAACTTCTCTAGCTTCCTCCATCCTCATAGTTTGACTCATACATGCTCACTGCTTATAACAAATATAAAAAATAAAGTTACATTTTTAGAAATGCCTTGTCTGTCTAGTAGCGCATGATGCAACTAGCTATTACCAAGTCCTAGGTTGAACAAATGTAAATAGGGTTTTCTATCAAAGAAATCTCACTAACAATCTAGAGTCTAGAATTGTGCCAGCGAAATGTGAGTACTCAGGCCCTCCGCCACCCCTGCTGTTAGCAGACCAGGCGAATTAATTCACACATACCATTAGTGCAATTCTCATGCAGGCAACGATTTAAGCAGTTCATATACAAATGAGAACGGTCGCCGTAGCTCGATAAGCTCGGTACAAATTTCTCGCAAAACATAATTAATAACAACGCACTGGAAGCGATGAATCTCATATTTATTTGATTTTTCAATTATTATGTTTGAAAATACAACTAATTTTGGGTTATTCATATATGTTTTACAGAAAAACATTGAACTTGAGTAACTTGCATAGAGGCGACTTGTTTACAAAAACATGGAATATTCAGACTTCTTCAAACTGGCAGTGCATTTCTGCGATTTTTACCCTTATTGCTATACGACATAGAGTATAGACTAAAAAAACATCTCATCGATTGATTAACGCTGTCATAATTTGTTGACGTTTGATCGATCGTCGAACAACTTAAACTTATGCTTTACTCATGGATAAAATTTTAGATTTGTATCCTTGTCGTCTCGTTTTTTCGCATAGTGTTAGCTTGCATAGAAAATCGTGACTCTACAATATTTAAACCTATAAATCATGGATTTCATCACCATTCTATGAATCATGGATGGAAAAGGCGTGAGTGTATGTATGTATGTATAAATCATGGATTTCTCTGAAAATCTATCAATCTATATCACCACCCCAGTTCCCTTGCGGAGTAGGCAGAGAGTACAAAGTCCATGAAAATCCATGAAAAATTTATATTCCTGAATGACCTAACCATTGACATTGATCATAGACTACACAATACAGTGATGGGATGTGACCATGAAGCTAATTTTACCTGGAGGGAGTCATACAACGTTGCCGCTCCGCCGGTCATCGTTCAACACATTGTCTTTTTTCTAAGTAAGGTTGGCAACGTCGCCCTGTACGTGTGCTTGGTTGGCTGTTGTGACCTGTAGTTAGGCCATAACTAATGCGCCCCGTCCGTTTTAACTGTTAAAATATAAATAAAAATCATTGTGATAACTGAATATACTTTAATACAGTGAAATTATATCGTGTTGTGCTGTATTTTGTCAATCAAGGACAACCAAAGTAGGAGTGAAAAATCCTGAATTATCATTTCACACGTATGTATTTATATGCATTATTTTACGCTTGTCCACTAGTGATGTCCTACAGCGCCTATCGCTTACTGTCGATATTACTAAATTATTACTGAAACATTAACCATTTCTATTTGACGTCACAATGACTAAACGTATTTGGATGAAATTTAGTAAGGATAGGATATCTAGATAAATACCGTCACGTATATATTCCTATTTATGATTATTTCATCTTTAACTATAATGGCGTTTTACCAGAAATGAAGTTTTGCACTTTGGGTAGTACTGCTTTTACTGAAGATTAGAGGTTTGACATCTATATGAGTTGGCATTGTGCCCTCCACCCCGCAAGGGTGCGTTGTATGCCATGCCCGTATGTAGATAAATCTGAACCCTGAAAAGCATGTTGATGTCCGTGTGATGGAACTGTTGATTTTCGTGATTTAGAATTCCACCGCTACGCCTATATTCCCCAAGCGGGAGTGGGAGTTGTGTACTGTGTACACTCACTTGTCGTTCAACAACGTAAGGTCTCATGTAGTAGAGGATGAGTCTATTGATATTATACCGAGCACAGTGCCAGATTCCGGACTAGATTTTTTTTATTGAATAATTATTATTTTCCGACATAGGATTCGAACCGACGACCTTGTGATCGCTATGCGCGTTACCAATGAGGCTTTACTATTGTAATAAATTGTACATACTAATATTGATGTTTACAGATTCGTTTTTAAGATTTGTATTATAATTCGTATTCACACATAACTTATATAAATTACTCGTAGTAATTCGAAATTATAATTTAGATGTGTCAATTACGATTATGCATGAAGTAAATATTTTTTAAACATAAATTGTATTTTCTTATCGATAAATCCTGTACTAGTAATCACTTGCCTAATCACGCACACTAACGCAGATTTACCAACTCACACCGACATAAAATTGACACGCTACCGCGGCGATATGCGGAGTCTAGGCATTCTTTGTCTATGGATGTGACACACAGCACAGGTAAAAGTGACAGAAAAACAGAATTGGTAAAAAAGCAAAAGCACCTACCTAACCTAAAAACGACGAAAAAGCAATGTAAAATTTTGGTTATTTTTCTATATATTATTTTACATAATGGTGTTCATATTAAGAACTTTATTTGCTGCCAAAGAAATTAAGCGGCCACGCCGTTATCTTCGCAGCAAATTTATTGATTCCGTGCGCCTTCACGTTAAAGGCGGTAGCGGCGGAACAGGACTTCCCAAATATGGTGGCACAGGAGGGCAAGGAGGATGCGTATATTGTGAGGGTAAAGAAAATGCAAACCTTAGGTCTATAATTAGTAAATACCGCGCGAAGACGATATGTGCTGGCCACGGTGAAGACAGCCGAAAAGCAAAGATAGTTGGTAATCCCGGCTCAGATGTTAAACTCGAGGTTCCTCTTGGCGTTACAGTCCACAGAGAAGATGGAAAGGTATTAGGATCTATAGACCGAGAAGGCGAAACGGTAATTCTCGCTCGCGGCGGGCCTGGCGGCACTCCCGAAAGTAATTTCCTCGGCCGGTTCGGTCAAGTGTACCACATACGTTTAGATCTGAAGCTGATTGCTGATATTGGCCTCGTCGGCTTTCCAAATGCTGGCAAAAGCTCATTATTGAAAGCGATATCTGCAGCCAGACCCAAAATAGCCAACTACCCATTCACAACCATAAAACCTAACAAAGGCGTTATCAAATATGAGGACCTTCGTCAGATATCAATAGCAGATCTACCAGGGCTCATCGAAGGCGCACATGTTAACGTTGGACTCGGTCATAGCTTCTTAAAGCATATTGAGAGAACGAAATTGTTACTATTCATTGCGGATGTGGAAGGGTTTCAGTTGAGTCCAAAATACCCTAAAAGATCATGCCTTGAGACAATATTACTGTTAAATAAAGAACTTGAGCTTTACAATGAAATTTTGGTGCAGAAACCAGCCATACTAGCAGTAAACAAAATGGACCTACCGGGATCTCAAGAAATATTAGCGGACATCAAACAAGCTTACAAAAATGTCAGTACTCTTGTCAACAGAGTTCCTGAGGAGTTACGACCCATAAATGTTATATCTTTTCAGGATATCATTGGTATATCTGCTCTGAACAATAACGAGAGTATAGAACAATTGAAACAGTTGCTTAGGAAGAGGTTGGACATTTATGCTGAAGAGAATGATGCAGATCTTGTGGAACCACGGAGGGTATTAAGGCAAAACAGAGCTATAGTAAGGGAAGAAGGACCTAAAATCACTTAAATCCTATATTATAAGTTTTGTTTCAAGAATATTAAATCTGTGATAAATTACTAGTACACATCATTGTAAATTTCATTAAAAAAAAATTAACATGCGAACAATGATTTTTATTTACTAGTATTTGACTGCAGCTTCACATGAATGAACTTTAGTGGTTGGAAAAACATTAAAAGCTATTATATTTGAATAAAACTGGCTTGAGTATGAACTATGAGAGTGGAGGAAACTAATAATGCCTGTAAGAAAAGAACCTCTTGGGACTGGGTACTGTCTACCCCATGAGGGATTCAGTGTAATGATATAGTGTTACACTACAAAATAGATGTATGAATACTATTTGCTGTATAAACTCTTTGTTGGTTGAAATATGGAAGAAGTATTTTAAAAATGTAATCTCAATAGGCGATTGTTTGCGAGAGCGAGATCGACTAAAATAGACATTGCAGCTATTCCCCTTCCGAGGTTTACAATGAGATAAAAAACTGGCCTTTCACTTTTTTCTTTTTTTTATATAAAAAACGTCGACCCACGCTAGGATTTATTCGTGTCGTGGGTGCGCTTTCAAACATGAAAATTCACATACACAAATACCCAGACCGAAACAAATAATTGTGGGTCACACAAAGATTTGTGCCGGGCGGGAATCGAACTCGCGACTATAAGACAATGGGCGGAGCGGCTTAAGCTCTTAAGCACTGCGCTAAATCGTTCGTCAAATTCACTATGTAGTACCTGCCCGCATACTACATTGATGTCATGTTATGTATCTCAGATACCCAGCACACTCACAAGATTTACATCATGAAACAAATACTGCCATGCCTCTACATTCCCTAAGCGGTATTGGCAAATATGTCCCAATACACCTGTATTGTACTACTACTGTAGGTCCCAATATTTAACAGCTAGTATATTGATTTTATACCTAGCACAATTTAAAACTTCGAACTATTACCGAGAATCTTTGATAGAAAATCGCCAATAATTCTGTTCTAACCCAAACCTCGTGATCGCCAGTTTCACTATGCGCCGCTAGACGAACGATGCAATCGAAAAAATTCCGTAACATTACGTGCTAATATCAAAGTAATGTCAAGTAAACAACTCTGATACTTCTGAAGAAATTAGGTGCGTTGAACTTGATTATGTATTTCTTCTTCGTCCCCTCGCTGCTGAGGATCGATACCACGTATAATCAGTCTGCATTGAGTGCGGTCATATGCAGAGTGACCACCGCTTTCTTTACTGTGTCAGACCATCTTGAAAGCACTCCATGCGAATCCGTTAATCGTAACCGCCGCCGACTACGATCACCCCCCCCCCCCCCCGACCCCTGCCGCCTCCGCCGGCCGCGACATGTTCTCACCGATCCCCCCGATGCTTTGTCATCCATTCTTTCCGCTCAGAATACGGGCGACGAAGACGTAGTCGTAGATCCCCTCCCATAGCCGGCGGTTGACCGGTGCACTTAGTAGTGCACCCCGTCCCCCCACAGCGACTGTCCCAAGGGACTCGAGGGCGCCTTGAAGAGGCGTAAGTCGCCCCTTGCCCTTCTGGCTCGAGCGTAGTGGTTGCACGCTCGCCCTTAAGTCCGGTGAAGCTGTAAAGGCCTCGCGGCCAACAGCGTACATCACTCACACACACATTGAAAGCGCCTTTCCCTAAGTATGTCTATCGTTTTTCTTATTTAGACATTATTTTTTATTACACCCACTAGCCAATATACCACATGGCTCCTGCATATCAAGTCAAGGCTCTCTGTAGGTAAAATATCCTAAACTGAACAATAAAACACACAATTATATATTTCAATAGTTTTATTAAAACATATTAAAAGCTCCACTATCGGCTTAAATCTACGATACGATCACTACGAAACGATACACAACTAACCAGTTTCTCGAACCGACAGGTCGTAAACCTTTTATCACAGTAACTCAAGGGCGGCTGTTTCCTGAAGAGGGAAAGTCTTACAGAAGCTCTTAGCACGGGATGGTTGCATAAAGAGACGGGGTTTGCGGTCTCGATTTGTCGCTACTGATCGGTGCAGGTAAACCTGCATAAAAACTGTATGAATGTGATTCCCTCCACAGTCAATACTGAATTTATGTGTAAGCATATAAGTTAACACGGGACTTCTATATACGTACCGAAAACCATACCGATCCACAAAGATTTGTCTACACCGTGAACCCGTCTTTTTATGGAAGCACCTATATTCCTGATGATAGTAAGGCAGTAAGAGGATCGCTTGGATGATACAATCAGTATATCACGTGATTTAAAGCCACGGCCACACTAGCAAGACGACTGCGATGCGACGCTATCCAAATAAATCGATGTGTCCAACGAATAGTCCTATAATCCAGTATTTATATTTGGCATACAAAACTTTATCCACGGACACAAAAGTTGCAAATGCCATTTATTTTGTATGGCATATGTAACTTTGTTCTATGGGAATTCATCCGTCAAGATATTAATGTATCGTCGGTGAAATATTTGAAGAGTTGGTATTATAGTGAGGCCCCAGCCGTAAAGTTGCATAAAAATAATCTTATAATAGATATTCCTACTTCAGTAAACAGCGCCCGCAATATTCCAGTGTCATATAACACTCTCATGCAATAGCTTCAACTAACGAAGTGAAAGAATTAATATTCATAACTATTAAAACAGCCGTCCGTTACCTAGGAAGTTTACAAAAAACACCAGAATGTTCAATGAGTCAACTGGTAAATAAAAGGTACGGTTAAACGACAAATGGCCGATTTCAATATTCAACACAAGGCTAGATTTGCTTACTGTCAGTAGAATTTTGACAGATTATCCATACAAAATGTTTCAAAATTCTATCCGTAGTAGGCAAATTGAAAACAACCGAAAGACACTCGACTTTCTCGAGCTGATCAACATCATTACTTCCCGCCCACTACTGAGCCCCTTATTCGCTGTGATCAAATAAACAAGTAACGTAATGTTTTATTTGCATACAAGTCACAATCATATCACGTAGTTTACGTAACTCGTCTCGTTTGGTCCTAGAGAATAAAGGCCCTGAGCCAGGGAACTGAATGTGAATTAAAAGCAAAAACATAAAACCTTTAGGTCACGAACGGCAGTAAGATTACAAGCTAAAACACTAATATTAATTAATTTCGTTTTCAATAACTCATTATATTTACGCCTAGTGAATAAAATCGTTGGAATTCAAATATCTAATACTTAGAAATATAGTGTTATTATACAATAGTGTTCCAATATGACAGACAATAATACATACATAGTTTAACAAGATTGTTCATGTTACCGTGCTAAGTATAATCTACGCCTTCCGATCTAATCCTTATTATCGGATGAAATTGTATAGATGCCCGATTATCCAATTCCATCCGATAATTAGGATCGGATCAGATCGGAAGGTGTAGTACTTAAGGTGCTTTATACGTATTGCTATAAAGTAGCTAATCATTAAACACTTGATTGGAGGTTCAATAAATAGTGCCTTTTCAAAAGGACTACCACTGAAAATGAAAAAAAATAATAATACAATCAATTCCTTTTAAACAATCCTGATAGGATAAGGCTGAAATAACATGGTTAGAATTGAATGATATTTAAAGTGTTAACACGTACAGTAGGTACATAGCAACAAAATCGGTCTTCAAAAATAATAAGCCAGCAATAAAAAAAAATTCAGACCAATATCGAGGCGTTATACGAAGCACGTGGTAAACAGAGCAACAAACAATCAATAGATAATAATCAGAAAAAACTAGTTTTGTCACTATTTTCAACTTAAAGGTTCGATTTGCAGATCGTTAAATCGGCGAAGAGGGACCCCATTCCCCTTACATTGCTAATGTGCAATGTTCCTCAAGTGTGTTAGTTCTATAGTTCCAAACATCGTCACATTATCGTTACGTGTGTAATGATAGAACTAACCTCTCGTTTTCGACGCTTTTTGCTGAAGTAATTTAAAGAACTGTTACCCGTGTGTTTCATTCTAGGCAGCATTTGAAGCGCGTTGAAGAAGTGGTCGTGTGAACATAGGCTAAGGACATGCGACTTCGGGGATTGAACGATTTCTACTCATAACCTAGTGTGTTAGTATGGGAACAATGACACAGTAAAATGGAAATAGATATGACAACACCGACAGACTAGAAAACATTAGCTTACAGACTAAATAACTAAGAGCAGGTCCTTACGTGAGCGTCTAATGACGATATGATTGACAAAGGACATTGTCGAAAATTGCCCCAGAACCCATTATTTATATATATCATATTATCTTTACTGAATGTCAACACACACAATATGATCCCATATATATTAATGGCTACTAAATTATAACCTCAAAATGTAATACTTTTTGCAATATTGCGATTCCCCCGCTTGTCCGTTTAATAATAAATACTTTAAGAGAATTTATGGGTGATATGATATCATACAAGTATTTTTTCATTGCTGTTGGTTCTGGGGCAAATCATGTATGGGCGCAGAACGATGTCCTTTATTAAAATTAAATTACTTATAAGTTTTTAATTTGATGTCAAGAAATGGTATTTTGCTTAATCATCATATAGGTCTACGACTTTATATTTATAAGAAACACCAAAAAGAGTGGTTAAGAATCACTTTTTGAGGAATTTTGTAAATACAATTATTGCCCAAGTCAGCAAGCATGCTGGAGTTATAGTTGGAAAAGTATCCTTAATATTCAAGTTACCCAAATTTTCTTGCAGAAAACATTAATTTACTTCTACAATGAAGTAAAACTGAATTCAAGTACATAATATACGTTTTTTATACTTTTTAGCGTTTACAACTTTAGCTAATACAGCTTACCTATTTGTTCGAAATCTACCGGAATTAAAATAACCCATACCTGATTGGCAAAACCCCATTTTATATAATTGAATTCTTAATTATAACATTGCAGCCTAAATTTACATCGTCAAAACCAACTTAAATAATACGTCGTTGTAAAAAGTAATCTTACATACATATTTTGTTCAGTAAATCCCTTTAACGATATGTAAATGATCGCTGATACCTGCTTCACAATAATATACATTATTATAAGGCAATGAGGATGGAAATATTGTCTTAGTAGAAAAAAACGATATATTTTTTCACACAATTTGTGACACATGGTGTAGACATGGGTAACTCAGCGAAATCCCTTGCGTTAACTCAGTAACTCAGGCGCAGTTTACTGCGCCGGCTCATTGCGTTAACTCCAAATTGCGCCATGGCGCAACAAAATGGAACGCGCCGAGTGAGCAGCGAAGCGAACCTACCCAAGTGTTCAATACATTTCAATGCATTGTACGGGCAACTTAACATCTTTCAAATTTCCCGGTCCGGCGCTGTGCGCCAACACATTTTGAAGAAGTGAGTTAACATCCGGCGCAGTGAACTGAGTTGGCGCAATTTCATGGCGCAGCGAAGTGTTACACTTGTTCACATGGGGTAGATAGATGTTATTTCATTTACTCATAAAACAACTGAACTAATTTTAAATCACCGAGCAGTTAGGAAAAATAAGACGCGTAAAGTTATACCATCGAGTAAGCACGCTATTTCGTTCAGCCTTATTTACTGAATTCGTAGTGGGAGAGGGATGGCATATGCTCTGGATATCTAGGCGTTATAGTTGAACAAGGATATTTTAGCCCGTGGATAACATTGACAGGGAGCGTTGGTGTAAAATTAGGTTATCTTTTAGTAAAATTTTCCTACTTCCTGGGAAATATTTTAACAGGTGGGTCGGCACCACTAATTGAAAAAGAACTAGGCTAAAGTTCATAGCAAACGGCAACTTTGCGATTGTCGGGAAGTGAAATTTCTCTTGATGACGGCGTTAGTCCCGATTTTGGCCGCGGGCCAAAAGATCCTTGTACGGCTGTACGTAAAAATTCTTGCTCGCTTCATAATAGTTGATCAATGGAAATGAGATTTATTTTTCGAGACCTCGTAATAGAGTGAGGCAAAGTTGTGTGTGTTAAAGTTAAAGTTCCTAAAAACATCAGGTAATTAATGGACGGCCCCTTAAATGACTACGTGAATAAGGGCGAGAGTTCAGCGCTTATGTATGTGACACAAATGTTGCCTGCGCGTTTATTGGCACATCTTTCGAGTGCGCGCGCACGTAGTCTTTCAGTCATTATAGAGTTAATCTCGTATTAAAATTATCATAGAATACAAAATGTTTGAAGAAAAAATTAATTTCGTTTCTTGTCCTTATCTGTAAGTAGAACATCGTAAGCTTAATGAACGAAAAAATATCTTGAAAATCTTTTACAGAGACTTTCAAATTTACAACATGTGAGTTCAATATTAGATTTGAGTGTAATTTATAATTTAAACGTGTTTGACGCTCTACTAGCAGTGTAGTAAGTGATAAAAATGTATATTATTGCTCGTAATGTTTTTTCAAAACATTTGCGTATCACGCCGTCGCTGGTTATAGTGCTGCTCGCAATCGCTGCTCTATAAAGTTCATAAGTGCAAGTGAGAAGTGGAATATATTCTTATTCTACCTTACTTTTGCGGTTGCAATGGCCACAGTGTTACAATATCCGATGTCGGCGTGGTTCAGTCCTCATACCGTTCTTCGGCCTCGGTGGCTGTTTCGGCGGGTGGCAGTGAGCGGCTGCGACCTTCGGGGGCGGCGGCCGCGCCCGAGCCGCCGCTAGGCGCTGCGGGGGCCGCCGCGGGCTCGGCGCCCGGCGGCGGCTCAGAGGCCGATCCTGCGAGAGAACGCCCATAGCGGCCTGTTCTTAGATCAATTACTTGTCTAGATGGAGCATCGCGCGCGTAGAAACGGGATACAATTTATCTACCTACGATCATCATCATCATGATCTCAGCCTATACTCGTCCACTGCTAAGCGTAGGCCTCCCCAATCGCTCTCCACCGCAACCGGACCGATGCTACGTCCATGCAACGACTTCCTGTGATTTTTACAAGATCGTCGGTCCATCTACCAGGCGGCCGTCTTACGCTGCGCTCGCCCATACCCGATCTACCCACAGACTAGAAAAATTATAGTACGCACACGCACCCGCACGTACATATTGACAAATTTTGAACAAATGGAATCACGCAAAAATAGTGCGTAACGCTTTGGGCGTCATTTTTGTAAGCAATGCTGTGTCTAGACAAGACTCAGACTAAGGGCCTGGTTTATTATCAGAACAATCGCACGACAGTGAGCGGGCAAAGTGATATGGAAGTGGATAACTGCACAACAAGAGAATTTTAATATGGCTTACATACGGAAGTCTGTTATTTGCTTAACGATTAATGTACAAGATGCATCGTAAACAACGCAAGACCTCAGACACCCCATTAAGATAATTGCTTCAATTCAATACGAAAACCAAATTTCCAAATTTAACTTTTTTTACCCCTTTTTTAAGCACTTTTATACCCCAATTAACAATGAAACTTGTACGTGTATGTATGCGTATTGAGAAATACGTTTTAGAAATGCATTTGAAATCTCCGTATTGCTATGAATCAAAAGTAAATTTATATTATTATAGCGCACTAAAGAAGTAACAGCAGTTCTTTGCAAATTTTTAAAAAACATGTAAGGTACAATAATAACGGTTGGAAGCAATTTAGTTATCGATTTAGAACAAACTACTTTCAGGTCTTGCGTTTATTATGTTACACCTTGTATACATGGATTACATAATTGATGTCCAGTTTCATGTCGACTTCCCTACCGTGCGAGGAAATGAACGCAAACCAAGGTTAAAAAATTCACAAGTAATAACTGCCTACTGGGCTGGGCTTAAAGCACACAATCCCGCTCAAACTAAGTTTAGTAGTTAAGCTAGGAGTGGGCGATACAAAACGTATATAGATATTGTATCTATATATTGTTGCAATATCTTAAATCGGATATCGGCTTGGGCTAAAACTATATATTTGACATATCGCTATACTGTCAATATAAAATTCAGCACAGCGATATGTGTATCGAAGCGAACCGAAGTACTGCCGAGTGGCGCCGAGCGGATACGAATAATGACGGCGACGGACTTCATGCGAAGAGCGCGACTCGCGGGCGGGTACTACGTACTTCGAACGAACGATTTCATACCTTACGTCTAATGCGTAAGGTTAGTTATGATTTTACAAGCGTTTTCATAGGAATTTTGATACAAATATGATGCAAAATATCAACCTTACGCGTGTGTATTTAATGATGCGTTATGCAACAATTAGTGACCTTTTGGCCTTGAATTAGAATTACGAAATCCAATATCAAATATCGATATATAGTTTTGATTTGATATTTGTAAAAAGCTATATTACCCACTTCTACCTTACGCATATGTATGTAATGATGCTTTATGCAACAATTTTTGGGCCTTGAATTAGAAAGCGATGAATTTGGCGATATTTACCTATTATTTGTTTTGTTTTACAATTAGTTTCATTTCATACCGGAAATTTTGTATTGTTGAGTTTTCTTTGATTTCTTAAAAGTTATTTTTAATTACCTAATTAGATAAATAGGTATTAGTAGTGAGTTTTTAAACATTTGTGATTTGTTAATAAATAATACTACATTTGTGATTTGTGTATAAAACTGTAAATAAAACTACATTTGTGATTTTTTGTGTATAAAACTGTGAAAGAAACTAAATAGGTATAAATACTATACTATAGTAAACTACATTAAATTTTCAATAAAAATGTCTCATATGAATAAAAATGCCAGTGTGTTGTGGGAGTATTTTGAAAAGACTAATTTAGTCGATAAAAAAGCTAAAAATCATATATAAAGTAAATATTGTTACTATATATGATTTTTTGTTATTAACTAATGTCATTCATTATAAAATCATACATAAGTATTAGGTATAAATCTATTTTCGTTACAATATATTACGAATACAGTCGTCACGTATACGTGATGCACCATGTTCTCACATTATAGATATTAGATCGATATATAGTTTCAGAAAATATAGCGTTACGAAATCCGATATTAAATATCGATATATAGTTTCGATTTGATATTCGTAAAAAGCTATATTACCCACTCCTAAGTTAAGCATGAATGTGACGACTAGCATTTTCAATAGAACGTTACGCAAATTAATATCAGGCACGGACAAATTGACGTTGACAGTGTTGTTAGAATTGGACACTTTTTAAATAGGCATTTACTACAATTTACTTTTTTGGCGATAATATAAATAAAATTAATATTATATAATAAAACTTATATTAAGACAGATATAAAAAAGGCATATCTTATTCACAAAATGTATTACTTAAAATATCTTAAGTAAAATCGGTATTTAAATCCAAAATAAATTCATTTACTACACAATTCATTGTTTAAAAGCACACTGAGCGAACGAAGGTCCAAAGAACCTCCGTATGTACTAATGAGTAAACTCAACTGTTCCACTGTGCCAAGGTTAACGCTACACTGAAACTGACCGGTAGTCATTAATCGGTTGAAAATCTTGAAACCGCGGGCTAACTTTTTTCATTAATTATTTAGTTTCGGTGCAGATCCATCTATCGGGGTATGTCGTAAATAACTAAAATATGTTAAACATTATTGTTCAGATTAACTTACGATATTTGTTCCAACACTGAGTAAAATTCAACCTTTACACCGCCACGCCTATATTCCCCAAGCGGGGGTGGCAGAGGTGTACTGAGTACACCCACTTTTCGCCGACGATGTTAGGCCCCATGTAATAGGAGGCGAGCTTATTGCCATACACCGGGCACAACTCTTACTAGGAATTTTTCGTTAGAAAAACTCCATTTGTCCGACCTAGGATTTGGAGCCAGGACCTCGTGATCACAAAGCGATGCGCTTTGTCACTAGACCAACGAGGCAATAACACTTCAACAATCAATTCAATTCAATTCAACCTTAATTTAATAAATACATAAAATATGTGTTATATGTCAATTCTTTATGTTGACTGATTTAGTTGTCAGTTCTACACTAGTTGTCTTAAGCGGGCAACATTTTTTTGTGTTGACATTTGCATCCGTCAAGTTGTCCGTGGATTTATGAACACTATTATAATATTTTAAATTAGAGTGCATATTTAAATAATCAAACTTTTCCTCTGCATTTCGGTGAATACTGGGCCTAAGATTGGCCTGCTTACCATTGCTGGGGTTGAGCCTGTTCTCCTGGGGGGAAGGCCTTTGCTTCTTAGCTGCGGGGTCCTCACGGGCCTCCTCCACCTGCGCTGGACACTCCAAGTGCACTAGGTGGAATACCTAACGGAAGGCGAAAACCATAAACAAAATAGAAATTAATAATATCAGCCCATACCGTCCCACTGCTAGGTCTTTTCCCAGCATTGGGGTGGTCTTTACCCAGAGAAGGCATTTGCCTTTCTTTACAAATCGAGGTGAGAGAGTTTAGGCCGTACTCCACCACGCGGACCCAGTGCGGATTGGTGGCAGCAGGTTTGTGGCCACCTGCTGTTGGAACTTATCAAGCCGACTAAAAGACTTGCAACATGCCTTAATGACTACCACATTAAGTGGTAACTGGAACCAAGGGTTTAGCGACGGTTTATGAAAATGCCACAAACGGTCACCCATCCCAGACCGACCGTGTCCAACGCTGCTTAACCTTGGCAATCGGGAAAATCACCGCGGCCGTACAGCGCTACGAGCGCCTCGCTAACAGAAACAAGAAAAAAATATGGCCAAGTACAAGCAGGACGCGCGCTCTGAGGGTTTCATACAAGTGCCACTAGATGTCATTATTATATACTTAATTTTACATCAAATTTCCCCCCGTTGGCACATCATTTATAGTGATAAAATTATATGAATAAATAGCGTTAAATGAAATTACCTCGTTGACAGAGTTGTTGGTGCCCACGATGCGGATGATGGAGACCGGACGAGGCTTGAAGTAGATCACTTGCCAAGACCTTATTGTACAACAGTTAGTTTAAAATATATGGTACAAACATATGGTACAGTAAATGGGTGAGACTTTCTTACTAGGGTGACCATACCTACACACCGTCACGCCTATATTCCCCAAGCGGGGGTGGCAGAGGTGTACTGAGTACATCCACTTTTCTCCGGCGATGTTTGGTCCCATGTAATAGGGGGCGAGTCTATTGCCATATATCGGGCACAATTCCAGACTCCGGACTTATACTGGGAATTTTCCGTTACAAAAACTACCATACTAATCTATCACCTAATCGGAAAGCAGTATTCACTGTGAAGATCCTTTTAGTGAGCTTTTCTTTTATGGCACACTTTTATTCTATTTTCATTAGTTGTAATACAATTTTATGTAACTAAATTTAGTATACCATCATCATATTGTCATCAACAATTACTATCTAATATCTAACTTAATACGATATAGACAGTCCAAAGAATCGTCTTTTAAGCTAGAGTACACGGTGTAGGGTCACCTGCAAGCTTCCCTGGTGCGGTCGCAGACCATCTCCCAGTCCCAGTAGTTGAGCGAGGTCTCCACGTAGTAGGAGTAGTGGCGGTAGTCGCAGTCCCATAGCAGCAGGCGCAGCGAGCCCAGCAGGTAGGGCTGCGCCAGCTGCACCACGATGGCGCCCGAGCCCAGCTGGTGGCACGTGTAGCCCTGGTCCCAGTCGTAGTGCTCTGTGTCGCCGTTTAGTAGCGCGTTGCGGGACCGACTGCATCAAAACATCCCACACTTTAACTCGAATCAAAACATTTATTTGCGAAAATGGGTACAAGTACAGAATGTTACATTTTAATATTATGTGACGCCATAATCTGTCTTTAGACATGCAAAACGTCAAATTAGAAGTATAATTTAAGCAATTGAGCACATTCATTATTCAGATTAAAATTTAAAATTATAATTATCATCATCGATCATTATTTATTGATATACATTATGTCAAAAAAAATACTAATTACCAACTTGTCCAATTATATAAAATTTTATGTCAGATATTATGTATAGATTATGTAATATAAAATTAGTTATATTTATTTATATGTAAATTAATATTAGATTAATGATCCAACATTTTATCACAGAGGTAATTAGTCACACTGTAGTAGGTTGTATTAAAGTTAAAACAGCGATTCCTAAAAAGGAGTGTCCAAACGAAGGTCGTGTCGAATAATTCTCGGGCACTGCTTATTGCCGTAATTCTTTCTTTCTACGCATATGCCACATCGTAAATGTAGTAGTAGTAGTCGTCAAATTTTTTGATTAAATTGTACATTTTCTTGCTGGCTTTACATTTTTTTCAGAATCTGTAAATTGAATTTACAGATTCTGAAAATATGTACATATGTCTAAATATCGCAATAATTAAGGATAGTCTCCTAGGGCCGTCACCTCCTTTTCTGTATCTACAACGGTTGATATAGCTGCCCTTACTAACCCATCTTAAATACATCGTGTACATGAAGACGAATTGAGAACCTTGTTTGTTTTGAACTCGGTAATAAATGGTTTACAGCGTATTTAAGCCATATCATAAATAGGTATAGTCAGTATTAGTTCTACCTTATGGTCAGACTGCATCGTAACTGCACTACCATACTGCATCGTAATGAGTGCGAGCGTGACACCGGGCTCCAGGTTATTGATCTCACTGATCATGGTTACATAAGTTGTTTAAATCATAGAAAATTCAATGTTGTGTCTGTGCGTAAGAGTTTAATTTTCTTTAGCAATATTTTGACATTACTCAATCCATTTTAATATATCCATGGGTGTAATACATCACTATGCGGCGGAGAGGCCGCATGACGCGGGACGGGCATGGCTGGGAGCGATGACAGCCACGGCAAAGGACTGCGTCATTGTCCGGCGTTCGAAGCACACATATTTAATTCTGCCTCCGTAATTGCCTTGTTACGTGTGTCTAAATTATTATACAGTCCATTGCTCAGTCTACGTTTATTTCCTACTATCACCTGTAGGATAATTCTCATCATTTTCAATGGGAAACCTTTAGTTTCAGCCAAAGCTTCGGGCCATTTCGGCGGAAGCCGAAGGTTGGCTGGCTGGTATTTTTGGCCAAAAGTCGCCGAAACGTCGGACAATACTAAAAAGGGATTTACCCCCGCCTTATTATGTACAGACAACTCAACTATTTATTTGCGAAAAAAATATAGTAGGTACATACTACACTATACACCTTGCCTATATATTTTCGAAACAGTGCTATTTATTAAATCAAATCCTCATTTACTTGCACTAGGAAGCGTCATATGAATAAATTAAGCATAAGACCCTCCAAAACAAGACTCCTACATAGTAGTACATTTTGCATGGGTCCAAAAATATATAACAAGACACCATCATATTTACGAAACATAAATAACTACAATTTATACACGCTACTTGTTGAAAAAGCATATTACTCAGTTACCGAATACATGGAAGATCCTGCTTAATAAACCATAAAATATTTTCTAATTATGACTACTTGTGACTTTTGTTTTATAATATATTTTGAACAATTGATCTATTTTGACATTTCTATTTGACATTGAACTTATGACATTTTTATTTGTATTGTATTTTATTTATGAAACCAATTGTAATGTATTTAATTCATAGTCATACATTTTGTTAAATTTTTGCATGCTTAAAGGTGAAACAAAACTTAAATGTACTTTCTATCTGTTGTTAACCCATATTACGCAAATAAAGAAAATGAATTGAATACTTTAGCTCTCTTTGTGCCAGGTGCTAACCTCCACGTGACACGTTCGAGTGCTAAGTTTTATTTAATAATATTGTTTAAACAACCCGAGGAACATAAGAAATTAGACATGGCAAACGTGTCTCACTGTTCAGATTCAATTATTTGTATCGGAAACGGTGCAAAGATTCAAATTTCAGTATGCATCATTTGGAACATGTGTATTACTGACTCTAAATTTATACATCGTCGCGTACCTATACGGTCCATCTCTGAGACTGTAAGTTAAGCGAATGTAAGATCGAAATTCAGATTGTAATTAACTATAAAGCATTTTGTTAGTTTTTTTTTTAAATTAACGCCTTTGTATACCGACTAGTGAATGTAAGATCAATTCAGATACAAATATTTCGAATCTTGTCGTACTCGTTCATGTTTCGTTTAAGTGTATCGTATCAGTAAAGATCAACACATGTCTATAATATAGTATTATCTATGAAAACATAAACACACTAACTCCGCGGTCATTAAAATACGCCCCATTTCTTGTTTGATGCAACTTCTCTGGTACGTAGTACATTTTAACACAAGGGATTTCGTCCACTTTCGTGATCAAAAGATAATGTGTCGTCAAGACCTACTCACGAATCCGAATTGATGTATGGTCCTTCGAGCCGGGTCAGCGATAAGCCCCATCGCAGCACACGATTTCGGGGTCTATTGGCATATGGTTCACTGGCCTGGCTCGAAGGACCATACATCGATTCAAATCAGTGACCTGGATACGCCATTAATCGTGTGTTGCGGTGGGGCTGCGCCATACTATAATATATTTTTTTAATCCTGCTATGCGCCCGCAGTTACCGGAGTGGTAAATAGCGGTGGTATTACACCAGATCAATTTTTTCGGTTGTTTAATATTTTTGTCGAATAGACTAGCACAGTACAAGCACGAATGGCGTGATAGAGGAGAGGCCTACACTCAGCAGTGGGTAGATACAGGGTGATTCATGATGACAATGACTATTACAGCTATTATCGTCCTCTCCATCTCCATCCAGCTCCATCGAGTATGCGGCTGCGTTGACTACATCAGAGCGGTCATAAAGATTGCACCCAGGCCTACTGTGTGTTCAGTGTGTTAGGTACCTGATGCCCTCGATGACGACGGCGGAGAGCTCGACGGTGGCCACGTTGTGCAGCGGCGCCACCAGGCCGGCGCGCAGCGGCGGCACGCGCGCCGTGTGCATGGCCTCCAGCGCCACCGCGTGGAACACCTGCGACAACACCACCAACACTAAATAAACGGGAACAGGAAGCCGGCTCCAGGCGGTGTTGAATCAATCGACCCGTTAGTATGTTTTTTTAAATCCGGGGCACTAAACTAAGGGAAGGGTGTCTAGGCAAGCTGTGCCTACGCCCTGAAACCGTCGCCTCCACCAAGGAGTACTGGCGTTCTCCTTCCTCCTCCTAAAAAAATCGGCCTCACAGAAGAAAGCTACAGCCCACACACAACAGAAGCTTTTGGGGGTCAAAGCTGCTCGCCTCCATAGGATTTACTCTCAATTCCCTACACGTGGTCCCTGGGCAATGCTAAACGAGCGGCGAGATCCCGGCCCCACCACAATGGTGATTTATTAATTATTCTTTGCCTCAGGACCGATTTTGTTCAGATAATCACCGAGACAACCTGTTCATAGACAACCATGTCCAGTCATTATCTAACGACCAGTTTCAATATTTAATTCAAAGATAGATTTTAGAACTATGGATAGAATTTTGACATATTTTGTATGGAAACTCTGTCCAAAATTCTACTGACAGTAAGCAAATTTATTCTCGAGTTGAATATTGAAACCGGCCATCAGCAAGCATATAAGAGACATGTCTTTTACTCACTGCGGCCAGGCTTCCAAGGATGATACGATTGTCGCGCTAGCGCGGACCGTATAAATCCTAGTGTTACCCCTAATTTACAGCTTGCGCAATTAAATGGGCATGAAAACGAAAACATGCAAGCATACAAAATTTACACAACCACTCCGCTCAACATATCCACTTATTGCGCTGACCAGTTTCGTCATGGCAATGTCAATCTGTTCATGTTATCAAGCGATAATAATTTTCGTCTTGCACAAAATGGAGTAATATCAAATGGGATACAAAAATATAGTATACTGTAAGAAACCCAATACACTCCAGACTCCCAGGTATAAATATCTAACGCCTCTACTCTACAACTAAACTATAATACTGTTACGACTTCAATACACCCCGTTATCTCGTAAAACCTTATCCGGAAATGTTAATTTTAAAATGCATAACACACACTTAGGTCCCCTAGCGATATGTCTAGAAAGGTCTAGAATCCGCGCTTAAGTACTGAAACGTCTAGAAGATTCCTCCCCTTCAATTATCGCCGGCGCGCGGTCGCGGTATACAAGTACCTATTTGTACACGTACAAATAGGTATGTAATAATATTACTATTACATACCGGTTAGTGGGCCGCGCCGGCTATTGTTCGATGTACTTCTATCGATGTACTTAGAGGGTTCGCGTCCGTTCTATAACTTTCATACGAGTACAAAAGGAACACAGAGCGCGAGGACGGACACAGTCTCTTCTCGGAAGCGATAGTGATCAAATCAGAGAACAAGCGATCAAAGTACAATACACCGGCGACTTTAGCAACGATATACGGATACGAGTGATTCAGCGACTTAGGAGCAGTATTTGGGTACTAACGAAAGTAGTACTAGTGTGTGATTAGTTCGCGTGTGTGTTTGCATTCGACGTACTGTTTTGTGTGTACAGCGCCTTATAAAGTACTTCGCACGTTATTCGGCATTTAATTACCTCGCAAACGTAACAATACATACCTTGTTAACAGTATTGCTGGTGCCGACTAGCTTGATGAATTGCACGACCCGCGGCTCGAAGTACAGGTTCTGCCAGGAGCGGCAGAAGTACTCGCTGTGGTCGATCACGCGCACCCAATCCTTCTGGTCCACCGACACTTCGATGTAGTACGCGTACGACCTACACCAACACAATCTCTTTAGTATTCAACGTACTTCCTCGTGGTCTAAATAATGGAGCATAAGTAATTTATCATAGAATTGTAAATCGTTGTAAACCTTTAAATAAATAATGTGAGTAGCGATCACGAAGTCGTAGGTCGGGCAAAGAATGCATTTTCTGTCGAAAAAAATTAACAAACTCTGTAGTGATTTCTAAAACTATAAAGCTTGTTGTACTGGTTTCAATTGTTGGAGTCAACTATTAGGTATTGCTGAAAGAAATAGATGTGAATTACAGAAAAAACCACCTCATATTATGTTTTTTGGAGCCTTTCCCTCCCCTTCCCCGTTTCTGTCATAGGTGATCACATTTGTATCTCTCTCCCCTGCTGTGACGTTACATATTTTAATTATAAATAGAAATTATTCTATCTGGTGTGATGATATAGACAGATATATAGAAATTCTTAAATTAAGCAGCACTTTCAAAATTATTTATATATTTCTAAAGAATTTTTCGTTTGAGTTTTAATACTTTATATTTGTGCATATGACTTCACAAGGCTTATGACTCGTCCCCCTTTGTTACTAGATATCACACTTCGTTGAGTCCCTCCCTCGCTATTGCGTGCGACCCAATACATGAATGTTCCTCTCGAGCAAGCTATGAGACTCCGTACCTGTTGTCGCGGTCCCACAGCAGCAGGCGGACGTGGTTGACGATGGTGGCGGCGGGCAGGCGCACGATGATGCCGGGGTTGTCGGGCGCGTCGCTGATGGTGTGGCGCGTGTAGCCGCGCTCCATGTCGTAGTTGTCGGTGTCCCCGTCCAGCAGCGCCGACCGCATGTCGCCCGAGATCACGCGGGCGCCGCGCTTGGGCGTCGCTACGTTTTCTTCAGGCACTACAACAAATTCTTTATTGACCTAATTTAGTTAAAACACTATCACTATCAGCTTAGTAAGAAAGCAAATAGGTATGAAAGAGAGTATCGGTGTAAAGATGAGAAAGGGTATGCTCCGTTGGTTCGGGCATATAGAAAGAATGTTCGAAGAAATAATGACAAAACTGATATACAATGCGAAAGTGGAAGGATGTAGGTACCGGGGAAGACCTAGACTATCTTACCATGACCAACTAGACCGGGTCTTATCTGAAGGACAAGTCAGGAGTCTCCGTAACCGGCGAGCGTGTATGAGACGAACTATGAGAGGAACTATGAGAGTAAAGGAAGCCAGAGAGGTATGTAAGGAAAGAGCCTGTTGGAAATCTATACTCTCTGCCTACCCCGTAAGGGATCTGACGAGATGATATAGATAGATAGATAGACTATCATGCCTTTTTTCTTCAAGGGACGGAGAGGAAACCAGAATTGATCACCTATAGTATTTTTCATGCCGAAGGGTACTGCGACGGTTGAAAGTGTCAAAGAAAATTACTATTAATACTTGATTCAATGGCAATAAGATGCATGACCTGTGTCTATTTTTATGGTTTTATGTCTTAACACCATTGAATTAAATATCAATTTCGTTTGGCACTTAGAATTGTCACTACCCATCTTATGTTAAAAGTAATATACAATTAGCAGCAATTTTGTCGGCGCGTGATTCGGAAACTTGTAGACAAGTCAAAATAGTCTAGTCTATACGTCAATACAATATTCTTGAAACGAGATTTCTCGTTTTAAACTTTTTCCGCTGCACGTTTTGGTAGCACGTAAGACAAAGCGGCCATCTTAAATCAAAATCCGTGACATGTCTAGTAGCGCCGCCTGTGCTAGCCCGGCTCTCTATTCATGTCCTATCGCCACATCCATGACTGCCTCGTTGGTCTAGTGGCAAAGTGCGTCGCTTTGTGATCACGTGGTCCTGGGTTCAAATCCTAGGTCGGACAAGTGTAGTTTTTCTAACGAAAACTTCCCAGTACGGGTCCGGAATCTGGATATGTGCCCGGTATATGGCAATAGGCTCGTCCCCTATTATATAGGACCTAAAATCGTCGGCGAAACGTGGGTGTACTCAGTACACCTCTGCCACCCCCGCTTGGGGAATATAGGCGTGACGGTGTATCTTCATCCCCACTCAAGAGTCTGTCGACTTAAAAGTATGAGTTTAGTGGCTCAAGTATTTGTAGTCGTCGTCTGCGAAATAAAACAATGCTTGCGATGGAGACACATAAACGCTCATCATGAAAAAAATCCTCCAACGAATGGTCGCAGTAAAGACATCTTAAAGAGTTGCTTAACACACTTGTTTTGCATTAAATTCATCATTCTTGAACTTAATAATATTAAAATAGTATACAGGGTTGATTGATAAAGTCTGATATGATATAATAATTAATTTAATTAAGTAAAATGATAGTGATTAATGATCATATAAAAGGCGATGATAACAGATTGATGTTCTAATGTTAACTGCGCAATGACCGCGCGGCGCGCGAGCCACCTCGTTTGCCGGCGTAAGTGCAATTTGATAGTGTTCGGTTCCGTAAACCCGAACAAATAGGTTGCTTGTTATAGGCTCAGTCAAACCGATATATTTTTCTTTCTATATAGAATCACCATTCTAGTAGTTTGAGTCGCAAAAGAGTACAAGTACAGTATAAATACAAGCTAGACAACGTTTTGATGGAGAGAACGGACGCAATTCGGGATTTAGGGGTACCCATGAATATTCGTTCGTCGAAAAGTTAACGACGCAAGAGATTCATTGCGATTTGGAGGCAACATTAGGAGAGTCTGCTCCGCCGTATTCCACTGTCGCAAGGTGGGCTTCTCAATTTCGAGTAGGGAGAACGAGCACGGAAGACGAACATCGTTGCGGCCGTCCATCGACATCATCACCCAAGAAAATGTTGCGAAAGTCGAGAAAATTGTATTGAGCGATCGAAGAGTTACCATCCGATACTTAAATCAAGAAACGGGCATTTCATATGGAAGTATTTAATCCATATTGAAACAATCTTTGAATATGAGAAAAGGCTCCGCAAGATGGGTGCCGAGAATGTTAACCGACAGTCAGAAACAAAATCGACTTGACATTTCGAAGATATTGTTGGACAAGTTTCAAGAAGATTCTGAAAACTTTTTGTCTCGTTTCGTTAATGGACGAAACATGGGTCCATCATTTTGATCCCGAGACAAAACAGCAATCTTCGCAATGGAAACGTCGTGTCGTGGCATCGGCTGGCAAGGTTATGGCCTCAATATTTTGGGACTCAGAAGGAATATTGTTGATTGATTACCTGGAGCGTGGAACCACAATTACAGGCCAATATTATGCAGCTTAATTTCCCAAGTTGAGGAATGCCATTAAAGAGAAAAGGAGAGGGAAACTTCGAAGGGGCGTGCTGTTTCATCACGACAACGCACCCGCGCACAGGTCGGCAGTTGCGATGGCTGCCATTCAGCAAGCTGGCTTCGAATTGGTTGACCACCCCCCTTATTCACCAGATCTGGCGGCTAGCGATTTTAATCTGTTCCCCAAATTGAAAAAATACTTAAGGGCAAACAGGTACGAAGACGATAACGAGGTGATGGATGCCGTGGAGAGCTTTTTGCAGGACCAAGACACAAGGTATTTTTGTGAAAGGTATTGAAGCCTTGGAAAAGCGCTAGATTCGGTGTGTAGAGAGACTCGGAAACTATGTAGAAAATTATTAAGTTATCAATAGTCATATTCTATCTTATTCTCATTACTTTTTGATCCTTCCTCGTATGTATGTATGCTTGAACGAATACAAAATAAATTTACGAGATATTTATACTTAAGGCTATATGGGGTCTATCCTTTTTACCCTTTAATGTTCCCAACCTTGTTGGTCTTAGGCATGGTTGGGTACAATAAGTTGGAATCAAGAAGAAGCTTAGACCTTGCTGTTTATATTTTTAAATTATTAAGAGGAAAGATATCTAACTCGGGGGTACTGAGGGAAATCAATATCTATGTCCCGGACAAATACATATGGCATAGACGAAGACCGCACTTGTTTAAGGTGCCGGCCGGCAAGACCAATTTGCAGGGGAAAGCTCCAAAGACCCGCGCCTTACGTACACTTAATGAAGTTGCTAAGAAAATTGATTTGTTCTCTGCTATTTGGGAGAATTCGAAAGAGTTACATTGTATACCATATGTTATACTGCATGAAATCTAATAACCACACTGTCGCATCGGATTATTCTGTTATGATTGTGCTGATGTTGTTGAAATAAATAAATATTATAAGCAATGCAACGCGCCTTAAAATTAAATAATTCGAAACATGTTTGGCAGAAACGTTGTGGCAGGATTTGTCAAAGGGACGATCTTCCAGTCAAGGGTGTTGTGTCTGGCGGGGCCTGCCACTATCCCCCAAGGGTTGTTGTCGGGGGCTTAAATATATGTTACACGTCGTGCGCACTCGCAATATTGCGTTCCAGACATGTATGGCGCATCGCAAGAACCATCTATTAGTAGATAGTCGCAACTATGTAGCGATGTATAGGGGTTGCTACACATGTTTATCTATATATATTATCACGCCAGATCCCTTGCGGGGTAGGTACAGAGTATCTATCTATCTATCTATAACCTCACGCCAGATCCCTTGCGGGGTAGGCAGAGAGTACAGAGTTCCAACAGGTTCTTTCCTTACATACCTCTCTGGCTTCCTCGACTCTCATAGTTCGTCTCATACACGCTCGCCGGTTACGGAGACTCTTGACTTTTCCATCAGATAAGACTCGGTTTATTTGGTCGTGGTAAGATAGTCTAGGTCTTCCCCGGTACCTGCATCCTTCCACTTTCACATTGTATATCTGTTTGTCATTCTTTCCTCTGACATTCTTTCTATATGCCCGAACCAACGGAGCATGCCCTTTCTCATCTTTACACCGATACTATCTTTCATACCTACTCGCTGTCTTACTACGCTGTTGCTAATGCGGTCGGTCAGCTTCACTCCGCACATCTTCCGCAGAGCTCGCATTTCTACCGCATTTATCCTACTTTCATTCTCCTTCTTACATACCCAGCTCTCGCTACCATATAACAGCGTTGGGACAAGAACTCCGTTATGTACAGCCAGCTGCGCCTTATAGCTTAAGTGCCGGCTCCCGAGTAGCTTTCCCATCGCACCATTCACTCTGTTCCCTGCACTCACTCTTCTCTCTATGTCAGCGGTGTATTTCCCATCCTTACTGAAGGCGCATCCAAGATATACAAACTCATTCACTTGCTCCAGCACATCGTTACCAACCACAATCCTTACATTCGTTCTGGTTTCTTCCCTTTCAAAAACCATAATCTTGGTTTTCTTCACATTCAAGTGTAAGCCATTGATCATGCAGTCGTCTTTCATAACTGTGACTAGTGTTTGCAGATCAGTGGCTGTTGGCGCTATTAAAACCGCGTCATCTGCATAAAGTAGATGGTTTACCACTAAGTCACCCATTTGTACACCTTCATTCATCGCTTTCAGTCTTTGAAGACTTTTTAGACAGAGTACAGAATTCCAACATGTTTATTAATGTTTGTAAAATAAAGAGTACCTTTGACCACTATAGAATGTTCAGCGAGTATCATTCAGCGTACTCACACAGCATCCCTCTGTGCCGCAGGTCGGTGCTCTTGGTCTGCGTCTTCTCCTGAATGGCGTCAAGCAACATGTCGGGCGTGACCAGCGCGAACGGACGCACCACCGTCAGCAGCTCCTCCAGGCTCATCAGCGTCAGCCGCACGCACTTCAAGATCTTTTCCTGACGTCAAATATGGACGGTCCGAATACACAAGTAAAATACGACTATAACGACTATAAAAAATATAAAGATGTTCTCGCCGAATCTTCTTGATGGAAGCCGCATTTGAATCCGTGGGTTTTGACGTTTGTAGGTGTTTTTGACATATTTATTTATGATAAAGAAACTGTAAGAAGAAGGCGTTCGTAGCGTTGTGCGACCGCAGTGTTCTTACGGATAACCAAGGTTAAGCAACGTTCGAAAGAGTCGGTCTGAGATAAGAGACCGATTGTGCCATATTCATATTTGACTCCGTGCTTTGGAAGGTACGGTAAGCCGTTGGTTCCGGTTGCTACTTAATGCGGTAATCGTTAAGCCATGTTGGAAACCTTATAGGCGGCTGGATAAGTTCCAACAGCAGGTGGCCTTAAACCTGCCTCCACCAATCTGCACTGGGTCCGCGTGGTGGAGTCTGACCTAATCTCTCTCACCTCGATTTGGGAGAAAAGACCTTTGCTTACCAGTGGGACAGTATAGGCTGATTATTTGTTATATTATTATAAAAGAAACACCGTCGACAGAATCACATATATCACAGTAATAATAATTACCCTGCTAAGAAACTGTCCCACCGTTGGGCACGGGCCTCCTCTCGAACTGAGAGCGTTCAGGTCATAGTCCACCGCGCTGGCCCAGTGCGGGTTGGCGAACTTCACACACCTTCGAGAAACTCTCAGGCATGCAGGTTTTCTCACGATGTTTTTCCTTTACCATTAAAGCATGTGATAGTTAATTTTTAATACGCACATGCTTTCGTAAAGACGGTGCAGTGAAAAAAGGTGCGTGCCTGGGTTTGAACCCGAGAACTCTGACTTTGCAGTCCAGTGGTCTAACCACTAGACTATCACTGCTTAAACACTACACAGCACACGCAAACACACACACTGCACAAGCTATCATCATCATCATCATTTCAGCCTATACTTGTCCACTGCTGAACATAGGCCTCCCCAATCGCTTTCCAGCGTAACCGGTCCGATGCCACCTGCATCCAACGATTTCCTGCGATTTTCACAAGATCGTAGCACAAGCTATATCACAGTATAAATATTATAAGTCTAGGACACTGTGAACTGCCATTGCAGGAGTGAACAGCTTTACAGAAAATAATACACGATTATTTTAGAACTTGCAATCTATTGCTAAGAATATTTAAAATACTAAAAAAAAACTATTGTTAAAATTATTGTAAAGATTAGATAAGTATTTATTTGAACTAACTTACCACTTGCGGCTGGCCGCCTTCAGACTTGACCCACAGCTGGTTAGCGTTGAACCAGCTGCATACCGCCTTGAAGATGTCCACCTCGGGCGCGAAGAACGAGTCGCGCTCGAGCAGACCTTGCAGGGCTTCCTGTCAGTACAATATGCTACCTTCAAGAGTTTCCACATCACTATACAGCTGTATAAGAGCCCACCTCGATCGACCATTTATCGAACGGGGGAGTGACAGTGATGCAATTACTTTACAAATGAATAAATAAGGGACGGATATATTGAACTCGCGCTCGAAATAAACGATGTATGTGCAAAAACGAACGTTAACATTTCCTAAAAAAAAACTACACTATCTATCTATATCATCACGCCAGCTCCCTCGCGGGGTAGGCAGAGAGTACAGAGTTCCAACAGGTTCTTCCCTTACATACCTCTCTGGCTTCCTCCACTCTCATAGTTCGTCTCATACACACTCGCCGGTTACGGAGACTCTTGACTTGCCCTTCAGCTAAGACACGGTCTATTTGGTCAAGGTAAGATAGTCTAGGTCTTCCCCGGCACCTACATCCTTCCACTTTCGCATTGTATATCTGTTTTGTCATTCTTTCTTCTGGCATTCTTTCTATATGCCCGAACCAACGGAGCATACCCTTTCTCATCTTTACACCGATACTATCTTTCATACCTACTCGCTTTCTTACTACGCTGTTGCGAATACGGTCGGTCAGCGTGACTCCGCACATCTTCCGCAGAGCTCGCATTTCTACCGCATTTATCCTGCTTTCGTTCTCCTTCTTACATACCTAACTCTCACTGCCATATAACAGCGTTGGGACAAGCACTCCGTTATGCATGGCCAGCTGCGCCTTTTGGCTTAAGTGCCGGCTCCCAAGTAGCCTTCCCATCGCACCATTCACTCTATTACCTGCATTCACTCTTCTCTCTATATCAGCGGTGTATTTCCTATCCTTACTGAAGGCGCATCCTAGATATACAAACTCCTTCACTTGCTCCAGCACATCGTTACCAACCACAATCCTTGCATTCGTTCTGGTTTCTTCCCGTTCAAAAACCATAATTTTGGTTTTCTTCACATTCAAATGTAAGCCATTTTTCATGCAGTCGTCTCTCATAACTGTGACTAGTGTTTGCAGATCAGTGGCTGTTGGCGCTATCAAAACCGCGTCATCTGCATACAATAGGTGGTTTATCACTAGATCACCCATTTTTACCCCTTCAGTCATCGCATTCAGTCTTTGAAGACTTTTATCCAGATACACTATAAACAGTCTAGCGGACAACACGCAACCCTGCTTGACGCCGATTTTAACGTAAAACCAAGGTGACATGTTACCACCCACCCGTACGCATGCCTTGCTGTCCACGTAGGTGGACTGGACGGCTCGCAACAGGGTGCCGTTAATACCATACTCTGGCAAAATGTCCCAAAGTCTCTTTCGCACGACTCTATCAAACGCCTTCTCCAGGTCCACAAAACCGCAGAAAACCTTCCGGCCTACTGCCAGATGCTCTTCTACGATGTTGCGGAGGGAGAAAACTTGATCCGAACATCCTCTTGCAGACCTGAAACCTCCCTGTGCCTCACACAACACTCCATCGGACTTCTCGCGCATTCTCCGTTCAATAATTTTACCATACACCTTAGCTGCCAAGCTGATCAAACTGATGGCCCTGTAATTGGCGCAGTCATATTGTGAGCCCTTGCCTTTATACAAGGGTACTATGACTGCGCGGCGCCAATCTGTAGGGACTCTACCGGTCTTCCAGCAATGATTTGCGAGGACCCAAAACTACACTATGAAATAAAAAAACTGTTTTACAAGAACTTTGCTCTAATACTCTGTAACGGACGTAATGTCAGCTAACGCGACAGCCTGTCAAGGTAAACCAAAGCCAAGCCAAGCCAAAGCCAAGCCAAGCCAAGCCACGCCGAAGCCACGCCAAAGCCAAGCCACGATAGTCGATTCTCGTAACTGTCAATAGCTGCCGCCATGTTGATACATCCAGTGACGCACAGCCAAAATGCTACTGCCGTTTTAATTCGCTATCTACGTACATAGCGAATTAAATGGTAGACGACGTAACGGCTTGGGTACAAAGCCTTTACGTCGTCCACCATTTTGGTATAGACCCTTTATAAAAACGTCCTAATAGAAAAATGGCGTACTAGCAAATATTCCTATTTTTAACTGTAAAAGAGCTCTAAATCGCTCAATGCATATAAAGTAAATGGAGTTAAGCCCCGATTGTATATGACCTTTCCCTTTAAATTGTTGTTTGTTGATATATGAATAAAATAAAGAACTGAACTAAATTAAATTAATTTGCCGAGCGTGTATGAGACAATTATGGTGCATTGTGCACGTTTCGAGAACATACAATATTTCGAACATTAACACATAGACTTACAACAGAGAGTTGAAGGAAAGAGTCGTGCTGTAGCACTTCGATTGCATTCCTGTCCAGGAAGTTGTAGCAGTAGTCCATCAACGCCTTCAACCCGTACAACCTGGCATAATAAGGACATCTATATTCATCTATATGCACCGCTGCTTAAATAGTGTCACGACTCTAGTTTATTTTTGTTGCAACTCAAAATTTCAGATAACTTATAATGCAAATGTGTGTAGCCACAATATATGCAATTTCTATAGGTAAGTATCAAAATACCTACATAATATTCAGCCATTTTTGTTAGTTTCGAGTTAGGATACTAATAGTATTAGACTAAATTTCACGTATTTTCTCGTCAGGACCCATTGAGCAAAGTGCAATAAAAAAAAAATATATATATAATGGTGTCTACAAATTAATAGTAAGAACACAACACCACCAACCCCTAAATCAAAATCGTATATGATGATATTTAAATTTGAATAGGACTTATTATTACATTAGCTTTAAAGTTTACTAAGAGGTTTGTTTTTAACAAGAAGAAGAAAAAAGTGCTCCTTCTACTGTTTAAAATAGTGATTAGCAATGCTTATCCAATTATATTGTCTTTTGGCGTCCAGTGAAGAAGTCTTTTTTAAATGCATAAGAGACAAATTTCAATAATAAGAATAGTAAAATAAATAATAACTATACATTAAATAGAACGATTTTCCAAAATTACCTTCTTGAGATTTCCACCCTAAGGCAACGCAATGCGCAAGGGTTATGCTTAGATTGATGATTTTCTTTGCCGGGCACATCGAACAATGGGTAAGTAAAGGACATACTCCACCACTTAGTGGAGCGAGTGGTGGAGTACGACCTTTATTCAAACCTAAACCTGCTTACCTGGCGGCATCCAGGACCGCGCAGACGTTCCTTAAGGCAAGCACCTGCCGCAGGTAGTCCGATATAGCAGTCTCCAGCTCCTGAAAGTTGAACTGGTGCGCCAGCCCCAGCATGTCCAGCACCGTGTCCTCTCGCAGCAGAGAGAGGCCCATATGACCTGGGTAACCGAAATACATTGCGACATTTTAATCCGGGAGGAAAGTAGAAAATAGTTACGATTTTCATGTCTAATCACAAGCTTTTATTTAACTTGCAATGTTCGTATGTCTATCTGTGTCTTTCCGGTTCAAATCATGTGAATCATTTTACATGAACTATATATGAACTGAAATTTGGCAGACATATGTATGTCCGATGACAATGTAATAATATGGTATGGCGATATGACGATAAATTCTATAATTACCTGAGTACACATATCGTAAAAGTGCCTTGAACGCTTGCAACGGTGCTTGTAACTCCACCTCTGCCTGTTGAATACAATGACATGAGCATAATTACTTTATTTAAAAAAAAACACAATGAGCATAGCACAGAGCCAGTAGTCGTGGCGATCATTGGAGGAGGCCTTAGTCCTGCAGTGAATAATTTCTAAGTGAGGCTTGGCTAAAAACCAGCATCGGAAGAGACTCTGTTCGCCCTGCAGCACATGCTGAGCGAATGCCTTTTAGCAGCTCACGACGAAGCAAACACTGCCTGCAGCAAGAGTAGCTCATTGTACCATATTCTTTACCTGTTTTTATATGGAGCAGTAATCTTTTCTGTAGTTTTTTTTAAATGTAGGCCTACACCGGATTTATTAGTGGTCGTGGGTGCCTTTATAAACATAAAAATTCACATACACAAATACTCAGACCGAAACAAATTATTGTGGGTCACACATAGATTTTCCCGTGCGAGAATCGAACCACTATGCGACTATTCGACCCAGTGGGCGGAGCGGCTTAAGCTCTCTGCGCCAAATCCTCCGACCGCTATGCTAATCTAATCTTTTTTTGTCTTTAAATCTAAGTAATCATCTACTTCAACTGTTGTAGTTACAAGAAAACAGTCTTAAGATAGTCTTTTAATAACTTTTTGCGACATTTTGAAATATATTTGCAGATTTTGAAGAAAATCTAGTCAGCAAGAAAACGGGCAAACTACACAAAAAAAATAATGTATCCATCCTGCTTCTTATAAGGACCAAACAGCTCTATAGGACAAACTGAGGTTGGAGTACTTAGATAAGTCAGAAATTGCAAAAACTTTTTCCATACATTTCGCAGGAAATCATTGTGGCTTTAATAACCTTGAACATGACCTTGCTGAATGCGCTTTCGCCCCGTGCTGAATAAATATTTTTCATCCCATTTTTCATTTCATTTCCTTATTTTCTTACCTGGTTGGCCTCTCTCATGCCGCCATAGAGCAAGGCCCTGAAGTAGTCGCTGCTGGCAGCCAGGATAACCTTGTGGGCCGGGATCCGCTGGCCCTCCACTATGAGTGTCACATCTGAGTACTCAGAGGATAGGCACAAGGAACCTATGTGTTCTGACAGGTGACCTACAATGAAACGATCTTATATAGAAAATTAGATGTATGTCTTTACATATAATAAATAGTTGCAAAGTGGCTGAAGAAGTTGGATTAGAGTTACAGAGGATAGAAAGACCTATATATCCAGTGGTTCCATACAACTCTTCTATAGTGGGCCACTATTATAGTTTCTTGTAGTGATTACACGAGGGCTACTTAAAGCTTCAATGTTAAATGGTTTTACTTCTTTAGTTTTCTGTAGCAAATCCTTATCCACAATTCCCCTTTCGTTTTATAACATCAATGTATCACAGGTCAGTCTGATGCTTTTACATGTGGAATACATGACTGTATGCATACCCATGACAGAAGACTACTTAAAACAAGAAGCAAATACGAAAGAGAGATGGCCCTAAACAGATTGTTCTATTAAATGAAATGTGTCATTGTGCAGGGTGGCACAGGATGTGAACGACGTTACGCCCAACCCACATTTGTATTTGCCGTCTGGCGGTGCCTGGTAAGGACTAAACGGTTCGTCCATGTCAATGTTACTTATAAGTCTAATTATATTACAGTAGATGGCACCGGATGTTGGTCTAGTGCTAGTGACTGCCTCGTTGGTCTAGTGGCAAAGCGCATCGCTTTGTGTTCACGAGGTCCTGGGTTAAAATCCTAGGTCAGACAAGTGTAAAAGTATCCAGTACGAGTCCGGAGTCTGGAATAGTGCCCGGTATATCTTTTTTCGTCTCACTAGGATTTATTCCTGTGTCGTGGGTGCGTTTACAAACATGAAAATTCACATACACAAATACCCAGACTGGAACAAAAATTGTGGATCACACAAAGATTTATCCCGTGCAGGAATCAAACCCGCGACTATTAGACGCAGTGGGCGGAGCGGCTTAAGCTCTTTACCACTGCGCTAAATCGTCCGTCCAATATGGCAATAGGCTCGCCCCCTATTACATGCGACCTAACATCGTCGGCGAAACGTGGGTGTACTCAGTACACCTCTGCCACCCCCGCTTGGGGAATATAGGCGTGACGGTGTCGATGGCATTTTTAATATAGAAGTATTCTAATAAATTACGAAAAAAATACTTACATGTGAAATGCGATATTAATTGCGTGATCAGAATGGTGATCCAAGTAGTTTTTGCATTTTAAGATATATCACTTCATTTAAAGGGTTTTTGTTTAGTAAAAATAGATAATATTTGATAGCTATGCAAACTCGAGCAGATGTGTGAATGGAGCGAGTAGCGATAACAAATTGAAGTAAGCCACGCCCACGACGATGACGTCAAGGCTTTTATGAAATCAAAAGGCTCGTTAGCTTAGTCTATCTCTTCGTGCCTTTACGCCCGGCCTCACCCCCAGCGGCTTCCTCCACGGCGACGGCCCCCGTGGCTGTATCTCCCGCGGCAACAGCCCCCGTAGTAGCTTCCCCAATATTGGAGGCCCCCCTGGCGGCGGCGACAACAACCCCGGCACTGAACCTTGAGCAAATGCACAGGTCCATTATTGACAGCGTCGGGCTGATGCTGGACGCTCGCTTTGCAGCACTGGAGGGACGGCTCCTGCCGGAGCCGCGGGTCCGCCCGCCATTGGCCTCCGATCAGCCGGCCGGACCGTCCGAGATAGAGGCCCCGAAAGCCCCTACAGCTGCACGGACAGCCGCCGCGGCACCCCCTCCAAAAAAAGGGAAAAAGGCGAAAGCCAAAACGAGGAAGGGGCCCCCTCCCACGCCGGCACCCGTCACCCCGGCACACACTGAGGCCGGCCCCCCACCCCCACCACTTGCTCCCGTAAGGGCCACGGAGAAACCGTGGGCTGTGGTGGGAAAGCGGGGAAGGGCGAAAACGCCCGCACAGGCAACTAAGCCTATGCAGCCTGTGGAGCCGACGGCGCAAGCGCAAGCGCCGAAAAATAAAAAGAAAAGGCGCAAACAAAGACTGCAGCCGCTTCGCTCGGCTGCGGTTGCCGTAAAGCTGCCACCGGACGCGGCGGATCGGGGCATACCATATGCCTCGATAATGACCCCAGCGCGGCAGGCCGTAAATCCGAGGGATCTCGGTATCGAGTCTCTCCAATTCAGGGTGGGGAAGACGGGGGCGCGCCTCATCGAGGTCCCAAGGGCCAATAGCGGCCCAAAGGCGGACGCCCTTGCGGCGGCCATGAGCGCGGCGCTGGCCGCGGAAGGCGTGGTGGTGTGCAGGCCCACCAAGCGCGCTTCCTTGCGCCTGGTGGGCCTGGACGACTCCGTCACGAGGGAGGACGTCGCGGAGGCGGTGGCCCGTGCCGGGGGATGTCCAGTCGAGGCTGTAAAGACGGGGGAGGTGTTGCGCGACCGGACACCCCTAGGCACGATAGCGGTTAGCTGCCCTATTGAGGCAGCTAAGAAAATGTCAGCGGCGGACAGGCTCCTTTTCGGCTTCACCTCTGCACAAATAAAGCTGCTGGAGGTGAGGCCGATGAGATGCTTTAGGTGCCTTGAGGCCGGGCACGTGCGCGAGCAGTGCCGGGCCGAAGTGAATAGGGGCGACGCATGCTACAGGTGCGGGCGGCCAGGCCACAAGGCCAATGGGTGTAGGGCAGCCCCCTGTTGCGCGCTATGCGCTGCGGCCGGTCAACCAACCGGCCACATGCTGGGCGGCAGGGTCTGTCCGGCCCGAAAGCCCGGCCGCCGTCGTGGGGGGGGTTTGGCTGCCGCTGATGCATTGGCATAGACGCAGCCGGCCGTCTCTGGCGCCGCTGAGGCGCAGAATGTGGCGGTGCCCATGGAGTAAGCCCTGGGTGCCGCCAACGATACCACCTCGCGGAGGAGACGCCATGCTGAGTGACACCAGCATGGCGTCTAGTAGGGGGAAAAGGGAGCGCCCTTTACACGCTCCCAGGGTGGGCCCTAACAGGGCGGGTCGCGTCGGGGTCGCGGTGCGTACCTAACGGCGATCCCGTGACCCCGACACTATGCGGCAAAGACGGTGTCACCGCAGGGTTTTTAGTCGGTACACTTGGTCCATCAACAGCCGGGGCTACGGCCCCGAGTGTTGATGGATCAAGGACTCCGACATAGCCCCTTCGCGTCCCCCGAACGCGGACGGGTACCCATAAAGGGTTTTCCTGCGATAAAAAAAGGCTATCTCTTCGTATTTGCTTCGTAAGTTTAACACTAGTTTCAAAGTAATAGAGGAAAGGAAGAAAAAAGAGTAAGAAAAGATACAATTAGTACTCTGTATTCTCTGCCTAACCATATGAGACCAGGAATGATGATGTAGACAGATAAATAGAAAAGAATAAAGAATTAAATAAGTCTTACTGATGTGCTCAATGTCTCCAACGCGTGAGCTAGACGTGTTGTTAACAGTCATGTACTGGTGCTGACTACTCATCTTCCACAACACACATCAAGAACACTGTGAATCAAAAAAAAATAACACTAAGATCAATAAGCTTATAATAATTGCCTTTAGTCAGACAAAAAACTTTTCCAATTTCACAAAGCAAAGTATCAAATGTTGTTAAACGTCTGTGTGCCCTTTGGCAAAGAGGGCTTTAAAATTTTTCCATTCTTATCTTTACTGTGCCAACCTGATCCACTTCTTCCCCACTGTATTGATAAAGCCATCCTCCCATCTTCTGAAGTGTACTTCTTTTATTTCCCCTTGGGTATCAGTAATATATATATACATATATATATAATTCAATTATGACCCTACCGTCAATTCATAAAGTTACATTTTAAACTGCTCTTTGTCCATAATCATTTAATAATTCAAATCGTGAATATTTATAAAAAAAAACATTGTTAATTATTACTTCATTACTTATAATATATTCGTCATATACGTAAATACGTAAGTATACAAATTGAACTGTGTACCTCTATAAAAACATTAAGGGTCAAAGATGCTGACGGCAGTTTAAACTAGTATAGCCATCAATGTTAATCTCTTTATTAAATATAATTAATAGTACTGGTAACAACTACAATAAAGAAAGAAAGAAAGAAAAAAAAAATATTTTATTTGTGCTCACACAACTAAACACAAAAGAATGAAATGAATAACAAATGTAATTAACATGACAAAAGAGTGACAATAAAAAGGTAGAAATGCAAAGCAGTGATTGTGTGAGACCCAAAATTGGTCCCTGCCTCAGCTAATAAGAGCTATTTGTACAACTTATCGTGATATAAATTAATTTTGATATTTTTTTTTAATAGCCTTACTCCATTTTTCTTCTCCTCTCAGTAATTGTCAATGAAATGCTGCATTAGACGCAATCCCCCTACAAATTCACACTTGTTCTACATAGTGAGTGACACATTTGTCTCAACTTGTGACAGAAAGCCTTCTCCCAACAGTGGGACAGTTTGGGCTTATATATTTCTTCTTAACAAAAAAAGATGTAACCACACAATAGGTGTTAATGGTAGGATAAAATAACTCATCAACATGTCCAAAATAAAACTGATTTAATTTCAGTTGAGAATAAAATATAAAAACAATTAAAATGGTATTATCATGTGTTTGTTGACCGTCGCTACGTCTGCTATGTAACAACAGAATGGAGTTGACTACGGAATGGTTGTAAGTCTACAGTTGCGCAAGTTCACCACTGACTATATAGTTGCGTAGACAATAGGAATTATTCCTGTGTTATGGGTGCATTTACAAAAACAAACACCAAGACCTAAACAAATATTTGTGGATCACACAAAGATTAGTCCCATGAGGGGATCAAACCTATAACTACTCGATCCAGAGGGCAGGAAAATTCAAGCTCTTAATGACTAGATCCAGCAGTACTTATAAAAAGTATGACACAATTATTATGACAGAAAGCCTAGTGTAATCAATGCTAATGTCTAGTTTTTATGTTGAAATTTGGAAAAAATATCTCTCCATTGTTTTTCATTTTTGTATTTTATTATCATCTTTACATATTACAAAATGTAAACTTAACATTCAGTCAAATAATAGGAATTTTGTATCCAATTTCTTTAATAAATTATATAGAACAATACTTTAGTCCATTTAAAAAAAAATAGGAAATAATATTGAACACATAGCTATGGTGGTACTGTAAGGCAATCTTATTACTTCCTTCCTAGCACCACTGGGGGTGGTTCACTTTGTTTTCCCCATCTGTCACCCCTGGAAGCAATGGGGATACTTTTCATAAAATTCCCTTTCTCTACCAGTGGAGGTGATTGCAGGTGACTCGAGAGCTATTGGGTAATCATCATCTTTTTAGGGAATTCTTTGAGAACCCTTAATTTTCTTATACCCCACTCATTTTAATAAGCTTAAATTAATGACTATTCTAAAATGATGTATGAAGTACATCAGAATATAAATACCGAAATCTATCGAAAAAATGTTTTACTAGAGGATGATTAGATAATAGAGGATGATTTCTCATTTCGATTGCATCCATTTACATAGTCCAATATATGTTGGTATATAAAACGTCTTAATTGTTATGTATCAAACATATTTTCACACAACGCAACAAAGAATTTTCTAGAACACACATGATTTTTTATACATATGGAGAGATTATACGTGTTTTACATGCAGAAAATATATTTTATAACTAAAAATCATCAAAAAAACATAAATATTATGACTGCACTCACAACGTAATCTATATGGACTAAAAACAAACAATAGGGTACATACGCGATACAGTGCTATATAAAACCTATTTGATGCCCTTATTACTCGCTGATGGAATTTTAACAATTTTTGTGATCAATCTTCAATCAACGGTGCACTCAACGTATAAATAAATGAAATTATTTGCGACATTCGCAAAATCTGACTCGATTGTATTTGACAATGGTTGACAGCTTTGATACTTGACTTGACATCGGTTTGACAATTGACATTGACAGTAAAGTGCGTTTTAAACATCGACGCTTGAAAGGCAACCCCGGCTTTTGTTTTTTGCCGTAATGGCGACAAGAAGCCAATTTTTATAATTTACTGTTTATACTCTATTACTACTTGACATTGGCGAAATACACTGTTAAAGTGTGCGGCCATTAATTAAAATAAGAAGAAGAAGAAAGGCAACCCGGGCTTTTGTTTTTTGCCGTTATGGCGACAAGAAGCTAATTTTTATAATTTACTGTTATACTCTATTACTACTTGACATTGGCGAAATACACTGTTAAAGTGTGCGGCCATTAATTAAAATGTGAAGAAGATGAAGAAAGGCAACCCTCACTAAGCGACATTGAGTAAACTTTACAGAAGTTCAAAAATAATAAAAAAAAAAAATCATAAAAATGCACCTAATTGTTCGCTTAAAATGATGTCAACACTCAGAGAAATCATCTTTTTGTAGCTATCCATATCATAGACGAAGAATATACCTAGACACCGCATATCGCCACGGTAGCGTGTCAATTTTATGTCGGTGTGAGTTTGTGGATCTGCATTAGTGTACTTTAATAGGGAAGTGATTACTAGGACAGGCCTTATCAACGTAAAAGACAATAGATGATTAAAAAACATATTTATTTCACCGAACAGAAAATCTTAAGTTATCTAAGAATCTATACTAAATATGTTCATTTATTAAATAACATTAGTGTACACTGACACACGTGGAATTATATCAATTCACACCATTTTTAATCTACCCCTGCTGTTTGTGTATAAGGGGTTAATTAAAGTTGAATCATTAATACAGAAAAAAACATTGGAGCAATCAGTTCAGTTCAATTTGTGATAATTGAAGATATATCATCTTACACTTTGTTAATTCTGAAAAATCCTTAGTTATATTAATATGCACAAAAATAAAATTCTTTGTTTTAAGAGGCATCAGATTGAAAAATAGCAGATTTTTTATGTTGCATAATGTGTAAATATATCAAAAGTAATAACTAAAATAACTCGAGTTGTATCACCTGGAGGTACAGATTTGCTACTAGACCAATAAAGTACTTAAATAATATTTTTTAATACTGAGTTCTTAGATTCACGCGAATATTACACATGAAATAAAACTATTTTTCGGATTTGATCGCGGTTTATTTTTTATTTTACGTTCCCGACGTTTCGAATGCTTTGCAGCACCCATGGTCACGGGAAGGACTGAGGTGTTAGATGTCCAAAAGGCATAGTTGTTCCGGGGTACCCTCAAACTTTTTAATTATATTTTTGGTCCGATCTACGCAGAATGAGCTCACGGTGTCTTGAGGTCTCACAGTGCTGTTCTTGGTTTTGGATTTTCTACTTGCTAACCGAAACCGCGTGCCGGCGATAATGAAAGGGGAGGTACCTTTTAAACGTTTTAGCACTCAAACGCGGATTCTAAATCACGATAATCAATAGTTCCATCACACGGATATCAACATGCTTTTCAGGGTTCAGATTTATCTACATATGGGCATGGCATATAACGCACCCTCACGGGGTGGAGGGCACAATGCCAACTCATATAGAGTTCAAACCTCTAATCTTCAGTATAAGCAGTACTACCCAAAAGGCAAAACTTCATTTCGCAACCGAGGGTCTATATGCCATCTCAATATAAAGCTTCCAGTGAGGTAAGTAGTTTAATAAGGGTTTTGTATCAGGGAAAACGCTATAAAGATGAAATAATCATAAATAGGTCCTACCCCCGATTGGGGAATATCCCACCCCCGATTGGGGAATATAGACGTGACAGTGTTTATCTAGATATTCTATCCTTACTAAATTTCATCCAAATTCGTTTAGTCATTATGACGTAAATAGGAATTGTTAATGTTTCAGTATTAATTTATTAATATCGACAGTAAGCACTAGGCGCTGTAGGAAATCACTATTGGAGAAGCGTAAAATAATGCATATTTAAAATACAAATTAAAGCTTTAAACTCACAGTTAATTATCACCGTATATTAATTATATGACGTCAATAACGTATATATTTCATGTAAAATCCATAATTTTGCTGTGAAACTTCCCTATAATATAATAAGAGGCAATAAATACATACGTGTGAAATGATAATTCAGGATTTTTACTCCTCCTTTGGTTGTCCTTGATTTACAAAATACAGCACAACACGACATATTTTCACTGTATTAAAGTATATTTACTTAACACAATAATTTTCATTCATATTTTAACCGCTGACACGCACGGGGCGCATTTGTTATGGCCGAAACATCGGACACAACAGGCTACGAAGCACACGTACAGTGCGACGTTGCCAACCTTACAATAGCTTTCTCATTAACTCAAAATGGTGATCCGCGTAATTGAGAGAGAAAAAAGACAATGTGTTGAACGATGACCGGCGGAGCGGCAACGTCGTATGACTCCCTCCAGGTAATTTTACCTTCATGATCCATATTGTCAAAATAAGACACGTGACACATTTATAAACACCGGTTTATGTCGGTTAGATAAAATTTAAATGGTTTGATAAACAGGTAAAATTATCTAAATCAACACTCAAGTAAAAATAGGTAAACTTACATAGTTTAGAATTTTGATACAGAAAGATTGATCTAAAAAGATCTGATAGTTTAAAATAAATCAAGTAAATTTACCTGGAAACCGTGGAAATTGTATCTTAGTTATTAAACTTACCCTAAACATCCCTTCGTAACTGAAATTTAACCAAGAACTGTATAGGTAATTATTATCATGCACGAAAATAAATGAAATCAAAGATTATTAATAAAAGTCTTTATTGAAAATTAAAGAAATACGCTACGTAGTCCCGGCCATACAAAATTAATAAGGAAACTTATTATGACATAACATTCCGTCTAAAATAAATATTTTTTTAATTGAACAATTATTATTGTTCTTGTAATTATAAATTACACAATCATCGTCATCGCTCACTTTCTAAAAAATATAACTCACAATAGTCAGAAAATGAATTATTAAAAAACTATTAAACATAGTAAACAAACCAAATAACATTCTAACAAAATAACAGCAAGATAACCTACTGTGCAAAGTGTGAAAATTTTTGACACAAGTATTAATATCGCTATAATTACTATAATAACTACACTTATATTATTTTCACAACATAATCCGTCTCTAGAAACAATCAAGCTATTTTTCATCAAAAACAAAAAAACTTTAGTACGAATTGCAACGTCAAATTACTTGTTAGTTACCTAATTTAAATGTTAATATCACAATCTTCAATATCTGATTCGGGTAGACAATCTTTGACATTTGTTGCGCGTGGAATGTTCAGAAATTCATGTTTGAAGCAATTAGGAATAAGTTTGTCCGCGCAAAGTTTGACTAAATCGTTGTATTTACGTTTTGATATTAGAAGCTGCGATCGATGACAAGGTAAAAGAGATGCGTTGGTTTTAGACTGAACTTCAACATCAAAGGACGCCGCAGTAGGATTTATAGAAGTATGCTTTGCTTGTCGTTTCTGAAAGTCATAATACGAATCTTGCTTATCTTTCCAGTTAAGTTGCCTTTATAATATTTGTCACTAATACTATCCCTGGCGCTGGTTCTTGTCTAGCAGTTGCAAAAACTAAACTATTGTGATGGTGCGTAAACAGTTGTATTCCTCAATCTGTATAATAATAGCATGCACTGGAGCTACGGGCATGTAAGTGTGGCCAGTCAAGAGAAAATTTATTTGAATAGTGTCGATATTTTTACACTCTTGTAATGATGATTGCAACATTGCCAACACAGTACGGTTGCGGTTTTTGTGAACTTTAAAACGGGCATAACTTTCTACTTTTCCTATTTCATGTTCTTCCTTTTCGGGATTATTATTGTTTCCGTATTGAAGACACTTAAGGCACTTATCTTTTTTAGGTAGGTACATGGAATCAAAAGTTTAAAATTATTTTGAAATATTTTACGAAAAATTCTATTACTTACTACGTCCACACCTTGATCCACATAATGCTGCTTATAAAGTTATACAAGTAAAAATATCTAAGGTCTAATATTCTTCCACTTCATTTCAGGTTAACTTATACAAATGACACTGTCACAAAATATGATAAGAAGTTAAAATACATAACCACATAAATTACTATTGCTTTGTGTAGGTAAAATCTTCTAAGTGGTTACAAAGAAACATTTCATACCAAGTAAAAATACATAAATACAAATAAATGAAAAAGTCAATACATGAAAATGCGACTAAGTTCATATTCCTAATTGTTAGAGTGTGGTGGTTTAGTAACATTGAGCTAAATAAATAGAGAAGCAAACGTCACTTCGGCGCGTCGAAAAAAGTGTAACGACTTAAAAGTATGCCGACGTAGCTTTGAATCCAATAAATAATTTGGAGTAAACATATATCCATCTCTTTTACTCTTGTTCCCCACCATACCGACATTACGTCGATCCGATAGAGGTAGCAATATTACTAGTAGTAGGAGGCTCAGTGTTGTTTACTATATAATTATTTCCCACAATTTAAATGCAAAATGAATATAAATTTTTAATGATGTTATGAATATATTTTTTTTATTGTGTATTTTTTAATTAACTTCGTTACATTTCATATAGAATCCAATACGTAAATTAATAAAATAAATTATTATAGTACCTAATTCATTTTAATCTATATGAAATTAGAATTGTTATACAGATTATTTGGATATTAGTTAATAGTGTATATGAGGGTATGTGGTCCAACTATGATCAATCAATCAATATTTTATTTGTCAAGTATACGTACAATACATTTTATTGTTATATATATATATACTATTAAGATCTCTATACTTTGCCTGTAAGGCGTACAAATGTCAATGTATAAGATAATTAAATGTATTTACAATTATAATGTCACAAATATTCCTTGTAAATCGGTGTTATGTTGACATCAATAATATATATATTAATTAGCTAATCATTCACTTTATACATTTGTGATTTATAAAATCATCTACTGAGTAATAGCATTTGTTGATTAATAGCAATGGCAAGGTCTTTTTAAAACTATTTATATCTATGATGTTAATCTGATTTGGTAATTTATTATAAATAACTTCTGCCATGCCTAGAATACTCTTCCGTACCAATGCGGTTTTACATTTACAGGTACAGATATCATTTTTGTACTGATAATATTATTGAATGATTAATAAACAAAACACACCTAATGTTATCTATTGCATTATTTTCAAAATATTCAGGTTGATGGTTGCAGTCTATTTAGAGTGGGTAAAATAAATACAAATTTACAAAATGCGTTTCTCTTCAACAAACTCAGTAAAACGATGTTGCCTATTTCTTGTTTCCACTGACGACTTCTTTGTTACGAGCTGACGTTAAGAGCGGTAGGCCGCTCCGGTTACTAGACTGAATAGTTGCGGGTTCGATTCCCACATAGTAAAAATTTTTGTGTGACTCACACATTTTGTTTAGGTCTGGGTATTTGTTTGTGTGATTTTCAGGTTTGTAAACGTACCCACGACATTGCATAACTACTAGTGTGGGGCTTTTTTTTAAAAAAAAAGGAGAGTAAATGTCTTGGTTAATTACCCAATTGCTTTCTACGACATGCGTGAGGACAAATGGGATTTACCGGATCCATTAGGCAATTATGTAACAAAGAATTGTGTACAATATTCGCTATGAGCAAATAGCTTATTTATTTTCATAATATCTAATGAAATTTTTGGAACTCTGTACTTTCTGTCTACACCGCAAGGGATCTGGCGTGATACAAATTGCACCCTTTGGATCCAAAAAAATTAACAATATAGGTATTCGTATATTACATAATACATAATTATAGGTGACACAATCTTCCAAACTTTTTCCCATAAAGACGGGAATACCAAATGGGGTTTTTATTGGCAACACTGCAGCTCAAATTTATTTTTGTATATTGAAATCGGTTTTTTATTTTATTTACTAGTAAATATATGAAGAAACAATAAACTTATGTATGGAAAGTAGTTCCGCTTGCGGTATAGTGATTTTGTGACCTCAAATCGTATTCTTACACCACGCATTTACCTATTTTGTGATTTGTTATTAATACTAGTGGTGGGCGATTATGAGATATACTAATGAAATCATTCGATTATGAAAATATCTCGAGATATCTCGATTATAACCATTAGTAATGAATTAGTAGTCAATAGCTAAGTTGGATTACGCGCCACGCACGGCGGCATGGCCGATGCGAATGATGCGATGGCACTTGGCGCGGGCTCACTGTGTGTACCTGCTGTACCAGCGACGTACGGTCCTGAGTAATAGAGTTGTAAAAGTATTTTTTACATGTTTAATTAGGTATTTGAAAAAATATTACTGTTCATGATCTTTCGCTTAAAAGATATTTAATCATAGTTTTTGGTTCAATATAAATAAAAGACAAATTAAACTCAATGAATGATTTTTTTTGACGGGATTATGACTGAAGTAAAATTAGTAATACTAATTAGTAACGTCATTCGATTATGAAAATTAGTAATTACTAATTTCATGATCGATTATCAATATTAGTAATTAGTAAATGTCTCGATTATGTAAATCATTCATAATCGCCCACCTCTAATTAATACGTGTTACTCGAGAGACGTCAGGCAGGTCAATGAATGACAGAAGCTTGAAACTTGGCTGCGGGCTTATTCTTAGCCGACATACATTTACGCCGTTACTGCTGATCTAGTGTTATGTATATCAATGTTTAGTAAGCACAAAATGTAGATTTTACCGTAATCACGCAATATCTAAGCGACAATAAAACTCGCCGCAGAACTATGACACCTAGACCGAACGATGCAGAAAAATCTGGCGGTTCGAATGGTATATATAACGCATTTTACAGATTTATGTCAGTTAGTAATAATTGCCTTTCAAGCATCGACATGTTTGAAACCAAGAACGGGGGTTTTTGGCGGGAAGTCGAAGAGTGATGTTGTCAATTTGTTTTAATTTCCAAAACTTGTGTTATTTCGACTAATAATGTGTAATTTTGGTGGAATATTAACCCTTATGTGTTCTTATATGTGCATGAGTGAAGGTAATTGTAACAAAGTGATAAAACGTGCCTTTTCGACTTCCCTCAAAACGGCCGTTGCAATTGGTATGTAAAGTATCCACCGCTTTACTATCTGGGGTGGGGTACTTTTTTTTAAAACGAAGCCCCACACTAGGATTTATTCCTGTGTCGTGGGTGCGTTTACAAACATGAAAATTCACATACACAAATACCCAGACCGGAACAAATAATTGTGGATCACACAAAGATTTGTCCCGTGCGGGACTCGAACCCGCGACTGTTAGACGCAGTGGGCAGAGTGGCTTAAGCTCTTAACCACTGCGCTAAATCGTCCGTTAATCACTTTCACTTCTTCACTTCTTTAACGTACTTCATTAATTTCATTATCATCGTTGTCATCAAATTCATCGGGGAGTCAAATAAATTAAAACAAACACGATTATATATCTTACTGAACACTGGCAAAATACACTTATAATTAGTGTGAAGCCATAAGTTGAAGAAGTAGAAGAAGAAACCATGAACGTATAACCCATAGACGAAGAATGCCTAGACACCGCATATCGCCGTGGTAGCGTGTCAATTTTATGTCGGTGTGAGTTTGTGAATCTACGTTTGTGTGCGTTAGACATGGGTAACTCAGCAAAATTCCTTGCGTTGACTCAGTAACTCAGGCGCAGTTTACTGCCCCGGATCATTGTGTTAACTCAAAATTGCGCCATGGCGCAACAAAATGGAACGCGCCGAGTGAGTAGCGAAACGCGCGCCATCTGCACGCCGCACTCATAGGTTCTTAGCACAAACAGCGCACAGCGCGCGAATTGCGTTGTTTATTCAGCGAGTGAGTGAGAGAATGAATGAGATCGGTCGTGGTGACACTTAACAACTCAACACCTTAACATTTTCCGAATTTCCCGGTCCTGCGCTGTGCGCCAACACATTTTAAAGAAGTGAGTTAACACATCTCTCACAAGGCTCTATATGCCATCTCAATATAAAGCTTCCAGTGAGGTAAGTAGTTTAATAAGCGTTTTATTCCAGGTAAAACGCCATTATAGTTAAAGATGAAATAATTATAAATTTCCCACCCCCGATTGGGGAATATAGCCGTGACGGTGTTTAACTAGATATCTCAACCTTACTAAATTTCATCCAAATATGTTTAGTCATTGTGACGTGAAATAGAAATGGTTAATGTTTCAGTATTAATTTAGTAATATCGACAGTAAGCGATAGGCGCTGTAGGACATCACTAGTGGAGAAGCGTAAAATAATGCATGTTTGAAATATCATCATCATCATCTCAGCCTATACTTGTCCACTGCTGAACATAGGCCTCCCCAATCGCTTTCCAGCGTAACCGGTCCGATGCCACCTGCATCCAACGACTTCCTGCGATTTTCACAAGAGCGTCGGTCCATCTGGCAGGCGGTCGTCCCACGCTGCGCTTGCCAATACGTGGTCTCCACTCTAGAATCTTTCTGCCCCAACGCCCGTCCGATCTACGCGCTATGTGGCCCGCCCATTGCCACTTCAGCTTGCTAATCTTAACGGCTATGTCGGTGACCTTGGTTCTTCTACGAATCTCCCCATTCCTGAGTCGATCGCGTAGAGAAACGCCGAGCATAGCTCTCTCCATAGCTCGCTGAGCAACTCTGAGCTTTTTTATGAGACCTATTGTAAGAGACCACGTCTCTGATCCATATATCATCACTGGTAACACACATTGACTAAAAACTTTAGTCTTAAGGCACTGAGGTATTTTGGATGAGAAGATGTTGCGCAGTTTCCCGAACGCTGCCCAGCCGAGTTGGATTCGTCGATTGACCTCTCTCTCAAAGTTGGACCTACCTAACCGGACTACCTGTCCCAGGTAAATGTATTCATCGACAACTTCAAGAGTAGAGTTCCCAACGGTGAGTGCGGTGGGTACGACATGGACTTTAGACATTATTTTCGTTTTGTCCATGTTCATTTTAAGACCCACTTGTTGAGATACTCTGTTGAGGTCACCGAGCATTCGTCCTAGATCTTCCAGCGACTCCGCCACGACCACAATGTCGTCGGCAAATCGAAGGTGAGTGATGTATTCGCCATTGATGTTGATGCCAAGTCCTTGCCATTCCAAGAGCTTGAAGGCGTCCTCTAAGGTGGCCGTAAACAGTTTCGGAGAAATGACGTCTCCCTGCCTTACTCCTCTTTTTATGGGGATCGCCTTCGTGCGCTGCCCCTGTACTCGGACTGACATGGTGGCGTTATTATACAAGCACTTCAACACTTCAATGTACCGATAGTCAATGCGGCATCGCTGGAGAGATCTAAGAACCGCCCAAGTCTCGATCGAATCGAAGGCTTTCTCATAGTCCACAAACGCCAAGCATAGTGGCCGATTATACTCCTCGGTCTTCTGTATAATCTGCCGCAGCGTATGTATGTGGTCTATGGTACTAAAGCCTTTCCGGAAACCGGCTTGTTCGGGAGGCTGGAAGTCATCAAACCTGCGTTCGAGACGATTCGTAACGACTCTCGAAAACAACTTATAAACATGGCACAGCAGTGCGATGGGCCTATAATTCTTCAGTAAAGTGTTATCACCTTTCTTGAAAAAGAGTACCACCACACCCCTGTTCCACGCTTCCGGCGTTTTTCCTTCGAGCAAGACGGAATTAAACAGCCTCTGAAGGACTTTAAGTACCGGCGATCCGCCCGCTTTCAGAAGCTCTGCGGTAATTCCGTCTTCACCCGGCGCTTTGTTATTTTTAAGGTGTTTGAGAGCCATCCCAATCTCGTACAGGCTGATGTCCGGGATATCTTCAGTGTAGTGTCGGGTTAGCTTGGCTCTTGGGTCTTTTACCAAGTCAACAACAGGTTCAGCTACTGAGGTATACAACTGCCCATAGAACCTCTCTATCTCCCTGAGCACCTCTGACCTATTCGACGTTACGTTTCCGTCCTCCGTCTTCAGCTTCGTCAACTGGCTTTGCCCAATAGACGCGTCTCTTGCAAACACTTTGGAGCCCTTGTTCTGCTCTATGGTCTCCTCAATACGTCTTGTATTGAAGGACCGTAAATCGTGTCGCAAGGACTTCAATATCTGTCCATTGAGCTGCCTATAGGACTTAGCATCATCGGAGGTTTGGAGTGTTATGGTACGTCGCTCAGCCATAAGGTTTCGGGTGTAGTCAGATAGCTTTTGAGGCCTATTTTTACGGTGGGGCTTAAAATGCTTGGACCCGACCGTATGGACAGTCTCTACCAACCTATTGTTGATTTCGTCCACTGATGCGCTGCTGTCTAGCAATTCGAAGCGGTTTGACAATTCGAGTTGAAAGTTCTCGGGGTTTTGGATATGTGCATTAGAAGGTCGGAGCGTAGACTTCATCAGACGCGATCTTTCCATATTGACATTAATATTTAATGTGCCTCTGACCATTCGGTGATCACTGCCGGTTTTTACCCTGTGAATCACGGAGACATCATTAAATATTTGTCGCCTGGTGCTCATGATGAAGTCTATCTCATTTTTTGTGGAACCATCAGGGCTCATCCAGGTCCATTTCCTATGAGGCGGCTTCTGGAAGAAAGAGTTCATCATAAAGAGTCCCTCCTTCTCCAAAAATTCGGCCAGCCTCTGACCCCTGGGGTTGCGCTGCCCATATCCAAATTGCCACACTCTCAACTCATCATTGCCCCGTTTGCCCAGCCGCGCATTAAAGTCACCCACAACTACTGTAAAGTGTGCTTTGGAAGTATGTATGGCTCTACTAATGTCCTCATACATTACTTCGACGTCATCATCTGAGTATGCCGAGGTCGGTGCGTAGACCTGTATGACCTTCAGCGAATATCTTTTGGATATTCTGAGTATCAGGTACGCTACCCTGCTCGACACACTAGTGATGGACACAACGTTGTCTATGAGTGACTTGTGGACGATAAATCCGACACCACCTTGGGACTGCTGTTCGCCCTCCCGGTAGTAAAACAAGTTGCCGGATTTTAAGGTTATCGTGTCCTCGCCCTTTCTTCGGACCTCCGATAAACCAACAATATTCCACCGCAACTTGTTTATCTCTTCCTCCAGCTCAACAAGCTTCTCATCTGTCCTTAACGTGCGTGCGTTGTATGTCACCAGGGCCAATTTTCGGTGTTGGTGGTAGCCGAATCTCTGCCGGAGATTCTTAGCACCCCTTGTCCTGTCGTTACCATGGCTGCTACCGTGGCCAGGACGAACAGGACCGCCGGGGACTAGGGGCCTGGTTTTCTTACATTCTTCCATAATTGGGGGTGTTTGCCATACTCGCCACGCTTGGCAGGCGGGTTGGCGAGCGCAGTTATTGGTCGTCGAAGTGCTAAGGGAACGCTGCTGCCCATTCCCTAGTTTTCCCTTAGTCGCCTTGTACGACACCCGATGGGATGAGATGGGTTGGTCCTATTCTAAGCCGGGAACCACGCGGCGGAAATATACATTAAAGCTTTAAAATCATAGTTAATTATCACCGTATATTAATTATATGACGTCAGTGATGTATATCTTTAATGTTAAATCCATAATTTTGCTGTGTAAGTTCCGTATAATATAATAAGAGGCACTAAATACATACGTGTGAAATGATAATTCAGGAATTTTTACTCCTCCTTTGGTTGTCCTTGATTGACAAAATACAGCACAACACGACATAATTTCAAAATGGTGATCCGTGTAATTGAGAGAGAAAAAAAGACAATGTGTTGAACGATGATCGGCGGACCGGTAACATCGTATGACTCCCTCCAGTTAATTTAGCTTCATGGTATAACCCTAAACGGATGGAGTACGGTCAAAATATTGCTAAAGAAAATTGAACAATTTCTCACAGACACAACACTGAATTTTCTATGATTTAAACAACTTGAGAAACCATGATGAGTGAGAGCTATAGCCTGGAGCCCGGTGTCTCGCTCGCACTCATTACAATGCAGTACGGTGACCATATGGTAGATCTAATACAGACTATACCTATTTATGATATAGTTTAAATAAGCTGTAAACCATTCGTAACCAAATTCTAAACGAACACGGTTTTCAAGTCGTTTGTATACACAGAATGGATTTTTAGATGGGACAGTAAGGGCAGTTATCTCAACCGTTGCAGCAGCAGAAAAAAGGGCTTTGGAGTCTCCAAAGCCTATCCTTAATTTTAGCGACTAAAAAGAAACAATAGGGCTGAATTTCCAGATTCTGAAAAAAATGTACAGTCAGCAAGAAAATGGGTAAATTAATCAAAAACTTTGACTACTACTCATTTAAGATGTGGCATATGCGTAGAAAGAAAGAATTACGGCAATAAGCAGTGCCCGAGAATTATACGTTAGTTATATGTCAACAAGTCCACAATCGTACCAATGCTTGGTCACCCTACTGAGAAAGAGACGTTCTCTCTAACCTCTAAGTCATTATCCTTTTCATCGCGTTTTTTTTCGCAGATACAGATACCGCACACAGGATCACACACCGACCTCGCCGGCGAGGTCGAATAATCCCTTGCCCGCCGGCCGGTGCAGAGCACCACGGCGAGACACCTAGTATACGCCCTACCCCATAGCAACTGCCTAAGCCGAGGCCGTTCCTCCATGAGGCGCCCTTGAGCTAGTTGCCCGCTTGCCCTTCTGACTCGAGCGTAGTGGTTGCACGCTCGCCCTCTTGTCCGGTGAAGCTGTAAAGGGCCCGCGGCCAACAGCATAGATCATTCACACACACACACACACACAAAGCGGGGCATGCAGTCGCCGACAATGTACTTTACTGAAAATTTTATAAAATTTTATTTAACAGAATGTATGTATGTTGAATAAGCAGTGATAGCGTAGTGGTTAGACCATTGGACTGCCAAGTCAGAGGTCTCGGGTTCAAACCCAGGCACGCACCTCTGTCTTTTCGAAAGCGTGTGCGTATTAAAAATTAATTATCACTTGCTTTAACGGTGAAGGAAAATCTCGTGAGGAAACCTGCACGCCTAAGAGTTTCTCGAAGCTGTGTGAAGTTCGTCAACCCACACTGGGCCAGCGTGGTGGACTATGACCTAAGCCTAGTTTGAGAGGAGGCCCATGCCCAACGGTGGTACAGTTTCTTAACAGGGCTAATATTATTATTATGTATGCATTTATTTAAATACAATTTCTTATAAAATATATATAAAAATACAAAAAACAAATATTCTTACATATATTATATAAAAAATGTGCTCCACTGACAACGGGGTCTACGACCCAAGCTACCGGTGGTCAGGGCTCCAAAGAGAGAAATCTCCTCACGATGCGCGCCGTGTCCAATACTACTGCCTTCTGTATCAGGCCCTTCACCCAACTGCCAAGCGAGAGCCTCTCGAGGTGTTTATCGAAGCTCTTCGCTATTAGGCCGTTGACTGATACGACCATCGGAATAATGATAGTTGAATCAACATTCCACATGGCGGTAACCTCATGAGCCAGGTCCAAATATTTAGATATTTTTTCTTTTTCGGCCTTTACAAGGTTCTCATCATGCGGAATGGTGACATCAACTAGCATTACACGACGCATCGATCGATCTATTATCACGATATCAGGCTTATTGGCTACAATAGTCCTGTCCGTGATAATAGATCGATCCCAGTAGAGCGTGATATGACCACTTTCGAGAACTGGAAGAGGCTGGTACTGGTAGTACGGTACTTCAGAGTCCACAAGGCCATATTTAACATATTTAAGAGCAAGTTGCTGATGGATAATCTTAGCCACTTGGTTGTGTCTGTGCAAGTATTCTCCGTTAGCAAGACGAGAACAACCGGAAACTACATGTCTAATAGACTCACCGGGACGGTGGCATGTCCGACAAATGTCAACCGTGCCGTCCTATATTATTATTATTATTATGCAAAGTTGACTGCAAGGAACGAACGTGTTGGAACTCTGTACTTTTCGCCCACCCCACAAGGGACGTGGCGCGATGACACATACTACGCGACGCCTTATAATTGTGAGCGTTCCGACGCTTTATAATTGTGCGCGTCGCGACGCCGCATTATTATGAGTGTCGCGACGCCTTATTATTAGGAGCGTTGCGACACCTTGTTATTACGAGCGTCAAAACGCCTCATTATAATGAGCGTCGCGAACCCTTATTATTATGAGCAACGTCTTTATTGTATAAGGTTCGCGACGTCTTATTATTATGAGCGTCCTGACGTCTTATTATTATGAGCGTCAAGACGCCTTATTATAATGAGCGTCGCCACACCTTGTTAATATTAGCGTCGCGATGCCTTATTATATTGAGCGTTGCGACGCCTTATTATGATGAGTAACGCGACGTCTTATTATCCTGTAAATACAGACGACTTGAGAAACTTGTTCGTTTTGAACTCTGTTATCGGCTATATCATCACGCCAGATCCCTTGCAGGGTAGGCAGAAAGTACAGAGTTCCAACAGGTTCTTTCCTTACATACCTCTCTGGCTTCCATCATCAATGACTATAGTCCGTATTAGTTCTAAGCGGTGCGAGCGAGACCTGGGCTCCAGGTTATTGCTCTCACTCATTATGGTTTCTCGAGTTGTTTTAATCATAGAAAATTGAGTTCTCTGGCTGTGAGTAATAATTTAATTTTCTCTAGCAATATTTTGACATTACTGAATCCGTTTTTGGTAATAAATTCATGGTAGCACTTATAGTCCGTTTACTTACCACTAGTCCTGGTAGTGTAGGTTGGTTGATTTTGGTGCTGCCATTTAACTTATAAAACATATTTTATTTTATTTATTTAGGAAACAAACAGTCATATACTTATAAAAGAAATGATGGTGAGCATACGACCTTGATTATTCCTTACATCACCATAGTCTTGAGTGTAAATCTGTAGTGAAAGATCTTGGTATTCTCTTTCATGAAAATTTATCTTTCCGGAACCACTATGATTATATTGTTAAAAGGGGCTCGCAGATTCTTGGTTTCATGCCCGTATAACAAGAAAGTTTAAAAATCCCTACAGTTTTGTCCATCTTTTTAAACATTAGTTAGATCCGTCTTGGAGTATGCTGCAGTTATCTGGTCTCCTTTTTATCACATACACACTAGCCGAATTGAGCGTGTTCAGAAGAACTGCTTCAAAATATTATGTTTTCGATATAACCTGCACCGAAAATTAAAAACATACGAGGAGCGGTTAAAACATTTTCACGCCCTCTCGTTAGAATCCAGGCGTATCCTGAATGACTTCATATATCTTTATAAAATAATACATTCTTTAATAGACTCCCCTACATTGTTATTAGCACTTAAATATTAATACCAACTACAGATGCCGCAAACCAAACGTTTTTACCCTCAACGTATTTCGGAATAATATATCTTATTTTAACCACATTGTTCGTATGTGTCGGAAATACAACGTATTTAAAACTGATAATCCTTCCGTTGCTTTAGATTTATTTAGAACTAATAATATTTATACTTACAAGCGACAAATCCACAAAATTCTCATAGATGCGTTACTTGCATCAGATTCGTTTCTTTTGTTTAATTTGGTTACTTCTTACTTTAATGTTTTAGATGATAGTTTTAATAACAATATTTTTGCATGTAACTTTTCTCGTGCATATTCATAACGCTTTCCGTAACACAAGTTGTTGGATTACAATTATACTCAGCACCAATAATCTTAAGTTCTATCATGTCATGATTGTAATCTGTTTTGTGATTAAATAAATCAATAAATACATAAAGACTTAAGGGTTCCATAAAGTATAACAAATACAGTACATTAAAAAGAATGAAACTTATAGTATTTTTGGCAATTATTATTATAATTAGGCGTTTGGCAATTAGAACTGTCAGTACACATCCTATGTGACAAATACTATAGTATCTACATCAGTTTGATCAGCTTGGCAGCTAAGGTGTATGGTAAAATTATTGAACGGAGAATGCGCGAGAAGTCCGATGAAGTGTTGTGTGGTTTCAGGTCTGGAAGAGGATGTTCGGATCAAGTTTTCTCCCTCCGCAACATCGTATAAAAGCATCTGGCAGTAGGCCGGAAGGTTTTCTGCGGTTTTGTGGACCTGGAGAAGGCGTTTGATAGAGTCGTGCGAAAGAGACTTTGGGACATTTTGCCAGAGTATGGTATAAACGGCACCCTGTTGCGAGCCGTCCAGTCCACCTACGTGGACAGCAAGGCATGCGTACGGGTGGGTGGTAACATGTCACCTTGGTTTGACGTTAAAATCGGTGTCAAGCAGGGTTGCGTGTTGTCCGCTAGACTGTTTATAGTGTATTTGGATAAAAGTCTTCAAAGACTGTGTGCGATGACTGAAGGGGTAAAAATGGGTGATCTAGTGAAAAACCACCTATTGTATGCAGATGACGCGGTTTTGATAGCGCCAACAGCCACTGATCTGCAAACACTAGTCACAGTTATGAGAGACACTGCTGCTTAAATTGGAGCACTATGGTATCCAAGGTAAAGCACTTAATCTTTTAAAATCTTACCTAGAGGACAGACAACAGTGTGTTCAAATAAATCAAACTAAATCTCTAGGCTCTTTAGTTAAAATGGGCGTTCCACAGGGATCGATACTGGGTCCGTTCCTATTCTTAGTTTACATAAATGATCTACCTGAAGTAATTAAAAATCGAGCGAAGATAGTGTTATTTGCTGACGATACCTCTTTGATTTTTAAAGTAGGTAGACATGTTAATAACTTTGACGAAGTAAATGACGCTATTCTTCAACTACATAACTGGTTTACATCCAACAATTTAGTGCTCAATAACAAGAAAACTAAATGTATAAGGTTTTCCTTGCCAAATGTAAAAAGTACTGTACATGATATTATACTGAACAATGAGAAACTTGAGTTCATAAATAATACATCTTTTTTAGGGATTACGCTTGACTCCAAGTTACAATAGGGTCCTCATATTGAGAATTTAGGTAAGCGGCTTAGCTCCGCTGCCTATGCCGTAAGGAAGATCAGACAACTAACTGATGTGGACACCGCGAGGATAGTCTATTTTAGCTACTTTCATAGTGTCATGTCTTACGGTATATTATTGTGGGGTAGGGCAGCGGACATTGAGTCTGTTTTTATCTTGCAAAAAAGGGCTATTAGGGCCATCTATAACTTGAGTAGTCGCGACTCTTTAAGAGAACTGTTCAAAGTAGCTAATATCATGACGGTCCCATGTCAATATATCTATGAAAACATTATGTATACTAGAAAAAATTTAGATCTTTTTAATCAGCTAGGTGATAGACATTGCTATAACACACGACATAGAAATAAATTAGACCAACCGCAGTTTCGTCTGTCAAAAATTCACACGTCTTTCATGGGGCACTGTGTTAGATTTTATAACAAAATTCCCATTGACGTCACTAAACTTAGTGAAAATAAGTTCAAAGCTTGTTTAAAACGAACACTTTGTAAGCAAGCTTATTATTCAATAGAAGATTATTTAAAAGATAAAAATGCTTGGATAGATGCTATTCCAGCTCCACTTGAGTCATAACAACCTATTCAACTGTTGTTAGTTAACATTACCTCTCTTCCTTCTATTAATTTAACACAATATGTACTTTTTTTGTAATTGAGGGAACCATGTAGCCATTCTCATAAATAGTATTATTCGCTTTTTTAACTTAGACTCACCTGATGACCAACCTACATTGTTCTCCCATACCCCACAACAGAATGTAGATGAAAAAGTTTGTAATTTCTTATTTTAAAAGAGTAACCGTGGAGTTTCTTGCCCTTCTTCTCCACAGGAATGACATTCCGAAGTGGCGGTAGAGTCTTTGTTACTTTTCTGACGATTCATAAATACTGTAATGGTTTACATGAATAAAAAATATTCTGATTCTGATTCTGAGACGACTGCATGAATAATGGCTTACATTTGAATGTGAAGAAAACCAAAATTATGGTTTTTGAACGGGAAGAAACCAGAACGAATGCAAGGATTGTGGTTGGTAACGATGTGCTGGAGCAAGTGAATGAGTTTGTATATCTTGGATGCGCCTTCAGTAAGGATGGGAAATACACCGCTGATATAGAGAGAAGAGTGAATGCAGGTAATAGAGTGAATGGTGCGATGGGAAGGCTACTTGGGAGCCGGCACTTAAGCCAAAAGGCGCAGCTGGCCATGCATAACGGAGTGCTTGTCCCAACGCTGTTATATGGCAGTGAGAGTTGGGTATGTAAGAAGGAGAACGAAAGCAGGATAAATGCGGTCGAAATGCGATCTCTGCGGAAGATGTGCGGAGTCACGCTGACCGACCGTATTCGCAACAGCGTAGTAAGAAAGCGAGTAGGTATGAAAGATAGTATCGGTGTAAAGATGAGAAAGGGTATGCTCCGTTGGTTCGGGCATATAGAAAGGATGCCAGAAGAAAGAATGACAAAACAGATATACAATGCGAAAGTGGAAGGATGTAGGTGCCGGGGAAGACCTAGACTATCTTACCATGACCAAATAGACCGTGTCTTATCTGAAGGGCAAGTCAAGAGTCTCCGTAACCGGCGAGTGTGTATGAGACGAACTATGAGAGTGGAGGAAGCCAGAGAGGTATGTAAGGAAAGAACCTGTTGGAACTCTGTACTCTCTGCCTACCCCGCGAGGGAGCTGGCGTGATGATATAGATAGATAGATAGATAGATCTACATACATTCATCTGTAAGAAAATTATTATAGAGAAGAAAAATCCTTGTGTGGTTTTATGAAACCACGGTAAAAGTGAAACATATTGGCCTTGGCTGCTCTGGCAAGCGCGTTGAATGTCGCGTGACGGTCGGGCATGTCGCGTGACGGTCGGCCACCGACCGTCACGCGACATGCAACACACAGACCAAAAAGTTTGTAAAGATCTATTAAAAGTTTCACTTTAAAAAAAGAGGAAGATTAAGAAAGTAATGAACTAATGATGTGAACTTGTGACTTTTTTTGTAAATCTCAGCTTTAAAAGCATTTTAATTGTTATAAAACATATAAACTTCTGCGAATTGGTTATTATAAACATCAACACCATCTGAAGAAGTTATTGCTAGTGTATATTGTTGTGTATGATGGAACAGCGAATAATTGTTGTATGCGAGAGCTGGGCCTAGGAATTCCAAAGCAATTTTTTTCCAAGAAGTAAGAGGAGTCGATATAATTATTAAAATTTTGAATAGGAATACATATACCGGGAATACGAGGAAATATGTAAAAAAAAACATATCTATCACATTAATCCATTCAAGCTGACTCCAGAAATAGAGTAAGAGTCTGTCTAATAAAAGCTGAGAGTAATTTTTAACGTTTTCTTGAGCTGGCAATACTAAGACTCTGCCCTCCCACCGATTCCTTAGCCTCTATTAGGGACCGGTCGAGGACCTGATTAAAGGTCTTAAATCGAAAATGGCCCCCGGCTCTGACAGCATTTCTAATCGCGTAGGTACTCAAATGCTTGCCCGCTCAACTCATCTGCCGTTTAGTAGCCATCCTTAATGCCGCAATGAAGAACTGCACCTTCCCCACTCAGTTGCAGGGGGCCGACGGCGTAGGCATCCCCAAGCCCGGTTACCCTCGTGATCGTCCCACGAGTTACCGCCCTATCAGTCTCCAAACTCCTTGGCACAGATCATCGAGCGCCTGCTCCTGGCTCGGCTCAAAGACTTTGTATCGTCGTCATCGTATTTTCATCAATGAGCAGTTTGGTTTTTGAGGTGCCAGCCCGCGCCTGTTCCTGCTCCAGAAAGTAATCTCGGTCAAGAGACCATGTTCGACCTACCTATTCCCTGGGCCAAACAGGTCAAATATATAGGGGTCACCCTAAACGAGTTCCCACCGCCAAGCTAGAGACCATAACCTTCATGAGTGAAGAGTTCTGTCCGAAGGGTGTCGTCGAAGACCGAAGTCTTCAGAAGATTTCGAGGAAGACTACGAGACGTCCCTGCACAGCGCAACGCCGTCGCCGTCAACACATGTGTCTTAGTTTATAAGTTTTGTTTATATATTATATGTATGTTAGCTGTAAGGTATATATCCTATAGGCCTGTCAGTTGCACATAATCAGTTTTGTGAAACTTTAGTTGCCCGAAATAAATTATTAGTATTATTATAAACATATCATGACCTTCGGACCGCACAACAAGCGAGTCCGTAACCGAGCAGCCTTTATGCTCGGTCGTCTTTACTCGATGATCTGCAAGCGGAGTAAAATGTCCCTTAGAAATAAGATGACACTTTACAAAACTTGTGTACGACCCATCATAACGTACAATTGTGAGGTGTTTGGGCACGCCGCCCGCTCTCACATCGATATACTCCAAACTGTTCTATCCTGTTTCCTTAGCAAATTTCGCTGGTTCGTACGGAATAGCAGTAAACCAGCGAAACACGCAAGAATGTAATATGTTAGAATGCTTAAATTTCTATGTATCTCCTTCCCTACTCCTTCTCCTCCTTCATTCCTCCACTCTCCTGTGTGTATAAATTTGTTTCTTTAAATCAATAAACATGATTTTATGATATTTTGCTTATGCTATACTATTTTTTAGTCATATAAGTATTCAAATCCATTTATTCCCAGTTCATCCGGGGTTGCACGACCTACTTTACTTAAATTTGCCGCCATTTTCAACAGCTTTCATTAGACAGATTATCTATATGACCACACCAGATACCTTGCAGGATAAGCAGAGAGTGCAAAGTTCAACAGAATCTTTTATAAGGATCATAGAATAATAACAGAAACTTTGTATTTTTCCATCTATACAAGTTAATTAAATGGAATTAAAAACGTAAATAATTTCCAATGATTTTTATACCACAATAAAATATCGATAAAAACGGGCAACTGAAATATGGACCCTGGTAACATTATTTTGATACGTAAATCATGGCGACATTGGCGGCAACCTGTCATCATAATCGTTATAAGAGAATTAAAAGCACTTTCTTAGGTTTTTCACGCTCACGGAATTTTCCTATCTTGAACACAATATCTGTTTACCCCTTCTCAAGTTATTGGATATGATTACACCGTTAAAATAATTATTATTCAAGAAATAAGCAAACGCACTGACACTAGCTGTCTACGCTGATAAGCAATACTACCAACCTAACGCCAAAGAGCAGTGGTAGGTCGAACGCACTACAGGTAAAGAAGTGAATTCTATTTTTAGTTATTGTTCGCATGGACACGTTTTAAAAGCGGGGCTGAAGCGCTTTAAAAAAATGCAAAAGAGCTCGTGCGAACGTAGGATAACCACGCGTTCACACAAGCGCTTTTTCAACGTTCGTAGTAAAGCGCTGGAGTTAAATAAATGTCTCTGTACATTTTTTGAAAGCGTTGCATAGCGTCCATGCGAAAGCCCGCTTACTATAAGCTTTAAGCTCTATAAAAATTCGCTGTTGTATCAGTAGCGCATTTATTTAGTCTATAAATATAATATTCATGTTAAATATCTATAGGATATTCAATGGCGAATAATACCAACTCTACCAATAAAACAAAGATAAAAACATGCACAGGAATTTTCTTTCCGTTTCCTGTTACATACATCCTATTAATAGATTTATTTGTATTTATATTTTTTGATGAATTATGATTCTTGACTTGTAAAGATGTAAGAATATTCTATTCAAAATGTTTATCAATATTAATCACTGTAACAGTTATGTACTGAAAATTTATATTACATTTTTTTATTTGATTTCTCAGAGAAAAATGAACTTTAACTCGTTAAACATTAAGTTACGACTTAGTTCAGCAATATATATTTATATCTGAGTTTTCACAAACTAGGTCTGCTGCATACGCGTCGCAACATTGTAGTAGACGATAAATGTTTTTTTAATATTTATTGCAGTTATTACTACCTGTGGGATATTTATTTATAAAAGAGAATATTAACACAATAATAATACGTCACATAGAGGATATTCACATAACTATCGCTCATCCTTGCATACCAAACTGTATAATTATAAACTTATCTGTTGACTTTTTTTAGCTGAATAATCGGGCGCGAAAGCTTCGTCATGAGAATACTCGATTGTGATTGGTTAGAAATTTCGTTCGTACCAACGTAACAAACACCTACAACATTTTGGCAATGTTGTCAGATTTATTACCAGTTGTGCTAGGCAGGTAAATATCGTCGCTGTAATGAATATATTTTATTTTTCTTTAATGGTTTTGAACACGATAACGATGTTGTAATAAACAGAATTCTATATGAAGAACTCATCTCTATGTTTGAATATAGAAATGTAAGTAGTAAGTTTTGGTTTCACTGTTTCATTAACTTTTTGATAGAAGGTTGTGGTCTGCAAAAGTAGCTGCACAATTGATAGAGTGCGATACTCGCGAAGAAAAATGTGTGTAACGTATTTTGTAATTGTTAACTAATATTTTGTGTTGTCACGCGTATTTGTGATGTTTTTTATATATTGGAATAAAAACTTTTATCAGTTCGTAGACATCGTAGTGTGCGAGTAGTGCGTCGGAATGATTTTTCATTTCGCGATATTTTATTTTTAAATGCGTTGCAGGTCATCAATAATGGATTGTAAAAGATAACCGAGATTCTGTAATGAGCTCACTCACATTCTCGTAGCCGAGAAATGGAGAGACAGCAGTGTAATTCACTTCAAAACTTTGATGAGCCCAAAACAGAAATTTTGAAAAAGAGATTATTAAAATCAGCGAACACGTCAATCAGTAGTAATTTAACGCATAATAGTACGCAACAGAATGTACTGCTGAACGCGTTGCGTGTGAGTTGCTAATATTGTTCTTATTTGTTTAGTTGTGGTGCAATGTTTGACCTCATTGACACTGTGTCGATTTTCAGGCGCCAATATCGAGCAGCATGATCGTGTCGTCGATGCAGGCCCCGCAGAGCTCCTTGGCCATCACCCACAATTTAGTTACCCACTCTATAGCCCCTGTGAAAATTCACACTAACAACTCCCCCTACCCCCTTCAGTTGTCCACTGTGCATGTGCCAGTACAAATCCCAGGTTCCACTTCGAATATCAATGTCCCTGTTCAGTTGTCAGGGCCGAACTGCACGGTGCCTCTCCAGATAGCCCCTGTCAGTTTACCAATACAAGTCTCTGGAACGACTAGCGTGCCAGTTCAATTACCAGCTGGAGAGACTATAAATGTGCCACTCCAGATTCCTACTGCCAGTCCGAATATCCAATTGACTGGTCCGCCCCTGCCATCTATGCCACTCATTCAGAACACAAATCAATCTATTCATAGTTCAATAATTCACGTTCACATGGGCTCAAACGCGAGGCCTACTGCAATGGATGGAAGTTCCGAAATGTCAGTGTCAAGTACTGGGCAGTTACAGCTGCCTGACTCTTCTGGAGTTAAAATTAATAACTCATCATCCATATCACAAGTGCAAGTTGCATCAAACTCTGTAGTTCAAATTCCAAATTCTTCAAACAACTCTTTACAATTGAGGGGGGCAGCTAGGTCAGTGCCTCATGTAGTGTACATACAGACTCCGACAGGCCTGAAGCCAGTGACAAGTACAGAGGTCATCACGCAAGCAAGCACAAGTGGAAACCCACCACAAATTATTGTAAGAAGACCTGTAAGTGTAGTAATCACTATCATTAACATTTCATCCACACTAATAACTAAATTACTTCGAAATATTAAAATCTAAACTAATAATAAGGAATAAGTAAATATAATTTAATAGTTATATTTAAAAAGAAAATTGATATAGGTACTCTTTATTCTCAATTAATTATAGGTTAAAATCTCAAGGTGTACACATGGGAAGCCAGGTAAAGAAAACTGATTAAAATTTTTGTTTCTCTTGCTCAATATGACATCCTTTACCTTTTATACTAACTAGACAAATATCAAGATCAACACTAATGAAAGGACCACTCTCACAAAAAAAGTGAAAATATACACTGTCATACTAGTATTTTTCAAGCATGACAATGTACTACATATGTCCACCCACAACCACATATAGCCAACGATGTTTGGTCCTAATGTAATAGCAGCATATTGCCATTATACTGGGTTTAATTCCTGACTACTATTGATCTATTTATATCATCATGCCAGTTCCCTTGTGGGGTAGGTGGAGAGTATCTGTACTCTCCTCTCTCTGTTCCAACAGGTTCTTTCCTTACAGACCTCTCTGGCTTCCTCCACTCTTACAGTTTGTCTCATACACTCTTTCTGGTTATGGATACTCTTTGACTTGCCATTCAGATAAGACACGGTCCTTTCTCATCTCTACACCGATCCGACCAACCACTCATCTTTACACTACTATTGATATTTTTTATAGCATGCAATGCAGGACCTTATGATCCTCCTTTGCAGTATGCATCACTGAATTATGAGGCAGTTAGTCTTGACTCAAGCGAAGTATTATGCCAGTCTTATATTACTATAGTGTAAGTTGCACTGAGCAGTGTGCATACAATATTTATACTAAAAAATAAACAAGGTTAAAAATCAATAATTCAGTAGGTTGGGTGGATATTGTTTTGAAATGTGCATGCTTATTGACTATAATTTTATTATAATCAGAAGTGTTTGTATAACAAGCACGACCATATCGGACATATCATTGCAAAACACAAAATAAGGATAAAAAAACAAATTAATATTCTGAAAATTGTAATTTTTGAATCCACACAATTTCGAATCATGGTTATCTTTTCTACAATCTAAAACCAAGTTCAATAAGAACCAAGAAGTCCGTTCATAGTATAAAATCACCAATCTCTTATCCAGTTGATAAAAATATTTAAAGAATGGAATATCACCATAATTATTAGTCTCGAGGTCTAGTGAAGCTAACTACTAGGAGGTCCTGGGCTGGAATGTAATAGGATATTGCCATTATACCGGACCGGATACAATTTCAGCTGGTACCAATAATTTTATTCAATATAAAATCTATACTCTGACCCATAGACATGGGATTTGATATAAGGACCTTATGATCACCAGCGAACAAATAGCCAGTAAATCAACGGGGCAATCAGTATCAGTTTTGATATAAAAACATTGATGAAAAAACTGCTCCCTTATCACCTTAACTAGTTGAGAATATTTATTATTATTCCTAGTCTATAAAGTCATCATTTAACTTTATAACTGAACTTTTTCATCCCATTCTTGCACAAAAACTATTATCGTTATAATAGAAAATTTCTCGATTATTTTCCGTGTGTGCCACTTTGTCAGCACTTCTTTTTTTTAAAAAACAATGTAAAAAAAATGATCACTATGTAGAACAGTGACTGGCTAGAACTTAAGAATGCTCTTGCATAAAAGGTCTTTTTATTTGTGAGGTGACTAATTATCACTTTTGTCAGCTATTTAAAATTGCAAAAAGACGGTGCCTATTCAATGTAAATATAAAAAATATAGATTTGGGTGTTACTATTTAGAAGTCGCTAAATAAAATATTGTCTGCTTGTTTGGTTATCACACAATTTTTCTTTATATCAATTTCAACTAGACCTTTTATTTGGTCAGCATATAATCCACTCTGTACTCTCTGCCTTCCCCGCAAGCGATCTGGCGTGAGGTTATAGATAGCATATAATCCAACTATAATAGCGCCAAACATTTGATTTAAATTAGGCAGGTAGAACCAGGACATATGGACAGGTACTAGTATCTGAAATATAGTTACCATGTGTTTTACTTAATTAATATACTAGAAAAATTAATTAAAAACAAACGTCTTTCTAGTATACATCGTTTTTATTCAGCCTGAATTATGATTACAATATATCAAGTAATGGTTTATATCAAACAATGGAAATCTTATTGGTCACCCAACAAAATGGCCACAATATTTATTCAACCTGATTTTGACGCTAATTATATCTACTATTTGTCGGGACACAGTAAGTCCTATTATGTGGCTTGTTTAAGATTATTATATTGCAATGTCTCTAATACACTTCACATAAGAATATTTTTTTCCTGACAGATCTTGTTTGTCCTCCTTTTATATCTACCTCTTTTTTTCTAGGTTACAAGCAATTCGAATATTCATCTAATATCAAACGTGAGCAATAAACCCAACATCGCGCCAAAGATGCCAGTTCAAAACAAGTCTTCCATACTTGCCCCAGTCAATGCTAGTCAACCTATAGTCATTCAGAAGCCAAAAACCAATGACAAAATGATGGTGCCAGTCAGTATAGCACCAGGGACTCCCGGAAAGCAAGCTATAGCCTACCTAGGCTCAGTAAAGAAACCGAACACAAAAGCAATGAACGAAAATCAGTCTATCCTCATATCAAACAACCAAACAAATGTTAATTCTAACAATCAAAAGCTATTTCTAACTCCAATGAATATGCCTAAGATTCAAAACACCAAGTTTATACTACCGGTCACTCTACCAGCCACAATGGCGTCAAAAGGACCTATAATTAATTTGCAAATAGCCAATGGTCAGATACAGAATGATCCGCAAGGTAACATCACTGTTATGAGAGATACAGCCCCGATGGAGACGGCAGAAATACCACCACTGCAACCTTTAGGAAAAGTGGTAACATTGAATGGGAAGGATGTACCTCAGAGTCCTAAAAGCGAGAAGACATTCACGGTATCAATACCTGGTTCTAGAGCAGAACCCACTGGAGAGCAGGGGGAGTATACACTATCGATACCAGAAACCAACGCGTCAATGAATGACGATATTTATACAGTCTCGATAGCCGACGATGATGGAGGTCAGACTAGGGAAAAATCCTTTACTTTGGCTATACCAGAGAAAGGGAAAAGCCTCCTAAATAAGAATACGATAGAGAGGGACGTCGGGTCGATGACTGTTGCTGCACCCGCGATACTACGACGCTCTAACTCCGACAACAGTGAAAGAAAAACTATGCACGCTAATATGAAAAGAAGAATATCATTATGTACAGAAAACTTGTCTAATAAGAACATCAAGTTGTCTCTATCCACTAAAATTGAGAAGCCTGAGGAAATACACGAGATTGACAACAATGATGATCATAGAGTACCGTCACTGTTCTGTGATGAAAAATTAGACAAAGATTTAGAGGCTAAACACCTGGACTCGGACCCTGAAGACTATAAGGATGGTAAGACTGAATCACTTGTTGAGAAAAACTCTCATGAAATCTATTACTCCCAGCTTGATCATTTCAAGAAAGATACAGTCAAAAGAGATACTGTAGATAATATATTAGAAGAAGACCCACCGGGGTTAATATGGAACAATGGAGTGGCTAGACTTCAAGGCAGTAATCTGCAGTTTCTAACCAACGAATTTGGTCTCATTGACTTAATAGACAACAGTGATCAAGAGGAGCTTTTAGTCACCCCTAGTGCGAAATACCACACGCCGTTGAAACAGCGCATCGACAGGAATAATAGGGAGAAGAAACCAACATCTCCTGAAGATCTGTATAGATGCGACGGCTGTGGCTGCCATGGCATGGCGGCAGAATTCATAACCCCAAACTTCTGCAGTTCAACATGCCAAAGTGAAATACAGAAGGCGTTACAAAAAAAGAAGGATAAAGAGCGCATAGAGCTGGTAAAGAAGAAGAATAAAATCAAGAAGTTATTGATGCGAAAACAGTTGTCGGATTCGGACATTTTGTCTGAAAGCAAAGATGACAAAGTTTCGTTAAAACATTTCGATTCCATGCCGTCCGACAGCCAGCTGTCCGAAGCAGCACTTATGAAAATGACGGAGGATCTAAGCGAGAATGAAAAGTACCCGTGGATGTGCGGAAAAAATGGTTTCTCTTGGATGCGGTATTTGGACATCTGCAAAGCAAAAGCAGCTCCTGTGAAATTGTTCAAGAATCCATTTCCTTACAATAGGAATGGATTCAAAGTTGGCATGCGGTTGGAGGCGATAGATCCTCAGCATCCGTCGTTATTTTGCGTGGTTTCCGTGGCTGAGGTCCAGGCGTTTAGGATGAGATTACATTTTGACGAGTATCCTGACATTTATGACTACTGGGTGAACGCGGACTCTATGGACATCTTCCCGCCGGGCTGGTGCGAGAAGAACAACAGGTCATTGAAGCCCCCCGCTAATTTTACGCCTTCGAATTTCTCATGGCCAATGTATTTAAAGCAAATGAGAGCGGTTGCGGCGCCTAGGAATTTGTTCCCGCATGTTACTACACCGGTGAGTAAATAAAACAAAGGCTTTTGGTCGATTTATATTCCTAGACCGTATTTTATATATTTAATATTCTCAGATGCTTTTTGAACTCCTTATTAACTAGATATTTAGAAAATCCAGAATTATCTTTTTATTTTTCTAATAATTTTCTTCAATTCTTATATTTTTGCTTTATTGTTCTTTAAAACAGAATTATAGAGCAACTAATTTCCTTACGTATCCTAACGTAAAATATTTTAATGGGGTCTATCTTCCTAACTCTTCTCTGCCTACAAAATTAAAAGAACATTATTCATTCCTATTATTATTTCACCCAAGGTATTCAAACCCAACTGCTTCCGCATCGGCATGAAGCTGGAGGCTGAGGACCGCAAAAACGAGCTGGTGTGCGTGGCGTCCATCGCCGACATCCTGGACAACCGCATGCTCATCAATTTCGACAGCTGGGACGAGATGTACGACTTCTGGGTCGATCCGACCTCGCCCTACATACACCCGGTCGGCTGGGCCGAGGAGAACTCCATACCGCTGACGCCTCCTAACTGTAAGTAACGAATCTTTTTCAATAAAAAACATTACCTTACTACCCTACAAATTAATTTCCCTTGTAACTTTACCGAAAGTCGCGTCGTGTCTTAACTTTCGAGAAAAAGGCTTGTATAAAACTTTCTATGCATCAGATATGGAATCAAACATGTATTCGTCGTAAGCACAGATTGCTTACGACGAATACGAATTTGATTCTCATCATAAATTGAAAAAATAAACGAAATAACTAATAATAATAATATGTTTGTAAGCACTTAAAGCCTCATATCACGTAATTAAGAAAATATATATTTATATTTCATAAAATCTAATATTTTGAATTGTGACACTATTTGAAGTAACACCCAGACTGATAAAAACCAATGGGTGTCAGATATTTATACCGAGCGCGCGCGGGATAGACCTGCATTACACCAATCAGTTCTCATTACCTAATTAGCTTTTAATGTTCTTGTAATTATTGGTCTTAATTGTAATAGACGGCCAAAAATAATAACAAAAAATACTATTTGATATTAATGAAACTTTTGATTCCCCCTATTACATGGGACCTAACATCGTCGGCGAAACGTGGGTGTACTCAGTACACCTCTGCCACCCCCTCTGGGGAATATAGGCGTGACGGTGTTTTTTTGATACGATAGCAGTAACATTTTACAAAACTTTATTTGAAGTGTGGATGTGAGAAGAGATAATGAAAATGCAAATCATAGCTACATTTAGCTAAATTGTCGTAGAATTTAATAGACAAGTTTACACATGTGACTACAATGTAAAGATAGAACTAATTCAGTAAAAAGTTATACACTTGAACTGTGTGATTACCATGAAGGCACATCTTCAAGCATGGAACAATGTATTCTTGCCAGATGAACTTAATACAGGGTATAGTGCTACAAGGATCTTTGGCCCGTGGATGATATTGAAAGGGGGGCGTTGGTGTGGAATTAGGTTTATCATTTGGTAAAATTTTCCTACTTCCAGGGAGATATTACCACAGGTGGGTCCCCTCGGTTACTAGTTAAGAAAACAACTTGGGTAAATTTCACAGCAAACGGCAACTCTGCGTCTGTCATAAAGTGAAATTTGACCTGATGACAGCATTAGTTCCAATTTTGGCCGCGAGCCAAATGATCCTTGTATGACTGTACATATGAATAAAATGTATTAAATAATATTTTTAAATCTTATACTTCTTCAGTAAATCATATTCTAATTCTTGCGTCGTTTCAACTATCATTTGTAAGTAAAATGAGTAGTGCTATTTAACTTCACAGGTAATTGAACATTATCCATTGAAATTATAATTTTCCAAAGAAAATCCCATTAGAATTTTAGGCATTCAATAATTTAACATGCCATTGTATTTTAATTATTATTTATAAGCTAATTAAGAATGCATATGTTATGCATTCGTTAACTAATGTGTGTATTATCTTAACAAGGATAACCGGTAATGTTACGTCATCGTTATCTCCCGAACTAACGTTCAGTCATGTTCGAGACTCGACTGCGACGACTCGAAGCTGTCGAAATGCTCATTTAATAAATTATTAAAGCAATTATTAGACTTTATAAATATTTAAGACGTAGTGAAAAAATAACAATCATAGTTAATGGTTCATTCAATGTCTATGCGCAAGAGATTTTATTTGAATGTCATTGATGTTAAAATCAGCGAAGACCGGTAAGTTATTTGTGTATTAATTGGGTGCTAATCTGGATTTGTTATTGAAATAACTTGCATTTATATTGAAGCCAAAAGTTCGCCTTGGGAGGAAACTTTGGGTTGCATATTTTTTTATTTTTCAAAAACTATGTTTGAACCAAGACAGCTGTGTTATTTTTATTGTTATTTTGGTTTAATTAAAATAAAAAGTATTTAAACACTTCCTTTCTGAAGTAGTAATTATACACAACAATTAATATTTATGAAGCAATTATTTATGATAATTCTCAAAACCTAGTTTCTGACTGTAGTGAGTGTGATTCCATTAAAAGCAAAATGTTACTATGTTATATTCTGGAAATCCCCCTAATCGATATAATAATAGATCAACCCATACTGACCCACTGCTGGGCAAAGGCCTTCTCCCACAAATCAAGGTGTCTGCCAATCAATATTTTCATACTAACATATTCTTTATATATATACATATATGTTTAAGTTATAGCTGGTTATATAATCATTCATCTTAATATTAATACGTGAAGCAAAAACTTTGTACCCTTTTTAACGAAAATTGCGCGGACGGAGGAGTATGAAATTTACCACACTTATAGTTTATATAGAGAAGGAGTGCAGAACGCTAATATTTTTAAAAAATTATGCATAAAAAACACATGTATTTGACACACACACACACATATATATACTCTTTTGTTTATTGTTAAAGTCTGTAGTCAAATGGAGAATAGATTAATATTGTTTGTCTTTAATATTATTTGTCTATATACTATAGTCTTACTGAATGTCAAATATAACACACAATATACAAATATAAATCTAATATAAAATCTCAATATAAAAAGAAAGTTGTGTAGCAATATCATATAGGTAAAAAAAATATATATTTGTTATTGCTGGTTCAAACATCTTTTTGTATTTTTTATTATTGTGATGGCTACTAAAATCTTTTTCTCTTCACGATTTCAGTAATTTCATGAAAGTTTTTTTTCTACTTTTATTATGCCTCGACATAGAACATTAACGGGTCGGAGTGAGAGACAAATAAGAAGGAATCTATATTTACGGACACATAATAATAGTAATGAAAATTCGAATAGTGTTAATATTATACAAAACAAAAGTGAATTTGAGAGATACATTTAAATGTGCACGAAATATCATTCCAAAAGCTTTATGGCCGGTCTCAATGATGGATTTGCCTACTACGGATAGAATTTTGACATATTTTGTATGGTAAATCTGTCAAAATTCTACTGACAGTAGAATGCAGGTTTTGCAATGCGAAACATTTTGAATCTGAAGTCACTTTAGATGACAGAACTGCCATCACTTCATGTTGTCATAATGGTAAAGCAATATTACCGCCCTTAAGTCAAAATGAATATTTTAACTTTTTTTTTTTTTTAAACGTAGCCCCACACTAGGATTTTTTCCTGTGTCGTGGGTGCGTTTACAAACATGAAATTTCACATACACAAATACCCAGACCGGAACAAATAATTGTGGATCACACAATGATTTGTCCCGTGCGGGACTCGAACCCGCGACTATTAGACGCAGTGGGCAGAGCGGCTTAAGCTCTTAACCACTGCGCTAAATCGTCCGTCTGATGGACTTATTTCGAATGAACCTTCAATAAAAAGAAAGTCAATAAATTATTTTAAATATATTCGCAAATACAATTCATCATTTGTTATGGTTAGCTCAGAAGCTAACGTTTCCGAGGCAGTTACAAGTGGAGTGTATCATTTCAAAATACATGATGTTTTTTATCACATATTGGGTCCAATGACTGCTGCATATGGTCGATCACCATGTTATGCGCAATTATATTTTTATGATGTTTACACTGCTATCAATTATAGATTATTAAATCGGCCAGTTTTTACACATGGGCAATTGTATGTCGCAGCAAGTAGTGTTCGATCATTCGACGGTTTGAGATTTTATATTTCCGATTATAATGGTCAAGGACATTTAGCAAACGATGAAAGAGTTTTTACAAAAAAATATCGTTGACGGAGAAGTTTTGTATCATACATTAAATTATCGAAATATGTATACGTAGTTCAATGGACAGCATTTTCTTTATCGCATTAATTTGATGATTGTTTAAAAAACAAAATTAAAAAAAGGTATTCTTTATTTTAATAATTTTTTGATTTTTTTTTTATTTTAATTTTATATAATTTGTTTGAAAAAAATAGGCAAATTAACAGTTTAGCCTTGGCGAAATCTGTGATTATAGAAGTATAGTCTTTGACAATAGAACCTTAATAATGTTCAAACTTATAATTTAAATTAATTATGGTCGAATTTCGTCCACTGGGCGACCACTAGTTATATAAAATACAAAATTAACAAATTAAAAAGTACAGTTGTGTAAATAACATAATTCAATTGGTCATCTTTAATATGCAGTCAGGTAATACGTAAAACTTAGTTGAAAAATAACATTTAACTGATGATTGAAATATCAGCCTTTTTAAATGTCAACATCTTTTAGTTGTTTTTTTTTTAAAACGTAGCCCCACACTAGGATTTATTCCTGTGTCGTGGGTGCGTTTACAAACATGAAAATTCACATACACAAATACCCAGACCGGAACAAATAATTGTGGATCACACAAAGATTTGTACCGTGCGGGACTCGAACCCGCGACTATTAGACGCAGTGGGCAGAGCGGCTTAAGCTCTTAACCACTGCGCTAAATCGTCCGTATTATAAAAAATTTAAATATAAATTTTATATACCTAGTGCTTTTCGTCATCAATGTCATCAGTCTTATTGTCCACCTCGTGAAAGATCTATTTATTTATTTAATAATTTATGCACTGTTAGTGCAATGGCGGATTTATGCCTTGGGCATTTTCTACAGGTCTACCTGTGCTACCAGGTAAATAACCGAGTATGGAATCCAAGTTAAACAGTGTAATAATCCAGTTTCAGTGAAAGGTCATTCTCGCTGGCCTAATTTATCATTAACCTTCCAAACAACTTGGCAAAAGTTATAGAACGTATTTTCCTTCGAAATGGCCTATACGTTGTCAAACCAAATATTAACTTTATTGTTTTACCCTTAGTTAGCTTATCTTCTATACTTTTAGTTTAAGCTTAATAGTATAATATATAATATAAGCCCTGTTAAGAAACTGTCCCACTGTTGGGCACGGGTCTCCTCTCAAACTGAGAGGGTTTAGCCCATAGTCCACCAAGCTGGCCCAGTGCGGGTTGGCGAACTTCACACCCCTTCGAGAAACTCTTAGGCATGCAGGTTTCCTCACGATGTTTTCCTTCACCGTTAAAGCAAATGATAATTAATTTTTTAATACGCACATGCTTTCGAAAAGACAGAGGTGCGTGCCTGGGTTTAAACCCGAGACCTCTGACTTTGCAGTCCAATGGTTTAACCACTAGGCTACCACTGCTTTTTATTTTAAGCTAAATAGTATTTTTTTTTAGTAAAAACGGACGCTGGTTAACACATTACGCCGTAGTTCTGTATTACATGTCAAGAACAACAAAATTACAGTTATATAAGTAAGTCTTGAATACCTTCTTGCGGTAAAGCCTCGCATTCTCTTACGCAAGTTGTTTATTATTCTTGTGAAACATACTTTCCAGCCCTTTTGAGGTCATGCTCATAAATTTATCCATACCTTCACGACGGTATATCAATAGGCGTGGACAGCTGAATTATAATAAAACTACGTTTTTCTCTATGGGATCGCACCGGGCCTCTTCCTATTTAGTGTCTGTAATGCTGGTCGAGGATCCGTCTTAGAGGTCTGTGAACACCTTCTGCGAGACTTATGGCTTCAGATTCGTGATCGTCAGCTGTATAATGCGCCCATATACAAGGTGTAACATAAAAAACAAACAGTGGCACTCCTGGAGTGCCGGCAGAAGTGGAAACTTGAACAATTACGTGTGTATTTTTTGAATCGTCAGGAAGTATTTTTTGATTTTTATTTATATACGGAGGTGTCGGTAACGGTAACAGTGTCGCGAGCTCGTTTGTTTTTTTTTCCCATCTCAAAAATTGCCCAACGCGCCTAAAGAAGTTTTCACTTCAAGTCTAAAACGTATTTCTCAATATGCACATGTACACGTACAAGTTTCATTGTTAATTGGGGTAGAAAAGTGCTTAAAAATGAGTAACATATGTTACATTTGGAAAACTGGTTTTCGTATTGAACTTGTGAACCAATTATCTATTCGGGTTGTCTGAGGTCTTGCGATATTTACGATACACCATGTATAAACAAATATATTTTGTTATTATATGACGCGCTCGTAGCGCTGTGCGTTAGCGATGTTCTTAGCGATCGCCATGATTAAACAGTGTTAAGCTCGGTTGGTCTGAGATGGGTGACCGTTTGTGGCATTTTCATATTCGAGCGAATCCGTGCTTCGAAATGCATGTTAGGCCGTTGGTCCCGGAATCCACTCAATGTTTGCTAGTGTTAAGGCTGGCTGCCAGCCTTATAGGTGATTTGATAAGTTTCAACAGCAGGTAGCCGCAAAGATAGTTGTAAAAACGCTCGAGTCGGCGCTTAAAACGCTCGCGTCTTTTACGTGTTTCAACGCTCGTGAGCGTCGACTCAGCGCTAAACGCTCGACTTCAGCGCTCATTTTTACAACATTACGCAAAGCTACCTCTACAATCCGCACTGGGTGCGCATGGTTGGAGTATCACCTAATTTTTCATCCCGATTAGATTTAGAGTGCTTTTGTCCAACAGTGGGATAGTGTGGGTTGATAAATTAGCGTCATTATTTTGTGATTTGTCCGTAGTTTACAAGGACCCAGACACGTTCTCGTGGGAGAACTACCTGACGGAGACGGGCGCTTCCGCGGCGCCCCCGCGGGCGTTCAAACCACGCCCGCCGCAGGGCTTCAAGCCTGGCATGAAACTGGAAGTCGTGGACAAAAGGGTGAGCTACTGTTTTTGTTATTGTTGCAATATCGTTATTTTTGTCAATACCCTTCTTGTGGAGCAGTCTAGTTAATAATGTCTGACCGAACTTTCAGTTTGAAGCGAAACTACATTCGTGAGTATTCGGACGAAATTGGGCTGCGATTGGCGTAGTGGAGAGTGTAGACTACCCTCATACGCCAACGCCCGCTAAAAAGCTTTACGAGGTCTATAGACAACGTAATGATTCGTTATTGTCTAAAATATACCGTAAAAATTATGAAACTTAAAAAAAAACAAAAATATATCTCTGTCGTGGGTGCATTTACAAACATGAAAGTCACTATTTGTGGTCAATATTAACTGTAGGTCACAGAAAGGCTTTTTCAGTGCGGGGATCGAATCCGCGTCTGCTCGATCCAGTGGGCGGAGCGGCTTAAGCTCTTAACCACTATACCAAGTTATCTTCAATTTTATTAAAAAAGGGATGAGATTAGTCATATTTTTAAGTAGAGGATATAATCGTATGTTCAGGTGCCATTCCTGATCCGAGTGGCGACGATCACCGCGGTAAAGAACCACCAAGTGCGCGTCTCGTTCGACGGGTGGCCGGACGACCTGTCGTGCTGGTTCGACGACGACTCCCCCGACCTACACCCCGTGGGCTGGTGCCTCAAGACTGGACATCCACTGGAACCGCCACTTAGTGAGTTGTTTTAAGCCTTTTATTTCCTTAACAAGTTACAGTTTATAATAAACTAGCAATTTCCCGCAACTTCGTACGCGGTCGACAACAGCGCCACCTACCGGGTCTATATTATTTAGCCTATGTTACTTCTGGATAAGGTAGCTTTCCAATGGTGAAATAATCATTAAAATCGGATCAGTAGTACCAGAGATTACCCCGAACATCCAAACTCTCAAACTTTACCTTTTTATGATATTAGTATAGATGTAAATTATATTTAATAATTAGTTAAGGCCCCTTTCGCGAATAGGCCTCCTCCAATATTCTCCAGGTTGTTCGGTTTTTGGCTTCGTTTATTCAGTTCTGTCCTCCGATTTTTATAATTTCGTCGACCCAGCGCGCGCACGGGCGTCCTCTGGTTCTGTTGCCATTTGGTTCTTCCAATATTGTAACCTGTTTACTCCATCTTGTATCTGGAAGGCGAGCTACATGCCCTGCCCATTTCCATTTCAGACGTTGGGTATGTATCAGGACGTCTATGAAATTGGTTATTCTTCTTATGTCTGCACATCTCTGTCTGTCTTTCGGCCGGATGTTTAGAATACTCCTCTCCATCGCCCATCGACTATTTATTAGTTTGTTTCTTGTTATTGTTAAATATCCATGTCTGAGAGCTATAGGATCACTCAGTGAGTTACATAATCTTATTTGCTTGGAGTGGGCAAGTCGCCCGCACGGTGGACCATTGGCCTGGTGAAAGTCGCAGTTAAACGCTGGATGAAAACAACAGCTGTTAAAGTCAAAGTCAATCAAATCAAAGTCAAGTGGCGATCTTTAGGGGAGCTCTTTGTCCTGCAGCGAGTGATGATTATGAAACCAGGTACGATTCCAGATCGGCCCGTAAATTTTTCGATAGAAAAAGCACCTCGTGGTCGCACCGCGCACGTCTTTTTTTTACCTGAAGAAACCTTGTATAGGACTTCAGCGAGTCTCGAGGGAAGCACTGGGGCGTGTCGGATTCCTACTAAAAACCCCAGTATAGCCGACATCAGCGTTTTGGGGTGATCTCCGTATGGTACGCATGGGAGCCCCTCTTATGCCGCGCTCCGAAAAGCCCGTTATCGGCGGGATACTGGATACCACCCTCCCCCTGCACCGACGCGGTGCTCACGGCGACGTGGGCCACACCAAGCCGCCGTCCCCCTCGGGGTCGCTCGTGAAGGCTCTATTAATTTAATATAATCACATTTTTGTTTTCTTTTTTTTTTGTAAATCAGGGAACCATGTAGCCATTTTCAAAAACAGTATTATTTGCTTTATTTTAACTTGATTAACCTGATGACCAACCTACATTATCCTACAACAAACCCTGCCCTTCTTCTCCACAGTGGTAGTGGTGGTAGAGCTTTTGTTACTTTTCTGACGATTCATAAATAATATAATGGTTAAATAATATAATATAAGCCCTGTTAAGAAACTGTCCCATCGTAGGGCACGGGCCTCCTCTCAAACTGAGTGGGTTTTAGGCCATAGTCCACCACGCTGGCCCAGTGCGGGTTGGCGAACTTCACACATCTTCGAGAAACTCTTAGGCATCCAGGTTTCCTCACGATGTTTCCTTAACCATTAAAGCAAGTGATAATTAATTTTTAATACGCACATGCTTTCGAAAAGACACGTGCGTGCCTGAGTTTGAACCCGAGACCTCTGACTTTGCGGTCCAACGGTCTAACCACTAGGCTATCACTGCTATTATGATAATGGTTTACATGAATAAAAAATATTCTGATTCTTAACATGTTAACTGCCAATGAAAAAATTGCCCCTTCTCATTCGGGCCATGGCGGACAATGTTGGGCGACACTGAAACTTTCCGTTCAGGCCGTGTCAGACAACGTAGACGCGCGGCAGGCCCGTGTTCGACTCTGCTGCGCCGACGGACACCGGCACCGAGATAATTCACTTATAAGCTGACCCGCGCGCCTTCTAGTTTACCCCATATAGCTTGGTTCTAGCAAGAGACTTTGACTTAGAAAAATTATGATGATTTTTAAGACGCCACTGTAAAATGTAAATCACTGTACGGTTTTTTGGAATCATAAATAACAAACCAACTTTTAAAAGAAGAAATAGCTGTTTAATTATTTAAAAATTTACTCATATCAGTAAGGCCTCTCTAGAGCAAATTAAACATGTGTTATAAAAAAATTAAAACTTCTCCAAATACTTATTGATAGGATAACTGACTAAGCTCCGCTTTGCCGATGATATCGTGCTGTTTTCATCCACACCATCAGAACAACAACAAATGCTCCAAGACTGACTGCAGCAAGCCTCAAGGCTAGATTATCCATGAACAGATCAAAAACTCAACTTATAACCAACAGCACGAAATGTAAGGTAGAGATAGATGGGCAGATCACTACTATGCGTAGTGCATAGTGTCAACGAACATACATATTTGGGCCAGACTGTCTCATTTCATAACCGGCAAGATTCACTGGACAGAAAGGGAACGCCTGGAAGAGTGTGGTCCTTGAGGGATATGATGAAGGGCGACCTTCCCTTGTCCCTCAAGCCAGACTGATGGATGTGTGTGTTTTACCCGTCGTAACCTACGGTGCTCAAACTTGGTCGCTACCTGAAGAGAAGAAATCCAGACTTAAGGTTCACCAACGAGCACTAAACGGATGGATTGCATCAGAAACACCAGGCTGCCTTTCACACTCAGGTTATGCATGTAGGCTTAAAGTCGGCAAAGCTGTAGTGGGATTGGTCGGGGCATGTCTTGCGTATGAACCTGCAAAGTTGGTCAAATATCGTCACGGCATGGAGCCCTGAAGACGGTCATAAGTGTCGTCGACGGAGATGAAAATGGAGTGTCAATTTGGATACTGTTTCGAGAAAGACACTACTCTCCATCGGTCCAGGATCGATTTATGTTAAAGCATCAAGGGGAGGCCTTTGCCCAGCCGTGGGACATAGGAAAGGATCGAAAATCATTTTGCGTTAATGAAATACATTAATTATGCATATAATCTAACTAAATAGTATTTATTTAATTATCACGAAATAATTTTCTATCCTCTTTTATGAATTATTAAGCGTCGGACAACATTGACCGCCATGGCCTGAGCGGACGAAAAATCGAAAATCCGTTCCATAGGGCCGCGCGGTCACATTGTCGCCCACCCCCACCCGGGACTCTCGTGCTTATTTTTGTGGCCTGTCCTATGTCCCACGTCTAGGCAAAGGCCTCCACTTAATGTCTCAACATAAATCAATTCTGGACCAGTAGTATCTATGTCTTTCTCGAAAAAGTATCCAAATTGACACTCCATTTTCATCTCGGTCGACCACGTCACCTATGACCGTCTTCAGGGATCCATGTCGTGACGGTATTTGACCAACTTTGCAGGTTCATACGCAAGACATGCCCCGTCCAATCGCACTACAGCTTTGCTGACTTTAAGCCTACATCCATAACCTAAGTGTGTAAGGCAGCCTGGTGTGTCTGATGCAATCCATCCGTTTAGTGCTCTTTGGTAAACCTTAAGTCTCAATGTCTTCTCTTTAGGTAGCGACCAAGTTTAAGCACCGTAGGTTCATCATCTCAGCCTATACTTGTCCACTGCTGAACATAGGCCTCCCCAATCGCTTTCCAACGTAACTGGTCCGATGCCACCTGCATCCAACGACTTCCTGCGATTTTCACAAGATCGTCGGTCCATCTGGCAGGTGGTCGTCCTACGGTCAGCTTGCCAATACGTAGTCTCCCTTCTAGAATCTTTCTGCCCCAACGCCCGTCCGATCTTTGCGCTATGTGGCCCGCCCATTGCCACTTCAGCTTGCGAATCCTGAGGGCTATATCGGTGACATTGGTTCTTCTACCAATCTCCTCATTTCTGATTCGATCGCGTAGAGAAACGCCGAGCATAGCTCTTTCCATAGTTCGCTGACCAACTCTTAAGCTTTTTTATGTCATCACACACAATGACTAAAAACTTTAGTCTTGAGGTATTTTGGACGAGAAGATCTATGGCGCTAAAGCCTTTCCGGAAACCGGCTTGCTCGGGAGGCTGGAAGTCATCAAGCCTGCGTTCGAGACGATTCGTGATGACTCTCGAAAACAACTTATAAACATGGCTCAGCAGTGCGATGGGCCTATAGTTCTTTAATAAAGTATTATCAATTTTCTTGAAAAACAGCACCACACAGGGGTGTCCCTGTTCCATGCTTCCGGCGTTTTCCCTTCGAGCAAGACGGAATTAAACAGCCTCTGAAGGATTTTAAGTACCGGCGATCCGCCCGCTTTCAGAAGCTCTGCGGTAATTCCGTATACGCCCGGCGCTTTGTTGTTTTTGAGTTGTTTAAGAGCCATCCTAATCTCGTACAGGCTGATATCCGGGATATCTTCAGTGTGGTGTCGGGTTAGCTTGGCTCTTGGGTCTTTTTATCAAGTCAACAACAGGTTCAGCTACTGAGGTATATAACTGCCTATAGAACCTCTCTATCTCCCTTCGACGTTATTTTTCCATCCTCCGTCTTCAGCTTCGTCAACTGGCTTTGCCCAAAAGACGCGTCTCTTGCGAACACTTTGGAGCCCTTTTTCTGCTCTATGGTCACCTCAATACGCCTTGTATTGAAAGACCGTAAATCGCGTCGCAAGGACTTCAATATCTTTTCATTGAGCTGCCTATAGGCCTTAGCATCATCGGAGGTTTGGAGCGTCATGGAACGTCGCTCAGCCATGAGGTTCCGGGTGTAGTTAGATAGATTTTGAGGCCTATTTTTACGGTAAGGCTTCAAATTCTTGGACCCGACCGAATGGACAGTCTCTACCAGCCTGTTGTTGATTTCGTTCACTGTACCACCATAGGTTACGACGGGTCAAACACACATATCCATCAGTCTGGCTTGAGGGACAAGGTAAGGTTATCCTTCATCATATCCCTTAAGGACCATACTCTTCCAGGCGTTCTCTTTCTGTCTATTGAATCATGCCGGTTATGAAACGAGACAGTCTGGCCCAAATACGTATGTTCGTTGACACTATGCACTACGCATAGTAGTAATCTGTCCATCTATCTCTACCCTACATTTCGTGCTGTTGGTCATAAGTTGAGTTTTTGATCTTTTAATGGATAATCTAGCCTGGAGGCTTGCTGTACTCAGTCTTGGAGCATTTGTTGTTGTTCTGATGGTGTGGATGAAAACAGCACGATATCATCGGCAAAGCGGAGATTAGCCAGTTTACCTTTCAAAAAGTTTTTGGAGAAGAATTTAATTTTTTATAACATTGTTTAATTTCAGTTTTAATTTGCTCTAGAGAAGCCTTAATGATATGAGTATATATCTTTTTTAAATAATTAATCAGCTATTTCTTCTTTTAAAAGTTGATTTAATTTATTATGATTCCAAAACACTGTACACTGATTTACATTTTACAGTAGCGTCTCAAAAATCTTTTTTTTTTTTCTAAGTGATAGTTTCTTGTAAGAACCAAGCTATATGGGGTAAACTAGAGGGCCGCGCGGGTCAGCTTATAAGTGAATTATCTCGGTGTCGGTGTCCGTCGGCGCAGCAGACAGTTTCGAATACGGGTCTGCCGCGCTGTCAACGTTGTCCGACACGGCCTGAACGGAAAGTTTCAGTGTCGCCCAACATTGTCCGCCATGTCCCGAATGTGAAAGGCAATTTTTTCATTGGCAGCTAACGTGTTAAGGACAATCAGGGCCCCCACCCTTCGCTTCCGGGACCCCTGTTGATGTGTAAACCAGGCATTACGTGATGGTATATACTTGGTCTGTGCGTGTCATTTAACTAACTTTAAATGTTTGTAATCCGTCCAGCTGCTGAGGAGCTCCGTACGGCGGGTCCGTGCGGCGTTGGCGGGTGCCGCGGTTTGGGCTCAGTGCGTGGCGGCGCACACAAGCACCACGCAGCCGCGTCCGCCTGCCCGTACCGCGCCGCGCCCGAGCGCCTGCCCGACCGCCTCGCGCCGCACAGCGACCACGAGGTCGAGCAAGCGCTGCCTAGGGAGCGCAGGTACACCACGCACAAGCACCACGCGGCCGCGTCCGCCCGCCCGTACCGCGCCGCGTCTGACCGCCCGCCTACAATAGACACACACTAACTAACAAAGTAATACCTCGCATGTCTAGTGAACACACAGATGTGCAGGTGAAAGTTTTCAGTCATAAAATGGTACGCGATGCGGACTGGAAAATCTTCACACAGATAACGGTATAACGTTATAATGTTATTACAAGCGGTCCGAACAATAATCTCTCACACAAACGCGCGCCTCACAAGGCTTTCGGCAGGCATCGGCGAGTAAGCAGCCTCTCGGCTGGTATCGGCGAGTAGTCAGCCGCTGAAACTTTCTTATCTGTATACGTGATTCCTATTCCAACTATTTCGATACGAAGATGTTCTACTGTTTACTTTTTTTTCTAATTTTGGCTCCGCAGTCAGCTGTACGCAAAAACTTTGCACATACGAGCTTGGAAATGCAAATTTAACAGCCCGCGATTGTATTGTGGCCTCAGAAACTAAGGCGCACACGCTCGTTTGTCTCTTGTGCTTCACTACCTGTATATAGGAAAAACTGAGCGCGACCAAGGATGATACAATTAACACTACTTGAGAATTTCTACGTAACTTACCCTTAGATATAGTTTGAAGTAGATGTTTTATGACATAATTTTTTCTATGCAATTGTCAAATATCTAATACCTTATATATAAACCATGCGTAAGCGCAGCTTGTCTTCTACTCACATAGAATTTTTCGCAAATCGGCACAACAGTCCGAAAGTCACTTAACATAATTATTCACTGTCATTCCTCATTTCCAACATTAAAGTAGCTTGATTGAGTGTTAAACATACAAAAGAAAATATTAATGTATTTTTTTGAAATTGTAAAACGCTCTACACACCGATCCGCCTTCACATCGTTGCAAATCAGAAAACTTACGTCGGCGGTACGAAATAAACAAATTTGTCTCGGTAGTTAGTGTCCGACGATACGTTGAATGTCGTCGATCAATCAAGCACGTACGTACGCCGCAGCCGTGTCACCGGGTATCTTATCAAATACGGTCCGCCACCAAGCCGCCAGGCTGGTTTGGTGATCGGCGGGCACGGTTTGTAGAGCGCTTATAACGCTTGATATCAGAATAGGCTATGAAAAGCGATATTCTGTTTCAGGGTGTTGAGCAAACAATCCAAATCCATACACACAAGCACCCCCACCAGCGACACAGTCAAAGAAAGGTAATTAACTTACTTACAAAATGGAGACACATACTTCTAAATGATTGCATTATTAAACCCCCTATAAGGCACGTTTAGGACGTGATTATATAGTGATATTTCATATTTTCAAGGGACGAAGACAGTTTAATATTATTCCTCAGTTCATAAAGAACAATTGTAAAATAAAACATTTTTAAAATATTTATTTGCAGACCTCAACGAGGGAGACCGCCAAAACACAAGAAAGTAGAGGAAGTCGTTAAGAATGACCCGGTAAGTAAGATTTACACGGATCAAATTTGCACAGTGCATTAAAATTTGTGAGAAAATTATTTGAGAATGATGAAATCAGAGGTTCATAACTTAGCTGGAATGACTTACCGTTTGTGTAGAATTGATGTAAAAGCATGTCTAACTTCCAAATTATGCTGCTAATTCTTGTAACACGTTATGACCATACCACAGTTAAGAGGTTTACTGATGAGGCTAGAAACAATACGTACTATACATACCAATACGCACGGGTAGGTAACGCGGCGTAAGTGCCGCACGGGCGATAAGTATATTTGTTAGCATTTCTTCCAAGAGGGACTCCAGCAGGGCTGGCACAGGCGACTCCATCTATCCGTGACAAATGTTACGGATTGAGCCCTAGATTTTAGATAGAGACTATTTTAACTAGAGTACAAGACTAGGATCACGGATCAAAAAATTTGTTTCACGCGGACAAAGTTTTGCCGTCCGTGCTTACCCTACAGATAGACCTGCGCATGTACAATTGATTCGACGGAAGGATCAGTTCAACCCATGGGCATTCAGCAAATTGAGTTTGTAAATTGACGTCGTTCTACATGCGCAGGCGTCGGACGACGAGTCGATATCGAGCTGCGGCGGGAAGCGGTGGCGCAGCTGCCGCACGGGCTCTGCGCCGCCGCGCGGGAGCTCGGCGCCGCTGCGCACGTACTCGCGCGCGCCCGCGGAGCCGCCGCGCGCGCAGCTTGCGCGCCACCTTGCAGACCTGGCATTACCGCACGATCCTGCGCACTGGTCACAGGTAACTAACTACTGATGGTTTATAAATAAGCGTGACTTTTAAAAAGGGTCTATTTCCTGTTTTGAAAATAGGATCTTTGAAATTCTGCTTTCCGTTTCTAAAAAACTTACGTGTAGCCATATGAATAGGCATGCTGTTCTCTAGAGTTTTTTTGCATTGTCGCTCTTAAAATACGAAGCGAACATTGCTCTCGCCTGCGCCGGAAAGAGAATGATGCTATTTGTTTTTTCGCAGTAATTGCGACATCAAAACAATTTTTATATTTTGCCGTTATACTCTTTAATTATTTGACGAAAGGCACTATTAGAGTGTGGGCCATTTAAATAAAAATACAATTGAGTGTAGGATAAACTGCTGTAGACTTACCATATCATGAGCAAAAGATTTATTAAATCGTGTGCCCAGTGGGATTTTCCATTAGTAAAATCACTTCATCAGTCATAAAACATTCCTTAATAGCTAAACACCTACGTTAAATAAGGAAATCCTGTAAAAATTTCATCATTCTAGACTCGCTGGCTTAACCTGTGCACTGTCAATCAGTAAACATTACAATTATATGAAGTAGATAGGCGTAGTTGGGTATACTTCTTACAACTCATCTTTGCGAGCGGCCCTATGCCTGCGTGAGCTTTTTATTTCCATGGACAAAGACTGCCGGCTTCACTTATAAACAAATCAAAGCTCCATGTTTAGAAGCTCACGCGCAAATATGAGTTGTGAATACTATATATTTATGAATGATTTTCTGAGGCATGCATTACAGGCATACGATAATCATAATCCTATATTTATTTGCGAAATGCGGGTGGGTACATATTACATAAGATCTTCAGTGTTTGAGGTGTTTCACCATATCCAGCTTCTTGGCATGCAAATATTTAGTATCTTATAGGGTAAAATTGATAAGCATATAATATAACATTATACAATTAGAATATTCACATATTATTTCTATTAGATAGTTATTAACATTATATTATTTTCAAGTAATATTATTTTATTATTATTTCAAATCAGATATTTGTAATTACAGTTTTAATTATTGGTAATATACGAATTTAATCATAGATAATATTGTTTGATAAATTGGTAATAATAATGACGTCATATGTCAATATTAATTATACAACTCTTCTATAACTTATTATTTAAGTATTCGTCCACCGAATAGTAGGCCTTTTCAGCTAATAACTTTTGAACTGTATGTTTGAAATCATGGTTATTACTTAAACATAAAATGCAACACATACTTGTATTAAAAAAAGCAGTTTGATTTATTGGGAAACAAATTTTATAATTATGATATTTACTGTAAAGTTTCTTATAATTATTTGTTACTTTCAACGATAATTATTTGCAATTATTAACCAATTCTGTACATTTTAGAGCGACGTAGCGAGTTTAGTGACACGGATAGCGGGCGCCGCGGCCGGCGCGGCGGTGGAGGCGGCGCGCATGGCCGGCGCGGAGCTGCTCATGGCGTCGCGCGACGAGCTCGTGCACTGCCTGCGCCTGCGGCTCGGGCCCGCCATCAAGGTAATGTTATTTTATCATTTTCCTGCATCACGTTACCCTTTACACTATTGATTGGTCTTTTTGTGGAAAGTATGGAAGGATTTTCAGAGGAAAGAAAGATAAAACGGTCGGACGGCTTGGGCCAGTGGTTAAGACCTTGAGTCGCTCCGTCAACTGGATTAAAAGTCGCGCGTTCGGTTCCCGCACGGGACAAATCTTTGTGTGACCCACAAATATTTGTTTCGGTCTGGGTATTTGTGCTTGTATACTATATATAGAAATAATTACCAATTAAAAAAAAACACGAAGCGAAAGTGGAAACATGTAGGTACTACGGAACACCTAAACTATCATGCCATGTCCAAATAGACTGGACTTGATGGGCTTGACAAAAGTCTCTAAAAGGGGCGCGTGTATAAAACAAACTGTATGAGTGTGAACCTGTTGGAATTCTATACTCCTACTTTTTGTGTGTATGTGTAAATGTTCTACGCTGATAGCCAAGAGGCCTTTACAGCTTTACTGCGCAAGAAGGCGAACGTCCAGCCGGAAAGGCAATTAATTCATTGGCGCCTCAAAAACAAACGGCCTCGGCGTGGACTGTCGCTATAGGGAAGGGCTTTAACTAGAATTGAACTAGGTGTCTCGCCGTGGTGCTCTGCACGGCCGGCGGGTAAGAGATTCTTAGACCTCGCCGGTGAGGTCGGTGTCCGATCCTGTGCGCGTTATCTGTATCCGATATGAGGGAGGTAAGGATTTCGGGAGGGTCCATACTCCGCTAGGGATCTGAATAATGAAACCAAAATTGTATCTTTACCCAGGTGTACACAGCGGTGCGGCAGTTGCGCGAAGCCTTTACGTGATCGAAGGCGCGTGCGCACGCGTTGCGCTCACACGCCATCTCCGTGTTTCTGTGACTTATACGTAATGAGACAAATAGTGTACAGTGGAACTATATTTTGTGTACAGACACTTATATCAAATGTGGATATGAGCTCAAGATCGAAGTCAAGTGTCCAAAATACTCTTGTTTCAATACTATGGTGGTTACAAATTGAAAGATTATTTTTAAATACTTGAGTGTAAGTGATTTTACTTCGCCAAAATGAAGTTTTCGTTACTAAGTACTGTTCTACTTTTTAATTAATACAAAAACAAGAATGGACTATTTATTTTGTTTTAACACAGACTTAAGGTTTTATTTGAGACTATTTATTAGACATTTTATGTACATAATTTGAAAGTGGAGTACACAGATGGGACATTAAAATAAGTCACACAAATTGAACTTAAACTGTATTTAAATCAAACTCAAGTACATATACGATTTTAAGATCACTCTTCAGGAGATGTTTTATTTTATAATGCTCTCTGGTTGTAAATCAAACTTGCGATTGATTATGAATACAGGTATATGATTAGTTATTATGTTGATGAATATATTTATCACAGAAACCATATATTTTATACCTGAAATCCACATCAAGTACTATAATTTACACTAACGACTATTAAGTATGTATTATTGAAAGATAAAATCCAAATAATTTTTTAAGAAGCACAAATTCTTCTAAATTATGAGTAAATCATGCTTTAAATGCGGCGGTTGTGATTGCAATCTTTGTGTCGTGAATAAATGTTAGAGAATCAAAAAATCTCCATTTTTAATTGGGTGTGGCTTTACGTATAAATAGAATTCAAAAAGGTTTTTTTAGTGAATCATTGATGGAATTCGCAAATTGTGTAATCAAGGTGCATATGTTTTATCAAAATCAGTTGAAATTGGAATTTATAATTGTGGTTGTAACATTTCATATCTGTAATCTTATAAAATTCTAAAGATCATGTTTCTAGAAAATGCGTGCCTGTGAGATCAAATTACTGATTACTATTGACGATTTAATTATTGACTCCCAGTTGACAATATAGTGTGACCCCAATATTGTGATCTGTAGATGACTTCGACGATTGAGGGCGTTAGTGTGAAATTAATACAATTTTCCTACTTCCAGGCAAATAGTTCAACACACAGCTACTAATTAAAAATTAACTTGGGTAATTTTTATAGCAAATGGCAACTCTGCTACTGTCAAGAAGTGACATGTCACACGATGACAGCGTCAGTTCCGATTTTGTCCGCGGGCCACAAGATTCTTGTATAACTGTACCTATGCATGCAACACCATTGTATCACTTGGGTGAGCTACACTTAAATGCAACAGAAATGTGGCTCATTTAAGAAATCTATCTATTGTAGCTGCCAGCTATAATTAAAAACATCATAGCAGTAAATAGTATTCCTCCAATAGACAAGAATCTGGTGTGTTGCTTACAATGGTTTTCCTAAGACGACTATATTTCAAACAATCATTGAAATAACCTGCATAGTTGAAATTAATAATTGTTTCTTTTGTATGTAAATAAAGAATATGTAAATAGATAACATAATTATTATGGTCAACGTGCAATCTAGTATACATTCATTACCTAGTTAAATTTGTCACTTTACTTTTGAAATGAAATATATTTTTTTATTTTTAAACATAGCAATTGCCTTGTTTTTTTAATTTATTTCAACAGTCAAGTGATATTAACATTTTATTTAATATATGAAATTATATTAATTTAATACTACGCTATATACATACTTCATATAGATGTAGGCTAGAAATGGAATTTTGTTTTCGAGAATATTTTATTGAGATGGCTATTACAATATAAGCCCAAAATATTCATTAGCTTCGACAATTGCGACCGCTTAATTGTCGAAGATATTTCTTTTCTATTAATTGGTAAGCTTTTGTATTGATAAAAGAATTTTATGTTTTTAGTGTTGTACTATCTAGGGCAGTAATGATATAAATATGTTACTTATTTTGTGAAATTGTGTAAATAAACTGGTTGGTATTATTAGGCTACTGAATATTTTTTCTAGTGGCCATGTACATACTGCTCTGTACAATGTAAGTTTTTACACAACAACTGTTGTGCCATTTTGACTGGCACCAAATATTTTCTTGTTACTGTAATAAAAATTGTGAAACTGAAATGCTTTATTTTTTTAGTGATTTATTATTTTACACCTCCCCATGGTTTCATCACCAAACACACTGGACTGAACCTTGAGACAATTCCGCAATTAGCGGCAGTGGACGCGGAACAACAAACACGGTACCATATCCACGTCACAGATAGAAATCAAATTCATCCGAAAGTGGCATTCACTCGTCATTTCTAATGTCTTATTAAAAAGTAAAAAAAAAAATGAGGTCGAGAAAAGCAAATACCAGTTCATTGAAAAGGTTTGCACCTTCATACGTAGACGGGTCCTTGGATCAAAGAGAACAAGTGATTACTTGCAGTATTTTAGTTAGGTAATGATTAAAATTATGTCTGTGGAGATATAATAAAGTTACTAGGTTCAACCAACGTTCAACTAAAGTATAAATTCAATTCAGCCACTTTAACCTTCAGATCCAACCATACATAAAATCTAAAATCAATATGTATTCTACATCTACAAATTGTACATCAAGGACTTCAACAAAGCTAAAGACGGACAGCTTGGCCCAGTGGTTAAGAGCTTATCGATCGAGTAGTCGCAGGTTAGATTCCCGTACGCAATAAATCTTTGTGACCCACAAATGTTTGTTTAGGTTTGGATGTTTGTGTGTGTGTGAATTAAACACATGTGTGTATGGGGTTACATTTAAAGATAAAGAGCTAAGTAAGTATATTGCGACAAGGTGGCACATAGCCGAAATAGGAACCAACGCTCATGGATATAATACAATGGATTGAGCACTCTGCGAAAAAAAAACTATTATTTCGGTACTGTGCCTTCGGCCTGACCCTTTGAGATTACCTCTCCTATTCACGCTCATGAAGTGGTGCATGTATCCTATACCTATCCCATTCTAACCTATACTTACGGTATGCTGTCTGTGTCATGCTGCGTTTGGCGGCTAGGTGGCGGGCTGAGCCGCGTAAGGTGCGTTCCGCCATCTTTGTCCGCCACCTTTTATTTTCGCAAGCGAATGGTGTATGTGCAGAGTAAAACTATAATAGAATCCAAAAAACGTTGTGTAACGTTCGTAGTAAATATATGTTAAGCAAAGGTGAGTTTGTAATGATTTTTTTTTTCAGATCTGGTCTTGAGTGAGTAAATTTCATAACCTATACGTCTCGGCACCATGTCAGACGTAGGTAATTTATGGAAGACAAACGCAAACCCCTTTAGGTGGAGTATCTTTGACTCCGGTCTCAATGGGATAGTCTGATCTCAATAGGACACTGTGGGCCCAGTCCGGCGCCTAACTTGGTCCGACCGGGCCCTGAATGTGATCCCCTTTGACACCGATCTCGGGTTCAAGCCCAGACGGTTATAGCCAATCTTCAGTCAGATATGGTTGGCCCGACCGGGTCCTAAAGTTGGTACGACCGGGCACCAGAGCTGACCCGACCGGGCGCCAGAGTTGGCCCGACCGAGCGCCAGAGTTGGCCCGACCGGGCCTCAAAGTTGACCCGACCGGAAGCCAGAGTTGGTCCAAACGGGCGCCACAATTGGCCCAACCGCGCGCCAGAGTTGGCCCGACCGGGCACCAGAGTTGGCCCGACCGGGCGCCAGAGTTGACCCGACCGGGCGCCGTAGTTGGCCCGACCGGGCGCCAAAGTTGGTCCGACCGGGCGCCAGAATTGATCCGACCGGGTGCTGAACTTGGCCCGATCGGACTCAGAGTATCGCATAACCGCACCAGTTGTTTGTGGACCTAAGTGTTTGTACATAGTGAATATGTCAGCTTAACTAACTGAATTATTTTCTACCAATTCGACAGATGGACACCTCTCAAGAGTTCATCACACTCGGAGAACTGTTCGGGAGGAACTACGAGGAAGAAGATGAAGAACCACTTGCTTGAGTTAAATCAATAATAAAGGAAAGTCCCTCTCCCAGATGGTTGGAGGGACTGGAAAGACATTGATTGGTCCAAAGACGAACTATGGGGCAAAAGAATAGATCATAAAGTTATAAATAAACTGCGATATGCTATTTCATTAGTGGAGCTTGTCAATAACTACTATCCTCAGCGCAAGCAGAGATATTCAACAGGGCTGTTGAGAAAATAAGAGGGTCCATTTATTCCAGGGAACAGATCTCATGCTCTGATAACGGATGTTGACTTACATCAAAATAGAATATTAAACTATTCTAGATCCTTGAAATAAAACTATTTTTTCGGATTTTATCGCGGTTTATTTTGATTTTTAAGTTCCCGATTTTTAAGTCCGTTTTATTTCATGTGTAATATTCGCGTAAATCTAAGAACTCAGTATTCTAGATCCTGTTCGAGAAACAGAACAAAGCCTTTGGCTTCAAAGCACAAGACGGTTATCGTCTTCTCAGGAACGGAGTAGATCAAGGTCAGCGAGATGCCACACCTGCTCATCGTGGCAAGATAACAACCCACCTAAGCGCGGGTACTGTTCAGCATCTTCAAATTCACCTGTAAAAATCCCGTTGAGTCAAGACTCAACAGAATGGAGGGCATGATACAAACTTATTTTTTGATATAATGAGCGCAAGCAGAGCTAATGAACATGAATTTTAAGAGTCAAGCTGGCAGGCCCCAAGTCTACTGCCAGATTTACCCTCTCAAATTCCGAGTAAGGAGGACAGTAACAATTGGGACATTTTCTCGCCGGACACAAAGGAGTCAGAGCCAGCTATCCCTAGAACCAATCCAACTATTGCACACCAAGGCATAAATAAGAGATGTCAGAGATTGGAGAAACAACATGGAATAAAATTCGAAATGCAGAGTCCGAGAAAATACTCCAGGCATCTCCAGTATTCCACTGCTGACGAGTGAATCCAACTCTTTACCAACATTCAAGTCCGAGTCAATTGAAAGACTTACTTGGGTAATGCAACTCAGCATTTGGCACAATTTCACATGGTCTTTTAGCGCAACACCAAATGCTTCAAGAAGCCCTTAAAAATGTAGGAGAACAGCACTCAGAGGCAACAGAAAGCCTGAAAGGGATGCTGGCCTCATGTAGTGAATTTCGCACAATATAGGACGACCTGCTTCAATATAACTGCGGCAAACGTGCGGAAATAATCGATTTTCGAAGAAAATTTTATGAGCCAACAAATGGCTATTACCTATCGATCCTTAAGGAAATCCTACCATCATCAACTCATCTAAGGTATGAAGAAAAACTTCAGGATGCGATCAAAATCCACGGTATCTCAAAAATTGCCCCTCTCCCTCGTCGCCCACTTTTGTGTAACACGGAGAAAGGAAACAAACAAAAACAATCTCGTGACCTCTCTCGTGGAAACTCAAGTGACAAAGAAATATAAAATACCAGAACTCAAACGAGCTCAAAACCACCAAACATTTAAAGATCAGAGACTCCTATCCAACAGTTTCAAGGAAAGAAATGGGGGGGGGGGGTGGTATCTTTGTCTGCGTCAGTTTCCGAGCGGGAAAACTAGCCGATCATATACCGGCTTGAAAAAAAAAAAAAATTAGGTGCATTAAAATCCATCATAAGCATCTTACAGGGCTACGTCATCCCGTTCATGAAAGAACCTCCAACATCATTCCTAACGAAAGAATCATTAAAGAAATTTCAAACACCCGTGTTCTCACAAATAGACAAAGAAACTCCAAATATGATAAGGTAAGAGACCTTAAAAAGAATAAACTGCAGCACCGGTTTTCTCTCAAAAATGTTCCTATACCAAAGTCGGATGCAAAATGGAGAACTGTTTTCAAGCTAAAAAGACTGAACAGCTATGTCAATGTACAAAAATTTCGTTTAATGAACCACCGAAAACTACAGTTTTTTCTTCGAAAAAGGAGACTATATGACGATAATAGATCTATCACAGGCTTATTATCACCTACCAATTATAAAAACAAAATTGGCGGTACCTGGCGCTACAGTACCGAAACACAACCTACGCAGTAACGGGGCTTCTCTCTCCAGAGTTCAAATATTCGAAAAAATAAACTGGGTAGCCAAGTTACTAAGGGAACGTAATATACGTTTGGTAGTTTACTGAGACGAGTTTTTAATTGTAAATCAAAATCCAAGGGCTCTAAGAAAGGAGGTGTATGTAGTCTTAAAGACCCTCGCAACTTAAGGCTTCATTATAAACGGTAAGAAATCAGGGTGAAAGCCAACAAGAGAAATAACCCTTCGGGGAATAAACTGGAATACAGAGTCAAATCTGAAGAGCCTACCATTAAGAAAAATACAAAGCTTACAAAAATCAATTTAAACACTCTCGACAAACAGAAAATAGAATTGGCGACAAGCAAAATCATCATTAGGCAAAATGGAGTTTGTTTCGTTTGTGATTCCGCTAGGACGACTTCACTGTCGAAAAATTCAAAGGGCGGTGAACCACTTACCCGAATTAAGACCCTTTCTCCGGATCACAATAAATGCAGACATTATAGTGGAAATGCAATGGTGGACAGAAAACCTAGGTCAAGGTTCAAACATAATCATAGAGGAACCAAAAGTATATTTGGTAACCGACGCCTCGAACACAGGTTGGGGGACAAACTATTAGCAGGAATATGGACTACTGTGCAAAGGAAATGACACATAAACAGAAAGGAAATGTTTGTGGTTTACAAGATGTTATCATCTTATCTTATCTTGTCGTTGGCTTATCGGACCGAGGAGACCTCAGGCGCACTTCGACCCGCTGGGATCTTTTGTGCTGTCCTTGCCCTAACGCTCTTACATACCTGTAGAATCGAATACTCTCTGTACCAGGCTGTAGATTCCAGCAGGGGGGAAGAGCCGAAATTCCGGGTTTGGATAGGCCACTCCCAGTAGCTTCATTCGCCGCGCCGCCAGAGCGTCGCAGTGGCATAGGACGTGCTTCATGGTTTCAGTTTCTGTGCGACAGCTCCTGCATGCCACGTCGCTGCAGAGGTTCATCTTATGTAGATGTTCTTTTGTGCCGTAGTGGCCAGTATAAGCTCCGATTAGTTGCCTTAATTGTAGTCTACTATGTTTTAGCAGTCTCTCGCTGTCGCTGTCACACCATGTGGAAAGGAATTCCTTGGAGTGTCTCAGCCCTGTTTTAGTTTCCCATTCTCTCCCGTGTTGTTCTTGGGCATATTTGAACAGCGCTCCGCTGTAGGCACCATCCGGTATGCCTATGAACGGTTCTGGACCAACAAATTTCTCCATTGCTCCCTTTTTGGCTAAGTCATCCGCACGCTCATTGCCATCAACCCCCGTGTGCCCAGGGACCCAGACTAATCTGATCGTGTTGCGCGCTCCACATCTGTCAAGAAGGTATGCGCACTCCACAGCCAGTGCCGAGTATAGCTCATAGGAGCTGATGGCTTTAAGGGCAGCCTGACTGTCACTACAAATGTAAATTCTCTTGCCTGTAATTCGTCTGTCCAATATCTCCTTTGCACAAACATTTATCGCATAGGTCTCTGCTTGGAATATTGATGCAAATCTACCCATGCTTTGGCTTAGATTGTATCCTTCTGTATATACACCGGCTCCTGTTCCAGACTTGGTTTTGGATCCATCCGTATACCATATCATTTGTTCCTTACCTTGCTTGTTTAGACCACTTTTCCATTGTTCCCTGGTAGGGATGAGGGTGCTAAATCTTTTGTTGAACACGTGCGTGGTCAAGATCTTGTCACATCTCATGTTCTTAATGTTATCTAGTTCCTTGTGTGGCGCTAGCTTGGTATGTTCAAGGCTTGGTGCTGTTATGCTCCATAGTCCAGTTTTCTCCAGTCTATAGAGCGCCTTCCTCGCCTCAGTCTCAATGACGATGTGTAATGGAGTGAGCTTAAGTAACCGCTCCATAGCTGCCGTCGGTGTTGTTTTGAATGCACCTGTGATGGCCAGGCAGGCTGTCCTTTGTAGTTTCATTAGATTGTCCCTGCAGGTTTGTATTTTAGTTCTGGGCCACCACACGATGCATCCATACATTAATATCGGTTTTACCATAATTTTGTACACCCAGTACATTATTTTGGGCTGTAGGCCCCATGTCTTTCCATATGCTGACCTACACATATTCAGTACTCTCAGTGCTTTAGCAATGGTATGGTCAACATGTGCATGCCACCGCAGTTGTTTATCTAGTATAACCCCTAGATATTTAACTTCAGTGGCCCATTTGATTTTATTACCGTACATATGTAAATCTTGTAGACCTGTTAGTACCTTTTTCCGTGTGAATAGGATCACGTTAGTTTTCTTTGGGTTAACCGAGAGACTATTTGTCGTGCACCAGTTCGTGACTTTGTCTAGAGCTTCCTGCATCTGTGTTGATACTGTATTTGGAAACTTTCCATTGACTGCTATCACTATATCGTCCGCATATCCAACTCCGTAGAACGGACCTTTGTTGATTATCCTCAAAAGAGAATTCACTACCAGGCTCCACAAAGTCGGCGATAAGACTTCTCCTTGCGGGCATCCTTTAGTCGTTTTGACGGAGAGACTTTCTCCTAATATGGTAGATTGGATTATCCTGTTCTTTAGCATGTTTTTGATCCATCTGATTAGAGTTGGTTCTATCCCATGCCCTGTAGCAGCTGTTTCAATGGATGAGAATGTTGTGCGATCGAATGCACCTTCAATATCCAGAAAAGCTGCAGCACAGATTTCCTTTTGCTGCAAGGCCATCTCTGCGCGAGTCACCACATAGTGTAATGCAGTCTCCGTAGATCTACCAGGTAGGTAAGCGCATTGCATCTTATGTAGAGGATGATCCTTTAATGGACTATCCTTTATGTGCCTATCCATCATTTTCTCAAGACATTTTAAAAAGAATGATGATAGGCTGATTGGTCTATAGGATTTGCTATCCTCATAATTCGGTTTTCCCGGTTTGGGGATGAACGTCACTGTTACCTGCCGCCAGATCCTAGGGGTATGCCCAAAGGCCACACACGCCCTGAATAATCTGCACAAGTGTTGGTTGAGTAGTCGTTCCCCCTCTTGTAAAAGAATGGGATAAACACCATCCGGTCCAGGGGCCTTAAACGGTTGAAAGCTCTTCAAGGCCCATTTGAGTTTATTCTGTTCCACGACTTTCCCTGCCGTTTCCCAGTCAGCTCTGGTTGTTTTTAAGCTGAGCTCATCCATATTGACATCATAAATGTTGTCCTCTTCCTGTATTTCTACTGAACCCGGGAAATGCACGTTGAACATAGTTCTCAATGTTTCTTTCCCATTGTTTGTGAGTTCTCCTTTCTCATTCCTTACTGTAGTAAGTGAATTTATTTTGGCCGTAGATATTGCCTTGGCTAGCCTCATACCCTCTGGGAGGCTGCATATGCTTTGGCAGTGTCTTTTCCAGGCTCTTCTTTTTGCTTTTCGCACTTCTGTGTTGAACCTCGTGAGTATCATAGAGTAAGCACCGAAGTTCATAGTTGCCTTCGCCAGATTAAATGTCCGGCGGGTCTCTGCTCTCAGGTTTGCTAGTTCTGGCGTCCACCATGGTACGCGCTTCGCCAGGACTGTACTCTCCGGGCAGTTGTTAGTCCAGGCGCTATTTACCGCCCTAACTACGTTATCTGCTTCAAACTCTATATCTAATATGGAGTTGAGCCTACCTCTGACCTTTCCAAGCTCTGTCTTTAGATCTCTTTTGTACGCAGCCCAATCAGTGTTCCTGGGGTTGCGCCTTTTTACATTTATGTAATTCGTTTCTGCTTCGTACCGGAAACATATGTAATTGTGATCTGAGGATGAGATCTCATTGGAGACATGCCAGTTGCCAATTCTCTTGCTCGCTTTGTTGCTGGCAATTGTGATGTCAATAACTTCCGCCCTTCGTTTATTCACAAACGTGGGCTCATTGCCTTTGTTAAGAATTTGTAGAGGAGAACTTACCAGAAATTCCAGAAGTTTTTCCCCTCTCGGGTTAGTGTCCGAGCTGCCCCAGACGATGTGATGCGCGTTGGCATCACAACCAATGATGAGCTCAAAGTTGTTTGTGCTGGAGTAGTCGACCAAGTCACGTAGTTGTGTTGTAACTGGGTCTGCATATTCGTAGGGCAGATAGGCAGCCGAGAAGATAACATCCCGACTGCCCCTTTTACCTTCCAATTTTAATTTCACCGTGGTGAGATCCCTGTAGCAAAAAGTGGACAGAGGCATTGCGCTTATGCCATTTCTAACAAAAATGCAGGTCCTCATGTCATTGGTTAGGCAGTTATGGAACAGGTTACCCCCCGCCCCATCTAAGCCCCGTATCTGTCCCCTATATATGTAGGGTTCCTGTATTAGTGCTACATCAAAGGTAACCCTGCGCAGCTGGCGATCTAATAGCGCCGTAGCCGCCTTAGAATTATGTAGATTTATTTGCACACACCTTAGACCAAGCTCCATTACCGTCGAGTTTGTGTACGGATCAGGAAGTCCAGATAAGGGACTCCCCTACTTGCAGCTCTCCAGGTCGCTGCACTCTAGGGCAATTTCATCCGTCCCAGCAGGGGACGAGGCAATGCCCAGGTTTTCAAAGCCCGCGAGCCCGTCCGATCTCGTCGACATAACTGGCGACGGGGCTGGACGCTCCGCAAGCAGCGTTTCCTCCATCAGTTCCTCCGCGGTCATGATGGCCATCCTTGTTGTCGTCAGGGCATCCTTGAAGGAGGACCCAATGCGAACTCGCTTTGTGTTCCCCGTGGTATCCCTGGCCTCATCGCTAATCTCCCTTGCCCGTTCCGTGAGTGTGACCTCCTTCACAGGTGATTGGGAGATAGCAGTTTGCCTAGCCAGCTCCATGCGTCTCCTTCTCTTAGCAAGTCCGCTGGCACGCTTGCGTTTCTTCCGGGAGACCTGGTCACGTAGTCCGCCAACGCTGGTCGCCTGAGCGGTACAGTTTTCGGGTCCAGCAGAGCCAGACGCCTTGACCTCCGCCTTGGCAACCAGGGGTAGACCGGATGACACTGACTCTCCCCTAGAACCGCCTGGTTGTTTGCTTGTAGAGACCAGACTGGCGCCACCGGTAGGGTTCGCTGCCGTCACTTGTCCCTTCGCCTTTTTGTTGCCCGTAGGCTTGATGTTTTGCCCTGATGGGCCTTGTGTGCTTGATGCACCTTGTCCCCTTTTGAAGACCATGTTGGGGTTTAATTTCCTTTTGTCCATATGACCTTAAAATTTTTTCGCTCTGATGATTCCCCACCCGCCACGGAGCCCTCACCTTTGGGGATGCTATATAAGCACCAGGGCTATCACCAAAGTATAGGATTCCAGGGTGAGTTGTCCACGAGACTAACGGTGTTCGCTTTCACTCCCACATAGTGTAGGCGCACACCGCCGCCTGCGGACCCCTTCACCCAGGAACCCTAGCCTAGCCCATCTGAAGGATGGACTCCAGCCGATTGACTACCACGCGGCTACGTGATAGCCTCCCGTTTGGACAGAGATCCAGACCGAAGAGGCGTGTTGCCAGCGACAGACAACAACTACCGGTCCATCGCCGACTCAACCTCCAGGACTCCTTCACCCTGCTGTACGGGTCACCGCGCACGGCACAAACACGCAGGAGATTGTCCCCCGCCCTCCCCCCTATTCCCCTGCCGCAGCACCCAATCCCAAGCGCTGCACCATGTCGGGTCATCCGCCATCGCCAACAAGATCCCCCGTAAGGGAAGTTATTGACGATACCCGGGGTGCACCGTCCCGTGCCCATTGTCGTTCCTCTGGACGTATCCGCGGGACTGGCAATGGGTCGGGCGCACTAGGAGGTTACCCGACCGTAGCACCCCAAGATGTTATCAAGTTTCTAATCTTTACTCCAGAACAAAAGTATTCTATTACAATCCGACAGCAAAACAGTAGTCGCATACTTAAAAAACTAAGGTGGAACCAAATTCATGGCAGTACTGAAACTGGCAGGTGATATCTTAAACCTAGCAGAACACAAAAACATAAGAGATTCAAACAGAACATATCCCGGGCCATCACAATGTCATATCAGATCATCTGTCAAGAGGCAAAAGCCTACCGGATGGCATCTATCCAACTTGGTGTTGAGGATGATTTTCAGAAAATGGGGTAATCTCTTTGCAACACTGAAATCGGCTGTAACTGCAAGATTTATAACACGGTTCCCATGCAAACGGGCAGAATTCGTAAACGCCTTCACAAGAAGATGGAGTTACGAACTGGAATGGATATTTCCTCCACCGCCATTGATACCCAGGATATTTCAGCACCTCAATCATTGTCAAGAGGCATTCATTTTGGTAGTTCCCAGATGAGTAGAAGGTCTTCTGGCGACCGAACCTCAAGAAAAGAGCTTTCGACAAACCTCTCTCAAAACGAAATCTAGACGACCACCTTACAGACCTCAAAACCTATCGGAATCCCCCCAGAATACAAGATTTGTACTTAGAGGCATGGAAAGTACTGGGTGGGCCAATTTGGTAGAAAAGTGGTCAATCAAAGAAACAAAGATCCACGAAACATTATGACGTTAGTCATCTCTGCGCACTTATTCGACGGCATAGAAGAACTGGTGTCAGTGGGCTAAAGATAAAAAGGTCTCAATAAATGAACCTAACCCTACAAAAGTGGCACGGTATCGTTTCCTATATTATAAGAAGAAATTAATATAGATAGTTCCTTATGACCTATCTACGTACACAAATCAACAATTGCAACGTTTTCGAATCCCCTTAACGCCGATAAGGTATCCAACAACCCCTTAATTAGGCACATCCTGAAAGGGATCTCAATCTCAAATCCTCAAATTCGTCGAACAAAAATCTGAGATATTAACAAATTATTAACCTGGGTACAGGACAACCCTCCAGATCCAAACAACCTATTTCAAGTTTGCAAGACATTTAGCAACTCTGCTGAGAAGAGCGCAAGACTTGACACTCCTCAGGATATGTTCTGATTTCCTGGTACGATCAGAAAACGAAGTCATATTTTGGCCACAATATAAATCAAAGACAGACATGTCTAAATCCATACAATCAGGATGAAAATTATTGAAAAATGACGTACAGCTATGGGATATTAATCGGTTAAAACATTTTGAAATATCGCATCAAATAAGACACGCCACCGGTCAAACTATACCAATCTTATTTGTTACAACACTAGGGAAAACTGGTCCAGCCGTTCCCGCTCAGTTATATCGAGTTCGGTTATATTTAATAATCATATGCCATTGGATGAAGTGTTAAAGTAAGGAAACTGGCAAGGCCTGAATAATTTCTTCAGACATTACTACCAAGATATCGAAAAATCACCCGTTCTTGAGGGCAATATGAACATCACCGACTCTTCTGTGCCATTGTAATTAGAAGTCTAATCTGGATTGTGGTCCTATTTGATAATTTTCTTTATTATTAAGCATCTTAGTTTTGATTATAATCGTATCAGCTTATTGCTGATAGAAGTCTTTATTTTGGTGACTGTTTCCTATATGTTTGATTTGTTAACCTTATTCTATTCTATGGTTGATTAATACATAAGACATAGTTGATTTTATAGAAAATTGTGTTATTAGTAAAATGAAAAAAAAAGTAACATTATTAAGTACTTGATCTTATTAAGATTCATTATGTTTTGTTAAGCTTATTGTATTCTGTGATTGATACATAAGACTAAGTTCACTTGATATATAAGACTAAAAGAGTATTGTAAGTTTAAAAAAAAATTAAATTAAGCGCCTACTTACTTGCACTTAATAAAGATTAGCATAATAATATATATAAATAATAAGCTATAATTTCATTTCTTTGCTCCTAGATTATGTATGTAACATCTTGAAAATTACTTCCTATACCTATTCTAAGGCATCGTTATCCCTTAAGAGGCTTATCACAGTACGCTGCTGCGCTGTTAGATAACTAACATCTTGGCCGGCAGATTAAAGACACATCTCATAGGGTCAGGCCGAAGGCACAGTACCGAAATAGACCAATTTTTCCCCCGAAGGGAAGAAAATTGATATTTCGGGTCTTGCCGTAGGCCTGACCCAGGCAATTACTTGCCGGCTGATATGTACTGAGGAAAGATGGCGGAACGCACCTTACGCGGCTCAGCCCGCCACCTAGCCTCCAAACGCAGCATGAGACAGAGACAGCATACAGTAAGTTTCTTCTTTTCTTTCTTTTCTTTTTCTTTTTTAAAAAACCTAGCCCCACACTAGGATTTATTCCTGTGTCGTGGGTGCGTTTACAAACATGAAAATTCACAAACAAATACCCAGACCGGAACAAATAATTGTGGATCACACAAAGATTTGTCCCGTGCGGGAATCGAACCCGCGACTATTAGACACAGTGGGCGGAGCAGCTCAAGCTCTTAACAACTGCGCTAAATCGTCGTCAAAGTATAGGTTAGAATGGGATAGGTATAGGATACATGCACCACTTCGTGAGCGTGAATAGGAGAGGTAATCTCAAAGGGTCAGGCCTACGGCAAGACCTGAAATATCAATTTTCTTCCCTCCGGGGGAAAATTGGTCTATTAACGAGACGAAACTGTCTGAGAATTATACGTTAATTATATGTCAACAAGTCCATAATCGTACCAATGTTTGGTCACCCTACTTAGAAAGAGACGTAGGGCTCTCAGTATCCTTGTCATCCCGTTTTTTTCGCAGAGTGCTCAATCCATTGTAATATATCCATGCATAGACCTAATTTCACGTCAACGCCCCCTGTTAAAGGAACAAAGCTAAAATTAGCGTGAGGTTGGCACCAAATGTTGCCAGTAATAAAATCATAGACTACTATAATTCTTATTTTCTTCTTTAATCTGCGTATATTGTGACGTAAATTCTCTATGATATGATTATCTTTTTAGTCTGTGGTGTAAATTTGTTTGGGTGTACGATTTTTATGAGATTTTCAAGTTCTTTCTGGAAATATTAGACAAAATCTGGATTAAGAATGGCTCTGTATTGTGCAAGTGAGTGCTGAATGTTTATTTCAACATTCAGTTTCATGTGAAATGAGATTTTCTCTAATGGCGCGCAATGACCGGCTGTTGCGATTTTGTAGATCTTTTGTTTTCTCTCTTCGAATATATCATGGTAGCGTGATATACCTGTGTTATAGATACTTCCTTGCTTACTTGTTTCAAAGCAATACCTGTACACATAAAAATGTCAAATAAAATGTTCATAACCTAACTTTGATTGTAGTATCGAATGAGGTTCCCGAAGTGCCCGTGGTATCCCCATCGTCGGGAGCAGTGTTCGAGAAGCGTGTCATTGAAAAATACATTGTGGAGAATGGGGTGGATCCTATCAGTGGAAAGGAGCTGCGAGTAGAGGAACTGATTGAGATAAAGAGTGAGTTTTTCTTTTATTTGAGAGCAACTACTAGCCACAGCATATTGGCACCGGCTTTAAAGTAAGCATACAAAGTTAAAGAGCGTACCTAAATCGATCATTGTTTTCCATTGTGTCACCTCTGAAATGTTATAGGCAACTGGTTGGTAAACATCCTAATTGCATTGCTTTGACTGCTTTAAACAAACCTTTCACACCTGTTTACTTCAATGGGATTAGGAGAGATGTATTTTAGTAAACCCATATTTTGCAATGGTATCTTTGATCCTAAAGTAAAGGCGGGCGGGCCTGTGGCAACTCTTAGGGTACAGCTCATTTGCTTCTCACCTCATTGTGAAATGTCTACCTGATACTTTAATTTCATATAAAAGGTTATCATGAACATCACATGTAAAAATGACTGAATTAAATGACTTATTATCATTATTATTAAAAAAATTAGAGAGCCCTTGCTTAAAAAATCTTTTTCATTATATAAATTAGATGAGTTACTACTACATTGCTACAAGCGTAATATCATCAAATTGTTTGAACAGCTCCAGCAATAGTGAAACCGAAGCCGCCAAGTGCCACATCCATCCCGGCCACACTAAAGAGCATGCAGGATGAGTGGGATGCACTGATGCTGCATGCATTCACACAGCGCCAGCAACTGCAAACTGCTAGGCAGGCAAGTCAATCTTTATTTTAGTTGCATTATACATGTAAAATTGGGTAACATTTTAGGTACATAGATAGCCATGATGCATATAAATGCATCATAGTTGTGCCATCTACCCCATGGCAATTTTAAACAATAAAAAATGTTGTTTGATAAGACAAAACTGAACTATTTGACACCAGAGCCATTGTAGGGTAAGTAAAGAGTACAGAGTACAAAAACTAATTATAGGAAATTCTTTAAGGCTTTACATTTAAGTCTGTGACATTAAAATAGGTTTAATTTTCCGTAGCATTTTATTTTACCACCCGTACAAGGGAAGAGCTTAGTGTGGTCATCGATGGTGCGATTGTGCTAGCTACTCACTTAGTAGAAGATATAAATAAGAAAATATAAATAATTGATTCGAAAAGCAACATTTAATTTTGATGTATATATGATTTATAATTACATTTCATTATACCATAATCTTAAATGAGTATTATTTGGTAAGGTGGACCTTACCAAATACAGAAAAGTCTGATTTTTTTATAATTAAGGTTTTTGTGATAACTTTTTTTATCACAGAAACCTTAATTATAAAGTATTTAGTGCATAACTTACTGGGTAATTTGATTTGTAATTCTAAATGAATGAATTACCAGGAGTTAAGCTTTTTAATATTAATAACTTTAACTTTTAATATTAAATAAATAAATTATCAGGAGTTGAGTCATGCGCTATACCAACATGACGCCGCGTGCCGCGTGATCGCGCGGCTCACCAAGGAGGTGACGGCGGCTCGAGAGGCGCTCGCTACGCTCAAGCCGCAGGCCGGCATTGTCGCTCCACAACCTACTCACCCGGTACTTCTTCCCGTATATTATATTACATTAGTATCATATTTATTTCTAGTATTCATGTAAAATGGTATGTCGTTTAAATAAACTAAAACCTTTAACCAAACATACATAACAGTTTTATGTAAATCATAGATATAATTTTCAATTTGTAATAAACTTAATAATTAGGGTTGTGAACCTCAATATTTAAAAACAGAATCCTCATAGGATCACTTTGTTGTCAATTTGTTTGTCTAATACAAGTAAAATAAAAACAATCATTGTATTATATAACAGTAGTAGCCCTTATATGGAACCCTCAGAGCGCGAATCTTATTCTACGTTCGCTCGAGCGTTTATTTTAGCGCGCGTAAATCAACCGCTGGAATCGAACAAATTTTTAATTGTATAGTATTAAGAAATGTGCTACGAACGTCTGTGCAGACGAGGGTTTACTCGCATTTCTCTTGTTTTTTTGGTTTTATCGATATCAACACGAGTGTGTTCCCAGGCGGAGGCGGCGGCAGGAGGAGGCGGCGCGGCGCCGGTGGGCATGTCGGGCGAGGTGGTGGCGCGCCTGCAGGAGCGGGCCACGGCGCTCACGCAGGAGCGCAAGCGGCGCGGCCGCACCGTGCCCGAGGGACTGCTCGGCCCCGACCAGATCCGCGCCGCCGTCACGCTCGCCTCGCATCCTGTGAGTATGCGGCTTTTTACCCTACTACTATCTCAGGGTGAGAGAAAAGTCTGTAGAATAGCAAAAAACGTCCATTTTATTCGATCTCACACAGCGACTAGACTGACAGACCAGAGAGGAACAGACCGACGCCTATATGATATCGCAATTTGAAAATACTTTTTTTTGTAGTCAAACTGACAACGTTATACAGCAAAGAGTATCTATTATAAAATGTAACGCTACGTCTACGAACACATGGATGTCTTCGATCAGATAAAACCTTACACTGTATTTACTCAACATAAAAACATCGGCGAGCGTGTATGTGGCGTAATTTTGGAAGAAATTTAAGGGATAAAAAACTAAAGAAATATATAAAATGCAAAGAAAATGTGAGGGTGACACATCAGAAAAACCATGGGAAAACTAGTATAAAAATTGCCTTGGGGATAATTTTATGAAAATCAAATCTATCTATCTATATCATCGCGGCAGATCCCTTGCGGGGTAGGCGGAAAGTACAGAGTTCCAACAGGTTCTTTCCTTACATGCCTCTGGCTTCCTCCACTCTCATAGTTCGTCTCATACACGCTCGCCGGTCATGGAGAATTCAAATCTTTTCAGAGACAAGAAAATCTTATATCGGTAGTTTTTTTGCAAACATAAGAGAAACACAGAGTGATGCTTGATGTGCGAAGGAAGTATGTGAGCAGTCGCCGCTGTTGCCATACTGCTCATTAGTTTTGGCGGGAAGAAGCGGCAGTAGCAGTGTATAAACCAGCTATCAGATGAATATTCAGTGATTATATGTTCAAGTTTCTAGGGAAAGAAGCAGGAAGAAGAGGCCTAGGAAACAGAAGCCTTATAATGAATAAAAATCGGATTGGATATCCGCTCTTAATACTTTCAAAAATATCTGGAAAATTACTAATCTAAATGTATCTATTCTCAGGGTCTCCACTCAGCCAGTGTGCCCGGCATCCTGTCCCTGGACATCAACCCGTCGGACCACAGCAAGCTGCTGACGGGCGGCAACGACCGCAACGCGACCGTGTTCAACAAGGACACGGAGCAGGTGGTGGCTATCCTGAAGGGCCACACCAAGAAGGTCACGCGGGTCATCTACCATCCGGACGAGGACACGGTCATCACTGCGTCCCCTGATCATACTATTCGCGTTTGGAACGTGCCTACGTGAGTACAAACTGTTATCTAATACGATTTCTATTAGGCACACAATCACGCTGAAGATGAGGTCGGCGTAAACCCAAAAAATTGGCACGAGATCTTGACGTCTTTGAAGAAGGATCGATTAAAGTGGAGGATTATGTAAAGTTTATAATCATGGCCAACACCTTTTCTTCAGCAGTGGGACATAATAGATTATTTGGCTATAGTATTTTTCACATAGGATGGGTAGTGACAGTTCTAATTGCCAAACGAAATTATATTTTATTCAATGGCAATAAGAGGCATGACCCGTTTCTATGCCTTAACACCATTGAATTAAATATTAATTTCGTTTGGCAATTAGAACCGTCACTACCCATCCTATGTGAAAAATATTATAATACATTAGCTCATATACAAGCTGTAACATAATAAACGCAAGACCTGAAAGTAGTTTGTTCTAAATCGGTAACTGAATTGATTCCAACTATTTTTAATGCATCTTACATTTTTTTTAAATTCGAAAAAAATGTTTTTACTCCTTCACTGCGCTATAAAAAACTAAATTTATTCTTGATTCATAGCAATAAGGAGATTTCAAATGCATTCCTAAAACATATTTCTCAAAACGTACACATACACGTACAAGTTTCTTTGTTAATTGGGGTGGTATAAAAGTGCTTAAAAAAAGGGTAAAAATCCTTTAAATTTGGAAATTTGGTTTTCGTTTTGAATTTATGAAGCAATTCTCTAATCGGGGTGTCTGAGGTCTTGCGTTTATTATGTTACAGCTTGTGGATAAGACTGTAATGTAAAATCAGCTGAATTAATTTATAATTATAATTTGGACGATTATTTTTTCTTCACAGTTCTCAGACTACAGTTATCCTCCGCTCGCACGATGGCCCCGTCACTGGGCTGTCCCTGCATCCGACCGGCGACTACGTGCTTTCTACATCCACTGACCAACACTGGGCGTTCTCCGACATTCGCACGGGCACACTCCTCACCAAAGTGAGCGACTTCACCGGCGTCAGCTTGACCACAGCACAGTTCCACCCTGACGGTCTCATCTTCGGCACTGGCACAGAGAACTCGCAAGTAAAAATTTGGGATTTGAAGGAGCAAAGCAACGTAGCCAACTTCCCTGGTCACGTCGGTCCTGTCACATCGATCTCCTTCTCAGAGAATGGTTACTACCTCGCTACGGCAGCTGAGGATGCGTGCGTCAAGCTCTGGGATTTGAGGAAGCTGAAGAACTTCAAGACAATACAGTTGGAGGAGGGTTACGTTATCAAGGAGCTGTGCTTCGACCAGAGCGGCACTTACCTAGCGATCGCCGGCACGGACGTGAGAATATACCTGTGCAGGCAGTGGCAGGAGCTGAAGGTGTTCAATGACCACACGGCGTCGGCGACGGGCGTGCGGTTCGGTAAGAACGCGCAGTACATCGCCTCCACGAGTATGGACAGGACGCTCAAGCTGTACGGATTAGAGTAGGGTATAGACTAGTCGATAAATTTGTAATTTTATATAGGTTAGGGTATGAGTGCTCCCGGCTATGGACAGCCCACAGGTGGCATTAGGTTTTTATATGCTTAGTGACCAAATTGTGGTCTAATTAATTCACAGTTGTAGAAAAGCTAACATTATTATGGTTCTTTGTTATCATTATAATAAACACTGTTGTATTGTATGTTTGATCTTGTGACATAGGCCATCTCTGGCTATCGCATTGGCGTTATTGAGTGATGCTATGTAGTGGCAACTTGCCTAACACTTCTTATAAAAATACCTGCGTTACCTTTGGGTTGATCATAGATAATATATAGGTAGGTTTATCAAATCCATCTGCATGACAAAATAATAATGTAGATGCATAATTATGCCTAATGCAGCAAGCATTAGGCAAAATTATGCATCTACATTATTATTTTGTTTTAAATTTACTAAGAGTACTTCTGTAAAATACTTATATGGTTAAAAAATTATTAAATTTAATATTAATTTCACTATCATATAAAAAGTATTCCACATTCGGAATCAGATTTTTAACAATATGATGTGAAACAATACGAGACCTTAAAGAAAAATGCAAAAAATATAAGTCATGCGTTTTTTTATATACATCTAAAATACAATATATTTTGCCAACCTGTGTGACTGGATTAGTGTTGTAAAAATTAGCGCTGAAGTCGAGCGTTCAGCGCTGAGTCGACGCTCATGAGCGTTGAAACACGTAGAAGACGCGAGCGTTTTAAGCGCAGACTCGAGCGTCTTGAAAACACTAAACTGGATATAGTGCACTTGATACAGTTAATTTTCTATTTAATCATATATTCTCAGTTACATAATATCTTTTTATGAAGTATCTTATAATAATTATTATAAAATAGCCCAGGTTAATTAAGTTTGGACTTATTTAAAGTTAATATTTTGTTCGTAAGTAATTCCTAGAGCGAGTGACATATTGGTTATTTTAATTTGGAGATATGCGACACTGACGACTTGGAAATGTTTGAAAATACTTTCATTCCTCTGAATAAAGGAAATGGATAAGAAATTGTGTTTTAGTTTCAACCTGAAGTACAACTGACTTGACGACATAGATCACCAAAAATGACTAGACAATACGACTTTAGGGAGAATAACAAACGAATCACGCAGCATCATGTATCTTTATTTTAAAATTTACAATTAAAACAAACCCTCCCGTCACAACGTAGGTATTTTGATATACAATAATTAATATATACACTTATTATTACAGGAATATTAACATAAACGCTACCAACTCATTATACATGTACGTCTTTCCAGTGCCGCGGCATTTGCATCAGCCACACAACCTCACCTCCAGTCTACATCAAAATATAATTTTGGGATTTTTAAAACATATTACTGCGTATATCAAACCGGTTTACATACTACCAATATGATTATAACTAATATTATAATTATGTACAAACTTCATAGCTCGGTATCTTATTAAGTGCACTACAAAAAATATACAGTCATACAAGGATCTTTTGTCCTGCGGCCAAAATCTGAATGCTTCAAGTGAAACGTCACTGCATGACAGTCGCAGAGTTGCCGTTTGTTATGAATATTACCAGTTTCTTTATAATTAGTAACCATGCTGACCCACCAGTTAAAATATTTCCCTGGAAATAGGAAAATTTTATGAAATGATAACCCTAATTTCACACCAACGCCTTCAATGTCATCCGCGCGCCAAAAGATCCTTGTCACACCATAATCACTAGGTAAACTGCGCCTGTATCAAATAGGAATTGTATTCAGAGCCTGTATTAGCTGTGATCAAAGAAACACGTAACGCGTGTTATTATAATGGTACGGCCAAACCAACGCGTTTAGCCGCGTCCGCGGTGGCGTCCCCGACGGTAGGTCAGTAATGCGCCGCGTTTGGTTAAAGCGAATAATAGCCCCACGCAGGAAATACGAAGAGCAAAACGCATAGAGCGAGAGGGACGTTACGCCCCACCCACATTTGTAATTGCTGGCGAAAAATAATAAAAACTAAACGGTTCGTCCATATCAGTGTTACTTGTAAGTTCAAGTGAATTACGGTAGATGGCATTTGTAATAGAAGTAATCTATCTCTCTCTCTCCTTGGCAATTATTATTCCCATCTGGTGGTGGGGGTCTGCCTTCTTAATTTTCTTTTTCCACTTCGCTCTGTCGGACGTGTCGTAGAAGTAATCTAATTACGAAAAAAAATACTTACAAGTAAATTTTCTTTCGAAAACTATTAATTCGTGGTTAAATCTCAGGCGCAACGCAAATTTCCATAGTTAGATCTAATCTTCACATTCTTTGTCGAGTTTTGGGAATATGGTATAAATGTAGCTGCAGGGGGTCCACCGGAACCAGCTAAATTTTGAAAGTGGTCTATGAGAAAAAAAGTCTGGGAACCTCTTGATCTATATCATCACGCCAGATCCCTTGCGGGGTAGGCAGAGAGTACAGAGTTCCAACAGGTTCTTTCCTTACATACCTCTCTGGCTTTCTCCACTCTCATAGTTCGTCTCATACACGCTCGCCGGTTACGGAAACTTGACTTGTCCTTCAGATAAGACTCGGGTCTATTTGGTCGTGGTAACATAGTCTAGGTCTTCCCCGGTACCTACATCCTTCCACTTTCGCAATGTATATCTGTTTTGTCATTCTTTCTTCTGACATTCTTTCTATATGCCCGAACCAACGAAGTATATATACCATTTCTCATCTCTACACCGATATTATCTTTCATACCTACTCGCTTTCTTACTACGCTGTTGCGAATACGGTCGGTCAGCTTAACTCCGCACATCTTCCGCAGAGCTCGCATTTAATAATAATATAGAATATTTAATAGCTATGTGAACTTAAGCGTCGTGTAAATGGAGCGAGTAACGATGACAAACTGAGGTAAGCCACGCCCACCACGTTGACGTCAAGGCTTTAAGGCAATCTATGGGCTCGCTAGCTCAGGCTATCCCCTCTTTGTATTTTTTCGTGAATAGCCCTGATTGAAAAAGAGTTTGCGCTTCGTAAGAGTAATTTAATGTGCTGCTATTATCTAAAGACCTCAGTTCATTCGTTTCTCATTTTAATTCTGTATTATGGAGAAGAATCTGACAGCGTTGTGCCTAAAGTCATACCAATATAGCCGAAGTTTTCACTACAAATCGAAGTAGATGTACATTTGAGGCATCTGTTTAGTAAGTATTGTTCACCAGCGCTCAACACTGATTTAAATAAATAAATAATCAAATTAGCTTGCTATTGGGTGAATAAATGACTTTGTAAGTACCGTGAACTTTGTACACAAGTATAAAGATATATTAAATAGAGCACACAGTGAGACCTTTCTACATAACAAGAAATTGTATACACATGCCCATATATAATTTAACAGACTGAATTGAAAAGTAGCCATACATGAGGCTTGAAACTAAAACAGTGACATGTATAAATATTTGTTAAATAATTTCAGATTGCAAAAATAAGACCTCATTTGACGAACAGTACCCGCATAATACAAGAAAAATACGTATAAAGTATTAGACATTATAGGGCCAGCGTATAAAGTCTATTATTATTATTTTATAAGCATTAAGTATTAAAAAAACATGTTCCGTAAAACTGAAATATGACATTTTGTATATTCTAGTTAGTCTAGTCTACAAGCGAACAGATTGAAGAGCCAGAAATACCCCTGTAAGCCCTCGTTCGCATTTTTTAACGCGATGCGGTAAAGAGCTGTAAGCGTTTGATAAAAAATGTACGGTTAGTCGTGTCTTTCATTCAAGGGCTTCACTAACGCACATTGAAAAAGCGCTCGTGGGTACGTAAGGTAAGAGTAAACAGGTTTTATAAAATACGTTCCACTGGGGACTTCATATTCTAAGGCCATATTTACTACGCCAGTGCCACGCTTCGCAGGAATACGACGCCGATGGAAATTGTACGACATTCATTTAATACGATCTACATATATTTTATTCTGCTAGCCGACAACCCACCATCACCATCATTATTGCTGTAGAATGGGCAGCTATTCTAACAAAAAAGCCGGGTTTCGTGGCGATCTGTGATGATAATTAATACTGATCTAGGGTAACATTTCCGCGTAATGTGGCGCTGGCGTAAATATCTACCAATTCATGCAGAACACCCACTCATGTCTTTCATAACAAAATGGATCGAAATCATATTTTATTTTATGTCTTTAATTCAATAAATAGTAAACTACTGGCGCAAACTATTCACCGATTTCAATAAAAACAATCATTGATACTTATCGAGTGATTGAACCGATATAAAGTATATCGATTTAATCATCTGATATCTTTTGCATCATTGTATATAAATCTTTTTTTCTGGGGAATGATTTTTAAATATCTTATACAGACTTAAATAAAGATTTAGCTAAAATACTGCGCATGTGTATCGAATGTCTAAGTTTTATAGATTACATTTCGTCAAATTCTCATTTGCACTACACATTTGTATAGTTGTTAATTTTATTTGACGAAAATATGCTTTACTATTTTTAAAGAGATATCAATATTAAGCAAGCAGCTGTTTTACTTTTTTTAATTAAAACAAATATCAACGGTCGATAGACAATACAATCACTTTATAGCTATTTAAGGTCAATTAAGTAAACTAATTGGGATGGTGGCGCAGACATCGAAAAGGACCTACAAAAAAATTTAAGTAGAATATTTATGAGTTTTATTGTATGTTATAAACTGAAACCAAATTTATCGTCAGGCAATTTTTCGGAACTAACATTTTTGTATGAGCTGTGATATGTATATATCAAGTGAATATTTCGCGCTTTCTACATTGAGTATCTAGTTCGACTTATATTCCCTCTCACCTTAACACACACTAGACTACATATAAATAAAAGAGAAGGACCACGATGTCGAAAAGTGCGACAATGGACTTACACGGTCCATCGTGCCCGGTGCAGCTATATATAGAGGCCATTCGAAAGGCAGCTTAAAGTTTTATACAAATAAAGTTAGCTCCCAAAAATGCAGTTATACGGATGACTCATAAAACCGCATGATTCGAGTAAGTCATAAAAATATAAACGTTATTACTTATTATTTATCGATGTCATTAAAACGGGCAGTGGTCACAGCGTAGAGTGGGTAAAGAACGCCTTGTTAAACCCACTGGTATGTTTGCGCTAGAGAAAAATAAACAACCTTTAGATGTGGATATTTTATACCATGCCTACATTCGAAGACGGTTTTAATATGTCTAATTAAGATTGTATTATTGAACATCAGATAATAACCGAATCATGACCAGCGTGACATTTCTTATTGTTATCTGCTAATATAAACTTAAAACGTAGGACGTATTAATGTGATATGTGATAAAACTACCCCAGACTGGAACGAAAAAGTGATCTGTGAAATTATTGATAAAATAAGCTAGTAATCCTTCTTGTAATACTTGTAGAAGAAATCTATTTATCGATATAATCACCCCAGATTACTTGCGGAGTAGGCAGAAGAAATAAAAGTAATATATACCGTTCGTAACCACCCATCCTGTTATTACGAGCGACCAACTCGGGTTATTGTTTCGATTGGTTTCGTTCAGAATACATATTAAGTTTTCCAAATAACTCTCCTAACTCCAAAAACCAGCTTTCGGTACACTACTATTAGTTCCTGAATGCGTGTGTAATGATTGTCTTGTAAAACTGGTTTAATTTTAATTTATATAAAATTCTGCTCGCAACTATGTTATACCCTAGTTATATGTTTCTTAGCGTTAATTTGTGAATAATAAATATGTAAGTGAATTAATCACGTGTCTTAATAAAATTGTTTTAGACAGAAGGTAATTCTCGCGTCGATTTGGAAGATGTTAGTTATTGTATAAATGATGTTGATGAAGTCTCTGACTTTAGTTTACGCATGTTTATTAAAAAGGCTCGATTTAAAATTTAATATCCGTTCAGCCGCTGAAGCGAGAATCAAGGACACAGTAAAAACGTTATAATTGGCGAACGTTTACGCTATATACGCTAAACATTTATTATTCCAAAGTTGATAAAAGTACAGTGAACTGTACTCTAACCTAGACACACAACCGAGCTAAGTGAGAAAACATTGCTTCCAAAATTGCAAATAGGAATTCGAACTCACGAGCTTTCAGTACTGTGAACCAAACGCTTTCGTTCAAACGACTACTTGTCGAATTTACTGATAATTGGTTTGCTGCAATCGTAATCATTTGACCTGACCTCACATTCATGCTATCTACCAAATAAACAATAAATATTACTCGCCATTCTAACTGGGTCATTTGACAACATTTCAAAACAGTTTTAACTCGAAAACACAAAACTCAATTAGCATGTTCAAATTACAATTTCCCATTTGAAAATTCCTCACACGCTAACCTCGTTCGACATATCCGCAGTAAAATAAAAAAACTTTTTATAATCTGCAATCCACAGTGAAAGATATAGTTAAGCGCAAACATACCAATAGCCACAATGGTATAGTTCCGCGATGCTGTAGGCAAGTTAGTAAGCGTGCGCGTGCGCGCGGGCGGCGACCGCGTCCTGCGGTCATGCGAAAATCAGCCACAGCACGAACAAGATGGCCACCCACAGGAATATCTTAGAAAGGAACTGTTCCTCTTCGTATTGCGCGGTCCCGCGGGGCGCTGTGGACAACAACGAGAAGTGAATTTGCAGAAAACCTTATATCTCTATCTTTATTAACCCACCAGATTCCTTGCGGGGTATGCTGAGAGTACAGAGTTTCAACTGATTCTTTCTTTACAGACATCCCTCGCTTCCTCCAGCCTCGTAGTTCGTCTCATACATAGTTGCCGGTTACGGAGCCTCTTGACTTGCCTATCAGATAAGACACGGTCAATGTTTTCATGGTGATATAGTCTAAGTCATCCCTGGTCTGGTATATATACTTCCACTTTCGCATTCCGACATTCCTATTTTAGAATCTATTTTCGAAATGTTTGGTTTTCTATAACATCACGCCAGATCCCTTGCGAGATGGCAAAGAGTACAGATGTAAGAAAAGAGAGGATGGAATTGTGTCCAGTAAGGGTCGATATTCAAGTTTTGTTGTACTTTTTTTTTATATTAATGTAGTCCCACACTAAGATTTATTCCTGAGTCGTTTACAAACATGAAATTTCAAAATTCAAAAATACTGAATTGTACGTCATGAATAGGGGGTCCTTTATTTACAAACGAGTCAATAAAACGGCAGGTAGACGCCGTGACATACTTATAACGTATTGCTTATCGCTGTTACATCTTAACAAGCGATTATTTAGATATTTTCTGTTCGCTTTAATGACACAGAGACACTGAGATGATACGAACTGCAATGGTATATTATAATAAATCAACTCAACTTGTACCACCGCTGAGTAAAGGCCTTCTCTCTTAATTCGAGGTAAGATACATTACGTCATACTTCACACGGACCTAGTCGGAATTGGTGGAGGCAAGTTTGTAACCTCTTCTTAGAAAATATTCAAGCCTTGAATAAGTTTGGACTGGATTGATGTAGGAATTGGAGTGTAACTTAAGTGCTGACGCTATAATAACGCAAACGCAATAACAGTTTTCTGCACTAAGCTTGGTAAAATTGCATCAGATGGAATTTTGTGGAGAAAAAACCTCCTTAGCCTTAAATTGGTACATACTGTTTGTTACCTGCCGTACCAAACTGTGTGTATCCCTTTTTCCTTCGGGACCGCGTGGCGTGAGCTAAGCGGCCAAGAGCATCTTTTAACCGCTAACCCGAGCAGCGAACAGCGTCACTGCAGAGAGAAGTGAGTCTACTCCCCCCCCTTGCGTCCTGAAAGCGGACACTTTGGAACGATACACAGAGCGTTGCCAGTGCGTTCGTCGTCGATATCCCAGAGCGCATCTTCAGTGTCAGTCCCGGCCACCCTGGGGTGATAGTCGATACGATTCCGACATACACTGCGAGTTGACCCCAAGGTTCGTCAAATCGTATCTATCGTCAAGTCGTACTATGTGACATTTATAGGACCCAGTCCTTTAGACAGACAGAACAAATAGGCTTGGGAATAAAAGAAATATAAAAGTGTGTGACTTACCAGCGCTGGGTCTTGGGTCGCCGAAGTTGAAAGTGGATGTGAACACGCCGAAAGGAAAGGCGCCGATGCCGAACGACATGTGGAAACCCTCGCCGAAGCCGAACCCGGGGAACCCGCTGTTGTTCTCCGGCTCCGTGCGCTGCCCCGCTGGCCGCGGGGGCACCTGCCATAGGCAACCAGATTACCAAATGTACAATGCCCTACTAGTGTGTTAGTTCAATCGTTACACTGTGTAACGATTGAACAAGCAGAACATTTCCCATAGACTGTAGAGATTAGGAGAAATGGTAGACGCGTCTTCGTGAATTTTATAATCTACACGTAGGCGGCCAAAGTTTACAAGCAAAGGTCATTGACTTGACTTTGTTTGCAATTTGGTTGAAACAGATTAATTTACATACATAATGTCTAGAGCCACTGACTTCTAAAAAAGAGATTATTTGCTGAAGCGAACACATGGTATCTTTCAAGGGGTAGGCAAAGGTACATGGGACACTTATGGCATAGGGGAAGCTTTCGTGCGTAAATAATACCCGTATACGTGTACGTACGAATAAATCCTATAAAAAGAGATTATACTAAACTACTCATATATACCTCCTTTATATTATTCTACTTATTTATACAGTGAGGTACCTACAAGATTGATATAAAACTCATAATAACAACATTTATGCAGTTTGCCGTCAAGAAGACCCCTGGTGTATCTTTAAAGCCTAATGTCCAATACCAATAAAATTTATCACGGAGCTATGCTGAACCTAATACAAAAAGAATCATCAAAATCAGTTTATAAGCAAAGAAATTACAAAAAAAAACAGACGAATTATGAACCTCCTCCTTTTTTTAATTCGGTTAGCATTGTGCTTAGTTCTATAGTAGGGTACCTATAGGATTAACGTAATACCCATAATATTTCAATCAACGCATTCGTATTGTTTGTCGTTAAGGTTCCCTGGTGTATCTTCAAAGTGCAAGGTCCAATACTTATGAAATTAAAATGGGACCACCTTGAAACCATATTGAATCCAGCGGAAAAAGAATCGTCCAAATCGGTTCATAAGTAAATAAGTTATTAAAAAAACTAGACGTATTATGAACCTTCTCCTTTTGCGAAGTCGGTTAACATTCTGATTAGTTCTATCGTAGGGTACCTATAGGATTGACGTAACACCCATATTGTCTCAATTTGCACATTCCTATTGTTTGTCGTTAAGGAGTTCCCTGGTGTATCTTCAAAGTCCAAGGTCGAATACCAATGAAATTAAAATGGGACCACCTTGAAGCTATACTGAACCCAATGCAAAAAGAATCATCAAAATCGGTCCACAACTGATGGAAATATCGGTGAACATACAAAAAAAAAGCATACATACAGTCGAATATAGAACCTCCTCCTTTTTGAAGTCGGTTAAAAATACAGGCATATGCCACACACCAAAATTTTTTGATACCTAAGGAGTCTCTAGTAGAGATGGGCGAAATGTAATCAGATTAATGATTAAAGTAAAGATTAACGATTAAAATTACATTTTGTGACCTTCAACAAGTATGATTACAGTTTTAGTCTTCAATCATGATTGAAGTAACCAAATGTAATCGTAATCATTAATCTGATCACATTTTGCCCATCTCTAGTCTATAGGCATTCTTCTGGCGCATTATTACATGTCTTTTGAAAAATTGCGAAGTTTTCTAAAACATAATGGTTATCTGGAGACTTTTTACTCTGTCTTTCAGTCATTTATCAGCCGAAAGGCATACACTGCAGGACCAAGGCCTCTTGCAAAGATAGCCATGTTGATCGGTTTAGTGACCATATAATCTAACTCTTCTTACGATCTTCACTAGGTGGTCCAATCTTAAGTATGATCCAGACGTTCCTATCTAACTCCTAAATCGGACAATAATCCTTAACTTTATTATTACTATTACAAATCAAATATCCAGTCAACCTTGTTAAGAATTCAAAGTTGGAATGTGCGAGAAAGAGAGAGTGCTTCTTAAATAGGATGTCCTACCAAAAAGGAAGGTGTAGATCACAATTTAAAAATACTCAGACAGGTACAGCACAATTTAAAGATTCGAACGCTGGTTCACAATTAACTACTCACGAGAACAGGCTATTCAGACCTTTACCTTATTTCTAGGATCCTCCTGTTTAGTGTTGCCCCGGCCGTACAGCGGAATCACTTTGTCACGGCTGATGGCCGCCTTGCACACGGGGCACACCTGGCGACTCGGCCGCGTCTCCAGCCACTGGTGCAGACAAGGCCAGCTGCATACAAAAATACATTTGTAAGAAACAATGCGGTTACAACTATTATTTACATCATTGGTGATTTTTTTTCTTAAAAAACATATCCGCAAACTAGAAATTATTCTTGTGTCGTGGGTGCATTTATAAACACGAAATTCGCATACACAAACACCCAGACCGAAACAAATATTCATGCAGCACACGAACATTCGGCCCATGTGGGGATCGAACTGCAACCACTTGATCCGGTGGGCTTAAAGTCATAATCGCTGGACCAAGCAGGGGACTGGACTGGAGACAGGGTATAGGAATTATAACTACAATCTACTATGATGGTATAGTGTTGGCTTGTACAAACAAACAGATATTTTATTATAGACAATCATCCAGCCACTGGTGCAGGCACGGCCAGCTGCATTCAAAATTTACATTCTAAGGAAAAATGCTGCTATGCCTTTTCAATATCTCACTTTTGGCTACTTATGGCGACAAGGTATGGAAATTATAGCTACAATCTTATATGATGGTATAGTGTTGGCACTACAAGCAGGTAATATATAATATCAGGGTTTATGGTTGGTGCACTAACATGACAATAATACTTTTATTAAATATCTGCTTGTTATTCAGTCCTAAGTTTGAATCCCAGGTCAGACAAAATATTGTTGGGGTAAAAATTCTTAGTAGCAGTTCTTAGTAACAGTCTAAAATTGGCTCCAGCATAATGGCAATAGGTTTGTTTCGTATCAAATTGGGATCTTACATCATCAGCAAAATTTGGATGTATAGAGTATACCTTTGTCACACCCACTTAATTAAGAACACTACAATTTTACAGGTCCCTTAAGCTATACTTCATCATTTTGAGATGTTCAAGTTTGTGTGGTCACCAGAACTGCACTCACAGTAGCTAAAGGTAAACTTAATATTATATTTGATATCTAAATCACATTATTTTATTTTTATCTGCTTAGTCTCCAAAATATCATTGAGTATATATTCAAATTGGTATTTATAAGTATTAGCATTTATAATTGGATTATTAATTATAATTGCATAGACAGAATTTCACATATGGGCGTGGGTGGTACTATCCACAAATGCTATTACAGTGAAGAAAATAGATTAATCTCGAGCTCAGTTATGTCCGTATGCTATTATTTTTATTTGATTTATGGAGGATAGTTTATTAAAAATATAACTTTTGGTTAATTATCACGATAAGAGAGGTCCGTAAGGTAAGATTCTGTTGGGACTCTATACCCCTCTCTTGCCTATGGTGTAAATGATCTGGTATGATGATATAGGCAGGCAAGACGTGAGTTATTGTATATAAACTATCAAGATGTTGTTAAAGAATATTAACCCTGAAGGTAGTCTGCAACATTTGTCGCTTAACATTCTCTGATTTTCAAATTGTTTGTATGCTTTTGTTTTGCATCAATACATTGTTTTTGTTGATCTACATATATTTGAGTATATTGCTCATAATAGGGCTAACAATTTTCACCAAAGTTATTATAAAAAAGAGTATTAAAGGTTCGAAATACTGTTTAGCAACTTACAAAACTGACGGTACAAGGCTTAATTTCACCGATTAAAGTTAAAGGTTATAGTTAAAGTTGACATTCTCTATTGGCCGGTTTCAATATCTAATTTGACAATAAATTTGATCTCAATAAAATTTCTTTCTTTTTACTAGTAGAATTTTAACATATTACATGGAAAATCTGTCAAAATACTACTCACATTACTGTCAGTAGTAAGTAGCAAATCTATTTTATTTTCATTTATTTGGACAACAAAACAGATTACAATCAGTACATAATTTACAAATTACACATAAATATAGTTGTAGTCTAGAATGTAATCCTTATATGTTGACACAGCTTGGCAAAAGGGTAATTAGGCTAATTTTATTATACGAGTTACAAGTGGTATGTTTAACAAGTTAGTAAGAAAATTAAATATGAGACAATATAGAAATGAAGTAAGTCAATAGGCGAAGTGAAAAAAAAAACTTAATAGATTACTTTAATTATATTATAATACATTTGACAGAAGATCTATAGGTCCATTGTCTTCTAGTATGTATGTCAAGATCAGGATAGTTTAATGATGATTCATTATAAAGACACCACGTTATCATTATTAGGTTGTATTAAAATGTGTTGTTATTACTATTGTTGAGTTGGATATTGAAACCAGCCATATGTCAAGAGTTATTCTATCTATATCATCATGCCAGAATACTTGCGTGATATGCAGAAAATACAGAGTTCACAACACAACAACAGGCTTGTTCCTTACAGAGTTATTAAAACTCTAATTTCTTTGTTTTTGATCAACAATATGACATTAACATTAACTTGTGCAACTTAGTCTAAGAAAAGTGTAGACCTCCTCACTGCATATGATCTTATGGACACAGCATGGTATATTTCCGATATCAATCAAGATTTTTACTTTCAATGTAGTAGTAGTGTTGGTCATTTAGAAAGATCACTGGACATCAGCAGCAGGAGTTTATGCATGGGTAAAGCAAATGCCATCTGATGATGCAAGTAGCATAATAACAAAGACATGCAGCTCATAATCCACTATTGGTCCTCACCTCATACTTATTTTTTTTTTGTTGTAATGGAAACAGTAACTCTCACCAATAAAGTTAATTTATTTTATTTTGTCAACGTCACATAACAAAAGTTGTTGTTTAAGTTGTTAGTAATGTAGTCCGGCAATGTTTTGTGTTTTACAAGTAAACCTGTATATTACAAAAGCACTGCAATAAAAAGAGCTTCAATTTGATTGCTGGTGATGAATTGAATGTTACCAATTCAAATACATTCATTAGAAAGATATATAAATATATAATTAATTCTGATTATGTTAATATTTAATACATTCTGTGAAATACAATTAAATAAGTGTACATTGTATATAAAGACTTATATAAAGAAGCCAATAAATTAAAAGCATACTTATTTGAATAGTTTTGAATTAATATATTTAAATTACTTTATATCTAGTCAATGGTTCTTTTTAATAAAATATTTAAATGGCAGGGTTATTCAAGGTGAATCAATATTTGTGATGGTGCAATTGTTTCCTCGGTTGCAGCAAGTCTTCATATTGTATGAGAAACAATAAACTATAATTCAAAGCACAGTTACAAGAGTAGAAAGACCAACATTGACATTTAGATTTATGGACCTAATTAGCATAATTATTTACTGGGTTTATTATTTTTTTAAACTTTACACATTTATGTTAGAGTGTAAAAGAGCTTGTGACGTACCAGAAAAGGTGTCCGCACATACTGACGACTGCGTCGCGCGCTGTGTCCAGGCAGATGTTGCACTCCAGCATACGCTCATCATGCTTGTCCTCTTCGCCACCGGCGTCGCCCCCGGGCGGCGAGGCGCTCGCTCGCGCTTCGCTGGTCTCCGCCATCCCTCTGACCGACAGAACTTACACTATCGCGTCACTTATTTAGCACAAAACCTTATCACTACAATGACGTTCCGAATGTGACACGACAAAACTACACAAACGAACGAGCACAAATCCAATCCAATATTCTTAAGTTTAACAATTAAAAAGACACCTGACACCCTTAATTTGAAACGCTGATCAGCTTATGATCAGCTTCACACAGAAAATCACAAAAATAAATATATCATATCCCCAATCCCGTGGTTTTGGTTTGATAATCTGTCATTTTTTTGGCATAGACTGCAGATTGTGTCATTTGTCAGACAATTCATCTATAGTTTTTGAAGTTTTCGACGTGGCTGCACAAAAAAATTTTTTTTGTATTTTTTTATCAGTTTTGTGCAGTTCAATCAATTTATTCAATATTCTAATGAATGGCTCATACGACAGCTAACATTTTATAAAAGTGATTTTTTTGCGTAACGATTCTGTATTATTTGTTTATAAACAAAGTAGTCCATGTTCTCTTTGACGGTTTATCAGCTAAAATATTTGTTTGTGATTGGTGTTTCTTTGTCTATTCTTAGCTATTTGTTTTGCGCAGTCAATAAAATATTATTATAATCTTTGAGAAGGACACAGAAAACAAACGTCAAGGTTCTGTCTGAATGGCTGTGTGATATTTTTTTAGATATTTCTTAGCTACATTATAGTTAAAAGAACTTTAATATTGGAATTTTATGCACTGTATTCGTAGACACTGGTAATTGTTGTATAAAAGCGGTAATTGTAAGTGTTGGTCTGAAAAATATGTTGAAAAACATTTGTGACGTCACAAACGCAATCAGCTGAGGAGTGTGGGGAGGGTTGGAGACGATAAGGTATAGCAAAACAAACAAGATGGGTGGCGCGGTGAGCTCCGGGCGGGACAACAATGAGCTGATCGACAACCTGATGGGTGGGAACTACATCCGAACGGCGGCCGTGGAGCGGGTATTCCGCGTGCTGGACCGCGCGGAGTACATGACGCCGGAGTCGCGCGACCACGCGTACAACGACCAGGCCTGGCGGAACGGCCCGCTGCACATGTCCGCGCCTTGCATCTACAGGTTTGTACTTCTAATAAGGTAGTTCATAAGAGAAATCAATAGACTACCCTTGAAAATTTGTTGCACATACCTTTTACTTTATTACAGCAATACATGGTCTTTTTCTGAAAAAAGACAGGCAATGTGAGATTCTTTCTTTTCAGTTGAGGGATTGATCAATATTGAAATACCTATTGTTTGTATTATGTCCAGTTACGAATATTTACAATTAAAGGCCTGGATATTATGTCTCACTCTTAAGACAACTATTCTGAATAGTCAGAAAACATTGTTCTTATGGAGACATGAAACTATTGACATGTCATGTTATCTCCATTATGTCTCTGACAATCCGAACTGGGTCTACATGGTGGAGTATATCCTATTCTCCCTAACCTGGATTTGTGAGAGAAGACATTTGTCTTGCAGTGAGAAAATAGGCTTATTTATGAATGTCTTAAAAAAATTTGTTGTTTTTCTCCCTTTTTAAAGGGGGTTTATTCTACCAGGTCTTGTAACTTATACATTAATTTATTAAACAGTGAGGTGCTGGAAGGATTAGAGTTGAAGCCGGGCCAATCATTCCTGAACATAGGCTCTGGTACTGGTTACTTCAGCACCCTGGTGGGGCTGATCCTCGGCTCGGGAGGGATCAACCATGGTGTGGAAGTGCACCCTTACGTAGTGGAATATGCCATTAAGAAGCTTGGACAATTCATTGAGAACTCACCAACTTTGGATGAGTTTGATTTTTGTGAACCGAAGTTTTATTGTGGTAAGTTGAATGGTTAACTATAGCCTTAATGAGTATAATTAAATGTTCTGGCACATATCTTGATCCAGGAAGGAGTCGCGTCGTAGTCCCGCCCGATTGGATGTGGTAAAGCCTTTAGAGTGCTATTAATATCATGTCAATATACATATCTCGTCAATCAATGATTCTATTTGGCTTATTTCATGTGTTGTAAACTATTATTCTCGCTGTCCTATTGGGCGGTCATGCTTTGAATTTTTTTAACATTTCAGCACAAAAGATAGCATCGGGTTGAAGTGTGCTTGAAGTTGTCTCTGTCTGAAACTTGCCAACATTACACCGATGGTGTAATAAATAATTAATTCAAGTGCAGTTGTGAATCACTGTATTCAGAATATCCAATTTGTTAGTGAACAAAATTAAATTTAAATATTAGGCCTTAGTGCAAATGTAGGGCAACAATGCCTTATAATAAATAAACAGAAAAAAAAACATGTCACCCGTATATTCCCCATGCGGGTGTGGTAGAGGAGTAGTGTGTATACCCACTTTTCATTGACAATGCTAGGTCCCATGTAGCAGGCAAGCCTATTTCCATATACTTAGCACAGTTCCAGACTCTGGACTGATACTGAGAATTTTTTGATACAAAATCTACATTTGTCTGACCTAGGATTGGAACCCAGGATTCTCGTGACCTCATGATCACAAAGCGCGTTATTTACCACTAGAATAATGTGGCATGTAAATGAATAATGGTTGATGAAATATATACAGGCTGAATTTTTTGGATGGACCTTTGGAGCTACAGGAAAACAGACTTAGGAGACTATTCTTAACTTTCCGTAACATTTTGCTGCATTCATAGATTTTGAAAAAAATTTTTGATGTCTATCAATCCTGTCCTTATACGGATCAGAAATCCCTATTAGACCTACAGAGGTTTGAGTACTAAGAAAGTCAGCAATTACAAAACAAATAATAAAACTCATACATTTCATAGGAAATTTTAGTGGCTTCAATAACCTTGAACAAAGTATCTCCACCTTGTATGTTTGAGAACAATTCAAGAGCTGAAGAAAGAATATGCTCAAGAGATAAATCGAACTACTCCAATGTTATAAATATAATAATGTTTAGTGGACTGTATATTCTTCTTGAAGAGATGCTAAATAGGGTGTTCTTTATTCCTAGGAAATGGTTTATGCCTGGCACCACTGCAGGCGCCCTACGACCGCGTGTACTGCGGCGCCGGCTGCCCAAAGGAATACAAGAATTACTTCAAACAACTTATAAAGGTATAATGATTGCGTAATTTTGATCTTGTCTAGCATCATTATATTATTCATATAAAATTAAGGATCACGAACAAAATGACAGCCAAAAACCCATATCTACTTGTAGCTAGCAACTGTATAAATTAGATGTCAATTTATTAATGATCTTAGATCTTTTCACTCAGTGCCGGCCCTAGCTCTTGATAAGGGGAAAAGCGAGATTATCTTTCAGCGCCTTCACTTCACGTTAATTGTACTTCAGTTTTATGTTAAACTAGCAGTTTCTCGCGACTTCGTACCCGGTCGATAATAGCGCCACCTACCTGGTCTATGTTTTATAGCCTATGTTACTTCTAGATAATGTAGCTTTCTTATGGTTAAGAATCATTAAAATCGGTCCAGTAGTTTTTGAGTTTATTCATTACAAACATACAAAAACACAAATCTTCCCTCTTTATTATATTAGTGTAGATAAATACGACGGACGATTTAGCGCAGTGGTTAAGGGCTTAGCCCGCCCCGCCCACAGTGTCTAATAGTCGCGGGTTCGATTCCCGCACGGGACAAATCTTTGTGTGATCCACAATTATTTGTTCCGGTCTGGGTATTTGTGTATGTGAATTTTCATGTTTGTAAACGCACCCACGACACAGGAATTAATCCTAGTGTGGAGTAACGTTTAAAAAAAAAAAAAATAATAATAATTCCCAAATTTTCAAAAACCAACTTTTGTTGCAATTATCAGCACCTATCGAATTTGAATTAAATTATTTAGCACTAATTATTATACTCCTGCTTCTTTAACATTAAGAAAGTTTCTACCGCTATATAGTTAAATTAGTATTTGGGATTAATTTTCATACATGCATATATACACTCACGCCTTTATCCCACTGAGGTAGGCAAAGACTACAGTTTGCCACATACTACGATTCTGACACATCTCTTTCGCTTTATACATCTCTTCATACATTTCCGTCAATTAAGAGTACTACGCACTTTACCCTTTTCTAAGAGACTATTAATTTGGTCATGATAGGTTTTCCTTGGGCGACCTCTTCCGACGCTTCCACTCACATTTGCTCGATATATTCCTTTCGTTAGCCGCCTGACACACATCCTCTCCACATGCCCATACCAATTGAACATACCTCTTTCAATCCTAGTCACCACGTCATCCTTCAAGTTACATCGTTTTCTAATCACACTATACTTCATTCGGTCAGCAAGGGTGACACCACATATACTCCGTAAAGAGCGCATTTCCACAGCATTCACTTTACTTTCATGCTTCTTTGGCCATACCCAACATTCATTTCATCTTTATTTTGTAGTTATCATTTTGTGTAGTTTAATTTACTGTTAGCTTAATTAATAAATGTTTCTCTCTTTGTTTCTTTTCTTTCTATTCTCTGTCATACATAAGCGTAGGTACCAACACACCATTGTGAATAGTCAGTCGAGCCTTTGTTGAGACAGACTGACTACTCACCACGGCGCGCAAGGCGCCATTCACTGTGTTGCCCGCGATCACTTTCCTTTTAATATCACCGTCACACCTTCCATTTCTCGTGAACATACTACCCAAATAAATAAATTCATTCACTTGTTCCGTCACACCTTCCATTTCGCGTGAACATACTTCCCAAATAAACAAATTCATTCACTTGTTCCGTCACACCTTCCATTTCTCGTGAACATACTTCCCAAATAAACAAATTCATTCACTTGTTCCACTCTTGCATCTTCTACATTAATATTACACTCTGTCACAGTTTTCTCTCTTTCAATCACCATGCCTTATTAAATTTATTTTTATTCCTTTATTTGTAAATGCCTCATTCACTACATTAACCGTGTCTTGTAACTCAGCCACCGACGACGCAAGTAACACTCGGTCGTCAGCGTATAAAAGACACTTGACATGTAAGTCATCCATATTTAAACCACATTCCATCTCTTTCGAATCTTTCAAACAACTGTCCATATAGAGGTTGAAGAGCCATGGCGACGCAACACATCCCTGCCTTTAGAGATGTTAAACCAGTCTGTGTACGGCCCATTTACTCTGATGCAGGCCTTAGAGTTCTTATAAAGAGAACTCAAGGCTCTCACTAAGCGGTCGTCAACCCCATATGATAGCAATGTTGACCACAGTTCATTCCTCGGCACACGATCAAAAGCCTTTTCCAAATCTATGAAGGCGCAGAACACTTTCCGGGCTTTTGCCAAGTGTTTTCTGTGATGCACCTTAAGGAAAAGATTTGATCAGTGCAGCCCATTCCTCTTCTAAAACTCGCTTCCACAATTTTTCGTCAGTTTCAATCATAACTGTGTCAATCAACACTTTTGCATATAATTTGCAAACAACACTGAGAAGACTTATGGTATTTCTTGCATTCCTGTTGCCCTCTTTACCTCTATAAAGTGGCACTATTACGGCTCTGCACCAGTCATTTGGCACTCGACCTTCTTGCCAGCACATGTTTAAAAGGCGCCCCAGCAGTTTTGCCACTATAACTTTGCTGCTTCTCAGCATTTTAAAAGATACTCTATCATATCCTGCAGACTACCTAGATTTCATATTTTTCATCGCGCTCACTATCTCTTCTTCCGTAATTTCATCGCCTGCATCGCTGTTTGAGTGAGTGGGCTCCAATAGTATACCTATTGTTGCCTTATCCTCACTGCACTCAAGCAGATTTTCAAAATAATTTTTCCATTGCTTCACACTTCCATCTTCATTTATAATCAAACCTAGCTTCGAAGCTCCTGACGCTCCACGAACCAACCTAATATTTTGCCAAAACAGTTTTAGGTTGGCCCTGAAATCGACAGAAAGCTTCTTGTCAAGCTTATCTTTCAGGATTTCTTTCTTTTGCTCTACCGCTTCCTTAGCTCTCTTTTTTGCTTCCGCATACACGTATTTTGTTCGTTTTAACTGGGGATTTGCGCTCCCTCGCACATTTATATCCCCGTTGCTTTAAGGGCTAGGAGATCCAGCCATGCCTTTTTCTTATCTTCTATAACCGCCTTCAATTCATCATCCCACCAATTTTCGTCCATCGGTTTCCCACCCTTCCTTTCGGCTACGCCACATACTATGCAAGCTGCTTCGACTAAAACAGCTTTCCAAATTTCATCCACTCCTCACTCATACGATTTCTCCCATAAGTAAGATGTCCTAAAACGCATCCCTTTAAAAAATTCTGCGTGCACGCTTTCCTTTCGTAATTTTTCGACTTTGATGCGATTAACACTGACTCCCCGACAACTTTTGGTGTCGACAACTTTGGCTTTGAGCCTTTGGTCTACCATAATAAAGTCGATCAGGCTCCTACTTTCATTCCTCACCCAAGTATACCTATGAATCTTCTTATCGTCAAACAGAGTATTTGTTATCACTAGATTCTTTTCCACACATATTTCCAACAGGTTCATTCACTCACTGCGTCATCACCATATTTTCCCAGAATACTTTCAAAATCTCTTTTCACTCCAACCCAACCGTTAAAGTCTCCTAACATAATGATGTTTTGATTCACTTTATAAGTATTGAGTATATCTCTCACACTTTCCCAAAACTCCTCCCTCTCTGAGGCTGGGCAACCCATGTCTGGAGCGTAAACAGCCGATACAAATATGCGTTTAAGCCCAATTTTTAAGAGAATCCAGAGGAGTCTGGGACTCACACACTCATACCCATTCATTAATTGTGTCAGCCGATCGGAGAGGATAATCCCAACACCCTGGCAGGATCGCTCGGTTTTCGGAACAACGGACCACACTGCCGTGTACGTTCCATGATAGGACATTTCACTCCCCTTTTGTTTGGTCTCGCTTATTCCTAACATCTCAATACGACTTTCGGTCATCACCGTCTTTCGGTCATTACCAGACATATTTCTTCGATCTTATCTTTCATACCTCTCTGAACATTCAACGTAGTAATGCGGCATTCCGCAGCCCGCTTTGCTCGCCCCGTGAGATAGACACATTGGCGTGATGTGTGGCAAGCAACATCGCCGCCTCCGTGTTTTTTCTGGTTTACACTCATTTTGTTCCCTCGATTAGCAAGGGAACTAAGAAGTCCACCCCTGCAGAGCCCCGCATACAGGGGTAAGGTTATTAGGTACTATCTGGGGGCACCCAGTCCCAGATAGTTGGATCGCTAGCGACTAGACTCGCCCCTAGTCATGCATCTTTTGGCGCGGCAGACAAATAGATTGGTGGGTGGAAACAGGTTTGGGACATTAAGATGGGAATAAATATGGTTAATTAATATTCATCAATTATTTTTTCACATTTGGCTTTTTGGCGCCCCTTGCCACCTGGCGCCTAGAGCGACCGCTCCTCTCGCTCTACTTCAGGGCCGGTGATGTTTTCGTTATGGTAGTTTGAGCAAATTCTAGTATTTTAAACGTGGTCGCGAATCTATTCGCGCCTTTATTAAAAAGGCGACAGCCCGATATTTACATCCAATCATAGAAACGCATCCATTCATAGAAATCCGTTAATCGTAGCCGCCGCCGACTACGAACTTAACTCCCCTCAGCCGCTACCACCGTCCGCGGAATGTTCTCAGCACGCACGCACGCACACACGCACGCACACACGCACGCACGCACGCACACACGCACGCACGCACACACGCACGCACACACGCACGCACACACGCACGCACACACGCACGCACGCACGCACACACGCACGCACACACGCACGCACACATGGACGCACGCACCCACGCACCCTCCAAGCACGCACGGACGCACGCACGCACGCACGCACGCACGCACGCACGCACGCACGCACGCACGCACGCACGCACGCATGCACGCACGCACGCACGCACGTACACACGTACACACGTACGCGTATTTTCTATTGTGATTAATGGAATGATGATTATGGTTATTGATAGACACTTAAAATTATTTTACTCAAAGACACAAGAAATCATTTTAAGTAGTTTTTTTAATATTATTGTTCATATTAAATGTACACTTATATTGCTTGACACAATGAATTTTTTTTTTATTCTTTTTTATGTAAATTGATGTTAATTTACATGAATCATTTATCATCAAGTATTTGACTTGTAAAACACTATTTAAAAATGGGTTCTTGTATTGAATAACATTAGTGTATATTGATATATGTGTTGATCGTGTAAAGTTAATTCAAGTTTTTTTTTTTAAAGAACGTAGCCTCACAGTAGGATTTATTCCTGTGTCATAAATGCGTTTACAAACATGAAAATTCACATACACAAATACCCAGACCGGAACAAATAATTGTGGATCACACAAAGATTTGTACCGTGCGGAAATCGAAACCGCGACTATTACACACAGTAGGTAGAGCGGCTTAAGCTCTTAACCACTGCTAAATCGCCCGTCAATTGTATCACCTTTCACTGTAGGTACAGAGTTGTGCTCTTATTTTCGGCCGTTTTTGGACTGTTACCTCTAATAAAGTAGAAATAATACAACATAGATGTTGTCTAGGTTAGTGTCCATATTCTTGAAACGGTAATCCAGTGTTAATCCTGCATGTGAATTGGTCCAGATAGTGACAGTTGTGTTGTCCGTACCAAGGTGGGCGGCATCTTGGTGATGCCTCTGAACGACAGCCTGGTGCAGGTGCGCCGCACCGGCGACGACCTCTGGGTCTCTCGCAATCTGCTGAACGTGTCCTTTGCGTCCCTCCGCGTGCCCACTAAGGAAGAGACCGCTGAATTGTTAAGACTTGGTAACTACCTTGATGTGGTTGGGGATATTACACTAACAATACTTAGTCCAATACGGTATAAAAAAACCGTCACGCCTATATTTCCCAAGCGCGGGGGGCAGAGATGTACTGAGTACACCCACTTTTCGCCTTATGATGTTGGGTCCCATGTAATAGCGGGCGAACCTATTGCCATATACCGGGCACAATTCCGGACTCCGGACTTATACTGGGAATTTTTCGTTAGAAAAACTACATTTGTCCGAACTAGAATTTGAACCTTGTGATCTCAAAGCGATGCGCTTTGTCACTTGATCAACCAAGCAAGAGGCCAAAGCATCAGTATGGTAGTGGTGGCAGCAATATGGTATTGCAGTCTATTTATTAATTATGAAAATAAATTCGGTCGTAATTGATTTCTGGGCTGGGATGGGCTTTAAACGATTTATTCATTTTCAAAAAAGATTTTCTTTATCTATCTATCTATATTATCACGCCAGATTCCTTGCGGGGTAGACAGAGAGTGCAGAGTTCCGACAGGTTAATCTTTACAGACCTCTCTGGTCACCTCCTCTCATAGTTTGTCTCATACACACTCGCCGGTTACAGAGACTCTTGACTTTCTAGTTTGTGTTATGAACAATGTAAGCATATGATTTAACTTCCCTTTATAATCTATCTATCTATAACCTCACGCTAGATCCCTCCCTTTATAATTGTTTGAATAAATAGTGTCCTAACTAAAGAAAAAACAACTTGTAAGAAAAGCGTCTGAAATGTATTCGTTCTTTAATATTCGCGTGTTAACCCAGAAACTAAACATATTGACTAAATATTATGTATTTTTTTAAGTGGTATATCGAGTAACCTGAAATGACGTCAGAAGAATTGTCAATTTGGATTTGTGTCGTCCAGACGAGCAGTGCCCGCCGCGGCTGCAGGTGCTGTGCCGCGCGGTGGTGCGCCACTGCATGCGCCAGGCGCTGCTCCGCAAGCACCCCGCGCTGCGCGAGCCGCCGGCCGCGCGCCCGCAGCCCAGCTCCTGCCCGCGCCGCATCTGCATCCCCATCGAGGAGGACAGCGACGTCGGTCAGTGCACTGCTGTGTCATCGTGTGTGTGATGATCTACGCTGTCTCGCGGACTCTTTATGAAGGTCGAGGCAACTTGCTCAAGGGCACCTCGAGGCGGAACGGCCTCGGCTTGGGCTGTCGCCCGGGGAGAACGTATACTTGTGTACTATTGTTCATGTACCTCTAGATCGTTCTTACATTTATCGCATAAAGTCCGAAATACAATATCAGATTTTGAAATATAGGTTCCTCCAAAACCTCGACATTTGTCGAGGTTCTGTAGTGACTCTGCTCTGCTGTCAATTTGTAAATTGTTGGAAAAATTAATTTCAGATAAGAACTTAGGCATCTTTGTTCTTCTAGTAAAGCTAGAAGATCAAAGATTAGTTTTCTCTATGGTGCGCGTGAACAGCAGACTTGAAAAATTAATTGTTAAAAAATGACGCAATGAATTTTTTTTGGGTTTTATGGCGGTTTGTTTTTGGTTTTTTAGTTCTCGTCGGTTCGAGTGCCCTACAGCACCCATGGTCACAGGAAGGACTGAGTTGTTTGACATCCAAAAGTCATTGTTATTCCGGGGTACCTTGGGGAGATTTAGTTAATTACAATTAAAAAATTGATTGAATAATTCCCAACATTGGTGTATAGTTAAATACTAAAAATCACTTTCTATTCCAGAGGGTCTGAACGCACTCCACGACCTGGACAACGCTAGCGGCGCGAACGAAATGAACGCCCTACTAAGTCTCGTGTTGTCCATGGGACACAACCGCGTCGCCGGCGCCATCCGCTTCCCTACCTACGCCCTCGACTCCCCCTCGGACTCCTCTGAGGATGAAGGCGAGGGAGGGGAGAACGACGGCGAGGACGGTGATGATCCTCCCGATGGTCCGGACCCACCTTCTATAGGGGGTGACGCTGCACCCGCTCCCAGGTCTTCGCAGTTCACCTTTCAGTGCCGACGTGGAGAGACTAGGGAAACTCCTAGTGATGGTAGGTAGGGCGTTTTGATACTTTTTTCTTGTCTTATTGTAATGATATGCAATAGTGGAAAAGTGTCACTCTTGTGGACTTTGTTTTTCCCAAGTATGCTCGTATCAACTGTTCAATGGCAATCGGCAGTCACGATAATAGACTGACCTCTTTTTGGTAGAATATGGATGTTTAGAATAAGTGTAATGTTCGGAACTTCTCTGAATCCCAATTATTATGATGATTATGTGTATATTGCAATTATGCCATGTAAAATGTAAAACTTCTTTGATGAAAAAGAGCTTATTTGGTAAAGTTCCTAAAGTATAATTTAGCTAATACAAAATATCTGATGTTTTTAAAAATATGTCCTTAATAAAGTTTAAGAAGGCACTTCATAAATTGGTAACTGAGAAATGTTACTATACAATAGACGAATTCCTAAATGATAAAACACTAATTATATTTACATATTACCTTTGAATTTATACAATACTTTTTAAGAATGCTCGATTGTTATTATGTAACTTTTAAATAATTCAATAGCAAATCTGTGATTAACCAGTTCCCACATATTTGTAAACATAGCGGACTAAAAACATATTTAAGATCATACATATTGATACCTATGTTTGACAAATAAGTAATTCTGATTCTGATTCATAAAATTACGCCATATTTTGTAAAAGGAGGATAGTGTTGTTCGTCACTATTATTATTACTTTAAGAAACTGTTGCTTTAAACTAGGATTCCTTTCTTCTTTATAAACACAAATTTCACAAGTGCGAATTTCACATTAACGTGTCTACTAAATCCAGAGCCGAGCGGCCTACACGCTCAAGACACTACACCAAATCATCGTGGATTTAAATATATTTTCGCAGCAGATGGTGCTACGACTCCACCATTACCGGGCAGTTCCGAAGACACGCCTACCAGAAAGAATAGACCTGGCATTCGCGGCGTGCCCGCCGAGGTGGAGATCTACCTGGGCAAGGAGGCAGCCGGCACCTCCAGGTCCAACATGGACTGGGAAGGCACTGAGACCAAGAGGGAGTCCTCCAGCGAGGAGGACACTACAGAGAATTCCAAGGAACAGAAGAGGCAGAAACTAGATAGTGGGATAGGTGAGAATATTGGCATTTCCATATTTGAGCGTCTCCGTGCTTCGGAAGGCAAGGTAATCCGTTGGTCCCGGTTACCACCTAATGTGGTAGTCGTTAAGCCGAGTTGGAAGCCTCATAGGCGGCTTGATAAATTCCAACAGTGGGTAGCCACAAATCTGCTTCCACCAATCCGTACTGGGTCCGCGTGGTGGAGTATGAGCTAATCTCTCTCCCCCTCGATTTGTGAGAGAAGGTCTTTGCGCAGCAGAGGGCAGTATAGGCTGATATTATTATACAGGGTAAATTTGAATTCATGGGCATCCTTTTAAACTAGTCACTATTAATGATATTGTAATATTACGCAAATTAAAAAGTATCACTAATGCAAGTATGAAAAACGCATTAAATAATTAAATAGTAAGGCATATTATTGTAATAGGCTATTTTTGATTTAAATAGTAAGGCGAATTAAATAGTAAGGCATATTATTGTAATAGGCTATTAAAGACAAAAAGTAATACCAACAAAATAATGAATAAACACTATGTCTTCAAGTATCAAAATATTAAAGCGCGCTTGCTGGCGGTCGAACGTATCGAAGAAGTACATAAAAAATACACCAAATAGGTAATAAGGCACGTAACAAACAGGTACAATAAACATGTCGCCCGCTTCGCACTCTCTCCGTCCCGCTCTCCCTCGCTTGTTTTGTTAATATTTTGACAAATTTCACCCATACTCTGGCCTCTTCAGTGTCATAACGATTACAGAAATGCGTTGACGCATTTCGGTTCCTTCTGAAACGTCGCGCACGCGCCCCTACTTGTTGCTATTGGGACTGCAGTGTTTTACTGTGTTGTTGTTTTAAGTAGGACTGCCTGGAAACAATTGAAATCACAGGAATTTGTGTTGGCTAGAGTGAAAGACAATCACGTGGGGCTAAGTTAGGTGTACAAAGAGGCGGTGAATACTTTGAACATCTTTTAAAGTGCGTGTAAGTGCTTACCTGGTTTCTAACTTGCATGTGACGTAAATTATTGTCATAACAAATCGTGATTTCTGAACAATTATTGTAAATATTGTGAATCCAACTTATTAAATATGCCTAAACTACAGGAAATTATTTTACTTACATACCCATCTAAACATTTTAGTTTTAATCAGTGTTACTTAATGTAGTTTTGACCGTCCTAAGCCGGCCAAGTATGAAGGGAAAGTTGGAAATAAATTAATCAAATCGTTATTAACTTATCATTCGCCTGCCTGACTTTACGCTTTTTTCTCATTTTGATCCTAAAATTGGTTATCTTAGTATTTATAGATTTTAAAAAACATTTTATTTGTGTCGTCCCACGTGTCTTTTGACTTGGGCGATCGTTCAGGCCGAAGCTGAGGCCGAGGCCGATTTGCAACAACAACATCAGAAGTAAAACAAAAATAATAGATGTACGGAGAAGAATAAGATTACTCAAATGGCAGGGCAGGACATATTTGTAGGATGAATAATAGATGGACAAAATGTTTAACAGAGTGGGTGAGTTTAACTTTTACTACAGAAAAGGGAGACCAAATAATTCGATGGAGAGACATTTTCAATCACAGATGTGGATCTCATTGGATGCGAAAGGCGCGAGAAAGAGATGCATGGAAAGGTTTAGGAGGGGTCTACGCCGCAGAGGCGACTACTACCAACTAAAACTATCTATCTATCTATAACCTCACGCCAGATCCCTTGCGGGGTAGGCAGAGAGTACAGAGTTCCAACAGGTTCTTTCCTTACATACCTCTCTGGCTTCCTCGACTCTCATAGTTCGTCTCATACACGCTCGCCGGTTACGGAGACTCTTGACTACAACTAAAACTAATATTTTTAAACATGTATAACATTTTTAAGGTAGGTTAAGCAATGTAGAGCCCGCGTTAAGTAATGTAGAATAATTAAGAGCTCCTCTATTTCGTATACCGCGAGAATCAAATCAACAGGCTATATAAAAATGTTACAGGCGAGGGTGAGACGTCGAGCGGCTCGTCGCCCGTGAAGACCGAGGCCAAGAGCGACGAGTCGGAGCCCGACGCCGTGCGCTCCACCTCCTCGGAGAACCTTACGGACGACGTCTACGACGACATTGGAGGTACGATAGATATAAATAATGAGTTTAAATTGTCGACCTTGAGCCCTCTTGTTAATCATGTCGGTATGAAACATTTCGTGAGCAATTGAAAAGTATATATGAGATTATTTCTGATTCTTCGCACCTGCTAGCTACTTCACAATGACTGGCTGGATATATGAAATCGTATTTAATTTTAACTTGATTTGCTTGCCAGATCTTTATAAAAATGCACTTTAATTCAAGAAGTTTGAGGTTTTGAGTTTTATTTTAGTAACAAGTATTAGATAGATTCTAAATCACATTTTAACTTAGTGATTATTAGTGAAATATCACAAGTGAAATCATAGTAACACAATAATAGTTTCATCCAATGCAAAAGGAATTAAAAGGAGCGATCGTTTCCAAGCTGAAGCATCTACTAATATTATAGAGGAAAGATTTGTATGTTTGTAACGAATAAACTTAAAAATCCTTGTGTGGTTTTATGAAACCACGGTAAAAGTGAAACATATTGGCCTTGGCTGCTCTGGCGAGCGCCTTTCACTTTATCCCTACTCCGCGGCCGACCGTCACGCGACATGCAACACACAGACCAAAAAGTTTGAGACGATCTAATAAAAGTTTCACTTTAAAAACTACTAGACCGATTTCAAAAATTCTTTCACCATTAGAAAGCTACTTTATCATACACACATAGGCTATATAATATAGACTCGGTAGGTGGCGCTATTGTTGACCGGGTGCGAAGTCGCGGGAAACTGCTAGTAAATTATAAAAAGCTAATAAAATGTTCAATTTTCTTCGGCACCACATTAATATATATGATTAAAACAGAGCGGTGTCCTTAAGTTCAGTAGTATAAACTCATATCGTGTTCTAGACATGTATAGAGACTCATTGTCGATTTTTTATTCGAATCCATCTAGGGGTAGTTAGTTACAGTTTTGTAGCGATGTATACAGCGAAAATGTCGACGGTCGATATAGCGTAGCGGTTAAAAGCTTAAGCCGCTCCGCCCACTGCATCTAATAGTCGCTTGTTCGATTCCTGCCCTAGACAAGTGTGTGACCCAAAATTATTTGTTTCGGTCTAGGTGTCGTGTATGTGATTTTTCATTTTTGTAAACGCACCCACGACACTATAATAAATAGTCTAAAAAAAAATAGGGATCGCTAACATGATCCATCGTTGTCCAGCACGAAGACGTCTGCCGAAGCGCGGGCGCTGCCAGCTGGGCCCTCGGTCCACGTCGTCGACGGAGTGCTCGGACAGCGGCGGCTCCGGCTCGGCGGCGGGCGGGCGGCGGCGCTGCAAGCGGCGCGCGCAGGCGCTCGCCGCGCCCGAGCCGCTGCGCCCGCGCCGCAGCGACGCGCGCCGCGTGCGCCTCTCCATCATGATGAAGCGCGGGGTCAAGGACCTGCCGCTGCCCTACGCGCTCAAGAAGTACGTCAACCTCGGCCGCTGCTTTGAGTTTTAAGCTTACATAGCCGAAGGAGAAGGTCGGTAGCGCGGCGCGTACGTCACACTGCGGGCGAGACGTTACCGCGGTCGACATATGTTGCGTACTGAACAGTTGACCGTTTTTGTACAGTGGCCGACGTAAGTCTTTAAATTATCTGTTTTTCGATTCACTTATACTTTTAATTTACAAATGTTAGTGAACTTTTTCAAAATGAAATTATTAATATTTATTCAAAATTATTTAATAATATTTTGATCAATAAAAATAATGAATTCGATTCATAACCTAAGTGTGGAACCGATTTGAAAAAAGGAGAATGTAAAGTAACTTACGTTGCTGACCGCACTAGCGGTCCGAATAAGAATCACGCACACACGCGCGCTCTATGCAGCTTCTCGTAAGTATTTAGCGGGATCTCTGAGACTGCCGAGAAACCGCGTAAAGCGTGTGCATAATTCTTATTCCAGCCGCTAATACTAGAATGCTGAATTATTAATATTACGTTAACTGTGACAGCAGCGCGGCGCATCACACTGCGGCCGCAAAGGTACCGGCATTGCGCCGCCCGCTAAACAGCACAATGTTAGCGTCCCGCTCGCACCCGTATTTCTGTACCTTAAGTGAAAGGTGATACCACTAGAGTTATAGCACTTGATATTAGTGCACATTATGCATCAGAAAACCATCTGTCATATTACAATCTAATCTCCATGTTCCTAAAACTTAAAATTAGTTTTTTGTTGTGGATATTAATATAACTATTTTTCAGAATTAACAGTGTGTAAGATGATGTATTTCCAATTGTCACAAAGTGAACTGCAATGATTGTTCCATTTTTTATTTGCATTACTGATTCAATTTGAATTAATGCCGTTTACACGATCAGCAGATAGATTAAAAATGGTGCAAATTGATATAATAACACATGTATTATTGTACACCAGTGTTGTTCAATAGATGACCCCATTTTTAAATAGGGTTTTACGTGACAAATACTTATGTAATTTAACACCACCTCGACTCTTCGTGTAAAGATTCATGGAAATTAATATCAATTTACACGAAAAAAGTATGAAAAAAACATCGTGTCAAAGTATCTGTGTACATTTTAGTTAATAATAAGAAAACTACTTAAAATAATTTCTTGAGTAAAATAATCTTTAAGTGTCTATCAATAACCGTTATTAACATTCAATTAAGTGCAGTAGATAATGTAGGAGGAATTATTAAAACTTTAAAGCCGATTTTCTCAATACCGCTGTTCGACTTGTATCACCTTTCACTGAAAGTATAGATTTGTACCCGCTACGTTTGTTACCGCTAGTGGCGGGTTGTCGTTTGCCGCCGCGCCGAGTGTGGCGGAGCTGTGCTATCTCCCGTACATTACAACTCCGCAGGTCGAGTTGGCGGCGCGCCACGCTCACACCGCGCCCGCAATATGACCAGGCCATTAGACTGACATACTAATAGTGTGCCCGATTAATAGAACCACTCTATTCAGGTTCTAGGGGAATACAGACACTACTACAACTGTCTTACTTTGCCGTAAAATGCACAGAAATAACCTGCGTATATCCACATCCCTTTTTACAGTTAAATCTTACCTTGCCGTATGTATGTATGACAGGGATATATACAGTTTATAGCTTCGTCTTTCACGGCTAAGTAAGATTACAATAATGCTTCAGAAGTGGGAACCCACCTGATTGCATTCGTATGTCTTCACACGTGCGTCTACAGAACATTGGAATGGCAATGTGTAATAGAATCTCTGATAGAAACCGCGACAGTGGGTATTCGCGCTCTCTTAAAATTAATTATGATTAAAGAAATCAACGATTTATTATAAATTTAAAATATTATCCTCTACTCGCAGTCACAACCAATCATCACGATTAATTAACAACTATACTGAAATACTACGAGACTAAAATGAACAAAATAATCTATAGGAATAAATACCAATCATGTCGATGGAACGACAATCTTACACACGCCAGTTCCATTGCGCAGGCGCACGTGCCTTACCAGTTAATCGGCCACACGGCAACACTTCGAACATATTTCAAATGAATGTAAATGTTTGTAGATTCCGTCTCAGCTCGGAAATGATCTTCCATTTCTCAAAGAACATTGTAGAGCTGGGGTTACATTACTGTGTTGTTGTGTGATGTAAATCTACAGGGTTACTTGTAAAACACTAGTACCCAGGCCACCTACAATTACCTGGTGAAGGTCGCGGGTAGAAGAGGGATAGGCAGACCACAAGGCCTGTTGTTGTGGCCGTCTTTGGGGGAGGCCTTTATCCTCCAATGAACGTCTTTCAGCTGAAGATAAACTAGAAACCTCATAGGACTATGACTAACATGACGAACATGAACAATAACTAACTAATGTTTACTTTACCGAGAAGCATCAGCTGTTTCATAGAAATCAAAATGACATTCGATAAAATGTATGTACAAGAACACAGTATTGGAATTCCGGACTGCATCGCGAGTGAAGTATATTTTTGTTGAAAAAAAATTTATTATTACTTACATAGATAGTTTTAAATATTTTATTATTGATAATTTAGTCTATCCTGATCTTAATTATGGTAAGAATGAACTCATTATATCAGTAACAATCGACAGTTAAACATTAGTCATTATAAACGTATAATAACGTTATTTTATAATTGCGGTGCGGAGGTTTCTTACCGGAATTATCCGTACATGATTTACAACATTATATAAATCCGTGTTTGTTACATTCATATGAAATGGATTTATTGAAGGAAAGTTCTTAATTGGTCAGTTTCATTCACCAGTTCCATTATTCTTTAGTTTCATTAGATTATTTGATTGGCCAGTTTCCCTAATTCATCAGTTATTTAATCGTAAATTTAAAATTGGTCAGTTTCCCTAATTCATCAGATTCAATGAATCGTCAGTCCCATTATTCACAATTTCATTAAATTATTTCATTAGTCAGTTTCCCTAATTCGTCCGTTACATTGAGTTGTCACTTCTTCTGTTCGTCTTTTTCATAAAGTTATTTGATTGGTCAGTGTCCCTGATTTGTCACTTTAATTAACTCGCCGGTTCTTTTATGCGTCAATTTCATAAAATTATTTAATTGGTCAGTATTCCTAATTCGTTAATTTTATGACTGGGGTCAGTTTGCTCATCTAGTCGGTGTATGCAATTTGATAGTTTTGTGGCTAAGGCAGTAATGAATGTGAATGACAGTCACATATATTTTGTAAGATTCTCTTATTTCACAGGACGTTTTTTTAATAGATAAATAACAACGTTTTTTTTAATAGGCAAACTGACCGATTAATAAAATATTAATATAATTGATATAACATTAATATAATTGATATATTAATTTTATATATTTTATTCCTATTTTAAATTTTAATTAAAAAGTTCATGAATGCCCAATACAATTATTATGTTTTCTAAATTCTTACTTTAAGCTCTTAGATTATTTTGATATTCGGGATTCCTAATGATATCTGCATGCCTAAAGGCAGAATATGGCGTACGACCTATGTAATTTTAACATCCACTGTAACCCATCTTCGCAAATAAACTGATTTGATTTGATAAAACGGGCGAATTAGGTAAACGGGCCTATCCACAAATTCTATGAACTTGACTTTTTTATTGGTTTAGTGGCGAATAGTGCACCTAGCGATCACGAGGTCCTGGGTCCGTATCATACACCGGGTAAAGCGTAATTTTTCGACAGTAAAATAACATGTATCAGCCCGGAGTCTGCCCTTGTTGCGTGTCCGGCTATTACAGTGGAACATTGTCGGCGTAAAGTGGTACTCAGTACACTCTCTGCCACCCCTGTTTGGGGAATATAGCCGCGACGGTGCTTATTTTGTTTTAAATTTCTATAAAATTTACGAATAACGGAACTGACCAGGGAACAAAACTGGCGAATTAGGAAAACTGTTCAGTAGTCACCCGACTCACTAGCAAGAAAGAGTGATGAATTCAATTTTAATATTAGTTGAGTTTCTTCAATATCTAACGGATTTCATTGAATGTAGCAATAAAGTACCTCGTAAATATTATTGGGTTTTACACGAAACTAATAATATTGAAAGGGCAGTACCGGCTAGATCTCTGTTCGCGGAGGGATGTGAGTTACCTCCTTTTGAATTGTAAATAGTTTTATGTATAGGTTAGCCTCGGTATAGTGATATCTGTGGGGCGAGTACGAATGAAGCGCGGCGGGGCGAGCTAAGGGCGAGGGTAAGAATGAGTGAGACTGCAAGTTTACTCGATAGTGAACGTATAACGGATCATTCGTAGTAGCTCCTCCGATGTCACCCATTTATAGCCGGTGAGACGCCATTTTATTTGTCTAATCTAGTCGATATACGAATCCTTTCAATGTTTGGGCGCCGATACAAATAGTATTTAAAGGATGGATACGATTCCGAACATATTTGGCCATTCTTTTGGAGATATAACCATGATGATACCCTCGACTTGTCTATACCAGCAAAATGGAGTCTCACCTAAATACGACTTATATTCGGCGCAGTTGGCATTTGCGCCGTCGCTATTGTAGAGAATAGCCATTTTGTTACTAAGGCTACTAATTAAGACTGCCAGTGCGATGTCACGTTAAAGTGAACGTTAATTGTATTGTTATAGAGTGCATAATATATTTCGATGAATATCACGTGTTATTTTTTTTTAATATTATCTGCAAATTGGTTGCTCTAACAAAAACTCGCCGTTAAGCGCTGTACACGCGAACCTGCCGTGCCACCGCCGCGGCTCTCGCGTTGCGGGTCGGTAAGTTCGAATTCATAAAACGAGCGCTGACAGGCGCTGAACCGTTCGACTGACTTTATCCGGAATCCTCACAAGCAGGCGTTTGTGTTCTCGTTTGTAAGGAGTTGCCCTTTTGTTGCCCTTAGCCCCCATACTAGTATTTATTTCTGTGTCGTGGGTGCGTTTACAAACATGAAAATTGACATACACCCAGGCCGAAATATTTGTAGATCATACAAAGATTTCTCTAACGGGGATCGAACCCGCAACTATTTGATCCAATGGACGGAGTCCACTGCACCATATCGTACGACATTTAGAGGCAATACGAACTGGAAGCAGCTAGTCTGAACTAATAGCATAACAGTTCATCATATTTAACGTGACAACGCATAATACTTGTGTCATAATAAATATTCTAACTTTGGTTTAGTCAAACTCGAGTCTGATATTTTGTTAATGATTTGCAAAGATTTTTGTTTTATTTTTATTCGAATGTTATATGTAAAGAATAGCGGGAAAATGCCTTAATGCATGAAAAGGGTGCGAAAGGCATGATTATGATGACAAGAATGATTTATGGTTTACTTAGCATGTTCGTATTAAGCCAAAGTTGTATATTTATATAGATTAAGTTGGATATACGAATAGCTGTGTAATTGTGCAGTTTATAATACCACTTGGATTGGCTGACACTATTATTAAAATGATTATTTTCTGCAGCTGGCTGTTTGATAAGATTTGAAGCACTATGATGCCAATAGGTATTAATTCTGAATTGCGACTGCATTTGAAATGTCATTAGCAGATGATATGCAGTTGTAATGTTTACTGTCTAGAACCTAACATTTCATAAATAAATTGCACAATTGCACGGCGTATGGCCAGCTCTGGGGAAGTTATATTAGATGTGTTTATACGATATTAATATTGATGTACATAATAATGTCATTTGTTTTTGTTGCTAGTAATGATAATATAATGATTTTATTATGAACTGTTAGTTTTTATTATTCCTCAACGAGTTTGCACACAGATTGTCTGTACTTATTGCGACGAATTTTCCAAGCAGTTCGAATGCAGTCAGAGCTTAGAACTGCACACAGAAATAAAAGATAAAGAACGTGGATGACATAAAAATATATTTATTTTCATTTACAAAAACTATAGTTAAGCCCGTTTTAGTAGAAGCTATAATATGAATTACGGTATACTCTGTATAGTAATCTTTGATAATACATATAGTAATATATATTTTAGAACGACATCAAACTAGATCGATATAGCACGAACGTTAGTGCTAGGAAGGTAAAATTTGCGATGTATTATTTAAGAGACTATATTATAGCTATGTCTGCAACGGGCTTTATAATCTTAGGTGTAACAAAATATTTACTCTTAAATAAATACGTTTCTAGACGCAGGTGAGTATTACGCGGTGGGTGCTTACAGTATTTTTTATTTACATGTGTATATTACACTAGGAAGAGAAGAATCTTGTCTTACAATCGTCATCCTATTGGATATTCCCTAGCTAATACCAGACATGACTTTCTCTCTAGAATTATCCAAACTAAATGCTAGGTCATACCTATGTCTTGCGTTTATTTGTATTAATTTCTAGAAAAATTATGGTATGCTTTCAGGTTAATGTAGCATGGCTACATAGGTACAATATTCTTTGACCAAAAATCCTCCAACTTCGCTAACACCATTTTCCAGTTTGCCCGACTCCATTCACCCTTACAGGTAGGTGTGAGTTCTCAGGATACAAATCGTCTGCTGCTGGAGTCTCACACGCGCTCAAGCCATTCAGTAATTTCCTAGTCGGCCTTGGAGTGGCCCGGCCACAGTCCCTGATCCGTTCCCTTGCCCACTTATCTGCAGCGTGAGTTCTTTTTACAGGTCTCTTGTTACAGGACTCTGCGTCAGTGTTCTTAGCCTCTGAAGCTGGTCTACTTGGCGTTTCAGATTCGCTACCATTAATCAAGGAGTGGGCACTACGAGCTTTGTGCAGAGATAACCGTAGCGGTTTTCGCGGAGGCGTCGGTCGTGATTTTACTTCTCCGTCTTTGCGGTCTTCGTTCTTCTTGTAATGGCTCATTCTGGAGCAAGATTCTGATCCATAGTCTATTCTCGGTGAGCTGCTGTAGACATCGTTTGGAAAATCTGATTCGGATTCGAATTCCGAAGATTTTGCGCTTCGAGTGTGCAGTTTTGATGTTCTACGACTTGATTTATGAGCGTTTTCCAAAACTTTACCGTCTATTCTGTTATACATGATATGTCTTTCAGAATCCAACTGGACGTCTTCGGCACTTTCATTCTTTTTCAATTTCCGTAAACGTTGAGACCGTTTGAGTTGCTCTATAATTGATAAAGTTTTTCTCTCCGCCCAATTAGTCTTTTTAATACTTTCTTCAATCCTGTCTGCTGCTTTCTTAATCTCATAATGCCTGGGGTCAATACTCGCGGTTGAATGATTATCTCGGATGTCTAAATCGCTCTCAGATCTGAAGTAGTCTTCGCATTTAGATCGGCTCAGTCTTTCGTTCTTTAAACGTTGCTTTTCTATATGTCTTTGGTTCCTCTCTATCATGCGGATCGCCGCGTCCGTTTCGGCGCTGTAATCTATAGCTCCGTGGATGCAATGGTGGGAGAGAGAGTGCCGCATCCGTTCTGCTTTGTGTTCTAAGCTGTGGGAGCTGTGTGACCTGTGGTTTAAGGGTGGGGAGGCTCTTGGTGATATCGCGGCTCTGGACGACGCTCCGGAAGCGTTGGACCTCGGTCTCATCAACGGCAAGTTGGCCTCGGCGCCGTCCAAACCTGGTAGTTTGGCCACGATGGCGGTGATATCTGGTCCCTTCTGGAAAACTTGGACTTCTGATTTCGGGCTGGGCTTTGGCGCAGGTTCCGTGGTGATATTGATGTTGGTTACGTTTCTCTTAGTTTTGTTGACGGTGACGCAGCTGTCGCTGCTGCTTACTGGGTGTAGCTGAAATAAAAGTAATGATGATTATAATTTAGACTTTAGGTTCGTTTATTTTTCATAAGTCAATATCTATGTTTAAACTTTTCAATCATGCCCATTTCGATTCCAAGGTTTAGTTGTTTTACAAGCTCTTATTTATATTGCAATGGTTGTTTCACTTCCTCTTAGTCTATGAAGTTGAAATTTTACATGTCGGTTCAGTTCGGATGAAAATGTATTGTTATAGTAAGCATGATCTGATTGTACACCCACAGCTAACAACATAGACATTCAATTTTGTTTGAACGTTTTAAATCGCACCATTACCTGGTTGTATAAAAATGTTTTTACTATTAAGTTATTGGAACAATTTGTCGAAAATCTATTCTTAATCTATTAAAGCAAAGTCCGAAACCCAAGATGGTCGTCGTAGCCTCTTCAATAAAATACACTATTAAGATTGGGCCTCACCTGTGTATGTCTCTGTAGTAGCTCTGCCACCTGCTCCTCGAGGTAGGAGATGCGGTGCGTGAGCCTTGTGTTGTCTGAGCGTAGGCTCTCCTTCGCTTTCTCTGCATCTTCAGCCGCTGTCCTTAACGCCCCTAACTCTGCTCGCAGTGATACTGCTTCGTTCTGAGATATACAATGTTATTTGTTTAGATACCGTAGTCGCACTTTGAACAGTCGCGGTAGAAACACTGAGATAAGACGGGACAAAATTTCAAGACATTGTCAAACGCGACTTTTCATTTAGTGCCAGTAGGCTGGGCATGCTGTTAAAATAATAACTATAGATGGAGTAAGATATTGACTGAATGGTGGCCCAAAACCGGCAAAAGATGAGTGGATGGACCAATGACTGGGTAGGTAGATGACATATGGAGATTGGAAGAACTTGGGGTAGATCGGTACAGGACCGCAAAAAATGACACAAAAGGCCTATGCCCTGCAGTGGGTTATAGAAAGCTGATGACGATGATAGTTCCCTGTTACCAGGATTGTTGATTAGGTACATTGGCTTGTTCCAATAATTAAATTTTGTACATGCTGCGCATTTCAGTGAACACGTAATCTTGAACGTATAGTTCGTACAAGGGTTAGCGCTGTTTATAGTACAGAGGGAGAAAAAGAGATAGCTTGTTATGTCAATTGGGTCATCCGATCTAAGCATATTGTTATGTGATATATCGTTTGTGTCAATAGCATACGTGCTGTGGTCGATAGTGAAAATTATGTTTTCCCAAGCTGAAATATTGGAAGTGTACCAATACTAACTTGCGTGAAAGCAGAAGCGGGGGCCGCCGGCTGCGCCTGTGCCAGCGCCGCCTGCTGCGAGGTGTGGCCGCGCAGCAGCACGAGCCGCGCCGGATTCGCTGCGGTTGCGGCTCGCTGCAGCTCCTCCTGGCTGCGGCACGCTATCACCGATGTGCCGTTTACTTCCACCAGCCTGGTGAATGAAAATATTGTAGGCACACCAAGTGTAAAAAGTCGCAGCCTAAATCTAAGATAATGGTTGACCGTATGATTAAATTTATTATCAGTTCTGTGAAATCAAACTGATTCTTATTCCTTCCTTGTATATATATTATTTTGATAACGTAGCCCGATGCCAGGAATTATTTCTGTCTCGTGGGTACGTTTAGAAATATGAAATTCACATAAATAAACCCCAGACCGAAACAAATATTTGTGAGTCACATAAAGAATTGTCTCGTACTGGGATCGAATCCGCAATACTCGATCTAGTCGGCGGAGGGGCTTAAGTTCTTAACCACTGGACATTATAGGTATACAATCAGTTGGAACTCTGAACTTTCTGTATACCCTGCAAGGGATCTGGCGTCATAATTTGTACACAAAGTGTAATAATTCACAGCCTAATTGTGTGATAAAGATTGATTGTAAGATTAAATTTATTTTCGGTGCTGGAATAAAAAAAGTATTTTTTTCTTTGAGTGTTACGTTTGAATGTTTCTTTTTCTTAAAAAAGAAAGAAAGAAGAACAGAGTAGAAGGGAAGATACAAGAAGTTGACGGACGATTTAGCGCAGTGGCTAAGGGCTTAGCCCGCCCCGCCCACTGTGTCTAATAGTCGCGGGTTCGATTCCCGCACGGGACAAATCCTTGTGTGATCCACAATTATTTGTTCCAGTCTGGGTATTTGTGTATGTGATTTTCATGTTTGTAAACGCACCTACGACACAGGAATTAATCCTAGTGTGGGGCAACGTATTTAAAAAAAAAAAAAAAACTTAAAAAAGATACACCTATCTATGGCATGTATTTTTTTATCCATAATAAATCCCAGAAGCTTTTTAAAATCATTATCTCAAAGACAGAAAATTAAGTCATTTATTATGAAGATAACAGGGGGCATTTTAAAAGCAGTTGTTGGACGGTCGCGGCGCGCACGCACGCCCAATCATGGGTTCCATGAAACACTTTCATGATAACTGTACCGAGAAATGGCGTGTACCAAACGTATACCTATAGTATACATTTGATTTCAATTACAGTTAAGTCATTAGTACACAAATTAACGTGTAATTGGGTAGTTTTAAAAATAATTTCATCATCCTCGAGGGTCGTGACCTTTAATTATCTGACTTCTAAAAGTAACTTCAAGAAGTCTGGCTCTTATAATAATTATTATTATTTATTTCAGATTAGATCCCTAGAGTGTTAGTAACAATTTCCTTAGAATCTATGTTAGTAACAACTTATGATGTTTCGCCATTTTTCCGTGTCCTCGGCGACAACGTAATTTTATAAATAAAGCCATTTTACAAATAATTTCCGATAAAATGAAATTAATAAATTTATCATCATCACTGGTTGGGCGTAGGTGTCTGTATAATCTACTTAATATCTAAGCAAGGAGGCTGTTACCTAATTATATGTCTGACACATGAGATGTTTTTTTACTTCAGGTTTAACATACGCTTTTAAAACCTGAAAAGTATCAACAGATGTTGTGCTTAGAATACTTCAAATCATACGTGATTCAAAAAGAAATTGAGGCATTTATCTTAAAATTGTGGCCACAAATTACACAGATTATCCGAAAGATCGATTATCCTTTGCGCGATGCAAATCTTAGCACGTGATAAACGACTCTAGTCTGTCGTTAAGACTAATAAATCGTATACAGGATTATTCTGTCCTGTCCTTATATGTTGCGTTCACACAGATATGATGTGTAATCGCTTCTTCATCCGCTTGAGTAGAAAAGTAATATACAGGGCATCAATCTAAGGTTATGTTATAATTTAAAGGTGTGTGTGTGAGTGATGTATGCTGTTGGCCGCGAGGCCTTTACAGCTTCACCGGACTTAAGGGCGAGCGTGCAACTACTACGCTCGAGCCAGAAGGGCAAGGGGCGACATACTCCCTTACCTCGGTTGGGACAGTCGCTGTGGGGGGACGGGGTGCACTACTAAGTGCACCGGTCAACCGCCGGCTATGGGAGGGGATCTACGACTACGTCATCGTCGCCCGTATTCTAAGCGGAAAAATTGGATGACAAAGCATCAGGGGGATCGATGAGAACATGTCGCGGCCGGTAATTTAAAGGCAGTCTCAACGTTAGTTGAGAATACAGTAAAAACATCCCTTTGGCTACTATAACTATTCAGTAATGACTGAGGTGCAAAGGTAGCTAGGGAGCTACGGCAGGTACTTAATAATAATGTAGGTCTGTAAAAACGCTGCGGAAAATCGTGTCTTTAAGTAGTCCATTGTGTTTTTCGCAAAAATATGTTAAGAAATATAGTTCTATAGAATGGGTAGAATTAGGTATACGCGTAACGGACAAAAACGTTGACTTTTTCCACGGCTCCTTGGCTTGATTCCTATTTGTAGGTTCTATATCGCAAATATATCTGTGTTCCACAGGATAACTGATAGGTGTTTGTCTATGAGCCAAAATAATATAACTATCTATAAATCCATCCACGACATAAATCAAAGTCGGGATGGGTAGGGACCTTTGAGAAATAATCACCATTTTTGGATCGATGAGACGCCCGTGCTTGGGGTATTTTAATACCTGTAACTATTTTTAGCGAAGCATTCTTACTATGTCTTTGTACCCATTAGGGTCCCAGTATATTTCCTCCATTTTCAGCCTAACGTCGAGAAAACAATTTTATCGGCTGGCGCATTCAAATGAGACAGGGACTAATAGGGACTCGGTGTGCGAAGCGGCGCGCGCGCATCCTCCTATTCTTGGTGTTAAATGGGATTATTCATTTTGTAAATAGTAGAGATGAGTTTTGGAATTTGTATTAAAGGTAACTAGATATACTAAAACAGAGAAGGTTTTACTTTATTTCAATTATAATTCTGGAAGGGTGATTGTCGTTAGGTAATGGTCCGGTATCTTATATTGATAACGTTCAAAATGCCTAAAAAGGTAAGTGTAAATTGATTAAATACAAATATAGAAAATATATCACCAAATCGCGAAAATTCCCACCGTTTCAAGCAATATTTATCAATCTTGATAATTTTAACTGTCCTTAATTCACCGTAAACTGAGAAACACCATACGCTGATGTAAATCAAGTTGACAGTTTGTCCACGGCTGGCCATCTACGGCGGCCGATAGCATCGCGATCCACGATTGTGGGCCGGTGACCCACGCGCGGATGCGCAGGCGCAGCGATTTGTGGAAATTGCCAGCTATAAAATGTTTAGAGCTGTTAATTGCGCACTGAGTGAGATTTTATGGGGACGTTGGGGGTTCGACTGTTATTTGCGTGCTATTTAAATTTTGTTCAATTACGTAATGGTTGTAAACATTATTTAAATTGCGTATTCTGTACACCTGTATTTCGCCAACGATGTTAGAATGCTAGGTTGCGATTATATCGGATACAAACGGGACAAACACCAGACTGCTTTTGGCATTTTTTCGAAATAAACACGACATGAAAAAACCTCAATAATATTTTGTCTGTTTTGGAAATCTGTCTTGTCAAGAATGAACCGATGACCTCGTGATGTAAGGACTTATGATTTTTCCAAATTAGTGTTCTGTCTGACCTATCTCCCGCTCTCAGAGCAGTGTTGTCTCCGGGCCACTCCATCGCCATGCCGGAGCCTCTGGGCGCTGCGCCCCACGAGCCCTCCCGAACCTCTGCCGTTACCAGCGAAGCGCAGCCACCGCACTCCCGTACTGCACTGTAAACAAATTAATGAATCAGGGCCTGCGGGCCTAACCAAGTTCTTCCCAAAATCGATAGCATCTTGTTCAACAGGACACTCTACTGTCATGAATGCTAATAGAAAACGAAAAAATACCTATACGGGAATGCAAAATGGCGTTCCGGTATAATAATTATGGTGAAAAATCAGATGGTCAAAGCAATGAGCTATTGATTGCGGCAAGAGAATAGAAACAAAACTAGTCACATGGCTAGGACCTCTGACAATATTACTTTTGGTTGTAAATGTCAATCTCGTACATGTTTCCGATTTGTATAGCGTTAACAATTGTAGGAAGTCAACTTTGTTACAGGAGCTGGATAAATAATTCATTCTCATGAAATAAAACTATTTTTTCGGATTTTATCGCGGTTTATTTTGATTTTTAAGTTACCGTCGTTTCGAGTGCTCAAAGAAGTCTGCAGTCTGTGAACATGTCCTTGACCGCACCCGCCATAACATCAGATTTGATAGACCACAAATCCTCGTGAAAGAACACCGATTCCTACCAAGGATGGTTCGCGAGGCTATTGAAATTAAAAAACATCCTAATTTTAATAGAGAAGATGGCTGGGTGCTTCCATCGTCTTGGGATCCAATAATTAATATAATCAAATCTAAAACCAAGCATAACACTGCAAGACCTCAAGACACCGTGAGCTCATTCTGCGTAGATCGGACCAACAAAAACAAAAATAATTAAGAAGTTTGAGGCTACCCCGGAACAACTATGCCTTTTGGACGTCTAACACCTCAGTCCTTCCCGTGACCATAGGTGCTGCAAAGCACTCGAAACGTCGGGAACTTAAAATACAAAATAAACCGCGATAAAATCCGAAAAAATAGTTTTATTTCATGTGTAATATTCGCGTAAATCTAAGAACTCAGTATAATTCATTCTCATTAAATTGTCCTCTAAATCAACGGTCGGTATCTTAAACAAAAATCTAATTTAAATTCGTTTATAAGATTCTTTTTATGTGATGCTACTCAATAATGTAACAGAATAATCTTGGATGTTTCGATTTAATATGAACCAGCATTTGATTTATGTTCTGGGAAACGTAAGTGTGATATAATAGAACGTAGCCTGTTGTAATTATTCCTATGTGGCACGTTGGTTTACAAATATGAAATTGAGACACGTAGACCGAAACAAATATTTGTGCGTAGGACAAATATTTGCCCCGTACGGGGAACCGTGACTACTCAATCTTGTAAGCAGAGCGCCCTACGATCCAACCACTAGACTAAGCCGTGGTTAGTAATTTAGTACGAAGTGAAGTATAGTAGGGAATATCAGAAAAAATAATTGTATCAGTTTATAAATACGCATAGCCTAGTGGTTTCCTGTTTATAGATATGATGAACTAAGTGCCCATTTCTTAGTATTTAAAGCTGCATCCCCTTATCTTAACATACCATATGTATCTCCAAAATAAAAATGTTATTTCTAGAAGAGATACCATCAATTCGCAGAAAGTCATTCAGCCGTACATAACCTGCAATGTACCTGTTTTGCGTCGAGACATGCACATTGCATAGAAGTGAAATATGAAACCCATAAAATCCCAGACTGGCTGGACAGGTTGCAAAAAACTAAATTGTCGAACGCTCACGACAAGACGCCCGCGCCGCCACGCTTGCGCTTGCCCGTGGACGCGCGGCGCTAAGGAGTCGTTAGAATGTGGCAAAATAAAGCGTAAACTGATAGACATATAGATGATTACAAAAACATTACTGATATTGCAAAGCGGTCTTACAATGCAAGAGGATCTTTTCTCCCCTTTTTGGTCTAAATTTAATAGTCTTATGACCTGAGGTTAAAATTGATAGTCCAGGTACAGTTGATAAAACACTACTTTTCGTTATAAAAAGTTGTACAAGAATATGTGTAGGTATCTTATGTTAGAAAAAACTTTTTTGTGAGATTTGAATGACTATCCTACCCATCCTGATGGTCTTCAAGCTCTATATCTAACTTCAGATTGTCATTCAGTCTAATTGCGAAGTTGTATGTAGGATGGTGGACATAATAATTAGGAGTGCGGTCATCGAGAGTTGACATAATCACTTTGTTTATTTAAATAGTAGCAGTTTGCGCTGGCCAGTTTTAAGTCCATGTCTCCAATGTCCATTTTTTGTAATGACGGTGAATTATTTAACAAGAGGTTATGTCTATGTGTCCGAAGGTCATATCGTGGTGGTGTACGGTGATTCTGCCCGTGACTGGCCCGCGGCGAGGTCACGCAGACGGTGCGCTGACCGCGCTGTGACTCTCCCGCATTTGATGTTTTTGAGACATTTCTGCTGAGTTAGTTTTCACTTAGGACGTCTTCTTATTCGCTTCCTTTATTGACAGAGTGGTCGTGGTCACGATTAGGTATAACCGCTGGGGGCTTTAATCAAAATTATGGATCGCAAGGTAAGCTCTTAGTATTCGTCGCACATCACTTAGGTAGACCTTGGGTAGACCTATACCATTGCACTATCTTTATCTACAATTCTGAGTTAAGAGACATCTTCTTCCGTCTACTTAAACAGTTTGTAAGGACTTGAAATAGAATTTATCGTTATCAATAATAGCAGCCGCGACACTTACCGGAAATTTAAAATCAGTAGTTTCATTTTGGTGGATAAGGTATCTATCTACATTTTATACGAAACCGCTTATCTATAGTGCGAAAAGGATCATTTGGCTCATGGGTCATCTATGAGCCAAATAATTGACAGGGTGAGAAATTAGATTTAAATGTTAACCATTTAGTAAAATTTTCCTACGTCCAAGGAGATATTTCAACAAGGGTTCCGCACGGTTACTAACTAAAAAAAGAACTTGGGTAAATTTCATAGCAAATGGCAACTCTGCGATTGTCACGAAGTGACAGTTCACCTGATGACAGCGTAAGTTCCGATTTTGGCTGCGGGCCAAAAGATCCTTGTTCGACTGCACCCGTTCTTTTTTTTCCGTTAACTGTCATCGTATGGTCATCATAATAACCGTTGATCAGTTGATAGGTTCTCTGTTTATGGTTTTGCGCACCCGCTCCTTACAACCTTTATGAAGAAATTTCTAATTTGCTTATCATTCTGGATGCCAGGATCTTCCCAAAATATAGTCTTCCTACACCCTAGGCCCCTGGCACCGCCACCTACGCCTCACGCGTCCACGCTATTGTGCGACACCCCAAGTAACTATTTGCCATTTCATTCTAAAAATATCCAACTGTTGAATATTTGAGATGTCAATGGTTGAATATTTGAGAAGATAGCAGAAATATTTCACAAACTCAGGGATACAGATAGTAAAACGTAAGCGTTATTTTTTACGACTTTCCTTTAGACTTCTTGGAAGTACAGAGAAATCGTACATTGAGTGTAGCTTAATTCGGCTGGTCATCGAGATTTGTACGAAACGACATGATATCTGAGCATTTTCTTCGGGTGGTTCAATGTTCGATCCCAATGTTATCGGAGAAAGCCTACTGCTATTACACTGGATACATTTTAGACTCCGGATCCCTATCCGGAGTCTAAAATGAGTTTTTCCAATACAAAAAGGACAGGACACTTCGTCCGACCCGCACTTGAAATGTAAGAGATGTATGTCTATCTATCTGCCTATATCATCATGTCAGATCCCCTGCAAATGTGGTGAACGTAAAAAATAGGTCTTTTATCTTGTTACAAGTAGCCCACAGTTTCCTAGAAATTAATATTCACAACACATCGAATCGTTCACGTCGGGCTCATGCGCCGATAGCCCAGGCAAAGTATTTGAAGGGTATAATTTTCCCTATAATTCTGGTTCGCTCCGCTGGCTTCACGTTTTGCAACGAGCGTGGGAAGTCATGGGGCTAACATTTATCCGTATACGATAGATGAAAAAGTATACGTTTACGGGTATAACTTGAACAGTACTAAAGTGGAGAATTATTAAATATTACTATATTGTTGGTCGATTCTAGCTGTGTTACTTATTTATATAGGAGTTTTAGTGACACGACTTTTTAAAACATTTTATGTAACAAATCAAAGTATAATACTCGGCGCTATAGCAAAGTCGGAATAAAAATATTGTTGCCTGCATCAAGAAACTTATTGATCGCATGCAATTTTTTTTGACATGCGGACAGGCTCAAGACTTTATGAGTGTAAAAGTGTAAATCTTATGGTTTAATCTTTTGAGGACATGATATGTAGGTATATTAACTACGCTTAATATTTATACTTATAATTTACCGTCTAGTGAACTATTTTTGCGTCACACGAAATTTATTTTTATTTAACAACCATATTTCTTAAGAAAAACATAAACATTATATGATCGAGATGAGACGACCGCATAACATAAAAAATAAACAATACGCAGTATAATTCGAAAAGTATCATAATAACCGACTATTAGGTCGATAACATCTATCGCCGTGCGTCGCAGGCACAGCGACGCGACACGCGACGGCCACTAATGTAGTAATAATTGGACGCGTCGGCGCAGACACGCTAACAGATTTTTGGTATCAGGTCTCAATAATAAATCGGCCTAAACTGTCCCTATGTTCGACAAAGGCCTTCTCTTAAAAATCGAGGAGGGAGAGATTAGGTCTTACTCTACCATGCTGTGCGGTAGAAGTAGGCTTGTGGTCACCTACTGTTGGAAATTATCAAGTCGCCTATAAGTCTTCCAACTTCCTTTATATAGAAGCGTTCGGTTCTTTATTTAGAAGCATTCGGATGCCTCATTATAGTGTGTCGATTAAAGTTAACATGATGTCTAAAAACCTCCAAAAATTGTTTGAAACAGTTATACAACATACATAAATATCATAAGAACCGTTATTTCCTAAGGAGTGGTATGAATGTACGGAAACTAGTAGATTCATAGTCTAAACGCCCAAATTCCAATTTCACGTAAAAACGACCATAAACGACCATCAACGACCATAAACGATCATAATATGGGACTATTAAAATAAGAGGACCGTCATTTAAACTGAGAAAAGGTCCTGCGAAATCAAACATTTTTTAAATTTACAATCATACCTTAGCATTCATACGTACACCCACATCAGCGGCTACCGTTGCTACCTAGAAGCGCCGACCGTAACATCACCTGCCATATTAGGTTCGGATAAATAAAACATTTTATCTCACATGGTCTACTATCACACGTGATCCGCACTGCAATTGATTTATCTCTACCGTGTATTCATGATTTTGTGGAAATATAGAAATATATTGAATTTTGGTATCATTGATTGATATTGATATAAATCAAGGAATTATATAAATTTTATACCTAGCTTTTAAGTTGTAAATAGTCTTGCATAAGTTTCTTTTATTTTTGTTGCGCATTTACGAAAAGACTTTATAAATTATAGTGTACATAAAAAAATTTAATTTGAAAATATACACCTATTTCCGGAGGGGGTGTGGCAGAGGTCAGCCGTTCACCTGTTCTGTGTACCCCCCCAACACATAACACCTGTTCTGTGTACATCCACGTATCGCCGACAATGTTAGTTCGTAATGTAATTGGGGACGAGCGTGTTCCCTACCGGTAGAAAGTCCTGGTGCAGCATGGCACACTATGGATAAAAAAACATAAAGGCAAATCGAGAATGTTTATAATTCGACGGCATTCAATTAGAAAAAAAACAGTTTCAGTTGTTACCGGATTCACTTCGTTAAGATGTGACCCACCCTTTCTCCCGCTGTTATGATCTGATAGTATGCTAGTTGAGTTTAATTTTGACAAAACACTGGATTTCTTAATGCGGTGCAGTTTCTTGTCAAGACATATGACAGTTAATATGTGTGTAACGATAGAACTAGCACATTGGAAATTTGTACAGTAAGCGATTAGGAAAAATAGTGGAGCGCTTCTTCATGAGTTAACAATATAATACCTTCTTATACCATCTTAACAGTTGTCATAAACGTATTAGAAAATCATAATATTAGTACTACAGCGGTCTTTATACAGTTTATATATTGATAAAACAATGTCCACAAGATCTCATTACCCTAGAAAGTTAGCAAACCACAAAATTGAGTTCAACGGTCAACTAACGATTTGGCTAATATTGTGACACACTAAGAAATTCCGCCGCAAAAGATACCACCGAACGCTTTCACTATAATGTCACTTTTGTTTTCCATAAATTTGCCTAAACAGAGGCCATTATCTCACGAACAGTGAAGTTTTCGAATCACCGAACAATAATCACCTTGTTACATACAACTATGTAACAAACCATTGTTATGTACTATTATAATTAGATTATGTTTTATGATTTCATTCGGTTTCATAAGTTATGATGGATGACTCGATGTTTGCTTTCATCTATTATGATTATGGGAGATTCTGCCCGATTTCTGAACTAGATAACGCTAGTTTTCAACATGTGTGTAGAATTTAATTATATTTGTGAAAGCGATGCTGATTAAGAATTGAAAAAGTTTGGGAAGTTAATTAAGATAGGAATGTACTCGTTTTTGCTGTCGTGCTTTTATTGTTTACAGTCTCGTTAACATAATGTTATTTTTTAATATCGACTGCCTCTATGGTCTAGTGGCAAAGCGCTTCGCTTTGTGATCACGAGATCCTGGGTTCAAATCCAAGGTTGAACAAATGTAGCTTTTCTTACGAAAAATTCCCAGTATGAGTCTAGAGTCTGGAATTGTGCCCAGGATATAGCAATAGGTTTGACCCCTATTACATAAAACCTAATATCGTCGGCGAAAAGTGGGTGTACTCAGTACACCTCTGTCACACTACCGCTTGGGGAATATAGGCGTGACGGTATTATTATATAATAAACCAGGTTAATATTAGAACGCAATTATGTAGGTAAATTACCTCTTTCTAAACACTCCCCCACATGTGAATTAAACTCGCGACACGCGACACCTTGGTCTAGTTTGTTGCGTGGCTTATGCTAGAAACTCGATAAGATGTATGTTACCAAATATTCTATCTATCTATCTACGTCAACACGCTAGATCCCTTGCAGGGTAGGCAGAGAGTACAGAGTTCCAACAGGTTCTTTCCTTACATACCTCTCTGGCTTCCTCCACTCTCATAGTTCGTCTCATACATTGTTACCAAATATTATTATACAAGGTGTAACATAATAAACGTAAGACCTGAAAGTAGTTTGTTTTAAATCGATAATCATCAAATCAGTATTGTATTTAACAATTTTTAATGAGTCTTACATTTTTTTTTAATTTGCAAACAATGCTGTCACCCCTTTAGTGCGCTATAAAAGCCCTAAATTTATTCTTGACTCAAACCAATACGTAGATTATAAATGCATTTCTAAAACGTTTTCTCAATACGCACACATAGTACGCACGTACAAGTACAATAAAGGTGTAAAAAAATTAAAATTTGATTTTCGTATTAAATTTGCGAAGCAATTATCTAATCAGGGTGTCTGAGGTCTTGCGTTATTGCGTTTAACCTGATCTGATGATTGGGCTGGAGGCTTGGCTTCAATACCGATCAATTCGATAACGACGGTCGGTAGGTACGGTCTAGTGGTTAGAGCGTAGGCCTCTCCAGTCACTGGGTCGAGTAGCCGTGGAAGTCGATCCCCGTTCGGGACATATCGTACCTATCGTGTATTCTCCGTTATAGGGTACTCATAATATAACCGTTGCGTAATTTGGTACCAAATGAATGGTTTTTATCTGCTGATATTTATTACTGTACGTTGCGTCTATATTCCCACTTGTCACTTATAGTCACGATTAAGCAATTAAACCATGTAAAGACACATTTCTTACCAGTTGAGCCGTGAGACGCATTTGCCAGCTTTCTCATTGAGACCGTTAGGTGGCGTTTGAAGCTATTTCCGGTAATGTGCGTATTAATTTTCATTTTATTGCGCAAAAAGCTACCATTAAAGGAATGTTTATGATGCGTATGTATCTTGACAAGATTCTTATTATTAATTTAACTAAAAATTGATGCAGTGATAGCCTTGTGGTTAGAACGTTGGACTGCAAAGTCAGAGGTCTCGGGTTCAAACCCAGGCACGCACCTCTGTCTTTTCGAAAGCATATGTTCGTATTAAAAATTAACTATCCCTTGCTTTAACGGTGAAGGAAAACATCGTGTCGAAACCTGCATGCCTAAGAGTTTCTCGAAGGTGTGTGAAGTTCGCCAACTCACACTGGGCCAGCGTGGTGGACTATGACCTATGCCCTCTCAGTTTGAGAGGAGGCCCGTGCCGTTTCTTAACAGAGCTATTATTGTTATAAAAACCTTATTTCTATACAAATACTTAGCAGACTGCCTCAAAGGTCTAGCGTATAATGCGCGGAGCGATCATAAGGTTCTGGGTTTGAATCCTTGGTCAAACATGGTGTAGGTTTTCTATCAAATAATTCTCTCGTATGAGTGGAGTCTAAAATTGTGCCCAGCAAAATGGCAATAGGCCCGCCCCCTAATACAGGGGACCTTACATCGTTGGCAAAAAGTCACAGTACACCTCTGCCACCCCCGCTTAGGGAATATACACGTGACCGTAAATACTCACACTGACAGAAATATTAATAAAATTCTTTGGCCATATAATTTAACACACCCTGCCAGGTTAATTTAATATATAACACTATTTAATAAAAAAACCGCTAATCGGATAACTAACCTCATTATCATAACGATCCCCTTTATTATAAAAGGTTTTCGAATTTTCTATCTTGCTTTGGTTATAGAAAACGTATAAATGATGTAGGTCAGCGTCTCGCAGTCCAGGATGCATGCGCGGGCGCACCGACCGCAGTAATCGCAGCGGTGTAAGCGCCCCGTGGGAAACCAACACCAATACTTCACGTATGATTATGTATACTACTAATTAAGTATTGTTTGCGGTGACATGCCAGCAAGGAAATGTTCACGAGAGCTGGTTTCCTAAGTAGCTAATTTGAGAAATTATAGATTATGGGATAAGAAGAACTATTTATTTATACAAGCTTTTATTTAATTTGTTCTGTTAGGTTAACTTTTAGAAAGATTTGCAAGTTAAAGAGTTACTCTGTGCGAGGATCACACCTACGACAACTTTATCCAATAAGCGTATAGGCCCATGCTCTCACTATTAGATTATCAAGTGATTGTCTAATTGCAGACATAATATCAATTCTGTCTACCCCGTAAGATATCTGGGATGACAATAATAAGCTAAGACACCTACCGCGCTATGTGAAGTAACAAAACAAATTATCACGCCTATATTCCTTAAAGCGGCTGGCAGAGGTGTACTGTGCACACCAGCATAAAGCCGACGATGTTAGATCCCAATGCCAAGGCTCCGATATGATTTGACCCTATTGCCATTCATTATACTCGGGTTAATGCCAGCCTCCGAACTACGGCTGAGAATTTTTTAGATAGGAAATAGCATTATTTGTCTGACCTAAGATTTGAACCCACTAACCGGCACTAGATCACCGTGGCATGGGAGGCAGAGATGAGAAGTATGCTTATAATTCTCAGAACAGAACAAAATAATAATATTTCATATACGATCGTTGGTTAATAGCGCATTGTTCGTCGAGACATTTCGACGTGGGAGCGCCATTATGTTTGCTGGTGTTCTGTAGGCCACTGTCAACACTGAATTATTGAGACAGAAGAGTCGATGGGAGACTGACTGTTTATAGTTTGGCAGTGATAATAAGCAAGACTTAAGAAGCAGGATTCGCCAATGGGAATATTAAATACAAACTGTCTCATAGGCTGACTATTTCTCATACGAGATTTTAAATTACTTTTTTTTCCCCGTTGAACTGCCTCGTTGGTTTAGTGGCAAAGCGCATCGCTTGGTGATCACGAGGTCCTCGGTTCAAATCCTAGGTCGGAAAAATGAAGTTTTTCTAACGAAATCTTCCCAGTATGAGTCCGGAGTCTGGATTTGTGCCCGATATATGGCAATAGGCTCGCCCCCTATTTAAGGGACCTAACATCGTCGGTGAAAAGTAGGTGTACTTAGTAGACCTCTGCCACCCCTGCTTGGGGAATATAGGCGTCAGCAATGCGGTCTCGTGCGGTGATCGAACTCGCGACATAATTCAGTGCGCGAAACGGTCTACAATCTAACCTCTAAACCAGCTGGCGTTTTGTGTGTTATGATTTAAAGTTTCCTAACGAGTTGCAACGAAGTGCTTTCTGTTATTAGCGTGGTTATTAAATTATTAATTACCTGCAGTTATGTATCATTCGATCTATTTCTTCATCTCGGTAGCGTAATTTTATAATGAATTAGGATCAGAATATTTTTGTACACGTAAATTTTTTTTTTAATGAATCTTCAAAATAGAAACAAACACTCACCGCCTCTTTGGAATGATATTTCTATGGAGAAGGAGGTCAAAAGTTATTGTTAACTATTGTTTTCAGATTAAAGTTTTTTTTTTATATTATTAATTGTGAAATTAATGTATTTTAGTTTAACTCAGAGTTACCTAGTAGTCTATTTAGGTACCTATATAAAAATCATAGAAAGCAAGGACGGGCAATGAAATTAATTTTCACACATTTGTACTGCTTAAATTTTGATACCATTAAACCAACATTCCCATAAATACCATAACCAACCTCTGCCAATGCTCGACAGCAGCCAAATATCTAAATTGGCATGTTCAGCCGCTTTCCCTATTGCTTACGATCCGTTCCCACAACACCGCGGGGAGCATTAGCGTGAAAGTGCCGGCCACGCCCCGCCAACAATGGGTGGCGCAATACACGTAACAATCGTCGGCGATTTGAGGATGCTATCTAATATCTCCGCGGTTTGCCAACGAAACACACGGGGCGAAGGGACGGACGGGCCCGTTTATGTTGAGTTTCGTTCCACAACTGTTTAACGCTTGAATGGATGTACTAGATAAAATACATTCTAACTTTTAACAGTATCTCAAGACTAACTTTGACTACCTAGTCTAGTATTTGATTTCTAGTTGGGAAAAAGCGTCAACATATCAGACACTGTCCGAAATCTTGAATTGAGCCCGATGTAGGTTCACCCCTTAGTACATTGAGACATGTACAATACATGACTGTATTTGAAAATTTGAAAATCAACCTTTTAAAAATAAAATTCCTTCTATCTAATAAAAACGTCATAGTATATAGTTAAGATATCCTGTTTTGTTTGAAATTATAAAATCATCTAAATATTAGCAATAATGAACATCTGAATCTTAAGTTTGTTTAAAAGTAGCGCTCGATGTCAAACCGCGTACATCTTCTGTATGTTTTCAGATAGCATTCGCCACAATCTATCAGCGTCTGGCACAATTTACACGTCCCTGATGGGTTTGTCGGCGATGAGCGATGGCGCCGATCCGTCAGACTCTCAATACACTCGCTAAACTCAAGAGAATAGTTAGAAAAAGTTGTTAAAAGACCCATTTACTGGTGCGAACGTTTCACATTGTAATTAACGCGGAAATACTTTATTAATGGTTTACTGTGAACTATATTGACTAAATTTATATGAGAATATGAAAAATGAGATAGATCATATTCATTGGTATTAGAAATGACAGTTATTTTTACTCGAGGAATATAGGCGTTAAAATGAGTTTATTTAAACGGAAGGAATGTGATACCAATATATATATATATATATATATAACCAATCGTGTGCGGTTAACGGCTATAAAAATAGTGGTTTAAATTGCCGCGATCATACAAGAGTGCAACATAGACTCAGTGTTCATAATGGGGGACTTTAACGCGCAACCTGGTAGCCGTTTTGGTAATGCGCTTCAAGATTTCTGTATGGATCAAAACTGGAGATGTGCTGATATTAATATTCTAGGACTTGACTCGGACTCGCACACGTACGTAAGTGATGTTTACCATACCAAAAGCTGGTCTAATTGTGTGATATTCGAAGCTGGTTGGAAAGCGGTGGTAGATGCGAAAATTAATTACAATGTGTATTGGTCGGACCACTTTCCTTTAGAGATGAAATGTAATTTCAATTTAATTAGGACTGAATATGAAAGCGTTAAAAGGGATAATAATTTGGTTTTATGGGGCGAGAGAGATATGCAGCAGATATTAGTATATCAAGAATTGTGTAAAAATAAATTAGGGGAAATAGACTGTCCTGTGGAATTCAGAGAATGTAGTGATAGACATTGTTGCAACCTTGAACATAGCGTTATTATTGATAAAATGTATAATAATATTATTAAGATTTTGAGTGAGGCATCGCAACAAAGCTGTTGTAAAATCATAAATAAGAGGAAAAAACATGTCGTTGGACGGAACAAGCATGTAAGAAATGCTCATGTGGAGGCGTGACTTGGGTTTTAGAACTGGGTTTTGTCCGGGAAACCTAAGACAGGTAGTATCTTCAATAACATGGTTAATACAACAAATGCTTTTAAGAAGAAATTAAAATGGTGTCAAAACAATGCTGAACAAATACGGTTAGATATCATAGCTTCTCATCACTCGAATAAACAATTTGGTAAATTTTGGAAACAGACCAGTAAACTGAGTCCTAGGTCGAGGTTGCCTGTGAGTGTGGAGGGTGTTAGTGAGCCTGCCAAAATTGCGAAATCATTTAAAAACTATTTCAGAATTGAATCGCCATTGATACTAACGGGGAACTCATCGCCTCTCATGAGATCAAATTTTAATCCGCACGTAAGGTTCACTGCTGAGGAGGTGGCGGCAGTGCTAAAGGGTATGACGCGTGGGAAATCACCGGGGCACGACTCGCTTAGTATTGAGCACCTGCAACATGCGGGTGTTCACTTGCCCCGAGTGCTAGCCATGCTCTTGTCCTTTTGCGTGTGTCACACATACTTGCCTGACGAGATGATGAAAACCAATACTCAAAAACCGTACGGGGGATTCGTCTGATAAGACTAATTATAGGCCCATATCATTAGCAACCATCGTAGCCAAAGCGCTGGACAGTATGCTGGAGAAGCAGTTAAATGAGTATATAAAGCTTCATGATGTTCAATTTGGATTTCGGCCCGGACTATCAACAGAGGCGGCTGCACTATGTCTTAAGCATACTGTACGATATTATACAGATAGGAAGACACCTATCTATGCGTGTTTTCTTGATCTATCAAAGGCATTCGATTTGGTGTCCTATAGCAAGCTCTGGAATAAATTGTACGCAGAGACCACAGTGCCAGGTGAACTTATCAACATATTTAAGTATTGGTATGGGCACCAAAGTAACTTGGTTAGATGGGGAGGCTCACTATCCGGAGCGTTCCAAATCGAGTGCGGCGTGAGGCAGGGGGGGCTGACCTCACCCAAACTCTTTAATTTCTACGTTAACCGGCTGATTGAGGAGCTCACCAGCACCAAAATAGGTTGCTCTATAGATAGTAAATTTGTTATGCAGACGATATGGTGCTGCTGAGCCCCTCAATCAGTGCCTTAAGAAAACTGGTAGGGATTTGTGAGAGGTATGTGGAGGCCAATGGTCTTAGGTATAATGCCGACAAAAGTGAGCTACTCGTTTTCAGGGCAGGGACTAAAGAATATTTTTTGGTTCCACCGGTAATAATAAGAGCCTTACCACTTAAGTTAGTGTCGGAATTTAAATATCTGGGACACTGGGTTACAGCAAACCAGAACGATGACCTGGACCTGGAGAGAGTGCGTAGGGCGTTGTCCGTGAGAAGTAATATGTTGATCCGCAGATTTGCAAAGTGTTGGCGACATCTTGCGCGTAAAATATAACAACGCGTTTAGGGCATTGATAGGGTTGCCGAGGTACTCTAGCGCCTCGGGGATGTTCGCGGAAGCACGTATCGATGACTTCTACGCGATAATTAAGAAGCGGATCGAGTCCCTGTGGAGGCGGGTGCGCGCCAGCCGCAACAGTGTCCTGCGCACAGTGGCGGAGAGGGTCGAAGGGCCGATATTGCGGCACTGGACCACCGCACATGTGGCACCGTCAAAGCGGGCGGCCAAATAAAATTATTTCTTGTTTTTGTTAGTTTCTACTAACAATAGTTTTAAGCGTCGATGTAATTACTAACATATGTATGTACTCGTATGGATGAATGTCCGAAATAAATGTATTATTATCTCGTTGAGATTCACGGGCTTTACCTGGACCTTTGAAAGGCTTGCAAGGAGACATGGGTCCAACACGTAGAGGCCCTTTGCGAGAAGTTAAACGGTCGTCCTAGGACAACTGAGGGCAACACCGGTGTGAGGGGCTCGGGGGTGTAGAGAGGTGTGCTGCGCTTTCTCCAAAGTTACTCGCGGCGTTATGCCCTTTAACACTTCCACCCCTGGAGTAAATCGACGTAGGACCGCATTATCTTCCTACGTCGATATAGCTCTCACAGCTCCTCTCTGGACGGCCAATTAAGGCTAGCCAGAGCCGAGAGTCCTGCGGGCACCCTTCGGTTTCCACTCGGCCGACGAAGACACGCCGAGTTGGGGGCGTATTATTATTATTATATACGGGTATGTTAGTGTTTTAAATATTCCCAGTTCCCAACTTTACGTTAAGTATAGTCCTGAAACATCTTCCAGAACAATGGTTGATCTATAAACTACGTATCGAGTATGTTACTCTATCTATCTACAACATCATGCCAGATACCTTGCGGGGAAGGCAGAGAGTACAAAGTTCCAGCAGGTCCTTCCCTTACGGACCTCACTGGATTCTTCCAGTCTCATAGTTAAATGAGTGTTAGTGTTATGTTACCCATATATGGTAGCGCGGTGGTTCCTGTGCGCGGCGGCGTCAGCCTGCTCGATGAGCTGCGCGAGCGCACGCGCCTGCTCGCCAAGCGTCAACAGCTCCAGCTCCTCGCGGCCCAGCTGGTACTGCAGCTCCGCCTGCTGGATGCGCGTGTCGATGTTGCTGATCGACGAAGAATAAATATAAAGCACTAGCGTGAACTTAAGAATTATTTTAAAAGTACTCAACACCTATTGATTGTAAAGAAAGAATAAATATTTTTGTTATAAACTTCGAATTAGGCGCAAACAAAATTTAAATTAGTGAGATTTGATATGGATAATGGGTAGTTACTACTACAAGACATATAAGAGGACAACATTATAATAATTCTAACGTAGCATTTCTCATACAATTTTGTTCTTACACGCTTGTCTTGTAATGTTCTTATGCCTCGTTTACACAATTTCAGTTGGCTAGTGAGTAGCTAGCGCGCTAGCATCCTACATTCCATACTTTTTTTTGTAGAACCTACCCCCTCACTTGGATTTATTCCTGTGTCGTGGGTGAGTTTACAAACATTAAAATTCACATACACAAATACCCAGACCGGAACAAATAATTCTGGATCACACAAAGATTTGTCCCGTACGGGAATCGAACCCGCGACTATTAGACACAGTGGGCGGAGCGGATTCAGCTCTTAACCACTGCGCTAAATCGTCAATTTAACCTAATATTTACAGGTATAGTTTAAAAATTCAAGCAAAAAGATTACTATTAGAATGTATTGATGAAGTACATATAGACATCTGCGTGGAAGTAGATACTATACTATTTCGACTAGCTAGATTTTCAATAGTTAATAAGGTGAACCAAAAAGTTAGTTATTATATTGCTATTTCACTCTGACAGCTCTGCCGTTCTTAAACTACTAAATAGCTACTACTAGCTAAATTGATAGTTTAACTAATAGTTTAGTTATTAATTTGACCGTGTCCTAATAGCTGACTATTTCAACTCATTCTATTTAAAAGTGGAATAATTCCGGTTCTACTCACTCAGTAACATGTGTCTTCTCCAATCGTCTCCTCAGGTCTTGAATATTTGCTTTCCTGGTGTCTAAGTCACTTTTGACAGCCGCAGCTCGTTCCTCCAGGGCATTGCGCTCGTCGGCCGACAGCGCAACGCACTCCTCGTGGGAGCTGGCGCGCGACGCGGTGGGGGAGGCCGCCTGCGCCGCCAGACGCGCTGCGCTTAGTGATGCACTCAGCTGTTTTTTTAGACTGGGGAAGGACAAAGATTATAACGATAAGTTTTAGACGTTAAAGTTGGGTACGTTAACGTCTAAAACTTATTTGGTTACGGTTTGGTTACGGGAAGGACTGCTTGGGTTATGGGGGCTGTAAAGAATTAGAAATGACAGGAACATAATATAAAAGTATGTTATCACGATTAGAAACATGGGTTACAGAGATATTTAAAATATATTATGCATATATAGAATTCACATTCACAATTTCTTAATATGTGAATAGCGGTTGCCGCAGATAATTAATTATGTTATAGATGCAATGTGGATTTACTAACGGATATCAATGTATGTAAGAACCTTAGTAGCGTAAAGAGTAAAGATAGAGTTCATAATGTGTTACTTCATTATAAATTTCTTCACGTATGAAAAGCACTACTGAGGTTGATTTTATAACTGAAATATCTTAAGCGCTTGTTCTAAGGCTTAATAGTTTCGAATCTTGAATAGAATCGAAAATTTTTCGTGAACTGTTCAAAATTGTTTGTGTGGCCTTTGCATCCTCAGTGGGCCTTTGGATTACTTTTAGGCCGGCATTATAGAAAGAAAACCGGTCGTGAATCTAGTTTTAAAACTAAGACTTTAGTGCAAAAATCAGTGTTTAAATAGATTCACGACTGTAAATCGGTCGTTCTGTACGGGCCTTAGTGTCAAAATATTTATGGCCACCGCTTCAATGGTATAATCATGACTATATGGGCCTGTGTTGATAGAAAAAATACTACTCTCATTATTTATAAAAATAACTGTCTGATAAAAATAACTACAGGCATATATCCTTAGCAACTGTTAGCTAAAATTATGGACGTAGTATGGATAAAAGTAGGCATTTTGGTTTTAGGAATGGATTATCCACCGAGACAGCGACTGAAAAAGAGTGCAATATTATACTGGGAGGGCGACACCTTTGTATGTATGTTTTCTGGACTTGTCTCGGGCATTTGATCTTGTCCCGTATGACATTCTATGGAGTAAGCTGGAGCAGGAGATTAGTCTACCAACAGAAATCATACTAATTTTTTAGTTCTGGTACAATAATCAGTTAAACTGTGTACGATGGGCAAACAAAACTCAGATGTTTATAAGCTCGAGTGTGGAGTGAGGCAGGGGGGCTCAACCTCACCTAAATTGTTTAATATTTTTATTAATAAACTGATCGATGAACTTAGCAGCACTGGTATTGGATGTTCGATAGATGGAGTTTCATTCAACAACATAAGTTATGCTGTCGACATGGTGCTGCTGAGTCCGTCGATCAGAGCGCTGAGGAAGCTAGTAAAAATATGCGAGTGCTATGCAGAGGCCCAGGGACTGAGGTACAATGCTAAGAAAAGCGAGCTACTAGTTTTCAAAGCCCGGAATAAAAATTACGATACTGTACCCCATGTCTCGCTATGTAGAACGCCATTGAGCAGAATAAGACGGTTCAAATACTCTGGTCACTGGGTTACGGAAGATGGCACAGATGACTGTGATATAGAAAGAGAGCGTAGGGCGCTAACTGTAAGATGCAACATGCTGGCCCGCAGGTTTGCGAGATGTGACAGTAATGTCAAGAAAACATTATTTAAGGCATTCTGCCATACTTTTTATACCTGTACCCTGTGGACCAGATACACACAAAAAGCATATAATGCCTCGCGCGTGCAGTACAATAACGCGTTTAGGGTACTGTTGTCGCTGCCTCGTTTCTGCAGCGCATCAGGTATGTTTGCGGCGGCGCATACTGACGACTTTTTCGGTATTATTCGCAAAAGATGCGCATCCCTGTTGCGACGTGTGCGAGGCAGTGGCAACAGTATGCTTAGAGTTGTCGCCAGCAAAACTGAGGGCCCATTATATGGAGCACCTATGTAGGATACACCTGGTGTAATGGTTAAATAAAAATAATAAATAATTAATGTAAATTTACTAACATAGTTTAAGCAAATGTGTACTAACAACTTATGGGTTTTTTAGCTTGAAATAAAGATGATTTGATTTAATTTGATTAAATACACACCTTTGTATGAGTGTATCTTTGTCTGTGAGTGCGGTGCGCAGCGCGTCGAGCTCGCGCGTGACGTCACGTGCGCCCGCGCTGCGCCGCCGCGACCCCGCCAGCGACACCTCGATACTTGCCATCTGTGCACACAAGATTGATAAAGGTTACATACATATACATACATACAAATTTACATACGTAAATTTCTTGGGGGCTAGAAAAGACGTACAACTGTATCGACCTACAGTCAGTCTCAGCCGTAGTCACTCGTTAATGTTCATAAAATGTTTAAAAGTCATTCAGATTCAATTGAGTAATACAGCTTATAACCCGTATTAAATGCCGATTTAATACGGGTTATAAGCTGAGAATTATTAGATTAAATGTTGGAAAGTATACTGTGTATGTACTTTAATGAACATAGGCAACTAAGTTATCTTTACGTAATATTATTAAGACACAAAATCCCAAAAAAACACTACACTATTAATATACTTACTAGATTACTCTAACTTAGATCTATGTCTGTTAACAAAAGTTTCCAAAAAATAAATAATTAAAATCATTAAGTGAACCATGCAAAAGTGCATGAGAAATAAACTCAACTTAATTTAAAAACAAGAAACAGTTGAACAATTTCTTTTATAAATTTAAATATCAGCTATATATTTTCTAAGCGTTCCAACTGATGTCTTCCTTTCAAATAACCGCGGCGCAATCATTTAAACCCTTGCTAATTAAGCCGTGAATGGGAAACGAACGACATGAAATAATGGGCAACACAAACCGCGGCCGGGGCGCAGCAGATTCTACCTGACGTTTACAGCTGCTGACGTGTCCCGGACGAGTTATGGGGCTGAGTTATGTTTAAAGAAAACCTAACTTAACAGTGTAAAATATTGTTCTTTTGAATTAAGGTAATAGTGGTTGTTAGAGTAAAGTTTAGTGTCAAAGCATATTATTCTGAACTCTTGAATCCCAAGTAACATTTTCTCGCATAATATTGAGTTTTAATTTTGGTGATCTATCTATATTCAGCATAGTAAGACAGCGAGTAGGTATGAAAGATAGTATCGGTGTAAAGATGAGAAAGGGCATGCTCCGTTGGTTCGGGCATATAGAAAGAATGCCAGAGGAAAGAATGACAAAACAGATATACAATGTGAAAGTGGAAGGATGCAGGTACCGGGGAAGACCTGGACTATCTTACCACGACCAAATAAACCGAGTCTTATCTGATGGAAAAGTCAAGAGTCTCCGTAACCGGCGAGCGTGTATGAGACGAACTATGAGAGTCGAGGAAGCCAGAGAGGTATGTAAGGAAAGAACCTGTTGGAACTCTGTACTCTCTGCCTTAGGTTATAGATAGATAGATAGATAGATCTATCTATCTTTCTATCTATATCATCACGCCAGATCCCTTGCGGGGTAGGCAGAGAGATTTTGGCGATGAATTCAATAATTCTCGAACAGTGACACTTTAAATATGTGACCTATATTATTTAGATATACAAAGATACCTTTGAATCTATATTCCTTAATAATAATTGGTAATGGCAGATGTCTGCCCTCTGCCCTGTGACAATATTATCTCCCCATGTAAAAGGGGCGCGCTATTCCCATTCTACTTACTTACAAACCTTGGACTGCTGCTTTTTGCTGCAACAATTTATAGACGAAAATCTTAAGAACACTTCGTCCGAGATACACCGTGATCCACGTAATCATCGGGACAGTTTTAAGATTTACTTTTATCTGTTCGACACAGGAAATTAAATTGCTAGCAAGCTTGCACTTTGTCTTCCTTCGTACGCAGTTTATACATAATTTTAAGGCACACCAGTAAACATACATTTGATATTAACTTTTTATCATAATATCATATCATTTTAGCATAGTAAAAACAGGAATGTATGGTTATTAAATCCTTAAAAAACAAGGTTGACTCATAAACCGGTAATAATAAACATGTCTAACTTTACTCAAGTATCCTGAAATAAATCTTTTCAATTATTTATTTCTATTTAAAATTTTAGACTGCTTTGTTGGTCTAGTGGCAAAGCGCATCGCTTTGTGATCACGAGATCCTGGGTTCAAATCCTAGGTCGGATAAATGTAGTTTTTCTAACAAAAAATTACCAGTATGAGTCCGGGATCTGGAATTGTGCCCAGTATATGGCAAAAGGCTCGTCCCCTATTACATGGGACCTAAAATCATCGGCGAAAAGTGGGTGTACTCAGTACACCTCTGCCATCCCCGCTTGGGGAATGAAGGCGTGACGGTATTTATTTGTTTATGTTCATTAAAATTTTAATCAATAGTTTAAAGTTTTATATTACTTTTTGAAAAAACTCTTCCACTAAGTGGGGAATACTAATATTATAAAGAGGAAAGACTGTTTGTAATCGATGAACTCTGAATATCCCGAACCGAATTCAATAATACTGTTACTTATATAACTACATTGTCCAGAATTAACATAGGCTATATTATAAGCTTGCCCAGTCACATATGATAGCTAGTCTGTCCCTCAGGTACAACAGAGAGCTCTTGTTTTAATTTGTCTCAGGTTCTTATTATCGTCCATGTAAGCTGTTACAAATATAGTTCTTTCACAGAAACAGGAATGAGGATTATCAGATGTTTTTAGTTTTTTATTCTCGTGTTTTTACTTGTACTGTACTAGCACCTAATTAGTTGATCGCGTTGATGTCGTTTGTTCCCGCGGCTTCCTGCGCGCGCGCACGCTTCGTTCCACACGATAGAGCTGCTCAAGGAAACGTCGGGAGGTTTTAATTTGTACTACAATCTGAACAAAGACTATTGTTTGTACAATTGTAACTATTTTTTGGGTAAATTAATGGGACAATCAGTACTTGGTAATGCTTAGTACGATGTAAAATAATAATAAAAAAATAAACACTGTCACGTTTCTATTTTCCAAGCGGAGGTGGCACAGGACAGTCCATTCGGGAAATATATTGCTAACATTTTGCCGATGATGTTAAATCCCAATGTAATAGAGGGACAAATATAGATTTTTTTGGACAAATTCCGTAAAAAAAGGAAATCCCAATAAAGGTTCCTCGTTAAAATCATCTCGAATAACTTACCGAACATGGGGTAAGTGGTAAGACTACTGTACTACAGATAAGCTATTTAAATAGAGATATAAGAGAGGCATTATTCTACTACCCGTAACTATTAACTATGGAATTATTTATATTGTCTCTGTTACGTTTGTAGCGACGCATACCGCATCACACTTGACGTGTGAAATTTCATCAGTACTTGGTCTATTTATAGTACAATCTGTCTGTCTGCGCGTTCCCACTATTGTGTACCGCTGTATTAACGCCCTTTTTTCTCACCACTTATCCGACAGTTATATATTATGATACTTTCCGATAAGGAACACGCTAGGTCCTATATCTTAAATGTAATCAACCTTTTTTAGGTGCAGCTAATAGAGACGTTACTTGTGGTTGTATATTTATATAAAAATAATAGAAAACATCGCATAACAAAATGCAATGAGTGTAAGTGAAATGAAGAAATTAAGATTTTATAAAGCCTCAAAGCATTTTTGTTCAACCTATTAGGAATGAACGAGCCGAATGTATTATATTGGCGGCGAAGGAAGGAAGGTTACGTCACTGGAGATTTAAAAAAAGGATTGAAGACGAAACGTAAACAGAAGATTTGAAAATTAAAAGCCGCATTTAATTGGGTTATAAGTAGTAGGAACATATAAATTGTATCGTTACAAAATATTAGAAAAAAAAAGTAATGGTATGCTTGTTCGAATCACATCGAAACAGCCTACGCTCTAACTACCAAATTAAGTCATCGTCATCTTACTCTGTAAGTAATGGGAAATTAATCAAATCGCTATTCATACTAAATACTTTCAGACAAGAGCGTATTCACAGCTCGCAAACAAATCGCTAAGAAATTCAAAGGAAACAATTACCTTAGCAATGAGAAATATTAACTAAGCCTGTAAAATTCGTTTCTAAAGCGAGTCTAACAATTTATTTGCATTCAGATTTCTTGAATGCTTTTCTTACAATGTTGCTTGGCTGAGGTCTATGCCTGTAAGTGTGGTATTCACCTGCTAGCTGATACTAGATACAAGTAACTGGTGCAAGTTTAGGCACTTGAGCGGATTCATTATATCATGTAAATGACCGCGTAGATAAGAGTGTGATGATGAATGAAAACGGCACATATATGTAGAACTTGTGTAATATATGAAAAGAAAGCACGAGAGCAACAAATTATTAAACAATAACAAAAGGCAGTTAGACGGTTACTTTTTTCACAACAGTTAAAATAAAAAAAAAATTAACATTGAGCAACGGTATTACATTATACAGCCAAACCGCTAAATATCGATTATTTCGCTTCAATGGACAATGTAAATACAAATAGGTAATTTAAACAAAGTGTATTTTGAACGCGTCGCTAACACCACCCCTATGTTGTCCCCGCGAGTTACTGGCGCTAGTAGTTAGCGTATAGCTCTTTTAGTGATTATATACATATATAGATAGTATATTTGCTTTTGCATGCAAAAACGAGATTTTGTTTACAAGCTTATTTAACTTTTAATGTTCGTATGGTCTGTCTGTCTCTCCGGTTCAAATCTTGTGATTCATTTTCCAAGCACTTGTGGGTAATCGATGAAATCGGAAAGTGGCCATAGGAACATGTAAAATTTGCAACGAGTTTAGGCTCGTTAGATTGGTATTGAGAAGTACTATACAACCAGATAGTGTTCAGGGTCTGGTGATGAAGCCGAAAGGTGGCCAATGGAACCACACAAGTACACAATATAACCCCGCCGTGCTTGGGTTCGTTGGATTTGTCTTGACGAGTACTTCACACCCGAATGGTGTCCAGGGTCTGATGATGGAGCCTAAGGGTGGCCAAAGGAACTACTCAACATCGTCTTGATGAGTTCTGAAAACCCGCATGATGTCCAGGGCCTGATGATGTTGCCGGAGGGTGACCAATGGACCCAAGAACTCAACACAAACCCGCAGCGTTTGGGTTCATTTGATTTGTCTTGACGAGTTCTCTAGACCCGGATGGTGTCCTGGGTCTCATGATAGAATCGGAGCGTGACCAACGGAACTATCCAAGTTCTTAATGTAAGCCCGCCATGTTTGGGCTCATTGGATTTACCTTGACGAGTTCTGTAGACCCGGATTATGACCAGGTTCTGATGATGGAGCCGGTAGATGGCCAACGGAACTACCCAACTATTCAACATAACTCTAACGTGGTGGGGCTCGTTACCTTTGTCTTGACAAGTATTTGGCAGTCTTTGTTGTGGTTTTGCTATAAAAGGTTGTTTTTAAAAAGTTTTTTTTTGTACTTTTGTAGTACAGTAGTCATTTACTAAAACACAAGTATTTGATTTAAATTTCGTTTCAACATAGATGATTAAACATATAATTGTTTAATCTACTAATCTATTACATCGAATGGAAACGGCCCCCATTGTGAATGTCCGACTTTTTAATTTAATCATCTTTCTTATACAATGGCTATGATGAAATATTACTACACTGCAAGGGGTCTAGAGTGATAATATAGACAGATATATTATGTAATAAATTATTGAATTCAGGATAGAAGTAAGCTTTATAAGGTCAAATTTTTTACTTGCGGGCTTAAATTATGATACTTAATAGGTAAAGATTATGTAGAATTCGATGAAATGGGTATTATATTCTGGCTAAAACTTTGTAAATTCAATAAAGCGACCAAGAATTAAGCATAAAATCGATACTTCAATAATATTTATCGTACGTAATCAATTCGGTGCAAAAAGCCAGCGGCGCGGCGCGTTTGCGCGGGCGCATAACAAATTGTATAATTGAAATGGACCTCCGACCGGTGCCACTGCTGCGCAACAGATGCGCAACAATTAAACTTATAGGGTTGTTTTTCCAGTATCTCCAACAACTTGACGTTTTTTATAGTTTTTATGGATGTATAAAAAAAAAGAACTGTCTGTTTGGTTTAGTGGCGCATAGTTCGAGTGGTGATCACGAAGTCTTGCGTTTGAATCTAAGTAGGTCAAAGGTGATTTTTTTATCAAAGAATGTTCAGTTACAGTCCACAGTCTAGCATTGTAATGGCAACAGGCTCGCCACCTATTGGGACCTAATATTGTCGATATCCAACGACTTTCTGCGATCTTCACAAGATCCTCGTTGTAGGCGTCTGTCCCACGCTGCGCTTGCCGATACGTGGTCTCTACTCTAGAATATGGGTTTACACAGTGTAACCTCTGCCACCCCCAATTGGGGAACATCGTATTTTTTTTTAGATAAAACCACTAGTAACTTTGAATCTCTAGAAATAAAAATGTTTACTAAGACTGCAAAGCTGAATAGCGACTGACACTGTTTGCAGGTGTGGTGTGATCTCTCTTCGTGTTTTTATCACATACATAAATGGATAATGGTAATAGTCTGTATATACGAATGCGTAGTCTAGTGGTTAGAGTTTGTAAGTTAGCTCCGCTTACTGGATTAAAAATCACGCGTTTGATTTCCGATCGTCGTGTGACCCACAAACATTTGTTTCGATTGTTGATATCGTCGGTATTTGTTTTTGGTTAACTTTGGCTGAAACCGGTTTAACTGATTTAAAAATACTAATACCAGCATTTTTGAGTGTTAGCTGTTTTTAAACTTTTAGTTATAATTATGAGAGTGGTGGAAGCCAGAGAGGTCTGTAAGGAAAGAACCTGTTGGAACTCTGTAGTCTCTGCCTACCCTGGGCTGGAGCTGGCGTGATTATATAGATAGTTATAATTATACGACCTAGAAACAAAATTGCGACACATTTATCAATGCAGGTCTAGTTACATTGTATTTACAAAAAAAGCCAAACACCTGTTGAAATCTCAAAAGTACTGCATAAAAAGAAGTCTTTATTATACGCTATTTGTAAAACCCAATAATTTAACTACTGCAATAACACCAAGGTATTCTGCCTTCGCCTTTAGATTGCAACAATCTTTAAGTATACTCTGTACTTTGCAATATGTGGGAAAGGGATAAAAATATCAAGATATGTTGCATGACCCGCCTCGTCGCGATAAAAAATGAATAGGATCAACAGCAATAAATCAGCGGATAATTGCATATGCGGCGGTGTGGCCGCATATGCGTAGGTATGGTAGTATATGCATGCAGGTGGAGTGAAGATCAGCATACAACCTTGTCATGTGTTATGTGATCGGTATGTTGATTGCGGCACTCGCGAATAAGATACGTATATGCATTTAATTCCTTTAAAAATTCTCGCATGCTGTTGAAATGTTTGAAGTTTTGCGTGAGAAGATAGAATTATTGTTTTAGTTTATTTAGTCACCATCCTGATCATGTTAACTTCCGGGTTATATTATGTTAGTGAAACTTGAAATGGTTAACCCGTCTTCCTTCGTAGAAATTTCAGACTGAAAAGGTGAGGTCAAAAAGTCTACATTTTTAAAAAGGACAAATGTTTTCAGCTTTTCAGCACTTTAGGTGTGATCTGTGAATCTTTAAGTACTCCTATAGTTAAAAATATTTAGGTATAAGATATCCATATTCTAGTATATTATTGCTGTGCATCAGTTATCTGACCAACTTAAGACAAAAGTATACAATATTCATAAATTACCGTATCTGCAAGATATAACTGCGATGGCAGGCTTTCAATGAGGAAATGCAACAAAAAAGACTGTCACGGATCGAATCGTGCAGTTTGTCGCAATAAATCTCTATATCTCGGCGTGTTGTCGCGTGTTGCCGCGCGTCGCGTCGCCAGCAATTTGTCGCGACAACGCGGTGCGGCGCAAGCGCAGTAAGATGCTACATATGATAGAGTAGATAAACTGAATAAATTTTAATGGTTATTAAGGGGAAACGTAACCCTAACTCCTAAAAATAGGCTCTATTTATAGAAGATTGTTAATAAATGTACTGCGTATTTTTTATGATTTTATTATATGAATGATATTTTAATTGTTTAATTTTCCAAAGTAATTCTAGTAAAAATTTCTATATCTTGAATATATATTACAAATGTTATGTTCAATGGTAGTTTGGATAAGTATTAAATATACACGAACGAAAAGCTTAAGATATGCTCTGTAACTTGTATGGGATGATTTTTTGTTTTAATTAATTATATCTGAATTATCTTAAGCAAAAAAAAACCTGAATTTTGGGTCCTTCGGGCACACTTTTAACTGTTGCCAAGGTCATCAAGAAAATTTTCAAAAAAAAATTCTGTAGTTTAGTAATTCCCTTAAGTTACATAGTCGACGGGTCGAAATGCGCTTTAGGCAAACCTATTAAGATGCTAATTAACATTAGATAAGTTAGATAGTTAATTGCCTCGCTTCCTATTACATGAGAGCGTATATGGTCGGCTAAAACTGGGTGTACACAGAACACCTCTGTCGAGGGAATACAGGTGTCAGGGTGTTATTAAGTTTTCACATTAGTAAACTAACGGTGGTTAGAGCAAAAAGATTCTTGAGTGGCGGCCATGACGCGGAAGAGGTTAAGTGGGTAGACCTCCCTAGACCTGCTGAAGGTTACGGGTAAAAACTGGATGCATACTGCACAAAGCCGGCTGTGGTGGTTACCTTTGGGAGTAGCCTTTGGTTCTGGTCGACTTTTGGTTGATGATGATGATTGCGTCCCCGTAAGATTTTAATGTTAATCGTACTAATATTATAAATGTGAAAGTTTGTATGTTTAGATGTTTGGATGTTTGTTACTCAATCACGATAAAACGGCTGAATGAATTCGGATGAAATTTGGCACATAGATAGTTTATTACTTGGTAATCCATAGGATTCTTTTTATCCCTGAGAAATGTAAGGTTTCTGTCTAAAGTCAACGCGGACGAAGTTGCGGGCAGAAACTAGTTAGTTTTTTTTTCAGTTTTTTAAGTACTATTAATTAGTTTATAAGTAAAGAATTATACTGCCATATACAAGGTGCAACATAATAAACGTAAGACATGAAAGTAGTTTGTTCTAAATCGATAAATGAATTGTTTCCAACAAATTATAATGTATTTTCTTTGTTACAAAACCTGCTGTTACTCCTTCTGTGCGCCATAACAAACTAAATTTATTCTTAAAGAAAAGCTATAAGGAGAATTCAAATGCATAAAAACATATTTTTCAACACGCATACACACTACATATACAAATTTATTATTTACTAGCTGTTTCCCGCGGGTCCGCACGCGTTTATTTTGTAATTTGACATAGACAGGTAGGACTTTTTGGAATAATTTTCCAAGACTTAAGAGACACCTCCATATTAAGTTCTTTTCAATCCGTTCAGCCGTGTTAATATGGAGAAATAAAAACAACTATCCCCTGAAATCTTGCATTTCCCAAGGTAAAAAGTAGTCAACCGTCTCTGAGAAATCACCGTTCTGGATATTAACACCGTAAACTTTTTTTTATTGTGCCTGTATATGCATAAAATATCGTCTTTATTTCAAAATCACAAATCCCAAATCAATAATTCCGTGTGCTGTGCGGGGCTCGTACCTGCGATTATTTGACAAAGTAAGTAAGGCGGTCTACGTTTTATCGCTTAAACCAAGTCGTCTTTGTTTGCCAATAGTATTTATAAAGTCGACTTAAATATGAGTAAATTTTCATTGTGGAACAATTTCAGCTTCCAGTCGCCGATGAAGAGAAAGAGGGAAATTGATGGATTGCCAGGCTTTTCTTTTGCGACAAAATAAGATTAATATCTTTGGACCTTAATGTAGGCCGGTTAAAACCCACCAAATGCATATAATGCGAATAATATCTGCATGATTTAGTGTGTAAACAAAGTTACATATTTCATATTATTATTCCACGACTTAAAATACTTTAATACTATCTACCAATCTATATCACCACGTCAGATCCAGTAGTAGAAGTAGAAGTAGGCAGAGTGTACAGAGTTGCAACAGGTTCTTTCCTTACAGACCTTTCTGGTTTTCTCTACTCTCATAGTTCGTCTTATACACGCTCGCCGGTTATGGAGACTCTTGACTTGTTCTTCGCATAAGACATGGTCTATTTAGTCATAGTAAGATAGTCTAGGTCTTCCCCAATAACAACTCAACGTTCTTCAACTTGCTATTGCATATTAAGTTTCTTTATAATCCGTTCAGGTATTTTAGTATGAAGAAATAATAGATATTCTGCAGAAGTCATGCTATTGTATATTTTGCTATGTTATATTTTTTTCGTAATAAAAAGTGTTTTGTTTTATTTTACAGTGTAAGACACCTTGATATAAATTTTCAATTAAATTCATTTAGCCAGCTATGTCGCAAGAACCGTGATTCTTTCCGGGATAAAAAGTATCTCGAATATTATTTCGAAACACCTAGAAAGTGTTAGTAAGATCCATTCTGACATATTAGTATGAAGAAATAACGGCTATCCCGAAAGAACCGTTTGTAAATATATTGTATGTTTCACCAGAATTATTTCTGTATCAACTATCTCTATCACCTGGTTCAGTCTTAGCCCCACTTAGCCCGCACAGGTGGTCTTTGTAAAATATAAACTAAACTATAGCGCGATCTTATTCAACACACACCTCTAACGCCGTTTTAAAAAGTGTTAGACTTCTCGTAAGATATTAATCGTCGTTAGAGTTTCGTATCCGGTCAATTCATCGTTAGAGTGTTTCCCGAAAGAAACAATCCTAAATGCATCGTCGGTTTATGCACGACATCATATTTGAGTGTTTAAATCAAACGTATATGAACAATTTACAGTGAGTGCTTTTCACTACTGCATAGTTTTTCATGAGGAGACGAACCTGAGTCCAATATCAATTCATAGAGGAATTCATGTGTAGGCAAAATCACAAAGTTCACGTCTTAACATTGCAGTTCGGAACAAATAGTAATAAAGTTTTGCGGTATATCCAGCGACAATCTAGTAGCTTAAGTTGTTTTAGAACAATGAATGATTTATCAAAATCGACTCTTTTTTTCTTCCCTCAGTAACTTTTACATTTCTCGAAAATAAGAAGTACTAGGAGGGATCAAAAAGTAGTGAGAACGACATACTCCTTGGTAAAAAAAAAATACTGGCAGGCACAGCTCAGATACATATTTGTAATATTAATAAAAAAAAATCTTCGATTCTCTTTTGTTTTTTTCTGAATGTAGTCATTTGTTTGCTTCGTGTCGGAACGTGTTCTCGAAAATGGAGAAAAACGAAGTCCGAGCCGTTATTAAATACCTCTGTTTAAAAAAGTTAACGACGCAAGAGATTCATTGCGATTTGGAGTCACCATTAGGAGAGTCTGCTCGAGGTGCTGCGCAAGGTGGGCTTCTCAATTTCGAGTAGGGAGAACGAGCACGGAAGACAAACATCGTTGCGGCCGTCCATCGACGTCAGTCACCCAAGAAAATGTTGCGAAAGTCGAGAAAATTGTATTGAGCGATCGAAGAGTTACCATCCGATACTTAATTCAAGAAACGGGCATTTCCTATGGAAGTATTCAATCCATATTGAAACAATCTTTGAATATGAGAAAAGTTAAGATAAAGAAACAGGCAAGATGGGTGCCGAGAATGTTAACCGACAGTCAAAAACAAAATCGACTTGACATTTCGAAGATATTGTTGGACAAGTTTCAAGAAGATTCTGAAAACTTTTTGTCTCGTTTTGTAACAATGGACGAAACATGGGTCCATCATTTTGATCCCGAGACAAAACAGCAATCTTCGCAATGGAAACGGCCATCATCACCGACCCCGAAGAAGTTTCGTGTCGTGGCATCGGCTGGCAAGGTTATGGCCTCAATATTTTTGGACTCAGAAGGAATATTGTTGATTGATTACCTGGAGCGTGGAACCACTATTACAGGCCAATATTATGCAGCTTTAATTCCCAAGTTGAGGAATGCCATCAAAGAGAAAAGGAGAGGGAAACTTCGAAGGGGCGTGCTGTTTCATCACGACAACGCACCCGCGCACAGGTCGGCAGTTGCGATGGCTGCCATTTAGCAAGCTGGCTTCGAATTGGTTGACCACCCCCCTTATTCACCAGATCTGGCGGCTAGCGATTTTTATCTGTTCCCCAAATTGAAAAAAGGGGAAACAGGTACGAAGACGATAACGAGGTGATGGATGCCGTGGAGAGCTTTTTGCAGGACCAAGACAAACTTTTTTTGTGAAAAGGATTGAAGCCTTGGAAAAGCGCTGGACTCGGTGTGTAGAGGGACTCGGAAACTATGTAGAAAAATAAGTTATAAAGTTATCAATAGTCATTATATTCTATCTCATTCTCACTACTTTTTGATCCCTCCTCGTATACAGATTTGTGATCCTTAGTACAGGCTACAACTATTCCAAATTTCATTGAGATTCATCAAACAGGTATGGAGTATACTCCACATATCTTTCTAGAAATTCAATGTTTCGCTTATTAATGTATTTTCTGAAAAAAAACCTTTTAATTTTCCGGTATTAATACCGTTTATCCGCGTGCAAAGTTTCATCAAAATCCGCCTGGTAGTTTTTGCATTATGATGGTTTATACCCTTGGACCGATAGACAGATAGACAAACAGACACGAAAGCCAAAAAATGTAGAATTGGCTTCTACATCAATAGAATCATATTCGTAGGTTGTTATTTCCAAAAAATATACAAAGAAATGACTTCCTTAGAGTTTTATTATATGTAGTATGTAGAGATATAGATGCTTTATGAAAACGTAAGTGTTAACTATGTTGTCTGTCATATAAAATATCTCTATGCTAAGTTTCACTGACATCTGAAAAGTAGTTTTGGAACAATGATAAATCAAAATTGGCTTTTTTATTTTTCCTTAAAAAGTGTTAAGTTTTTGAAAATATAAGAGCACAGAGTTGTGATTTTTTGTACAAGTTACAATTACACAAAATTTCATTGAAATCCATCAAACAGGTTTGGAGTAAAGTGTCTTTTTAGAAATACAATATTTCGCTTATTTTCGTCTTTTCTGGAAAAGCCTTTTAATTTTCCGTGAGAAATACTATTCAACACATATATAATATGTTAGCTAATATTTCAAGGTATTCGTACGGAAAGTTTTATCAAAATCGGCCCAGTAGTTTTTGCGTGATGGCGGTTCATACCCTCTGACAGACCGACAGACAGACAAACAGACACAAACGCCAAAAATTGTAGAATTGGCTTCTACGTCGATAGAAGGATACCTCTGGGTTGTTATTTTCTAAAAATATTGATGTACAGACACGTCTTCCTTACAGTAGATTGGGGTATAAAAGTGCTTAAATATGGGTAAAAAACTTTAATTCATCTAAATCATCAACTTTAATTGTCTAATCGGGGTGTCTGTGGTCTTCCGTTATTAACGATACACCTTGTATTTATATAGATCTTGCTCATTTGAGTTTAGATCAACATTTTGTTAAATTACAACTGTACGTATCGCTATTGTTTTTAGACATCAAGTCTCTTGAAAACTAGTTTGATGTACAAAAATCAGTATTTTAAAGTTCCTAAATTATAACAACAGTTATAATGTTTAAGAGCTGAGGTAGTTTAAGTCTAAAATAAAACGAGGTTATGTTTTATCGGGGGAATCTAAACTTTTATATCAAAAAATGCGGTCATCGATGATCACGTCTTGAGCGTTCATAAGTAATACTATTTTTATTATTCTTTATTACTATAGATAGAATCGTGTAGATATAATCACAGAGATTCTATGTGAGTATATAGGAAATCAATGGCTTTATCTCAGATCGCAATAAATACTGAAGCGTAACGCTGTGGGCTAGAGCCGGATAGACACCGCGCCTCGTAAATATTGCGTTAAATATCATTTACATTGCTGGTATTCTATTCTCTTGAACATAATAAGAATAATGCAATAGTTATGTATTAGTCAAACACCGGTCTAGTAAACGAGGTGAAGTGTTCAAATCCGGACTCACACTTGTGGATTTAAGCAAGATTAATCTTTGATTGTTGTTTAAGAATAAGGACGATGACAAGAAACACTCCTCAGGTGTGCGTGACAACACCTGGATGCCATAGAGTGATAAGTGTCAACATAAGGGGTCATTATCTGATAAATTAATTACATTGTGGGTTTAACTCATGAGTAACCTGAGCTTTCATATTACATCGTTCTTCTTCAATTTAATATGAAATCCCAGGTTGCTGGTTAATTATAACCACAATGTAATTTATTAGTCAAATAATGTCACCTTATGTCGACACTTATCTTTCCATGCCATCCAGATGGTGCCACCCACACCTAAGTAACGTAGGTACCCTTGGTTATTTTTTTTACAGGAATACGTACCTATCTGTGAAACATGCCAATCTATCCAGCCATTCGACGGCGCCGCCAGGTGATTTAGTTACAATAGTCCAATTTGTTTTTAATAATATAGTACGATTCAATCATTAAAAATAGCCTCCAGCTACATATTCAACATTCAATATTCACAGTTAAGTGTTTATATTAATTATAGTTTCCCAGAGCTATTTAATCTCATATTTTATGAGCACTACAAATCATGTTACCACATCAATTTTAATAGTCGATTCTAGCCGAACAGTGGTGTGCGCGTTGATGTCTTTTGCATTGGAAACGGATAACGAACGAACGCAGAAAAATGGTATATTCATCTTTTATTTATTGCTTTAATTTTAGTAATATGTATAAATGTATGCCCCGTAAGTTATTATTATATTTGTATTATGTTTTTAATATTAAATTAAGTATTTTTTTTTCTTTTGTAAGTTGTCAAAATAGTTACTGATTAAGAAATAATGTCACGAATGAAAACAGACACATTTAGCATATTAGTGCATGTATTTTTACAAACTTGCGAAGAAAGAGGGTAAATATAGGACACAGTGTAAAGATGCTCAATAAGGATACAGTCACTGACCTTGGCCTCCAGGGTCTCGAGGTTAGCGACCCCGCCGCTGCCCGCCTCCAGGGTTTGCTGTAACAAACAAAACCATTATTATAATACACCTTATTTACCTTTTTAAATAAACCCGAGTTTATAGATGAGGTTTAAGAAAACATACAACCGTAACAATTGCGGATAGATAACTTATGTATGTAAAAACTTTTAATGTAATTTGTATTTAAGGAAAATTTTACTATAACACTCGCGTTACATTAAAAAAACAACCAGCTGTTCCCTAATATTCTGCAATAATCGCTTACGCCATACCATCAATTGGGCATCATGTAGGTATGTACAAGCATCATAACCGGTCAGAATAACGGTAGCCAAAAGCAAATTATCAACAAGAGAAATGAAAATCTTTTTATTTCAACCAATATTCAAATAAGTGTCATGAATATGAATGTATAAATCCCGATTTCCGAGCTGATGGCAATGGATCACGATCACTGCGCGCGCGCACGTGTGCATAACGGCGCACATTTGCATGCCGCCGCGTGCGGGACCCGCCACCGATGAGGTGGGTAACGGAGAGCAGTGACAGGGACACAGAATTTATGGGTTCCTTCATAATAATTAAGAAATTTTTATCAAATAATTTTATATAATTTAAATAGCTATTAGTTATATCCCAGAAATAGAATAGTTATAGAGCAGAACATTATTAAGATATCATATTATTTTAATTTGCTAATCTAAATTCAAAAAATAAATCTATTTCATTTCAAGTCACTATGCCATTTCTGCTGTATTCTTTGATTAGTACTCATTCTCAGAGAGACTGAGAAATGTAGCATTTCTTGAGTGGACTACGTCTATACATGGATCTTTTGTATTGAAATCCACTCGTCTATGTCAATTAAAGTACAAGAGTAAAGTATTTCATTGCAAAAGCCATAATCTCTCAACCTTCGAACTAATTGTCGTAATACCTCTAACAATAGTTAGTTTAATTAGTAGTATTTAGTCCACAAGTAGAGCAATGTGGAACGTTCGCGAAGTGCGCACGAGTCTCATTATGAAGATTATCAGCTCGTGCTTGTCGGCGGCTTGTGTTGGAGAGTCAGCTGCGGTTACATCGCAAGCGGATTAATGAACGTAATTCTGAGCTGTCTGTATCTATATTAATACTATAAAGAGGAAAGATTTGTTTGTTAATCCATAAACTATGAAACTTCTTAACCGATTTTAATAATTCATTCACCATTAGAAAGTTGGATTATCTAAAAGTAACATAGACCCGGTAGGTGGCGCTGTTGTCGATCGGGTGCGAAGCCGCAGAAAACTGCTAGTGTTCTGGTGTGGGGATATAAATCTGGAGTTTATAAATTAATATAATTTTTAGGTTACCGACAAACCCAGTAGTGCGAAAATTTCCTAAGTTAGACAAAACCGTTCCATTTAAAAATCGATGATCGCATTTACAGTTACGAAAACCGTAATAACAAAACGTTACGAAGGTGACTGCCTGATGATAAAATAATGCTATATTTGACATAGGTAATGTATCTCTTATGTAATTATTATAAACTGTTATGACCATAATCATTAGCCGAAAGTCGTCTACAATCTGCCATGCAAGGCCATCCTTAAACATGGCTGCACAACCGGCCCCGTGCTGGACGCGTCCAGTGGGCGGCTCACTCACCCACGAAATTATTATAATATCACCAACTAAATAATATGTACATTGTACACATCGATTTCACGCTTCCGATCGTACCGAAGCCTAAAGATGAGCGAGGTGCGCTTGCGCACGCTATGGCACTTTCTACTACACATTGTTGCCATTTCACGTTACTAACAGCCCGTGCTCTATTGTTCGCTGATGGCAACCCTGGTTTTGAGGTACGCCACATAAATGAGGAACCTCGGTTTTGTCGTGATTGCAGTGCCAATTTTTTTCGAATACGCTTATTTGAATCACGGCACGTTATCTCGGTGATATTATGATCACGTTAGAGAGATAAAAAATATAATAATAAACAAGACCGTCGCTTACAACAACAATAGTATGATTACAAACTTGTATTGTAAATAGTTGCTATGTTGGATTGGGCTATTCTGGTAAAAGCCAAATTTGGGTAAAGAATTTAAGTGTTGAGATTATTGTATTTTATTTGGCATGGAAGTTTGGCCTGCGACCATTGTACGCAGTAGTCATTCGATCAAGCGGTTACGAATGCACGGTGAAATGTGGCAAAGATTCTTATTAATGTTATATGTTTTGCAAAAACTGTCGCAGATTTATTGGCGGTTAACACGACATCGTTCATGTGAACTGAAAAGTAACATTTTTCTACGAACTCAGTCTATTGTTGTATTAATGCACTCTTTAACAAGTTTAATTTTTAACAAGGCGAATAATGCCTCCAGCGTTTAGAAGGTACTGGATTCGAATCCTAGGATTCGAATCCAGTACCTTAGTCGGACAGTGTAATTTTTCAAAAGGTACATTAGCAGTATCAGCTCGGTGTCTAAAATTGTACCCGAAATAATGGACACAGGCACGCTCCTCCCTACTATATTGGGACACACTACACCTCTACAACACCCGCTTGAGGAATATAGGCGTGACGCTGTTTATTTTTTAACATTTTTCTTTACTGGCAGTCGTATTCTGTAAATTATTAAAAAAAATACATTGTTACAATCAAAAGGTGCATAAAGGCAGAATTGGTTAAATTTTGGAACAAAAAAAAATTCTGTAAAGTCTTAACAATACATTTTGGTCGAACAGTTTTTGAGGTTAATACAAACAAACTTTCACTCTCTAATTAGGTATCGCGCAAATTAATAATACGTTGCGCCGAAGAAAGTTCGCCATTAGGCTTTGGAGCATTAATATTGTGTATTTATATTACGTTTCTGCTATAATTTAAAAAGACGCAGATTTCTTCTAAAATATGTTTCTAAACATTTAGAAACTTAGTATAGAGAAATCTGTAAAACCTATTTATATAACTCTGTAGTGCGCGCTTATTCTAAATGCGCGCTTATTTTAAACCCGCTATCGATATAATCTCGATATACTCACTTACGGCGCACAGACCTGGTCTTTGACAAACTCGCAGTAGTCCACACTCGCAGTTTGCCAGCGTAACATGGAGCGCAGTATTCTAGGTATTAAACTTACCGACCATGTCAAAAATAGTGTACTGCGCTCTATGACACAAATAGCCGATGTGGGCGAAAAAGCTGCCAAGCTGAAATGGGATTAGGCTGGTCATGTCTGACGGATGCCTGACACATCTTGGGCAAAAATAATCACCAACTGGGTTCCTCCCAATTTTAAACGGCGTCGCGGCAGGCCCATGAGGAGATGGCGGGACGAACTGCACTCCTTTAAAAACGATTGGCGCTCAATAGCCCTAAATAGAGTAGAGTGGAGGAGATGGAGGGAGGCCTTTGCCCAGCAAGGGGACACTGCTAGGCTAACTAATAATAATAATATTATGGCTTTATGATGTATATAAAAGAAGTTTCGATATTCCACGTCTATTATACAAAACCCGGCTACTGCATGGGGTGGTGATGAAGGTAAATAAAAACAATCTATTTCCGCTGTATCACTTTTTCAGAAATTACAAAAACATTCAATCAATAGTAAAATGATTTAATTAAGCATGCATACACACGATAAGTCGTTTTTAGGTTCATTCCCAGTTGTAACCACCGGCTTTGTCACCACTTGTGACAAATCGGAAAAAATTGCCAATTGTTGCCAGTGGCGTTGCCCCAACGTTCTCGAGTGGCAACCACTTACTGAAGGTTTTTCAATTTTTCGTAAGCATCGAGTGGTTTTGAATATACTTCGATAGGAAAAGGTAAAAAATAGGCAATAATCCAATGGCATTTATACATATTTTTTACCAAATAGGAAATAAGTATTTCTGAATAGTCCCGCCTTCTATTTACTTTTTATCCTAAATTAATGTCTGCCTCGACTGCAGCTTTACCTTCGTTTAACACGTTAGTTAGTGTGTTAGCACCGGTTACAAATTGACTTTTATCTAAGCGATGTTGTGTTTCCACAGTGAGTTACGCCCGGCCGCAAACAAGGTACATCTTGCCTGTTGTGGTTCTAAAGTAAATAGTTAGTCGTAAGTTACGCTTTGTTAAGATTCGCAACAGAGCAGTCGTGTGTAAATTAATTTATAATTAGTTATATTGCGGACCTAATTAAACCTAATCTAATCTAAACCTAATCTAAATTAATATTATAAAGAGGAAAGATTTGTATTTTTGTAACGAATAAACTCAACAACCACTAGACCGATTTCAAATTTTTTTTACCATTCGGAAGGTACCTTATCCAGAAGTAACATAGGATATATAACATAAACCCGGTAGGCGGCGCTGTTGTCGACCGGGTCCGAAGTCGCGGGAAACTGCTAGTGAGAAATAAAGAGTATAGTATTGGTGTAATGAGTTGCTAGCAACTTTACTCGGGTTGAGTCTCTTTTAACAACGTGTACAGAACCAATTAATGATGCTATTCCACAATCTAACAACTACAAGAAAATGCATTTTCAGCCGAAGAACAGAGTGATGACAGTGAGGTCAAGAACCACACATAAATAGCGAATTGGCGAATTCTGTTTGACCTAACATTATTTGTATCAGTCTATGTCTTTGTGTATATAAATTTTATTTATAAACTCGTTTACAACAAAAATATAAATTAAATCCGCAATACGACAACACTGAGTTCGGTTCGCAACACGAATACACGACAGCCAATAAACGCATGGGCCACAACTCATACCGTAGGTACGTATTTATTGCGGTTATGTATCCGTAATTCGTAGTGTACCAGCTGTACCAATAAACTGTTGAACCACAGCTTCGCTTAGTTAAAAAAATGTTTCCTTCAACGCATAGTTTGTGAGCTACTCACATATGTTTTTAGTGCTGTTCAAGTTTCGAAGCGTGACGCATTTCATCTAATTTCACGTTACACTTGTTGCAATTAACACGTTTGCCGATAATTGCGAGCCGCGTGGTTGCTTTATCACGCTTCTGGTATAACTATATTTTCCCAAATATAAATATGAAGCCTCGTATTCATTAAGAGACAATTGTAGCCAGCAAGTCGCTTGCTTAAGATGTCGGGTGAAGTCGGGCGACGTTGGACGACGTCAATAAATAAATAACAATTTTTAAATAAGGTTTTTTTAAAGTTAGGGAGAATCTGCCACGACCAAATCAATGGTCTTTTTGAAAAAAGTCAATTTTGTAGTACTCTAAATCGGCGGAAATGCAGGAAGATATGTATGAATGAAAATAAAGCGAATGAAGACCAAAACTGAGAATAATAATGAAAAATGTATTCAGTAAAGGGAACTAGATAGAGCAACTGGTATTCTTCAAATTTATTTATTTATTTAATATCTTTCCATATACATATTTTATGATATTGCCCCACAAAACTGCCGACAAATGTCTCGCGCAGCGCTGGAACTGCTGCATAGTGCGCAGGAATGGCCAATTAACATTCTCAACTGTCATAAAAATGCAATAAAGCTGAGACCTACACCACACAGGGTAAGTCGCGGTCGGTACAGTACTAGGCCCTTATTTAAAATGACCACACGCAGTGCGTTACGACTAAATCGTGAAATGACCGTGTAATGGTAATCTTTATGCCTTTAAAGGTTTGGTCAAATAGCCGACGGAGCGCGACAGGAGCGCGAGGCAAACGCTCGGCTACGTTCAGTCGTGACGTTTGCCATCGCGCCGAGCGGGGCTGCTCTGAGGGCGTCTCTCGTACATTTCAGTACATTAAAACTCCCCAAGCCGCGCCACTGTTGCGGTCCCGTCGCACTGCGTCAGCTATGCGAAACCTTGAAGTATCATTAAGTTAACGTTTCGCCCGCGTTACGAGTTTAATGGGTCATACCGAATAAGGATCCTGCTGTGTGGTCTAGGTCGATTAAGTAGAGGTGTATTCACACATAAACCTGGTTTTTTATGGATTGCATTCTCCATTACTCATGAAATCAAGGGATCGAATCATAGGTTTGACAAAATGTAGATTTTTATTGACAAGTTTTGAGTAGCTATCTCGAGTCTGGAATTTTGTCCAGTGTGATGACCTGTTAGATTCCTAACAACGACGGCGAAATGTGGGTGTGCACGTACACCTTTGTAAGTTACTCTATTTTTTCTTTTTTTTTTTATTTGTAATTAGACACTGCGGGCCCGGTTTGTCCCGCACCTTTTTTTGTTTAATTTATGTGTTGTTAGTAGTTGCTTTTATATGCACTTGTTAGATATTTAATATTTTACTAGAATTGATTACTAAGATAATACCATAATATTAAGTTTAAAATTGATTAAAGACTTTTGATTAAAGACTTTATGATGTATTTTGGTTAAATACCCAATACATAATTAGAAAAAGTATTTATAAACTTCCGTTGTTTTTGAATTTAGTTAAATACGTGATTGTATTGACAACTTGATAATTTTATAAGATGTGTTAGAATTGTAAATAATTATTGTGAGTATTATTTAATGATTATTTAAATAATACAGAGCTATTTTTGGTATCACTATATTCATTGCCGTTCTTTTAGTTCTCGTTAAAAAGACTCTAAATTGTAACTGTGCTCTGATTGGCTTATATTGAAATTGTATTGGCTTATTTTCAAATTATAACCTTTTAACGTTCTCATCTATATTTAAAAAACTGATGGGTATAAAAGGCCACGTAATTTGAGAAACAGTTCAGTTTTTAATCGAGAGCGGATAAGCAAGTTAAGTACCTTTTTATTGTGACTACTGTTATATATTGTTACTATGCCCGTCTTGGCATCTGATCCTATGATGTCCGTATATATTGTATTTTATTGTGTGTGCCATTTGACTTGAGTAATAAACTATATGTTTCATGTCGATAATCTGGGTTTCTTTAACTTCTAAATTGCTGTCCCTTTTATTTCCTTATAACATAATTTAGTATAACCAGTAAATAACAATACTAGTGACTTAACATAAAACATTAAATAACTTAGGTGATATCTGAATTTAACCATTTCTAATACACTCGTATGGTACATGTCGCTTATTTTCTTTTTTTTTTGTTGTTGTGTGGTTTTGTTGTTTGTGTGGTGTAAGTTACTCTTAAGGAGTATAGAACTGACGGTATCTTACACAATTTAACTTTAATTACTAAATATACTGACTGCCTCGTTGGTCTGGTGGTAAAGCGCATCGCTTTGTGATCACGAGGTTCTGGGTTCAAATCCTAGGTCGGACCAATGTAGTTTTTCGACCGAAAAATTCCCAGTATGAGTCCGGAGTCTGGAATTGTGCCCGGTATATGGCAATAGGCTCGCCCCCTATTACATGGGACCTAACATCGTCGGAAAAACGTGGGTGTACTCAGTACACCTCTGCCACCCCCTCTGGGGAATACAGGCGTGACGGTGTTTTTTTTCTTTTTTTTTACTAATAATAAATAGTTTAACGTTACCTGCATGATTGTTAAATACACGAACATTGCAATATTCGTGGTTAATGAAAGTTAGAAGGTTGAAAGAGGGAGGTCTGAATGCTATTTGTATATTGTGTGAATGATCTACACTCTTGGTGGAGCGGCCTTTACAGCTTCACCGGGTAAGAGAGTGAGCGTGCAATAACTACGCTCCAGCCGAAAGTGCAAGGGAGCAAGTGTGCTTAGCAAGCCATATAAACCTCTAGCAGTTGACGAAGGCAGCTTATAATACCAATATTACCACCGCTTATTTATTAGGTGAAAAGTCATCGTATTTTCATCATTATGTAGCATAGCATGAATGCTGTAATTAAATTAATAGTAGCATCTTTAAAACGTCGTTAATTATAGGTGGTGAGTCAATCAGGGATCGCCGATCAATGTCTCATGGATAATACCATATATTTAAGCAATCGACGTTAAGCACTCGTAATGCAAGATATTTTAGTGTGTAACGAGGTGTAATGGACTAACCGACACCGCCCAGTGCGATCTAGTGTAAAGACCCCTGAGGCGACGGATCCTAATTATAGAAACGATTAACCAAACGGCCATAAAGTATCGCATCGTGTTCTTGGGAGTAACTTGGATTATACGGTTCTATTGCAGTTACGAATAAATGTAGCTTTCTGTATTGTAACTTTAATTAGTTTGAGTAGAGTTTGTTATATGCAATGGATTACGGAACAATATTTATTTAATAACAATGTCTTGTTTATTTATTTAATAGCACTGTCTGTTGATTTTATCTTAATAATTTTATCACTACCTACAGCTGGGTTCCGGTTAGATATAAATTTGTGGAAACAAAACAGTCCTACACTAGGAATTATTCCTGTGTCGTGACCATGTTTAGAAACATGAAATTCATATCTACAATTACCCAGACCAAAACTAATATTTATGGGTCATATAGGGATGGGCAGCTGAAGTATCGGATCACATATGCCGCAGAACCGATAGTCGTTGGGTCAGACTGGTTCTTGAGTGGAGACTGCGTGTCAGCAAACGTAGTGTAGGGCGCCCTATAGCTAGGTAGGCTGACGATATTCATTGGGATCACGGGATTGGAGGAGTAGAGCTAGGGCTCAAGCTCAATGGCTTACCAAGGGAGATGACGATTGGAGGATTGGCCACATTTGGGAATCAAACCCGCAACTGCTTGATCCAGTGAAAAGGGCCTACGCTCAAACTACTAGACTAAGCCGTCGTCAAATAATAGATAGGTATAATTGTAACAAAGTAATAATGAATTAACAACAAACAAACCTCTATTAGTTCGAACTTGACACGAATAATAACAATAGCCAAGTAACACATCGTGTGGGTCAGTACATGCGCGCACGCAACGCCCTGCTCTAGCAGGGGACCTAAGTATGACTACAAATATGGCCTACATTATTTTAAATGTAAAAGACCACTGAATTTTTCGTCGGATCCTCTCCATGGAAGCTGCATTCTATTTTTTTCTGACGGTTGTACCTGTTTCTTAGCCTAGATAAATAAATAATATTTGATTTTAATTTTATATCTCCAGTCACGAGTGATAACAAGCTGAGTTGGAACCGATTAGCAACGTATCAGGTAGATAGAATACTATTTATTGTACACAAGTGATCTATTACTATTAATACACAAACAAAAATATTGAAATATATACTGTGTACAATTAATTAGCGGTATCACTTTATCTTGTTTTTTTCTCTAAGTTACATTTTATTTACTACTGCATGTTCTATAAAATTGCAAATAAAATTATTTTCTTTTCTTACTTCTGATATGTAATTTCTTTATACTCTAAGGATGACATTGACTTTGATGTGAAATTAAGGTTAACATTTAGTAAAATAAATAGACCGAGTCTTATCTGAAGGACAAGTCAAGAGTCTCCGTAAACGGCGAGCATGTATGTGACGAACTATGAGAGTGGAGGAAGCCAGAGAGGTATGTAAGGAAAGAACCTGTTGGAACTCTGTATTCCCTGCCTATCCCGTAAGGGATCTGGCGTGATGATATAGATAGATAAATTTAGTTAAATGTTCCTACTTCCATAGTCATATTTTAAAAGGTGGGCTCGCATGGTTGCTAAATAAAACTTAGAACTTAGTAAATTTCATAGTAAACGGCAACTCTGCGGCTGTCATGAAGTGACATTTTACTTGATAACAGCTTTAGTTCCGATATTGGCCGCGGGCCAAACAATCCTTGTACGGCTTGTATTTCTAAACAAGACGTTACTATGACAAAGTACTAAAGTGTTACCATACTTTTTCATGGCATCGAAATGTCCGTGATCATCCTTTCTGGAATAAAAATCGCAATGATATTATGTATCTTACAACACGGCTAAATTGCTACCTAGACCCCGTAAGGTACCGATTACACGGTATAAACGATTATTTACAGCAACAGCTTAGTAGCTTTAATAGATTTATTAAAGCTACTAAGCTGTTATTTGTGCCCGAAGGCCGACTGCCTTAATAAGAGCTGCCGGTAATATTAGCTCCTGTATTGATTGGCCTGCCAGCCACTGAGTGGTGAGGTACCTTGATGATATATTGATCTCAGGGTATGAAGATAGTATATTCTGTACAGCCGTAGTAAATAAAAAGCGAGAACATAATGCCAGTAGGTATTACACTATAGTTCACGCAGGTGGAACTATGAGTAATAGCTGATAAATTGAATATATTTTTTTTTCTAACTAAATAAAATGTATGATTTTACAGATTATTGTAAGCAGTAAGAAAAATAAATATGTTTTTCTTTTAAAAAAAAACTAGACATGTGTACACCTTTTTGCCGACAATGTCAGGTTCCATGTAATGGGGGGCGAACCTATGGTAATTATACCAGGGACAAGGCCAGACTGACACCGGAAATTTTTAACCGTAAAAATAAAATTTTGTCCCACCTAGAATTCGAACCCAGGATCTCGTGATCGCTAAGTGCATCTTTCGCAACTAGTCCAACGAGGAAGCTGACTTAAGATTTTCTTTTATATTATGGAAACCAGTGGACATAGACATTGAACAAACGTTCTTTAAGTGAAATACATAAATAAACTTGACGATATTACTTCCAGAAATAGAATGCCATTTGCAAGGTCAATGATATAAGGGAAATGAAACGCTGGTATAATAATTATTACGAGCTAAGTTCTGCGACTTGTTGCTACGGGTTGTCTGAAACGATTAATTTGCAAATGAATGCTGCAAGCAATTAGTGGTATCTATAGTACCGTTTTGATGTGTTTTGAAGCATTGAACTCGTAAAGTTGTTCCTACGAATTGTTTCTACGTTGAAATATATTTATGAAATTGAAATGTCAATAGATATAGAGTAATTGTGGGCCCAATAGGTGACCATCAGTAGTACTTCTTTCTTCTTTTCTTTTTTAACCTCTTTCGTCTCACTGCTGGGCAAAGGTCTTTCCCATGATTCTCCACCTAACCCGATCCTTGGCCATATCAGACCATCTCCTCTCGTAGGCGTCAAGGTCGTCGCGCCATCTCTTTCTAGGCCTTCCCCGGCGTCGGTGTCCATCTGGTCGCCATTCTGTAGTGATTTTTGCCCACCTATCTGGGCTCATTCTGCTCAAATGACCCGCCCATCCCCACTTGAGCTTGGCAGTCTTGTAGCCCACGTCTAAAATGCCAGTTTTGGAACGCAGTATAGTGTTACGGACTCGATCAGATATTTTGATTCCTAAAATACTGCGTTCCATTGCCCTTTGACATACTTTGAATTTGGATTTTTGCGATTCGGTCAGTGACCAAGTCTGTGAACCGTAGGATAAAACAGGCAAGATACATCCGTCAATGAGTTCGCGCTTGAGTGAGAGAGGGAGTTCACCCTTCATAAGTTGCTTTATGGACCAGTATCTTTTCCATGCATTATCAACGCGGCGATCTATTTCTTTGCTTTGTCGGTCGTCGAAAGAAACTATCTGGCTCAAATAAACATACTCCTCCACATAATGTATCTCTTGCCCATCTACGTTGATCCTACGTCTCGAGCTGTTGGTCATAACTTGTGTTTTTGACCGATTCATTGTTAATTCAAACTCAAAGCTTGCCGTGCTCAGTTCTTGGAGCATTTCTTCTAGTTCTTCGGCCGTTGAAGCGAAAAGTACTATATCGTCGGCAAAGCGAAGATTACTGAGCCTTTTTCACCAACGACAATTCCTTTATTGAACCATAAGACTGCCAAGTCTTTGAATATTTCCTGCAGGGTACAAGTAAATAGTTTCGGGGAGAGCGGGTCTCCTTGTTTGACGCCTTTACTGATTTTAAATGTGGGACCGGTAGAATTTAATTTTATGGCTGCTGTACTATGGGAATAGATTTTTTTGATAAGATCTATAGGTCTAGATAATATTAGAGCTTTTCTGTAGCAGAAAACCGTCACACAATAAATGCGTTATAAAAATATGTGATCCCATAGCTTTAAACAATGTCCAATGGCATACGATATATAATAGGTATACCTACAATATCTATGGGAAGATATACCACCAAAACATAAAACCATATTATAAATTCTTTTCAGAGTATGGCAACATGCTCAAGACAACGTTAACGGTATAGCTGTCTTTATAAATAACAAACACTATTGTAATCCACAGAAAATACAAGCAGACACACAAATATAGCTCTTTATAAAAGTATATAAGTCGCAAAGTCATGGAACAGGCACCAAAATAATTCAATAGAGTCCTGTTGACAACTGAAACTAGTTGTCAGCGTTTGACAACATTGTTGGCAGTCTATTATCGTTTCGGATGCGTTGACCACGCGCAGTGGAAGCTGTTACCATGTCAGTCAAACCAGTAGCGAATGATTACAATAATATTATCTTTTAGAACTAAGTGTATTTTACACATGACGCTTTATTATTTGGAATATTGTTTTGCATATATTTTGTTTAAGTTAGAGCAAGTCCAGAGTCTGTGTAATTGGCGTGAACTATGAGAGTGAAGGAAGCTAGAGAGATCTGTAAGGAAATAACCTGTTGGAACGGATCTGAAGTGATGATATAGATAGATTGTTTAATTAAGTTATAAATTATAATCTAACTGAATATGAACGTTAAACAATTAAACTATTTCATTCATACAACTGTAATTAATAATTTGTTCATGTTGTATTTTATCCTATAAATAGCTTTTATCTGATGATTGAAAAATCAACTCCAAAGCTAGTGGAAATCGTTCCTTCCACTTGATCTTTCCTTTTGAGCTCCCTGAAGGATCCACTTTAGATAATGCACTTAGCCTAAATTTTAAAATAAAATATTTTTACGTATTATCAAATTTTAAAGGTGTTGTATCTATATTATTATACGAATACCATACATTGGTGTTCTTGTTAAGCGTACGAAAAAATGCTGCTCTACTAATTAAGCTATTTAAACGTCTTATGCACATACACTGTTTGTGTAAATTATTGTGCTTAAACCTACAATTTAGTCTCCAGTAACACTAATTGCCCTACTTTTAAATGTGGACGATAAACGTTAGCTCGCTAAACACTATTGTCCGCCATTCCCACCATAAAACCACTTCCCATAGAATGATTTGTACACGTTACAAATTGCGGGAAATTAGGCAACCGATACATTCCGTACATTTTTACGTTCAAACCGTGTGGTTTTCCGCGAAACAGATACATTAACTAGTCATGCTTGCTGAATATGGCTTGACAAACACTGTCACATCTACATTTTCCAAGCGAGAGTGGCATAAATGTGCAGTATATAATACATACATATCTACGTTTCGTCAACAATTTTAGGTCCTAATTTAAATGAGGCGAGTTTACTGCACTGGTCTTACTCGTATTACACAGACGCTTAGGGCCACCTTTACCACCCTCGAGTAGTCCGAAATAGACTAATCGACAATTAAAGTTGCAAGTAATTCTATGTACTCTGAGTAGCTCTATACGACGGTTAAACGAGGCAGTTTTAATTGCCGAGTAACGCTAATCCAGAAATAACTAAGCAGCACTTTATTCGAGGGTGGTGAAAGAGGTCCTTAAATATTCAGATCTAGGGGTAATTTGTTACTTTTAGGGAAACTTATACGATTTTTACACCAATGGGTTTCCAAAACATTAATGTTTGGCGTTTATTTATGTAATCGTAACAAAAAAATATACCTTTGCTCAAGCATTTGAACAGATTTCGAAATATATTTGGATCATCACAATTTCTGTATCGGAGTCATTGACGTAATGATCGGAGTTAGGACTAGGGTCACCACTCTCATTGGGAGAGTGTACTAAATGTATAAGTATCGAAGTTTGTATTAAGTAAATGGTAAGTACTCGTACTATAATGAGGATAATACCATTTATTGTCACAGATAACAATCGATTGCGAAACTCAGCGATAATGTATTCATTACAACATTCGGGCAGCGCGAGCTCCCCCGGGGTCTTGCCATTAAAGCGCTTTCAGTACATGCTATTACTTACCATGGCGTTTGGCAACTGGCAGCAGGGAGTTCGTTGTGCTGATTTCTGTGGACACGTGCCAGTTGTTATGCCATTACTCGTAAAATAGGGTTGTCATCACCTAATCTACTAGTAACAGATAAACATTGCAAAAACTGCGGACTTGGTTTCTTGCCCTGACTCTAGAAAATGCATTAAAACTACCCGCTCTAGTAGAGTTCAGCCCTCACAATAAGGGTTTTCTAGGAAAAAGGATTTGGCTTTGTCCAACAATATCTCCAGCTCTCGCTTTGCACGCCAGCTTTGCTTGAAAAAACTATATCACGTTGAAGCAAGAATTTGTTACAATTCATAGATTTTTTTATATCATCACTAGATGATATAAAAAATAATTTTCAATAGTAAAAGCAGTGATAGCCTAGTCGTTAGACCGTTGGACTGCAAAGTCAAAGGTCTCGGGTTCAAAACTGCTACGCACCTCGGTTTTTCGAAAACATGTGCGTATTAAAAATTAACTATCACTTAACTATCTTAACGGTGAAGGAAAACATTGTGAGGAAACCTGCATGCCTAAGAGTTTCTCGAAGGTGTGTGAAGTTCGCCAACCCGCACTGGGCCAGCGTAGTAGACTATGGCCTGAACCCTCTCAGTTTGAAAGGAGGCCAGTGCCTAACACAGGGACAGTTTCTTAACAGAGCTAATATTATTATTATTATAGTAAAAACTATTTTAGTAGTATTTGAACCCGGGACCGCGTGATCGTCACTCGCACTTTGAACCACTAGGCCAACGGGGCAGCCTATTATAATTAGTCTATATTATGAGGTGTGTAATCTATGTTCTCAAATACGACCATAATACGACAATTGTATCAAGAAAATTGTAACTACATCACACAATACACAACTAGATACATGTTTTGAGTGTATCTAAGAATCCCCTCAAGAAATATAAAGAGAAAACAAATTAAGCTGCAGTTACGGACATCCACGAAGTCCTAGAGCAATGTGCGCTTGGGCCATCAATTACCCACGTGCGATGCGAGCGATTGGATCACGGAGACTTATGCGCCGCGGGCGTGCGCCCACGCACCGCCACAGAACTATGCAGAACAGTCAATTGTCAGTATGATTGTTAAGGTGTTACTATTAAGAATGTTGTAATTATTATGTGTTTATTGAGTTATACGGAAACTACTACTTGTACAATTTTAAATGAGATGAGATGTTGGTCTGTATAAGGCTTAATAAAAGTTGAACTTACATTTAAACTTTTCCTAAACAAGTAAGAAAATCGAACTAGTTTACCTCATTGATGGAGTATGTTTTTTGTCTCCTCAAATCTTGTCAAACATTTCAAGAATCGGTAGTTGTTTCTGTATAGAAGTTAGTTTGTTTTGTATAGATACTGATTTTGGTTAGGTTTTCCGGTCGCTACGTTAAACTTAATTTTGTATCAAATCGAGCTAATTTACATACTAGTCTGAGTAGTGCCGATCAACGTATAAACTACATGCGCGGATTACTGGCGCGGGTAACTCGCACGGGCAACTTTAGGGCTCAGCCACTTATTTACGCGGTCATTTAACGGTGACGTAACCAGCAAGAATTACTAGCATGGTATATAAGCACCAGAATAAATTAAAGAAGGATTTTCGAAGAAACAAACAAATACATAATGTAGATATCCGCCGATGTAGCGGGCGGCCTGTGGGACGTCAATTATGGAGAAGAAGCCACAAAGATCGCAGCGCCCACGCGCCGCGCTGAGATATAAACAATAGCTTATTGGCTATAGCCCCATACTGAATAGAATTGGTATTGATCAGAGTGGGTTTGATGTCAGGCATTGAGGTCTCATGATTGTAGGAAGAGGTAATGAATTGCGAAAACCCTTGCGTCGCACAAACTTGTTGGGGATGTGGCGAAAGGCGACTAAAAGAGCAAAAACCATGTAAGATTAAGTCGTCAGTTACTAGAATAGAATTGAGTAAATTGATTAAGATAGTTTTGTTTAAGTTTTATTTATAGATGAAGATCGTTGGATCCTCAATGACGCGTCCTACCGTTTCTCTTAATAGATTGCAGAGCAAATTCTGCTGGTGTGTTTATATGTGTATAAATAATGTAAATATGAATTTAATTTACTTACTACTACTTAATGAATACTAACTCAATTTATCTCACCAGTGAGACGGATCGTTGCTGCTTGTTGAGGTCGTGCTGGCTGCGGCTGCGCTCCTCGCCCGCGTCCGAGTACTGGCCCGACTTGCGACTGCTGTGTACAAGCAAAACAGTAATGAGTTTTGGATATTTCTTCGTAGAACGAATAATAAAACGCTATCAATAATAAATTGCTGAATTCGAAGAATTTAAATCCGTCACGCCTATTTATTTCTCTGGGGATTGAGGCCATTCGAACGTTTCAGAATTGTACTGTATACACTCATATTTCGACTCCAATGTCCCAATGTTATAGGGAGGGAGCTAATTGATATTATACCTGGCACAATTTCAAACTTTCAACAGCAGCTGTTTTTTTTTGATAGCCCTATAACACATCTGACTTGGGATTCGAATTCGAGACCCGTAATCGCCGGGCACACCAGGCCTTACTAGAGAAACGAAGCATTGTATCATCACTATATATTAAACATGATGCAGGCGTAGGTAGTTCGATATATAGCTTTAATTATCTTTTATATAATACATAGGTGCAATGCGTGCCATCAAGCAGTGGAAAAATATTCATTAAACTATTAAAAACTAGTAATTAGATTTCCGTCAAAGTTTACTTATTATTATATTATGCACATAGATGTATAGTGTCATTATCTTCCAACAGTAAGGTAATTATCAAGATTGATGTCAATAAAAACAAAGCCCGTCACATTGTATGTACTATTATGTGATAATCCACCGCTGTTTACCTTCAGAATGACACCTATTACATGCTCGAGGAAATAATTGTTCGCGTAGACCTTGGGTATACATTACATAAAACTTGTTTTTAAATGTACAAAAGTACAATACAAAGTTATATATGTGCTAGTCAAAACTTATTTAATACTTGTAACTTGCTAACGTTGAAAGAAAACGTCGTCGTGAGGAAACATTTATGTCCCAGAGAATCTAATACCTATTTTCAAAGACATCTATCTATGTATATCAACACGTCAGATTCCTTGCGAAGTAGACGTAGAGTACATAATACCAACAGGCTATTTCTCTACAACCCTATCTCGTCTCTTCCACTCTCATAGTTTCAAAATACATGTGAAATGATTTTCCCGGAGAATGGCGATCTTTCGATGAACAAAGGGGCTGCCAGACATTTTATTTTATGGTATTCTGCATTCCCATCTCGCTGTAACTTACGTTACAGTTACAAACTAAGGATTGAATATAACGGTTCCTCGTGCGTCACAAGGGTTTATTTAGAAAATCCAATCGAATCTTATTGAGTTCTTAATATGACTTAGTCGTCAGTTTCATTAAGTGGTCTGAGTGCAGAGAACTCAGTTCATTAGACCGAGGAGTGACGGGTTCAATCCATGCATGACTCTAATTTTTGAATGACACGCAGATATGTCCTGGTCTGGGTATTTGTACATGTATAATTTATGTTTGTAAAAGCATCCACGACACGAGAATTATTTTAAGTATGGGACAACGCTTTCTTTTCAATCTTTTTGTAACCGGTTGGCTCGTCTATACCCACTGTACTGTATCGATTACTTGCATACAATTATCCAAACGCATAGCATTTTTGCTGCTTCCTTGACAAGTCGGAATAACAGACGTTGTAATTTCAATGATATAATTATATTGTACACATATCCTCGTCAAGTGTGCAGTCAGCTGAACTAATTCATTTTGATAGTTATAATTTATAGTTTCGCGTAATGAATGTTTGCACGATTTGTGTGTATATTTAAGTGAAGAGTTCATTCGTTTGGGCTGGTTATGACTAATCAAAGACTGCAAGATGGGAGGTTGATTGCGAAAAGGAGGCAATCCAAGAATCAGGTTATGGATATAACAGTTGTGGGTAATTCTTGTAAGATATAAGAAGAGAAAGCAACCGTAATTGCCTTTGGGGTTTGATTTGTTAGTTTTAGTTAGTTTACTTTGATTTTGAGTTTTAAGGAAGATATTTGGATATAAAATGTGTGGGCATGTAAAGCCTAGATGAGCGCTTTACTAATTAGTTAATGTTTGTTCACGCAACACACAACACAACAATGTTTATGTTCATGTCCATTTCCCTGCTCACTGCCGTGGTTAACAATCTTGCGCCGACCAGTTTTATATCCATTTCTCTGATAACTGCCACTCGTGTCCCATGATGTGTAATCCAGGAGTTGGACATCATACTAAAACTATATGTCAACCACATTCAATATACCAGTAAGTGCTCTAATTGCATAGTTACAATATTCAGATTTCAATAGCATTATTGTTTGACACCTTTTTGTGTATTAGTGTCCATATTTTCTGCACTAGTCTTGTTTGCCACCAACTACACACTGATAGTCCATTAGCCGAGTTACACATGTTTATATCGCAACTGAGTGGTTGGCCTGAACATGGCATTAGTACGCCCACGCCCCGCGCTGGCGATGCCCATTCCGGTCTGGTACTATGGTAAACTGCGGTAATTCCGCATTCCAACCGTCGAGATACCCATTGCGGTACTCAATTTTTACCAATTTTGTGCATTTTAAACATATTAACCGGTAAGAAAATGTAAAAACGACGTTTATCTTCCACTAGTTTCTGCCCGCGACTTCGTCCGCTTTAACTTTAGTCAGGAACCTTACATTTTTCCGAGACAAAAAGTATCCTATGTGTTAATCCAAGTAATAAACTATCTGTGTGCCAAATTTTATCCAAATCTGTTGAGCCGTTTTTGCGTGATTAAGTAACAAACATCTAAACATACAAACCTTCCCATTTAGTAGGATTGGATAGATAGATAGATAGAATACTCTTTATTGTGCACACCAAATACATTATAACAAAACAAAGTAGTAGATTAGAGAGCTGAAAAGATATTTTTAATGTTTTAATGAGGAGCATGAGGTCTTACCACAATGTCTAGTAGTACACTTTGCCGTGAGAAAGAGACTAATATACACGTTAATGGTTCTGTCTCTTTCTTATGCCAAAATATGTTTACAATAACACTACTAGATATTGTGATAGCCTCCATAGTCATTCAACTACTGAAGGAGCGTTTATCAACTGGATCATGGTAAGGCCAATGTCAGCCAGTAGTGAAACCACCCCAAATGTGCAATATAAAGGCGGGGTATGAGATATATAATCTGCCTATAATTTATCCACTTCATGAAGAAGTGGCACATTTTTCTTTCTTTTTTAATAAAAAACTTTTCCCAACGACATGAATAACTTTTATGTCATTTTAAGAAAAATTGTTTTGTATAATGTTTTCAAACGCACCAATGACATAAAAGTTATTCATATCTTAGGTCAAAGTTTTATCTAAAAAAGAAAGAAAAATGTGCCACTTCTTCTGTGCACAAAATACTTATGGGTTACTCCAACTCAAACTCAAATAATTTTGTATAAGATCTGCGGCTGGGCTGGGCGGCATTTGGGAAATTACGTCGAGTATTTACATCGCCCATTCCACAAAGCCTAAAGACAAAAGTCTTTAATCAGTGCGTCCTGCCCGTTATGACATATGGAGCCGAGACGTGGACACTCACGGTTGGAATGGTTCATAAATTTAAAGTCACTCAGCGAGCTATGGAAAGGGCTATGCTCGGAGTTTCTCTGAACGATAGAATCTGGAACGAAGTCATTCGACAGAGAACCAAAGTTATCGACATAGCCCACCAGATCAGTAAGCTGAAGTGGCAATGGGCCGGTCACTTTAGCCGAACAACCGATAACTGCTGGGACAAATGAGTTCTTGAGTGGAGACCGCGGACTGGCAAACGTAATGCAGGACGCCCTCAGGCTAGGTGGAGCGATGACTTTCGTAGGGCGGCTGGCAGAAACTGGATGCGAGTAGCCGAGGATCGTACCCAGTGGCGTGCACTTGGAGAGGCCTATGTCCAGCAGTGGACTGCTATAGGCTGATGATGATGAAGATCTGCGGGGGCACTTACAAATAGTCAGTTTACTTTTATTTTTAAATCTATTTGAAGTACTCTACCACCAGATCGGAACGCGGCCTCCACTGAGAAGATCCACAGCGGGCTTGTCTTATTTCATTTAATTCTCTTTTTCCTTTCTATTTTTTTCAATTCATCATATTGTGTTGATATAATGTTTAGGTTACAATTAAATAGTTTATGATCTAGCTCCAGTGCGATGACTAACGACTGAGATATGAGACTAATTATATTATTTATAAAGAATGTCTAAAGGATTCTAGATGGACCTGTTCCCACAAGCAGCACCCGTATCGTATGACTACTGGAACAACCATCACTCCCCTTGACCATATTGGAGGGAAGGGCGTGCCAGGCAGCCACCGCAAGCGATGACATTATAGTGAGCATGACTAAAGACGGTGATCAGATTGTGTCTACAAAGCAACAATACCTCAAGCACGTCAGGCACAACACGCTACACAAAAACTTAGCCCGTGAATGAACCTAACTCACGGCTACGCGGCGATCGAGTAAGCGGAGCAGACTGTGCCCGGTTTTCGGGAATTTTTGCTATAGTTCACCTGCAGGCCAGTTTCCGGTGCGCGCGCCGCCCTCCGCTGATCATGGACAGCGTGCTCATCACGGCAGACATGGCTCCTCCTAGCGCTTACCATATGACCTGGAACAAACAATACCCATGTCATGTATAACAGTCTATTTAATAGATACTCGATTTGACCCATGAAGACGCTTATCTACTCTCGACCACGATCCCTGAGGCCGAAGTTCTTTGTGTAAAATACTAGTGACGAATAATAGGAACAAAATTCAAATCGCATAGACTCGCTTATTGCGTTCGAAGACCACGAGCAAGCTCACGAACGTAGTTTCGGTTTCGGCTGGTTTTCTGTCGAAACCAAAACTATAATTTTGCGCCGAAACTAGCCGTAACCGAAACCGGTACGGAATCCTCATAACGGCAATCGAGTAGGATTCCCGAACTTGTTGAATTATTCAATATCTGTCTGAATTTGACGCCAAACATTTTTTAATTTAATTTATTTTTTAATTTATTTTATTTTTATCAGACAACAATATGGTCCATTATCGGTTAGTAGGCTTAAGGTCTAAGTGTTAGTAACATACAATTACAATTGAATATAGAATCCATTATCACAATACAAATATAAATCCAAATCAGATACCCTTACCTGATCAGTTCAGCCTGTATATAACCGTGCTTTAATTTATATATGTGATGAGTGGAGAGTTCACCCTCTTTACTAACCTGCCCACTATAAAGGAGTCGTATTGTTCAACTATTACTTTTAGAATGCTATTATTGCTGCCACGAATGCGATTCAATAAGGAGGAAGTTCGTTTTCTCCAGATAGCATCAAAACTATCTACCCTCGCTTCAGCGAACATAGCTATGCACTGCAATATCGCGGCAACCCCATCAGCACCCTAAAAGCATTATTGTATTGTACGCGCAGGACATTTAGCGATTTCAATGTCCAGCTAACCCACAGACTGCCGGTGTAGAGAGTCTGACAAAATGCTTTGAACAAGGTGATTTTGACCCCCCCACCACACCGAGCAAACCTGCGTGCCAGCATATTACATCTCACCGCCAATGCCCTGCGCTCCCGTTCAATGTCTACTTGATCCCTAAGGTCGTCGGTGACGTAATGCCCTAGATACTTATAAACACTGACCCTTTTTAGTTGTACGCCATTTAGAGTAACGGGTGGAAGCGTATCCGATTTTATTCCAACGGCCTTAAAGACCAAATATTCACTTTTGTTGACATTGTATGACAATCCATGACTCAGTGCGTAGTTCTGGCAGATAAGCAATAATTTCCTGAGAGCCCCAATTGTTGGTGCCAGCAGTACCATATCATCTGCATAACTCAGGTTATTAAAACACACATTGTTTATGTAACATCCGACATGCACGTTGCTGAGACCAGCAATTAGGTCATTCATATATAGATTAAAGAGTTTGGGTGATGTAAGACCCCCCTGTCGCACTCTGCAGTCCAAGCTGTACTCATCAGATAAGGCATCAGCCCATCGTACACTATTTACCTGGTTACTGTACCAAAATCGAAAGACTCCTACCAAAGCATCCGGTATACCTCTTTCCCTCATTTTCCTCCATAACTTGTCATATGACACGAGATCAAAAGCCTTTGAAAGGTCCAGAAAACAAGCAATCACAGGAGTCCTTCGATCCGTATAATAACGAGCGGTATGTTTAAGAGCCAAGATTGCAGTATCCGTTGAAAGCCCAGCTCGAAAACCAAATTGTGCATCATGCAGATGTAAGTACTTATCTAGACACGAATCCAACAAACTCTCAAAGACTTTTGCTAAAACTGTTTTTACATTTCTATTTTTCATTATTTTTAATTTGAAGATAATTACGTTTGCTTCGAGAGCTAGTTTCGAGTGCTTTTATTTCGTGTCTAATATTATACTTCTAGCAGTAGACTGCTATAGGCTGATGATAATTCGTGTTAATAAATATTCGTGTTAGAAGTCAATCTATCTAAATATATTTTTCTATGTAAAATGTCGGACGACTCTTAAAGAATCGATATAAAAGGAATGTACCATTCGTTCCTTATAAAGTATTTATTCGATTATAACTCACATGTAGTAGCTTTTTAAATAAGAAGGTAAATTAAATATGGATGAGAGCGCGTGGCTGCAAATCATGGTGACAAATTGTAGAGTCCTGTAATGCAGCCGGGACAAAAACTATACGTCAAAGATTAAATGCTCAAGTCAAAAATGTAGAAACGACACAAAATCGAATTTATAGTTATTACTATTAGTACTTATTTAAATAATCTCATTTTTGAGTTGCAAGGAGCAGTACCGCAGCAGCGTCGACTGTTCTCATACTCCCTTCGTACTTCAAGCATCGCACTGTGCTTCTCTTTTGTTTGCAAGAACTCCAGACATCGGATTTTATTTACCCCAAAAAGATTTTTTTTTTTTTGAAAAATATCATTTCACTATTTTCAGACTAGCATTCCCATGGTTTCTCTGATGCACCACCCTCACATTATTTTTGTATTTTATGTATTCCTTTAGATTTTAATCCAAATTTACTTTTATACCATAATTCCAAAACTATTTTGAAACCGGCAACTCTAAGTAGACGTGGCCTGTCAGTCTTGATCCCCGTTAAAAAAACCGCCAACGAAGGGAGCGCCGGGCAGTGATAGTGAAGGAAGGGAAGTGTGCAACTGTCGCGATTATACGACTTACCTTCCCTCACTTCACGCAGAAGTGAGCAGTGTGTAAATTAGGTATTACATTCGACCAGCTTAATGTCGAACGAGATGTATGTGTAACGTTACCTGCGACGCAAACATAACGTATTTTATTGTAATACCGGTGTTTATAAATAATTGTATTTTTTTAAATACTAACATTCACGCTTAGAGTGCTGATTAAGGTATTTTAATAAAAAATAAAATAACTGAAGTGGGACTGGGCTAGTTCTTTATCACCGGTGGACTCGCAGGGGTGGGCAAACACCGTCACTAACTAGATAACAAGAGGTGATCGCAGAAAAATAAATATACAAGAACAAACCGAATATTCTTACAGTTAGAAAAACATAAAAAGAGAAAAAAGAACATTAATAAAATATACATAAACGTAAATAAACAATTCTTCTGTAAAATGAATAAATAGCCAATAATAACTTAACTACATAATTGTGCGTGTATGTGTCTGTGTGTGTGCGTGTGTGTTGTTGTAGTGGGGAGAACTTTGCTCAAGAGTGGGACAGTAAAATAGTCTAGTAATAAATTTAAAATTATATTATTATTTTTTACCTATATTATTAAAGCTCTATGTATACCAGTTTAGAAGCACATTTTATAACAATAGGGTCACCTCTCGCTATCATAAACTGCAAGAATTATTTTTTATGGCGCAAAGATTAAACTATATTTCAAACTGCACTTCTGTCAGCATTATCATTTCATTCTATGCCGGCCTGTAAACCGGTCTTACAGCGTCACCGGCACATTGCCAAAGTGAAGCGTTTTTGTCGCCCGACAATTTATCGCCCGAGTAACCGATCCGTTTAATTGATCCGGTTCCTATTTTCCAATATTAAGAACTCTGATAATTTACGTTTTTTGGCCCTTAAAGAATATGAATAAAAAGGTAGTTACGGTAGGCTACTGTACGGACCAGCCACGTACATTTTGTAGCGTCAGCAATTTACGCCACGCTTGACGCTTTAACCATTTCTAAAACATTACGTTCGCAAATCACGTCTCAAACAAACGGTCGCGCTCATCAATCATTCTATCATCTATCATATAGTTTTACCTTTTCTATCATTTAGTTTACCGTTTAAGGAAATACATTATATCAATTTCCACTTGACTATCATTTCACTATCAAGTATCAACCATTTCGCTATCAACCAAAAACAGTACGGGTTCCGTCAGCCCGTACAGCTACATTAATCTCATACGATTTGTTCTGAACTTACCACATTATACACACCTTTGATATGGCTCTACAACCAAATACTAATTTAAAGATTACTTCATTCAGTGGGTGGCCCCTAGCCATCTCAATAACTCCCAGATAAATTACGAAAATACGTTTCCATAATATTTTTTGATTTCTTATGTCTTTAATATTTTAAATACATTTCTGCAATTCTATGCTTTGCTATATATGCTATTCACTAGACCAAACTGGCAAAAAAGTGTATGATAGTAGAAGAATCAAATCCTTGTCCAAAACTACACCCGTTTTAAAACCACCGCGTTAAGACTATCAAATTAAAACGAGTGGCGGTTTAAAGTTGCGTATAACGAGCTCAGGGATTATTTGCTATGACCCAACGCCGCGCGTCACGATAAGTTCGTGACATGATCATGAATGGTATTCTATATGCCACTGGAGTCCCATTAACGGCCGGTTCCTATATTCAACTCAAGGAAAGATTTGCCTACTACGGATAGAATTTGGACATATTTTGTATGGAAAATCTATCAAAATTCTCCTGACAGTAAGCAATCTATCCTTGAGTTGAATATAGGAACCGGCCCTAAGGAGTTACCGCGATCGACCATTCATCGTCCGGGAGATTGAGAGTGATGCAATTACTTTACAAATGAATAATACGGAACGAATATATTGAACGACTGCCTCGTTGGTCTGGTGGCAAAGCGCATCGCTTTGTGATCACGAGGTCCTGGGTTCAAATCCTAGGTCGGACAAATGTAGTTTTTCTAACGAAAAATTCCCAGTATGAGTCCGGAGTCTGGAATTGTGCCCGGTATATGGCAATAGGCTCGCCCCCTATTACATGGGACCTAACATCGTCGGCGAAACGTGGGTGTACTCAGTACACCTCTGGGGAATATAGGCGTGACGGTGTGTAAATATATTGAACGCGCGCTCGAAAATAAGCTACGTGTGCGGAAAAACAAATTTTATCATTTTCAAAAAAAACTACACAATGAAATAAAAACTGCTTCACAAGAACTTACTTGCTACAATAATTCGCTATGTTTTAAGTAAATTATATTGACCTGTTCTTAAGCCTTAAGCAATAAGATAACTTTAGATTGTTTTACTGTAGAGAAAATTATGTTTAACACGATATATATATATATACAATTGTGCCTCTATCTTAAGATAATATCACATTGTATTTCTCTGTTCGCTGGTGTATAATAAAGAATACTCTATCTATCTCTATCTATCTATCTATAGTCTTTCTTTTATCAGATTCTAAAATATAGAGTCAAAATCATATTTCTAAATGATAAGTCTCCAACCCATATACTTCTTGAAGTGAATGGAGTACAAAAACACGTTTATATCGCGGTAGGCCCTTAATCGATCATTTTACGAAGTTATCATAACGCGCCGTCTTACGTGTTTAATTATTTGTAGCGAATAAGGAGAAGGTTTTTACCGGCGGCTGCTCCGTAATGAAGCCGTTTATAATGCGCCGCAGATTTATTATTATCATTTGTCAGCTGTTTTTTGTTAAATAGTTTTAATGGGTAGCTTGTCACGGGTACAAATTGTCGTAGGCATTTTGGTTAAGGAAGAAATAGATGGTGTGTGCTGTGCGAACGGCGATTAGATCTGAATCGTGATATCGTTATAGTATTCGTAGATATATTATGTAGACTTCTTGACATCAATTAACGTATATCATAATTTTATATTTATTAATTAAAACATACCTAATGAAACATCCCATTGATACCGATGCCTCCTAAAGAAAGGACTCAAGCTCTTATTTTATTTGGGCTTCGGAGAAACTCTAAAATCCCCTCATAATCCGCGAATAATAAAACATACAACAGTCATAAACATCGTCTCAGTGTTGTGCATTAAATAGCCTTAAAGAGTTCTCAGTCTTATTATAGTACATTAACCTTGCCTTAAGTGTGTCGAAAATATTTCCTTGACTTATGAAAGCACTAAACTAATCGGATAACAATGGTACAAAACTTACGCAATATTTGTCTTAATTCCTTGATTTTAAAATGAAATATTTATAGAAAGAAGTTAAGAGTGATGATGTCTCTGACTAAAGATGGAAAAAGAAGAAGAGTTCCATAATATTTCTATTAAATAAATTTAACGTAGGACCAATACTTTCCTGTTCACTCATTGTGGGCGAAAGCAGGGAGTCTGGCGAGAGAATTAACTCGCAGCAGTTTACTCGATGATTGAATGCAGGAACGGTTCAAACTAGACTTAAGATTAACTTCTCCAGCAACGAACAGCAACGGAGTGATCACGAATACAGAGTAAAATAAGTAAAACGGGGATTTTATCAGTAACCCCCCACCCATCTAGGCTCTGTATAATTTACTTTGACAGTGAACATTTGTGACTTTAAAAACTGAACTCATGATTCGGATGCGACAAATTAATAACTATCCTATGTTTAATGGAAGTGTCACCTATATAGTAGGTACATAAAATTAAGTGATTTGTATCAAATCGCTAATGTTGTTTAATATCACCCTTACTCAATTTCTATTCTGTTTTATTGAATTAAATTTTATAAAATTTACCTTGTCGTTTTTTTTAATATATTAATTACAAAATTGTTGTTCCCATATATACTTAGACGATTTCAAAGTTAAATGGGCATTTAAAGTTAATTTACAAAGTGACCATGTTTATTAATTATATTTTTTTTTGCCTGTTTTCATAATCGATGTACGTTTTTATACATTTAGCTACATATTATGTAAGCACGTCATTAAAATTCTAGCAATTCTATTAATTTAAGATAGTGATAAATAATAATTTAAGAGCATGCCTTAAATTATTTATAATAATCTATAAATTCTGCTCTACTCTCTTGTTAATCGTAAAATTAATGTAATGGTGTCGTATAGCTATAAAGCTAGAGATTAAAAAACAAACTGCGCTGAATATCACTTAAATATGTTAATAGTGCCATTGGATTCAGTGTTAAGAATTTAAAGCGCGCGGGCGGACTTTTATTTGCAATATGGTATATATCTATGGTTAGCGTTTATACTATATACAAGTAATAAAAGAATTTGCGTAGTTAGCGAGTTATTTAAATAGTGCCACTCCATTCTTCTCCACCTCCTTTTCTTCTGGATATTGTTGGTGTTGACTAAAGGGTATAGAAAACAATTTCAACATCAATCAATCTGTCAAAGCAACAGGTTCTCTCTATTAGAGCTACAACAGATACCATATCCAGCACCTCATACAAAAGTGCACCCGTGATATCACCGTCAAACTTGACACTTATAGCAACCTAGCACGGCAAAAGGCGGGCAGTTGGTTGCGACTGTTCGTTGCCGTTTCCTATACTGAAAGATGTAGAGTCCCTAGGCCCGCCCACAGGATTGATTAATGACCTGTTAAAGGTAGAGAGTGCAAGCTTGATGCGTACAGCATTGCCGGTCATAGTTGCAATGTACCGCTTATGAACTGCAGTGAACTTTTTGTTTTTAATTAATACGTTGCCACACACTAGGATTGATACCTGTGTCGTGGATACCTTTACATACATGAAAATTCACATACACAAATACTCAAACCGATACAAATAATTGTGGATCACACAAAGATTTATCCCGTGCGGGAATCAAACCCGAGACTATTAGGCACAGTGAGCGGAGTGGCTTAAGCTCTTACACTGCGCGCCACTGCGCTAAATCGTCTGTCAAATCGGTTTGTTGAATTGGAATTGAATTTTTCAATGGTTGATTCGGGACCATTTTGACAAAATTAGAAAATTTGAAATATGAATTTCCGATGATCTCAGCATTCCCTCTGTGTCAGGCAACGTCTTTTAGTTCATGATGATTGTCGTAATAGCAGTTACGTGGCATATTCGAGATCATTTTTGCAAAATCTGTACATTTAAAACATAAAAATGTCGCTGAGCCTTCAAGGATATCATTCGCGATGATACAATAGGTCCCTTCAGGTAGTCATTTAAACCTTTCTAGGGCTGACTAATCGTAGTCATCCGCGTGTTTCCGCGTGCGCCGCAGGGTTCTCGCAATGATTGCGGCGGCCGTAATGACGGCCTGCCCAAGATTGCTTGTCTGCGATCGCGTGTGAGACACTTAATGTTACTGTTCTACCTTTGAGAATACTTCGAAGGATGATTAGAGATATTTTAAGTACTTTATGGTATAAATATATCGACGACTTGGTGCAGCAGGGGTCAGACCGTAAGTTGCTTCTCATAATGTACCCACAAATATATGTTTTAATCCGATAGTTTGTGTATCTTATATTCATATTTGTGAATGCACCCACGACTCAGGAAAATTGTAAGTGCGGGGCAACATTTTTAAAAACATAAAAATTAATTTTTGAAATAAAAAAGGAGAAGCTTCACTGAAATGAACACAAATAATCACTAGTCACGGAGAATCACACACTTCGCATTTTTTTTTCAAATTGATTAATTCGTCGCGGCGCACTAAACCGTTTCGATAATCTAGCATTCAATAACAAATACTAAAAAATATCACCTGAAGTATCTATAACAGAAAACTGTTGTGTAGCAAAACAGAACGAATGCAAGGATTGCGGTTGGTAACGATGTGCTGGAGCAAGTGAATGAGTTTGCATATCTTGGATGGGAAATACACCGCTGATATAGAGAGAAGAGTGAATGCAGGTAATAGAGTGAATAGTGCGATGGGAAGGCTACTTGGGAGCCGGCAAAAAGGCGCAGCTGGCCATGCATAACGGAGTGCTTGTCCCAACGCTGTTATATGGCAGTGAGAGTTGGGTATGTAAGAAGGAGAACGAAAGCAGGATAAATGCGGTCGAAATGCGATCTCTGCGGAAGATGTGCGGAGTCACGCTGACCGACCGTATTCGCAACAGCGTAGTAAGAAAGCGAGTAGGTATGAAAGATAGTATCGGTGTAAAGATAAGAAAGGGTATGCTCCGTTGGTTCGGGCATATAGAAAGGATGCCAGAAGAAAGAATGACAAAACAGATATACAATGCGAAAGTGGAAGGATGTAGGTGCCGGGGAAGACCTAGACTATCTTACCATGACCAAATAGACCGTGTCTTAGCTGAAGGGCAAGTCAAGAGTCTCCGTAACCGGCGAGTGTGTATGAGACGAACTATGAGAGTGGAGGAAGCCAGAGAGGTATGTAAGGAAAGAACCTGTTGGAACTCTGTACTCTCTGCCTACCCCGCGAGGGAGCTGGCGTGATGATATAGATAGATAGATAGATAGATAGATAGCAAAACAAGTACTAACTGTACTTAAACACCACATTTCTTTATTTATTTTAGATGTTACCAGTTATATGCGGTCGTAGCGCATTTTATACAGATGTTTCACTCCGTACAATCAGCAGCAACAGAACCGAATCTCATAAACACACATTTGTATAAGTTAGCGATATCTGCAATATGAACGACATGCCCTTTATCAGTCATAAAACATATGCCTTAATCTAGCTTGCGTCACCGATTTATTTATCGTTTTATCCCCGAAGTCGTTACCCAGCGTCACGTCATCACGTCAGTCTAAGCAAATTTTGTTTTCTGTAATTTTTTGGTTATGTTTCCCATAGAAGTTAACTTGATCAGCTGATCAATTTGTATTGATAAATATAAAGTTGTAAAACAAATTTTGTAAAGACTGACATATAAACGTATGATATCCGAATTTTGGGTCACCTAGATGATTGTCGTATCTCCGACGACGCATCCTAAACTGCATATAGCCTTAATGGGGGTATCGTCGAAAGGATGGGCGTGTCTTCGTTGATTGTAGAGGTTTTGTGAAGGTATCGTCAGAGTTACGTCGCCACAGTGAGGCTTCTGCGCTATTATTCTGTCGTCGAAGTATTAAAGCTACAATTACTATGATAGCTGTCCGAGGATATCGAGTCAGATTAAGTTATAAAATGCTGTATTTTATAATAAAACTGAGTATAAATTGAACGTTTTGCGAAACATCCGGACATGAATAACGGACTCGGCTTAACAAGTATAATTAGTTTTGATAGCTACAAGTCACTCAGAGTCACTTAAGTTTATCGGTAAAATACTGGAGTTCGATTTTTTATTTGTTTTAATAGAATGTTTTGTCCAGACAATAAACAATATATAATTTTATTTACATCAATTAAATACAAAAAGAAATAAACAACTAGTTAAGCAATTAAGACAATATATTACATTCAAGTGTATTATTGACTTAACTTCTGTTATGAGCACGTATTCCATTTATTATTTGAATATTATTATGTAAAAACAGGACGGAGACAAATCAAAAACCTGACTGTTCCATATATTCGAATATACCAATATCAATAACATATACAACCATTAGCGCGGAATCGAAGCAACAAAGAAATCGCAAGTAACCGCGTCATGTGCGGACAGATACGGGCAGATTGATGGCTATGCCCTGCTCACCCCACGCTGCTGACACTGTCATTATATACCGGTAGTAGGGTTGTGCTCAAACCTATTTGCAGTTTCAAAAAACATTGACCGGTACTTAAAATTATTCCTGGGTCGTAAGATTGTTTTAAAACATGAATTTTATACGGGCAATTTAACAGACCGAAACAAATGTGTGTGGTTCACACAAAAATTTGCCCGTACGAGGATTGAACCCGCGACAACTTAATACAGTAAGCACAGCTGGACCAAGCCATCGTCAATCAAATGAGAAATATATTATCTACTGTAACGGGTAATTAAGGTAAGTTAAAGTAAAGTACCTTATATAAACTTTTCATAAAACAGAAAACATTTTAGTACGAACACCTAGACAGAATCCGAATAAAATAAATCGCTACTTAATTTAATAAAATATAGGAATGGATCACCTAAATAAGCAAATTTAGATTTATTTTCAGATGATCAATTCTGGCCAAACGGGATTACGTTTAGGTGTTTCGTAAAATGTATGTATCGAGTGCAACCTTTGTAATAGTACTTAGTCGGACTATTAATAAACATAATATATTTTGTAAATTCACTAGTTTCAACTGTAAGTCTGTTAAAAGTTTAATCGATGGAGTAAGAGACATCCGTGCAAGAGATTTTTATTAATAAATTAGGCTACTTTAAAAAATACCGTAAAATATCCATATAAAAATCTTTGAACCTAGGCAACAACCCTTGTTGAATAACTGCCTACAGATGACGCTCTGCGTCTCTTTGTTAAATAATAATAGAAAATTAATGACCGTCCTGCGCATCAGAAGCGCGGCAGTTCTTTAAGCGGAGTAATCTCATTTCGTCTTGCCGTTATGCAAACGTACCGTTTTATATCGGCTTCTCTGCTTTCTGCTACGCGCGTAAGCTGAGTGTAAGCTGTTAATGACCAATTTATAAGACACTGGTACGAATCCGTCACGAAGGACCATCATGAATTCCAGTCTAAGAGACCACAAGGCTTTTGCTAAAGTATATTGATTTTAAAATAAGCAGACCAAGATAGAAGGCTTCGAGCTGCTTCGCTGATGATGTTGATGTCAGCCACCCCGACGTATTAATGCTTTAAGCGTATGTTCCAACAGGTACTTTTCTTAATGACTTCACTGGCTTTTTCCACTGTCATACTTCGTCGTTAAATAAGACACGTTCTATCGAACTTGTTGGAACTCTGTACTGTTTGCCTACAACGTAAGGAAACTGGCTTGATAATATAGATAGAAGCATAATATATTGATTCATAGCAGCCATCTTTTTGCGTTCTATCCTGAGTCGAATGAAGTGGTTTTCCCGTCGAAATATTCTCAAAGAAGGTTATATTTATAGGTCCCTGGACCCTAATAACATAATTTGATACAAAAAAGCTAGATATCTCAGCGATGGGATCTCGATTATACGCCAAGTACACTAATCCGTTACTTACAGCCTCCCATGCAATATGCATGACGAGTCAGCGCCATGATTTACGCGCGTGACGCAAGCTTGCGCGCGCGCTTGACGGTCGCATCAATAAGCTAAGCATTTGAACAATGTTATTCTGCTGAACAAAAACCGGAGATAAAATAGATTTTTATATTTTCTTTGATGGTATAACTTCCGTTCAGCAGAATTATAAATATTGAAAAGTATATCGCGTGGTTGACAGGATTCATGCAGTTAGATTGTATTAATCGTTACGGTATAGTACTGGTGTATTTAAAGGCGCATAAAAATAAGAGCCAGGTCAGTCAGGACAATAGTCCCTTCACCCCTAATAGCGCGATTTAAAAATATTTATGTTTGTTAACATACAAATTAAATAATACTTAACCATAATTCAAAATTAAGTATTTCCTTAGTGAAAAGACATTCATAAAGAAGAAAATGAATTATTTAATGTGTGAATGTTAAGTTCTGGATATGTCATACATAACATCCCAAGGTCTTGGACTAATCAAATGATTTATGTAGTTTTTTATTATTTAAATTTTAATACAACATTAAACTGTCCAAACTCAAAGCCATTCTTAAAGAGTTTTGGATTTGTAAATGTTTAAAATACTATCCACGCTAATAAATATGATAAAATTACAATACTAAAGAAATACATCTATTTACCCGTGGTTACGAAATAAATTTAAAATGGTAATCTATGTAAATTTCAAGTTTAAATAAATAATTCCGTAATAAATAACAATCACGGGCACACAGGAATCTATATGTGGCACAGCTCTACTGTCTATCGTACATCGTGAATTATGGCAGGATTTGCATTTTGAGCGAGCAGACATGTTGGAACAAATCAAACATTACCTTTTATGGCCGCCGATATACTGCCGAGTTGTAAATTGGTAGATTGTATTACCGTATACGGTAGTTATTTAAAATTATACGGAATTATTTAAACAAGGCAATGGGGCAATTATAGTATTGATTTAATGTTGGACTGCCTCGTGGCAAACGCGTCGCTTTGTGATCACGAGGTCCTGGGTTCAAATCCTAGGTCGGACAAATGTAGTTTTTCTAACGAAAAATTCCCAGTATGAGGTCGGAGTCTGAAATTGTGCCCGGAATATGGGCTCGCCCCCTATTACATGGGACCTAACATCGTCGGCGAAAAGTGGGTGTACTCAGTACATCTCTGCCACCCCCGCTTGGGGAATATAGGCGTGACGGTGTGATTTAATGTTAGAACTATCACCTATACGATACACGACTACGAATGCACCGTGAAAAATTAGAGTGCCATTATTCTACAACCCCGCCACCAAATGGCATCTAATAAAATCTTTGACACAGTGACATGGTAATCTGCCATGAAATTATCGCAAAATGCTGATTGCAAATCAAAAATAATCGTAGATATAATAGTTCTCACGAGAATTTAAAACGTAATGAACTTTTGCCACATCACGAAACATTCTAATTGCTTACATAAAAATCAATGGGCTACAGCGAGCAGATGAATAGATTAACTATGTTTTTAAACTAAAATGCAATAATTGCCAAATTGATTGGAAGCTCGCATTTTAACAAGAAGTCCAGGATTCTAAATTCAGCTCATATCAAGATTACCCCCTTCCAGTAAAACATCGTTAGAAAACCTTCATACCATAGAGAACTGTTTGGTTTTTTTTTTAAACACTTATTAAATAACGTATCCGAATATATTAACTTTCCCATAAAAATAAGAATGCCCTGTGTAGTGTACACACCGCCGTTGTCTTTCTACCCCTTTGGGTATCACAAGCTTGATGGATTGTTATTAATATTAATGTATACCATAGGAAAGGAAAGTGGTAACAACGTTGTTATTGCAACTCTGTACTCTCTGCCTACCCCGCAAGGGATCTGGCGTAGATATATAGATAGATGTATTTACCAAAGTGTTGTGAAATCCAAAAATAATTATAGTCGGCCGAGGTATTTATGTGTTTGTAAATGCATCGCGCTCATAACGAAAAAATAATTACAAGTTTTCTAAAGAACGAAAAAAATATAATTCATTCATATGCGTTGTATATATTAGACAGCTGTCAATGATATAAAAAAGTCAGGCCAATAGCTAGTTATAACTATAACAAAAGTAATTTAAAAAGCGCCTAGGCCAACATTCCCGGGCAGACGCCATCGCTCCAGATAAGCTTACAAACTATCGGTACCAAACTCCATCGGTACACAGATCATTATTACAGATACTACACTATATACATTACACGGTATGATAAGATATACTAAGCGTGTGTAACCCAGCGAGATAAAAAGTCGTAAATTGTAAACTGCTGTTTCATTTGGGAACGTGGGCATGGTACGCTTATTTTATAGCTTTGCTTTATATGTTTTTTTTTATTGAGGACTGATCAGCAATTGACCTGTATCTTATCTGGTGAAAAGTGACGATAAGGCCGAAGAAGTAGCTCGCCGATTCAATAATAGCCTATTAACTCTGGATTTAAAGATACACAAGTTATACCCACAGTAATCTTGATATACCCACAACCATACAGTTCGCATGCTTGCATGGCATGAAGTTAGTGGAAATGTTTGTAGGCTCTCAGTGTATATTTAAAGCTACGATAGAGTAGTGTTTTGAATCCTTCTTGAATTTCCTTCGAGCCTTCAACGACTCGGGTATGTCTAATAATCGCTAAATGCAACAAGAACCGTTAACAGCTCAGGTACATTATTTTCATGCAGTTAAGAGTCTAGTATTGCACAGGTGGTCATCCTTTTGGAATGCACTAAATAAGTGGTGGTACTTGAAGGTTAGGTACATAAATACACGCCCATGCCTGCATGCAGTAAGGTTAGGTTAGGTTCGATGGTAGTATAGACTCTATAATGTAGAGTGATGCATCTGTATAATCTGTGGCTGGTATTAAGAGAAATTATTCAAAACTGCGCGGGCGCAAACCGGTCCCGCCAAAGCGGCCGACAGACTAACTCGCTTTTTATACTTTTTTGTGTATTATAACAATTCAAGGGCCCTGTGTTCGAAGGTGAAATTCCACTCACAGTGATTCACTTCCATTAGATTTTTGGTCAGTGGTATTTAATTAGGAAGTTCACTTTTACAAATTTTCAGATTGCTAGCTTATTCTTATTGTGACACTTCTTGCTATGGTTAGGTTCATAACCCCATAAGACTAGGGTATATAACAAGGTTGTTATTATAGTCGGAATTTCATCCGCTACAACGCGAGGTTATACAAATTCTTTTGGTATATTCTTTTGGTAAAAAATAAAAACAAAAAAAAAACACAAACAAAATATAAATGACCACCATTCATTAATATTTTTACATGAGTCGGGTTATGGTTTTGTTCGGTCATTTCTTTATCATATAGTCCTTCCGCTATTTTCCTTTTGTCCCGTTTTCTCTGAAAATGAATTTAATTAGTCGGTTTCAAGTCATGAATAATAAATAAATTCGCATAAATTAAAGCTGGAGTGACTCCGAAATGGAAATGCGTTGATAACGACATACGGTTGTTTTACCGCTGTTTTGTGAACTCGATACCTTTGCGAGATAGTTTGGGTTTTCGGGTAATTGATTAAGAATAATTTTTGACAGAAGGCTCTGCCGCTCACGCTTCGCCCACTAGATTGACTAGTCACGGGTTCAATCCCCGCAAGGTACAAATCTTTGTGTGTCCCACAAATGTTTATTTCAGTCTGGGTATTACAAATACCCAGACCATATGTGAATTTCATGTTTTTAAACGTAAAAATAAAAATTCTAGTCTCCAAAGATTCAATACTGTAGTGTTCTCAAAATTAAACACCTGTTTAGTTATAACACGAAGTACTGAATAAGAGTTATTTATCACTACAAATATGTATGTGGATTACGTAAGAATACGTAGACGACCGTTCGCCACGGCAACCACCGAGTGAATATCGTAACGCCACTATTCGCCACCCGAGCTGTCTTTGGTCTGCGCACTAGATATAGTTATTCTTTATTAAGTATTACTTATTTATATCGTAGAGTAACAAAACATAATCTATCCGTCTATATCATCATGCCAGATCCCTTGCGGGGTAGGCAGAGAGTACAGGGTTTCAACAGGTTCTTTTCTTACATACCTCTCTGGCTTCCTCCACTCTCATAGTTCGCCTCATACACGTTCGCCGGTTACGGAGACTCCTGACTTGTCCTTCAGATAGGACCCGGTCTATTTGGTCAAGGTAAGATAGTCTAGGTCTTCCCCGGTACCTACATCCTTCCACTTTCGCATTGTATATAATTTTTGTCATTCTTTCTTCTGACATTCTTTCTATATGCCCGAACCAACGGAGCATACCATTTCTCATTTTTACACCAATACTATATTTCATACCAACTCGCTTTCTTACTACGCTGTTGCGAATACGGTCGGTAAGTTTCACTCCCCACATCTTCCGCAAAGGACCGCATCGCATCCTACTACTACCTACATTTATCCTACTTTCATTCTCCTTCTTACATACCTAGCTCTCGCTGCCACAAAACATAATCAAAAAATTATCAATCCGTACATCTCAGATACCATCGAACAAAGTGAGTGAAGTACACATGGTACACAACAAAAACTTGGTAAGATTAATACCAAGTGCAAGTGCGCACATTTGCATTCCCCTGCCTTAATGTGACTCTTTAAAAAAATTTCTACAACCTCAATTCTTACCAAACGGTGTATAACTACGCACAGTATCCGTTTAATGGCTCCACACTCATTGACGTCGCAATGACTTAATTGATTTTCAACATTTTAATTATCGCAACAATTAAGATATACTTAAAGGTTAATTGCTCCTGATATCGACTGCAAAAATAACCAGTATTATGTACTGAAGTTAATTGATATTTTTATCGGCAAAGAAAATTACATGTAACAGAAAAACGCCGCGGAATAGCAAAATTGTAATGTGTACATCCACATGACGATGTTACGACGACGGCTTGCCAGTGGTTAAGAGCTTGAGCCGCTCAGCTCACTGGATTGAGTAGTCGCGGGTTCGATTCCCGCACGGGACAAATCTTTGTAAAACCCACAAATATTTGTTTCGGTCTGGGCTTTTGTGTATGTGAATTCCATATTTGTAAACGCACCCACGACACTACTAAAAACAAAATAAAAGCTTGTAAAAATTAGGTGACACGCCCATCGCAATTATACTGAGCATAATCTCAGACTGTCAAACTGCTACTGAAACTTTATTCTATAGGATAACCCCAACAATGTTTTGACTGGTCTAGGATTCAAACGCAGAAATCTCTTGGTAAATAGTACACCCTTGCCACCAGCACTTGGGACATGCAGTGTGACAACGTTCTGAAATAATAATCTACTTAGCTGACCAATGGTCGATAAATGTCATCTCAATTAACGTTTCAGAAGTTGTTTTACAACTAGCTTCGCGACTGATTCAGGTTCTGTAATACGAGCCTTAATATTCTTACTTATTACAATATCTACTTTGTTGTTGTTGTAACTAACTGGTTAGGATCAAGAAATTGAAATATTTTTCTAGTATTAAACTACTTTCTTACGAGTGCAATATTTACTCTCATTTCCTTCCTCATATTTATCACATATCTTTCAACCTGATCAAAGATTAATAATCCGAGTAATTGAAACGGAAACAGCAGACACGACGCGGAATGACCACAAATGCTAGTTAATGATTGGCTATTAATTAGTGGAGTGAGCGACGCGCGACGTCGCCGGTGACCAGCGCCTTCACACGCCATGACCAAACGCGACGCGTTACGATAAATTCGCGAAATGATCATGTAATGGTGTAATGTTATATGACACTCGCGTACCATTAAATGCTGGGATGCTCGCGGAGGCTAGAGTGGATGGTTTTCAAGCCATCCTACGTAAAAGAACAGCATCCATGAGATTGCTAATGCGAGGCAATGCCAATACTCTTCTGAGAGCATTTTCTAATCGGTTTGATGGCCCTATTCAGCACTGGATAGGTATGCATAGTTCGTACGTGTCCAGTGCCAAATATTTAAAATCCTAGATATAAGTGACAAATACTTATATATACTGTCTTGTTTAGTCTAGTGGCAAAGCGCATCGCTTGGTGAGACGAGGTCCTGGGTTAAAATCCTAGGTCGGCCAAATGAAGTTTTTCTAACGAAAACTTCCGAGTATGAGTCCGGAGTCGGTATATGGCAACAGGCTCGCCCCCTATTGCATGGGACCTAACATTTTTGGCGAAAATTGGGTGTACTCAGTACACCTGTGCCACCCCCACTTGGAGAATATAGGCGTGACGGTGTTTATTTTTATTTTTTACTAACATAGCCTGTAAGAACTCTGTTACTAACAGAACTATGGATCTTTATTAACCAAAATAAATGATATTATTAATATTAAATGATGATTTCACGAAGTTATCTTAAAGCGCCGCGTTACGTGTTTAATTGGTCATAGCGAATAAGGAGCCAGCAGGAACAGCTGGCTCCCTCATACATCACTTCCTTTACACGTTTCCTTTGTTATTTCTGGTTCATGAAGTGTAACAAATATTTTTTCTTCAGGTTTATTACTTACCCCTACAATACGGTATTTTTATTTATATCTATTTTTTTACTTTTTTGTACGCTGCTTCGTTTGTCGAGTGTGGCATGGTGCGACTGGTGATTATGAGGTCCTGGTTTTGTATTGAGGCATAATAGTTACCTCCTATCGCATTGGGATCTAACATCTTTGGCAAATTGAGAGTGTATACCAGTGGCGTGCATTGCATTTAGGCAATCAAGCAGTGCCTACTTCGGTATATGCTATTATTTAGTACACTAAAATATATGATTAATATATGAAGTAAGATCTCTTATTTATATAGTAATATGGTGAAGCTTGCGTCCGGGACGCCTTCCTGGTCCTTGCAAACCTTTGCTGGGGGGTCGGTAGAGTCCCTACAGATTGGCGCCGCGCAGTACTCTTGTATAAAGGCAAGGGCTCACAATATGACTGCACTAATTACAGAGCCATGAGTTTGATCAGCTTGGCAGCCAAGGTGTACGGCAAAATTATTGAACGGAGAATGCGCGAGAAATCCGATGGAATGTTGTGCGAGGCACAAGGGGGATTCAGGTCCGGAAGAAGATGTTCGGATCAAGTTTTCTCCCTCCGCAACATTGTAGAAAAGGATCTGGCAGTGGGCCGTAAGGTTTTCTGGGGTTTTGTGGATCTGAAGAAGGCGTTAGACAGAGTTGTGCGAAAGAGACTTTGGGACATTTTGCCAGAGTATGGTATAGAAGACACTCTGTTGCGAGCCGTCCAGTCCACCTATGTGGACTGCAAAGTATGCGTACGGGTGGATGGAAACAGGTCACCCTGGTTTGATGTTGAAATCGGCGTCAAGCCGGGTTGCGTGTTGTCCGCTAGACTGTTTATAATATATCTGGACAAAAGTCGTCAAAGACTGAAAGCGATGAATGAAGGTGTACAAATGGGTGACCTAGTGGTAAACCATGTACTTTTTGCAGATGACGCGGTTTTAATACCGCCAACATCCACTGATCTGCAAACGCTAGTCACAGTTATGAAAGTCAACTGCAAGAACAATCGCTTACATTTGAATGTAAAGAAAACCAAGATTAAAGTTTTTGAACGGGAAGAAACCAGAACGAATGCAAGGATTGTGGTTGGTAAAGATGTGCTGGAGCAAGTGAACGAGTTTGTATATCTTGGATGCGCATTCAGTAAGGATAGGGAATACACCGCTGACATAGAGAGAAGAGTGAGTGCATGGAATGGAGTGAATGGTGCGATGGGAAAGCTACTTGAGAACCGGCACGTAAGCCAAAAGGCGCAGCTGGCCATACATAACGGAGTGCTTGTCCCAACACTGTTATATGGCAGCGAGAGCTAGGTGTGTAAGAAGGAGAATGAAAGTAGCATAAATGCTATGGAAATGCGAGCTCTGTGGAAGAAGTGCGGAGTGAAGCTGACCGACCGTATTCGCAACAGCGTAGTAAAAAAGCGATTAGGTATGAAAGATAGTATCGGTGTAAAGATGAGAAAGGGAAGAAAGAATGTCAGAAGAAAGAATGACAAAACAGATATACAATGCGAAAGTGAAAGAATGTAGGTACCAGGGAAGACCTAGACTATCTTACCTTGACCAAATAGACCGAGTCTTATCTGAAGGTCAAGTCAAGCTCACTGAATTTCTCGCCGGATCATCTCTGTGGTAGCTGCATTCTTTTTTTTTCTGACAGTTGTACGTGTTTGTTTAGCTTAGAAAAATAAATAATATTTGATTTTTATATCTCCAGTCACGAGAGATTACAAGCTGAGTTGGGACCGATTAGCAACGTATCAGGTAGATAGAATACTATTTATTGTACACAGGTGGTATTTCTATTAATACACACACAAAATATTGAAATAAACTATGTACAATTAATTGTGGGCATCACTTTATTTTGTTTTTCTTCTTTAAGTAACATTTTATTTACTGCATGTTCTATAGTCGCGAATAAAAATATTTTCTTTTCTTACTTCTAATATCTCTTTATACTCTAAGGATAACATTGACTTTGATGTTAAATTAATGTTAACATTTAGTAAAATAAATATACCGGGTCTTATCTGAAGGGCAATTCAAGAGTCTCCGTAACCGGCGAGCGTGTATGAGACGAACTATGAGAGTGGAGGAAGCCAGAGAGGTATGTAAGGAAAGAACCTGTTGGAACTCTGTACTCTCTGCCTACCCCGCAAGGGATCTGGCGTGATGATATGGATAGAGAGAGAGATAAATAGATAAATATAGTAATAATTGAAAGTAGTGTAATTGTATACTTATGAGGTAGGCACTACTTGATTGCCTATGTGTCATGCAAGCCACTGGTGTATACAGTATGTTGTGTGTTTTCACTAAAGGCGCTATACAATGTTTTCTTGTAAATTTATGAACGTTTTTATAAGTCAGTGAGCTCTCTAAATGGCTGGATGTATTGTAACCTGAAATTTATTTTAGAAATTATAACTTGAATGTACCTACATGTCGCTTATGTCACGCCAAATCTAACTTACTAAGGGAAAACAGGATAACCGTTTAAAGATAAGTCCCACCATAAAACAGTCGTATCTTACTTCCCATAGTGTGATACGGAGTATATTGAGTAGTGTCTCGGGTGCACGCGCAACAATAGGCAGTAAGGAAACAACTCGATTGTATAATTAGCGATTTGAACCGCACTTGAGAACAATGATGTTTGTTAAATACCATATGATCGGTAAACCATTCACCTTTGGAAAAATATAAATAAATCTTCAAGATCGCCTATCTTTGTCGAAGTTCAAATTACTTTTAAACCAAACCAATATAAACACGTCTTTAAACCCTCTTAATTGAAAACAGCAAATTAGTTAAAAACCACGATCAATCGTCCTCATCAAAATTCTCTAAATTTAGTTTAGATAATTCCCCCAAGTAATAAACACAAATCCTCTATCCCGAAGTGTTAGTTATATATGTATGATTACTGTCATTTATCCACTACCACATAGGAACTCGTGGAAGTACCAACAGTATACTTAAGTATTACAATTATATTAGTAAAGGACTATTCACCCCATCATAAAACTTTTGTTCTAGAACTTTTTATGCAAAAACATACTCTGTTCCCGCGAGAGTAGTGACAGTGGCCATTTAACAGGCCCAGCAGGGGTTCTACGCTCGCCGTGCCTAATCATCTTTTCATTGAATTCTAAACCTACACTCCACTGACCTTACACAAGCCATATTGTTCATGTTGCATTAAAAAGTACTATGGAACGAATAAAAAATAAGCTATTTAAGAGTAAGCAATTGTTCCACAGAACACAATTGTCTAATTGAATCTCCTAGTCGAAATATTCAGTCTGGTTGTTGTCTGATTTTGCAAGTTTTGCTTTAAATGATATACCTAAAATTTACTTTAGCAAGCCGAAAGAGAGTGGTATGTTTGAGAGTGGTGGAGTGGTGGCATTGCTCTAGTAGCAGAGCATCATTGCATTTAGATCTAAACTTTTCAATTCAAATTAAACCTAGAATCATACTTAGTTAAACGGATTACAAAAGCCAAAACGTGTATTTATTCTTTCTTATGTTAAAACAAAGACGTTTTTTCCGTCCAGATAGACTGTTTCGTCTATCTGGAACGATTGACAGAGATATCCGAATAGATGTTCGGGTTAACCTCGGAAAATATTGAACGGATTCATTCCATTTACTGATGGCCATTGGTAGAAAGGCGTAGAAAGGTTCTTAAGGTTCTTAAGTAATCCACATAAGGTGCACCGATGACCTGATGAAAGACGCAGGTAAAATCTGGAGGCGTACAACACAATTCCAGTCGACCTGGCGATCTTTGGGGATACCTGTCTTGCAGTGGACGACTTTCGGCTGTTGTTCACTATGATGATGATTCATACCAATTTTACTTACTTTAACTTCAACTAATATTGTACATCCCTTACATAAATCCGGACGAGACCACACAGGCATTTAAAGGATAATTACGTAGCTCCACCTATCGACTGTAATCAAAAACATTGTATGCCGAAGTACCTCCCATCTTATATGAAGTATTTGGACGCCTCATTAATGTGATCGGTAGTAAAACATCAGACTTTAAAGAGTTTTGTATTTATGGAAATAATTTCACAACTTTGACGATTATTTACGAGTTTATGATTCAGGTCTTACAAGTAACGGCCACTATCGTCTATAGTTAGTAGCGTTTATTACTTGTTCATGCTGAGACGCCGTAGTAAAATTGCCGCACTAACATATGAATACAGTTATAATGTTATAAACCATTAACGAAATTTCACTATGTCCTTATAGTTTATTAACAAACTGCACTTTCCCCCGCGACTTTAATCGCGTGAACTCAGTATCACAACCAACTCAGTATCACCAAACAGACTCCCTCAAGTTCAAGCTGTCTGGTTTTCTATCATAATATTGTACTTTTTAAATCACAAGCTGGACTAATTTTAACAAGATTTTTTAATATTTGGACAAATACGAAGGTCTTGTTATAATTGATTCAGTAGCTTTTACCTAATGCCCAAACAAACAGACAACCATTTTTGTAGTAAGCCGAAATGGTGTAGTAACTTCACCCGATGAGCTGGATTTTCACCCCCCGTCCAGCGAACTTGTCTACATATAATTAATAAACAACATGTTTTCCCTGTCCCTCGGACCGTCCATGATTGCGCCAATTATGTCCTTAATAAGCCTTCATTATCATGGAAGTGATTGAGATTCTCTAATAGAAACGCCTCATTATGTTAATCGGTCAGGATTCAAGTTGATACTGAAGAACATATATCTGCGTTTTTCATCCTGATTCTGACAACTGCTTTAACTGTGAAGTAGATTTTTTTATAATTATCTAGAGTTTTCCTCAAGCCGCATGCAGAGAAAAGTTACATTTCTGTATGTTAAAACTGTGAGAACGACTCAAAAGCACACTAAAAACCTGTGCCCAAATATTATCCGATCAATCAGTCCCGTCAATCTTATTTTTTTTGATCATGATTAACAAGTCTTGCTCACTTACACGACCAAAACTGGGTTAATTTGACCACGGTTTATCAGTCTCTATTTTCCCATAATCACAATTCTTTCCAGTGTCTCATTACGTATATAAACTAGTAAGTACTAAAAAAAGTGACGTTTTTTTACGGAATAAAATCTCCGATAGCATTATGCACTTGTCTTCGTCAGATCTCATAAGTTCTCTGTGCTACGTGACCACGCGACTTAACAATTTCTACAGAAATCGTTCTAGGTAGATTATAACATTAATACCAATTTATTATTCTTCATAATGCTTGAACCACAAAGTCAACGCACTTGTTCCAAGGCTCCATTTCTCCACATGGCGTCGGTCAAGTGCGGTCGGCGGCGGAGCGTGACGGACAGGTGCGCGCGCGCTGCTGGGGCCGCAGGGCGCAGGGCGGAGGGCACGGCCCTGGACGAGTTCAAGCCGGGTGCACCAGCGCTCCCACGGTGCCCCATGGGTATAAGAAAAAGTTAAGATCAAAAAAGTAGTTAACTATGCAAGATATGTGTTTCCGAAAAATGTGTATAACCTATACCTTGTGTATGTATTGGTTTGTGGATGGCATTCAGACTCTCTGGATATTAGTAAAAATACATCAAAAGGAAAAGAAAGCGGACTTTACGCATATATACGGTATAAAGATGACTACGTGTAATACGTGGGCTGATATTTGTCAATATACCGATAATCGTTATCGGGCATATCTGTAACAATATGTACATGTTCTAAATGGAGACCACAGCGGAGCAGCTAGTTGGAGCGACGATATACGCAAGGCACGACGACTGGTAGCGGTTAGAAAAAAAAAAGTTGAAGACCAAGCTTAGTGATGTGCTTTGCAAAAGACCAGCAGTGGACTAATGCCGATTGAGTATGATGATGTCGCACAAGATGAATGTAGAGAAATATTGAAGTTTTATATTCTGTCAGATTGGAACCACTATACTATGTATATGTCTGCCTGCCTCATTGAGAATATATACACAGGTGTGGGAGTCATTGTATTTATTCAAAGTTTGCACAGCGAGGGAATGTGACAAAACTTTGGATTGCATCGCTTACTCTCGCGACACCTGCCGCCATCATCCGCTCCATTGACACCGACCGCGACTGTCGCCACTTATCGACGATCAACGGATCAACAAACAATACAGGCTGAGCCTAGTTTGGGAACCCCTGGTAAACTTTTAAGGTTATGTAACGTTTTTGGTACTTACTAATTAGAAAATATGTATCTTAATTCAGAAATAAACAATTATTATTATTATTATTAATTGATCTTGTTTAAAAAGAAAAGGACTCGTTAAATTTATCAGTTTTCTCAGAGTTTTGGTACTTACCCTACTACTAGTAGGGTAATAAAACTCTGAGATAGCACAGTATAAATAGGGATAGCCTGCTTGTGACAGTTGTGGTTTCAGATTTAGAAAAGATGCATGTCACGTTACTAAGATATAATGCTTTTACATATGTGTACATATAACTTGTCCCAGATTTGTTTTATAGCTTCTTCAGCCGAAAGACGTCCATTGCAGGACAAAGGCCTCCCCTAAAGACCGCCACAACGACCGGCTTTGTGCTGTACGCATCCAACTTCTACCCGCGACCTTCACCAGGTCATCGGTCCATCTTGTAAGGGGCCTACCCACTCCACGTCTTCCGGTACGTGGTCGCCATTCATGAACCTTTCTGCCCCAACGGCCGTCAGTTCTACGAGCGATGTGCCCCGCCCACTGCCACTTAAGTTTAGCAATTCTGAGTGCTATGTCAGTGACTTTCGTCCTCCTGCGGATCTCCTCGTTTCTGATTCGATCCCGCAGGGTAACTCCGAGCATAGCTCTCTCCATCGCCCTTTGGGTGACCTTGAGCCTTCTTATGAGGCCCATCGTAAGCGACCATGTCTCAGTGCCGTAAGTCATCACTGGCAACACACACTGGTCAAAGACTTTTGTCTTGAGACACTGCGGAATTTTGGACGAGAAGATGTTACGTAGATGTTTTATAGCAGTTAAACCGAATGAATGAAAAAAAAACCTTATATAGTTCCTTCTGTAATAAAAGTGCATTCAAAAAACGTCCATTAATTTGTTTATCCTGTCATTGCAGGTGTGCCAAAAATCTTCAATCAATCACAGCAGTGTTTTTCAAGGGCCGAGTAATAAATTCATCGGCGTCTTGGCGAATTCTCTGTTACAAAATTCGATACAGACACGATGCAGCAAAAAAATAGCAGCCCGCGAAGTAACGAGATATCACGTGATGGAGCTGTTAATGAGCGTGAGATCTTATTTCCTCCTCAGACCTGTATCATATAAAATACTATGACATCTCATGGCTGTATGCGCATGCGTATCTTGCTTACTCAACGTCAATGTAAATTGATTTTTTTTTGGAAATTAGAGTACCGTTATCGATACCTTTTTAAATATAATAGGAAATGGAGTATTAAGTGCAATGAGAATACTACAAAAATCCCTCGATCATCAAACACAAGCTAAGTTCGGCTTGGTCAGACTAAAATGTGTGACAGTTCCTTGTATTTCCGTTTCGAGTGTCCCTCTGCTTCGAAAGGCTACCACTTAATATAGTCATCGTTACGCGAAGCAAAATCATTATTGATATGTTCTATCAACAGGTGGCCACAAACTTACCCCATTCAATCCGCATTGCACTCGTCCGCGGAGTGCAGATTAGCTGTCTCTCTCTCTTCTCGATTTGTGAGAGGTATTTGGCAAAGTGACACTAGGCTTACTTATTTATTTATTTTGTGTAGTCTGAGCAAACTATGAGGATTTGTTAAATATTCTAGTGTATTTGTAGAATAATTTGAATATTCGTTTTAGTATCTGTACTTTAGATGGAGGCTTTTAGAAGACCCGTTCTAAATATTCAATGCCAATTCGTATAGCCACATAACTACTATACTTTAGAGATTTATTTCTTTAAAAAAGCAGAATAGCCTAGTGGTTACACTGTTGGACTGTGAGAGGTCTCTGGTTCAAAACCAGGCACGCACTTTTGTTTTTTAGAAAGCATGTGCGTATTAAAATTTAACTATCACAAGCTTTTAATGAAGGAAAACATCCTTAGGAAACCCGCATGCCTAAGAGTTACTCTAAGGTGTGTGAAGTTCGCCAACCCGCACTGGGCCAGTCTGGTGGACTATGGCCTAAACCCTATCAGTTTAAAAGGAGGCCCGTGCCCAATGGTGTAACAGTTTCTTAACAGGGCTAATATTATTATTTCTTTAAGTTATTAACAGCGGCAGAATATATAATAATCGTGTATCCATTAGTATAATATATTACTGCTATTTTACTGCAAATGGGTCTCGAAGTCTATAATTATGTTATAATGTGTATAGCATTTTACGAGCAGACCTCCGTCGTCGGACAGATACTTAACAATTACGAAGCAAGATTTATTGTTCAACAAAAGTGAAAAATCAAAAAATTAGGCAAACTTACTGATATAGATGTTATGTATTGTAGTAACGACTTAACTAACATTTATTAGTTTAAAATACGGATTGTTAGAATATTAAGTACAGACATTTGCAACGACCATAATATGAGACAGGATGGTTTCAGTATGACACGTCACTAGGCCTACCGGTACATGGTCTATTTCATTTTGAAGACTGTGAATACTCCAATAAAATGTAGTGTTCCATTACCACCCCTTCGATGAATTATCGTTACCTTTTTTCAACAAGCAGACAGAAAACTCAAGCGAACCTACTTTACATATACTATTATATATTCAAGTATCACAAAATATTTATTTAAATATTCTCACTTCCCCATCATTACAATAAACAGGACAGAAAAAACCCTCAATATTGTTATACAAGAGATTTGTCGCAAATAAATGAATCGAATTAAAATATCGAGTTCCACAACCCATCCGCTACATGAGAATAAATTAAAAAAATAAATACAAATGGACGTTTTGGTTCGTCTCCTGCCTACCCCAATCCATTGTTGGCGTGAGGAGAGATAAATAAAAGCCCCGGTAGAGACCGGTAAGCTTTATCATAAACCTGTTTTGAATTTATCATTCCAAATGCAATTTATAACTGAATACCGTTACTATAAAAGGATGACGTGATTTTTATATCATGGGAGATAATTGTAAGTCACGGTATATTTTGTATTCCAAGTTAAATTTCATAATATGCCGGTGCTTTAAAATTTTATAATTAACACGATCTTAATCGCCTCGTTTAATTTAATGTTTCAATAGTGGAACTTACGTTCTCATAAAAAAATGTTTCTTTGATAGGAAAATCCTACCATGTTCGACCGACCCATTCCCTGGGTCAATCAGGTCAAATATTTAGGGGTCACGCAAGCGGACTAAAATGTCCCTTATAAAAAAGGTAACGCTTTACAAAACTTGCGTTCGACCCATCATGACTTATGCGTGTGTTGTGTTCGGGCATTCGGCCCCCTCTCACATCGATAAACTCCAAGCGGTTCAAAACCGCTTCCTCCGTAAAGCCGTAGGAGCCCCATGGTTCGTACGGAATGTCGACCTTCACTCCGATCTAGGTCTCGAACCTAGTCGTGGCTATATTAAAAAGGCGACAACACGACAATTCGCGAACGCATCTATCCGTGCGAATCCGTTAATCGTAGCCGCCGCCGACTACGACACCCCCCCCCCCCGACCCCTGCTGCCACCGCCGGCCGCGACATGTTCTCACCGATCCCCCCGATGCTTTGTCGTCCATTCTTTCCGCTCAGAATACGGGCGACGTCGACGTAGTCGTAGATCCCCTCCCATAGCCGGCGGTTGACCGGTGCACTTAGTAGTGCACCCCGTCCCCCTACAGCGACTGTCCCAACCGAGGCCGCCTCTTCAAGGCGCCCTCGAGTGGTTGCACTCTCGCCCTTAAGTCCGGTGAAGCTGTAAAGGCCTCGCGGCCAACAGCGTACATCACACACACACACACACAGGAAAATCCAAATAACACTTTGTCTGACCTAGGACTCGAACTCAGAACTTCGTGATCACCAGCCGTAATATGCGCCACTAGACGACAACGCAAAAAAATCCAAACAGTTTATTTACTTGTGCCAATACAATATTAATTCCTACCACCACTTCAAACACAATAGAATTACATCAACAATACTCGCACCCCAATCCAATTTTTATTAGCGGAGCAGACTTTTAACTTAATGTTCGCATGCAGGCATCAATAGCTGGAACCCTGAGGGCCCTGAACCCCTAGGACCTATTGTCGAAGCCCGTCAAAATGAAGAACCCACAGGAACGGCGCAATAACATGTGTAGAGATCAAATAAACTGTGAAGCATCGATAGGGATAATAAAGATATACTGTGGTATAAGTTGTAATCGGAGAGAGTTTTGTTATATTAAATTTATTAGGGTGCTATGTTGATTTTTTTTTAACATTTTCCAGCAAACGACACTTTTTTAGGGAAAATATGGCCTGGCTGAGGATTTATGTTGCTAGAGCCGTCTAGGAAAGGCATTTGCCCAGCAATTGGATATAGAATGACTGAAAAAAATTGAATAATACACATACAGTGTTAAAGACATGCAAGAATAAATTTAATAAGTAGCTGTACTGCATGCTAATCCTTGATATAATTTAAATTATAACACCAATGTTAGCCTTGAATAGAACTATGACAACATTGAATTTGGGAAGATTTAAAAGATACTTAATTTCTGCCACATAATAGGAAGAACTTAGATCTTATCACTCGATAGTCTCATATAGTAGTCATCATTATCAGCCAGAGGAGGCCATGTCATAAAATAATAGAATAAAATTGATACGAATTCACCGTCCCTTCAACCTTGTACCATACACCCTAACGGACCCGACAATACTTTAGTTTCAACGTATTTATGTCGCGTCGTAAACGTCAATTTGATGCGATTGTCGCGGGATGAGTGCGCACTTTTGTCACCAGATTAGTCGTGCATTTTACGAGCGAAACTTGTATTATATATTTGTATGAGTTTTGGCTCCCGGAATCAACTGTTGCGCGGAAATACTTGATAAAGGTGAAATAAAAATTGACGCTTAAGGTGCGGTGCGTTCCTTATAAAGATCCTGATGGTCCTCTGTAGTGCTAGTGCCTGCTACTGTGAAATTTTTAGTGCGAAGGAGACACGAGCTTCTCCAGAGGTTTGCAAGTATCCTTTAAAGAAAAGTTGTGGAAAATTCATAATTGTCCCCATGTTTAAAAAAGATAAACAATTAGCATTTTGTACGACAATTTATAAACGAATAGTGATAAAAAGAAATAAACAATGAATTTACAGAAAACATATATTTTATTTTGAATTTTCAATCATTTTTTGATTAGCTATAAAACTTTATAAACTACACATATCTACTAGTATATGTCAAATTAGTGATAAACATCGTTACTAATCTATGATTCCCTATATCAACGTTTGCATAACCAGACATGTTTTTGTCGATACAATTAGCCAAGTTACTTGTGTAAACAAACACTAATCAACTAAAAAAGAACCAATTTAAAATTGGTCATGGCGTCGGTCGGGCTCGTATTAATTTTCTTCTAAGATAGGCATGATCAACTATTAACATTTAAATAGCAATAACTAATACATGATAGTCGTTCATTTCAAAACAATTAAATCAAATAATTTAGTTTTAATCTATATAAAAACTTAATGTACGTTCCATATTAAAGTGGTTGCTATTGAGTTTCGAAAGACCGCTGTCTACTTACCCTTCGAGAAATTAATACCTTATTAGGTACAAAACTTGTTGGCTGTTTGCCTATTTTTCGAGGAATTAGTATTGACACAGTGTATGTTATTACGTGGAACATTGAAGGAAGGTCCAATTTTAAAAACGATCGTCTCTTAATTTCTGGCTAGAATAATAAGTACATACTTGTCTTTTATACGGAATCGTATAAATAAAGGCTTTGACCAGATTTTTGTCCTCAAACAGTTAATGGAGTAGAAATGGTAATACTACGACGGACGATTTAGTCGCGGGATCCAGTCCCGCACGGGACAAATCTTTGTGTGCCCCACAATTATTTGTTTCGGTCTGGGTATTTGTGTATGTGAATTTTCATGTTTGTAAACGCACTCACGATACAGGAATAAATCCTAGTGCGGGGATACGTTATCTAAAAAAAAACTCAACATCCCCAACAAACTAGTAAACATGATCGCAGTCACCCCAAGAGAGAGCAGTATGAAAATACGAGTCGGAAACGAGCTAACGGACGAATTTGAGGTGAAGTTATTACGGAACTGAAGCAAGGAGATGACCTATCACCTATGCTTTTCAACCTTGTCCTAGAATATGTCCTCAAAAGCGAGCTCGCACTAGACGTTGGAATGGAGCTCAATGGAAAGCATAAGGTCATAGGATACGCCGACGATTTGACCTTGCTGGGGGAAACCTGTGATCAAGTCCAAGACTCCGCAAAAGCACTCGAAGAAGAAGCTCTGAAAGTGAGTCTGAGGATCAGTCATGAGAAGTCTGAGTATCTTCATATGAAGCAATACAAGAATACGTGCGCGTACTTGTTGCGTACGATGGTAATAAAAAAGTAGCACTTTTGAGCTCAAGCGAACCAAAATATATCCTGTATTAAAATATATTGCGTGCTTACGAATGCCCTTAAACAACTGACAAGATATTAGTTACTTACCAAAATTACAAGGCGATAGAGTTTACTAACTTCGGATATTATTTGTCGTTCAGTAACCCGTATTATTGGGCCAATGAAAAAGTACTCCTAGTTCCACTGTTAATGCCCTCATTCAAACAGTCACTGAAAATAAAAAAAATCACGACTATTGTTGTCATAGCCACCCGTACCATTCTACAAACAAACAAACGGAATCACGGAATTCAAACATAATCGGGTCTTGTGTAAACACTGCGCGCGCGCCGCGGTACCGCTGCCGCCTATTGTATATGGATCAATGGTGAGTTACCTCTTACCGTTGAAGGAAGTGCCATTATACAATTACATTTTTTTTTTGAGGACTGATCAGAGATTGACCCCTATCTCACCTCATGGAAAGTGACGATGATACCGAAGATGAGGCTGACTCAGTAATAGTTTACCTTTACAAATATATAAAATTAAAGTGGCTGTTAATAATGTCAAAATAACAGCTCTTTACTAAATGCAAATGGAAGTATATACGGTATTAAATTACAAAAAAAGTAATTTACAAAGTTCCGGCTAATCTCCGAAACGGCTGGACTAATTTGGACGGAACTTTCACCGACAGATTGCTGTTATTATAAGGAGTAACTTAGGCTACTTTTATTTTTTGAAAAGTATTTTTTTGTTTATTCCATGCGGGTGAAATCGCGGGTAACCAGCCGTTTCAGAGATAAGCTGGAACAACCAGACAGACAGACAAAAATTAAAATAAAATGTTTTTTTTATATGTACCGTATACACATTCATATGCATTTAGTAAAAAACTGTTAATTAGACATTACAAATAGATCGGTACTTCAATTTTCTATATTTGAATAGATTACGTATACTGCAATCAAGCGATGCACATGTATCAGTCTTAGAAAATAGAAAATAAAACGTAAACATAAATAAAAGTTTAAATGTAAAAGAAAAATATTTGTATTTTAAAACCAAAAAACTCTGGACCATTACGAAAATAGCCTTCAAGTATACACTCAATGCACACTCACAATAACCATATTTTATTTCTTTCTAACCCCAACATCGACATTGTTTCAGCGCGCGCCGCTACTGCTGCGCCGGCGCACCCGACGCGCCATTAGCGCGGGCCATTGTTCGCCAGTAGCCGCCACAAGCCAGGACATAAAGAATGAGTAAAATAGCGGCGTTTTTACACTCGCACAATACAATTGGATTTAGTTTTAGAACTAAAGATACGATCTTTTACATAAACATAGATAGCTAACCTTTGGCGATTTAATTAAGAAGTAAATGCAAACAATGACCTCAACCTATTTGTAAACACACGTTCACACAAGAATGAATGACTGTTTGAATCGCTACGCAGCATACGTAATGTTCGATATTAGGGTTACAACGCACGTAACCATATATTCAGATAAGTAAAATATATAAATGCACGAAATGTTGTAATTTTGATATTATGTTGTCACAGTCCACGCAATAAGCAGGACGAGTATAATCATAGGACTAGTCCAATGATTCCATATAGTCCATAGATAGACATATGCCAGATTCCATGCGGAATAAGCGAAGAATACAGAGTTCCAACAGTATCCTCTAAACGAAGTTATCAGCCCTCGTATTTTCTAAAGAATCTATAGGTTCTAACTCAATCTACATTTTAGTAACGTAATAATCGGCTACCAGTCGCCTTTTCAGGTTCAAAATCTGAATATAGTGCACAGTTATTAAATCAAATGGGTAAAATAAATATTTCCGAACACAATAATGCAATTATTTGGTAAGGTAACAAAAACCCGCGACCTACAATATCTAATTACGTACATTTTTTTGTCAGTAACTTAACACATTAAGTAGTAATACGCTCAAATTACCACTAGTAACATGATACTGCTAACCCTCAGGCATTTTCGTTTAATTTCATAGACAATAACAAAAAGTTGTACGGAGCGGTAAACATTTAGAACTGATGATGTAGCTAAATTTTGAACTTAGAAAAGACCCCAACTTAAAGAAAGAAAATAAAATAATAGTACGGCTAAGATACATATTTATTATGTTATCCAAACGTACTTCCTAGTCCAGTTTTTACAAGTAAATTAAGGCAGTCCACTTTGTATGATGATTCTGCTATAGTCGAAACATGACATGAATAGTTATAGTTATGTTTCAACTATAGAAGTTAAATTAGGACTTAAAAGAAATAAAAGTGGTTCGTAGGCATAGGCAATAGACTCACCACCAACGTTTTTTGAGTAGATTTTGACATATTGTTGATCACTTCCATACTGCGAATGTATCAAATCAAGCTTTTAAGGAGCTTATGCCCAATAGGACGTGCGAACTACATGCGTGACATGGTGTGGTTATAATTAATTCGTACAAGTGTCTTGATCCACATTAGTTACTTGCACCGCCTATAAACTCCATTAAGTCATATAAACCAACGTAGAAGGTTACAATACGTCCATAGTTACAAGATGTTATAATATTCTCACGCCGTGTCTATCTTTCTATTACTCTGCAATTAGTGCAAGCATTTTCAAAGATACGAGTTTATAACCCGACATTGGACTTTAAGAATTTGATTTTAAGCTTAATTTAGAATAACTTATCAAGAGTTTCTATGCACACAAAAAGAGAATAATCTAAAAATTTCTGATATAATCAACGGTTTTTAGGCACATCCGTTACGAAGGGTGAACAGTTATAATTAGTGAGGGTTAGGGAAGGATTCTTGGGGTGTTTTTTGTCTGCGCCCCTCTGTTGCGTTGAAAGAGTTGAAAGGTATTTGCATTTGGGATTCCATATTAGAATCAACATGACAGGTGATCAGAATAACTTTATGTTGAACTTTTAATTATTATTTGTGTATTGAGTGAGGTAATTCAATTCGTGTAAGCTACGATTTGTTATGCTTAATACATAAATGTGTGTGTTATTTTTTATAATAACGCCTTTTTGTTACTCCGTGTGTTTTGGTATCCATGAAGTTAACGGCTGCTTGAGTACGAGTATATCATAAATATCAACTAAAATGCAAACTATATAACAATATCTCTTTATACATGGTGTAATATAAATAACGCAAGACCTGAGACACCCCAATTAGATTATTGCTTTACGAATTCAATAAGAAAATCAAACTTACAATTTTAAGAAGTTTTCTACCATTTTGTTAAGCCATCAAAGAGATACCCAAATTAACCGTAAAATTTAATAAATAATTAAGTTTTGTAAGCGTATTGAGGTGTGTGTAATAGAAATACATTTAAAATAGCCGTAATGCATCGAGTAATTATTAAATTTTGTTTAATTCAGAAAACAGTAACAGCAATTTTTGAAAATTTAAATAAAAATAACTAACTTTAAAAATAGTTGAAATAGATTCAGTTGCCGATTTAGAACAAACTACTTTCAGGTCTTGCGTTAATTATGTTACACCTTGTATAAACGGACTGTTTTATTTGCAAAACGTCACGCCTATATTCCCCAAGTGGGGGTGGCAGAGGTGTACTGAGTACACCTACGTTTTGCCGACGATGTTAGGTCCCATATAATAGGGGGCGAGCCTATTGCCATATATCGGGCACAATTCCAGACTTCAGACTCATACTGGAAATTTTTCGTTAGAAAACCTACATTTGTCCGACCTAGGATTTGAACCCCGGACCCAAGAAAAAATAAATAATGAATTTGCTTTATTGTTCAACTGTATCTGCCCAATCGTTTAGAGATATAGCTGTAGAAGTATATATGTTATAAATGAAAACATACATTATTATATACAACAAAGACATGAAGGATTTAAGTTTGAACAAAAGATATCAACGCGTATTGAAGGTTACTTCGAGAGTTAAGTAGGGGATACAGTGAATTTAATTTTCTAATACTCAAACTACACATTTACCTTTACCAAATTGATATTTTATAAACTGCCTTTTACCTAACTATTCTAGTTAACTATATACAATTCAATTACTACCAACTAACAAGAAGTATCTCAAAAAAATAAATAAATAGTTTATCTAGAACTGAACGAAAAGCCATTAGCAAACAATGACATTTTCGATCTAAACATAATTACCGGCGATTGTTTGAACTAAACAATTGTTTGATTCGCAATCGAACAAAGAACTGAACGGTGTTCCCATACTATTACTCGAGTAAAAACATATCGGAATGTGGCGCGAATTCGATGCCAAACTAATCGGTTTTTTACCGTAAAGTTAAGGCTGGTTGCACATCGACCTTGTCTCCTATTATGCGTACAAACATCCTCAAATCATATGCCTGAAAATGTGACCAAGATTCTGTACGCAATTCATCAATAAGGGGAATAACTTTCAAAAAGGGTGAATAAAGACGTCTCGATTATTACACCTTTTCTCGGCAAACTACATATTTAATAAACTGACTTCAAAGAGCTTACGTATTAGGGGGCAAATTATTATTTTTACAGGGTACTTGAACGAAAATACAAAGATTTTCTCTCCTTATCTCATCATGGATAAAGATACGTAAGTGTCATTATATAACTTGTGTGTACAGTCACAAGCAATAATATGAAAACATTTTACTGCTTTGTCTTAATATATCGAATCCGTTTTCTTATTCTTGCGTGTGTGTGTGTGTGTGTGTGAATGATGTACGCTGTTGGCCGCGAGGCCTTTACAGCTTCACTGGACTTAAAGGCGAGCGTGCAACCACTACGCTCTAGCCAGCCAGAAGGGCAAGAGGCGACGTACTCGAGGCGCCCTCGGTTGGGAAAGTCGCTGTACTTATTCTTGCTTCTGACATTCTTTATGTATGTCCGAACCACCTGCACCGGAGCATACCCTTTTTTATTGTCACTCCGAGACTTTCTTTCATACGTACACGTTTTTTTAGAATTGAAATGCTCTTTATTGTACACCAACCATCACTAGGCTACGTTAGCTTATGTCAGTCAGCTTGACTTCCAAACATATTTATTTTCATTTCGAAGTGCATGTCAAGTCCGCGTCACCGGCGAGCGTGTATGACGATCTATGAGTACGGAGGAAGCCAGAGAGCTCTATAAGGACAGAATGTGTTGGAACTCTGCACTCTCTGCCTACCCCGCAAGGGATCTGGCGTAATAAAAATAGATAAATAATAACCTTTGAATAAAAAAAAAACGTACGTCTTTACAAACGTAACGTTACTGTGACAAAATATTGAAGTGTATAGATTTTATTTATCGGGACTGGACATTAAAAAAAAATGGTATGGGTACAGACCCCAATTCGTCTTAAAATACCACATTACCGTACCTATATATCTTTATATGAGACGCTCGTGGTGTTGTGTGGCAGCGATGTTCTTACCGATCACCAAGATAGCAGCATTCGACTCAATCAGTCTGAGATGGTCGACTGTTTGTAGAATATTTATATTCGAGCATCATCGTATCACGCGAGATCCCTCGCAGGGAAGTCTGTCCTCTCATTTTTCGTATAACTAATTATTAGTTATTTAATTACTCTAATCAAGATTATCTTGCCTTCCTTCCCGAGATTCTCTCATTAATCATCATTCGTTTGCGTAACCCGTACCAGATATTTGTTGTGCTTTTCTAATAGAATTCCTTTTGCGATCCGGAATGAAACCGGCTCTTGTTTGCTAGCTTAAGTTAATTAACTTAATCAGATTGATTAGTTTTAATGATCGCTTAGATAACTTAAATGACTTAGGTTTTCCTAGATCGGACAAATGTAGTTTTTCTAACGAAAAATTCCCAGTACGGGTCCGCAGTCTGGAATTGTGCCCGGTATATAGCGATAGGCTCGCCCCTATTACATGGGACCTAACATCGTCAGCGAAACGTGGGTGTACTCAGTACACTTCTGCCACCCCCGCTTGGGAATATAAGTGTGACGGTGTAAATATTATGAATAATATTATTTCAGTGTTATTATGTTTAACCAGGTGTAGGTAATTTTAATCATCTCGTTAAGTTAATACAGACAACATAACTTCTTAAAAAGTTATCCAATCATGAACCATATTTCTAAGGGTTATTAAACCTTCGGCTTCGGCTGAAAGTTTTGGCGATGGCCTATTAATTGGCTTCGGCTTCGGCCAAAAATCGAGTGAGAAAACCTACATCAGGCATTTTGCAAATAATGTCATTAAAACATTATCGTAAAAAGAAACTGCTGTCTACCTACTATTTAACTATGTCTGAATCCATTGCCTACCGGGCGCCAGGGCTCGGCAGGGCTTACAAAGACATATATCATGGATATTGTTGCCCTAGGCGTGAGTTATCCGTTTTATCTTACGCGCTGGCATGGTGTGCAAAATTTTGAGATGAAATATCTTATTTTTCAGATATTATTGTTTTGACAAATAGACAAGACTATTTTGACTTGCGCACAAGACTCGGATCACGGGTCGACATTTTATGCGCGAGAAAAGTCTTGCTGTTCGTGGTAGCTCTTCTGGTCTGTGTTATAGATGAAGTATCTGCACTTCATTTTGCGACCATAACCGCGAATTATTGTTAGGTACAATGAGGTGGCGTATGCGTATACATACTGGTCGTCGATGCCAGGACTGAAATTCATTTATTGGCATTTATATGGCGGCTGTGTATTTATATAACTACACATGATTTACTGCGTGTACGTGAAATTCGATTTTAGCGTCGCTATGTGTGGAGTGAAGTAGCTGTTTCAAGCTGCATCTCATGTTTACACACTCAACCTAAGTGCGCTTTAGCTGCTTCAGTTTGAAGATCAAACTCAATGATGTTTGTCTAACATAATTTGTTCAAACATTTAAATTTGGCTTAAAAGTTTTCATACCAAACGTTTGTAGACAAGAAATAATGCTGAGGATCATAAATCAATACGACCTAGCCCGTAATTTAAATATATTCCATGTTCATACCGAACATGGAATTTATGCCGGCTACACACAACATGATCTTGTATGCCTGATATGGTCGTCTATCCGAACAGCTTGACAATTAAATTACATGATAATCCTATGCACTATATTACACCATCATGTGGGGTGTGGTAGTTCTGTCTGATCAATAGCTCTATTAGTGGTTATTCTTGTTAGTCACATATCTCATATAATATGTGCACAGAGTACACCCAAATTTTGCTGTAGTATTTTTTGGTCACTGACAAGGGTTCTCGACACTTTTAATCGTTATTAGGTTATTCCTGCAAATCGCAATCGCATATAGGAGCAAAGGGGTGTGGCAATCAATCATCGAGACACAGGTCTAGGGGTAGTATTATATAAAAGTACTCTGTCGGGTGAGCGGTATGTAATTGATGTTAAACTATATGTAGCAGAAACACGCGAAATCCCATCAAAAGGCCGTGACTAAGCAGCCGAGATGTTAAACGGTAGCTACTCTTCTTTCAATAATAAAACGCTAGTACAATTCAAGGTCTACTGTACGAAATGTCTGTTTTATTTTAAATTCCATATTTCATACCGCAAGAATTTTGTGACAAAATACACATTACTTTATTTATGTGTTTAGTTATAATCTAATTACACTATCACGGTACTAATGCTCTGCGGTCAGCCGCGTCTGCGCGCCACTTTCCCTCCACTCTCATTTGAATACTCGTGTTTATCTTCAATCTGCTTAATTATGGCGCCGACAGTTTCACTTAAACGGCGCGTGAAGATTTTTATTTGCAAATAGAAGTTATTTACTTAGAATTCCATTCTTACAAAGTATAACAATATTTTTTTCTATCTATTAGTGAAACAGTCACGCCGTTGGTTTTTACATTAAAACTGATCCATGATGGTCAATTCTAACAAGGAATAAATATATGTGTAGGTAGCAGACGTGTACTCTATACACTCGTATTTCGCCTATTTTCAGTATAACGGGCACAATAACAGACATAATAAAAGATTTTCTTTAGTACATACCATAGTGATTTCCGATGACACCGTATGGCACTAGATTAACGAAGAAATAAGTGCTAGACAGTTGTTGTAACGTTTGTAAACACATACATCCAATGTTATTCTGAAAATGATTGCTGACAGACTGGGCTGTCCTTATCTCCGGCATTGCTGTGATAGACACAGCACAGTAGCCATGCCTATTATTATATTTACCATGCTTATTATATTTTATCATTATAATTATTTCTGTTATTGTTTAATTGCTATTATTGTGTAAGTAATACACAATAATAGCAATTAAACAATAACATTTTTATTAATTTGAAATTTATCGCTTATGGATCCAATGTTATCCGAAATAAATGAAATTGAATTTGAATTATAACGATGCTGCTTATCCAAGCTCACTACTACAAGTACGCGCTGTAGTTAACAATTTACGCACGATAACTTAATAACATGATACTCATATCATTCCATGGCATGTAGAATTTTAAGAGCACAGCTTAATTAACTGGATATTTTGAGTTCGTTATCGCGGGTGGCATCTGGACGGCGGCGATGCCAGATAGTTGGCATTTGCATAATAATGGCGTTCTTCCGTGTTGCCCGTGTGCCCATGTGTGTTCAACTGGTCCTCACATAACATTTGTTGGGAAGAGGAAGAGTTTATTATATCTTATACTTCTCGTGAATTTGACAGGGCTCTTATATCAACTGCGTAGTTAGGTTTGATGAATATAACCCCTCTTATTTACTATGTTTAATCAAAGTTTGTAATACTCACAATCAAAAGCTCATATTTTAGTTGTTTTAATTTTTGGCGGGGTTAACAAACATCGCTGCTTAAGCTTCCAGACCAAACAGGCATAATAGACATTTATTTGCTTAGGTGTAGTATTAGTTACGTATACAATTCAAGTAAGTTACGAAATAATGGTAAACTTTACCCATCACTTGATATTTACAAAAAAAATTACAAAAAAAAACATACATAAATCTACTTATTCGTATAACACAAGTTCGCAAGATTTTATAAAAAGAAAGTGCAAATACGCTGCATTATGGTACCATAGCATTGACGGACGATTTAGCGCAGTGGTTAAGAGCTTAAGCCACTCCGCCCACTGTGTCTAATAGTCACGGGCTCGATTCCCGCACGGGACAAATCTTTGTGTGATCCACAATTATTTGTCCCGGTCTGGGTATTTGTGTATGTGAATTTTCATGTTTGTAAACGCACCCACGATACAGGAATAAATCCTAGTGTGGGGCTCCGTTTTTTAAATTAAGAAAAATAATAGCTGGTGTTCAAACATTAATCAATCGTATTAACATAATAAATTGATATACTTATGTCTAAGAAGCAACAAATATAAACTTAAGTTAGCAAACCACAATAAATATTATCTTCTGATCATATTCATTGAATTTGCTTTACCCATTAGCGTGTAGTGATGGTGTCGGTAGTCAACTGTGTGATTTGGACCCGGTTCTAACACTTTCCAATTAGTGGTACTTGACTTTAGATAGAGACCTGATTAGAACGAAAGATTTTATCTTTACGACATTATATTATTATTTCTAAAGGGTATTAAAACTAATAGGTAGTCGCACTGGTATCTAAATAGTAATTACATTGATCAAGCTCCCTAACGGATTTTATGTAAGGGTGACTCGTACCTTCACGATTTAATAAGGGCAAGAACCAGAGTAATCTATACTAATATTATAAAGATGTAATATTTGTAAGTTTGGATGTTCGGGGTAATCTGCGGTACTACTGATCCGAGTTTAATGATTTTTTCACCATTGGAAAACTACCTTATCCAGAAGTAACATAGGCCATATAACATAGACCCGGTAGGTGGCGTTGTTGTCGATCGGGTACGAAGTGTGGGAAACTGCTAGTCTAAAACAAAATTAATCTAGGTTCACAATTAAAGTACAAGTATCTTCACAATTCTGCTTTTGATAAAAAGAAACAAAGTAGCCTCCCACTGGAAATTTTTTGTTTGCCGTAAACACTTATACAAACCTAATATTTCGATATAAAAACACCAGGGTAGGAAAAAACTCATATGGGTCACACATACATTTCCGTGTCCGTGTATAGACCATGTCTTATCTTAAGGGCAAGTCAAGAGTCTCCGTAACCGGCGAGCGTGTATGAAACGAATTATGAGAGTAGAGGGAACCAGAGAGGTCTGTAAAGAAATAAACTATTGGAATTCTGTATTCTCTGCCTACCCTGTCGTGATGATATAGATAAATAGATAGATAGACATAGATTCCCGTCACATTCCGCGCAGGGAGCGAACATACTACTTTATCAAGTGACCGGAGCGACCTGTAGGTCTAACAACTAGACCAAACCGTTGACAAATGTGAGGGTACACTTGTCTCGAACCCACGGCCCATACCATAAAAGTTATCGGCTTAGCCGTTACTCTAATAAAAATATCACATACGATAGTTGCGTAAGACCATCTTCAATTTTGACTGACCGATGTCTTAATTTAATTCTATATCATAAGTCATAAAGATAGACATATCTTCTGATTATATTCGACGTTAAATATAAGTTACGATGAATCTCGCCATCAATCGCACTCCAGACCACTTTTTTCCCAATCAAACTTTTAGATTTAATCGATGGTATTACATCGTACAAATAGATCGAACACGTATTGAATTGGTGACTATCTATTCCCTGCGACTTCGGTCGCATGTTTTTTGCATTTATTTTAAAGTCCAAGTAAGTCAAAACTTTATACAAGTATATTAAAATATTTAAAAAGGATATATTTTTCCGTTATATATTTTTAATTTGCATTGTGCTTAACTCTAAATTGTTTAAGTTAAAACAATTTATTTACACCACTCTAAAATTAAGCTGAAGTACTCGTAACATACCTAACAGAAAATATAATAAAATTAATGAATTGAAGTAATATAACTGAAAAAATCATTACTCTTGTAGCCATTTTAGCCAAACACAAGCTTTTGATATTTGTTTTTGATATTGACCTAAAACCTGCGACATCGTACGCACTATTACCAACGCCTATTCTATGGCATAATGGAAAGTTGTAGCTAATTTCATCTGAGTATGTTAATTATTTATTTAGCGCACCAACTGTATAATTATATAACATCATTATATTTAATTACATGAGAATTAGGGAATACAATGTTAACTACATTGTTACAGCATTGTAACACACATATTATAGGTAGGCATAACATTTGTTAGTACATTATAAGGCGACAGCAGATACCAAGTGGGTAACATTTTACATTTTTTAGATAAACCAAAACGTCAATAAATAGTAAGCAAACTGAGTAGGTGTTTATGTGTTATACGAGTATAATAACCAGTAACAAACATCCAAACTTATATTTAAAGTTATTATATTTTTATAATGTACAAGCACGATTCCGGTTAAGTATAGATGATTAATATTTAACGACTACAAGAATTGAAAAAGGTATAACTTTAATTTGCGCTTTACTGATCTATTTATTCAGTTGGACTGAAGGATGTAAATCAATTATATTAATGTTATGAATAATTTATTTGATTCCTTTTCTATAGATCAGATTATTGTTTTATTTCTATTTGTAAATTAAATATAAGATTTTTCTCTGTTATACAAATCAGGTTTTACGTTGAATCTATCCGTATAACAAAACTGTAACGAAGTCCTGTCTGAACATGGAATATTTTTAGAAAATAACAACCCAGAGGTATCATACTATCGATGTAGAAGCCAATTCTACAATTTTTGACTTTCGTGTCTGTAGTACGTCATATAAACGGCTAAGCCAAATGAAAGTATAAAATTGTTTACTAACTTCGCAAAGTTAATATACATTATTATACTCTTATTTGGACAGTCATTTTGTAAGGGTATGACTAAATATGAATACCATATCCTTTCATACAAGGTGTAACATAATAAACGCAAGACCTGAAAGTGGTTTGTTCTAAATCGATAACTGAATTGATTCCAACTATCTTTAATATTCCTTACATTTCTTTTTAAATTTGCAAAAAATGCTTTTACTCCTTCAGTGCGGTATAAAAACCTAAATTTATTCTTGATTCATAGCAATAAGAAGATTATAAATGCATTCCTAACCCATATTTCTAAAAATGCACACATACACGTACAAGTTTCATTGTTAATTGGGGTATAAAAGTGCTTAAAAAGGGGGTAAACCTTTAAATTTAGAAATTTGGTTTTCGTTTTGAATTTATGAAGCAATTCTCTAATCGGGGTGTCTGAGGTCTTGCGTTTATTATGTTACACCTTGTATATACGAGAGAATTATAAATAATTCTGTCATTAATATTTTATCTCAGTGTAGTTAATTACCAAGTTAAAATTATACCACCACTCGCACTTTCTGTGGACGTTCCTAGAAAATAACTAAAGAAATAAAAATATGTATAGCACTAAAAAAAAATTGAATTTAAATTTGGTTAATTAGAGTATCTATATCATCACGCCAGATCCCTTGCGGGGTAGGCAGAGAGTACAGAGTTCCAACAGGTTCTTTCCTTACATACCTCTCTGGCTTCCTCCACTCTCATAGTTCGTCTCATACACGCTCTTAATTAGAGTAGCGCGGTTTCTTTAAGATAATATTTGTTTTATCAAGATCGATCAGCGTACTTACCGTCCCGAATGTAGCTGAGCACCCCTTGGGACAGACGAATATGTTTGTTTTGATATCTAAAGCATTAAAAATCAATATTGCTTTGGCAAAACAAGATACAGTTGCAGTGAGCGCGTATTTAGCGTATTCCTCCTAATTAATAAACAGCTACAATTAAACTAGTAGTAAATACATAATCACACATATTTAAACAAATCACTTACTAAATAAAATCTATTAAACTTGAACGACATTTAAATCAAACTTACCAAGAACAAATACACAAAAATCCGCTATTGAATACATACACAGAACATAAACAAACACATCGTCACACACAATACACAAAATCCAAAGTTTTCTCAACGATTCGTTTACGATCCTTAGTTGTAGAGGTGGGGGGACACATGCGAGTGTTCCGCCGTGGATTCGCGGTTCGACTGGCTGGTGGCGACCTGGCGGACCGCGGTACGACGCACGGTTTGTACACGTTGGGGGGCTGTGTATCGGTATTATAGTGTATCATGATACAATGTTTATTAAAGGAGCTGTAACATCGCATGTCATCCTGACCTAAGACAAGACTCGATATAGTAGAGATAATTTTATTTATAATTTTTCTTACCATGACTACCTCGTTGTACTAGTGGTAAAGTGCATCGCTCTGTAATCACGAGGTCCTGGATTCAAATCCTAGATCGGATAAATGTAGTTTTTCTAACGACAAATTCCAAGTATGAGTCCGAAGTCTGGAATTGTGCCCGATAATATCATCGGCGAAAACTGTGTGTACTAAGTACACCTCTGCCACCCCCGCTCTGGGAATATAGGCGTGACGGTGTTTATTATTTTTATCTTTTTTTACCATTGTCCTGGGGTTGGTGAACATGCATTATCACCTTATGAGACATGTACCGAAAGTTAGTACAATGTATTATAATCGATAGAATCGCATGAACTGTATGAATGTAGATGAAACGAATGGAATGTTTCAAAATCGTAGCATGAAGGGAACTCGGTGGGATACAGGCATAAGTTCTACACATGCTTATTGCTATTACCATCGATCAAAATTACAGTCTATCGATAGTTTTCCGCTAGAGCCTTACACGGTACGTAGAGAGTACAGTATTCGAACTTGTATTTCCCTACAAACGTTTCATGGGATTGAAACGCCTCTCACTCGCATCGCGCCAATTTATTTTTTTAATTTGTAACTCTTATAACTCAATAATTTGTAAATATTATTATATCTATCTATCTATCTATCTATAACCTCACGCCAGATCCCTTGCGGGGTAGGCAGAGAGTACAGAGTTCCAACAGGTTCTTTCCTTACATACCTCTCTGGCTTCCTCGACTCTCATAGTTCGTCTCATACACGCTCGCCGGTTACGGAGACTCTTGACTTTTCCATCAGATAAGACTCGGACAGATTTATTATTATATATTTTATTATATTATGCCTGCTTCTTTCTCTATTTATTACATATACATATACATTTATTACATATGAGCAATGCTTGTGCAGTCCCTGGTTTTCCTATTTTCGACTATGGTGATGTGTGCTACTTCGACCTGAATGCAGATCACCTCAATAAATTAGACCGCCTACTTAATAACTGCATTCGATTCGTTTTCAATTTGCGTAAATATGATCATGTGTCGGAGCATCGATCACTATCAAAGTGGTTGCCTATTCGGCAGCGTAGAACTCTAAGGGCACTTACAACATTATTTTCTATCCTTTATTCTCCAGTCTCGCCTGCTTATCTTACTTCTCAATTTCAGTATTTATGCTCAAATCACGATAAACATCTTCGCTCTTCTGATAATCGACTTCTTCAGTGCCCCCCTCATACTACTGATTTCAGTCACTCTTCCTTCTTTGTCCAGTCCATCCTTCTTTGGAATGCTCTGCCTCTGGAACTCAGGATGGCAACCATCGTCCCTCTTTTAAAAAAAGTCTGCAGGATTATGTACTTGAGATGTTGGATCCCCCTCAATGTTAGTCGTTCCATGTCGTTATGTCGCACAGTTTTAGTTTATGTATGTATTGTATAAATATATATGTATGTATATATTTGTGGTCTATATAAATATGTACTATGTATAATATCATTATATATAATTTGTATTTACTAATGTGTTTTAAATAGTTGTTATTTATATTTTTTATTCTTGTAACTTTTTTTTCCTTAAATTTGTGTAATTTCGCACCTACCACACTTGACTCACAACACCTTAAGGTAGACTGGCAGAAAATGCCGCAGGCATTAAGTTAGCCTATGTACATAAGTGCATAAAGCGTAAATAAATAAATACGAGATTGATTTACTGTATCCATAGTATGTGCGATTAGGTCACCATTCAGGGTAGCCATATATACGTAACAACCGATTGAAGAGGGGTTTGGAATAAAATCAGCGTTGGAGCGAGCTCTCTCCGGCACATGCTGAGCCAAACACCTTTCGGCACAGCTCATACCGTAGCAAACAATACTGATGGCAGAAGCTCATTGTATCTTATTCTCTGTTTGTTTGTTTTTAACCCTGTATCTTAGCTGTGCTGAATAAATATTTTTTATTTCATTTCTTGCCTCCTTTCATACACGCTCACCGCTTTATGTTGATGAAATTTTTCGTCGTTTCTGTCGGATTATCTCATTCCGGATGTTCAAACCGTGACAGATCTAGAGCGTAGATCTCATTAATGTTTATTCCGTCCACGAGTATGACCACCCTGTAGAGTATAATTGAGCTTTCAGTAAAAAAAGTTCTAAAAGTGATTTTACAGAGCACTGGCTCTGTAAAATCACTTTTTTACACTTAACGTGCGAACATAAGCGGACTAATAGAACAGGTAAACTGCACGCGCAATATTGCGTTACAAGTGCGAACATATGACTCGCGCACTTATTTACGTGGTTATTTGCCCGATGTAATTGACCCGCAGAAATGCCATTAACTGCACTTATCACTAGCTACGTGTTCAAATACCATAGACTTCAAAACCTAGATCTTGTAAGAAATAACCTTAATTTACAGTATAAATATAGTCATTCCACGCAGTATTACACCGCATTATGTGTCTCGTGTTCACAGAATGCTACAATTCAACATTGTTCACAAGAACATTACTAATAAGATACTATTTGCGGGCATTGCGCGTGAAATTACCCTGACGAATCGCAGACGGGCGGGCTCCAGAGAAATACTGGGCAAGAATAATAAAATTATGTTTGGTAGGTAATACGTGGTAACATATAGTTACGCTTTGTAATCTCAAGATTCAGGGTTATAATATAAAAATATGGGCAGTTTGGGGATTTTTATGCCCCTACATATATGCTATTATAAACTTGTTAACCTATCTATGATACTAGATCCCTTACTTAGGTTCTTTCAGTTCACTTGTTAATGATGAAAGAAATGATCGCGAGGTAACCTTCATGGCTGAAAGAACGTGAACTTGATTGAAAGGCATGAATAAATAGTGTGCGTGAGATTGCGACACTCACCTCTCTGCCGCATTGGGACTTTAAATACCTCGGCGAAATGGTGCTGTGCTATCTGTCAAAGATAGCATATCATTATTGGGTATCTCCAAATGTAAGGAGTAAAACAGAGAAGGAAATATAGAGACAGAAAGAGAATAAATATTACACCCGTCTATCCTTTCAGTGAAAAACTTTTTAAAAAAGGGAAACCGACTTCAAAAAGCAAAAAATAAATATTTGAAGTCGGTGCTGGTTGGTGCAGTCGGTTACTTGGCACCGACTTTATTTTCTGCCGATATTTATTTTTTGCTTTTTGAAGTCGGTTTCTCTTTTTTTTAAAAGTTTTTTATTTTACAACTTTTAGTGATGAGTGAATTTATTATTATTATTTATATAACTCCTTTATATTATCCTACTTATTTATACAGTGAGGTACCTACAAGATTGATATAAAACTCATAATAACTGAATTTTCACATTCATGCTGTTTGCCGTATAGAAAACCCCTGGTGTATCTTCAAAGCCCATTGTCCAATACCAATAAAATTTAAATTCGGCCATCACGGAGCTATACTGAACCTAATGCAAAAAGAATCATCAAAGTCAGTTTATAAGCAAAGAAATTACAAAAGGATACAGACGAATTATGACCCTCCTCCTTCTTTGATGTCGGTTAACATTCTGCTTAGTTCTGTAGTAGGGTACCTATAGGATTGACGTAATACCCATAATATCTCAATACACGCATTCGTATTGTTTGTCGTTTAAGAAGTTCCCTGGTGTGTCTTCAAAGTCCAACGTCCAATACTGATGAAATTAAAATAGGACCACCTTGAAACTATATTGAATGCAGCGGAGAAAGAATCATCTAAATCGGTTCATAAGCAAATAAGTTATAAAAAACACAGACGAATTAGGAACCTCCTCCTTTTTTGAATCAGAATCAGAATCAGAATTGAAGTCGGTTAACATTGTGCTTAGTTCTATAGTAGGGTACCTATAGGATCGACTTAATACCCATATTGTCTCAATTTGCACAGTCCTATTGTTTGTATCTTCAAAGTCCAAGGTCCAATACCAATGAAATTAAAATGGGACCACCTTGGAGCTATACTGAACCCAATGCAAAAAGAAACATTAAAATCGGTCCAGAATTGACAGATATATCGGTGAACATACATAAAAAAGCATACTTACAGACGTACATAGAACCTCGTCCTTTTTTAAGTCGGTTAAAAACAAGATACTTGTATTTTCGTCGCTAATCTAAATGCGGACCCCTAAATTAACTTTAAATCATATGCAAACAGCACAGCTAATAGCTAATTAAGTCTCTTGGCCCCGCAGACGCGTGTCTGTCAGTTCGTTCAATTGGCACTATGATTTTTAAAATAATTTGCATTATTATTCGTTTGTAGCTAGCCTGTGCCGGTTTATATCATTGTAGCGACTTTTATTTGGTTAATAGTCCTCTCTCGTGCCTATAATTAAACTCACAACTAAATGAATTTGTTTTGTATAATCTAAACCACCGCTGGGCGGTATTAACTTGCAAATTATAAATTTTACATTCTTTTTTCAGTCTATCTACTAATCTAACACCGCATCGGTAAGAGATCTCCACCGAGAAGAACTTAGCGGGATATAACTACCCAAAAAGGTTGTACATAGTACGTTTTAGTTGGAGCGAAGTATTTTGTCCTAAACTTTTAGTGAACAAAGTGTGTGCCTGTTTTAGGTACAATATTACTAATCAATTGTTTTACACAATTAACTTCTTGGTAGGTATTTATGTTAAACTTAGAGATTCCCTTACGGCGATTTTCTTACCGTTGTTAGCAAATGACTCAGTGTATGATGACATAACTATTGTATGTTTTATGATATTTAAACTTACCTCCACTGAGGTCATCGACTGACCTGCATAGATGTCAGTAGGTACCAAAACTAGTTGTATCTCATCCCAAGAAACATGATAGCCGGCCGTGCGACCATGCAGCGCACATCGCGGCCGCACATCGTCACACTCCCATTGCGCGCGCGCACCCATTGAATTACAAACATACGCTGTATGCAACTCACTTGAAAGGATTTAAATCTTTACGTAGTAGAGGAGATTTCTTCTATATAGATAAACAAGAGGAATTCCTCGTAACTGACTTCTGATTGTTCATCTATGCTGCCGAGATACTGATCGAAATTCAATAAAATTAAGGATGGTATGGCGACATATTGTACTGAAAATCTCATTCGAACTCGATTATCAGCTACTACGAGTAAGTTTATCGAATGAAGGAAGTGAGAAATTCCTCTCCTAAATTAAAATTTATTCTTTTTAAGACTTCTATTTTCAGCCGAAAGAGGTCCACTGCAGGACCAAGGCTTTCCTGAAAGACTGCCTCATCGACCGCCTATTAGGTTTTGAGACTATTAAGTTGGAATCTGAAAAAACCTACTCAAAATCTGAGGTGGAATTCAAGCACGGAATAAAAGCATTTTACGATATTTACTATACTTCGGTAATATTTCATCTTTAACACAACACCTTAGCAGGTAATGTTATTTTCTATCATATCGTGTCGATTCCCATCAAGTTTATGATCTGTCTTGATCTTGAGTTTAGATCCGCGAGTTATTGCTAATTATCCTGTCCGCTATTAAAGAATTTCTATATTACTCTAATTAATAGATTTTCTTATAATTTATGACTTAGTACATACTTATGCATGACAATATCTTGATAATATATTAAATATTACTCGTATAATGCATTATCTCTTGATATTCTATCTATCTATCTATATCATCACGCCAGATCCCTTACGGGGTAGGCAGAGAGTACAGAGTTCCAACAGGCTCTTTCAGGTTACGGAGACTCCTGACTTGTCCTTCAGATATGACCCGGTCTATTTGGTCTTGATATTCAAGAGACAATATAATGCACTCAAGTCAAGAGTCTCCGTAACCGGCGAACGTGTAAGAGACGAATTATGAGTGTGGAGAAGCCAGAGAGTTCTGTAAGGAAAGAAATTGTTGGAACGCTATATTCTCTGCCTACCCTGCAAGCGATCTGGCGTGATGATATAGATATAGATCTCTTAAATATGTAATTATCTATTTTTCGTCAAGCAGGGTGGCTGAGATGTATTTACTGTATACTGTGTGTACAGATTGTTGCTACTATACCGGGCACAATTCGAGTCTCTGGTCTAGGTACCACTGAGTTTTATTTAAAAATGCCAATAACTCTTTGTCCAATCTAGTATTCGAACCCAGGACTCTGTAATACAGACAGTAGAACAACGGCACAGATTCTATATTCTTGTTGTAAAGACTAACTAGCCTTTCCTCCATTACATGACTGATCTAGTAATTATTTACCACTGTCTTATCACACTACCTAGTACTGTATTATCTGAAAGGCAAGTGGAAAGTCTCCGTAACCGTAACTTAATTGACGCCTGTAGAAGATGGTCTACTATATTTAAACTTAAATAATAGTCAAGAGTCTCCGTAACCGGCAAGCGTGTATAAGACGAACTATGAGAGTAGGAAGCTAGTCAGGTCTGTAAGGAAAGAACCTGTTGGAACACTACTCTCTACCCCGCAAGGGATCTTGCGTGATGATATAGTTAGTTAGACATTACTGAGATTGTAAAGATTAAAATACCTACAATATCATCACGCAATGCGTCTCATTCATTGGTGCTGCAGTAAAAACTACAGTCTACTTACACACCAGGAACGCGCGAGAAAGTCGCTCGTTAATGCAGACATTTATGTTTTGTGATCAATTCCTGATTAATATTAATCGATTCTTGCCATTTTACAATTATTAGCATCGATTATAACCGAATGATTTGTATGTCGGCTGTGATGTCTATTTCAATCCATTTCGTTAATAAGCAATAAGTGAAGTACGGTAACGGTTCGTTCAGTCGGACGGTTACAGATAAGGGGGCGTCCATTTATTACGTGGTGATTTTAAAGATTTTTGATGGGCCTATGTTTAGTATTTGGGTTGTTCCATTGGTAGTCTTTCGGTTTCATCATTAGACCCTGAACGTCATCTAATTGTGTAGTGTCAGTACCAATAGGAGCCTAAGCACGAGGGGGTTATGCTGTGTGGTTGACATGTTTCTATGCCACCTTGCGACTCCATCGTCAGACCAGCTCCATGATACCATATTATTGCATTGTCACCGAACTTACATATGTATACCAAATTTCAAGTCAATCGGATACCCGCAAATGCTTGAAAAATAAATCACAAGATTTGAACCGGCAAGACAGAAGACGGACAGACATACGAACAGTGCAAGTTAAATAAAAGCTCGTAAAAATAGGGACTGTTCAGTGACATATGTTTTTGTCTCAAGTACCTATTCTGAGTTTTAGGATATTTCTTAATATAATTTTTTTTAACTGAATAATTGCTTGTTTCAATTTCAATTTTAATCGTTGTACTGTGTCTACATATATCTTCACGCAAGATCCCTTCCGGGGTGCTTACAGGGAGTAAGCACACCGGAGCTATGCTTGGGTTCTGAGTTCTGAGCAAAAACCGTCTAGTTTGATCGATGATAAATGAGCTTTTCTCTAAAACAAGCCAGTTTTTGCTCAGAACTCAGAACCCAAGCATAGCTTAAGCATGATTTGAGGAGAAACCTATCAAATTTAGAGTTACCTTTAGATAGATTGTTGTATCTGAAATTCTGGAATTATGAGAATTGGCTTACTATTATTACACCTACTTTTACGCCATTTCCGTTATAAATAATGAATAGTCTGCTATGGCACATAACCTATGAGAAATATAACTAAACACAATAATTCTCATCCGAATGAGTCACACATAACGAGATTATGTGCAGACGATGCGTGAAATAACTATAATGTAGTGGTGCGGTGATCTTAACGGAGCGGCGCGCGCGCAGCTCGGAGGCGTATGGCCGTTAAAATTAAATAGTTCAGCTTGGACCAATTTATAGATCGGTAACGCTTGAGCCTGACTCTAGTCAGCAAAACATCGTGTCGAATTTAGGCTCATAATGCTAACGATACGGTAGGCATATACCTATTCCGCGATATAATATAGAAATGTCTAATGAAAATTCTGTCTGTCTGTCACAGCCGTTTGTTTCGGAAATGGTTAGCCGTAGAAGCATGCAATTTGATGCAGTGTGTCTGTGTGTGTGTATAATGAACGTGGGCGAATAGTTAGTAAATTCAGGTAATATATTTAAAAGTGGTGGTAAATATTAAGGCAGTGTAAACACTGCCATTTCCGCAAGAGATCAGGCGTCGTGGTATAGTTAGTTGTTAAAATTGTGGTAGTAGGAAGTTATTCCTTAGTAGGTAACATGCGGTTTTATTTCGAACCCCAAATTACAGCTAAAAACCACCTGCCCTTTCAAAATTACCTAATTAATGATATTAACTACCTGATCACGCTAGATCCCTAGCGGGGAAGGCAGGAGGTGCAGTGCCTTACTAACCCCTTTAAATATATAATGTGTGCATTTCACCCAGATTTGCCATACACCACCACAGTGGCTGCCATCGAGGCGAAGGCCTAGAGATGAATCAATAGGGAAATATTACAATGGGACTACTGCTTAATATTTCCATCATGGCTCCGTCATAAGATTCACAATCTAAATCATTTCATGACGTGCATTATCATACGAGCAGTCGCGAACAATTTACGCTTATTATATTTGCTAATTCTGGTTCGCTGCGCAGGTCCGAGACAAGATCTGGCGGCGCGCGCGCCGAATTGTAACTCGTAATTATTGGTGTTTCAGGGCAATGACCTTGTTATTGCAGTCATTAATCGTAATGTGCGCTTTATGTAACGTGTTATCAAGTGATTACAGATATGGATTTCATATTGAAAACGGTCATATGACATCAACTTTTATAGTACCTACTCAATAGGACTACCTACATACTAAATATGCCGTGTGGTTCCCAGCTTAGAATTGGACCAACCCATCTCATCCCATTGGGTGTCGTACAAGGCGACTAAGGGACAACTAGGGAATGGGCAGCAGCGTTCTTCTAGATACTTCCACGACCAATAAACTGCGCTCGCCATCCCGCCTGCCAAGCATGGCGAGTAAGTCAAATCCCCCCCTAATTATTATGGAAGAAATGTATAAAACCAGGCCCCTAGTCCCCGCGGTCCTGTTCGTCCTGGCCACGGTAGCAGCCATGTTAACGACAGGACAAGGGGTGCTAAGAATCTCCGGCAAAGATTCGGCTACCATCAACAACGACGAAAATTGACCCTGGTGACATACAACGCACGCACGTTGAGGACAGATGAGAAGCTAGTTGAGCTGGAAGAAGAGATAGAGTACAAGTTACACTGGAGTATTGTTGGTTTATCGGAGGTCCGAAGAGAGGGCGAGGACAGGATAACCTTAAAATCCGGCAACTTGTTTTACTACCGGGAGGGCGAACAACAGTCCCAAGGTGGTGTCGGATTTATTGTCCACAAGTCACTCATAAACAACGTTGTGTCCATCACTAGTGTGTCGAGCAGGGTAGCGTACCTGATACTCAGAATATCTAAAAGATATTCGCTGAAGGTCATACAGGTCTACGCACCGACCTCAACATACTTCCAAAGCACACTTTACAGTGGTTATGGGTGACTTCAATGCGCGGCTGGGCAAACGGGGCGATGATGAGTTGAGAGTGGGGCAATTTGGATACGGGCAGCGCAACTCTAGGGGTCAGAGGCTGGCCGAATTTCTGGAGAAAGAGGGACTCTTTATGATGAACTCTTTCTTTCAGAAGCCGCCTCATAGGAAATGCACCAAGCGACAAATATTTAATGATGTCTCCGTGTTTCACAGAGTAAAAACCGGCAGTGGTCACCAAATGGTCAGAGGCACATTAAATATTTAAGTCAAAATGGAAAGATCGCGTCTGATGCAGTCTACGCTCCAACCTTCTTATGCACATAACCAAAACCCCGAGAACTTTCAACTAGAATTGTCAAACCGCTTCGAATTGCTAGACAGCAGCGCATCAGTGGACGAGATCAACAACAGGCTGGCAGAGACTGTCCATACGGTCGGGTCAAAGTATTTTTAGCCCCACCGTTAAAATACCGGTTTAACCACGCCTGCCGCCTTCCCATATCACGTCGAAATGACGCGCTCCACTACTCACTCCACCCGAGCTGGAGTCCCGCAGGGCTCAGCTCTCTCGCCCCTCCTGTTTAGCCTTTACACGAACGACACTCCTCGTTCGAGTAAGGTGCATCTAGCCCTATTCGCGGATGATACCGCTCTCTACGTCTCGCATAGGAATAAGGGTTTCATTACCAGAAACCTTCAGGCAACCGCCAATTCCCTAGGGAATTGGTTCTGGAAGTGGCGTATTGATGTGGACCCGGACAAGAGCGCTGCGGTGTTCTTCCCCAGAGGTGCCACCCCGCACCACTCCCAGCGCCGCCCTAGAAGTAATCTCCATCAAGTGACTATGTTCGACCGACCCATTCCCTGGGTCAAAGAGGTCAAACATCTAGGGGTCACCCTAAACAGCACCATGTCCTTCGGCCTGCACATCAAGCGGGTCCGCCACCGAGCAGCCTTTGTGCTCGGTCGTCTTTAGCCGATGATCAGCAAGCGGAGTAAATTATCCCTTAGGAATAAGGTGACACTTTATAAAACATGTAACACGCCCTCGAGTATGTCACCCCGTGCCCTTCTGGCTCGAGCGTAATGGTTGCACGCTCGCGCTTAAGTCCAGTGAAGCTGTAAAGGCCTCGCGGCCAACAGCGTACATCACTCACACACACACTACAAGCGCCTGCCCCTGGCACTGCACAAAGACTTTGTATCGTCCAGGGTATTCTCATCAATGAGCAGTTTGCTTTTCGAGCCAAACACCCTTGCACATCCTCACTGGCTTCAAACTTCAAACCCAAACCCGTCTCATGTGCCCACTCACACGGCTGCCCTTTTCTTTGATGTCGCGAAGGCGTTCGACAAAGTCTGGCACAACGGCTTGATCTACAAGCTTTACCAAATGGGTGTGCCAGACAGACTCGTGCTAATCTTACGAGACTTCCTGTCGAATCGCGCCTTTCGGTATCGCGTCGAAATGACGCGCTCTACCCCCCACTCCATACAAGCTGGTGTCCCACAAGACTCAGCTCTCTCCCCCCTCCTTTTCAGCCTTCACACGAACACAGTTTCGGGTAGGTTGAAAAAAACTAAACACATTGTTGTTTGCAGTATTATAAATAGTATGAAGTGGTAGATAAAGTTACCTGCTAGTGGAAAGTGCAAATATCCATAATCTAATTATCCTCAACACTAAGTTTCACACTCAAGCACACTTTTTATAACCCCAAAACAACAATATGGAGGCTCTGCAACACACCATTGAGGGATTGGCTTCTGTCTTTCACTCCAAGATGGCACAATTGATTCCAAGTTGGAAAAGGCAGCTTCGGCAGGTATTAAGCCAGACACTGTGGCAGCGGATTTCACAGAGTTTAGGTCCTTCATAGTTGAAACGCTGGGCAATCTGCAGTGGCAGGTGGCACTGTTAGCACAGGCCCATGAACGCCTAGAGATGAGGAGCCGACGCAAAATGCTGCTAGTACATGGAGTGGCTGAGAAGAAGGACGAATCCCCATTAAATATTCTGTTGGATATCGCTTCCAAACATCTCAACACTGGAGATCTCAGACCCCATGTCAGCCGTTGTCACCGTATTGGTAGGCCCAACTCCAATAAGCCGAGGCCGCTTCTAATTAAGTTTCGCGACCTTACTATGCGAAACCAGGTATGGTTTGCCATGACCGGTTTAAAGGGTACCGGTTTAACCATGTCCGAGTTCTTAACTAAGGAGCGGCACGCTGTGTTTATGGAAGCTCGGAGACGTCATGGCGTGGCTAATTGCTGGACGAGGGACGGCACCGTGGTTGTGGCTGAGCCGGGGGGTAAACGGCACCAATTCCGCACTTTCGCTGAGCTTGATGCTGTCCCGTGTATGATTTCTCCTGAAGACGGAAGCGGTCCTTCTTCTAGTAAAGACAAACGCAGTTTACGTACAAAGCCCCGTGCTAAAAAAGCATAAGTTTTTTGGTCTTTGGGTGCCTATTTGTTTTTGATAAACAATGTTTGTATTTACTTTTTATACCCACTGTATTGTTTCAAAACTATATACCTATATAACATACAGAACAGATAATATAACAGGACTAGTGGTTATTTATGTGTAAGTTATTATTTACATACAGTTAATTTTTTATGATTTTTACGATTCTAGTATGTGTAGGTACGCAAAACTTCTCGGTTTGACATCTGTCTTGTCAAAGTGACATTTGCTTTTCTTCTTCTTCTTCTTCAAGTTATGGCTTCACACTAATTATAAGTGTATTTTGCTAGTGTCCAGTGAGATATATAATCGTGTTTGTTTAAATTAATTCGACTCCCCGATGAATTTGATGACAACGATGATAATGAAATTAATGAAGTAACCCACCCTGGATAGTAAAGCGGTGGATACTTTACATACCAATTACGACGGCCGTTTTGAGGGAAGTCGAAAAGGCACGTTTTATCAGTTTGTTACAATTACCTTCTCTCATGCACATATAAAAACACATAATGGTTAATATTCCACCAACATTACACATTATTAGTCGAAATAACACAAGTTTTGGAAATTAAAACAAATTGACAACATCACTCTTCGACTTCCCGCCAAAACCCCCGACATTTGCTTTTATATTAAGACTTGGATTTAAGCTTTGGGTGTTATGCTTATAGACTTAACTTTTTTTTTTCCTTTTCAAGAGTTATTTTTATATTACTTTTGACTTTTATTTTTCTTCATTTTCAAATTATTTTTATGTAACTTTTGAATTCCTTTGTCCTATAATAATTGTCGTAGGTTTTATTATTTTTGGGTGCCCCATAGACACTGTTTATGGTTGTAATCCTTTCCATTGTATTTCTCATAGAGATAGGATATTTCTGCTGCCTTTTTTTTCTATTATTACTATTTTTGTAATTATACTAAATAGCCAATTGCGTTTTCCGCTGGCAGGTAGACGACAGTAGATTTTTTTTTTAATTATTTAATTTTGGTATATATTTATTTATACCTTTTTTAATATTATACTTTTTGTAATGAATGACGACAACAATATTTTAAATCTTGACCCTATTGATACCTTTCTATCTTGTTCCTCTTCAGAGAGTGATGACAGCTTTGTAGCGTGGCACCTTCCTTACATGATGTTCTTGTTTCTGAGTACGCGAACGTGACTAAGAACTTTAACGTGGTGCACATTAATGCTCAAAGCATTCCCGCCCACTATCAGGATTTAGTTTTGACCATGGACAACAAAAATATCCATGCGATTTTGATCTCTGAATCTTTTCTACGGCCTATTCTTCCTGGTTTTCAGTTAATTCGTAATGACCGTACATGTAGTTCTTACGGTGGTGTTGCGATCTCCGGGACTATCTTCCGTACTCCATAGTAAGCAAATCAGCGCAGCCTCCTCCGCCTAATACAGCGGAACACCTCTTCATTGAAGTTACTTTAAATCATCACAAAGTCCTTCTGGGGGTTTATTATTGCCCCTCTCTTCATATTAATTTCTTTTCTTCTTTTGAAAGCCGCCTAGAAGACCTTACCCCGTCATATGTACACTCTATCATTATGGGCGGGCGACTTCAACACTTGTTTACTCAAGAATTATTCCCGGTTGATTCCCGGGCTCGTAATCTGAAAGGTTTAGTAGATTCTAGTAATGTGCATATTCTCCCACTTACAGCAACTCATCATGCCCCAAACTCTACTCCTTCCCTATTAGACTTAATTATAGTCTCTTCTCTTGAACATGTTGTCAAATGTGGCCAATATAGTGCTGATGCCTTTTCCTATCATGATTTAATCTTTCTATCTGACAAGATTCGTCCGCCAAGAACTAAACCAAAGACTTTTCTGCAGCGCAATTTTGGTGCAATGAACCTTGATCATCTCCAAGAAGATACAGGCAAAGTCAACTGGTCTGTGGTTGAGCAGGAGGAAACGGTTAACAATAAGATTGCTATGTTTAATATAATACTCACAGAACTTTTTGATAAACATGCTCCTATCCGTGAAGTTAAAATGAGGCATCTTCCTGCTCCTTGGCTTACTGAAGACATCAAGGTTCTCATAGATAAGAAGAATCGAGCTAAGTCGAGATACAAGGTTGATTCCAGGGATAAGTACCGTGACAAACATCATCGGGCTAGGAACCGATGTAACACAGCTTGCAGGGATGCACAGAGGCGTCACATCCATCGCTCTGTTGAAAACGGTGATCCCGCCAAAGTCTGGAGGTTCCTTCGGACCTTAGGAGTAGGTAAATCTCCACAAGATGCTGCATTAAGTGATATGCAGCAACTTAACCAGCATTTCTCTAAGTCGTCAGTTTTGGATAATACTATTAAAGCTAACACGCACTTTATCTACTTAATGCACAGATCGCCCCTGATTATCCTTCATTTTTATTCACAACGGTTTCTGAACATGATGTTAAAAATACTATTCTTTCCATAACTTCAAATGCCGTCGGAAGTGACAGTATTAGTCGTAATATGATCATACCTATTCTTGACTCCTTATGCCCCATTATCACTCATATCCTTAATTCTTCCATCACGACTGGTGTTTTTCCTAATTGCTGGAAGGACGCTCAAGTGACTCCCTAACCAAAAAAGGCTAACCCTGGATCCTCTTCAGACTACCGTCCAATCTCTATTCTCCCTTTCCTATCTAAAGTTCTTGAACGACTCATTCAGAATCAGTTTAGTCGGTTCTTGAATGCTCATAATATCCTTGACCCATATCAATCTGGTTTTCGCCCTGGTCATAGTACGACTACTGCATTAGTAAACATCTCTGACGACATTCGGCTTGGAATGGAAAATCAGCAGCTAACTGTTCTTACTCTTCTTGATTTCAGTAATGCGTTTAACACAGTCGATCATGATATCTTGCTTGCTACGCTGCGTTCCCTTAATGTTTCTCCTTTGGCGATCGACTGGTTCCGTAGCTATCTGTCTGGGCGTCGGCAACGTATTCGCATAGACGATACTTTTTCCTCTTGGTGTGATGTTTCCGCCGGCGTACCGCAAGGGGGTGTGCTATCTCCGCTGCTTTTTGCAGTCTTTATCAACTCAATTACCAATGAGTTAACGTCATCGTATCATCTTTATGCTGACGACTTACAAATATACTCACAGGCTGATTTTGATCATCTGTCGACTGCCATCCAAACTATAAATTGCGACCTGAATTCTATTAATTCTTGGAGTAAGTCACATGGCCTAGCAGTTAATCCAATCAAAACTCAAGTTATTGTGATAGGCAGCCCTTGGTCTCGAATTAACTTTTATCAACTTCCTGCGATTACGTTCGACGGGGTCCTTATTCCATACTGCGACAGGGTGAAAAATCTTGGTGTTATCTTTGACAACACTTTGTCGTGGAGACCGCAGGTTGCTGAGGTTAGCAGATTTTCGCTTCAGGAGCCTCTCTTAGACGCCTACGTAATTTCTTACCTGTCAATACTAAAGTTGCGCTTGCACAATCCCTTCTGTTGCCTATTCTTGACTACGCTGATTCTTGCTACCTTGACTTATCAGTGGAGCTTCTTAATAAACTCGAAAGACTTCAGAATTATTGCATTCGTTTTATATTCGGCTTACGTAAATATGACCACGTATCCGAATTCCGTTCTCAACTTAAGTGGCTCCCTGTCCATCACCGTAGGAATATGCATGTACTATCACTACTCTATTCTATCTTATTTAACCCGTGCACTCCAATGTATCTTAAGGAACGTTTTTCCTTTCTCGCCACTACTTAGTCGCGTGAACTTCGTTCCTCTTCGACACTTCGCCTAACTATCCCTACCCATTCTTCTAACTTCTTTACTAATTCCTTCACTATCCAAAGTATTCGTCTTTGGAACTCCTTACCTGATTCTATAAGGCGTGCTAAGTCCCGGGAAATATTTAAGCGGGATCTTAAAGCACATTTCCTGCAGACCTAACACCTTTAGCTAGTTCCCTTTTAATTTTTTACCCTTGCTCGTATCTCTTTTGTTTCTCCTTACCTTTATATTTATTTATTTCGTCATTCATTTGCGTAATGTATAATAGGTACTTTTTGTTTCATTTTACTTCTTTTCATTTTTTAATTTTTATGTTATTTTATTCATTGTTGCACCTTACCCATTGCCATTTTATTTTTAACATCTCTGTCCTCTACCTAAAGGTTGCCTAGAAGAAATCGCTTTAAGCGATAAGGCCGCCTTACTGTACCAACATAACTATGTTCGATCTTGTTTTTTGTCATAATATTTTATGTGCAATAAAGTGTATTATTATTATTATTATTATATTTCTCGTACGAGTAAGGTGCATCTAGCCCTATTGGCGGATGATACCGCTCTCTATGTCTCACATAGGAATATAGGTTTCATTACCAGAAACCTTCTCCAGAAGTGCCACCCCGCGCCCTTCCCTGCGCCATCCCAGAAGTAATCTTGGTCAAGTGACCATCTTCAACCTACCTATTCCCTGGGTCAAACAGGTCAAATATCTAGGGGTCACCCTAGCAATACCATGACCTTCGGACCGCACATCAAGCAAATCCGTAACCGTGCAGCCTTTGTGCTCGGTCGTCTTTAGCCGATGATCAGCAAGCGGAGTAAAATATCCCTTAGGAATAAGGTGACACTTTATAAAACTTGTATACGGCCCATCATGACGTACGCTTGTGAGGTGTTCGAGCACGCCGCCCGCTCTCACATCGATAGACTCCAAACGGTTCAATCCCGTTTTCTTCGCAAAGCCGTCGGAGCCCCGTGGTTCATACGGAATGTAGATCTCCATTCCGATCTCGGTCTCGAACCTATTCGCGCCTTCATTAAAAAGGTCGATATTTCGCCAACGCGTCCAATCATAGAAATCCGCTAATAGTAGCCGCCGCCGACTACGAAACTAACTGCCCTCCTATCAGCCGCTACCGCCATCCGCAGCATGTTCTCACCGACCCTCCCGATGCCCTTACATCCCTTCTTTCGGATACAGATACCGCACACAGGATCACACACCGACCTCGCCGGCGAGGTCGAAGAATCCCTTGTCCGCCGTTCCTCCTTGAAGCGCCCTTGAGCTAATTGCCCCCTTGCCCTTCTGGCTCGAGCGTAGTGGTTGCACGCTCGCCCTCTTGTCCGGTGAAGCTGTAAAGGCCCCGCGACCAACAGCGTAGATCATTCACACACACACACACACACACACACACAAAACATTGTCAGAAAAATGACAGTGAGTGCTGATAGGCGCTCTGCGCTTGCGTTCTGTGCTATACTTGTATGTTTTGTAAGAGTGTACGGACCTGGTCCGGACGCTAAGTTGGCGTCAAAAAATTGTCTGACCAGAATTGTCGGAAAGTGTGTTCTCACTATAAGAAACATAGATACTGTGCGAACGATCTTTCAGTGCGTTAGAAAAAAATCTTTTGACAGAAACATTCTAACTCTACGTGGCTCTTACTATCTTGTCGGACGACTGGATAATGGCTTAGAAAAAAGTAAAAAAAAACGAAAATAGGATCATATATACAAGCTGTAACATAATAAACGCAAGACCTGAAAGTAGTTTGTTCTAAATCGGTAACTGAATCGATTCCAACAATTTTTAATGTATTTTACATTTTTTTTAAATTTGCGAAAAATGCTTTTACTCCTTCAGTGCGCTATAAAAAAATAAATTTATTCTTGATTCATAGCACGAAGAAGATTCCACACGCATTCCTAAAACGTATTTCTCAAAACGCACACATACACGTACAAGTTTCATTGTTAATTGGGGTATAAAAGTGCTTTAAAAAAGGGCAAAAACCTTTAAATTTGAAAATTTGGTTTTCGTTTTGACTTTATGAAGCAATTCTCTAATCGAGGTGTCTAAGGTCTTGCGTTTATTATGTTACACCTTGTATATACATCTATAAATAAGGCATATTGCGCCTATCCAAGAAATAGTAAAGTAGGTCTTAAATTACCATAAAAATAAAAGCCCAATAGCAAACAAAGCAATATTTATTTATTTAATCTTTTCCTCTTATCATAATGATCTTCTTCTGAAACATCATAGTATCTTTTATATTTTTCTTCTCTGTATATTTTGTCCCCATTATCGCGATCTCTATAAGAACTATTAGACCGGTCACTATGTTTCCGACTGTCTCCGTATTTATCATATTTATTCCTATCTTCTCTCTTACCAGGTGTTGTATTATCGTATCTCCTGGTTTTGTAATCTTTTTTGGATCTTTCTCTATTACTGCTACTCTCATCTTTAAAACTTTCTCTGAAACGACTATTATTCTCGTATTTTCTTTCGTCAAACTTTTCTCGAGAATCGTATTTTCGGCCTCTAGATCTCTCTTCATATCTATCTCGTTCTGTCTTTGCTCTACTACCCTCATATTTAGATTTAAAATTGTATTTAGGTGTGGACCTAAATACAATTTTACTATCACCACTCATTTCTCTATCATCTCTTTTAACAGACTTTTCTCTATCATACTTCTTAGTCTCTTTATATCTATCTCTATTGCCTTCATTAGTACCTTCTCTTTTGTGCTCAGAACTCCATTTTAAACTTTCTCTTCTTTCATTTGAAGTATCTTCACTTGAATCCCTATGATTCCTATCATTTTTATGGTCTGATTTGAATGTTTTTATATCACGACACTGTTCACTATATTTGGTAGAATTTGTTGGTCTCTCAATCTCCATTTTATCTTTAGCTGTTGTGGCTTGTGCCTCAGTATAATATTCCATCTGTGGATAAAATTTTTCGAATAGTAAAAGATCCAAGTGTTTAGAGGTAATTTAGATGCCCTTACACATATTTAAAAGATCTTAAAAAGTAACGACCACAAACCTGAGTCTTGATAACATCTCGCAGAACGTCCGAGTAGTTGCGCGTCTTGGCGGCGACGCGGTACTTGGCGCGGCGCCGGCGCATGTCGCGAAGCTCCGCCAGAATCTCCACACGGGACTTGCTCCTCGTGGCTTTTTGCTCATCTCCATTGGAACTGAGAGCATCGAAATTGTTAAGAGAAATATTTAACACACGATTAACTACCGAAAGAAATTACTTATTTCAAGGGAAGTGATCTTTTTATGTCCGGAATCTGGATTTCTGCTCGGTATAATGGCAATAGACTCGCGCCCTATTCAACGAGGTCTAACATCGTCGCTATATGTATATGTACATAATATCTCTTTGCTATCTCTAGAAAATATGGGCGTAATAGTAAAGTATTCAAAATTAAATTAATAAACGATCAACATGTTGCATACCTCAGCAGAGCTAAGTCAGCAAGATCATGGCAGGAAGGCACGGCGCTGACCACGGCGTCGTGTATTGCGCGCCGCTCGTCAGCAGAGTACGTGGCCTGAAGGCGCGCCAGAGAGGAAGGCTCTGGGCCGCGGCAACCCATGCCTTGTGTCAAGGAAACTGGCTTGTTAGATTCACGTTACATGTGCATGCACAAGTTAACAGTAAAAAGAATGCTAGCTGGTTAGGGAGATACTTGACAGCGCTGCAACATGTGAGTTTTTGTTGCAGCAGACTAAGGATTTTTTTATTAAGGATTTTCTAAGCAGGTAGTCGCAGCGCCGCCGAAACAAATCAGTAACGCCGCAGCGCACCATATAGCATTACCCTTAGTACTCGCCTTATTGTTCAACTCATATATGTACAACCATTTAGAGATTCGTCATAGTTTCGCAAATGCATGAATACAATAGGCTTTATGAAGATGCAATGGAAGATACTTAATTATTGAATTTATGAATGCTTGTTATGCATACATCACAAAGCCAGTCATTATGGTAATTTATGCCCTTGTCTTGCAGTAGATGATTTTCAGTTGATGATGTATATTAAGTTTATTTACAAAAGCCATGACACAGAATCAATAACTTAAGATTTAGTTATGTAATTTCACATCTTTTTTTCTAATATTTATTTAAGATTTGTGACAGTGTTTTCTATTATCTAGGTTATTTAAAAGGATACAACAAAAAGGATATAGTTGTTCAGGGCCATACAATTAACAGAAACTGCAAACACGAAAAAGTATATCAATTAAAATGTTTGTAACCAAATTAAAAAATTTCTTTGAATTATAAATACAACATTACCTTTTTTGAATAATGGATCTGATTTCGATGCATTTTCTATTATCTTGGAAATATCTTCCTTATCTGAAAAATGTGTAAATTAATATCTTAGGACATCAAAGCATTCACTTAAATCTTTGAGAACTTTTTATACTAAGTCCTTTTACCTTCTGTAAAATATTTATCAATAATCTACATTTCGTATATTTCTTTCAATCAACAACTTACAGAAAACAGTAAAGATAATAAAAATCATACTTAGTTTAAGAAGAGTTTTGGCCTTGGTGTCTAATGGTTCTGAAAGCAATTTTTCTTTGTTGCAGTAGCCCTGTTGTTTCAGAAAACATAGTTTCTCATGTTCTTTTCTTGTATCAGATGGTATTCTATGATTCGAGTCGTATTTACATGTGACCATTGCAACACCCTAAAAAAAAATAGCCTTACATAGAAAAAGCTATTTAACGATTACCATTCTAATTTAAAAACACACACCGTCACGCCTATAGTCCCCAGAGGGGGTGGCAGAGGTGTACTGAGTACACCCACGTTTCGCCGACGATGTTAGGTCCCATGTAATAGGGGGCGAGCCTATTGCCATATACCGGGCACAGTTCCAGACTCCGGACTCATACTGGGAATTTTTTCGTTCGAAAAACTACATTTGTCCGACCTAGGATTTGAACCCAGGACCTCGTGATCACAAAGCGATGCGCTTTGCCACCAGACCAAGCAGGCCAGCAGACCTATCATATAAATAAATAAATAAATTTATTTATTTGTATGATAGGTATAGGCCAGAGAGGTATGCAAGGAAAGAACCTGTTGAAACTCTGTACTCTCTGCCTACCCCGCGAGGGAGCTGGCGTGATGATATAGATAGATAGATAGGTCAATACCCATCATACGAATAAATAACAAAATTTACTCTGAAGTATTATATATAATTCACAAGCAGTAATAGCCTAGTGGTTAGACCGTTGGACTGCAAAGTCAAGAGGTCTCGGCTTCAAACCCAGGCACGCACCTCTGTCTTTTCGGAAGCATGCGCGTAATAAAAATTAACTATCACTTGCTTTTAGGCTGAAGCAAAACATCGTGAGGAAACCTGCATGCCTAAGAGTTTCTCAAAGGTGTGTGAAGTTAGCCAACCCGCACTGGGCCAGCGTGGTGGACTATGGCCTACACCCTCTTAGTTTGAGAGGAGGCCCGTGCCCAACGGTGGGACAGTTTCTTAAAAAGGGCTAATATTATATAATATGAAGTAGGAAGACAAACACAAAATTTATAACAAAGTGTTACCTCAAGCAGATCATTACGATCCCATTGTAAGCTCTGTAATATCATAGTCAACTCCTTATCAATTACATCCGTGTACATTTTTAGTTCCAATAAGTCATTTTCTCTTTTCTCCATTTTATTTCGTACAAAATTGACGACTTTGTATACAAATACAAATTGCAAAGAAAATTGGATTTTGACACTGACAATAATGCCCAAAATGCTGACACTACTCTAGTAGAGAGGTCTTCGTTTTATTTTAAGAAGAGTTTAGTCGATTTCCTTGTCTATACTTTGTCTATGAAAACTTTGTCTATGAAATGGTAAGCTGGCAACACTAATTTTGACAGCTGTTTCTTAAAAATATATCCTTTTTTATCTGTATTTTGATCAGCGAGACGTGTGTGCTTTCTTTCAGCGGAATTTATTTCTGAATGTGTGGGGAAAATGGCAGATTCCGAGGTAATTACAACATAACATTACAAGTGGTGCGTGCGAAATTACGTACCGATTCACTACCTAACATTCTATCAACAGGTTCTGAAGAAATTGAAGGATATACCATTTAAAATCCAGACCGCAAGTTTGAAAGGAAGACGAGAGGTTGTAGAAGAAATCAGAAATGTGTTATCCACACCAGGTGAGTGTAAATTGGCGTTAAAAATTTCAATTTTCTTGGGATATAACCTAGATACGTACAAATATATATGTCATAGATTTGTCTAGAATATTTATAGGTTGCCTATCCCAGCTGTATTGATCCATAGACCCCTGGATATTCCAGGTACTTTGCTCTCACTTGCACAAGTTTTTGATGTGCCAATCAGAGCACGTCGTATGCAACAGAGTGCACTATATCATCCCATAAAAGCTAGGTAACTCTGTCTCATGTATTGATATTTGATGTGTACCTTACTTCACAGCCAATGTAATGTGTAATACTGGGACCCTGCACTCACTTTACACTGCACTTATATTCAGTAGATATTTTGGGATGCTGAGAGGAGGCTGCACTCACTATGTTTATATTTTTAGGTCATAATTTCATGTTATGAAATGGAATCCAACAAGTTTTGTTATCATTCATAATATTGTTTAATCTGTTGTACATTGTATATGTTTATGTGTAATGCCCCTTTAATATATAAATATAGTGAATAGGACAATGCTAATATACAGTGAAAACATTTCAGGGCTCCATCCTTAGTAAAAATATGGATAATTTTTACTAAGGAAATACAAAAATAATCTATGTTTCAGTTAAAATGTGTCAGAAAAGTTGCTGCATTTAAAGTCTTGATAGGGTATTTTATTTGAAATTTTAATGTTGATATAAAATGTATAAGTTATATAGGAAAGGGTGGACAAAGACATTCAGCACACTAATATTTTCTGTTTCACCATAATTTTCTCAACTATACTACAAACCTATTATTATAATAAAAAGAATCATATTGAATTAGTAAAATTATATTCTTACATTGATTTGAATACTACACATAACATGTAACAAATTTTAGGAAAGTTTTTATTAAATATATGCAGATCTAATCATATATAACCAAAATAACTAAGAAGTTTGAAGGTACCTCGGAATAACAATGCACATTGAACACCTCAGCCTTTCATGGGACACTACATACCGTTAAGCACCATTCAGGAAATTATTTTCATATAGGGATAAATATAAAATATATTTTTCTAGGTATCACAGAGCCTGCAGTACGATATGTATGCCGTCTACTAGCTCTCACTCTACATCGATATAGAGACTCAACATCCCAGTCCTATGTGAAAAACCTGGTTGCATACCTCGCTGCCAACCATCGGGAATGGACCCTGAAGAACCTGCTGCCTGTGTTGCTAGAAATATCGGAACAGCTGAAGAACACTGCCACATCGTTAGTAGATACTCATATAAAATAATTTCATTTTGTTGTTCCAATATTGATGACAGAATCAGACTGGGGAAGCAGGACATTTTTCCAATTGGGCATAGGCTTGCATAGCATGTCTTGAAAAACTTTCAAATTTTTTATGTATAACTATAAAAGTTTCTGACCAATGTAAATTAGTAATATTCAATTTTAAAGTATAACTAGGGACCCACCATGCCTTTGCACGGGTGAATTATACTCATATAGACTTAGGGACATTGTTTTATGATATTTAGTGATGATTAGCTGTTTTGAGATGATAGAATATTTTAACTTAATTATTCCTTAAAAATTTTTATTAATTTTCAACATCATCATCATCTCAGCCTATACTTGTCCACTGCTGAACATAGGCCTCCCCAATCGCTTTCCAGCGTAACCGGTCCGATGCCACCTGCATCCAACGACTTCCTGCGATTTTCACAAGATTGTCGGTCCATCTGGCAGGCGGTCGTCCCACGCTGCGCTTGCCAATACGTGGTCTCCACTCTAGAATCTTTCTGCCCCAATGCCTGTCCGATCTACGCGCTTGTAGGCCCGCCCATTGCCACTTCAGCTTACTAATCCTATGTGCTATATCGGTGACCTTGGTTCTTCTACGAATCTCCTCATTCCTGATTCGATCGCGAAGAGAAACGCCGAGCATAGCTCTCTCTATAGTTCGCTGAGCAACTCTGAGGTTTTTTATGAGACCTATTGTAAGAGATTGATGATTTTCAACATGTTCTTCACATAAATATGGTAAATAAACTTCTTCCCTTTTTTACAGTAAAAGCACATGCCAGAGTGGTCTGTATGCACTGCGCTGGTCTACAGTTCTTGTAGAAGGGACACTAAAATCCACAGAGGAGAATGGAGTTGATTACAACACACTGGTGCTCTCACAAGCACACCTGCTCGCTGTCGTTACAGCTTATGGGGATAAAAGGAATAATGAAAAAGCTTACTCTATGGTAAGCTCATAATTTGATATAATTTAAAGTTAAGCCCCAAGTTGGTAATTTGTGCACTGTTCACTATTCTAAATGGCAGTCACTTAATACCAAATATAGTCATGTTTATATCCTGCTGGAGTAAGCAAACACTACAGCTTGCTCTGATGGCTTATGACTCTTATTGTGTTTACTAAATAGTTGAATTTTGGATGACTTTTTTTAAAAAAGCTTATATTAGATATTATTTATCTGTTCTGCGTGTATTTACCAACCCCAAATTTCACAGAAAAAATGGGCTCAAACATTATATTTTTGGGTTACACAAAAGATAAGTCTTTTATGAGTGAGGGTGTTTGAGGATTGAATCCGTCATGTATCCAGTATTCGGAACACTCTTGACTAGTTAATGAATTTAGTTATTCTGATATATGAATATCAGAATACTGCTAAACAGTTCTGGATATCTGTGATCCCTTAAACAATATTTTGTATCGAATTCCTATCAATATCATTATGCCAGTCCCCTGTGGGGTAGGCAGATCGTACAGAGGTCCAACAGGATTTGTATCGAATCTATGGCTTATAATATGTTCTTTACAGTTACACACCTCATGGCTGGCGATCGGCACGGAAAAGCTCTCCAAGTGGCTGGAGGTGCTGCTGGCGCAGCCGGCGGACGCGGGCCCGCACGTGTGCGTCGCCTTCTCCGCGCTGTGCCGACACCTCAAGCAGATCGGCGACGACGCCACGCTCACGCAACACAAGGTCAGATCGCCGCAACCTTGTGTTATTAATTTAAAATTGATTTTAGCTTGGCGAGATGACATTATAAGGTAGTTCTGGTTATATAAAATTAAATACTCTAATTGGGTTGACATTGTTAAGATTTGTTATGTTATGTTAGTCACGTAACTATTTCGATTGTGATACAGTTCTTTTGCACGATTCACATATGTTATAATTTGTACCATTACTAATATATTGTCACGAATGACACTTGTCATTGGTCAATGGTCAACATTTTTTATAAATATTGAAAATGCAAAGCTATCAATAATTTTATGGTGTCACTATAAAGTTTTCTGGAGGCATTAAAAGGACTTTTGATTTTAAAAAGCTTCTTCGAGCGACACCATGCTTCGCAAAGCTTGTTGAGCCAATAAACACTTCATTTGGTGGTCGTAATGCTAAATTGAAATCCTTATAGGCGCCCTAATAAGTTTCAACAGCTAGTTGGCCACAAAACTGCTTGAACCTCACTTGCTCCATGTCGAAAAGTATATTATCTATTATTTCTCACCATGATTTGTGAAATGGGCTGATTTATTGATTTAAATTCTAATATGTTTTGCCCCCAGGCGAAAATGCTAGAAAGCTTTATAAAGAGCATTATCAGCGTGAAAACCCGGCCTAACGCGAACTTCATTAAGGGCTGCAGCGATCTACTTCATCTCCTGGACGCGGCCGAGGTCCAGGAGTCACTGCTGCCTGCCTTGCACAAAGCCATGCTCAGGAGCCCGGAGACGATCATCCAGGGTGTCGGAGAAGTGGTGGCAAATCTAGATGTGTATCTGGATGGGCTGGCGGTTGATATTGGAAAGAGTTTGATTGGTGAGTTCTTTTTTTTTCATTCTAGTATAGTTTACTGGTTTCTCTGTTTTTATGTATATTTTTTATATTGTTACTGAGAAGTAGAATATGGCATTGTTACCTGATAGTATAGAAAATGGGCTCATAATGCTAGTCTCTTTTTGTGTTTTCCCTTGGTCACATTGCTACCCGCGAAGTACATTATTGTATGTATTATTATTGATTTACTTGTATGCCTCCCCTAAACAATTTCCAAACGATTTCAAAACTCAAATAAACCTTCTACCTAATTGCGATCTTGTTATATTGTAAAATATCAGAGCATGTTTGGACTTGAACTATATCATAATGTGGTTCGTGTTAAATCGCGTATATGCGTCAAATACAGAGCAAGTCAAAACGTGTCTGAAAGACTTGTACGCTCGAACACATTATCTTGCATGAATTTGTCCACGCTTATTGACTTGCCGAGTCTTTCATCTTGTACAGGCTTATCGACCTGTTGAATTTTTTAAAAGTACAACCTTGATACTTCCTACTAAAATATTAGTCATTCTTTTAACAATTTGGTACACGTAACACTACGAGGCATGCCTTTTAAGTTCTGTCGTTTCCATATTTCCCGGCAATTTTGAATTTGGAACTGTTCTATATTCGAATGTGTTTAAATTTTGAATCTCAAAACAGTTGAAAGTATTAGGATTAATGCTATTGTTTAGTCACAGCGTCGATTGGAATCTGTCAGGTTACGTACAAAATGAATCTTTCTAAGGAAAATGTTTGTGCAATAATTTTCTACAACTTTAGAAGAGGCCTGACACGGCTTCAGTGTTTTGAAGAGCTAACATCTCTGTTCAGTGATAAAGCCCTATATCTGCGGATTGTCGAACGCTGGTATTTAGAATTCCAGCGTGGATATACTAGTGTTAGTGACAAACCTCGCGAAGGTCGCCCAAAATCCGCCTTCACTGAAGATAACATCATTGCTGTGAGACAACTAATTCTCGAAGATCGTCATGTGACATATCGAGAGATAGAGGCTCTATTAGGCATCTCAGGGACCACCATTCAGAAGATCTTGCATGAAGCGCTTGGTGTGAGAAAGCTAGTTTGCCGTTGGATACCGCATCTGCTTTCCGACGATCACAAGGCGGCCCGCGTCAGATGGTGTAAGAAAACTCTGCAAAGGTTCAACCGAGGAGAGTCAAATCACGTCTGCGACATCATCAGTGGTGACGAATCTTGGATCTATGCCTACGATCCTGATTCCAAACAACAATCTACAATCTGGGTCTTTCAAGATGAGCCAAAGCCGACTAAAGTTGTTCGTTCTCGAAGCACTTCAAAGAAGATGGTGGCCACGTTCGTTGGAAAAACCGGCCATGTTGCGACTATTGCACTTGATGATCGTAGAACGGTTAACGCAGAGTGGTATACCACAGTTTGTTTACCACAAGTCATCGCCGAAGTTCGAAAATCTAACTCAAAGCGACGCATCATCCTCCACTACGACAACGCAAGCTCACACAGCGCTCGTCAAACGATTGAGTATTTGAAGCAGGAAAAAGTAGAAATTCTTGACCATCCTCCATACAGTCCTGACGTAAGCCGATTCGTCGAAGCGATTTCTATACATTTCCTAAAATTAAGAAAAGTCTTCGTGGTCAAATGTTCCAGTCCGGTGAAGAAGCAGTCGACGCTTTCAAGTCAGCCATTTTGAACACCCCCACTTTAGAGTGGAATAAATGTTATAATAACTGGTTTGAGCGAATGGAAAAGTGTATTAAGCTACGTGGTGAATACTTTAAAAAACAATAAAAAGTACTATAAGGTTCTAGTTGTGTTTTTTCTTCAAACGACAAAACTTAAAAGGCATGCCTCGTCCTTATACAGTATCCTGAATGTTTCAAATAAGAACTTTTGTTAATTAATAGGGGTCGAATTTTAGACCTTGACGACCCCCAAAATCAGTTTTCGTTTATGTCGACCCCTGGGAAACCGATATCAACCTCTTAGGGGTCCATGTGGGGCCACTTTGGGAATCCCTGCCCCAAGGTATCCCTTGAGGCAGGGACTAACTTGGGTAACTACATATCTGTAGTTAGAAATTTAACAATATTGCTTGTCCTCAGTGAATCTACATTCCAAAGACGAGTGGGTGCGTGTGGAAGCTCAGCGCGCGCTGCAACGACTCGCCGCTCGTTGCTCACAGCTGGCCGCCGCCCAAGCGCTGCTCAAACACGCCTTCGCCGAGTACAATGGCGCCAGCGGGAAGCTCACCTCCAGTGAAGACAAAATTGCTGTGCTTAATGTAAGTTTAACTTAATTTTGCTCGCTAAAATAAAGAGTGTTTTTATTTTTAATGTTTCCTATCTGTGTAGCATTCGATTGGAGGATTTTATTTTAGTTTCATCAAACTGACTACCTAATTGTTCTAATGGCGATCACGAGGTCTTGTGCGCAAATTCTAGGTCAGAAAAACTATTAATTGTCTTATTTATTGAAATTCTTCAGATGTAGTCTGGAGCCAGGAATTCTCTAGTGTTATAGTATAGGCCGGCTTCCTATCACATTGGAGCCGAACATAGTCGGTCAAATCTGCCACCATTACTTGGTGTTAATATAGGTGTTGGTATTTATTTTTTTATTATCTGTTATACCAGGGCGTGGCGACTCTGACTGCGCTGGCGGTGGAAGGCGAAGGTCGTGCGACGCTGTTCGCGGAGGCTGCGGCGCAGATTTCGCGCGTCCTGGACAGCGAGTCGCACGAGCGGACGCTATGCGCAGCGCTCGATGCGCTGCAGCGCTGGACTAAGGGGCTGGGGCCTACTGTACCCGATACTATCCTCGACATATTCAAGGTATATAATACAACCTTATTACAACTATTTTGAGCGCCGACGGTTAAAAATCGTTGTCTAATTTGAAAACAGTGGGCCTACCACAACTTCTTTAACAGTATTATTTCAACCTTATTTTGCTATTAGAAAGAGACAGAGCTTTTACCCCCAATATAGGGGTCCCTTTCGCGGAAAAGTAACATTATGTCACTGCTAACCAGATTGTGGTATGTGTCCTGAACATTTAATATTCCTATAAATTATTCCTGTTACAAATAGAAATTCATGAATTTATACAAAGTGCGATCAGTTACTTCCTCGAATTTATGGGAAGGGCAACCCGGTTTTTCATTTTCTTTTATCCTGAAACAAATCATTGTTTGTATGAGAGATCTGTGATCAGCAGATAAAAATTAATCGCTTATGTATTAGTGAGCATCAAGTATTATTGTAGAAGAATGTATCGGCCAAGAGCGCGACGCAGGCGGTGCGTACGGCCTACGTGAGCATGGTGAACGCGTGCGTGCGCGACTGCGGCGCTTCGCCCGCGCACGCGCAAGCGCTGCGCCCCGTGCTGCTCAAGGCCGTTGAGAAGGCGCAGCAACAGCCGCTGCAGGTACACAACAATTTAGCTCTTAAACTCAAACTCAAATAATATATTTTGTATAAGCCCTACGGGGGCACTAACAAATAGTCAATTTACATTTTTTTTTTATATCTGATAAAACTACAAATCTACCACTGGATCGGAACGCGGCCTCCACTGAGAATATCCGGCGAAGAAACTCTGCGGGCTTGTCTTTTTTTATTTCTCTTTCTCTTTTTTCCTTTCAATTTTATTATCGTATTGTGTGGATACAATGTTTAGGTTACAATTAAATAGCTTACAATCTAGCTCCAGTGGGATGCCGTACGACCGAGATATGAGACTAATGAAGTTATTTATAAAGAGTGTCTGAAGGATTCCAGATGGACCAGTCCCCACAAGCAGCACCCGTTCACGAGTATGACTGCTGGAACAGCCTTACTAGCTTATATACAAGGTTCATATTTCTATACATTTCAATCTGTGAGTCTTTTATTTAGTGGCGCATGGTGCGGCTGGCGACCACAAGATTATGGGATAAAATTCTCTATTGACCATATCATTGAGCGTTTCAGAAAAAATCAGTAGAACTCCGGAGTGTAACATTATGCGTATAATAATAGTAATAGGCTTGCGTACTATTAACTTTGATTGTACTTTGCAGTTGATTTTACCATAATTATACGACCCTTCTTATGGTTACAATAACTGTGTACGAAATAGGCATCTAGACGCCTCGCTTTCGATAAGAAGAAATATAAAAATCGGTTTACAAAATTTAGGGGCCACTTTGTCGAGATACGAACGTAAAAGTTTTAATACCCAGAAATACATACATGAGGAAATATATGAAATTGCAGATGAAGCGAAAGTAGTGTGACGAACAGTAGTAGAGACAGTTTATCACGTGCTAAGCATGGGCCTACCTTATATTCAATGTGTTCTGTCTCGTTGGTCTAGTAGCAAAGCGCATCGCTTGGTGATCACGAGGCCCTGGGTTCAAATCCTAGGTCGAAAAAATTAAGTTTTTGTAACGAAAACTTCCCAGTATGAGTCAGGAGTGGCCGGTATATGGCAATAGGCTCGCCCCCTATTACATGGGATCTAACATTGTGGGCGAAAAGTGGGTGTACTCAGTACACCTCTGCCATCCCGCTCGGGGAATATAGGCGTAACAGTGTTTATTTTACTTTTATGATTTGTATGTAACCACGAGAAATATCACCACTTGATTTCTTTGGTGGTTGTACTGCTAGCACCTGGTAGTGAGCGAAGGCATCTGCGCCATGCTGGGGCTGGCGCTGCTGGACGAGGAGCGCGAGCTGGCGAGCCGCGGAGCTCTGTGGGCGGCTTTAGTCCACCCCGACAAGCACGCGCTGCTGCACGACCGGCTCCTCGCCGCGGCCAGCGATGACGGTAAATTTCACATCTCACTATATTGACCTCGGTTTCCATACAGCTGACTTGCAGCTATGAGTTCAGTGGACTTCATTAAAAGTCCAAAAATAAATAAGTTGATGAATATCAAGGAAGCATGCTGTCTCGGTAATGTTGTAAAAATGAGCGCTGAAGTCGAAGTTGAAACACGTAGAAGACGCGAGCGTTTAAGCGCCGACTCGAGCGTTTTTACAACACTGTCTCGGTGAAGCGTTAAAAATCAACTCGATAATATTTCTATATATACTTCGGTCTAATGGTTCTTATTTGGACCCTCTGGACAGCTCGAAGGTAAACGCTGTTTACAAGCCCGTGATGCTCTGTTTAATGTTCATTTATTTGGTATGTCAAAGGGGGATGCATTCAGTAAAAAATATCTTTCCTTTTATTATGTTCATACTAGCTTTGACCCGAAGCTTTTCCCGCGTAATATCTGTATCCACTATCATGTGTTTCAAGATGGATATCATAATCAACAACTCAAACATATTTACAATGAGAACTATGTCGCTTAGATCTTTTTAATCCAGGCTACTAGATAACGCCCACACCAACGAACAGTACGTTAAATGGTAGCTTTGACCAGCTTCACATAGCTTCCAAAACATGGGGACGCTTAAATATAGAATTTCCACACGGTCACCTGTCTCAGACTGACCGACCGACGACAGACGATGGGCAAACGCCGCGGTCCCGCTGACTACGAATGCAACTCTTCATTCAATCTACTCATTCATACTCATTTATTGATATATGACTCAAAAATTATTACACCTATTTTTATTTATAGTATAAACCACGGAAACTAAGACAAAGAAAGTGTCCTCAAGCTGCTTCTGCCGTGCGGTTTTTTTATGGCTCTCTAGTTATTTTTCTTCTTCTGTGGTATTAACTATCATTTCTTACGTATGTAATATTTTTATACTGAAAATATCACTATAACATTTACCCCTTTATAGTCCTAACACAGGTGGTGTTGCTATGCAGAACAGTGCTGGAAAACTACCACAGTGTTGCCAGCGAACAAAACTCCCCCGTCTACAGAGCATTTATACTAGTACTACTATCACCAATAAAAGCAGTAAGAAATACAGCTATAGAGGAAGTTAAGTCACTACTTGCCAAGGAAGATAGAGCCCTATTGGCGAGGTATTTAGCGCTAAAGTTGAATGAAGTGCTGGAGGAGGGAAAAGTATTTGCTGGGAAGGAGAAGAGCCCGCCAGAAGAGAAGGGAGGAGAGGTGACTGGGAAGATGATTTTGGACTGCGTTCAAGCCCTGTGTTCATTTAGAGGTGAGTTCATACTATTATAATATGTCTCTTAATATTTTTTCAAGCTAGATCACTCGGGGGGGTAGGTAAAGGTATACATACGGCAAAGTAATTATAGTTTCATATAAGCAACAAACCTGTCGCCATATTAAGGCAAATCTTTTTACGTGCCTTTCAATATTTTGTAGGTACATCGGTATTTTTAAACTTGCCTTCTAAAAATTTTAGCCCTATTATAACGTTTTTTTTCGTGAGGTTATCCTCATGGACTTCCGCCAGCCTCGGGGGAAGCTGGCGGGGCATGTCGGACTCTTACCGATTAAAACCCCACAGTGGCCGGCACTGGCACGTGTCAGAGGGGCTCCGGGATCTCCAAGTGGAACGCGCCGGTGCCCCCCTTGTGCCGCGCTCCGAAGAGCCCGCCTCAGGAGGGGAAAATTTAGCTTGCTTCCCCCCCCTTGCACCGTCGCGGTGCTCACGGTGGCGTGAGCCACACCACGCCGCCATCCTCCTCGGGGTCGCACGTGAAGGACGCTTAGGGCCCCCGCCCCAGCATCCCACGACCCCAAAGGTCCCCCTGCGGGTGTTGGTGCAGGGAGGGGGTGGTCCCCCGCCAGATGTTGCGGCAGGGGACTCAAGTTAGCCCGTATTTTAAAGCCCCGGGCTATTTGGCACTAGGTAACTCTAACCATCTTATGTAAATACCTGTGTCATTGTCATCAGATTATCCAGTAGAGGATGCGCAACACTTAGCCATCGACATCCTGCCCGCGTGCCACCAGCCGCTGGCCGTGGCCGTGAACAAGCGCGCCTGGACCAAGGTCGTGTGCTACCTGCGCCAGGACCCCAAGAAGCTGGTCGGGCTCTACGCCAACAACCTGAAGAACTTGTACATAAACGGATATACGCCTAATGAGGTACATTACATATTTATCTATACTAATATTATAAAGAGAAAGGATTTGTATGTTTGTAACGAATTAACTCAAAAACTACTGGACCGTATTCAAAATTTCTTTCACTATTAGGAAGATACCTTATCCAGAAGTAACATAGGCTATATAACATAGACCAGTAGGTAGCGCTGTTGTCGACCGGGTGAGGGAGGTCGCGGGAAACTGCTAGTCATACATAAATACCGTCACGCCTTTATTCTCCAAGCGGGGGTGGCTGAGGTGTACTGTGTACGCCGACTTTTCGCCGACAATGTTGGGTCCCATGTAAAAGGGGGCGAGCCTATTGCCATATACCGGGCATAATTCCAGACTGGTCTGATACTGGGAGTTTTTCGATAGAAAAACTACATTTGTCCGACCTAGGATTTGAACAGAGGACCTCGTGATCGCAAAGTGCATTATTCGCCACTGAACCAGCGAGACAGTCAACATATTTATCATCTATCTATATCATCACGCCAGATCCCTTGCGGGGTAGGCAAAGAGTACAGAGTTCCAACAGGTTCTTTGATGATAAATACCCAAAAATATGGGCAACGGTTATGCTTGCATTCTTTAAGAAGAGTTAGCAGTAGGTGGACTACACAACCTAGGATTTTAATGCAGGACCTCATCATATGTGACAAGATTGTTTGGTATTTTTTTGTTTCTTCATAATAAAATCAAATGTACACAAGTCCTGTATCTACTTCCTTTAACTTAGCATTTCACCAGGGAATTTATTTGCTATAACCAATTAAACAGTTTATGTGGTGGGTCATAATAGCTTCCTGAGACATTTTTTAAAGTTTGCAGAAAAGACTCTTTTTGACTCTTAATTTGTAAATGGGAAATGGTTAGACCGTTGGACTGCAAAGTCAGAGGTCTCGGATTCAAACCCAGGCACGCACCTCTGTCATTTCAAAAGCATGTGCGTATTTAAAATTACCTATCACTTGGTTTAATGATGAAGGAAATCATCGTGAGGAAACCTGCATGCCTGAGAGTTTCTCGAAGGTGTGTGAAGTTCCCCGACCCGCACTGGCCCAGCGTGGTAGACTATGGCCTAAACTCTTTCAGTTTGAGAGGAGGCCCGTGCCCAACGGTGGGACAGTTTCTTAACGGGGTTAATATTATATTATGTATAGACACTTACTGATTAAAATCTCCTGACTTTAATAGACTTGAATTGGAGAATCTTCTATTAGATATCTATTAACCAAGCCGGAATACAGATGCGCTCGGAGCGCTTTGCGACCGCGGTGTTCCTACCCATAATCAAGGTTAAGCAGCGTTCGATTCGGTAGGCCTGAGATGGGTGACCGTTTGTGGCATTTCTATATTCACGCGTCTTTGTACTTCGTAAGACACGTTAAGCCGTTGGTCCCGGTTACCACTTAATGTGGTAGTCATTAAGCCAAGTTAAAAGCCTTGATAAATAAAATCTGCTTGATAAGTTCCAACAGCAGGTGGCCACAAACCTGCCTCCGAATCCGCACAGGGTGAAGTATGACCTAATCTCTCTCACATCTATTTTATTTTTTATTTTATTTTATTTTTATTTGGGAGGCTTACAGCTAGCAATACAGGTTAGTTAAGTGATTAGCAGTAAAAAGCCATTTACCTATAGATTTCATAGTCGAGAAAGAGTTAGTATTACGGATGATAAATCCTAAGGCTGAAGAGGCTTTTTTTGCAATAAAATCGAAATGACGCTCAAACGTAAGCTTACTGTCCATGAAAACTCCTAAGTCTTTAATGACGGAAGCACGAAATACATTTTGGTGATTTATTGTGTAACTATAGGTGAAAGCTTGCTTTTTTCTAGTGAAACTAATAACTTGACACTTAGATGTGTTGAGATCAAGGTTATTAGCTTTACAATAGTTGACCACTCTATTGAGGTCATCTTGAAGTAGTACAGCATCAGAGAGGTCTTTAATGGTCCTGTACATCTTCATATCATCTGCAAATAATTGAAACTTGGAATGTTTGATGCACGATCCAATATCGTTGATAAAAGCCACGAACAGTAAAGGACCCAGCAGTGATCCCTGGGGGACGCCGGAGGGAACAGTCAACCATGCGGATATAAAACCATTTAAAACTACAGCTTGAGATCTATTTAAGATATAGGAAGAAAACCATCTGAAGAGATCACCGCTAATACCTAGTCCAATGAGCTTTTTTAGTAATATATTATGGTTAATTCGATCGAATGCCTTGCTATAGTCGGTATATATAGCATCTGTTTGGTAGCCGTTATCCATATCCTTGGATATATCATCTGTAAATAATATAAGATTGGATACTATTGACCTGCCTTTGAGGCAACCATGTTGGTGCGGGCTAATGTTAGGGGATAGCGCGTAATATAACTGGTCATAAACAATGCGTTCAAACACTTTAGCCAGGGTACAAAGCTTGGAAATTGGACGGTAGTTATCAATTTTGTTCTTGGGGCCCTTTTTATGGATAGGAGAGATAAATGCAGACTTCCATATTGCTGGAACAATACCCTCAGCTAGTGATCGTTTGAATAGAAGTGTAACTGGTTTAGATAAGTCCTCGGCACATCTGACTATGAACACTGCTGGAAGATCATCAGGCCCAGCGGATTTGTTAATGTCAAGAGACTTAAGATGCTTTTGGACTAGAGTGTCATCGACTTTAATAGATCGTATACCGGGAACGAAAACAGAACCCAGTGTACTAGAATCGGATGGAGGGTGTGAGCTAAGAAACATAGATTGAAAATAGTTAGAAAAGAGTTCGCATATACCTTCGCCGGTACTAGAGACATTACCATTGTACGACATATGTGATGGAAAATTCCTATTCGTATGCTTACTTTTTAAATAGGACCAAAAAGCTTTAGGATTTGTATCTATAGCGGATTCAATTTTAAACAAGTATGATTTATAAAGCTTGCGTTCTAAGTCGTTAGCTCTGTCACGAAGTAATTCAAATGTAAGTCGATCAGAAATATTGCCATAGGTTTTAAATTTATTAAGGTACTTGTGTTTTTCTTTGAGAATTTTTGTAAGTGCACTATTGAACCATGGTGGATATTTAGAGTTATATGCCAGACGCTTGGGTATATGGAAATTTCTAATTTTAAATACATTCGAGTAGAAAATGGATAGTGCATCATTAATACTATTAGTGATCAATAAATTATCCCAGTCTATCTTGGTTCAAGTCGGAGCTGATAAGATCGTAATTGCCTTTGGAGTACTGGTAAACAGTGCGTTTGGGGGCTTTAAGAGGGTGGAATTTTAGAAAATCAACATAAATTACTAAGGCTGGGTGATAATCATCCTCTTCAATTAAAGGATCAGAACAGGCGGCAACAGAGACAGAGTCATTGCATAATACCAAGTCGAGAATTTTGCCATACTTGTTATGAACTAAATTAAATTGTTGTAGGTTGCAGTAATTTATGGTATCAATAAAATTAGTTAATAAGTGAGCCGCTGGAGCCGTTGCTCCGATACCGTCAGATGAAGTCGTCCATTTTATCGAACTCATGTTAAAATCACCCAGTACAATGAATTTGTCAGTCGGATTGGCTTGCATTAATTGTGACAATTTATCTAGAAATTCAAGTAATTGATTAGAAAAACTGTTGCCTCTATTTTGTTCACAAAGATACAAGGTGCATAAATGGAGTCTACTTAGGCTTTTATTTGCACATTCGGGTCTAGTAAGAATAGATATCCAGATGTCTTCCGTACTAGATTGCCAGTGAATCTTATCGCAGACGATCAAAAGTCTCGACGAACCGCCACGAGGACTCCTCCTCCGCGCTGTTGTGACGTAGATGCATAGTCGCGATCACGCCTCTATTCTACGTACCTTTCGTCGAAGAGTTCACTGTCCAAAATGCCCTCGATTAGCCAGGTCTCCGTTAGGGACAAGACATCGTAATTACTTTTGGCTAAGTTCCTATAGAAAATCTCTGTTTTAGTTCGCAGTCCCCGTACATTTTGGTGGTAGATGTTTAGAGCAGACATAATGGACTCGGAAAACTACCTATAAATGGATCAAGAATTGGGTTTACCGAATGTACCTCAAGTTCAAATACTATGCTCGTCTCACTTCTTATGTAATCTAATAGGGTTGACACAACGCATTAAAATTGTCTCGATAACAGCAAAGGTGTGATATAAAAGTTAGGCGCACCAACAGAGTTCCTCCACGACAATCCCAAAATTTACTAATAATACCGAAGTCTAACGACAGATAGACACGACACTTAATGAAAAATAAATATAAATAACTTAGTACTATAACATATGACAGTATAACAGTATGGTGAGTATTACGGATAAGGATTAAACTCTCTATTGGCTTAAATACAAAAAAACGGCAGACTAAACAAGTTAACAGAACATAAATAACCGAGGTACTATTTAAACAATAGATAACAAAATAAAAGTCGAAAAAACAATGCACCAGTAAAGGAAAACACTTCAAATGTATAATAAATATAAAATGAGTGAGGGTAGGTTAGTATTTGTGAGAGAAGGTCTTTTTCCAGCAGTGGGCAGTATAGGCTGATATTATAAGCGGGAATAAAAGTTGCGAGATAGCCCTAGAAAACGATTTTGATAATTTTCACCTTTATCTAAATGGCGTGATCTTGCTAAGCGGTGTACATTGCAGACGTCGTCGAACGTGGTGGCGACGCTGGTGGCGACCAACAGCGAGGCGATCGCGGGCAGCGCCGTGGCGTGCGCGCTGGACGCGCTGCAGGACGCCGAGCTGCTGCGCGTCACGCGCGACGAGTATTTCACCTACCTCACGCCCGACGACGAGCTCTACGACAAGACCTCGGTGCCCGGGTGAGGACGACGCACGCTGCTTGGCTTTCAATACTTATTAGGCAATAAATGGCCTTGGCCCACTTGTGCTACACTTATACTTTATTCCACATTAGTATTCAACGACTACATCTATATTTACTCTGATAAACTGTTTGTTTTTTTTCTTCGTATTGTAATTGCGCGCAGTTACGCTCTCAATTTTGTTTTATTTATTTTTTACTCAGCCCCACACTAGAATTTATTCCTGTGTCGTGTGTGCGTTTACAAACATGAAATTTCACATACATAAATACCCAGACCGAAACAATGTGGATCACACAAAGACTTGTCCCGTGCGGGAATCGAACCTGCGACTATAACCACTGCGCGTATACACGGAAGATCAGCGTCGTGGCACCGGAGTTGCCCCGGCATTATGCTGAGTGTAAACCATTTCAGTGCCACATTTAATTGTTATTTTATTTTATATTTTTTGCCGTGTATTTTGTGTCACTGAATCAACGTTTTTCTTTCTTTCTACACCAGTGTGTGCTACAAAAACAACCGGCTCTTGATTATTGAGCATGCTTATTACTAGGAATGCTTTGTGCTACTAATGATCATTTGTGTAAATACTATAGCTAAGGTGCATACTGGCGTTGTTAGATTTCATCCACTTCCCTGCTCACTATTGTGGGGGGTTAATTTCGCACTGGTCAGTTTTATATCCACTTCTTTACCCATTGCTGCAAACCGCGATGATTTAAAAAAAATATAATGTAAACCTGATATCCAATTTTTACTAGCGATAGGGGAATAAATGTATTATTTTTGGGGAAGTCGAAACGTTGCCGCGAACTTGATGGTACCCCGCAAAAGGTATATACCTCAGCTTGTGGAGTGGTGTGCTATATTTGTATGCTAAGTAATCTAATATACGAAGGTGCCTCACTCTAAATGGCACGATTTCACTTCGGAAAACTTTTATTGAAATCTTTTCAATAATACTGCTAATCCTCAATTGACTACTTACAATCATGGTAGCTTATAACATTTCGGCGGTCCCAACAGAAATGAAGACAGCAAAGAGATGAACCTGAAACGAGAGAGCAAGGCGTACAGCTACAAGGAGCAGCTTGAAGAGCTGCAACTTCGCCGGGAGCTGGAGGACAAGAAACGGCGAGAGGGCAAAATCAAAGAGGTATGCAATTGCTGAATAATTTATCTCTTTAGATCTATCCCTTTTCCCTTTATCCCCTTATCTATCTCCCCCCCCCCCCCCCCCCGCTGAGTCGACGCTCACGAGCGTTAAAAAACGTAGAAGACGCGAGCTTTTAAAGCGCCGATTCGAGCTTTTTTACAACACTAGCTATGGCAACTTTTATAAACAAATATCAAAAAATATAAAAAAACATCTACGCAGTTTTTTTTAAAGCTAACCCCACACTAGGAATAATTCTTGTGTCGTGGGTGCGTGTCCAAACACAAAATTCACATACACAAATACCCAGACCGAAAGAAATATTTGTGAGTCACACAAACATTTGTCTTGTGTGGGCACCGAACCACGGGACCAAGCCATGTTTCACAAACTGGTGTGTGGCGAATTTTGCAACTAGTTGCTAAATCCGAAAAAAATGCTGTGCAACTGAAGATTCTAGAATTTAATAAGCTGTATCCCAATGCAATCTGTTTATCTTTCCTATTCGGGAGACCTGAGTAGTTGGCATTCTGTTAAAAAGTAAAGTAAACTTTACGAAAAAGTTTTAGCTGCGAGCATAGTTTTTGATGCGGAAGTTTTTGTAGGTGCCGCTGTCAGCGAAACAAAAGGAGGCGATCAAAGCACAAATGGCGAAGGAGAGCGCCATCCGACAAAGGTTAAGCGCGGTAAGTTATCTGCGATTCGTTTTGTCTTTCTCTTCAAAGTTATATTATCTTTCCATGTAATGTATTACACCAGATACCAATATTATAGTATGCTGGGTTATATTCTGAGCTATTCTATGTATTCGTAATCTGCCACAAATGATGGCTTACAACTCTAATGAACTTTTACACACTGCTACTGCCGCCACTTCCCGCACAGAGCAACGAACAGTACAGCGGCAGCGTCGACTGTTCACATACTCCCTTCGCACTGCAAGTATCTCCCTGTTTCTTTTATATTTGTGAAAACTCCCCACATCCGATGTTCTTTTGCCCGAAATCATATTGTTACGTTGCGGGGTAATTAAATGCCGAATAACGTGCGAAGTACTTTATTAGGCCCTGTACACACAAAACAGTACGTCGTATGCAAATACACACGCGAACTGATCACACACTAGTACTACTCTTGATAGTACTTATTTACTGCTGTCGCAAGTCGCTGAGTCACTCGTAGTATCCGTATATCGATTCTAAAGTCGCCGGTGTATTCCACTTAGATCGCTTGTTCTCCGATTTGATCACTATTGCTTGCGAGAAGAGCCTGTGCCCGTCCTTTTTTTTTGTGTGTGTGAATGATCTACGCTGTTGGCCGCGGGGCTTTTACAGCTTCACCGGACAAGAGGGCGAGCGTGCAACCACTACGCTCGAGCCAGAAGGGCATGGGGGCGTCTAGCTCAAGGGCGCCTCAAGGAGAAACGGCCTCGGCTTGGGCAGTCGCTATGGGGGAGGGCGTATACTAGGTGTATCGCCGTGGTGCTCTGCACCGGCTGGCGGACAAGGGATTCTTCGACCCCGCCGGCGAGGTCGGTGTCTGATCCTGTGTGTGGTATCTGTATCCGGAAGAAGGGATGTAAGGGCATCGGGAGGGTCGGTGAGAACATTCCGCGGTCGGCGGTAGCGGTTGATAGGAGGGGAGTTGCGTTCGTAGTCGGCGGCGGCTACGATTAGATTACTATGATTTGACACGGTCGCAAAATATCGGGTTGTCGCCTTTTTAATAAAGGCGCGAATAGGTCGAGAGCGATCCAGAAGTTAACGCCATATTCGTAATTAGCATTCCCTGAAACCCCAAAAGTGAAACCCATATTGATTTTACTTTCAAATCGTGTCTGCCATTTTGGATCCATGTTCCAAAAAAAATCTGTTTTGTTGTAATTGTAATTCCAATGTGTTGCAACTACAAGTGATCAATTGTTCATGGTGTTAAAACTTGGAATAACAATTAATTTTTCAATTGTTAATTGCAAATGATTTTTATTGCCATTGAAATTTTAATTGTTTGATCCTACAATTGAAAACATTAATTGATTATTTTCTAACACTGCCCTGTGTTACATACTGAATGTCGATCTGCATTCCGATCTCGGTCCCGAACGTATTCGCGCCTATATTAAAAAGGTGACAATCCGCTACTTTGCAAACGCGTTCACTATCGGAACTCCCTAATCGTAGCCGCCGCCGACTACACACCTGACTACCCTCCTGTCAGCCGCTACCGCCGCCCGCGGCATAACCTCATCGACCCTCCCGGCACCCTTACTTCCCTTCTTTCGAATACAGATACCGCACACTGGATCAGACACCCGTCGGCCGGTGCGAGCACCACGGCGTGACACATACGTGCTCTCCCCCATAGCGACTGCCCAAGCCGAGGCCGTTCCTCCTCGCGGCGCCTTTGAGCTAGTTGTCCCCTTGCCCTTCTGGCTCAATCGTAGTGGTTGCCCGCTCACCCTCTGGTCCGCCGAAGCTGTTAAGGCCCCGCGGCCAACAGCGTAGATCACTCAAACAACAATATACAATAAACCGACCGGAAATCGGCAAACCGATTTTATAAATGTAATTTAAGTTATGGATTAAAAAAAAGTGTCGTCATAACTGTATTATGTACGAATTACACGTGAACACCGTAGGAATTAAATATACTGACTGTGACGCGGCAGCGTATTCCAGCGCCTCCAGACGAACGCGGTCGACTGCCAACGGATGCGCGCACGTATTAAGGCTCCTCTCCGATGCGGGTCGTTCGGTATAAATCATACCTTACTTTCAGTTCATGAAATGGGATCCATGAGTAGTCATCGAACTAGAACCCCGGAATATTCATTAATCAAAAGTCAGTCTCTGGTGAGCAAAAGTATACTTTCGATTCTTTCGTCAGAAAGGTGTCTTCAACATTGCCACAAAGCTCCATGGATCGTTGTCAGATCTGATCAAGCGAAGTGAGTCACAGTGTCCGTGTCGGTATGTTGTGTAGTTGAACGCGCGCGTGGTGGTGGCGGTGCGCCTGCTGGAGGCGGTGCAGTCGGGCTCCCCGCTGGCGATGATGTCGTGCGCGCGGCGCGTGGTGTTCGGGCTGCTGGGCGCGCTGCGCAGCCCGCTGTGCGCCGCCGCGTGTGCGCGCGCGCACGCGCGCCTGCGCGCCGCGCTGCTGCCGCACCACGCCGCGCTCGGCGACCGCGTCGCACGACTCACCGTGAGGTTGTTATACACACTCGCTGTGCTATGTTATTGTATGCCTGGTACAGCGTACGCCAACCTTTATGATGCCCCCTAAAAAAACTTTCGGCCCATATCCGACGATACGTGATTTACGCCCCGCAGCCGGGTTGCCACCCGGCGCGTAAATCACACTGCGGCGGCGGGACGCGACGTTTGTACCTGTCGGAGCTGTGTGGCGTCTCCTCCTACCACTCTACAGGTCATGATAATAACGATTCGTGCGAGCTGTATTCTATTGTAAGTAACTTGTATCTTTTTCCACGTTGTGATAATCTTAATAAGGCAACATCGAGTTGTAGTTATATTTATTGTTTGAGTAAATGAATAATTTGAGCTCACCGAACACTATATGTTAACAAAGTCAACTATCCTCTTGCATTCTAAGAGTAGGTCGAAAATTCATTAAAAAGAATTCTAACCGACCAGAGACTCTACAGATTAAAAATTAATAACATGATTTCATTTATAACAACTGCATTTACAAAACCACAACTGTGCTGAACCATACGATGAATACCACACATCACATCTTTCCAACAAGTAGTTGTCCACTCCAGGCTCCACAAGCCGCAGTGCGACCTGGACCCCAGCTGGGAGGAGGAAGACCTGGACGCGGCCACCGTGCGCACCATCCACCAGGTGCACGCGGCCACGGCCGGCGTGCGCACGCAGCACGCGGACGAAGAGGACCCTCCTCCCAACAAGACCAACCACTTCACAGCTCCTGGTTTCTGCTATGTGTTCCCGTTGCTTAAACAAGGTGAGACTTGTAGATGGTTATGGACTTATAGATGGTAGACTTTGGGAAAGACCTTTGTGTTGATGATGATAATGCTGAAGTAAGATAAAGGACATTGTCGAAAATAGCCCCAGAACCAACAAACATTTGACCCGTTACAAACGTTTTTAATGGCTAATATCCGTATCTAATAGACCATTTGCAATCTAAAAGGAATATTTCAAAGTATTGTAAGTACTTATATCGAAGTCGCCGACATCTTTACTGAATGTCAACACACACAATAAAACCTCATACGTATTAATAGTTATTGAAATATAACCTCAAAATCGAATACTTTTTGTGCAATATTGCGATTCCCCCGCTTGTCCGTTTAATAATAAATAAATAATATCAGCCTATACTGCCCACTGCTGGGCAAATGCCTTCTCTCACAAATCGAGGTGAGAGAGATTAGGTCATACTCCACCATGCGGACCCAGTGCGGTGCGGTGGAGGCAGGTTTGTGGCCGCGTGCTGTTGAAACTTATCAAGCCGCCTTCCAACTCGGCTTAACGACTACCACATTAAGTGGTAACCGGCGCCAACGGCTTAACGTGCCTTCCGAAGCACGGAGACGCTCGAATATGAAAATGCCACAAACGGTCATCCATCTCAGGCCGACCGAGTCGAACGCTGCTTAACCTTGGTGATCGGTAAGAACACCGAGGTCGCACAGCGCTACGAGCGCCTCATTAATGCCTTAAAAGAATTTATGGGTGATTTGAAATCATACAACTAATTTTTCATTGCTGTTGGTTCTGGGGAAAATCATGTCCTTTGGCAGTGTGATTTCAATGCCATTTCCAGGTGCAATATTCCTCGTTTTTTCTAAAAAGTGTCCAGTCTCATGATGTTTAAATATTGGAATGACACCTACTCCTCCATACTCCATTTTTTTGACTGGCCAGTGCAAGAACTGAAGAAGTCAGCTTGATAATAAGCAGCGTAGACGTATTTAGCTTACTCGAAATGGCATATCGCTATTACGCGTTTATTTTCATGTCTACTTTTTTGCACATTGCTGTGGTTATATCTCTTGCGCGGGCCAGTTCTATGTCATTCTTTCTTTATATAGCCGCGCGAACAGGCTGATTCTATACCAAGGATTGTATAAATGTCTTCAACTAAGGCAAGTCGCAAATTAACCCATAGGGCTAACGAGCTCGACGTGTCGCACGGACGAGGCCATGATGCTGAGCGGGCTCGGCGTGATCGCGCACCACGCGGCGCTGCGCAGCGCTGAGCCGAGCGACGCGCGCGACTTGCTGCACCCCGCGCTCTTCCCCATCGACCACATGTTCCGCCTGCTCATTGACCTCATCAGTACGTATCGCTTAACCTGTAGAAAAGCGCAAAATCGCCTCAAAGCGCCATAACAAAGCGGCTGAGAGGTAATACACTCCCACATCTACACACGACGGAAAAGGTAGCTGTTGGCATCCGGGCCTTAATAAAGCCTTATTAAAAATATAAAAGACCAGTAAATGAGATTTGTTAAAAGATATTGACTAAGAAAAATGTAGTTTCAGATGTCGGATGATCATCCGACATACGCATAGAGCATATATAACAGACGTCGGAGTGACTGGCATCAACGTCGGTGATGCAGCCCTTAAACTGCATTTTTAGTGCTAATGTATTTTATTATCGTTTATACTGGCCTTTATGTTCGCCCTTCGATCGAGATCGATCTTGTATGATATAGATTTTTCATTAGACCAAAATAAAAATTAGAATATCGAAATTTTATACGCGTTCAGAAATGTTGATTATTTCGAGTAGATTCCCTTTATAGTTGCGCTATCGATGTTTTAAAGGTTAAAATATCATAGGTAGTACGAGTGGGCGTGTTCAAGCAGCATGTACAGTCGCATTACTCGAAACTGCGCAGTGTGCGGCGCAAGGGGGCGTGTCCCTCGATGACGTCACTTGCCTCTTAGCTGGACTTCAGAACCCATTAGAGGTAAGACCAACGATCATATTTTGTAAACGGTTAATAAATCATTTTTAAAAGATTTTATAAGCCACAGATAGGCCTTCTCTCATAAAATGCAGTGATGCCGCCGCGTATGTCAGTCACCACATCTGTTTTACTATATATCAAGTGGGAAAAAGATGTATAGTCGGCTACTAAAGTAGCTGATATTCCTAATTTTATAACAATTTCATTTGATAAACGTTAATGGACATTGAAAAACAAAATATTAACAACATAATTAAATTTGTTGCAAACAAGTATCCCACGATTTGTAAAACAGAATGTTCAGTTACTTATGGCGCTTACAATAAAACATATGAATTCATACGTTACAACCTACATATCATGCAGCAACCTGGTAAAGCTGTACTTAAATAAAACACGTCATCATCATAAAGTTGTTGTTTGTGTTCTAAATTAAATCAGTACTCATATGCGTTGTACAAGTTATCGAAAATTGTAGACCAATCGACTGTATTAACAGCATATCATGCTTATGTATCATCAAACATTAGATATGGTATAATATTTTGGGGTAATGCACCCAACATGGACCTAGTCTTGAAAGCTCAAAAAAAATGCATACGAGCAATTGCTAAAATTAAAGTACCAGAAAGTTGTCGGCCTTATTTTTGTAAGTTAAATATACTTACATCAATATCTGTGTACATTTATGAACTGGTGGTATTTATTAAAACAAATAAGAATTTATTCGGAACCTTGAATTCGACAAGAAATAAACATAAAATTAATTCATTATCACATAAAACAGCTTTATTTACAAATAGTATTCTAGGGATGGCATCTAAAATTTATAATAAATTACCAAGCTTTATTTTAAACACTGTAGATCTGAAAGCATTCAAGAAATTGGTACATCATTTCCTGGTGAAAAACTGTTATTATACTCTACAGGAATTTCTAAATGACACCTTTTAATAATACATCATAACATATTTGTTTTTATGGGACCAGCCTCGCTACGCATTCCCATCATTGTAACACGTGTAATACATGTATATTAATTTGGAATTTTTCCCTTTTTTTTATTTTTTTCTATACAATAAATTATAATTTCTAATTTTCTTTTTGTGAGCAATAATATATTTTAATGTCATGTCTTTTTAAAATGTAATGGATATATTTTTCTTTTAGAAATTTGAGTAATTTTTAATTTAATTAGGTTATATTGATATTATTGTACGCCTGATTACGGGTAGGACATAGTGAAACCTACTGTATTATGTATAATACAACACATACCATCTTTGTAACCTATGACCACAATAAATGCTATTTGATATGATTTGATTTGAAAGTCGTTTACTTTTTATTTCAAGTGAAAACTCGCTATAATTTTTTTTTATGACGGTATTAAATAGGCACCCCAGCAATTGTCTCCACGAACTTACTAGCGTAATTAATGGCGATTTTTAGAATCAGAGTTAAATTTATAATGATAAAAAAAATCCAAGTCCATCCCCGTCAAAATACGAATGTCTCCTACGATTTAGTTTTTTTAGCCATTCCCCGCTAGATGGCAGATACAAAAAATGTGGGTGGAGTATAACGTGCCACCCCGCGCAGTCGCATGCTTTAATTGTATAGAAAAATCTGATTACGCCATCTCCACTTTGTATTTACTTCGTGCACGCACACTCTATCTTTTCAAAAGCATGTGCGTATTAAAATTTATTGTCACTTGCTTTAACCGTGACGGAAAACGTCGTGAGGAAACCTGCATGCCTAAAAGTTGCCTCGAAGTTGAAGAAGTTTGCCAACCCGCTCTGGGCCAGCGTCGCGGACTATGGCCTGAACCCTCTCAGTTTGAGAGGAGGCCCGTGCCCAACGGTGGGACAGTTTCTTAACAGGGCTAATATTATTATATTATTTATTGTGTCGCAGGTGGTCCGCGACGCGGCTCTCCGCGCGCTGCTGTGCGTGGTGGAGTGCCTGCCGCCGCTGCTGGAGGACCCGGACTATGCGCTCACGCTCACCAAACGACTCCTCGTGGCCACATTTGATGTGTCTGAAGACAACAAGTACGTTTAGTTTTATATCTTTTAAGAGAAACAGCTATCAAGATTATAGGCAGGTTTATGTATTGAATAATAAATTAAATTCTAGATTGTATTTTAAATTATTTTGCCACTTTGTATTTGTAGTGTAGATCATTTCCTTGTATGCACCGCACATTGTGACATTGTTATAATATTAGCCACGTTAAGAAACTGTCCCGCCGTTGGGCACAGGCCTCCTCTTAAACTGAGAGGATTTAGGTCATGGTCCACTACGCTGGCGAACGAACGACGAGTGACGAACTTCACACACCTTCGAGAAACTCTTAGGCATGCAGGTTTTCTCACGATGTTTTCCTTCACCGTTAAAGCACCGAAAAGACAGAGGTGCGTGCCTGGGTTTAAGCCTGAGATCTCTGACTTTGCAGTCCAATGGTCTACCCACTAGACTATCACTTCTTTTTCAAAATCATAACTGAAGCTCGTAGCGCTGTGCGACCACGGTGTTATTACCGATCACTAAGGTTAAGCAACGTTCGACTCCGTCGGCCTGAGATGGGTGACCGTTTGTGGCATTTTCATATTCGAGCGTCACCGTGCTTCGGAAGGCACGTTAAGCCGTTGTTCTCGGTTACCACTTAATGTGGTAGTCGTTAAGCCGAGTTGGAAGCCTTAAAGGCGGCTTGATAAGTTCTAACAGCAGGTGGCCACAAACCTGCCTCCACCGCACCGCACTGGGTCCGCGTGATGGAGTATGACCTAATCTCTCTCACCTCAATTTGTGAGAGAACGCCTTCGCCCAGCAGTGGGCAGTATAGGCTGATAATCAACTGAACCTAATTTTGTACTTACTTCGCCTCGCTCTTGGGCTATTTGAAATTAACAGTTGAAACTAGGCATGTACAATAATCTTGACGATGAAGTTAGAATCTCATATTACTGTAAGAAAAGCATGAAGATAATCACAGTTTATAGCTGTCTCTTTTTCACGGCAAACTATTAAAATAGTTTTGCTAAAGAGGTAGTGTTAACCCCCCGCTCTACGATTTATGACGGCACCGATCGACGCGTCCGAGCATTCAAGTTTTTACGTTCGTTATTTATTTGTTCGTAGGAAACTGGCGGAGGATCTGTGGAGCAAGCTACCCCTAGCGCAACAGTGGAGCCGCGAGCCGGAGCTGATAACCCTGATGCTGGAGGAGGTGCAGCACCCGGCCGAGCCCGTGCAGCGCGCCGCCGCGGGCGCGCTGGCGCACCTCGTGCAGCGCGCGCCGCCCGACGCGCCGCAGCACGTGCTGGCCAGCCTGCACGAGATATACACCGAAAAGTTGCCCGTGAGTATATTTCGCCGCAGTTATTGCCTAATCACTTTGTCTTGTAATGTACTGAAATGCACGGAGGATGTCACCAGCTATTACAAACGAAGAACGAGATGCCAATACGGGTGCAAGTGGGACGCTAGTGTTGTGGTTTGGCGTACACGGCAACTGCCGATGCTGTCGTCGCGCTCATAGCGTTACGTTCGTCGAATCTCAATAATAGTTACTTTACTTGCAAATAAATGCGTCAGTTTTCACGTTTATACGTCGGTTATTTTGGCGTGGGGTATTTTCTAAGAATGAGAAAAGAAATGGCAGAGGTGCTCTTTACACAACCATATATTGTCGACGTATTACGTATTAAATATTATTGCATTGTTAATTCGGTGACAATGCAATAATATGGTGCCATAGAGTTGGTCTCATGATGGAGGATCCAAGGGTGGCCATAGGAACATGTGAACTATACAACGTAACGCCCTCGTCTTTAGATTGGTATTGACAAGTATTATATAATCAGATAGTGTTTCAGGGTCTGATGATGAAGCCGAAAGATAGCCAATGGAATCACCCAACCGCTCAATATAACCCCGTCGTGTTTGGTCATCGTTATGTTCTCTTGACGAGTACTTTCAGCCGAAATGGTGTCCAGGATTTAATAACGGAGTCTGTAAGAAGCCACGAGAACTACTCAATTAAGCGGAATATTCGCTACAAAAGCTTGTTTTTACAAAGGTATTTTTAAATTAAAATGACTAAAAACGTAGCCCCCTCACTAGGTATTATTCCCGTATCTTAGATGCGTAGTGTGTGCGGGAGTACATGTAGAATGTGCGTGTGGTGTGACAGATGATCCCAGCGAAGCTGGATCAATTCGGGCACGTGGTGGAGGAGGCAGTAGACGAGTGGTGCGCGCGGCGCGGCGTGGGCTTGGCACTGGCCGCGCTGGCCCCGCGCCTGCAGCAGCAGCAGGTGCCGGCCGCCATGCGCTTCTTCGTGGAGCGCGCGCTCGCCGACCGCAGCGAGCACGTGCGCGACCAGATGCTCAACGCGGCCATGGCCGTCGTCGAACTGCATGGAAAGGTATCGACACCACACTAAAGTAAAAAAAAAATAATAATAAAAAATTCCGTCCGACAATATGTAGGTACTATGTAGTAAAATATATACAGCACATTGTGCTAGTGTACAGGGAAACGGACATGAAAATAAGCACAACAATTAGTTTACCTAACCATTGTGTTCATATTTAGGTTAACTGTAGCTGTTTACGTTTTCGCGCTAGCGCTTTCTACTCGTCTACTTTCTACCGCATAACTAAGCTAAATGTAATCCAGAGATTGAGTGGTACTCTTTTCGCCAATATATCTATGTTGGATAATTTTTACTAAATTGATTTCATAAAACGAACTAGCAACCTTTCTTTCTAATTCTCATTGGGAAATTTTGTCGTCAGGGTAATCTTTGAAGGAGGCGTTTATCTTAAATCGGACGTTTTTCGACTGATGATGATGAGATTTTTACCTCCTTTAAAAACACTCATAGTAGCCTATAGGATCTTAAAATGATTTGTCAGCCGGGACTAACGCTTCAACGCGCTTTCCGAATTATGGATACATTCGAAAATGGACTATACAAGGTGTAACATAATTAACGCAAGACCTGAAAGTAGTTTGTTCTAAATCGGCAACTGAATCGATTCGAACTGTTTTTAAAGGATGTTAATTTTTTTTTTAATTATCAAAAATTGCTGTTATTCGTTCATTTCGCTGTAGTAAACAAAATTTAATCATTATTCAAAGCAATACGGCTTTTTTAAATGCATTCCTATTACACACATATTAATATTCACACAAAAGATATTTTTTTTATTAAATATCATGGTTAATTTTGTTAAAGAGCTTAAAAAATGGTAGAAAATTCCTAAAAATTGGAATTTTGATTTTCGTATTGAATTCGTTAAGCAATAATCTAGTTGGGGTGTCTGAGGTCTTGCGTTATATGTGTTACACCTTGTATATGAGCCAAATATTACCGAGCTAAGATTCTAAAAAAATGTTAATGTATTGAGCACCTCGCAGGAAACTCTAGGCAGCCAGCTGCCGGTGTTCGAGAACTTCCTGGACAAGGCGCCCAAGTCGGGCGGGTACGACGCGGTGCGGCAGTGCGTGGTGCTGCTGGTGGGCTCGCTGGCGCGCCACCTGGAGCCGCACGACGCGCGCATCAAGCCCATCACGCTGCGCCTCTGCGCCGCGCTCTCCACGCCCAGCCAGCAGGTGCGCGCCCCGCCGCCCGGGTGGCTGTGCCCTTATCCAGCTGGACTTTCTACACTCGTCAACGCTCTTACAGACGACAATAGATACCAAAACCCTTGGTTAGGCACTCTGAAGAATGGATTAACAAATCGAGCTAATTATAAAGAAATCTTTTCTATATTCCTTTTACGCTCATAGGTCTGCGCTGAAGTTTTTCAAGTTGCTCTATTTCGCGATTATTTTTTTCAATTATGATATTATGAATATTATAATGATAGATATAATGAATATTTCTGAAAAAAGTGGCCAGTATGAGTCCGGTATCTGGAATTGTGCCCGGTATATGGCAATAGGCTCGTCCCCTATTACATGGGACCTAACATTGTTGCCGGAAAATGAGTGTACTCAGTACACCTCTGCCACCCCCGCCTGGGGAATATGAGCGTGACAGCGTACAAAAACCTATTCAAAATGCTGCCTCGTTGGACCAAAGGCGAATGGTGCCGGCGAACTCGAGGGTTCAGAAGATGCATTTCAGAGAGTTTGGAAATATCCCAAATGTTCTGTTACACCAAAATGATTTCAAAAAGCCCACGAAATAGCCAAGAATAGTCAGTCTATCAATATCAAAATATTCCGTCTGTCGCTAAATGTGAATGGTGCTTATATACTACTTTCTCGTAACTGTAAACCCCAAATCACACTTTAATGTTCTACAGTAAAATGGTTCCATATCCAGGTTCAAGAAGCAGTGAGCAACTGCCTGCCGCACTTGGTACTCTCGCCGGCGCTCGAGGGCGAAATCCCGACCATCGTGAACAAGCTCATGAAGCAGCTGCTCACTGCAGAGAAGTACGGAGACAGGAAGGTGAGCAACTTGGGTAGTTCACTGACTCCGATTTCTTAATTTATTTTAGAAGAATATTTCAGAAGAATATTTCGAAAGAATCAAAGACGTTTAAAAGTAATCGATATTAAGCCTATTCGTTGGCCTACTCGAGTACGAATGAGCTACCAAATAGGGGGACCCAGTTGGCTGCTTTTCTGCTGTAACTTTCAGGTTACAATCTGACACGAATCTTGAAGTCTGCCCAATCTCAACTTGCTCTCAACCTGTTTACAATTTATTTTTATTTAAAATTTATCTTGTGTCCAGGGCGCCGCATACGGTATCGCGGGCATCATCAAGGGTCTCGGAATTCTATCGCTGAAGCAGCTCGACGTGATGGGCAAGCTCACCGAGGCCATTCAAGAGAAAAAGAACTACAAATATCGAGAGGGTAAGACGATCCATTATATTTTCGTGTTACAGCAAAACATCATGTCAATTTTTGGAATGAGACACTTGCTTAGCTAAATCGTTCCAGGAAAGACCATGTTCCGCTCCGGTAGCGTATGTAGATAGATTAGTTTAAAATAAGTGATTGATTATGTGTTAGTACCCCCGAAAAATCAAATGAACAATCATTAATTTTATTACATTATCACATTATTTTTTTATAAGACAAAATTTGTCGAGCTTAATTGTTTATTTGCTTACTCCACTGCATCACTCGAACAATTTATCTCATTAGTCTCTGACCATTGCCAAATGCCGTAGTACAATCACAGACCAGTTTACTGGTGTCTAGTACAATTTATCGAATTCACCGCCAACATCCATCCTCCTCCTTGCGTCGTTTCCTCAGTGCTGAGGGCCGTGACCCCCGATGCGGGGTGCAGTCAGTATTCCCCAACATCCATAACTCTCATCGTTCCAGGCGCACTGTTCGGCTTCGAGATGCTGTGCTACAAGCTGGGCCGGCTGTTCGAGCCGTACATCGTGCACGTGCTGCCGCACCTGCTGCTGTGCTTCGGCGACAGCTCGCAGTACGTGCGCGCCGCCGCCGACGACACGGCCAAGCTCATCATGAGCAAGCTGAGCGCGCACGGCGTCAAGCTGGTGCTGCCCTCGCTGCTGCAGGCGCTGCAGGACGACAACTGGAGGACTAAAGCTGGTCATTGCACTACTGCCTAACACAGAATACCTAATGCCATTTCGGACACTTCCCGGAGATCCGCGAGTCTCATTTATTTTTCGCCGAAATATCTCGTTTTTTTATAGTTTATAAAAATATATCTTAATCTCTATAATAGGAATAAGCTTCACGGTAGGCCCAAAAGGGGATGGCGAGTTGAACTGACTGCTTTTTTGAAGTACTGGTCTGAGATAGCGAGTAACAGAGAATAGTGGAAAAAGTGGAGGGAGGCATTTGTCCAGTATTTGTGTTTTTTTTTCTAAAAATGTTTTCGTCCCCTTTGCAAAAAATACCTCAAACCAGTTCCACTAACTAAGCAAGAGGGCGCCATATAAAAACTTGCCCGTGTTCACAATGTGAACCTCACAGAATTATAGCACCCTATTATACATGACAATCCCCTATCTACACAAATTATCATTTTTCTCTCCATATCCCAGGTTCCATCGAGCTGCTCGGAGCCATGGCATACTGTGCGCCGAAGCAGCTGTCTTCCTGCCTGCCCTCCATCGTGCCGAAGCTCATCGAAGTGCTGAGCGACTCCCACATGCGCGTGCAGGAGGCTGGCGCAGAGGCGCTCAAAGTAATCGGCTCCGTCATCAGAAACCCTGAGATTCAAGGTTTGTACTGCAATAAAAAGCGCAACATGTAAACAAAGAGGACAACAAAAAGTGATTTTGTACCCCTGGTGGGACTCGAACCCACAATCCCCGGCTTAGGAGGCCGATGCCTTATCCATTAGGCCACAGGGGCTACAGAAATTTAATCTAATTTAAGCATTATTTAGTTTCATAAAACAGATCTACTATCATTACGCTAAATTCCTTACGAGATAGGTAGAGTTCCAACATCTATTAAAAAAATTATAACACCGTCACGTCTATATTTCTCAAGCGGGGGTGGCGGACATGTACTGTGTACACTCACTTGCCACCGGCGATGTTAGAACCCAATGTAATAGTGTTTGAGCTTATTGCCGTTATACAGGGCACAATTCCAACAACACAACAAATAGTATTGTTACTATTACATAACAGCTATAAAAAAAAATCTCAGTAGCAGTTCTGAATTATGTGCCCGGTAGGATAGTATAGGCTCTCCCATTATTACATTGGAACATTTTTCATACAAGAATATTAATAACCACATCGTCTCCCAACAGCAATCGTGCCAGTCCTTCTCCAAGCTCTGCAAGATCCCTCGAACAAGACATCGGCGTGCCTCCAGACGCTGTTGGACACGAAGTTCGTGCACTTCATCGACGCGCCGTCACTGGCGCTCATCATGCCCGTGGTGCAGCGCGCCTTCCTGGATCGCTCCACGGAGACGCGCAAGATGGCCGCGCAGATCATCGGCAACATGTATTCGCTCACCGACCAGAAGGACCTCATGCCCTACCTGCCGAATATCATACCGGGACTGAAGAGTTCGCTGTTGGATCCTGTGCCCGAGGTGTGTATGGTTATTCTATTGTCGGTTTTGGGTTGTTATAATGAAACTTGTACTGAATTTTCGTCACTTCTTTTGAGTAAAGTCAATTAGAAGTGATGAGCAGTTTGTTGTTGTTTAAAAATGTTGCTTTTTACAAATTGTATTTTTAGAAATAATTGATTATTATTATTAAATTGAGTTAGGATCATGCCAAATTTACCTACGCCAAATCCGCTTAAACAAAGAGCATATTTCTTTTACGAGTGCTCAGTAATTAATATAAGACTCGATTGGATTGTGATTTCTCAGCCTGCTACAAGTCACTTCTACTCACGTGTACTGATTTTGTATGGCGAGAGATGCTATCTTTAGTAGTGACATCGTCAATGTCAAGAGCCATGTTGTCGTGCACGCGTAGTTAATTATTAACCGACTTAAAAAAGGATGAGGTTCTATGTTCGTCTGTCACCGATATTTCCGTCAGTGGTGGACCGATTTTGATGATTCTTTTTGCATTGGGTTCAGTATAGCTCCAAGGTGGTTCCATTTTAATTTCATTGGTATTGGACCTTGGACTTTGAAGATACACCAGGGAATTCCTTACAACAAATAATAGGAATGTGCAAATTATAACAATTTGGGTGTTACGTCAATCCTAAGACTCCAAAAAAGGAGGAGGTTAACAATTCATTTGTGTTTTTTTATAACTTATTTGCTTATAAACCGATTTGTATGATTCTTTTTCTGCTGGAATCAATATAGTTTCAAGGTTTTTCCATTTTTAATTCATCAGTATTAGACCTTGGACTTTGAAGATACACCAGGGAACTCCAAAGTCAAAGTCAAAAATCATTTATTTGTATAGGCCAATACATAAGCACTTACAAACGTCAAAATTATTACATTTTTTACATCTACCACCGGATCGAAACGCGGCCTCCACTGAGAAGATCCGGCGAGAAACTCAACGACATTCGACTCCTTAACGACAAACAATAGGAATGTGCAAATTAAAACAATATGGGTGTCACGTCAATCCTAAGGGTACCCTACTATAGAACTAAGCAGATTGTTAACCGACTTCATAAAAGGAGAAGGTTCACAATTCGTTGGTGTTTTTTTATAACTTATTTGCTTATAAACCGATTTGAATTCTTTTTCTGCTGGATTCAATATAGTTTCAAAGTTTTTTCCATTTTTAATTCATCAGTTTTAGACCTTGGACTTTGAAGATACACCAGGGAACTCTTTAACAACAAACAATACGTATGCGTAGATATTATGGGTATTACGTCAATCCTATAGGTACCCTACTATAGAACTAAGCACAATGTTACAGGACTTCAAATTTTTTTTGTAATTTCTTTGCTTATAAACTGATTTTGATGATTCTTTTTGCATTAGGTTCAACATAGCTCCGTGATAGACGAATTTAAATTTTATATGGAAGATACACCAGGGGTTTATAGGAAACACAACAACGGCAAACAGAATGAATGTGAAAATTCAGTTATTATGAGTTTTATATCAATCTTGTAGGTACCTCACTGTATAAATAAGTAGAATTATATAAAGAAGGAATATAAATAATAATAATAAATTCACTCACCACTTAATATTGTAATTGTAGCACCGATTTCAAATATTTATTTTTTGCTTTTTAAAGTCGGTTTCCCTTTTTTTTTAAAGTTTTTTATTTTCATAAATCATCCATCGCCGCGAGTATTCGTAAGCGTGCTGACTGCTGTCAATAGCATATCATCACTCTCCTCTAGTGGAGGAGCACTATAATTTCCAGTGTCAGTTACTCCATCGATTCTGATTCTAGTCAAGTCCTTAAGCCTGTGATCCTTTTTCACCATACTTATGTTCCTATCCCACTCGCAGGTGCGTTCAGTGTCAGCGCGCGCGCTGGGCGCGATGGTGAAGGGCATGGGCGAGAGCAGCTTCGAGGAGCTGCTACCGTGGCTGATGCACACGCTCACCAGCGAGAGCAGCAGCGTGGACCGATCGGGCGCTGCGCAGGGCCTGTCCGAGGTGGTGGCCGGCCTCGGTGTGCACAAGCTGCACAAGATCATGCCCGGTCAGTACACACACACTATCGCCTGACAATACTACTATAGCCACATTTAGTAAGCACATATGGTCCTATACGGCGCTCATACCTTTGCGGAACCGCGGCATTCTTGACGATCGTGGTTTTCTGAGCTAGATGACCGTTTGTGACAATTCCAGTTCTGATCATCTTCGTAATTCGGAAGGCACGTTAAGCTATTAGTATCATTTATCACTTCATGAAGTAGTTGATAAGCCGAGTTGGTTTCGTTATATGCGCCATCACCAGTCCCCCATCCAACCTACTTTCACTACCCGTGGTGGCTACTAACACCGCCGTGGGTCCGTGTTCATGCGATCTCTCTCACAGGCCCTTGGAACAGTATAGGCTCCTTTATCATTATCATATGCTCTCTTACAGACATAATCGCAACAGCGGAACGCACAGACATCGCTCCGCACGTCAAGGACGGCTACATAATGATGTTCATCTACATGCCGGGCGCTTTCACGGACGAGTTCTTGCCGTACATCGGACAGATCATCAACCCCATCCTCAAGGCGCTCGCCGACGAGAACGAATACGTCAGAGAAACAGCCCTCAAAGCCGGACAACGTATAGTGAACCTATACGCTGAGTCAGCCATAACTTTACTGCTACCAGAACTAGAGTATGGTTTATTCGACGACAACTGGCGCATCAGATACAGTTCAGTGCAGTTATTGGGTGATCTCCTCTATCGTATTTCTGGTGTATCTGGTAAGATGAGCACGGAGACGGCATCTGAGGACGATAACTTTGGTACGGAGCATTCCCATAAGGCGATTATCAATTCGCTGGGCGTGGAGAGGCGGAATAGAGTGCTGGCCGGACTGTACATGGGCAGGAGTGATGTTGCGCTGATGGTGCGGCAAGCGGCGCTGCACGTGTGGAAGGTAAGACTTTTGTATCATCCTGGACTTATAAGAATAGAATCAAACCCTCTAAATATCGCCACAACGGGCGGCCTTGTGCTGTATTCATCTAGCTTTTACCCGTGACCTGCACTAGGTTATTGATCCATTTTGCGGGCCCTACCACGTGCCAGAAGACATTAAGAGCTATTATAAGTTCACAAACATTTCATATACACAAATATTCAGACCGAAAGAAATGCTTGACGCGCAACTTGTAAATTACTCTCTTCTTGCTCTCATGTTGATGTGTGAGAGGTTTTTTGCAGCAGTACAAGCGCAGTGTTTAAGAGCTTAAGGCGCTTCGCCCACTGGGCCGAATAGCCGTGGATTCGATTCCCGCACGGGACGAATCTTTGAGTGACCCACACACGTTTTAAAAAAAAAAAATTTTTTTTGTTACGATCTGGGTATTTGTGTATATGATTTTTCATGGTTGTAAATGCACCCACGACACGGGAATAAATCTTAGCGTGGCGCTACGTTTATATTTAAAAAAATAGGCTAGTTGACAATATTGAAAATAAACTATAAATTGTGGTCATCCTAACAGATTATAGGGTAGAAAAACATGTTTCACTTCATTTTAATTAAAATTATGTGTATTTTTTACAAATTACACGAAATAAAAACAATAATTTATCAAAAATCAAAATCAAAAGTTTTTTTATTCATGTAGACCAAAAGGCACTTATGAATAGTCAAAAAGAGAAAATTATTATTACTTAAGACTCTACCACCCGTTCGGAAAGTCATTCCTGTGGAGAAGAAGGGCAAGAAACTCCACGGTTACTCTTTTTTAAAAAATGAGGTTTACAATTCTTTTTGTATACATTGCATTTATGGAGTATGGGAGAACAATGCAGAACGAGCTAAATAGATGTGCTTAAGTATAGATTAATCATAAGTGTACTTAGATTCATGATATTGGTCAGTGTCTACATAGTCCTCTCATTTACAAAATAGAGATGTTGTAGAGGTATATAATAAAAAGCATAATAATAATAGTAAGAGAAAGTGTTACTATAAAATATGTAAAGAGCGCGTACAAAACAACTGGTCATAGCTCCAGTGTGATGCCGAACGAGACAAAATTTAACAGCATTATGGTACACGTTCAGTCAGACAAAGGGCAGGGGACGGACCAGTCCCCACCAGCAGCACCCGTTCACGAGTATGACCTGAGAAGCAGCCATCACTCTCCTCAACCATTTTAGAGGGAAAAGAATGACCCGCTCCACAGAGCCGCCACTAGCAAAGACATTTTAGTGAGCATGACCAATCCACGACCCTGTCAACATCGTTCGAGAATAATATTTAAAATCAATGAACGCTCGCTAGGCAGGACACGCTGCACTTAACATTAAATTCTTCTAGATTTCAGTTAATTTGTGTAAAGGCATTTTTATCATTTAAAAAATCATTTAGTGTATAATATCCTTTACTCATTAGTGAAGATTTAATATACTTTTTAAATCTGTCAAGTGGCAACTCTAACATGGGCTTTGTTATCTTATTGAAGCAGCGAATACCGACTCCTACGAAGGAAGTAAATACTTTTTTAAGCCTAACAATTGGTAATACCAGTTTATGTTTATTTCTAGTATTTAATTTATGAACGTCACTCACTTTATTAAATAAATGGATATTCCTACGTATGTACACTATAAAATTTTATCTGTGACGGGAACGCCCTGTGATTGGTTGTATCTCTGGTGACGTCACACGATAGTAAACATGGCTTCCTCGACTGATCGTAGTTCGCGTTTTATGTTTTCTGGGTGTTATGTTCGATCTTTAGCGATTATTCGAGCTATATCTGAAACAGCTTTCTGATAATTTTTGATAAATCTTACAGCTAGTGACGTAAATATGCGTTTTGAATTTAAAAATGAAGTCAAATTTTGTGCAAGATGATAAAAACAACTTACCAAAGATTGACGCATTTATGGTTGCTCTTTTCAGCCAAACTGTTAGTTTAGTTTTCCAGTCAAAATTATTTTACGGAGATAGATTAAGACATTTATTGATTTTATCTTTAAGAATAACGCTAAGTTGTAAGCGGCCATTACAGTAACAGCGTTTTTGGCGCGTATTTAAAAATTTAAACTATCATTGATTTTTATTGAAATTAAAGTAGATTTCTCGGAAATATCAATGTATGCTTATTACGTAATAAAGAATAATTTAAAACGGTTTTCCAAAATGTGTACCCTATTGTTCATTAAAATATTGCCGCATATTCTCGCATTGGCAACTACGAAGTCATAAATACCCCCTTATGAGAAAAATCACTGTATTCTCTGTAAGAGCACATGAACCTTTCTACTAGTATTGCACCGCTATGTTGTCGACAGGTGGTAGTGACAAACACGCCGAAGACCCTGCGCGAGATCCTACCGACGCTGTTCGGGCTGCTGCTGGGCTGCCTCGCGTCCACCAGCTACGACAAGAGACAAGTCGCCGCGCGCACTCTTGGCGACCTAGTTCGCAAGGTTAGTGAAACGCCACTGTGAAAAGAACTATTCTTGAACTAGTGTTCTTCTTTAAGCGTCCATTTTTTTTTGTAAAACGCTGCTTTTTGGAATGCGCGTAATTTAGCAAAAGCTTAAAATTTTGTGGCAACCAATTTATTTATTTATTTTATTTATTGGGTTTATCAACAGGTGCTACAATCTTACATGCTTAACGTTTAAAATTTTAGTTCTAGGTACTTATATCTAATTGCAGCCCAAATAACAGATAAACACTGCATTCAATTAATAGTGTAGATTAAGTTTACATTAGGACATACATAAATTAAGTTTTAAACAGAAAAAGTGTATACATACATATAGCTATAAAGTTTATAAAGGCTTACGAAATGTATAAGGACCATAAAATATATCACTATACTTATTATACGAGGCATGCCTTTTAAGTTTTGTCGTTTGAAGAAATAAACACAACTAGAACCTTATAGTACTTTTTATTGTTTTCAAAGTATTCACCACGTAGCTTAATACACTTTTCCATTCGCTCAAACCAGTTATTATAACATTTATTCCACTCTAAAGTGGGGGTATTCAAAATGGCTGACTTCAAAGGTTCCAGTCACCGGACTGGAACCTTTGACCACGAAGACTTTTCTTAATTTTAGGAAATGTAAAGAAATCGTTAGGGCTTAGGTCAGGACTGTTTGGAGGATGGTCAAGAATTTCTACTTTTTCCTGCTTTAAATACTCAATCGTTTGACGAGCGCTGTGTGAGCTTGCGTTGTCGTGGTGCAGGATGATGCGTCGCTTTGAGTTAGATTTTCGAACTTCAGCGATGACTTGTGGTAAACAAACTGTGGTATACCACTCTGCGTTAACCGTTCTCAAGTGCAATAGTCGCAACATGGCCGGTTTTTCCAACGAACGTGGCCACCATCTTCTTTGAAGTGCTTCGAGAACGAACAACTTTAGTCGGCTTTGGCTCGTCTTGAAAGACCCAGATTGTAGATTGTTGTTTGGAATCAGGATCGTAGGCATAGATCCAAGATTCGTCACCACTGATGATGTCGTAGACGTGATTTGACTCTCCTCGGTTGAACCTTTGCAGAGTTTTCTTACACCATCTGACGCGGGCCGCCTTGTGATCGTCGGAAAGCAGATTCGGTATCCAACGGCAAACTAGCTTTCTCACACCAAGCGCTTCATGCAAGATCTTCTGAATGGTTGTCCCTGAGATGCCTAATAGAGCCTCTATCTCTCGATACGTCACATGACGATCTTCGAGAATTAGTTGTCTCACAGCAATGATGTTATCTTCAGTGAAGGCGGATTTTGGGCGTCCTTCGCGAGATTTGTCACTAACACTAGTATGTCCACGCTGGAATTCTAAATACCAGCGTTCGACAGTCCGCAGATATGGGGCTTCATCACTGAATACAGGTGTTAGCTCTTCAAAATACTGAAGCCGTGTCAGGCCTCTTCTAAAGTTGTAGAAAATTGTTGCACGAACATTTTCCTTAGAAAGATTCATTTTCGTACGTAACCTGACAGATTCCAATCGACGCTGTGACTAAACAATAGCATTAATCCTAATACTTTCAAGTGTTTTGAGATTAAAAATTTATTTTATTTTATTTATTTATTGGGTTTATCAACAGGTGCTACAATCTTACATGCTTAACGTTTAAAATTTTAGTTCTAGGTACTTATATCTAATTGCACACCATATAACAGATAAACACTGCATTCAATTAATAGTGTAGATTAAGTTTACATTAAGACATACATAAATTAAGTTCTAAACAGAAAACAGAAAAAGTGTATATATACATATAGCTATAAAGTTGATAAAGACTTACGAAATGTATAAGGGCTGTCGAAATGGATATCCAATATATCACTATACTTATTATATAGGTTACACATTCGTGGGATAGGTGAAGATCGGCCCATGACCGTTCGGTATCGCGGCATCGAAAATACATTTTTTATTATTGTACGGGGGTAATGATATGGAACAGCGTATCCAAATCGCTCAAGTAACTGTGGACAATCGATACAGTTTCTCATTATTTTAAATAAGAACATTAAGTCCAGTGTATCTCTCCGTCGATCAAGACTGGTCATTCCAAATTTGTTAAGCCTATCATCCTACAGATGATACTTTTTTCGCTTCGCCTGTAGCAAATGCCAAATGGTTCATAAAACGCCTTTGTATTCTTTCGATCCTTAGTGTGTGCGTTGCGCAGTGAGGCCTCCAAATCACTGATCCATATTCCAGTGTGCTACGAACTAGTGAGTAGTATAGGATAATTTTAGTTTTAATTAATTTAAACGGCTTGACATTGCGAAGTACGAAACCCAAAGTCTTAGATGCCTTACTGACAATGTGGTCGACATGTGGGATAAAAGTGAGCTTTTTGTCCAATAAAATACCCAAGTCCCTTATTGTTTCAACCTCATATAAGGTAGTATTATTAATAGAGTAGTGATATGTGACTGCACCGTTAAGCTTGCGACTAAAATTCATATAAAAGCATTTCCTAATATTCAAAAGCATGCCATTTGTATTACACCAATTGACGAGGTTGTTCACATCATTCTGCAGAGCGATACAATCAGCGAATGTGTCTACTACCCTCATAATTTTCAGGTCACCCGCGTACAAATAAGGCGTGGAGCTCTTTAAACAATATGGGAGATCATTTATAAAAATATTAAAGAGCACTGGACCTAAATGGGAGCCTTGAGGAACTCCTGAACTAACGGTATATTTCAGTGACTCGAAACCGTTAACCACTACAAAAAATGATCGACCTTCAATATATGTTTTCAACCATTGCAACAGAGAGCCCGTAAATCCATAGCTAGCCAATTTATAAATTAATATGCGGTGATCAACCTTATCGAACGCTTTACTAAAATCGGTATAAATAACATGTACTTGTTTACCGTTATCCTCTGTCCGTCTACCGTTATCCTCTGTCTATCCGTCTGAAATTTACTCACCATTTCGTTGACATCCTTACAGCCATGGAGAACTAAAGACCAGGATACACTAGCTAGAGAAACTCTGATTGCTTCGTAATCTGCATTGTGGAAGTTATATTTTTTGCCACTTGGGTTCCTTGAAAGATTTTGGGTGTGCACTGATTGGCTTATTTTGATAACAATTGGAGGATGCAAGGGGTCAACCTTACTCAAAACTTGAGGCGCGCTATCTGATTCACAATTTGCTATATCCGTTAAAACTAAATCCAATACTTTGTTACCAACATTGACTAAACGATTTAATTGTCTGAGGTTATTTAAGTGGTTAAAATCGATTAAATTTTGTGCCATACCGGAAGGAGTATAACCAGAATTACCCACTAGATCCCAGTTAATATGACCAATATTGAAGTCACCTATTATGAGCTTTGGTAGATTACACTGTTCCATAACAAGGTTACAATTGTCTAAATAATACTCCAAAGATACACTGGTCACAGGAGGAGGCAGATAGATCGTACTCAGAGCATATCTTTGAATAGAGTTATCATGGGTTGCATCAAAAACTACCCATAAATCCTCACAGCTTTGACTTTCCCAAGATTTGACGCGTTTAGAATTATAAGATTTACGAACAGCAATTAATACCCCCCCCCCCCCCTCCGTCCTTTTTGTGCGAGTTCTTGTTGTATTCTCGGTCCCTCCTGTGAACATCGTATCTGTGATCGAATAACTCTGAGCTATACACCGTCATTCAACCATGTTTCAGTCAAAACCACAATATCAAAATCACTACATAGACTTCTGTAAAAATCTAGAGTTTTAGTGCGTAGACCTGTAACATTTTGGTAGTATATTTTAACGGAAAAGAATTTTAAAAAATACAATAATTTAAAAAAACATCAACAAAATCCAAGGGTAGATTATTTGATTTTTCCTAGGGAAACTGTGTCTTTAATGTGAATATAGTCAGTATCGTCGCCCTTCCGCACGAAAATTTTACCATCTCTAATCCATACGTATCTGTAATTGTTTTCTTTCGCCTTTGATCTTGCTGCGGCATGTAACCTTTTATTCGCCGGTGACAGATGTTCTGTCACATAAATGGGTCTTTTTTCACCTGCGAATCCGAGGTCTGTTGTGTTAAGCTTGTCTTCTGTTACCTTTTTAGTCTTGTTGTACGTTTTTGTGGCTGCAAGGAATTGATCGCGTAGTTTTGGCGTACTTAACTGCACAACAATGGTACGAGGTCGAGAGCCTTTAGGGTCAAGTTTTGCAACGCGAGTGCATTTCAAGATATTATCGGATGTGATATTACATTGGACGACCTTACACACAGAAGAGACAATAGTAAACAGATTTTCAGTTTTTTTTTCAGGAACACATTGGAGTTCAATATTACAGGCGCGGGTACGTTGTTCTAATTGGTTAATTCTATCATTGAGATTATCAATCGTAACACGCATAGAGGTATTTTCATTCTTCAACTCATTTATAGTTTTAAGTGCAGATATATGCTGATCTTTGAAGGCCTCATATTGTTGGTTCATAAAATCCATAGACTCTTTTATCTCGGAAATTTCGGTTTTCAGACATCTCATCTCAGCGTTAATGGAACCTCTAATAGTATCGTAGATCTGGGATATTAATGTTTTCATTTCAGACTTGAAAACTTCCCTGACGATATCCTCAACATCATCTCGTGTTACATTGGTATTACCTTCTTCGGGTGGCGACAATATAGCTTGCCGCTTTGTTGACCGTTTTGTAACGTTCTGTTCCCCTAAAGAACCGCACATAATGCCACGTGAGGTGCGAATAGGCGTCTTTTCCTCTGTAGTCTTTCGGCCTGCACATTTAAGACAAAACCACTCCTTTCCAGCGAGACAACTTGATTCCAGATTTAGGCATTCATAATGAAAAGCTAGGTTGCATTTCGTACATAAAACGTAATTATCGTCTTCTCCACTGGTCACACAGCAACCCCATTTCTGTATAGTTGCCATTTTTTTTGTTTAGTAATAGAGCTTCTTGAATTTAATGAGCAATTGATTATTAAAACGTGGTGCTATTAAAAAAGCGCAGGCGTTCATACAACGTCCGGAAATGGTTTAATATGTTTATTATTAATTCTGTTCAAATATATACAAAAAATGTATACAAAAAATGTCCAAAGTTCCATGAAGCGGTACCGGTTCAAAAAAAAGAGTTTAACTTTTATTCTAAATCAACTAACGCTTATTATTGTGAAATTAGCATACAGTAGTCGAGAAAATTTAAACACATTTATGAGTAGGTAACTAAACTTTAAAAGCTCGAAAGTTCACTACTACCGTCACTGCACAAATTATCACTGGGTTTTTCTATCTATCTATCTATCTATAACCTCACGCCAGATCCCTTGCGGGGTAGGCAGAGAGTACAGAGTTCCAACAGGTTCTTTCCTTACATACCTCTCTGGCTTCCTCGACTCTCATAGTTCGTCTCATACACGCTCGCCGGTTACGGAGACTCTTGACTTTTCCATCAGATAAGACTCGGTTTATTTGGTCGTGGTAAGATAGTCTAGGTCTTCCCCGGTACCTGCATCCTTCCACTTTCACATTGTATATCTGTTTTGTCATTCTTTCCTCTGGCATTCTTTCTATATGCCCGAACCAACGGAGCATGCCCTTTCTCATCTTTACACCGATACTATCTTTCATACCTACTCGCTGTCTTACTATGCTGTTGCTAATGCGGTCGGTCAGCTTCACTCCGCACATCTTCCGCAGAGCTCGCATTTCTACCGCATTTATCCTACTTTCATTCTCCTTCTTACATACCCAGCTCTCGCTACCATATAACAGCGTTGGGACAAGAACTCCGTTATGTATAGCCAGCTGCGCCTTATGGCTTAAGTGCCGGCTCCCGAGTAGCTTTCCCATCGCACCATTTACTCTGTTCCCTGCACTCACTCTTCTCTCTATGTCAGCGGTGTATTTCCCATCCTTACTGAAGGCGCATCCAAGATATACAAACTCATTCACTTGCTCCAGCACATCGTTACCAACCACAATCCTTACATTCGTTCTGGTTTCTTCCCTTTCAAAAACCATAATCTTGGTTTTTTTCACATTCAAGTGTAAGCCATTGATCATGCAGTCGTCTTTCATAACTGTGACTAGTGTTTGCAGATCAGTGGCTGTTGGCGCTATTAAAACCGCGTCATCTGCATAAAGTAGATGGTTTACCACTACCACACTGGGTTTTTATTGGTAATAACACTCACAGTTTTCGATTTATTTCCAATATTTTAAGTGTTTACTATAGCACTTAATCACTATAACGTTCAGTGTAAGTTTTGACACAAAATATTAGGTATTTTATTAGTTTAGGAATTTAAAAGCACGAAGGATAGCAAACACGTCTACACAGTCCAAGTTGACAGCTGACAAAGCACATTCGAATATAGAACAGTTCCAAATTCAAAATTTCTGGGAAATATGGAAACGACAGAACTTAAAAGGCATGCCTCGTATAGGTTACACATTCGTGGGATAGGTGAAGATCGGCCCATGACCGTTCGATACCGCGGCATCGAAAAAACATTTTTTATTGTTGTACGGGGGTAATGATATGGAACAGTGTATCCAAATCGCTCAAGTGACTGTGGACAATCAATACAGTTTCTCATTAGTTTAAATAAGAACATTAAGTCCAGTGTATCTCTCCGTCGATCAAGACTGGTCATTCCAAATTTGTTAAGCCTCAGAAATACAATGGAAGGAAATCGGTCATTCTCTTCTATACCAGCAAATCTGGAATATACAGTAACCGAAATATGCCGTCATCGTTCCCTCTATAAAGATCGTGAGGTGTGCGGTCGTAAACTACACTTCTCACTGGAATTTTCGTGCTGTGATAATGACACAGAGTTTTGCAATGTTGTCCTCTTATCCCGCAGCTCGGCGAGCGCGTGCTGCCGGAAATAGTGCCGATCCTCGAACGCGGGTTGCGCTCGGAGCGGCCCGACCAGCGCCAGGGCGTGTGCATCGGTCTCGGGGAGATACTCGCCTCCACGTCACGGGATGCCGTGCTTAGCTTTGCTGATGGACTCGTAAGTGGCTTATACTTTTATTGACAAGCACAATAGCTGGTATTGTGAGTAGTATGAAGCCGAACTGGGGAAAGATTTTAGCATTTACCTGTAGGAACAATCTGCCTTGTATTATTTTTTTTAAGAACAGGTTCTACATGAGGAGTATTCTTGTCTTGTGGGTGCATTTACGAACATTAAATTCACATACACAAACTCTTCCACCGAAACAATTATATTTTTTGGTAACACAAGAACTTGTTTCGTGCAGAGATCGAACCCACGACAACTAAATTCAGTGAGCCGTCGTCGAGTTTAAAGTAATCATATGTTTATTTATTGAACTAATTATTTAGCATTTTACAGTTATTCATCGCCCACCATAATAGTTAAATAACTCTTACACCGAATAGGCGCGTACGCATGTGTATGTCCCTTTCCCGGTCCCTTTGTAATGGCCATCAAAATACTTCTAATTCTTATTGACTCGGGTAGCTTATTAAGCTACCCGAGTCAATAAGAAATGAAATCAATACCAAATTATTCATTAAACATCTAAAATCATTTTAATCAATACAGCCTACTATTCTATAAATGAATATATGTCTGACAAATAAGAGTATGAACAAATTAAAATACAATTAAAATATTAATAAATAATAACTCTAAATTAATAATTACACAATAATAAATTCAAATACAAATTTATTTATAATAATATCCTCTTCTCTCCTACTTTGTATCTTTTGCTGTGCCCTGCCGGGTCCACGACTGTCTCATTTGCAATGTAATTTACCATCTACTACGTACATATTGTGGAATGCAAATAAATGAATATGAATATGTGCTCTCTTTTTTACGGAATCTGCAATGTTAGTTTACTCTTTCCATGTGAATCGGTTATCCGTTAGATCGGTTGCAAGATTAAAGCTATATATAAGTGAGGTCGGCATCGTGCCGCAGGTGCCGACGGTGCGCACGGCGCTGTGCGACCCGCTGCCCGAGGTGCGCATGGCGGCGGCGCGCACGTTCGACAGCCTGCACGCCACCATCGGCAACAAGGCGCTGGACGACATCCTGCCGCAGATGCTGGACGGACTCAACGACCCCGACACGGAGGTCGCCGACGCCACCCTCGACGGACTCAAACAGGTCACATTTTCTACTAAGTGTTTTTCTTATTCATTCATAAATGTTTTTATTACCTTTTCATAGACTGCCTTGTTGGTCCGGTGGAACGTAGCGTGGGCTACGATCGCGAGTGTGGTTTTCTCATCGGAAAATTCGCAAAAACAGTTCGGATTATTTGTGCCCGGTATAATGGCAATAGGCTTGTCCCCTAACATCGAAAAGTGGGTGTACGACCACAGTACATATCTGCGACCGATGGGGAATAAAGGCGATACGGTGTTTTTTTATGTAAAATATTATAATATAAATAATAATATTGGCCTGTTAAGAAACTGTCCCACCGTTCAGCACGGGCCTCCTCTAAAACTAAGAGTGTTTAGGCCATAATTTTTTATGTTTTTCCTTTTTAATTATTCACGTGTTTCGTCAAATAATGACATTGGTATAAAGATTTCCTTTAAAAATATCTTACCCAATGTCGTAAATATCTTACCCAATGTCGTAAATAGAACTGCAACCCGGAACATCAACTGAGTAAGGTATAATTTATATCGAACTGGTGCGAATGGCGCGCGATGAAGCGCATTTTACAATGCGGTAAAGCAAATGAAAGTGTCTATACAGTTATCAAAGTTTATATTTGTATGGATTTTAAACATCTCAGAATTCTGTCGACCAACCGAAGCGTCCGATCGGTCGTCGACGGAGCCGAACAGCGCCGGGCTGGTCGCTTTTAATAATGGATAACTTGCACGGCAGTACATGAAGCATTTGAAGTACTGACTGGGACGTGGTTGTCGCGCATGCCGCGCGCAAGTACCGGTAGTTGCGCTCGAAATCTAGCGCCTCCGGACGTACGTGTTTGGCTGCGGACGTAAGCGAACGCATCCGTTCCGGCCCATTCCGACGTGCGTTTTACAATGGAAATCGTACCTAAGCGAGCTCAATGTTAACGCACGACCGTGCGCTCTCGGTTTTTTGACTTTCAACCATGGTAAACCAGGTATAAGAAATAGATATCGCTCTGTAACTTAATCGAAATACTAAAGATTGCCATGACGAGCAATACCAAAAATAAAAAAATAATCCTCCAATATTCTCTCCCCAATAGATAATGGCAATCAAATCCCGCGCGGTACTGCCATACTTGGTCCCGGTGCTGACGGGCGGAGGCGGGGCAATAGACACACGAGCCCTGTCCGCGCTAGCGGCAGCCGCGGGAGGAGCACTGGGCCGGCACCTGCCGCGCGTGCTGCCGGCGCTGCTGGCCGCGCTGGTGGCGGCCGCGCGCACGCCGCACGAGCCGCGCGAGCTCGAGCACTGCCGCGACGCGCTGCTGCCCGTGCAGGACGCGCCCGGCGTCAGATGGTATGTCAGTAGCTGTAGGTTTTCTTCACATAGCTGAAGGAGGGACGCGGCGGCACGGAGCGGGCGGCTGTAGAGCGGAGCAGACGTCACACTGCGGCGCGCACGTGCCGTTGGCATCACGCCGGCCACTAAACGAGACGATGTTAGCGTCCCGCTCGCACCGATACTGCCGTCTCGTTCTCCCCATCCTTCGTTTGTAATAGCGGCGAGGACGCGACGTTTGTGCGTGTCAGAGCCGATTGGCATTTCCAGTATATTACGATTCGTCCACATCTTTCTTATATGTACTACTTTTAGAGATAACAGTCAATACGATATACTATGAAATATTAGATCGTTACTCCCCTCCCCCGCAACATAATCGACACCTTTCAAGAAACGATCCGACCAGCGAGGGCGACAAGCGTCGCGCGACCGCATCTGTACTCTGCGCGTTAGTGTCCCACACGCACGCCGAGCTGTCGGTCAGCACACGTGCTGATGCAATGTGCCGCGATGAGCCTCACTCACGCCACCCATTGAGCTGCCGTCTCCCCCGCAGCATAATCGACACGCTCCTGGAAACGATCCGCACGAGCGAGGGCGACAAGCGGCGCGCGGCCGCGTCGCTGCTGTGCGCGTTCGTGTCGCACTCGCGCGCCGAGCTGGCGGCGCACGTGCCGCAGCTGGTGCGCGGGCTGATCCTGCTGTTCGCGGACTCGGACCGCGACGTGCTGCTCATGGCGTGGGAGGCGCTGTCGGCGCTCACGCGCTCGCTCGACCCCGAGCGCCAGATCGCGCACGTCTCCGACGTGCGCCAGGCCGTCAGGTACGCAGCCGCCGACTTGAAGGGCGAGCTGCTGCCCGGCTTCTGTCTGCCGAAGGTGAGTTTTTAAACTGCGAAAATATGCTCGAAATTTAAATAGCAAAGTTATTTTTAGGAAAATTTTATATCCTGCTGTGCAAAATTACTTAGATCTAAATGGATAAAAGCTAATCCTGAAGTTATTGAATCTCCAATCGTACAAAAAAAGTAAGTCATTCTTATAGGGTCCTTCTAACTGCAAAGAACCGTTGTAAGGTTCGGTGTATGCAATAAAAGATGTTTACCGTTCAGTGCATATGTTTACCCTAATTTAATAGTTTGGTTTACAACAGTATTAATATTGGTCCGTAAACTACTACACTACACTGCAGTTTTACTCATAAAATATTCTTGGGTGACATTTTATTTAGAGGTGTACTACCACTAAATGCAGGATGGATTTCAATCCTTAGTTGGACCAAATATATTTTAAGGAGATAAAAAATCCAGTATCAGTGAAAGTCTAGCATTGTGCCCGGTATAATGGGAATAGGCTCGCCCTCTATAATATGAAACCTAACATCGTCAACAAAAAATGGGTGCACACAGTACACCTCAATCACCCACCACCTAGGAAATATAGGCGTGACAGTGTTGGTTTTTCTTTTTGCCTCCACGAGTCTTAATTTGAAAAAATTTGCATTAGGGTATCGCGCCAATCCTGCCGCTGTTCCGCGAGTCCATCCTGAACGGGCTGCCCGAGGACAAGGAGAATGCGGCGCTGATGTTGGGCGAGGTGATCAAGCTGACATCGGCGGCCGCCATCCAGCCGTCCGTGGTGCACATCACCGGCCCGCTCATCCGCATCCTCGGCGACCGGTTCAACTCCAGCGTGAAGGCCGCCGTACTCGAGACACTCGCCTCGCTGCTCTCCAAGGTAAGACTTATAATTTTGCATATGCAAAAACCTTTTCCCATACATTTTGTAAGAAATCGTTTTTATTAAATTGTATAATTTGCCTTGGCGATCTCCTACAAAATGTATCGGAAAAAATTTATGTGATTTCTGATTTTTCTAGTACTCCAACCTCAGTTGGTCCAATAGAGGTTTTTGATCCTTATTAGAAACAGGATAGATTGGCATCAGAAAAAGTTTTTGTGTATATTGCCCATGTTCTAGCTGATTGTTTTTTTTTTCAACATCTGTAAATGCAGCTCAAAATGTCGCAAAAAGTTGAAAGATATTCTCCTAAGACCATTTTACTGTAGTTACAGCGGTTGAGTTAGCTGCCCTTACTGCCCCATCTCAAAAATTCAATATAATTACATCAATCTTTAGTCTACTTTCATAGTTTGACAGAAATATTGTTATGGCAGTAAGATTTGTTTGGTTGTGTTGTTTTAATGAATTGAAGACTTATTTAGATAAGTGAACATGGACTGCATAATTAACAAAATGGCATCAGCTACGCCAAGCGTTAACCTTAGATACATCATATAAAAAGTATGGAAAATCAGAATAAAACTAGGTTCTATATTTAATACCACCTTTTCAGTACTCTTAAGCTCTCTTTCAAGACTTCTTTCACTTCCTTCACTAAGTCTGAAGTAAACTAATTAAAGTTGCAAGTACGACCATGTACGTATTGTACCATCTCTGAATAGTCCTATCCCACAGGTATATTGCCAAATATCGCTAATTGAGAAGTGACTTACTAGTACATTACTAGAGGGGGAAAGAGGCCCTTAGCTCTTTAACCATTTTGTTTTGTTAGCAATGGTATTTTATTACCCGTGACGCCACTTACTCAAGGTTCTGCCCGAATACCAGCGCTGCAGTATAACCATATTTGCTATGGCAGAGCCCTGGTTGCCCCCACACAACATGTGCCATACTCTGAATAACTATCTTTTTACTCTATTCTGTAGTGTGTTGGTTAAATAAATGTTTTTTCATTCTTTCTTTCAATGGTGATCCATCCCGGTTATTGAAAAATCGTATCACCCATTATATTAAAAAAGACTAAACTGCATTTTGCTTACCGACCCAACACATTTCTGTAACAGGTGGGCGTGATGCTAAAACAGTTCTTACCGCAACTCCAAACGACCTTCCTGAAAGCATTGAACGACCCGAACCGGCCCGTGCGCATCAAGGCGGGGCTCGCGCTCTCGCAGCTGGTGCTCATCCACACGCGCGCAGACCCACTGTTCGTGGAGATGCACAACGGCGTCAAGAACACCGACGACCCCGCTATCAGGGAGACAATGCTCCAAGCGCTGAGGAGCATAATCACTGGAGGAGGAGACAAGATGTCCGAACAACTAGCTCTGACTATTCTCACGACGCTGACGAGTCCGGTGCTGCTGGCCGGCTCGGAGGACCCGCCGCGGGGCGCCGTGGGCGGCTGCCTGGGCGCGCTGCTGCACTGCCTGCCGGCTACGCACCTGGACGCGGCGCTCCTGCATCATGTCTTAGCCGTCAATGCCACCAGCTCTAATTCTGACAGCGACTGGTATGTAGACAACTCTTACATTCTTTACAATCTAAAATATGTGAAAGCATACTTTTTACACTCTGAATTGTCTATCACCGTTACAAAGTAAAAAATAATAAAATGTGACTAAAAGTACATCGCCATACAATGATGATGATGATCATATTTACGATAATAATGTTCATAAAATAGTGGTTGTTGATACCCAAAGCATTTAAAATTTTAGTCCCTGTTACATTTTTTTGATAGCCTTAACCCGGCGAGATAAATTGCTATTACTAAACAAATAAATCGTAATAAATAATCCAGTAATCACCACGTTGATTATTTTTTTTATTTTTTTATAAATGTATCTATGCCAAACTAAGTAGTGTTTTGTGTTATTATATACTTTCTAAAATTCTCAATATGAAAACATTTAAGTGTGATACACTTTTATCTCGAAAATCGCCGTTATACAAGTCCTGCATTTGTTATTAGGAATCTTCCATTAATATCGGAAGGCTCGAAAGTGGGGGAGAGGATCCGGAAAAAATCACGAAATATCATAAGGGGAGAGGAGGGCATGAAGTGAGCCGTCACGTGTATTCCTTTTTTTCGTTGAACGCGCGATTTCTAAACCAAGAAGCGGCGCGTAACCGTACTCGCCTTGAATATTTTTAAGGTACGGTACGGTACGGTAAGGTAAGGTAGTCTGAAACCTCACAACGTATCACTAAGGCGGAGGGGGAGATTAAAAGTTGCTAAAAACATCACGTGACTAATGCACGAACCCTTACGAGGATGTTATGAAAATCATAAACATCTAAGCAAATCGTTCTGGTACCTAATGGACTTATAATTTTTTCGTTAATTGCTGCATTCTTGTACTTCATCCTATGCCTTCCACAACAGGTACCTCCAACACGGGCGGTCGTGCGCACTGTTCGTAGCGCTGAAGGAGACCCCCAAGCACATATACCACGACCAGTTCGAGGAGAAGGTGGAGCGCACGCTGCTGGGCTACCTGGCCAGCGACAAGGTGCCCATCGTGTGCAACGGCATCCGCGGCATCGGCTACCTCATGCGCTACCTGCTGCAGAACGACAGGCCCGTGCCGCAGAACATACTCTCGCAGTTCGTTAGGGTGAGGGCTTATTTGTATGTGTAGTCAAATGTTAAAACATTTTCCACACCGTAACATCGACTTAGCAATAGCTGATGGTGATGCTTTAAAAAGTGGTGATGAACCATTATCATGAGATTTACAAACTACATCCATATTACAACAATCGTATGTGTAGTCCGTCCAGTGTTAAAAGATTTTCCACATCGTAACATCGATTTAGCAGATGGTGTTGTTTTTAAAAATGGTATGGTCCATTTTTATGAGATTTATAAACTACATCCATATTATGATATATGAATGCCTCGTTGGTCTAGTGGCAAAGTGCATCGCTTTGTGATCACGAGGTCCTGGGTTCAAATCCTAGGTCGGACAATTTTTTCTAACAAAACATTTCCAGTGTTATTCCGGTAGGAGTTCTGGCAGTCTGGAATTGTGTTCGGTATATGGAAATAGGCTCGCCCCTTATTACATGGGACCTTACATCTTTGGCGAAAAGTGGATGTACTCAGTACACCTCTGGCATTCCCGAATAAAGGCGTGACGGTTTTTACATCCATATTACATAAATCATTTATGTAGTCCAGTGTAAAAAAAATCCACATTGTAACATCGATTTAGCAGATGGTGTTATTTTTAAAAATGGTGATAAACCATTATTATGAGATTTATAAACTACATCTTTACAGAAATCTTTAATTATCTTAGAGGGGATACTGCAGAATTTCTTGTTAGATTCATATAGTCAGATATGCAGAAGTTTATGTGGCAAGTTTCAGAAGTATATACAAATCAAAAGAATTTTGTGGAATGTTAGAAGAAGATTTATAAAAAAGTGGAACAATTTGGACTAGGTTTTTTAAGTGAGGTACGCGATAACCTTGAAGTTCTTCATTTGGTCAAGGCAATACGATTTACAATATGGTTTGCGCACGAAACACGATTAACATTTTTTTTGTAACCATTTAGCCTATTTTCTAGCTATCTATATGATTACGTAAGATCCCTTGCGGGTTAGGCGGAGAGTACGGGTATATTTGATTTAAATAAAAATCTTTATGCCAGATTTCTTTTTAAAAAGGATTCTCGATTCGCTGGGGAATTCAATAGGGGCACAGAAGTATGCGCATCGACGTTAGCAGCATCTGAAGGTGGTATACCGTCCCCAGAGCATGAACCACTCGAGCAACGAGGTGAAGCAGCTCATGGCCCGCGCCAGCGCGCTGCTGGGGCGCGAGGCGGCGCTGGGGTCGGCGCGCGGCGCCGAGCTGCTGCGCGCGCTGCTGCCCGCGCTGGTCAACGGCACGAAGGAGAAGAACACGTACGTGCGCGCCAACGCCGAGCTCGCGCTGCGCGCCGTGCTGCGCCTGCCGCACGACGACGCCTTCCACCAGGTAACTAGCCACGTACGGTTCCTAACGATGCCAATGTCCATCGAGCTAAATTTCTCGATTTACTTACCTACCAATTTATCACTTCAGTAATTTAATTGTTAAAGCGGTCGCCCTGGTATGGCGGATCGTCCACACAGTCCACACTGGACTCCCACTTATAAGCGATGTTTTCTTTCAATTCTGGCGGACGATTTAGCGCAGTGTAGTCCAGTCATTTAAGCTTAAATTAGGTAAAAATCTCGGAATTCGCGATACCCAGCTGTAAGTCCGTAAATAATTGTATATTGACACCCTAAAAGTTGTCTCAAAACCTACATATGGTAGGGTGTACGCAACTATTAAATTTCAAGGTCAAAGGTCACAAAAATCGGTTTTTTGCGTTTTTTTTCGTAAATATCTCATTTCCTATGGGTTTTTTGCTATTTGTATTTATTATTAATATTGTAGAATACAAAATTCTCTACAAATTTTGTTTAAAAAAAATTTTTATACGGTGAACCATTTTCGAGATAGAGGGCGGAGAGCGCGCGGTCACAGGATCACTTCAGATCAACCGGTGCCTCCGGTCGAAAACGCGCCATATATAGTTGATGAACTATCGATAAATCAATGATTATAAATATTTGTCAATTTTTATTAACTATTATATTATATTTTTAATTTTCTTCATGCATTAAATCTATATCTATTCAATAATACTGATAACAATTCCTTAAATTAAAAAAATAATTAAGGGAAAAACTTAAATCATAATATAATTATATTCCCATTTACACTAATGACATTTTAAATAGAAAATAATGAAGTGCATCTTATTTAAAATCTGTAAATTTTAAAATCCTTCCACTACGTCAAAAATTATACCTGGGAATTATACGGGCCCAGAAGATTTGCTAAATACAATTTTCTGCAACTGCAAGAGTGGTTGTGGTTCGCGATGCGGACGCAGGAAAGCGGGCTTGCAATGCTATTTAGCTTGTGGCCAATGTAATGGGCAAGCTTGTCTCAATGCTTTACCATATCAGAGCGACATTAACGAAGATGGAACCTTTGACCCCGAAATCATGGAAGAACTTGAGACAAATGTCGTTGAAGACGATAATGAAGAGGAAGAAGATGATTAAAATTATAAATTGTAGTTTTTGTACTCTCTGCCTACCCCGCAAGGGATCTGGCGTGAGGTTATAGATAGATAGATAGATAGAATAAAAATAAATGTATTGAATGATATTTTTTAATAAAAAGATTAATTCATAATTTATTTGTTCTTTTTTCATCATGTAAGAAGTTATTAATATTAATTAGGTTAAAATTCAAATATAATTCCTATATTTTCATTAACAATTCTGCAATTACATGGGCAGGTAAGTGTTGTTAAATAAATTAATACTGAATAAAAAGTGGATAGGTTAGGAAAAAAATGATAAAATATTATATAGTAGTTAATAAAAATTGACAAATATTTATAATCATTGATTTATCGATAGTTCATCAACTATATATGGCGCGTTTTCGACCGGAGGCACCGGTTGACCTGAAGTGATCCTGTGACCGAGCGCTCTCCGCCCTCTATCTCGGAAACGGTTCACCGTATAAAAAAATTTTTTGATCAAAATTTGTAGAGAATTTTGTATTCTACAATATTAATAATAAATACAAATAGCAAAAAAACCCATAGGAAATGAGATACTTACAAAAAAAAAACGCAAAAAACTGATTTTTGTGACCTTTGACCTTGAAATTTAATAGTTGCGTACACCCTACCATATGTAGGTATTGAGACAACTTTTAGGGTGTCAATATACAAGTATTTACAGACTTACAGCTGGGTATCTCGAATTCCGACGTGAACTTACTATAATAACTGGACTAAGTGGTTAAGAGCTTAAGCCGCTCCGCCCTCTGTGTCTAATAGTCGCGGGTTCGATTCCCGCACGGAGCAAATCTTTGTGTAATCCACAATTATTTGTTCCGGTCTGGGTATTTGTGTATGTTAATTTTCATGTTTGTAAACGCCCCCACGACACAGGAATAAATTCTAGTGTGGGGGCTATGTTTATAATAAAACAAAAAAGTATTAAAAATTCCTATTTTATATTTTTAAATAACAAAATACTAAACACTTACGAACCTATCACAATAATAGAACATTTTTTTCCAAATGAATTTTTTGTTTTAATTGCATAGAAACGACTTTTATGGACTAATAAAGCTGCCTTCTTCTCTATTTGCTACCTCTCTTCTCCTCTATTCCATTGATACAGCAATCATGTGGTCAATTTATTTCATCCAGTCGAGCTTTACATGCTTTTTGATGGGTACAGCATAACTTCTATAATTAGAAAATGTCAGTTTTATCAAGAAACCCGAATAGATAACATGGTAAATTATTTCTTTGCGATCTGATAAGATTATTTCCCGTAAACTTATCATCGTTAATCATACAATTCAATATAACGGCTTTACTATGGAAATTTTAGTATTTGAAGAAGTTAGAAACATATTTGGGGAAGTCGTAACCAATCTAGACGTGCAGTAAGTCTAGAGCTACTGAGAATAGCTTGGGTCTGGATTGACTTTAAGACCATAGCTTTTACTCCATTCGCATATTTTTACAAGATCGTTATTCATAGTATTAACAGCCTCTGACAACCTGGTCAACGTTGCTTGAGTGTAAATTTGGAGATCATCTGCGTAAAGGTGGTATGAAGAAAGTAATTGGTTGGAAATCGAATTAATAAAGACAGCGAAATGTAACAGAGACAAAACGCCACCCTGCGGTACACTGGCAGTAGTATAGCAATAATAAGAGCAGGATTCTTCGATGCGAATACGTTGCCGGCGACCAAACAGGTAATTACAAAACCAGTCAATAGCCGTTGGAGATATGTTAATAGATCGCAAAACTCCAAGTAGAATATCAAAATCCACGGTATTGATCGCCTTCCGATATCGCGTCGAAATGACGCGCTCCACTCCCCACTTCACCCGAGCTGGAGTCCCGCAGGGCTCAGCTCTCTCGCCCCTCCTGGTTAGCCTTTACACGAATGACATTCCTCGTTCGAGTAAGGTGCATCTAGCCCTATTCGCTAATGATACCGCTCTCTACGTCTCGCATAGGAATAAGGGTTTCATTACCAGAAACCTTCAGGCAACCGCCAATTCCCTAGGGAATTGGTTCAGGAAGCGGCGTGTTGAGGTAAACCCGGACAAGAGCGCTGCGGTTTCTTCTCCAGAGGTGCCACCCCGCGCCCCTCCCTGCGCCGCCCTAGAAGTGATCTCGGTCAAGTGACCATGTTCGACCGACCCATTCCCTGGGTCAAAGAGGTCAAATATCTAGGGGTCACCCTAAACAGTACCATGTCCTTCGGCCCGCACATCAAGCGTTTTCGTTACCGAGCATCCTTTGTGCTCGGTCGTCTCCATTCGTTAATCTGCAAGCGGAGTAAAATGTCCTTTAGAAATAAGGTGACGCTTTACAAAACTTGCGTTCGACCCATGACTTATGCGTGTGTTGTGTACGGGCAGTCGGGAATCCCCCTTTCACATCGATAAACTCCAAGCGGTTCAAAACCGCTTCCTGGTTCGTACAGAATGTCGATCTCCACTCCGATCTAGGTCTCGAACCTATTCGCGCCTATATTAAAAAGGCGACAACACGACACTTCGCGAACGCATCTACCCATGCGAATCCGTTAATCGTAGCCGCCGCCCACTCGGGTGCGCTTCTTTAAGGCGCACTCGAGTATGTCGCCCCTTGCCCTTCTGGCTCGAGCGTAGTGGTTGCACGCTCGCCCTTAAGTCTGGTGAAGCTGTAAAGGCCTCGCGGCCAACAGCGTAAATCACTCACACACACACCACGGTATTGAAAGCATTACTGAAATCGAGCAGGGTGATTATAGTTAAGTTACTATTTTCCATACCCAATCTTATATCCTCCGTAATATTCACCAAAGCGGTAACAGTACAGTGACGAGGACTAAAACCGGACTGAAAAGGATTAAGGAGGGAGTTATTATTGAGGAATCTACTCAATTGGTCATGGACGAGGCGCTTAAGAACTTTGGATAGGAAGGATAATATGGAAATGGGACGATATTCAGAAAAGGACGTAGGATTAGATTTTTTAGATAAAGGTGTCAGTTGAGGTTCTTTCCATGAAGATAGAAACTGACCGTTGAAATTGGAGTGATTTAAAATGTGGAAAAGAATAGGGAGGATAATATTACGGCTGATACAATCGCTGCCGACTGCATTCGATGTGATGGATTCTACGTTCCTTTTAACATCACAAGCACCAAATTAACTAAAGAAAAATGGAGCATAATCGGGCGTCGGAATAGACAAAAGATAGTGGTTACTTTCATAGTCTTATCAAAGTAAGAAGAAGCCGAGAAATGTTTATTAAGAAGATTAATATCAAGGTAATATGTTTTCTTGCCGCGGTTTACCGACCCCCATTATTTTCTGAAACTTCCAGACATGCTGGATTGCCGTTTTGAACTGAACTATGAATGTGTTGGCGTTGAGATTGTAGAGATTACACACCTTATTGCAGTGATTCCGAATGGCTATGTAACTATTCCAATTAGATTCAGTGGGCCTAGTTTTAAATTTGAATTTGATAGCCACTTTTTTTTTCATTATCAGCTTTATGTCATCAGTTAACCAAGGTGCCGGAAGATGAACTTTGATAGGCCGAATAGGAGCGTGCACATCGTACAACTGAATTAACGCCGAAGTAAAAATATTAACTTTGGTGTCCAATGAGTCGGACAATAACAAATTATCCCAGTTAATACTAGCAGCATCCACCCGAAGTCTCTCAAGATTAATGCTACTAAAATTGCGCTGCAAAAGAATTTTAGCGTTGGCCTTCGGTGGCCGAACTTTGTAGGATAGAAAGACTAAATCGTGATAGGAAATAGCATCAGCTGAACTCTGGTCATGTTTAGCGACATGTTGGGTAGAAGAAACAAGGATAAGGTCAAGAAGTGACGAAGTTGAGTTGGGAAACGATGAGTAGCTTGAAGCGGAACAACGAACAGGTTACTGGATCCAACAACATTGTGAAGACTGATAGAGCGGGAGTCATTTTAAGCAGACATGTGTTAAATCCCCCATTATGATGCTATGACTGTTAGAAGGGACCAAGTTTTCTAAGATGCTTTCAAAAGAAGAAAAGAAATCTATGCGTGATGAAGGGCAGTAAAATACACCTAGAAGTATTTTAGAATGATGAGGTTTGGTTTTAATAAAGAGATGCTCACCAGCATTTGGCGGCGGTGGTTGCGGCGATAAATCGACAAAAGAGAAAGGAATGTTTGATCTCAGATATATCGCAACACCACCGCCACCGCCTTCTGCACGATCATTTCTAATGAGATTGAAACCCAGGAGCGTATACAGTGTGGACAGAAGACTAGGCTTAAGCCAGGATTCGGACACAAGAATAGCGTGAATATTTAATCGCCCGATAATGTAATCGCCTTTCTCGAAGTCTCATAACGTCGGTTTCAGATAAAAACAATACAACCGCCTATCCGGAGATCTGGTAACGCCCCTCTTTACAAATACCGCGAATAGCCGAGATAAGCGACGTTGGTAATTTCAAACATTGCGTATTGTTGCAACATGACACAATCGTGGATAAAAAACAAACATAGCGGCCGCTAATTACCTCGCGATAACATCCGGCCCGGTTGTTGTTAACAGAGTTAAAATAGCTGTGTCATGTCCCGCTGTTGATTACACAGGTTTTTACTGTACTCACATGATGATAACGTCAAATTACTAGTTATATATACTAGACAACCTCTTGATATAGTACCCTACGCATGACTATATATGATCTATTCTGATTAATCTTAAAGACTTTGTGAACTTACCATTTTTAGGTGTTTTAGTTGAGATACGAACACAGGCAGAAGCGGCGATGGGGGCCGCCACCCATTTATAACAAGTGTAATATGAAGGCGACAGTATGCCCGAAGACATCCAAATCAAAATGTTGCTAGCAAGAAATCGACGTTTTTACATTGAGTGTCAAGTTTTAAATGAAATAGACTGTAGGCACATCAGTTCACTGTATAGAATGATTAGCGGGTTCAATTTCCGTGTAGAGCTAAATTTAACCATTTTTAAGTATTATTAACATTTTTACAATTTATCTTGTCACCAGACAAACTGTTAAAAGTTAACAATCACCCGTTTTTCAATAATCCTCATCCATCTCAAAACAAGCCATATGTTGTTTATACTTGGCGAACGCTGCGAATACAGCAGTCGCGTAGGGCAAGGCAATTTTCTCAAGTAGATTATTAGCGATGTTCTATTTTTTAATTCCTGGCATAATAAATTCCTCGTTCGCACGGCCGCTTTTTCAATGCGTTGTATTGAAGTGCTGTGAGCACTTTAAAAATAACTGTTAGCCGTTTGTTTCATTTCTGTGCGAAAGTACGGTAACCATCACATGGTGCATGGTTAGTTTTTATGATTGGTAACGTGATGGTATCCCCCGCAGCAATGCATGGCGCTGCTGGAAGAGGGCGCGCGCGAGGCGCTGGCCGACGTGGTAGCGCGCGTGCTGCGCCGCCAGCACACCGAGGGTCGCGACGAGGACCTCGACTGCACGCTGCTCACCTGAGCCCACACCTCCAATTATTATATTACATTATTGAATATTAAATACACTCCATGAGTTTTAATCAACTACCGTTTTTGCTTTTTATGCGATGACAGAAGAAATAATGATGAAGCATGATTGTATAAAAGATGCGCTGATGTGCTGAGTGAGGCCTGGACTCTTTCTACTGAGATTGATCCTTGTCGAATGAAGATTTCGAGAAAATGGACTATAAAATTGGAGGAGGCAAGGAAGTGTGTCATCCCAGCATTTTCACCTCATGAATATACCAACAGACCTAGGTTTCTGTAAGTACAAAATGCAGACGTTTGTGTGCCCCCTTAGACTAGTTTACATATGTACATGCTGCCCAAGGACAAAATTGTTTAGGCCAGCCATTGTACTCGGGTGCCATGTCAAAGACAAAAAAATATTTATTTGTTTAGGCCAATACATAAGCATAATGCCAAAATTATTACATTTTTTACATCTGCCACCATATCGGAATGCAACCTCCACTGAGAAGATATGGCGAGAAACTCAGGGGGCTAGCTTTTAAAGTAATTTGTATGGCCTTTCTGATAACCATTTCTTTTTCAAAATGGTATTATTCAGCATAGGTTAATTTTGCTGATTGAGGAGCCGCTCAAACCTAATCTGTTTTGTCATCAAGATAATCTAATATTTTGTAATACCCTTTCTTACATTCTGGTTTTGATTGCCTTTTAAAACTTATGAATAGGCATGATCAGATATCTATGGGTAATTTGTTGTAGAAGCATATACAATGCCCCATGAAAGAACTACTAATTATGTGGAGACAAGTAGAATGAACAATAAGATCATCTTTGTTCTGTGTATTAACATGATGAATGTAAAACTACTTTTTCGGATTTTATCGCGGTTTATTTTGATTTTTAAGTTCCCGACGTTTCGAGTGCTTTGCAGCACCCATGGTCACGGGAAGGACTGAGGTGGTAGACGTCCAAAAGGCATAGTTGTTCCGGGGTACCCTCAAACTTCTTAATTATTTTTGTTGGTCCGATCTACGCAGAATGAGCTCACGGTGTCTTGAGGTCTTGCAGTGTTATGCTTGGTTTTGGATTTGATTATATTAATTACTGGATCCCAAGTCGATGGAAGCACCCAGCCATCTTCTCTATTGAAATTAGGATGTTTTTTAATTTCAATAGCCTCGCGGACCATCCTTGGTAGGAATCGGTGTTCTTTCACGAGGATTTGTGGTCTATCAAATCTGATGTTATGGCGGGTGCGGTCAAGGACATGTTCACAGACTGCAGACTTCTTTGAGCGACGGTGTTTTAGGTCAGCTATGTGTTCTTTAACCCGAGTTTTTACTGGTCTTTTTGTTTGTCCTATGTAAGAGAGACCACATTCACAATCAAGCTTGTATACTCCTGCATCTTGTAGAGGGATGTGACACTTGACAGATGGTAAAAACTGACTGATCTTCTTCGGCGGCTTATAAAATGTTTTAATTGAAGCACGCTTCAAGATGTAGCCAATCTTGTCTGTGACTCCTCTTAAGTAAGGTAGTACAGCAGGGAGACGCTCGACTGTGGCTGGTTTCACTCGGTCACTGTGACGTTGGCGTGGGACTCGCAGCTTATTGTCGTGCAGGACTTGCTTGACATGTTGAAGCTCGGCAGCCAGATGTTTCTTGTCACAGATCCCTTGTGCTCTCTGAAACAAAGATTTGCCCACGGTAGCTAACTGTGATGGATGGTGGTGAGATTCACCGTTTAAGTACCTATCAGTATGGGTCTTTTTTCTATAAACCGTATGGCTTAAGGTGTTGTTGGGGTTACGGATTACTGAGACATCTAGGAAAGCTAGGGAATTGTTTGCCTCCAACTCCATTGTGAACTGAATTTTAGGGTTAATGGAGTTAAGATGATTAAGGAATACGTTAATTTTGTCAGATGGTAATATTGTGAAGGTATCATCTACGTACCGCTTGTAGAAACTTGGCTTCACAGGTGAGGTACGAAGGGCTGTCTCCTCAAAGTCTTCCATGAATAAATCGGCAACAATGGGAGATACAGGGGAGCCCATCGCCACACCATCTACTTGCTTGTAGAACTCCTCCTTCCACAGTAAGTAGCCAGATGTAAGGCAGTGTCTTAATAGTTCTGAGTATTCCGCTGGCATGTTGTTCTCCACTAGTTTCCTTTCTACAATTTCGACACAGTCTTGTACAGGTAAGCATGTGAATAGTGACTGGACATCGAAACTGACCATTGTTTCATTGTCAGTAAGATGTAGATTTTTAATCTCACTAACAAAATGGTATGAATCCTTAACATGTGCTCTTGTGTGTCCTGTGAGTGGCGAGAGCACTTTCGCTACGTGCTGAGCCAATCTGTAGGTTGGTGTGTCGATTTGGCTAACAATTGGACGTAGGGGAGCATTCGGTTTATGTATTTTTGGAAGCCCATACAACTGTGGTGGTTTTGCGCACGAAGGTATTAGTGGTTTGACGTCCAGATTCAATGTTTCGGAGTATTTCTTTATTAAATCAGTAGTTTGTTTTAATATATTGGTGGTTGGGTCTGTCTTGACCTTTTTGTATGTGTTTGCATCCGATAAAAGTTCTTGTATTTTGACATTGTAATCTGACGTATCCATAATGACCGTAGCATTTCCTTTATCCGCGCGGAGAACAGTAATATCCTTTTTATTGCGTAAGGTTTTCAACGCTAAATATTGATTTTTAGGAAGATTTAGTTTGGGCACTGAACTTCGACGTAACATGGATGAGACATCCTGACGTATTGCCTCCGAATCTTCCCTCCCTATACTATTTTTGGATAGAACGTCTTCAACGGCGCTGATAATTTCCTCATACGGTATCCTTCGAGGTGTTACAGCATAATTTAAACCTTTAGATAGGACCTTCACGATGTTTTCATCCAATGTTTGTTTTGACAGATTGATGACTGCGCGTGATTCGTTGTCTATGGTGCACGGTTGCGTTTCGTTACACCGTAATGATTTGTTCTTGACATTTGATTTAGTTGTTAATTTATTATATTTTATTATGTGTTTATTTTTGCATTCATTATATTTAGATGTTTCACGCTTATTTAAAGTATCAATGCATTTATTAAAATCAAATGTAGTTAACACTGTCTTTAATTCATTGGATGAAATTTCAATATTTCTGCTGAGGTGATGTAGATCGGAACGCGTTTGATGAATCACCGTTCGTAACAACTTTTTACTTGCCTGGTTTAGGATCTTAGCGCTTCCTCGTATGCCTTTCTTGGTGGATATCTTGACACACGTAGGAATGAGATTGTGGTCTCTGCATCTCTTCAAGAAATTTAGGGATGTTGTAAATCTTGCGCGCTTAGTCTTGAGATCTTCTAACCGGCGTATTTTATTTGCGATTTCCAGTCCGTACTGGTTCACATACTGAGTTCTTAGATTTACGCGAATATTACACATGAAATAAAACTACTTTTTCGGATTTTATCGCGGTTTATTTTGATTTTTAAGTTCCCGACGTTTCGAGTGCTTTGCAGCACCCATGGTCACGGGAAGGACTGAGGTGGTAGACGTCCAAAAGGCATAGTTGTTCCGGGGTACCCTCAAACTTCTTAATTATTTTTGTTGGTCCGATCTACGCAGAATGAGCTCACGGTGTCTTGAGGTCTTGCAGTGTTATGCTTGGTTTTGGATTTGATTATATTAATTACTGGATCCCAAGTCGATGGAAGCACCCAGCCATCTTCTCTATTGAAATTAGGATGTTTTTTAATTTCAATAGCCTCGCGGACCATCCTTGGTAGGAATCGGTGTTCTTTCACGAGGATTTGTGGTCTATCAAATCTGATGTTATGGCGGGTGCGGTCAAGGACATGTTCACAGACTGCAGACTTCTTTGAGCGACGGTGTTTTAGGTCAGCTATGTGTTCTTTAACCCGAGTTTTTACTGGTCTTTTTGTTTGTCCTATGTAAGAGAGACCACATTCACAATCAAGCTTGTATACTCCTGCATCTTGTAGAGGGATGTGACACTTGACAGATGGTAAAAACTGACTGATCTTCTTCGGCGGCTTATAAAATGTTTTAATTGAAGCACGCTTCAAGATGTAGCCAATCTTGTCTGTGACTCCTCTTAAGTAAGGTAGTACAGCAGGGAGACGCTCGACTGTGGCTGGTTTCACTCGGTCACTGTGACGTTGGCGTGGGACTCGCAGCTTATTGTCGTGCAGGACTTGCTTGACATGTTGAAGCTCGGCAGCCAGATGTTTCTTGTCACAGATCCCTTGTGCTCTCTGAAACAAAGATTTGCCCACGGTAGCTAACTGTGATGGATGGTGGTGAGATTCACCGTTTAAGTACCTATCAGTATGGGTCTTTTTTCTATAAACCGTATGGCTTAAGGTGTTGTTGGGGTTACGGATTACTGAGACATCTAGGAAAGCTAGGGAATTGTTTGCCTCCAACTCCATTGTGAACTGAATTTTAGGGTTAATGGAGTTAAGATGATTAAGGAATACGTTAATTTTGTCAGATGGTAATATTGTGAAGGTATCATCTACGTACCGCTTGTAGAAACTTGGCTTCACAGGTGAGGTACGAAGGGCTGTCTCCTCAAAGTCTTCCATGAATAAATCGGCAACAATGGGAGATACAGGGGAGCCCATCGCCACACCATCTACTTGCTTGTAGAACTCCTCCTTCCACAGTAAGTAGCCAGATGTAAGGCAGTGTCTTAATAGTTCTGAGTATTCCGCTGGCATGTTGTTCTCCACTAGTTTCCTTTCTACAATTTCGACACAGTCTTGTACAGGTAAGCATGTGAATAGTGACTGGACATCGAAACTGACCATTGTTTCATTGTCAGTAAGATGTAGATTTTTAATCTCACTAACAAAATGGTATGAATCCTTAACATGTGCTCTTGTGTGTCCTGTGAGTGGCGAGAGCACTTTCGCTACGTGCTGAGCCAATCTGTAGGTTGGTGTGTCGATTTGGCTAACAATTGGACGTAGGGGAGCATTCGGTTTATGTATTTTTGGAAGCCCATACAACTGTGGTGGTTTTGCGCACGAAGGTATTAGTGGTTTGACGTCCAGATTCAATGTTTCGGAGTATTTCTTTATTAAATCAGTAGTTTGTTTTAATATATTGGTGGTTGGGTCTGTCTTGACCTTTTTGTATGTGTTTGCATCCGATAAAAGTTCTTGTATTTTGACATTGTAATCTGACGTATCCATAATGACCGTAGCATTTCCTTTATCCGCGCGGAGAACAGTAATATCCTTTTTATTGCGTAAGGTTTTCAACGCTAAATATTGATTTTTAGGAAGATTTAGTTTGGGCACTGAACTTCGACGTAACATGGATGAGACATCCTGACGTATTGCCTCCGAATCTTCCCTCCCTATACTATTTTTGGATAGAACGTCTTCAACGGCGCTGATAATTTCCTCATACGGTATCCTTCGAGGTGTTACAGCATAATTTAAACCTTTAGATAGGACCTTCACGATGTTTTCATCCAATGTTTGTTTTGACAGATTGATGACTGCGCGTGATTCGTTGTCTATGGTGCACGGTTGCGTTTCGTTACACCGTAATGATTTGTTCTTGACATTTGATTTAGTTGTTAATTTATTATATTTTATTATGTGTTTATTTTTGCATTCATTATATTTAGATGTTTCACGCTTATTTAAAGTATCAATGCATTTATTAAAATCAAATGTAGTTAACACTGTCTTTAATTCATTGGATGAAATTTCAATATTTCTGCTGAGGTGATGTAGATCGGAACGCGTTTGATGAATCACCGTTCGTAACAACTTTTTACTTGCCTGGTTTAGGATCTTAGCGCTTCCTCGTATGCCTTTCTTGGTGGATATCTTGACACACGTAGGAATGAGATTGTGGTCTCTGCATCTCTTCAAGAAATTTAGGGATGTTGTAAATCTTGCGCGCTTAGTCTTGAGATCTTCTAACCGGCGTATTTTATTTGCGATTTCCAGTCCGTACTGGTTCACATACTGAGTTCTTAGATTTACGCGAATATTACACATGAAATAAAACTACTTTTTCGGATTTTATCGCGGTTTATTTTGATTTTTAAGTTCCCGACGTTTCGAGTGCTTTGCAGCACCCATGGTCACGGGAAGGACTGAGGTGGTAGACGTCCAAAAGGCATAGTTGTTCCGGGGTACCCTCAAACTTCTTAATTATTTTTGTTGGTCCGATCTACGCAGAATGAGCTCACGGTGTCTTGAGGTCTTGCAGTGTTATGCTTGGTTTTGGATTTGATTATATTAATTACTGGATCCCAAGTCGATGGAAGCACCCAGCCATCTTCTCTATTGAAATAAGGATGTTTTTTAATTTCAATAGCCTCGCGGACCATCCTTGGTAGGAATCGGTGTTCTTTCACGAGGATTTGTGGTCTATCAAATCTGATGTTATGGCGGGTGCGGTCAAGGACATGTTCACAGACTGCAGACTTCTTTGAGCGACGGTGTTTTAGGTCAGCTATGTGTTCTTTAACCCGAGTTTTTACTGGTCTTTTTGTTTGTCCTATGTAAGAGAGACCACATTCACAATCAAGCTTGTATACTCCTGCATCTTGTAGAGGGATGTGACACTTGACAGATGGTAAAAACTGACTGATCTTCTTCGGCGGCTTATAAAATGTTTTAATTGAAGCACGCTTCAAGATGTAGCCAATCTTGTCTGTGACTCCTCTTAAGTAAGGTAGTACAGCAGGGAGACGCTCGACTGTGGCTGGTTTCACTCGGTCACTGTGACGTTGGCGTGGGACTCGCAGCTTATTGTCGTGCAGGACTTGCTTGACATGTTGAAGCTCGGCAGCCAGATGTTTCTTGTCACAGATCCCTTGTGCTCTCTGAAACAAAGATTTGCCCACGGTAGCTAACTGTGATGGATGGTGGTGAGATTCACCGTTTAAGTACCTATCAGTATGGGTCTTTTTTTCTATAAACCGTATGGCTTAAGGTGTTGTTGGGGTTACGGATTACTGAGACATCTAGGAAAGCTAGGGAATTGTTTGCCTCCAACTCCATTGTGAACTGAATTTTAGGGTTAATGGAGTTAAGATGATTAAGGAATACGTTAATTTTGTCAGATGGTAATATTGTGAAGGTATCATCTACGTACCGCTTGTAGAAACTTGGCTTCACAGGTGAGGTACGAAGGGCTGTCTCCTCAAAGTCTTCCATGAATAAATCGGCAACAATGGGAGATACAGGGGAGCCCATCGCCACACCATCTACTTGCTTGTAGAACTCCTCCTTCCACAGTAAGTAGCCAGATGTAAGGCAGTGTCTTAATAGTTCTGAGTATTCCGCTGGCATGTTGTTCTCCACTAGTTTCCTTTCTACAATTTCGACACAGTCTTGTACAGGTAAGCATGTGAATAGTGACTGGACATCGAAACTGACCATTGTTTCATTGTCAGTAAGATGTAGATTTTTAATCTCACTAACAAAATGGTATGAATCCTTAACATGTGCTCTTGTGTGTCCTGTGAGTGGCGAGAGCACTTTCGCTACGTGCTGAGCCAATCTGTAGGTTGGTGTGTCGATTTGGCTAACAATTGGACGTAGGGGAGCATTCGGTTTATGTATTTTTGGAAGCCCATACAACTGTGGTGGTTTTGCGCACGAAGGTATTAGTGGTTTGACGTCCAGATTCAATGTTTCGGAGTATTTCTTTATTAAATCAGTAGTTTGTTTTAATATATTGGTGGTTGGGTCTGTCTTGACCTTTTTGTATGTGTTTGCATCCGATAAAAGTTCTTGTATTTTGACATTGTAATCTGACGTATCCATAATGACCGTAGCATTTCCTTTATCCGCGCGGAGAACAGTAATATCCTTTTTATTGCGTAAGGTTTTCAACGCTAAATATTGATTTTTAGGAAGATTTAGTTTGGGCACTGAACTTCGACGTAACATGGATGAGACATCCTGACGTATTGCCTCCGAATCTTCCCTCCCTATACTATTTTTGGATAGAACGTCTTCAACGGCGCTGATAATTTCCTCATACGGTATCCTTCGAGGTGTTACAGCATAATTTAAACCTTTAGATAGGACCTTCACGATGTTTTCATCCAATGTTTGTTTTGACAGATTGATGACTGCGCGTGATTCGTTGTCTATGGTGCACGGTTGCGTTTCGTTACACCGTAATGATTTGTTCTTGACATTTGATTTAGTTGTTAATTTATTATATTTTATTATGTGTTTATTTTTGCATTCATTATATTTAGATGTTTCACGCTTATTTAAAGTATCAATGCATTTATTAAAATCAAATGTAGTTAACACTGTCTTTAATTCATTGGATGAAATTTCAATATTTCTGCTGAGGTGATGTAGATCGGAACGCGTTTGATGAATCACCGTTCGTAACAACTTTTTACTTGCCTGGTTTAGGATCTTAGCGCTTCCTCGTATGCCTTTCTTGGTGGATATCTTGACACACGTAGGAATGAGATTGTGGTCTCTGCATCTCTTCAAGAAATTTAGGGATGTTGTAAATCTTGCGCGCTTAGTCTTGAGATCTTCTAACCGGCGTATTTTATTTGCGATTTCCAGTCCGTACTGGTTCACATACTGAGTTCTTAGATTTACGCGAATATTACACATGAAATAAAACTACTTTTTCGGATTTTATCGCGGTTTATTTTGATTTTTAAGTTCCCGACGTTTCGAGTGCTTTGCAGCACCCATGGTCACGGGAAGGACTGAGGTGGTAGACGTCCAAAAGGCATAGTTGTTCCGGGGTACCCTCAAACTTCTTAATTATTTTTGTTGGTCCGATCTACGCAGAATGAGCTCAAGGTGTCTTGAGGTCTTGCAGTGTTATGCTTGGTTTTGGATTTGATTATATTAATTACTGGATCCCAAGTCGATGGAAGCACCCAGCCATCTTCTCTATTGAAATTAGGATGTTTTTTAATTTCAATAGCCTCGCGGACCATCCTTGGTAGGAATCGGTGTTCTTTCACGAGGATTTGTGGTCTATCAAATCTGATGTTATGGCGGGTGCGGTCAAGGACATGTTCACAGACTGCAGACTTCTTTGAGCGACGGTGTTTTAGGTCAGCTATGTGTTCTTTAACCCGAGTTTTTACTGGTCTTTTTGTTTGTCCTATGTAAGAGAGACCACATTCACAATCAAGCTTGTATACTCCTGCATCTTGTAGAGGGATGTGACACTTGACAGATGGTAAAAACTGACTGATCTTCTTCGGCGGCTTATAAAATGTTTTAATTGAAGCACGCTTCAAGATGTAGCCAATCTTGTCTGTGACTCCTCTTAAGTAAGGTAGTACAGCAGGGAGACGCTCGACTGTGGCTGGTTTCACTCGGTCACTGTGACGTTGGCGTGGGACTCGCAGCTTATTGTCGTGCAGGACTTGCTTGACATGTTGAAGCTCGGCAGCCAGATGTTTCTTGTCACAGATCCCTTGTGCTCTCTGAAACAAAGATTTGCCCACGGTAGCTAACTGTGATGGATGGTGGTGAGATTCACCGTTTAAGTACCTATCAGTATGGGTCTTTTTTCTATAAACCGTATGGCTTAAGGTGTTGTTGGGGTTACGGATTACTGAGACATCTAGGAAAGCTAGGGAATTGTTTGCCTCCAACTCCATTGTGAACTGAATTTTAGGGTTAATGGAGTTAAGATGATTAAGGAATACGTTAATTTTGTCAGATGGTAATATTGTGAAGGTATCATCTACGTACCGCTTGTAGAAACTTGGCTTCACAGGTGAGGTACGAAGGGCTGTCTCCTCAAAGTCTTCCATGAATAAATCGGCAACAATGGGAGATACAGGGGAGCCCATCGCCACACCATCTACTTGCTTGTAGAACTCCTCCTTCCACAGTAAGTAGCCAGATGTAAGGCAGTGTCTTAATAGTTCTGAGTATTCCGCTGGCATGTTGTTCTCCACTAGTTTCCTTTCTACAATTTCGACACAGTCTTGTACAGGTAAGCATGTGAATAGTGACTGGACATCGAAACTGACCATTGTTTCATTGTCAGTAAGATGTAGATTTTTAATCTCACTAACAAAATGGTATGAATCCTTAACATGTGCTCTTGTGTGTCCTGTGAGTGGCGAGAGCACTTTCGCTACGTGCTGAGCCAATCTGTAGGTTGGTGTGTCGATTTGGCTAACAATTGGACGTAGGGGAGCATTCGGTTTATGTATTTTTGGAAGCCCATACAACTGTGGTGGTTTTGCGCACGAAGGTATTAGTGGTTTGACGTCCAGATTCAATGTTTCGGAGTATTTCTTTATTAAATCAGTAGTTTGTTTTAATATATTGGTGGTTGGGTCTGTCTTGACCTTTTTGTATGTGTTTGCATCCGATAAAAGTTCTTGTATTTTGACATTGTAATCTGACGTATCCATAATGACCGTAGCATTTCCTTTATCCGCGCGGAGAACAGTAATATCCTTTTTATTGCGTAAGGTTTTCAACGCTAAATATTGATTTTTAGGAAGATTTAGTTTGGGCACTGAACTTCGACGTAACATGGATGAGACATCCTGACGTATTGCCTCCGAATCTTCCCTCCCTATACTATTTTTGGATAGAACGTCTTCAACGGCGCTGATAATTTCCTCATACGGTATCCTTCGAGGTGTTACAGCATAATTTAAACCTTTAGATAGGACCTTCACGATGTTTTCATCCAATGTTTGTTTTGACAGATTGATGACTGCGCGTGATTCGTTGTCTATGGTGCACGGTTGCGTTTCGTTACACCGTAATGATTTGTTCTTGACATTTGATTTAGTTGTTAATTTATTATATTTTATTATGTGTTTATTTTTGCATTCATTATATTTAGATGTTTCACGCTTATTTAAAGTATCAATGCATTTATTAAAATCAAATGTAGTTAACACTGTCTTTAATTCATTGGATGAAATTTCAATATTTCTGCTGAGGTGATGTAGATCGGAACGCGTTTGATGAATCACCGTTCGTAACAACTTTTTACTTGCCTGGTTTAGGATCTTAGCGCTTCCTCGTATGCCTTTCTTGGTGGATATCTTGACACACGTAGGAATGAGATTGTGGTCTCTGCATCTCTTCAAGAAATTTAGGGATGTTGTAAATCTTGCGCGCTTAGTCTTGAGATCTTCTAACCGGCGTATTTTATTTGCGATTTCCAGTCCGTACTGGTTCACATACTGAGTTCTTAGATTTACGCGAATATTACACATGAAATAAAACTACTTTTTCGGATTTTATCGCGGTTTATTTTGATTTTTAAGTTCCCGACGTTTCGAGTGCTTTGCAGCACCCATGGTCACGGGAAGGACTGAGGTGGTAGACGTCCAAAAGGCATAGTTGTTCCGGGGTACCCTCAAACTTCTTAATTATTTTTGTTGGTCCGATCTACGCAGAATGAGCTCACGGTGTCTTGAGGTCTTGCAGTGTTATGCTTGGTTTTGGATTTGATTATATTAATTACTGGATCCCAAGTCGATGGAAGCACCCAGCCATCTTCTCTATTGAAATTAGGATGTTTTTTAATTTCAATAGCCTCGCGGACCATCCTTGGTAGGAATCGGTGTTCTTTCACGAGGATTTGTGGTCTATCAAATCTGATGTTATGGCGGGTGCGGTCAAGGACATGTTCACAGACTGCAGACTTCTTTGAGCGACGGTGTTTTAGGTCAGCTATGTGTTCTTTAACCCGAGTTTTTACTGGTCTTTTTGTTTGTCCTATGTAAGAGAGACCACATTCACAATCAAGCTTGTATACTCCTGCATCTTGTAGAGGGATGTGACACTTGACAGATGGTAAAAACTGACTGATCTTCTTCGGCGGCTTATAAAATGTTTTAATTGAAGCACGCTTCAAGATGTAGCCAATCTTGTCTGTGACTCCTCTTAAGTAAGGTAGTACAGCAGGGAGACGCTCGACTGTGGCTGGTTTCACTCGGTCACTGTGACGTTGGCGTGGGACTCGCAGCTTATTGTCGTGCAGGACTTGCTTGACATGTTGAAGCTCGGCAGCCAGATGTTTCTTGTCACAGATCCCTTGTGCTCTCTGAAACAAAGATTTGCCCACGGTAGCTAACTGTGATGGATGGTGGTGAGATTCACCGTTTAAGTACCTATCAGTATGGGTCTTTTTTTCTATAAACCGTATGGCTTAAGGTGTTGTTGGGGTTACGGATTACTGAGACATCTAGGAAAGCTAGGGAATTGTTTGCCTCCAACTCCATTGTGAACTGAATTTTAGGGTTAATGGAGTTAAGATGATTAAGGAATACGTTAATTTTGTCAGATGGTAATATTGTGAAGGTATCATCTACGTACCGCTTGTAGAAACTTGGCTTCACAGGTGAGGTACGAAGGGCTGTCTCCTCAAAGTCTTCCATGAATAAATCGGCAACAATGGGAGATACAGGGGAGCCCATCGCCACACCATCTACTTGCTTGTAGAACTCCTCCTTCCACAGTAAGTAGCCAGATGTAAGGCAGTGTCTTAATAGTTCTGAGTATTCCGCTGGCATGTTGTTCTCCACTAGTTTCCTTTCTACAATTTCGACACAGTCTTGTACAGGTAAGCATGTGAATAGTGACTGGACATCGAAACTGACCATTGTTTCATTGTCAGTAAGATGTAGATTTTTAATCTCACTAACAAAATGGTATGAATCCTTAACATGTGCTCTTGTGTGTCCTGTGAGTGGCGAGAGCACTTTCGCTACGTGCTGAGCCAATCTGTAGGTTGGTGTGTCGATTTGGCTAACAATTGGACGTAGGGGAGCATTCGGTTTATGTATTTTTGGAAGCCCATACAACTGTGGTGGTTTTGCGCACGAAGGTATTAGTGGTTTGACGTCCAGATTCAATGTTTCGGAGTATTTCTTTATTAAATCAGTAGTTTGTTTTAATATATTGGTGGTTGGGTCTGTCTTGACCTTTTTGTATGTGTTTGCATCCGATAAAAGTTCTTGTATTTTGACATTGTAATCTGACGTATCCATAATGACCGTAGCATTTCCTTTATCCGCGCGGAGAACAGTAATATCCTTTTTATTGCGTAAGGTTTTCAACGCTAAATATTGATTTTTAGGAAGATTTAGTTTGGGCACTGAACTTCGACGTAACATGGATGAGACATCCTGACGTATTGCCTCCGAATCTTCCCTCCCTATACTATTTTTGGATAGAACGTCTTCAACGGCGCTGATAATTTCCTCATACGGTATCCTTCGAGGTGTTACAGCATAATTTAAACCTTTAGATAGGACCTTCACGATGTTTTCATCCAATGTTTGTTTTGACAGATTGATGACTGCGCGTGATTCGTTGTCTATGGTGCACGGTTGCGTTTCGTTACACCGTAATGATTTGTTCTTGACATTTGATTTAGTTGTTAATTTATTATATTTTATTATGTGTTTATTTTTGCATTCATTATATTTAGATGTTTCACGCTTATTTAAAGTATCAATGCATTTATTAAAATCAAATGTAGTTAACACTGTCTTTAATTCATTGGATGAAATTTCAATATTTCTGCTGAGGTGATGTAGATCGGAACGCGTTTGATGAATCACCGTTCGTAACAACTTTTTACTTGCCTGGTTTAGGATCTTAGCGCTTCCTCGTATGCCTTTCTTGGTGGATATCTTGACACACGTAGGAATGAGATTGTGGTCTCTGCATCTCTTCAAGAAATTTAGGGATGTTGTAAATCTTGCGCGCTTAGTCTTGAGATCTTCTAACCGGCGTATTTTATTTGCGATTTCCAGTCCGTACTGGTTCACATACTGAGTTCTTAGATTTACGCGAATATTACACATGAAATAAAACTACTTTTTCGGATTTTATCGCGGTTTATTTTGATTTTTAAGTTCCCGACGTTTCGAGTGCTTTGCAGCACCCATGGTCACGGGAAGGACTGAGGTGGTAGACGTCCAAAAGGCATAGTTGTTCCGGGGTACCCTCAAACTTCTTAATTATTTTTGTTGGTCCGATCTACGCAGAATGAGCTCACGGTGTCTTGAGGTCTTGCAGTGTTATGCTTGGTTTTGGATTTGATTATATTAATTACTGGATCCCAAGTCGATGGAAGCACCCAGCCATCTTCTCTATTGAAATTAGGATGTTTTTTAATTTCAATAGCCTCGCGGACCATCCTTGGTAGGAATCGGTGTTCTTTCACGAGGATTTGTGGTCTATCAAATCTGATGTTATGGCGGGTGCGGTCAAGGACATGTTCACAGACTGCAGACTTCTTTGAGCGACGGTGTTTTAGGTCAGCTATGTGTTCTTTAACCCGAGTTTTTACTGGTCTTTTTGTTTGTCCTATGTAAGAGAGACCACATTCACAATCAAGCTTGTATACTCCTGCATCTTGTAGAGGGATGTGACACTTGACAGATGGTAAAAACTGACTGATCTTCTTCGGCGGCTTATAAAATGTTTTAATTGAAGCACGCTTCAAGATGTAGCCAATCTTGTCTGTGACTCCTCTTAAGTAAGGTAGTACAGCAGGGAGACGCTCGACTGTGGCTGGTTTCACTCGGTCACTGTGACGTTGGCGTGGGACTCGCAGCTTATTGTCGTGCAGGACTTGCTTGACATGTTGAAGCTCGGCAGCCAGATGTTTCTTGTCACAGATCCCTTGTGCTCTCTGAAACAAAGATTTGCCCACGGTAGCTAACTGTGATGGATGGTGGTGAGATTCACCGTTTAAGTACCTATCAGTATGGGTCTTTTTTCTATAAACCGTATGGCTTAAGGTGTTGTTGGGGTTACGGATTACTGAGACATCTAGGAAAGCTAGGGAATTGTTTGCCTCCAACTCCATTGTGAACTGAATTTTAGGGTTAATGGAGTTAAGATGATTAAGGAATACGTTAATTTTGTCAGATGGTAATATTGTGAAGGTATCATCTACGTACCGCTTGTAGAAACTTGGCTTCACAGGTGAGGTACGAAGGGCTGTCTCCTCAAAGTCTTCCATGAATAAATCGGCAACAATGGGAGATACAGGGGAGCCCATCGCCACACCATCTACTTGCTTGTAGAACTCCTCCTTCCACAGTAAGTAGCCAGATGTAAGGCAGTGTCTTAATAGTTCTGAGTATTCCGCTGGCATGTTGTTCTCCACTAGTTTCCTTTCTACAATTTCGACACAGTCTTGTACAGGTAAGCATGTGAATAGTGACTGGACATCGAAACTGACCATTGTTTCATTGTCAGTAAGATGTAGATTTTTAATCTCACTAACAAAATGGTATGAATCCTTAACATGTGCTCTTGTGTGTCCTGTGAGTGGCGAGAGCACTTTCGCTACGTGCTGAGCCAATCTGTAGGTTGGTGTGTCGATTTGGCTAACAATTGGACGTAGGGGAGCATTCGGTTTATGTATTTTTGGAAGCCCATACAACTGTGGTGGTTTTGCGCACGAAGGTATTAGTGGTTTGACGTCCAGATTCAATGTTTCGGAGTATTTCTTTATTAAATCAGTAGTTTGTTTTAATATATTGGTGGTTGGGTCTGTCTTGACCTTTTTGTATGTGTTTGCATCCGATAAAAGTTCTTGTATTTTGACATTGTAATCTGACGTATCCATAATGACCGTAGCATTTCCTTTATCCGCGCGGAGAACAGTAATATCCTTTTTATTGCGTAAGGTTTTCAACGCTAAATATTGATTTTTAGGAAGATTTAGTTTGGGCACTGAACTTCGACGTAACATGGATGAGACATCCTGACGTATTGCCTCCGAATCTTCCCTCCCTATACTATTTTTGGATAGAACGTCTTCAACGGCGCTGATAATTTCCTCATACGGTATCCTTCGAGGTGTTACAGCATAATTTAAACCTTTAGATAGGACCTTCACGATGTTTTCATCCAATGTTTGTTTTGACAGATTGATGACTGCGCGTGATTCGTTGTCTATGGTGCACGGTTGCGTTTCGTTACACCGTAATGATTTGTTCTTGACATTTGATTTAGTTGTTAATTTATTATATTTTATTATGTGTTTATTTTTGCATTCATTATATTTAGATGTTTCACGCTTATTTAAAGTATCAATGCATTTATTAAAATCAAATGTAGTTAACACTGTCTTTAATTCATTGGATGAAATTTCAATATTTCTGCTGAGGTGATGTAGATCGGAACGCGTTTGATGAATCACCGTTCGTAACAACTTTTTACTTGCCTGGTTTAGGATCTTAGCGCTTCCTCGTATGCCTTTCTTGGTGGATATCTTGACACACGTAGGAATGAGATTGTGGTCTCTGCATCTCTTCAAGAAATTTAGGGATGTTGTAAATCTTGCGCGCTTAGTCTTGAGATCTTCTAACCGGCGTATTTTATTTGCGATTTCCAGTCCGTACTGGTTCACATACTGAGTTCTTAGATTTACGCGAATATTACACATGAAATAAAACTACTTTTTCGGATTTTATCGCGGTTTATTTTGATTTTTAAGTTCCCGACGTTTCGAGTGCTTTGCAGCACCCATGGTCACGGGAAGGACTGAGGTGGTAGACGTCCAAAAGGCATAGTTGTTCCGGGGTACCCTCAAACTTCTTAATTATTTTTGTTGGTCCGATCTACGCAGAATGAGCTCACGGTGTCTTGAGGTCTTGCAGTGTTATGCTTGGTTTTGGATTTGATTATATTAATTACTGGATCCCAAGTCGATGGAAGCACCCAGCCATCTTCTCTATTGAAATTAGGATGTTTTTTAATTTCAATAGCCTCGCGGACCATCCTTGGTAGGAATCGGTGTTCTTTCACGAGGATTTGTGGTCTATCAAATCTGATGTTATGGCGGGTGCGGTCAAGGACATGTTCACAGACTGCAGACTTCTTTGAGCGACGGTGTTTTAGGTCAGCTATGTGTTCTTTAACCCGAGTTTTTACTGGTCTTTTTGTTTGTCCTATGTAAGAGAGACCACATTCACAATCAAGCTTGTATACTCCTGCATCTTGTAGAGGGATGTGACACTTGACAGATGGTAAAAACTGACTGATCTTCTTCGGCGGCTTATAAAATGTTTTAATTGAAGCACGCTTCAAGATGTAGCCAATCTTGTCTGTGACTCCTCTTAAGTAAGGTAGTACAGCAGGGAGACGCTCGACTGTGGCTGGTTTCACTCGGTCACTGTGACGTTGGCGTGGGACTCGCAGCTTATTGTCGTGCAGGACTTGCTTGACATGTTGAAGCTCGGCAGCCAGATGTTTCTTGTCACAGATCCCTTGTGCTCTCTGAAACAAAGATTTGCCCACGGTAGCTAACTGTGATGGATGGTGGTGAGATTCACCGTTTAAGTACCTATCAGTATGGGTCTTTTTTTCTATAAACCGTATGGCTTAAGGTGTTGTTGGGGTTACGGATTACTGAGACATCTAGGAAAGCTAGGGAATTGTTTGCCTCCAACTCCATTGTGAACTGAATTTTAGGGTTAATGGAGTTAAGATGATTAAGGAATACGTTAATTTTGTCAGATGGTAATATTGTGAAGGTATCATCTACGTACCGCTTGTAGAAACTTGGCTTCACAGGTGAGGTACGAAGGGCTGTCTCCTCAAAGTCTTCCATGAATAAATCGGCAACAATGGGAGATACAGGGGAGCCCATCGCCACACCATCTACTTGCTTGTAGAACTCCTCCTTCCACAGTAAGTAGCCAGATGTAAGGCAGTGTCTTAATAGTTCTGAGTATTCCGCTGGCATGTTGTTCTCCACTAGTTTCCTTTCTACAATTTCGACACAGTCTTGTACAGGTAAGCATGTGAATAGTGACTGGACATCGAAACTGACCATTGTTTCATTGTCAGTAAGATGTAGATTTTTAATCTCACTAACAAAATGGTATGAATCCTTAACATGTGCTCTTGTGTGTCCTGTGAGTGGCGAGAGCACTTTCGCTACGTGCTGAGCCAATCTGTAGGTTGGTGTGTCGATTTGGCTAACAATTGGACGTAGGGGAGCATTCGGTTTATGTATTTTTGGAAGCCCATACAACTGTGGTGGTTTTGCGCACGAAGGTATTAGTGGTTTGACGTCCAGATTCAATGTTTCGGAGTATTTCTTTATTAAATCAGTAGTTTGTTTTAATATATTGGTGGTTGGGTCTGTCTTGACCTTTTTGTATGTGTTTGCATCCGATAAAAGTTCTTGTATTTTGACATTGTAATCTGACGTATCCATAATGACCGTAGCATTTCCTTTATCCGCGCGGAGAACAGTAATATCCTTTTTATTGCGTAAGGTTTTCAACGCTAAATATTGATTTTTAGGAAGATTTAGTTTGGGCACTGAACTTCGACGTAACATGGATGAGACATCCTGACGTATTGCCTCCGAATCTTCCCTCCCTATACTATTTTTGGATAGAACGTCTTCAACGGCGCTGATAATTTCCTCATACGGTATCCTTCGAGGTGTTACAGCATAATTTAAACCTTTAGATAGGACCTTCACGATGTTTTCATCCAATGTTTGTTTTGACAGATTGATGACTGCGCGTGATTCGTTGTCTATGGTGCACGGTTGCGTTTCGTTACACCGTAATGATTTGTTCTTGACATTTGATTTAGTTGTTAATTTATTATATTTTATTATGTGTTTATTTTTGCATTCATTATATTTAGATGTTTCACGCTTATTTAAAGTATCAATGCATTTATTAAAATCAAATGTAGTTAACACTGTCTTTAATTCATTGGATGAAATTTCAATATTTCTGCTGAGGTGATGTAGATCGGAACGCGTTTGATGAATCACCGTTCGTAACAACTTTTTACTTGCCTGGTTTAGGATCTTAGCGCTTCCTCGTATGCCTTTCTTGGTGGATATCTTGACACACGTAGGAATGAGATTGTGGTCTCTGCATCTCTTCAAGAAATTTAGGGATGTTGTAAATCTTGCGCGCTTAGTCTTGAGATCTTCTAACCGGCGTATTTTATTTGCGATTTCCAGTCCGTACTGGTTCACATACTGAGTTCTTAGATTTACGCGAATATTACACATGAAATAAAACTACTTTTTCGGATTTTATCGCGGTTT